>OV702280.1:221803999-223053999 GCA_916181665.1 Avena sativa | reverse complement strand
AATCCGTTGAAATGACACCATATGTTATGGTTTGGGATAAAACCCAAGTTGTCCTTTCTTAAACATTGGTATGCTATGCATAAGAAAGATGTTTGCAACCAAAGTCGGATGAACCTGTCTTTGTATGTTATTTCGAATAACTGTTAAGTAATCCTCCATAACATCGGAGACAAAAGTGTTTGTCACTTAAAACGTCAAGTTTCTTTGAGAAGGAATTTTTCGCGAAAAGTTAAGTGGGAGGACAATAGAACTTTGATAAGGTTAAAAGAACCTTAGCTGTATGTGCAAAGTTGCGCAGCGCCAAAAAGTGTTCCGGAGGCAGCAACAATGCTCATGGCTCACATGCCTCAAACATTGTGGTCACGAAGATCTAAGTTCCTATTGAAACAAGTAGGTCGAGTAAACAATCAAATACCAAGATTTGAGGGTTGAATCATTATTTGAGAATAATGAACGGACTACTTGCAAAGAAGTGATGATGGGCCCTGACTCCGTCAAATGGCTTGAAGCCTTAAAATTTGTGATAGTTCCATACACGAGAAATCAAGTTTTGAACTTGAAGGACCCTCGAGAAAGGTGTAAGACCTTAAAGTTGTGTCTGGATCTATAAAGAAATAGACATGGATGTTTCACATCTATGAAATAGTCGACATGTTGGGAAAGAGTTCACAAAATGTTCAAAGGTTGACTATGACAAGATTTGATCTTTCATAGTGATATTTAGTCTAGACGGATTAATGTGGCAAACACTACATATAATTTTGTTATATGGTAGTTGAATAAACAAAACAAGTTCTTCTAATAGAATCGTTACCTAGGACATGTGCATAACACGGTCCATAGGGTTTTGTTAATTCAAAGGATGCTAAAAGAATATGCAAACTTCAATGGTTAAAGTGAGCATCGCGGAGTTGGAATCTTCACTGTGATGAAACTGTTAAAGGAGTTTAAAAGTTCATCAGAGACGATAGAGATGCTTGGATTTGCAAGAAATTAAGTGGGAGCACTAAGACATGTTTCTAATACATTATGTGGAAGACATATTGTTGATTGGAAATAATGTATATTTTATTAACACATATTAAGAATTTCATCCCGATGAAAGACTTAGGTAAAACCCAAATATTTGGCATCATTAGACGCTAATATGGTTGTGCCAGAAGTACATAGACAAGATATTGAATGAGTTCAATATAGAAACTACAAGAGAGGTTCTTGTCACACAGAAAGGATTGAATAAGTTCAATGTTGATGATATATTCAAGTGTATTGACATTTGGTAAAGTAATCAAGTATAGATTGATACTTGATGTATGAAATCACAAAGAGTATTTATATCAATCATACTGTGATATGTACAAATCCAGATATGTCCTATGACTCTAAATGTTGTGAGCATATACCAGAATGATTCGTAAGATGATCATTGGACAATAGTAAGATATTCTTATGATCTTTTGAAAGAACTAAAGAGTATAATATTTGTAGAAGTGACAAATAGATGGTTAGTTCATTGTAAAAGTACTACATTGATACTAGCTTTGTCACAAAGTACAAATTAAGTTTATCTCAATCTAAACTAAGGGTGGCACAATATAATGGAAAGTGAGTTCCATAATGGATTTGGATGAGTTCCAAAGTTAAGACATTGTGACAGATACTACAACAAAAGGCTAAGTATATGACTGCTATAATAGCAGCTAAAGAGGGCGTTTGTGTCAAGTAGTTTGTTATCAAACTAGGTGTAGTTCACAGTGGGATAATACTATGAAGATATATTGTGCGACAATATTATCAACATGTTTTAACCCCAAAGAGCTAAAGGTCACACCGAAAGACCAAATTTATACAAAGCCATCTCATTAGAGAATGAGTGATGTGTAGAGACGCAAAGACATGCAATTACACACGGACCTGGAAGTGTCAGATCCGGAGATCAGTTGACCACTAGCAATCGTGTACATACAACACCAGAAAGCCATAGGTGTTATATACACAAAGGTTTGAAACTAGATTATTGACTCTAGTGCAAGTGGGAGACTGTTGGAGATATGCCCTAGAGGCAATAATAAATATAGTTATTATTATATCTTTGTGTTTATGATAAATGTTTATATTCATGCTATAATAGTATTAACAAGGAAACATTAATACTTGTGTGAATTGTAAACTTAAATTGAAGTCCTTAGTATAGCCTCTATATTTCACTAGCTTGTTGGTTGATTAAATGATTGTGGTTTCCATATCATGAACATTGAGATGTTATCAACAACAAGATCATATCGTTAGGAGAATGATATGGTGGACATACTCCTATTGATAAGCGTAGCATAAAGATCAAGTCATTTCAATAGTTCAATTGCTATATGCTTTCTGATACATAGTAACCTAATTCCTTCGACCATGAGATCATGCATATCACCTTTACCGGATGGATGCTTTGATGACATCAAACACCACACCGTAACTGGGTGGCTATAAAGGTGGCATTAAGTGTTCGGAAAGTATTGGTTGAAACACATGGATCAAGAGTGGGATTTGTCCATCCATATGACGGATAGATATACTCTGGGCCCTCTCGGTGGAATGTCATCCAATTAGCTTGCAAGCATGTGACTAGGTCACAAGGGATCACATATCACGGGAACGAGAAAAGAGTACTTATCGGTAACAAGGTTGAACTAGGTATGCAGAGATACCGACGATCATAACCTCGGATAAGTAAACTATCGTGAGACAAAGGGAAATTGGTATCGTATGTAAGTGGTTCATTCGATCGCAAATTAATCGTAGAAATATGTGGGAGCCATATGAATTTCCAGATTCCTCTATTGGTTATTGTTCGGAGAAGTGTCTCGATCATGTCCGCATAATTCACGAACCGTAGGGAGACACACTTAAGGATTCGACGTTGTTTTGAGTAGTTATGGTATTATGAGAAAGAGACCGAATGTTGTTCGGAGTCTCGGATGGGATCCGGGATATCACGAGGTGATCCGGAATGGTCCGGAGAATAAGATTCATATAAGGAAAGTCCCGTTTCGGAGTTCGAGAATGATTCCGGTGTTTTCATCGGGAATGTTCTAGAAGGTTCCGGATTGTCCGGCACTCCGGGGGGAAGGTACATGAATGTGTCATTGAATGATTGCATCATGTACTAAGTGTTCTTGCTGTTCCAAAACATGAAAGTCAAATTGCCAGTTTGAAAGTCAAACGGCTAAAACAGGAAACTGTGGGAAACAGGAAACTGTGGGAAACAAGCAAGAGGAGGTTGAAACCAACTTGGAGGAGGAGTTCCTCTCCTCCAAGCCGGCGCCCAGCCCTAGGCCGAGTTGGGGAGGGACTCCCTCCCTCCCTGGCGCGCCTATCCCCTCCACCTATAAAAGGAGGGGCAGGGCTCCTCCTTGAGACACACAAGTTCCTATCTTCTACCTCCGGTTTAGAGCCGTTTTGGTTTAGAGCTTCTAATTGCTTTAGCCTGCGGTTTAGAGCCTTCTAATTAGTGTGTCTAATTACTAGACCACTAATAGCCTCTCTCATAAGCTCCACCATACTCGCACCGGCTTAAGGCGAAGCCCTGCGGGATTTCCCCTCTACTTCCGGTACCACGCCGTTGTGCTGCCGGAATCGCGAGGAGAGTGCTACAACCTCCGCTGCCTGCTGGAACAAGGGAGAGGAAGGTCTTCGTCGAGTACCGAATGTGTGACCGACTGCGGGAGCGCTTCCGGAACGTGGCGCCGGAAGGATCGTCTACGCGATCTTGAGATCGGAAAGAGTACGACTACATCACCCACGAGAATCTGCTCTCGTTAACCGCTTTGGAATCTTCGAGGGTAAGTTCCCCTATCAACTCGTTGCTACAATCTAGTAGATAGATCTTGGCTTGTTTGTTTGTATGCGATAGAAAAATTTTGTTTTCCATGCTACGAACCCCTACAATAAAGAATGGACAAAAGTTCAAGCCTGGGGATGCCACCCCGGTGTCATCCCAAAAAATATCCAAGAGGTACAAGCGTCAAAGCTTGGGGATGCCCAATGCATCCCCTTCTTCATCAATAAAAAGCCTAGGTCTGTCTAGACACTCCATTTTTATTGTTTCATGCACTGTTGTGTTGTTCTTGGAGCGTCTTAGTTTTCGTTTACTTTGCTTAGTTTGTTTAGTTTGCTCGAATAAAGTAGTTTGGACCCCCGTTCTCGCTGTGTTGTTTCAAATAAGTCAACTGGTGTTGGAAAGGAGTAGAAAGTTCTTGCTTGAAAGTGCAAGAGGAGCTTGCATTGACTGTGAATTAGACTCTAGCATGACATGCTAGGTGTTTTTTTAACCTTATGCTTAGTGATTATTGATGTAGCATGTCTTGATCCAAACAATTATGATTGCTTAGTGTTCCTTGAAAGAATTATGCGTTGTTTTAGCATACAAAAGCATAGTATTGTGGTATTCTCCTTTGATGCTTTGTTTGGGTTAACTTGGCACATGCTCACACCATGTTATGACGATGAACAAGTCACCATAGCCTCTATGATCATTTAGTCCTTGACTTGTAGTACCACTCTATGCTTTGATTAGTAATGTTTTATCGCTCTGCATGATTATGGCCATTATTGCTCTCTTAGTTGGTTGCTCCCAGTCTTTTGCTAGCCTCGTTGATGCGCTTGGTTGATGTAGGAGCGCTTCATCGGGAAACTCCAAGAGCAAGGTGTGATGCAACACAGTAGCAAGTCTTCCCTCAGTAAGAAACCAAGGTTATCGAACCAGTAGGAGGAAGGAAACATCACACAAGTGTTGCAAGCAACGTGGAAACATGCACAACACAAACTCAAGACTTAGCCCGAACGAATAGTGAGGTTGTCAATTTCACCGGTTGCTGTAACAAAGGATTAACTGTATGGTGTGGAAGGTGATGAGTGGTTTGCAGCAAGTAAATAGTGGAAGATGTATCAATGGGAAAGATTGGACCGGGGTCCATAGTTCACTAGAGGTGCTCTCCTTAGATAAACATCATGGCATGAAGGGTAAACAAATTACAACAGGGCAATTGACATGAATTGAGCAAGGCATAACAATGCAATACTAGACAAAAAGATCCTATGAGATTCGATTGGGCAATACAACAATATACATAGACCGACATACAACTGCATCTATGATTAGAAGTCCACCTTCAGGTTATCATCCGAACCCCCTCCAGTATTAAGTTGCAAGCAACAGACAAATGCTTTAAGCAAAGTGTGTAGGTAAATAATCCACTTGTTCCATGAACAAGAGACCGTTGTTTTCTCCCTAGTGGCAACAACACATCTACAACCGAAGAGATTATTGTCACTTCCCTTGGAAACTAGAGGCATGAACCCACTATCGAGCATAAATACCACCTCTTGGAGTCACTAGCAACTACTTGGCCAAGATAGCTACTAACAATAGAGAGCATGCAAGATCACAAACAACATAGACATGATAGAACCAATAATACAAAACCATTAATCAATCCTACATAGTAATATCAATATCTATCGGATCCCCGCAAACACAGCATGCATGATTACAAATAGATTAGAACTTGATCAAGAACGGAGCTCATAAGATCTATACATGAAAGCACAAGGAGGAGATACAACCATCTAGCTACTACATGGACCCGTAGTCCAAGGTGGAACTACTCACGCTTCAGACCGGAGAAGAAGGCCTCCGGGATGATCTCCCCTCCGATAGGGTGCCGGGAATAACTTCAGATCCCCCTGATCTAGGGACGATGGTGTCGGCGGCTATAGAAGGTTTCGTGGAGTTTTGATCGGCTGCCTAGGGTTTCTGCATCTGGGGCTTCTTATAGGCGAAGGGGCGAGGCAGGGGGCCCACCAAGTGGGCCACACCCTGCCCAGGCGCGGGCCAGGCTTGGCCGCGCCTAGGGGGGTCTGGCCGCCCTATGGCGCCCCTCCATCTTTTCTTCTGGCTTCGTGTTGCCCACGGTAAAATATTGACTTTGGATTTTGTCCCGTCCAATTCCGAGAATATTGATTTTCTGCCTTTTTGGAACCAAAAACAGAAGAAAACAAGCAACTGGCACTGTGGCAACTTATTAATAGGTTAGTTCCAGAAAAGATATAAAAACACCTCAAAGTGCAGAAAAAGCAAATCAAAGTAGATACGAAACAAGTATGGAACATCAAAAATTATAGATATGTTTCCAACGTATCAAGCATCCCCAAGCTTAACTCCTGCTCGTCCTCGAGTAGGTAAGTGATAAAAGAATAATTTTTGAGGTGACATGCACCATCAAAACCAAGATCAAACCATTTGCAAGCATTGAAAGCTGGGATCAAATAACTCTAAACATGTGTATGAAAGATGGAGTTCTTACAATAAGACAAATTAACTATGCATGTAACATGAAAGGCTACAAACAAAGATCATGAATAACATGCATTGAAAAACGTTTGTTTGTTTCACATACAAAAAACATGGCATAGTGGCATTCAGCTTGTCCCTCATGCAGTAGCAAATAGATGCATAGGACACCTTCAAAGTTTATAAGAGTGACTAGATACAAATAGCACAAGAACAAGTAATATCACAATATGCATCAATCAATAAGTTTTGGGACACTTCACATAGAACTAAGAATGGCAACTATGCTCTCTTAATGGTGCCTAAAGGTAGATGGTGGAGACTCAATATAATAGTGGAAGAAAGGCCCTTCATGAAAGGAAGCAGGGATATCAAGTTTCAAAAAGAGCTTCCAAAAATTATGGTACTTGTTAGCTTTCAGCCCTCATTGCCCCTATCATAAGCATCTTGAAGTGATTAAGGTTAAAGTGAACAAACTATGGAGTATATGCTTGACAAAGTATAAGTTAGCAATCTCATGTCCCTTGAATACGAGGGCCACACCTCATGCTAATCAACTTTAGTCACCTGTAAGTTCTTGTCATAGTATGTACATGCATATCATAGAGAACCACCAACGGGGTACCCCTTGCACATGGTACAGGAGCTATGCCATAACCAAAATGACAAGGCAAGCAGACAATGAGCATCTCAGCGATCTTTTTATTTACTATGTGCATAGCTTTTTATTGAGGATGCTTCATAGAATGCTCATTATGGTGATGCTGCAAGTTTACACCATGATTAGGCATGGATTAGGCTAGCGGCCCAGGCGTTTCTCTAACACAAAATACATAACTTCATGGACTTACAAGATCCCTGTTTATTTCACACCGGTGACATCCATAGACAAAAGAGCATGATATCAACTATGTACAAAGTACAAGTGCAATGTTGAAAATGTTCCCCATGACAGCATGGTTCTGCTAATTCCAACGTATAAGTGCAAGCATATACAACATAGATGACACTATGGTTCAAGTTTATTAGGGGCAAGAAAAATAAAGTGTGCCATCAAGTTTGTTAGGGCTTTAATCACTAAGTTTTCACATAACAAACTACTTTTTGATTGGAAGATAGCTGAAAACAAGAATATACTTGGAATGGTGTAACACACCATGCATAGGAGTTTATAGTGGACACTTTGGAATAACTTGGTTTCTTGGGAGTTGGAAGCATGAGTAGAGCTTACTCATACAAGTGTAGGCTAGCAAAAGACTAGGAGCAACCAACTAAGAGAACAATAATGGCCATAATCATGCAGAGCGAACAAACATTACTAGTGAAAGCATAGAGTGGTACTACAAGTCAAGGACTAAATGATCATAGAGACTATGGTGACTTGTTCATAGTCATAACATGGTGTGAGCATGTGCCAAGTCAACCTAAATAAAGCATCAAAGGAGAATACCACAATATTATGCTTTTGTATGCTAAAACAACGCATAATTCTTTCAAGGCACACTAAGCAATCCCAATTGTTTGGAACAAGACATGCTACAACAACAATCACTAAGCATAAGGTCAAAACAACACCTAGCATGTCATGCAAAAGTCTAAGTCACAGTCAATGGAAGCTCCTCTTGCACTTTCAAGCAAGAACTTTCTACTCCTTTCCAACACCAATCAAATTATTTGAAACAACACAGCGAGAACGGGGGTCCAAACTACTTTATTCAAGAAAACTAAACAAAGTAAGCAAAGCAAACAAAAACTAAGATGATCCAAGAACAACACAACAGTGCATGAAACAATAAAAACGAAGTGTCTAGATAGACCTGAGTTTTTTATTGATGAAGAAGGGAATGCCTTGGGCATCCCCAATCTTTGACGCTTGTACCTCTTGGATATTTCTTGGTGTGACACCGGGGTGGCATCCCCAAGCTTGAGATTTTGTCCATTATTCATCTCATTACATCATTCTCTCTCTACACCTGAATTTTTTCCTTCATACAAAACTTCACACAATCTTCATTAGCAACATTAGTGTATTCAAAAGATAATAGACCTTTGGGTTTAGCTTTATAACATCAAAGATTTTCACTAAAAACACAAGCTACTGTAGAAACTCCTTCAAAAAGCTCAATTCCCCAAAAGATAACTCAAAAAGGAATCAATAAGAAGCAAATGCAAATAATGGCAGAAATCTGTCAAAACAGACCAGCAGGTAGAAACTGATTTTTTCGAAAATCTTCTATTGCTCAAATCAAAAAGTGTTGAAATATAGAAAGTTATATAACATACTTGGGGATTTATTCGTAAATTTTGAGATCAATAAGACTTACAGAGACTTCTCACGAATTTTTATGGTGGAGGACAGAAATCTATTTCGGGACATGAACTCCCCAAATCTTACTTCCCTTTCATTAGAGGTCATTCTTGGCATAAAAAGCAAACAAAGAGGATAAGGAGAGGTCATTACTGAAGTAATAACTTCCAAGACTCAAGGAAACTCTTGGGTTATCTCCCAACAAGTACTTTTCTTTAATGCCTTTAAGTTAGGCACAAGAAGCAAGAAATCAAGTATTTTCAAATGAAGCATTAACTCTCTTGTTCTTTCCTTTCTTACCTTTCTTCTTTTATTTAGGGAAAATATGATTGCTTACTGGAGGAGCAAAATGCATAATGTCTTTTCCCACATCTATTATTGCTCCAAGGTGTTTCAGTAGGTATCTTCCAAGTGTGATCTGTCCTTTGCCTACACATTCAATAACAAGATAATCAGTAGACACCATTTTCCCTGAGATTTTTGTAAACACACCTTCATCTATTCCAATGGGTAATAAAGTGGCATTATTAGTAAGGGAGATTTCCTCTCCTCCTTTAGAAAGCCCCCAAAGACTCAAAGACTCATAAATATCTTTAGGAATAAGGCAAAATTCAGACATGATATCACAACAAGCATCAAAAGTTGCACTATTTATAGTGACTTTGATTGTGGGAAACCACTTTGAAGGCTCAGAATTTATTGGAACATGATCATGGTACTCCCTAAGTGTGTGATAGCAACTGTTCAAAGCAGGAGTACTAGACTCAAAAGTGTTCAACCTAGAAAAAATATTTATGAAAGAGGAATCAGACCTGCCAGGCGTATTATAAATTATAATCAATTTCTTTATGGCATCAAAAGCTTCATCCTCAATACATTGAAAAATATCTTTCCCAGCCACAACATCCAAAGCATATCTATAACAAAGAGCAATATCGTGGTAGAAACTATTGATAACCAAGCTAAGACTCATCTTAGGCTTAGTTTTCCTTTGAAAAGCAGAGATTCTAGACCAAGCTTCTTTAAAACTCTCTTTACCTTTTTGCTTAAAAGCAAAGATCTCTTCCATAGGTGTCAGATATATAGGGCCAAAACCATACATGGTAGCAACTAGGGTAGGAACTAATTTTTTTTGTTTTTGATAAGAGAAACAAACCAAACTAAACTATTTTTTTTGATTTTTTGATAAAAAGAGGCAAACAAAACCAAGCAAAAGAAACTAAGCAAAGAAAAGATAAAGGTTGAGGAGGACTCCCCTTGTGAAGAAGTCCTTAGCCTCCCCGGCAACGGCGCCAGAAAACTTGTTGATGCGCTTGGTTGATGTAGCAGCGCTTCGTCGGGAAACCCCAAGAGCAAGGTGTGATGCAGCACAGCAGCAAGTCTTCCCTCAGTAAGAAACCGACGTTATCGAACCAGTCGGAGAAAGGAAACATCACACAAGTGTTGCAAGCAACGTGGAAACCTGCACAACACAAACTCAAGACTTTGCCCCAACGAACATTGAGGTTGTCAATCTCACCGGTTGCTGTAACAAATGATTAACTGTATGGTGTGGAAGTTGATGAGTGGTTTTCAGCAAGTAAACAGTGGAAGATGTATCAATGGTAAAGATTGGACCGGGGTACATAGTTCACTAGAAATGCTCTCCTTAGATAAACAACATGGCATGAAGGGTAAACAAATTATAGCAGGGCAATTGACAGGAACTTAGAAAGGCCTAACAATGCAATACTAGACAGAAAGATCCTATGAGATTCGATTGGGCAATACAACAATATACATAGACCGCCATCCAACTGCATCTATGACTAGAAGTACACCTTCAGTTTATCATCCGAACCCCCTCTAGTATTAAGTTGCAAGCAACAAACAACTGCTTTAAGCAAAGTGTGTAAGGTAAAAAATTCACTTGTTCCATGAACAAGAGACCGTTGTTTTCTCCCTAGTGGCAACAACACATCTACAACCGAAGAGATTTCTGTCACTTCCCTTGGAAACTAGAGGCATGAACCTACTATCGAGCATAAATACCCCCTCTTGGAGTCACTAGCAACTACTTGGCCAAGATAGCTACTAACAAACGAGAGCATGCAAGATCACAAACAACACAGACATGATAGAATCAATAAGACAAAACCATTAATCAATCTGACATAATAATCTCAATATCCATCGGATCCCCGTAAACACAACATGCATGATTATAAATATATTAGATCTTAATAATGAACGGAGCTCACAAGATCTATACATGAAATCACAAGGAGGAGATACAACCATCTAGCTACTACATGGACCCGTAGTCCAAGGTGGAACTACTCACGCTTCATACCGGAGAAGAAGGCCTCCATGATGACCTCCCCTCTGGCAGGGTGCCAAGAAGAACTTCAGATCCCCCCGATCTAGGGACGATGGTGGCGGCGGCTATAGAAGGATTCGTGGAGTTTTGATAGGGTGCCTAGGGTTTCTGCATCGGGGGCTTCTTATAGGCGAAGGGGCGAGCCAAGGGGCCACCAGGGGGGCCACACCCTTCCCAGGCGCGGGTCAGGCTTGGTCGCGCCTAGGGGGGTCTAGCCACCCTGTGGCGCCCCTTCGTCTCGTCTTCTGGCTACGTGTTGCCCACAGTAAAATATTGACTTTGGCTTTTGTCCCGTCCAATTCCGAGAATATTGATTTTCTGCCTTTATGGAACCAAAAACAGAAGAAAACAATCAACTGGCACTGTGGCAACTTGTTAATAGGTTAGTTCCAGAAAATATATAAAAACACCTCAAAGTGTAGACAAAGCAAAGCAAAGTAGATACTAAACAAGCATGAAACATAAAAAATTATAGATACGTTTCCGACGTATCAAAGCTCTACTCATGCTTCCAACTCCCAAGAAACCAAGTTATTCCAAAGTGTCCACTATAAACTCCTATGCATGGTGTGTTACACCATTCCAAGTATATTCCTGTTTTCAGCTATCTTTCAACTAAAAAATATTTTGTTATGTGAAAACTTAGTGATTAAAGCCCTCACAAACTTGATGGGACACTTTATATTATTTGCCCCTAATAAACTTGAACCATTGTGTCATCTATGTTGTATATGCTTGCACTTATACGTTGGAATTAGCAGAACCATACTGTCATGGGGAATGTTTTCAACATTGCACTTGTACTTTGTACACAATTGATATCATACTCTTTTGTCTATGGATGTCACCGGTGTGAAATAAAGAGGGAGCTTGTAAGTCCATGAAGTTATGTATTTTGTGTTAGAGAAACGCATGGGCCGCTAGCCTAATCCATGCCTAATGATGGTGAAAACTTGCAGCATCACCATAATGAGCATTCCGTGAAGCATCCTCAATAAATATCTATGCACATAATAAATAAAAAGATCGCTGAGATGCTCATTGTCTGCTTGCCTTGTCATTTTGGTTATGGCATAGCTCCTGTACCATGTGCAAGGGGTACCCCGTTGGTGGTTCTCTATGATATGCATGTACTTACTATGACAAGAACTTACAGGTGACTAAAGTTGAGTAGCATGAGGTGTGGCCCTCGTATTCAAGGGACATGAGATTGCCAACTTATACTTTGTCAAGCATATACTCCATAGTTTGTTCACTTTAACATTAATCACTTCAAGATGCTTATAATAGGGGCAATGAGGGCTGAAAGCTAACAAGTACCATAATTTTTGGAAGCTCTTTTTGAAACTTGAAATCCCTGCTTCCCTTTATGAAGGACATTTCTTACACTATTATATTGAGTCTCCACCTTCTACCTTTAGGAACCATTAAGAGAGCATAGTTGTCATTCGTAGTTCTATGTGAAGTGTCCCAAAACTTATTGATTGATGCATATTGTTGATATTACTTGTTCTTGTGCTACTTGTATCTAGTCACTCTTATGAACTTTGAAGGTGTCTTATGCATCTATTTTCTACTCTATGAGGGACAAGCTGAATGCTACTATGCCATGTTTTATATATGTGAAACAAACAGACGTTTTTCAATGCATGTTATTCATGATGTTTGTTTGCAGCCCTTCATGTTGCATGCATAGTTACTTTGTCTTATTGTTAGAACTCCATCTTTCATGCACATGTTTAGAGTTCTTTGATCCCAGCTTTCAATGCTTGCAAATGGTTTGATCTTGGTTTTGATGGTGCATGTCACCTCAAAAATTATTCTTTTATCACTTACCTACTCGAGGACGAGCAAGAGTTAAGCTTGGGGATGCTTGATATGTCGGAAACGTATCTATAATTTTTGATGTTCCATGCTTGTTTAGTATCTACTTTGCTTTGCTTTGTCCACACTTTGAGGTGTTTTTATATGTTTTCTGGAACTAACCTATTAACAAGTTGCCAGAATGCTAGTTGCATGTTTTCTTCTGTTTTTGGTTCCAGAAAGGCAGAAAATATATATTATCGGAATTGGACGGGACAAAAGCCAAAGTCAATATTTTACCGTGGGCAACATGAAGCCAGAATACGAGACGGAGAAGGCTCACCAGGGGTCCACACCCCCTGGCCGCGCGGGTGGGCCCACCGCGCGCTTGGGGGGGGGGGGGGCGTGCAGCCTTCCTGGTGGGCCCCTTTGCCTCGCCTCTTCGCCTATAAGAAGCCCCTAATGAAGAAACCATAGGCACCCGATCAAAACTCCACGAAACCTTCTGTAGCCGCCACCACCATCGCCCCTAGATCATGGAGGGGGGATCTGAAGTTCTTCTCGGCACCCTGCCGGAGGGGAGATCATCCCGGAGGCCTTCTTCTTCATCATGCCAGCCTCCGTTATGAGGCGTGAGTAGTTCCACCTTGGACTATGGGTCCATGTAGTAGCTAGATGGTTGTATCTCTTCCTTTGTGCTTTCATGTATAGATCTTGTGAGCTCCATTCATGATCAAGATCTAATCTATTTGTAATCATGCATATTGTGTTTATGGGGATCCGATGGATATTGAGATTATTATGTCAGATTGATTAATGGTTTTGTCTTATTGATTCTATCATGTCTGTGTTGTTTGTGATCTTGCATGCTCTCGTTGTTAGTAGCTATCTTGGCCAAGTAGTTGCTAGTGACTCCAAGAGGGGGTATTTATGCTCGATAGTGGGTTCATGCCTCTAGTTTCCAAGGGAAGTGTCAGAAATCTCTTCGGTTGTAGATGTGCTGTTGCTACTAGGAAGAAAACAACGGTCTCTTGTTCATGGAACAAGTGGATTGTTTACCTTACACACTTTGCTTAAAGCAGTTGTCTGTTGCTTGCAACTTAATACTGGAGGGGGTTCGGATGATAACCTGAAGGTGGAATTCTAGTCATAGATGAAGTTGGATGGAGATCTATGTATATTGTTGTATTGCTCAATCGAATCTCATAGGATCTTTTTGTCTAGTATTGTATTGTTATGCTTTGCTCAGTTCCTGTCAATTGCCCTGTTGTAATTTGTTTACCCTTCATGCCATGTTGTTTATCTAAGGAAAGCACCTCTAGTGAACTATGGACCCCGGTCCAATCTTTAGCATTGATACATCTTCCACTGTTACTTGTTTACTTGCTGCAAACCATCATCACCTTCCACACCATATATTTAATCCTTTGTTATAGCAAACCGGTGAGCTTGACAACCTCACTGTTCGTTGGGGCAAAGTCTTGAGTTTGTGTTGTGCAGGTTTCCACGTTGCTTGCAACACCTTTGAGACGTTTCCTTCCTCCTACTGGTTCGATAACCTCAGTTTCTTACTGAGGAAAGACTTGTTGCTGTGCTCTTCACACCTTGCTCTTGTGGTTTTCAATGAAGCGCTCCCACGTCAACACTGGGCGCCATTAGCAAGGTGGATGCTCTGGAGCGAGGGTGCTGGTCCGGAGGTGGTGGTTTGTCGTTATTCCTCGACTTCGTCGATGGGATGCGGTGGATCTTGGTTTAAGGTAGCACGGGGACGTCCCCTGGTCAACGTGCCACAGTGGCATGTGGCTTTTTTTTCGACCTTGCAGTGCCACAGTGTCATGTGCCTTGCTGCTTGCAGCAGGCCTGTTCATCGACTCATAAAGCCTCGTTGCAGATGGTGTTCCCTTTGATCCATCAATGGTGGAGGCTCGGCGTCTATTCCAACGCACGTCTAGGTGGTGTTGGTGTTTGGCGGTGGCCGATGGCTTCGGCAAGAAATAGTTTTCTGTAAAGTTTTTAGGATATCTGTTTTCTCTTGATCCGATTTCAACGTTTGTTTACTCATACTAGTAAAATGCCCGTGCGTTGCTACGGGCAAACAATATATAGCCTAAGTAATAAGCACTTTGCACAAACCATAAAGTTTTTGATTATCCGGTAGATATTGATGTATACTTGGTGATATAGGTCAACCATCTTTTTATCTCGGCGAACAATATAGTAACCGATAAAAACACGTCAAACTGAATTCAACAAGCAAGTCTATAAGCACTTGAACAGCCCATGAGGTTTTCTATTGATGTATACTTGGTGATATCGGTCAACCATCTTTTTCTCTCCCTACCACACAAGCCCACGTCATGGAAACCTATCAGCCTTAATGCACTCAATAAACTATTCGGACCAATTAAACAACTATTTCCATTTTCTCTAACTCGATGTGCCACACGACCAACACCCTTCATTCACAAGCCGACACTCTCCTTAGCGTTGCCTTCTTCAATGTTCAGCGCCCCTCTTCTCCAAATGTTGCTCCATTGTTCCACATAGTTGACACTAATTTCTTCTGATACAACATCAAGCAACACGAATAACTATTTCATTAAAAAAATAGAATCCTCATAAAACCTAGCTATCAAGTAAGGTAGGTTTGTTCTATATCCAGAAACATATTAAGTCGCTAGAGTTTTAGAAAATTACCTCTAGATCAGAAAAGACACACTACTGATAGCATACAAACTAAGATTATCATACAAATTGTTCTTACAAACCAAAAAAAATGATAAGAAATACTTGCTTCAGAGATAAGATGCAATTTGCACTGCAATACCAAAAAGTTCTACCTCCTAAATAGTGCATCATAAGGATCCGATAATTCCAAGTTGTTTACTACACTGAGGAAAACATCATTAGTATTACTACCTTGAATATATAGAGCAGAAAGCTTACTTTTTTCCATATGAACCATTATACTTATTTTGTACTTCCATGCCACCAGGCATCTGGTCCAACTTGCCTCTCCTTCTCCATTGGTCATCTGGCAGTGAGAATGATAGAATTACTTGAGAAAAATTTAAGGCAATGGAGTAAGTGGGAATCAGAAAGATAAATAGAAGACGCCCTTTTATTACTTAAAGTATTAAAAGAGTGGTATTTATAAACTGCATTATTTACAAGACTTCAGTACTAAGAAATCAAATACATATAGTTTGTCGGTGAATGAATAATACTTTGGCCCAAAGGTCGATCAACCTGACTCTTGAAAATACAACGGGAGAAAAACCCGACTCTCGAAAGAAAAACACCAGCGCAGCCCAAACTTTGTCCCAAAGGTCGCTCAACCCGCCAAACCCTACCCTTAGTTCACCCCCTTGTTGTCCCTTTGCAACACATGTAAAATATACTCCCTCCGATCCTAAATAAGTGTCACGGTTTTGAACTAACTCTAGTTCAAAATGGCGACACTTATTTAGGATCAGAGGTAGTACTAAACATTTAGGTTTGAGGTATGTCCTGTATGTTGTATTATTATATAGCGATATAAGTATGTCAGGTTTCAATTCCATGGCCGTGGCCGCTACTTCTTCCGCCCACAGGATGTCAAAACAAAGCATAACTCCATTCCCTATTGCAAGCTCAAGTCTAAAGGTGTATTTAAAAAAAACAAGACTTGATGCCGAAATACTTTAAATTTCTCACTCAATATTTCATTAGTTGGCCCAAACTACTCTTCAATTTCACTTGCCCTTCCACCGCAAATGCTGCATGACCAACAAAAGTTTCAGAAAATGCTCCAATCGACAAGCCTAAAATGCAAATTCTAGTTGTAGCAAGCAGCTAGGCTATTATTTTGAATTGGCTTATTCGTTTTGATAGGATCTCTAGATTTACTCTCATTGAAGAGAGATGATGACACTAGGAGTTGGGGCAATTTTCTGGTTTTATTTCTCGCACAAACTCACACACAAATGCCATGCCAACCACAGGGGTTGGGGATACATATTTATAGGCTGCTAGCCAGCCAAGAATATGCTAAATGCTAGTCCAAGATGCTAGTCTAAGATGCTGCCTAAAAGTAGTCAAGGATGCTTGGTCCTTGCTGCTCCTAACTGATGCTGCTAAAGCAGTCAAGGATGCTTGGTCCTTGCTGCTCCTAACTGCCCGTCCTTGCTACAAGGACCATGTGTGTTACAGCCCCACAAAGACCAACAGTACAGAGACTTATTCATCATTCTCCCCCTAAGTCTTGTGCGTTGTCTTGTGGGAAGGCTGGACCATCCCAATCCTGGAGCAGAGTCCAAGGAACGTGATCCTCCCAAGGGGCTTGGTGAGCAGGTCTGCAAGCTGATCCTTGGTGTTGATGTAGCTCGCCGCGATGCTCCCTTCATCCAAACAACGTCGGATGAAATGGTACCTCGCTCGGATGTGCTTGCTCCGTTCGTGGAATACGGGGTTCTTCGCCAGGGCCAGAGCGGACTTGCAGTCCACCATGAGCTGCACTGCGCTGGTGTCTCGACCGAGGAGATCACCAAGCAGTCGAGCAAGCCAGAGGGCCTGAGTGCAGGCAGTGGAGGCTGCTATGTACTCGGCCTCGCAGCTGGACATGGCCACCACCTGCTGCTTGACTGACTGCCAGCTCACGAGGCACTTGCCGAGGAAGAAGAGGATCTCGCTTGTGCTCTTGCAGGTGTCGATGTCGCCGGCGTGGTCGCTGCCGCTGTACCCGACGAAGTTTGCCGCCCCAGGGCACCTAGGGTAGTAGAGGCCGTGGTCGAGAGTCCCCGCAACATAGCGGATGATCCTCTTCACAGCCTGCTGGTGTTCCGTCGTCGGTCGCTGCATGAACCGACTAACGTAGCCGACGGAGAATGCCAAGTCCGGCCGTGTGTGGGCGAGGTAGCGAAGGCTCCCCACAAGACGCCGGTACTGTGTAGCGTCCACCTCCTTCGCCGTGTTGTCGCGGCTCAGTTTCAGCCTCTCCTCCACCGGGGTGAGAGCTGGGTTGCAATCGGTGAGCCCGGCGAGCTCAACGACGCGCTTGGCGTAGGCGGTCTGTCGAAGCGTGATCCCGGAGTGGTCCTGGTGCACCTCGATCCCCAGGTAGAAGGAGAGGAGCCCCAGATCACTCATCTGGAAGGCGGCCTTCATTTCTTCCTTGAACGCCGCCACCTCTGCATCCTTGGTGCCGGTGATGACCAAGTCGTCGACGTAGACACCTACCAACAGGGCATTTCCTCCATTGCCCCGTCGGTAGACGGCCGCCTCGTGCGGGCTTTGCCCGAAGCCCATCGTCTTGAACGTGGAGTCCAGCTTGGCGTTCCATGCCCTTGGTGCCTGCTGCAAACCATAGAGAGCCTTGCGTAGACGAAGTACCTTGCCCTCCTGTCCAGGAATCGCAAATCCCGGCGGCTGTTGAATGTAGACCTCCTCCTTCAAGTCGCCGTTAAGGAAGGCAGACTTGACATCCATGTGATGGACGCGCCAGCCCTCCTGAGCGGCTAGCGCAAGGAGGAGTCGCACGGACTCCATCCGTGCCACAAGAGCGAAGGCGTCGTCGAAGTCGACCCCCTCCTGCTGCAAGAAACCTCGGGCCACCAAGCGAGCCTTGTGCTTGACGATGGCGCCGGATTCATCCCTCTTCAGCTTGAACACCCACTTAAGGGTGATCGCCCGGTGACCTCGAGGGAGGTCAGCGAGCTCCCAGGTGCGGTTCTTCTCGACCGCATCCATCTCCAACTGCATCGCGGCTCGCCATGCCGCGTCTTGCTCCGCTTCTGCAAAAGACTGAGGCTCATCGTCGTCACATGCAATTTGCAGTTGCGCCTCCAGGTTGCGTGGCACCGGTCCCGGCACCGGCTGGTCGCCGAGAAGACCATCCATCGTACGGTACCGCAACGGCTCGCCGTCGTAATACGCGTCGATGCGCTCCTCGTCGTGAGCGAGCGGGGAAGCGAACTCCATCGGGCTGCGCTCGACGCGAGCTGGTGCTGGTGTAGACGTGCCCGGAGGTGTGACTGCTGGTGCCGGAGTGGACGTGCCCGGAGGTGTGACTGCTGGTGCCGGAGTAGACGTGCCCGGAGGTGTGACTGCTGGTGCTGGAGCACGTGGTGTCGGTGGCGTCGGCAGCTGTGGTGCCGTCGGTGTGACAGCCACCGGGACAGATGGAGACTTGGGAACTGAGGTAGACGCGGTCGGCGAGGAGGAGCTGCTTGCTCCCCCGGCTCCCTCGAAGTGGACGTACTCGACAATGAAGTCGTCATATGTCGGAGTCGAGCCGTTGTCCACCGCCTTGTCCCACGCCCACCCTCGCCCTTCGTTGAACACAACATCTCGCGCCGTGCGCACACGCTGTGTCTTCGGGTCGAGGATGCGGTAGGCCTTCGAGCCCTACGCGTAGCCGATGAACACTCCCGGAGTGCTCCTGTCGTCGAGCTTGCCGATGTGGCCGAGCTCCTTGGCAAACGCGAGGCAGCCGAAGACCCGTAAGTGGGAGACCGCCGGCTTGCGCCCATGCCAAGCCTCGTACGGCGTCTTGCCGTCAAGTGCCTTCGTAGGTGAGCGGTTGAGGATGTAGACGGCTGTCAGCACCGCCTCCCCCCAGAAGACAGCCGGCATCGCTCTCTGCTTGAGGAGGGCCCGGGCCATCCCCACAACCGTCTGGTTGCGCCGCTCGACGACGCCGTTCTGCTGCGGGCTGTAAGGAGCGGAGTAGTGGCGCTGAATGCCCTCATCAGCGCAGTACGACGCGAATTCAGTTGCTGTGAATTCGCCGCCGTTGTCGGTGCGCAGCACGCGCAGCTTGCAGCCGCACTCCGCCTCTGCAGCAACCTGCGCACGCCTGATGGCGTCCGCTGCTTCTCCCTTGTTGCTGAGAAGCACCACCCGCATGTAGCGGGAGAAGTCATTGACGAGCAGCAGGAAGTAGCATCGTCCTCCCGGTGTGGCCAGAGTCACCGGTCCACACAAGTCCCCATGCACGAGCTCGAGCTTCTCCTTAGCTCTGAAGCTCGCCTGCTGGGGGAAGGGCAGTCGCCTCTGCTTCGTCACCACGCAGATATCGCAGAACTGTTCCACCTGTTCGAGGCACGGCAGGCCTCGCACCATCTCCTTGCTGCTGAGCCGCTTCAGAGCCTCGAAGTGAAGGTGCCCGAAGCGCTCGTGCCACTGCCACGCCTCGTCGTCCCGACGAGCGGCGAGGCAGAGGGGCTGTGCCACCTGCACATCAAGGACATATAGCCGATTTGCGCCTCTAGTTACCTTGGCAAGAAGGCGACGATGGCGATCCCAGATGCGCAGGATCCCGTGCTCGATCAGCACGCGCGAGCCGCTCTCATCCAGCTGTCCCAAGCTGATGATGGAGTTTCTCAGCGCAGGGATGTAGTAGACACCGGTGAGCATCCGGTGCTCTCCGGTCTTGGCGGCGAAGATGACGGAGCCGACGCCCTGAATCTCCACGGCGGAGGCATCTCCAAACTTGACGGAGCCTCGCACGTCGGAGTCGAGCTCGGCAAAGAACTCCTGTCGACCAGTCATGTGGTGGGTGGCGCCGGTGTCAAGGCACCACCCGCCAGTCTTGTCGGTGCCGGAGCCGTCGCCGAGAAGGGCGTGTGCCTTTGGCTCGTCGAGGTGGAGGGGAGCCACTGCAGTCGGTGCCGCAGGGCGTAGCTCGATGCTCGCATGAGCCATGAACAAAGCCGGCTCCTCCTCCCCTGCCTGTGCGACGTGGGCCTGGCCGCGTCGTGGCTGTCGACACTCCTTGGCCCAATGGCCAAGCCGGCCACAGTTGTGGAAGGCGTCATCTTGGGCCAACTTGGGCCTGCCGTTGGCGCCTCCGCGGGCGCCACCTTGCACCCTGACCTGGCCGTCTTTGCGCCCCTTGCGCGGTTTGCCGCGCCTGCGGCCACCTGATGCGGAAGAGGACTCCCCCTTCTTCCTATCACCGTGGCTGGCGTCCCACCGCTACCGAGTGAGGAGCAGCTTCCCAGCAGTGGTGATGGACCCCGAGGGAAGCTCTGGCTCGTCGAAGTCGACGACCTTGAGGCGACAGATTGCCTCCTCGATCGACATCGTGCTGAGGTCCAGCAGGGATTCGATCGAGCGAGCTATCTGCTTGTACTTCGTGGGGACGCATCGAAAGAGCTTCTCGACAGCTCTTTCCTCGTTGTAGATGGCGTCGCCGAACCGCTCCATCTTCTGCAGCAAAGTGTTGAGACGGAGAGCAAAGTCATCGACGTCCTCACCTGGCTTGAAGGCCAGGTCATCCCACTCCTTGCGGAGTGCCTGCAGAGCGGCCTTGCGAGCACGGTCGCTGCCGATGCGCGACGCAGCGATGGCCTCCCAGGCCTCCTTGGCAGTCCGCTTGTTGGAAAGCGAGAACTGCATCTCGGGCGGGACTGCGGTAAGGAGGGCGTCCAGCGCCCGTCGATCGTCATGGTGGTCGACGTTGGCATCCTAGACTGCCTCCCACATGTGCCGCACCTGGAGCCGGACCTTCATGACCGCGGCCCACTCGACGTAGTTGGTTTTCGTGAGGGTAGGCCACCCAGCACCGGGACCAACGTCCCTGACCACAGCCCGGACCTCGTAGAAGCCATGGTCTTGGTCGTTTCGGCCGCCGCCGTGCGCGCCTCCTCCGGGAGCACCACCGCCATGCGCGCCTCCTCCGGGAGCGCCACCGCAGTGCTCACCTCCTTCTGGAGCGACACCGCCGTGTGCTTGGGCATGCTCGGCTGCCCACCGTGCCGTCCGCTCGTGGGCTGTGTCGACGCTGCTTCCGCCTGAAATGGAGCCGCTGATGCTACCGCGCAGAGCCTGGGCCTCTGTCGCTGCTGTACGTGATGCCTCCACCGCTTCTGCTGCTTCTGCCTCCGCTCTGGCTGCTGCCAGTTCCGCCGCTGCCAGCCTTGAAGCCCTGGCTGTCGCCACAACGGCTGCTGCTGCCGCCCGCTCACGCTCCTCTGCCGCGGCGAGCTCGGCCTCCTGCCGACGCCGCACGCTCGAGGTAGCCGAGTGCTGAGAGCGACCTTGGGACATGGCTGGCCGCTGGGGGGCTGTTGCGTGGAGGGAGAGCTGCTGCTAACGAGCTGCTGCTCGACTGCGCGAAAGGGGAAAGGCCACCAGGGACAGCTTGAGCTGCTGCACTTGCCCGCTGGGGCTGCTGCACACCCGGTGAAGGGGATGAGCAGGAAACACTCAGCCTACAAGACAACCTCGCTCTGATACCACTTGATAGGATCTCTAGATTTACTCTCATTGAAGAGAGGGGATGACACTAGGAGTTAGGGCAATTTTCTGGTTTTATTTCTCGCACAAACTCACACACAAATGCCATGCCAACCACAGAGGTTGGGGATACATATTTATAGGCTGCTAGCCAGCCAAGAATATGCTAAATGCTAGTCCAAGATGCTAGTCTAAGATGCTGCCTAAAAGCAGTCAAGGATGCTTGGTCCTTGCTGCTCCTAACTGATGCTGCTAAAGCAGTCAAGGATGCTTGGTCCTTGCTACTCCTAACTGCCCGTCCTTGCTACAAGGACCATATGTGTTACAGCCCCACAAAGACCAACAGTACAAAGACTTATTCATCACGTTTGCTGCTATTGTTACTGAAGGAGTGAATGTCTAATAGAGCTAGCGTGCATCAACTTGTGCATCAGCTCCATTTGCAGACCGTGCAAACTTCTTGCTCTTGAGCCCATTATCCCTCATTAAGTGCTGCAAAAAAAAACTGTTGTGGTAAAAAGAGAAGATTGAATCCAAAACTGAGCCTTTTGTAGTCTCCAAAACTGAGCGTCTACCATAAGAGATTTCTACTGTAGAACACTTATTTTATATGATATATTAGCTCTCTGGAGAAATTTCTCTACAAGGCCACCTAAAAATCACAAGAGAAGGTTAAAAAAGGATAGTGGCACATGCTCAATATATCCATCTAAATAGTGTGTGCCTCTCTCACACTGCCGTTGCTGACCCATTGCAGTTGGGTGAGCACTTTGCCGGTGAGCCATCTAGGAGCTACTCGTATTGTGCAGGTGATGGCGCTCGTGGTCGTCATGCTTCATGTTCTCGACATCCTCATGGCTCAGGAAGAAGGGCTGGTTCGTCGAGCATAGCACCCTCGCCCACATCCTATCAGTGTTCACAACATTTTTCTGCTTCTCGGTGATTCTCTCCAGAGGTAACCAAAAGTTTCACACTATTAGCATAAGGTTGATAGGACTAAGACTGAACGCATGATTGATTGCAGTTTCATGGACTTATGTAGAATGTAGTGTAAGCGCATATATGTGGTTTACAGGCGTGATGGTGTAGCCAGTGTACCCTGCAATGGCGCCATGGAGGGCGTTGTGCGTAACCAGAGTGCGGTACACGTTGTCGGAGGAGTTTGGCTGAACTGTAGGGATCATGCATCCTGGATCCATGTACTTGAGAGTTATGGGGAATTTGGTATTCTTGATATGATCTTGCATGATGAAGAAATACAAGTTCCGAGGTGGAATAAGTTCAGGACTTCCAAACTTTCAAGCCTCGTTCAAACCATACCCCGGACTGCCCCATCGTCAGTCTTTGAGACAACAATTTTGACAGTAGTGAAGGTTTGCTGCCTTCGACAACTTGTCGCTACCTACGGGGCACAAATCCAGCGAGCTGCACCGTCTTGGACCAATTTATTGCGGTTAGACCCTCCCTGCCGGCTTTCGCATCGATTCTCGTCGAAGACCGGCAGTATTCCAGGGCCCCTTCGACGCGCACCATGCGAGGGACAGTGGCAGCTCCACCGAACGCGTGCGATGTAGGGGGGGGGGCGGGACGTCACCGTCAACGAATCTCGAGGCAGAGAGGGCGCCACCGGTTGATTGACACACAGCGTGGGTGGCGGGGGCGTGCGAGCAACACCACGATCTGGTGTGTCGCCACACCCACGCAGTGTCGCAGTCCGCCAGGAAAGTGGCACAATCATGGGACGAACTGTGGCCCACATGTCACTGCCGTTAACGCGGACATAGTGGTATTTATAAACTTAGTGGTATTTATAAACTGTATTATTTTTTTAGATTATATTAGAGAGAGAGGAGCGATGAGCCATACCTTGAGTTAGACCTTGTTGCGCGGTGGTTGGACTCGATGACTGCGTATGAGATGGCGTGCATTTTGCCGTGGACATTTCTCAAAGGCCCCCAATTTGGTTGACCAGATCAGCAAGGTCATCTACCCCTTGAGCCTGGAGGTTCATCTGCTAGCAAGGCTGAGCTACCAACAAATGAAGGTCAAACCTGAGAGCAGTTCACGAATCAACTAAAAGCAGTTCTAGTGGATCAAAAACTTCTGAATCCTTTTTCAAAATTGAACTCTATTGACAAAAACATCATTATTAAGTCTTCAATGTTGCCACTGAAGTATCAAACGGAAAGTTGGCACAAAAAATATGCAACCGGACCAATTACCAGTATCCTACACTGAAGATCAAATGCACTAAGTTGTTCTCTTTTCTTACCCTATTTATTTATTTCCACATATGAATCGTAAAAATTACTGCATCTGACTATTTTTTCTGCTCGGCACATCCATTTGTATGCTGCATTCCCGCAATGGGTGAACCCAAAAAATTTCACAATAACCAATGACTAAACAAAAGAAGGGCAAGGTCAGATAGCTCACCACACGTCAGTGGTACGCACTGATGAAGACACTGGTTTCTTCTCCTTCCATGTTTCCCATTGCAAAAGCAAAAAATAGCACCTGACATGAAATCATATTTTGGTAGCATATATGCCTCTGAATAGACATGCAAGTTAAATCAAATTCTCATCACATGAATAGGATCTACAAGGGATATAGTGCAGGTTAAAAGGAAATATGAAGGCCCACCCTCTCTCCATAGAAATGTACTTCTTATGGCTCAGACTAATATTCCATCACAAGAAGAATAGTATATAGCACAGGAAGAGGCAAGACAACACATACATGCTAGCAATAAGAACCAACATTGTAAGAACCTACACAGATTTCTAATGGTATTAAAAGAAATGCCTCGATATTTCCCTGGGTGTTAGCACTTAAGTAGGGATTAGGTAACACATATATAGGAAAGAAATATAAGTGTTGAGGATTAGATAGCACGACACACATAACAATCAAGAAGAAGAATAACTACCATCCTTTGGTAGGAAAAAAAGCACGGAGTGCCTCTTCACTAAAAAGAAGGGACACATAAAAAATCCCTAAGAAATAGACATGACCGAACAAACCAAACAAAACTAATCACCTTCGTATCCATGAAGCTTTCCTATCTATCTGATCTGGATTCGTATCCTTTACCATATCTCATGGTTAATCTCACCCAGTCGCTGTAGACAGCATACAATCATTCACAGATGTATTTAACAAATGCATAGAATACAATCACAAGGGCACCACTTACATCAGGGATCTGAAATTCTGAATGCATCAGGGAGCCGACACCCTGAAAGGATTCGACCCTACTGCAATTAAGAGGACGCCATTGCTCGAGGTAGAAGACAAGATCAATGAAGGCCATGCCCACCACAGGGATCTCCATATTCCAGATCTGACCAATCCTATAATCTTGGGTATGGGCAGCAGCGGCCTCCCCATACTCCTGAGAGAGAGAGAGGGAGCTGTGGGGATCGAGGACGGAGAAGGAGAAGTCCGAGAAGATTCATCAGTAGCGCGTATCGCGTCGCATCGTTAAGCACCCGGTGGCGCTCGCTGGCCGGACAGCCGCGTCCATCGCAGGTTCACGGTCGCCCGACGATGGAGGAGAAAATAACGGGGATTGATTGATGGTTGACTGAGCAAAACTTCACGAGGAAACAACATGTGTTGGGCTTGGCCCATTTGAGAGTATGCGGGGCAGTACGAGCGGGGTAGCGGAGAGAAGCGCGACGAAGGAATTCGACGTAGTGCGAGGAGGCAGAAAACGGAACACCTATTTCTTTTTTAGATAGTAGAGATAACTTAATTTTCTATTAATAAAACGGTGGTTGCTCTTAAAAATCTATAACCATTGGGTTGACCATCCTACGATCCCAAGTTCCCAACTCCCAAACACGTCAACACTCTAGAAAGAAGAAACTACAAGAAAGATTAGTTATGGTAGTTACACTGCCACAAACCAACCTCTGATCTACCAACATGACACCAATTCCTACCGTTAGAAAAACATGGCACCAAATCCAACACTATATAAACGCACGCCGCAACGATGCATTCTAGACTTGCCAATCCATCCACCCTCTTCTTTCCCTCCAAAACATCGTGCGTGCTCGTGCGAACTCGCGAGACGTGCCGTGCCATACAGGTAGCTACACAGATCACCATGCAGCTCAGGATGTTCGCCGTGGCCGCGACCTTGCTGCTGGCCCTGGCCGCGTCGGTGCTGGCGCCGGTGTCCGGGCAGGCCGTGGCGACGTCGTGCGCGGCGTCGCTAGTGACCAGCTTCACTCCGTGCCTCGGCTACATCACCAACAGCACCAACGGCGGAGGGTCGTCGTCGCCGACTGCGGACTGCTGCAGGTCCCTGGCGGCGGTTGTGAGCGCGAGCACGAGCTGCGCGTGTCTCATCCTCACCGGCAACGTGCCGCTCGGCCTGCCGATCAACCGGACACTCGCCATCACGCTGCCCAAGGCCTGCAACTCCATGTCCGTCCCGCTTCAGTGCATAGGTACCTTCTTCAATCCAACCCCGTTCCAGTCCAGAACACGGCTGACAATTTCTTGGCGTTTTGAGTAAAATCAAATCAAACACGTACTGTAACCTTACCATTGTGACAAATTGGGTCTGCAGATACGTCGGCTCAACTCCCAGCTCCAGGCCCCGTCGCAGTCTCTCCTGCGTTGCCCCCGCTGCGTAAGAATTAGAACCTCCTCTGGCTTAATTAGCCTGCTTCTATACATGCTCGTCCCTGTCGGCATTAATTCTCACCGATGAAACGTTATGGAATCTGTCAAACTTGCAGCGCCAATGACGCCGGAGTCGCCAGCTCCGACGGCGGAGCCCACCGTGACCACGCCGCCGAGCAGCCAGAGCCAGGGGCAGACGAAACCGCAGGTTGTGCCCAGCTCTGCCTGGAGGGACAGCGCTGGTGTGTCCGTGATGATTGCCGTCGCTGGTGCCATGCTGGGTTGATCGGATTTGAGTTTGTTGCTGCAGTACGTGTTGATTAGTACTAGTATTGTAGTAGTATGTGTTTTTGTACTATATATATACTTGTTGTTATTAGTTGGAGAGTTACACGTACGTAGATATACATAATACGAGTAGTAGTTATCTGCAAGTGGTTTGAGTTGGTTATGTATCGATCGTTGGGTGTGAATGGAACTGAGATACTATAGTACCAAACAATAGGGGAAAAGAGTAGCTGAATAGGACCAAACACAAGGAAAACTTGCACGCTAAACCGTAGGATTATATAACCGATGAATATAAAAAACATAGGAATTTGGTAGCACTACAGGTGTAGAGCAAAAGGATTGTAAAATGTTGGAATATTAGGCATAATTTTTATGATTAATTTCAGAATATTAAGCATGACAAAACCAGCTACTAGCTCATGTAACTCGAACATACTAGATGTACTAAACAACAGGATAAACGGAAACAAACAGCAGCTAAACATGTACTCGCAGAACATGATGAATAACTAAACAAGAGCACGTAGCACGTACCGTTCAGTTGTCCAGTAGAAACTTTGGGGAAGACAGATCGAAGCAGACGGTGACGAAGACGGCGGTAGACAGCGCCGTCTGACTTGGATGGAAGACGATCCGTGATGGAGAACTCGAGCAGTCGCGCGGACCGCTTCCCAAAAACCTTATTCGCCCTCTCCCGTACAGGATCACAAGGGCGAGTGGTTTCCGAGACCTGCTCTCTTGTCCGCCGGTGCACGCCGACAAGCGGGATGGAGTAGACTACGATGATGGCGCAAGTAGAGAGGATGACAAAACCCTAGATTGGTTTTCGGCGGTGTTGTGGCGGTAGCCGCGCGGGACTTTATATAGAGCGGCTCAGAAAACCCTAACGGAGGCGAACGTGGCCGAGTCCACGTTGTGCACGTTTGGGTCGGTTACAGGAGCCCACGATCCGGGAGCGATCCGAATAAGCTAACTGTTTGACACGTCTGTCAAAACCTCACAGTTTTTCTGAGCAGCAAAATAAAGCTTGGCTCGGTGAGATTCCCGCAACCCGCGGCGCGCCCGCGTCGTGACGAGACGAGCGGGCGGGCGTGCGTGCGTGTGAGCGGCGGCGTCATCGGAGGAGGTCTGCGCGTGTGTATATCTCTTATTGCCACTCACTTACAAAATGGTGCAACACTCCACTTACAAGGTGTTGCAACTCTCCTCCAACTTCCCATGTGGAACTAAACTTGAGCTCCCACTCCACTTCCATGTGAGCTGCCACAAACATGGGCAAAAATATATATAGGCTGCCACAAATCTGGACTTTGAGATTTAAGGAAAATCTGAAATACACATGGGCCTAAATGGATTGGCCCATTATTTCTAACAATTCTCCACCAGATCTCAAATGCCCATTTAAAGATTTGTCAATCCTCGCTACTTGTTTATATACCAGTGTTTCAGCAGAGACTGTTAAGTTGAACTTTCTCCTAGAATCTTGAACTACGTCTATTAAAAACTTGAACAATGGACGAACCTTGAATTGCAAGTTTGGTGCCAATAGATTTCACTCAAAATCATAACTAATACTTGACTGCCAGTAGCCTACCCCGCGGGTTGGAGCATATGCGTCATACTCCCTGATCTCTTCATGAGTTTACTAGAGATCACCCAAATCTCATAGACCGCGACGTATACAGTCGAGCTTGTATATGTGTGTTCTTTCAAGAATGCCCTGTAGGATGGCATCTTTGCTAATTAAAGCCAACAGAAACACATTAAGGCATGTTGTCAACCTGCCTTATAGATTATGAGAGTTATACATCTTCACATAGAGAGGGTTACAAAATACTCTCCTCAGTCCACCCACTAGCTTGTTCTTCCCAGGTCCTAATTCACGGGATCTCCGATCACATAGGTTGGGTTACCACTAGGCGTGGCATTCATGGGTATCAACCCCATCTCCCTCGATGCACTATCTATCGCATTTCGTGATAGTCCCTTTGTAAAGAGATCTGCCAGATTTTTGTCTGTTTGAATATACGTAATAGTTATTACTCCAGAGTTTCTTAATTTCTTGACAGATTTCAAACGTCTCTTCACGTGTCTTGATGACTTCGCGTTATCCTTTGAATTGTTCACTTTGACAATAACAGTTTGGTTGTCACAGTTCAAAAGAATTGCCGGCACAGGTTTCTCAACCACAGGCAAGTCCATCAAGAGATCACGCAGCCATTCTGACTCAACAGTGGCTGTGTCTAAAGCAGTAAGTTCTGTTTCCATAGTTGACCTCGTCAATATGGTTTGTCTACGAGACCTCCATGACACTGCGCCACCTCCAAGGGTAAACACATACCCGCTTGTGGCATAGAGTTTATCAACGTCAGAGATCCAATTCGAATCACTATATCCTTCAAGCACAGCAGGGTTCCCTGAATAGTGAATCCCATAGCTCATTGTACCACATAGATAGCGCATGAGCCTTTCAAGTGCATGCCAATGATCAATAACCGGGTTAGACATGAACCTACTCAACTTGCTCACAGCAAAAGAGATATCGGGTCTTGTAGCGCTTGCTAAGTACATGAGAGAACCAACAACTTGTGAATATTTCAGCTGATCTGTTGGTTCCTTCTTATTCTTTCGTGATGTCAAACTAGGATCATAAGGTGTTGGAGAAGTCTTGTCATCATTAAAGCCAAATCGGCTCAAGACCTTCTTAACATAATGAGATTGCATTAAAGTAATGCCATTCTCGTTCTTAATAAGCTTGATGTTCAGAATCACATCAGCCTCTCCTAGATCTTTCATATCAAAAATCTTTGACAGGAAATACTTGACTTTATTTATCACTTTCATGTTTGTACCAAAGATCAGAATGTCATCCACGTACAAACATAATATAACGCTATCGCCCCCACCATGGCGATAGTAAACACACCTATCAGCCTCATTAATAACAAAGCCAGCAGAAAGTAGAGTTCTGTTAAACTTCTCATGCCATTGCTTAGGTGCTTGTTTCGGGCCATATAAATATTTTAATAACTTACACACCTTTGTCTCTTCACCTTTTACCACAAACCCATCCAGCTGATCCATATAGATCTCCTCTTCCAACTCTCCATTAAGGATAGCTGTCTTCACGTTCATTTGATGAATGAGAAGTCCATAAGAGGCCGCCAGGGATAGTAGTACTCGAATGGTGGTCAGTCTAGCGACAGGTGAATAGGTGTCAAAGTAATCTTCGCCTTCTTTCTGTGTGTATCCCTTAGCTACAAGATGCGCCTTGTACTTCTCAATAGTACCATCAGGCCTTAGTTTCTTCTTGAACACCCACTTGCATCCCACAGGTTTACAACCATAGGGTCGTTCTGATAATTCTCAAGTTCCATTAGAAAGAACCGAATCCATCTCATTTTGGACAGCTTCTTTCCAATCATCTGCATCAGAAGATGCATATGCCTCAGTAATGGATCTGGGAGTATCATACACAAGGTACACGATAAAGTCATTACCAAAGGATTTTGCAACCCTCTGTCTCTTACTCCTCGTGAGAGGTTCATCGTCATCCTTCTTAAGGAATTCCTTATGTGGTTGTTCAGAATTCTTGCTCCTTCCGTGGCACGCTGCTCCTTGCTCCTTCCGTGATCCTCCCCGGCGCCCAGCCTCCCACCGAACCACCATGCCGCCATGGCTCCCTCCACCACTGCTAAAAGGCACGATCCCGATGCTGCTGCTGCAAGGCGCGCCGCCATGTGCCTCTCTCCGCTACTGCTGCAAGGAGCCGCCATGCCATCCCTCCGCCGCTGCTGCAAGACGCACCTCTCTGGTCCCTCTCTCTCAGTAAAAGCCCGTAGCCAGGGTCGATGCTACCCATGCACAGATGCTAGCACGGCGTTGCTGCTACAAGGCCATGGCACTGGGGCGCCACTACAAGCGACAACGGTGCTTGCTACAGAGCTTTGCTATAGAGGCAGAGATGACTTGCACAACATCGGCTACCCTATGCTACAAGCGGTGGCCACATTTGCTACATCTGCGTTGAGGCTTTGCTACATTGGTTTTACTATGTTGCTACTTGCTTTTTGCTACCATGAGCGTATGGTGTTACTATCTCGGGCGTTGTCTCCGGCGAAGTTGGTTTTTCTCTACACAAATACAAATTTTCCGCTACATTTGTTCTTTGGTTTTGCTATATTAGTACCGTTTTTGCTACACGATCTCCGGTGAGGTCTACCGGCAAAAGCCTCCGGCGAGTCTTCGACAAGGTCGGATATGCTACGTTAGCCCAACTTTCTTGCTACACGGTTGCCGGCGAGGTCTCCGGCGAAATCTCTGATGAGGTTCAGTCTGTTTTTCTATTTCAAGGCCGAACCATTTTCTGCTACGTGTAGCCAAAGCCAAACTATTTGTAAACTGGTATATTTATAGAAAAAACGAGATTTAGAAGCTTTTTGTTGAAAACGTCCCAGTAGAAAACGTCCCAGTAGAAGGACCCGGAGGATTTAGGAAATAATTCATCAGGGACGCCTAGTACGACCCTATTAATATGTCCTCCTGAAAGTGGTGGGGACTGGACGCAGTGTATTTGGTTTTGTCTCAGCACTACCGATGGTGTCCCACTATGGCCTCTAGAGAGCTGACTGATTTGCAAACAATAAGCAATACGTATTTATACTCCTGCGTGCAAAAGCCGATCGATCATATTTCCCTATTTCTATCTCAAGCTCAGCTGAATAAATTACACTTGCTCACTACTGATAACTATTACCGTAGAATGAAATACTTCCTCCATTCTATATTAGTTGACCTAGATTCATCTAGATACAAATGTATCTACTTAAGTTTTAATACTAGATACATCTATATCTAGATAAATTTAAGTCAACAAATATGGATCGGAACGAGTACTTTCCACTACTAATTATTAATGAAAAATAACTACTTATCACTATTTATCAAAGGAAAAAAATACTTATCACTACTAATGAAACAAAAAAGTACCTATCACTGCTAATTTTAGCGTCCGAGAATAAACCACCACTGGTGGAATAAATATACAGTGCACGTGAAACAAGAAAAATCTCTATTTCCTACAAAATTTCTACTACAAGGAACAAAGAAAATTCACGAGTACAAAAGGGGAACAAATATCGAGCTAGCTAGTTGCAACTTGAGCTAGCTTTGCACAGGTAGCAGATTAGATACTTGCAATAACTAGTAGGATAAAAAAGGAAGTGCAAAAAAATTGGAACTGTTATAGAATAATCCCTAAGCTCAACAGAAAAATGATTGTAAAGAAATTTAAAACCATACAATAACGCAAAATTAAGACTTTTTTTTTAACAAAAAAATTAAGACTATGTGGAACATGATTTTAGCTACCAAGGAAAAAACCATGTGTGCATGGCACGGTAACAAAAAAATGTCGATCAAATAGAATCTAAAAGTGGAATAAAAACTATAGGGCCCCAGGAACAACAACTCTCGCCTTCACATGGAACAAAAAAAGTAGATCACAAAGAACAAAATTACACTACAATTGGTGCAAAAAAGATAGCACGGAGGAACAAAATTAAATCTACACGTGGAACAACACTGTCACGTCTGAATGAAAATTCATGCCTTGAACCAAACTTTATACTAAATAGAACAAAATCACATAGCAGTTGAGGAAAAAATTTAGCGTTAAAGGAACAGATCACATCGAAGTGCAGAAAAAAAGGCACTAACGTAAAATTTTAGCGTTAACATAAAATAAAAAAAGAAGTAGTGGAACAAAACACGAGTATAGGAGAAACACAAAATTAGATACTGCAAGAGAAAATTTGAACACGTGAAAGAACAAATCGCAGTTTATACTATCCTATGAAATGTTCTTTCGCATCATTTGAAATTTAGAATCACTTTGGAAAGTATCCAAACGATTTGTAGTTAGGAGGCATTTGTCGAAAATGCCACAAAATTTAACAAATTTTGAGGCATTTTTAAAAGTGTCTCCAAAGTACAAACCTTTCAAGGCACATTTGAAAAAGTGCCTCTAAATTCTTATTTCTCGTGGCACTTTCAGAATATGCCCTAAATTGTTTGTGAATTAAGAGCACTTTGTTCAAACTGCCTCTAATTGGAGCTTTTAGGGAACTTTATAGAAGTGCCCCAACCTAAGTGCCCTAAAAGCTCTACCATGGCCTAGTGATGAATGAGAGTTAAAAATAGGTTAGAGTGGATGTGAAATTTCTATGGGATTAAGATGTAGGAATGCAATCCACTTGAATTTGGAGGTATCATTCCTTTGATGATCCAAAGAACTTTCTTAGGAAATAATCTTATAGACTGGATTCCTCCCAAACTACTTTAAAGATCCTTTGATCCAAGCTTAATCCAAAGGGGTCCTAAAAGGTGGGACCGGACCACCCGACTGGGCCCATAGTTCCCTGACACTCCCCGTTGGTCTGGCATCCCATGGTGCCTATGTCTAAGGAAATCGAAAATCCAATAAAAATATGGATAAATAACACATAATAGTACAGAAATCCACTTTGGCTTCTAGGTGTAGATGTATCCACCGTCAAAAAAGACATACTTCAAAATGTTGGAAATTTTGAAAAAAAATATTCGGATGTACATGTTGACATTATATGTTCGTACACCAGGTTTCAAGAAAAAAAAGACATTTTATGTTGATTGTGTAAAAAAGATAATTTTTGGTGTTGCAAAATAGTTTGTCACAAGACATTTTTTTGTCTTTTTGTACATAGCACAAAAAATGTCTAAACTTTGTGTAACGACATGCAAAACTTTGTGTAACGACACACCTGAGATTTTGTTCCGAAATTTTTCTATATTTTGAAATTCATATAAAATGTATTTTTCATAATAGGTGTATTTAGACCTAGGAGCCAAATCACCATGTCCTAGCATAGTATATGTTTTCTCATTGTTAGAGTATAACACTGGTTTGTATCAGAGTAGGTCACCGGTTGTTATATTTTGTAGTTCTCTATTATGCTTCTTGGATCCTAAATCTTTTACTCATATATAAACAACCCAATAGCTCACAATATAACATCACAATACATAATATCAATCTATCAACACAATTAATTGCTATTTCCTTCATGGTATCAAAGCCTTTTGGTTATCGACCTAGGATTTAGCCCATCGCTTCTGCTATATAGCCCCTGGGGAGATCAATCTTCATTAGGAGCCACACAACTCGTAGATTAGATCCAATAGATATCGGTCAAATTTTCTTGTTGGTTGCTTGACCGGTGTTTCTTCTTATTTCGCCAATCATAGATCGGATTGCGTCGCCAACCATTGCATGTCGTCATCACACGCCTCTACTCCAATCTTAGCATCGACTCATCACCGTCAAATTCTTTCCAACGACCTTGCCAATGCCAAGGACGCTATGCGTGGTGCCCCAAGGGACACCTTCACGTGCCATCGCCAGTTTCTCCGTTCACACGTGGCCACATCGTTGGCTCGTATTCGCCGACATGAACCAGGGCAATCGTGCCCGAGTACGCTAATCACCATCAACAAAGGTCCACATATGCATCGTTGTTGGTCATCATCACCGACAAAAATCTACACCAACAACTCTATCGCAATTACCGTATTGTCGCCGCCAACACCAATCAAGGTCTTCGTCAACGCCAATGGATTCTTCATCGCTGCGCTCCTGCATGTAGATGAATAAAATGGGTTTGATCCCCGGCATCTACAACTTATCCTTCAACAAACACGAAAGAGCTCCTGCATGTGGATGAATAAAACGGGTTTGATCCCCGACACTATTACCTCTACAGTTCAGTCGCCATCGATAACCACCCTGCCATCTTTGTCCACCACGACCTCGCCGCCAAAGTTGCAGTCTAATTTTTATTTACACTCCTTGTGCTAAATTTTCTTCTTATAACCACTTCATCTACTCCTGTGCATATGTCACGCAACCAACCATACACAGAGGTCTTCTATGCTGCTCCCTCCAACTTTGTCTTGCATGGTTCTGTCAAGCTTCATGCACTAGCCAACGCAACCAAAAGTACGAACTGATAGAAAGGGCTAGTGCAATCCACTTATACACTTCAACACCCCCTCTCATGTGTGACGGGGAGAAGTCAGCACGTGTAACCGGAAGAGAGCGACGACGCACGAAACTCACGTATGACTCAAGAGGCCTATACGTGGACATAGAGGGGTCAACAACAATTTTAGGATAAATTGCGAAAGCCAGGACTCGAACTCGAGACCTTAGGCTCTGATACCATGTCAAGCTTCATGCACTAGCCAACGCAACCAAAAGTCCGAACTGATGGAAAGGGCTAGTGCAATCCACTTATACACTTGAACATGTTCATCATGGTCCCTATCTTCACATGTCCGGTATTGGCAACATCGACGTGTGCTTTCATCCCCAACACGCTTCCAAGTTTGGCAAGCTTCTACCTCGAGTTCGCTGCAACTGCCTTTTACTATTTTATTAACCTAGTGACTTCCCCCAGGCTCCAAGACAACACCGACCACAACTACATCAATCTCAATGAATTCATAAACAGCGGTTACATCACCAACACTCCAACAACACCATCGACCATGACAACAACGCCCACACTACTGGCTACATTGACATTAGCATCAAGGGCTATCACCCACCGACATCCTCTCCAGTCGGTGCCTTCGTCTTATGCTCCAGTCGGACTGTCCACGACGCTCCTGCTGTTCTCCTCACTACCGTCCTGACTGCGCGAGGGGGTGGGGGGTGGGGGGGGTTAGAGTAGAACACTATTTTGTATTAGAGTAGGTCACGGTTGTTATATTTGGTAGTTCTCCAATAGGCTTCTTGGGTCCTAAGTATTGTACTCCAATATAAACAACACAAAGGTTCACAATGTAATAACACAATAAAAAATATCAATCTATCAACACAATCATCTATTATTGCCTTCACTCTTGTGGCAAGAATTGCCTCATAAAAGACCTTAATGCGAAAAACATCAGGAAAATGCACATTAGGGAAAAGTATTATCCACTCAACATCAGGTTGAGTACTTGATCCTCTGGCTTAAGATTCACAAATGGGGGTGTTAATACCTTCGATCCGAATTACAGATGTAGTATAGCTCTTTTTCCCTAGTAGACCTAGGTTTATCGAATCCTCGGGAAGCAGAAAGCAAAGTGAGATTACTTAAACAGACCTTCGAGAGTTTTAGAATTCCTTTTGTGTTTTCACTAGACCAAGAGTTTGCGATCTTTTTGTTGTTGTTGACGATGGAGAGAGAGAGAGAGAGAGCCTAGGGTCTTCGGTTTCACCAGTAGCTATGCAAAACATCTGATGGAAATAAAAGATAATAATAAAGTATGCATATAATTGTTAGAGCAAGATAATTATATGTGGGCAGTGCATCCATAATTGCTATCGCCCACCGACATCCTCTCCAGTCGGTGCCTTCGTCTTATGCTCCAGTCGGACTGTCCACGACGCTCCTGCTGTTCTCCTCACTACCGTCCTGACTGCGCGAGGGGGTGGGGGGTGGGGGGGGGGGGGGTTAGAGTAGAACACTATTTTGTATTAGAGTAGGTCACGGTTGTTATATTTGGTAGTTCTCCAATAGGCTTCTTGGGTCCTAAGTATTGTACTCCAATATAAACAACACAAAGGTTCACAATGTAATAACACAATAAAAAATATCAATCTATCAACACAATCATCTATTATTGCCTTCACTCTTGTGGCAAGAATTGCCTCATAAAAGACCTTAATGCGAAAAACATCAGGAAAATGCACATTAGCGAAAAGTATTATCCACTCAACATCAGGTTGAGTACTTGATCCTCTGGCTTAAGATTCACAAATGGGGGTGTTAATACCTTCGATCCGAATTACAGATGTAGTATAGCTCTTTTTCCCTAGTAGACCTAGGTTTATCGAATCCTCGGAAGCAGAAAGCAAAGTGAGATTACTTAAACAGACCTTCGAGAGTTTTAGAATTCCTTTTGTGTTTTCACTAGACCAAGAGTTTGTGATCTTTTTGTTGTTGTTGACGATGGAGAGAGAGAGAGAGAGAGAGAGAGAGAGAGAGAGAGAGAGAGCCTAGGGTCTTCGGTTTCACCAGTAGCTATGCAAAACATCTGATGGAAATAAAAGATAATAATAAAGTATGCATATAATTGTTAGAGCAAGATAATTATATGTGGGCAGTGCATCCATAATTGCTATCGCCTCCGCAACCGCTTATAGCAATAACCTACTAGTCTCATCCATAGAAGAAATAGAACTAATGATATGCATAGTGATGTCACCGTTAGTCCCAAGTAAATCCCTCACATACAGCCGTACTACCCCTTCTGTCACTGGGGTTCCCAACCTGCAGACCAGTCATTACTCACACTTCCTATACTTGGATCAATCCTCGGTGTCTTCGGTACCTGACAAGTCCTTAGATTGAGGCAAGAGAGGGTACTATAATCATCATGTCATACAAACTAATACATGATCCCATCTATGATAAATAACATGCACAAAAAGCTACATGGCTAGGCTGAAGACCTTAGCCCAAGGAGAAATACTCACACATAGAGATGAAATCAATAATCATAAACATTGTAATAGAGATCATAAGATTGATAGAAAATAGTCTTACAATGTTTCCAATTGGAGAAGAGATCTACTATTACAAGTGGTGGAGTATGGCTATGATGGTGGAGAAGGGTTTGGAGATTTAGATCTAGATCTATTCCTCCCGCGTGGCGGCTTCTGGTGGAAGGGAGAGTTAAAGTCAAAAAATAAGCGTTGTTTCTCGTGGCCCGAAGCCTCTTTATATAGGGGTCCCTTCACAAAAGTTATTCTATTTGACCTAATGGAGTCGATGTCCGGAATAAATTTCCTGCCATATAGTTGGTTGTTAAGTCTTCTGGATCCACTTCACGGCTCCTGGTTTCTTTGACGTGTTGTAAATCTCGTATATTTGGCATTTATGTTGTGATTCCCATCATCATACGTCATTATCCGCGTAGGAAAAAATAGCAAAAAAGGATTGCATACCCCTTGGTCATTAGGCATTAGTAGTAGGGTTTAGAGAGATATTTCATCAAAAGTATGAATAATATCTAGTTTAAATGTGAGTGTGGATGGCTATATTTCACAGCCATTAGGTGTGAATAATCTCCCTTGAGTATGGCATCTCACTAAGTCTCATCGTACCGATTTCATAAAAGTCACCTCTCAAAAGATGATGTCAGTAATGATTTACTGAACAAATCAATGAGATTTTCATAGGAATTAGTATGCAAGATCCTCAATTGGTTCATCTTCTGCAACTCATGTGCATAGAAGAGCTTCAAGTTGATATTCTTGAAGGGGTTCACAACAGAAAACAATAATTTTTTATGACTAGCGTCAACACAATTGTCTGGATCTATTTAGGAGTAATGCCATAATGGAGAAGGTTTCAGTGACATACCCTTATAGACCTGATGGGGATATGCCTACCGGGGTATACCCAGCAGGACGTTTCCCGCTGGCCCAAGCCGTCAGCGAGTCGGCCTGCAGGGCGGCGACTGGATCAAGACTTGGCGTGGACTCAGGCGACTGGAAGCTGAATGCCCAGAAGCGTAGCTAGGCCCAGTCGGACTAGGTCATAGAACCTCCGAATCCTTAACCAATTCGGTTGTAATCTGTAAACCCTAGCGAGGTGAGCCTATAAAAACCTCCCTAGGGACGCATAGGGGATACGTTCCATCATACACCTAAGCAACTCGCCGCCTAGTCGTCGAGCTCGCCCCATTGTACTCTCACCATAATACAATCTAGCAGGAGTAGGTCTTTACCCTCCGGGGGGCCGAACCTAGGTAAATCCTTGTGTCTCCGCCCTCATCTCGCACCGCAGATGGCTGGCCGCCCTTGCCCCATGTTCTACTACTCGCTGCCGATTGCAGCATCTGCCATGGTCATTCCCACGACAGTGGCGCCCACCTTGGGGCCTGGCCGGTCAGGCTGTGTTCTGCGGCGAGATCCAGTCTGCCCATCAACGAGTCGATCGCCACCGGCCGCATGATCGCGATCGGCGAGATGCTCCAGATCTTGCCGAGCAGCTACGTCCCGGCGGCGCGACCCGTCACGCACAGCGTGATCCTGCCGGTCGGCACGATTAGCCTCTTCGTCGGTCTTACCGACGTCATCACTTCGGAGGACTCGGCTCGCATCCGCGAGTCGCCACCACACGACCGGCTCTCTGAGAGCCAGGTCCGCACGATTCACCGCCTCGCCTCCGAGTACGACTCGGCCCACAGCAACATGGCCGAAACCACTGCGGCTGTGGGCGACGCGGCCCTCAATGACAAAGCCGATTCGACGACCCCAACGTCACTCGCCGGGTCCATCATCGCCGCATCGCCCGCGGGCTCCATCACCCAGTTCTCCAACGTCGGAGACTTCGAGGATCCCTCCATCCTTGGGATCTTTGACTTCGACTCCGGGTCGGAGAACTCCGCCGACCTCCACAATGGAACTGGTCGCCATGCCGCGACCTACATGGCGACCGGCGCCGAACCACCGAAAGACCCCTTCTCCACGCCGATCCCGCCAAACGCGACGACAACGGAGGTCGAGGAACTCCGCCTAAAGCTGGCAGAGGCAGTCCGCAAGGAGCAAGCCAAGCACGAAAAATTTCGCCTCGAGCAGGCGACAGCGCAAGAGCTGTCGCGATATCACCAACTTCGAATCAGGTCGCGCCTAAACCCCGCCGTCCAGGAGCGTGCCCTGAACTTTGACGACGAGAACGACCCGGCTCGCATAGCCGAGCACGCGATCTGCGAGAACGCGCCGCCAGGAGGAAGCGCTCGACCCCCACCAGGGGCGACAGCCAATGGCGCCCCACCACCACCCAACCGCGCGCCCCCAGGGACTAACCAAGGATCGTGGTCTCCTCGTGAGAGAGAGACGCGAACGGCCTCCCGTTGTTCTCCACCCCAATGGACAACATCGTCGCAAGCCGAGCTACGGTCGACAACATCCAAGTAATCGGCGAAGGTTCCCTGCAGATCCAGTACGCCAAGGCTCTACTCGCCAAAGTAGTGGAGCAACAAAATGCGGGCGCCGACTCACAGGGTCGGATGTACTCGCGCTCATTGGGCAGCAGGGCGGCCTCGAGCGGCCGCCCCATGGTGGCAAATACCCTCAACTGCCCTCCACCCGAGCCCCTGCAGCTCCAACACCGACACACGAACGCGGCACTCTCCACCAACGACCCGCGGCCGGCGAACAACTTCGTCGCCGCCAACAGGCAGCCCGTCGACGCACGCACCCACATCATCAACAACTAGAGTTGGCGCGCACGCCAGCCCGACGATCTGCGGCACACCCTCACCAACCGCCGCGACGGCAAACCAAGGGGATCGCTGAGCCGAGTTGGACCCCAGTGCTTCGGACCGATGATCCGAGGCGAAAGATACCCGGTGAACTTCAAGGCGCCGAAGCAAATAGAGAAGTACGACCCCTCGTACGATCCCTCCGTGTGGCTAGATACCTACCTCATGGCGATGGGGATCGCCGGCCACACCGACCTACTCGCCGCCCGCTACCTCCCCCTAATGATGGAGGGGGCGTCGAGGCAGTGGATTAACACCCTCCCCGCGGATAGCATCGACTCCTGGGAGGAGATGCGCGATGCCTTCGTCAGGCACTTCGAGGGTTCATACACCCGTGCCACCACCATCGAGGACCTGGAGCGGTGTGTCCATGGACCCCGCGAGTCGACCCGCAGCTGGGTCCAGCGGTGGCAAGATCTGTGGTATAACACGGCCGGAATCCACCCGGACACTGCGATCCACTGCTTTAAGACCTCATGCCACTACGAGCCCCTGGTCGCCAAGCTCAAATGAGTGTACCGCACACTCGACAACATACCGGACCTCCTGAAGATCGCAAAGAAGTACGCGGAGGAGGACCCAAACTAGGAAACCGACGACGAGTCGGGAGGACATTGCCGCACGAGCGGCCACGACAATGGGAGGCGGCCCGAGCTACGCTACAGCAACGCTCGCCTCACCGGCAAGCGCCGCGGTGACCGGCGAGTCGACTTCATCGCCAACGCCGGGTACGCGCAGCGCGAGCCCAAGAGCTTCCGCTGCGACGGAGGACAGCTCCACGACGGCGGCAACTACAAGGCAAAGCCGAGGTTCGACCCCACGACCCTCCTCAACCAACCCTGTGTGTTTCATATCTGGGAAGGAAAGCCCGACACGCACACGACTGCCGACTGCCACTCTCTCAAGGAGATCAAGAAGGCACGGCGCACGCGGGAAGACCCCGACAACAACCTGCCAAATGGCGGAAAGTTCGGCAGCGTCGCCGGCTCGCTCCACACCTTCACAGGCTTCAACACGAAGCGCGAGAAGAAGGTCATCGCCCGTGCCGTTGCCGTCAACGCGGTGTCCCAGTAGACATCCCCCAGTTCCTCAACTGGTCCGAGCAACCAATCACCTGGAGCCGCGAGGACCACTCGCCACGGATCGAGTATCTGGGCCGAGTCGCCCTAGTGGTCAAGCCCAAGGTGGGGGACTACTGGATCCCCAAAACGCTGATGGACGGTGGCAGCTCCATCAACATCCTGTACCTGGACACGTTCAGGCGACTGCGGCTCCCGCAGTCGATGATCGAGACGACCTACACCACCTTCCACGGCATCGTCCCCGGTCGGAAGGCGTACCCGATTGGCAAGGTGACGCTGCCAGTCACCTTCGGTACACCAGCAAACTTCCGCACCGAGCGGATCGTCTTCGAGCTGGTGCCCTTCGACAGCCCCTACCATTACGTCCTTGGGCGCCAGGCGTTCGCCAAGTTCATGGCGGCACCCCACTACACGTACAACGCGATGAAGCTACCTGGGCCGTGCGGCATCATCACGGTCCATGGCGACCCCGACATGGCCGCGGAATGCAAGGCCAAAGGGGCCGAACTCGCTGACGCCGTAATCGCAGCGGAGGCCAACCACGCTGAGGAGCTCGCTAAATACGTGAGCAGTGGCAACATCAATGACCCCACCATACTCAAGAAGCCCAACTCGGAGGGTGGCAACTCCACCGCCTTCGAGGCAACGACACACACCCGCACCGTCGAGTTGGTCCCAGGCGACTCCAGCCAGACGGTGACAATCGGGACGGGAATGAGCCCAGCATAGGAAGGCGCGCTCATCGAGTTCCTCCGTGAGAACAGGGACATCTTCGCATGGAAGCCATCCGACATGCCTAGTGTCCCGAGGGAACTTGCTGAGCACAAACTCAACGCCGACCCCAAAGTGCGACCTGTCAAGCAGTCGCTGCGGCCCTTCAATGAAGAGCGCCGCCGGGCAATCGCCGAGGAGGTGCAGCGTCTACTCGCTGCAGGCTTCATTCGGCCAATCAAATATTCCAAGTGGCTGGCAAACCCGGTCCTGGTCAAGAAGAAAAACGACACTTGGCGAATGTGTATCGATTACACTAACTTAAACAGCGCCTGCCCGAAAGAGCAATTCGTCCTCCCGCGGATCGACCAAATGATCGACTCCACCGCCGGCTCGGAGGCGCTATGCTTCCTCGACGCCTACTCTGGTTACAACCAGATCAAAATGGCCGTCGAGGACGAAGAAAACACGGCTTTCATCACGCCATTCGGTGCCTTCTGCTACACCGCCATGACCTTCGGCCTCAAAAACGCCGGAGCGACCTATCAGCGGTGCATCAGGAGTGCCTTGCGAGCCAAATTGGCCGCAACATCAACGTCTACATAGACGACGTGGTGGTAAAATCCACTCGCCAAGGCGATCTACTGGCCGACCTGCCGGAAACCTTCGCCAACTTGCGAAGGTACAAGATAAAGCTAAACCCAGGAAAATGCACCTTCAGTGTACCAACTAGACAGCTACTGGGATACGTCGTCTCCAAGTGCGGACTCGAGGCAAACCCCGCCAAGATCAACACGATCGCCCGACTCGGCAGACCCGAGTGCCTACGCGACGTCCAGAAGCTGGCCGAGCGAGTCGCGGCTCTCAGTCGCTTCATCCCCCGGCTAGGCGAAAAGGCGATGCCCCTTTATCGCCTAATGCGCAAGAACCCCACCTTCCAGTGGGACAAGGAGGCAAACGACACGCTCCACGCTCTCAAGGAGGTGCTACTCGCCGCCCCCGCCGACAAGGAACCCATGTTGGTCTACGTCGCGGCCTCCGAGCGCGTCGTCAGCGCCGTCATGGTCGTCGAACGGCCAGAGGAAGGAAAGGAGCGCCCGGTGCAGCGACCCGTGTACTACATCAGCGAAGTCCTCACCGAGTCGCGCCAGCGCTACCCGCAGTACCAGAAATTTGTATATGCGGTCTTCAGAGCACAATAGCGACTGCCGCACTACTTCCAGGAGCACCCAATAACGGTCGTCTCCTCAGCACCGTTGCAGGACATCATCCGCAACCGTGAGGCGACTTGGCGAGTCGCCAAGTGGGCCGTCGAGATCGGCGTCCACAACATCAAGTACGAGCCGCGCAAGGCGATTAAGTCACAGGCTCCCGTAGATTTCCTCGCCAACTGGGAGGAGGCCCAGCAGTCAGAGAAGCTGCCATACCTCCATTACTGGAGCTTACACTTTGACGGCTCCAAGAACACGGACGGTGCAGGAGCGGGGATCGTGCTAACATCTCCGAAGGGCGACAAGCTCCGCTACGTCCTCTACCTCGATTTCACCCCGTGCACCAATAACATGGCCGAGTACGAGGCGCTACTCCACAGCATGCGAGCTTCCAAAGAGATGAACGTCAATTGCCTACGCTGCTATGGAGATTCCGACCTCGTTGCCGGGCAAGTCGGCGGCACCTGCGACGCTGTCTCCCCCACCATGCGGCGGCATACCGCCAAGCAGTGGACCAGCTGGGTGGACATTTCGCAGGCTACTCTATCGAGTGGGTCGACAGGCGGAAGAACTAGGAGGCCGACGCACTCTCTCGCATCGGCTCGGCTCGACTCGCACCACCCGCCGGCGTCTTCCTTGACACCATCACCAAACCTTCCGTCTCTCCCCCAAGGGAGATCGACATCGGAATCCCGCTGCAACCAGAGGCAGCCCTGGTCGCACTAATCGCCGAGCCAAGCGACTGGACCGCGCCATACGTCGCCTACCTGGAGGGGGCACCCTGCCCGCGGATGAAACGGAGGCCCGAATGATAACACGCCGCTGCAAATCCTTCGTCATCATCAACGGCGAGCTCCACAAGCGCAGCGTGACCGGCGTGTTTCAACGCTGTGTTCAACCTGCTAAAGGACGCAAAATCCTCCAAGACATCCACTCCGGCGACTGCGGCCACCACGCCGGCGCCCGCTCCCTAGTCGCAAAGGCTATGCGACACGGCTTCTACTGGCTCACCGCACACACAAACGCCGTCGACATCGTCCAGCGGTGCGTCGGATGCCAAAAATACGCCAACCAGACCCACATGCCGAGCTTGGCACTCAAGACAATCCCCATCACCTGGCCGTTCGCCGTATGGGGCATGGACATGGTAGGCCCTTTCAAGAAGGCCCCCTCCGGCTTCACCCACCTCCTAGTCGCAGTCGACAAATTCACAAAATGGGTGGAGGCCAAGCTAGTCCGCAAATGCAATGGGAAGACCGCCACCAAGTTCCTATGCAAGCTCATCTATCGGTACGGGTTCCCAAACAGCATCATCACGGACAATGGCACCAACTTCGCCAAAGGAGCCATGGCTGAGTTCTGCGAGGAACACCACATTCGACTCGACCTCGCCTCAGTTGCCCACCCGGATTCCCATGGCCAGGTGAAACGCGCCAATCTGAGCATCCTCCATGGACTGAAGCCACGGCTCCAATCCCACCTGAGCGCACCGCCGGGTGCTGGGTCGAGGAGCTACCCTCCGTCATCTGGGGCATCCGCACCTCCATCAACAGGTCGACAGGATTCACCCCCTTCTTCATGGTGTACGGTGTCGAGGCAGTCATGCCCACCGACCTTGAGCACGATTCACCAAGGGTGGTCAACTATACGGAGGCCGCAAACGAACTCGCACGACAAGACGGAGTCGACCGGCTCGACGAGGCACGCGACCTAGCTCGATCCCTCACCGCCAACTACCAGCAAGGGCTCCGCCGCTACCATAGCCGGCGAGTAAGGACTCGCACTTTCCAGGAAGGCGACCTGGTATTGCGCCTAATCCAGGACAAGAAGGGCATGCACAAGCTCTCCCCCCTTGGGAGGGACCATTCGCCATCGGGCGAGTCCTGGGCAACGAAGCCTACTACCTCACCGGCGTCCGAGGAGACGGAAAACTCGACGTCAAGCGGCCATGGAATGTAAACCTCCTACGGAAGTTCTACTCCTAGAACTCCATACATGTACTCTCCACCTGTTATGAAATAAAACAGACCGGTTACCGAAAATTGTGTCTACTCTCCATGTCTTGTGCCACTCGCACTCGTAATAACAGCGTTATGCTATTCGCAGAAGTCAACCTCTGGTAAAGCGACCGACACGGCCAAATAGTGCGGTACGAGGGCACTGGGAAACTCCAGGCCTCGTAACGTCCACGAAAAACGCTAACCCGGAGCCCCATTGGAGTCGCCTAGCTCGACTGGCTCACCGAGCCAAGACAACTGCATTCACTCCTCACAGCGACCAAGTCCTCTGCATCCTTGGCGCGGCGACTCGAACGACCAAGTACCATGCTCGGGTACTGACACCCAGCCAAATACGAGCGACTAGGGAAAAACACCAAGTATGAGAGCGCGCCCAGGACTCACCACGCGATGATCCTCCGAATTAGGAAGGAGCGATGCGCTTACAACGACGCGCTTAGTCCTCACCTACCTTGGAGCTACGACTAGAACCACCAAGTACCACGCTCGGGGACTCGGCAACCCGACCTCGTTCGTGCCCGGGAAAACGGTCAAGTAAAGAGCACCCCTGGGAGTCGCCATGTGACTGGATCTTCGAGCCATGGCGAGTCGACCTCAACTCATTAAAAGTTAACAAACATATAACAACGAGGTAAACCCCATAAAAAGGGCGGACGCGCTCGGGGACTCGCTCAATCAAAATCCAAAATCGCAAAACAAATGACAAAATAACACGAGTTTCCTTTATAGAAGCACAAAGTTGTTCCACATACAAGGAAAGTTACATAGTTATTTTGTACTAATGCCCAAGGGCATAACACTTCTACTCCGCAGGTTTTGACGCAGACGCGCCACCGTCCCTGCGGCTGCGGATGAATGGCACGTACGGGTTTGACGGGTACGTCGTCAGCTCGCCCGCCATCGCCGCACGGAACGGCTGCGCGACCTTGAAGTCCCGATGCTTCAGTTCAGGATCATTGGGAGCGACAATCATCTCCTGATAGGGGATGAGGTCGCCCATCGCCCAAACGCGATTAGAGTACACCGCGGCCCGGTCCGTCAGCTTCAGCACCTCGGCAATCTCCACAGAGCCCGTTGACGAGGGGTAGCTGCTCGTGACATCGTCGAGGTCGAAATCCTCCGGGAAGTGGGCAAGCCCAAGGCTGAGCGCCATCGCCGCCCCACGCCGAAAGGCCGACCGCGTCATGAACTCGACGACTGACGGAGCCTTTTCCAGATAGCGCCATACCTCCACAAAGTCACTGCGGATTACCTCCGTGGGCGATATATCACGCTCGAAGGCAAGTCGTGGACAACGCGGCTGAGTCGACTAGGGTGGTCACCCATTGCCGCGCGTCGTATGACTGCGCTTCCTCCGCGTTATCAGTGATCCGACCCGCGGCACAGAAGCAAGCAGTGAGCAAACCAACGACATCACAATACAGTTATTGCAGGTAGAGGGAAGAAGAAGGAAGGTTTACCAATTAGCGGTCGGCACAGGTCCGTGATGAAGCTTTGAAGAGAAGAAAAGTCGTTCTGCAGCCCAGCAACGAGCGCGTCAGACACTTTCCGCTCTTCAGCGGCAGAAGTAACAGCAGCTTTCGCTCGCCCTTCTGCTGAGCTCGCTTCCGCCTTTGCCTCCTTGAGCTCACACTCTAGGTAAGCGACTCGTTTTTTGGCCGTGCTCAAAGCGGACTGAGCCGCCGTCAAGTCACCCATCGGGACAAGGCCTCGGTGGGCCTCCTTCACCTCAGACACAACCGCTTGAAGCTCCTTGTTCTTCTCCTGGACGACAACGAGCTCCTTCTCCAAGCGACACTTCGCAGCAAGCCGTTTGGCCGACTCGCGCTGTAGGCCCTGCGAATCCGACCACTAAATTTCAGTGGCCCGATCCTCGGGGTTGGACATACCTGGATAGCAGCGCCTAGCATGCCGTGGAGTTCCAGCGCATCCACCGACGCAAGCACGACCGGAGTATGGCCGCGACGTTGCTCAACTTCCGCCTCGGCAACCCCAGGCATCCAGCTCGCTAGCATCGAGGCACTCGCTGCGGCCGCCTTCGCCATGAAGCGAGGGAAGGTTGCAGCAAATGCCGCTGCGCCACTCGGAGTCGGCTCGGCCACGTCAGGTGAGTCTGCAATCACCATATGCTGTGACCCAACACCCTCCTTGGTCTTCGAAGCCACTTCCGCTGCAGTCGGAGGATCGCTCGGAGCAATCGGCTAATCATCAGAGACCGTGACGACTTCGTCCTCCTTCGTCCTCTTGACGCCTTCGACGGGAGCAGCGACCTCGTCGGCTTTACTTTTCCGTGAGGAATCGGCCGACACCTCGGAGGCGACTGGCGGAACCTTGGCCATAGAAGGATGGTCGATATTTTTAACACCAGTCCTGTAAAACAGTTTTGTGAATAAGACTGTCTGATTAAAACGCAGAACAAGCAGATGAGTAAGGGACAGAGCAACACTCACTTGGCGACTGGTAGGAACCGTAGACCGGTGTGGATACAGGCCGGCTTCTCCAGTTCGGGTCCTAACCTCCGAGTAAGGCCCGCCTCGAACATGTCGTGTGCCCAAGACACTGACGGCTTCTTCGAAGATGAAGCCGCGGCAGGAGCCTTTGTGGTAATAGCTGCGGGAGCACCCCTTGGTGGCGAGGCCCCTGCGGCTGGAACAGCCCCCAAGTTAACGACTGGGGCGAATGGCAGTGGTAATGACGCCAGCGGCGCCTCGTCCCTGGGGGCGGCAGCACCTGTTGCCGTGGTCGCGTGTGCCGCTGCGTTCTCAGCCGAGCTGGTGGCGTCGGAGCTGCTCGCAGATCGGGGCGGAGATATCGGCTTCGCTGGCTTCGTCTTCTTCTTTGGCTGAGCTTTCTTCTTCTTTGACGGTGTGGCCTCGCGATGTGAGGTGTGTTCAGGAAGCTCGTCGTCGTCATTGTCATGGGGCTCGAGGCTCCTACTCGCTTCGAGCTCGCGCTGGTGTTGCCCGCGAGTTTTGCGAACCGTGTGGGCAGCAACCTCCAGGGGCTCGTCTTCTTCGTCGTCGTCGCCTCTGTCCGAGCTGCCGCCCGAGCCATCAGTTGTAGAGGTTGATGGTCTGGAGGCCTTTCTTCTTCAGGCCGCGGATGGTTTGCAACATTTCGTCAACAACCATCTGCTGATCCAGCGGGAGTTTGGCGACCTGGAGCCGACGCGGCTCGAGCCGGTCGACGGAGTATCTTGGAAGCGCCACTTCATCGCCTGGAGTCGACTCGGTGATGTAGAACCAAAACTTCTTGCACTCATTCGCTGCCTTGGCGGGCAGCATCAGATCGAAGAAAGATGCCTTCGACTTCAGCTGGAACGTCAGGCCGCCCGCGGCTAGCATTGGGTCGCCTGTCTCCTCGTGGCTGATTCTCCCGTGGAACAAGTCTTGCCACAGGGGAAAATAGGGCCTGCAACCCAGATAGCACTCGCAGAACGCCATGAAAATGGCGAGCTGCTCGATACTATGCGGACCCAGATCCGATGGTTGGATTCCATAGTAGGCGCAGAAACGCCGGAAGAAGAGGGAAGTTGGGAAGCCCAGCCCCCGCTCCAGGTGGCTGGTGAAGCAGATGAACTCCCCCTCGCGCGGATCCGGAATCACTTCTCCGGTCGCGGGGATGCGCCATCTACTAGCGCGGAGGACCCCTGCCTCCTCGAAAGATGTTAGCAGCACTTTAGTACATTTGGATCTGCCCCATGGCTCGGTGGAGGGGGCCATCGGATGGGAGTTCGTGGAGGTCGGGGCTCTCGGGAGTTTTCCGATCGCTGCGAGGAATGGGGAGCCGGAGATATGCGATATTGGAGGAAGTGGAAGAAGCGTTTCCCTGGTCGCCCCTTACTCCTTTTATATAGCGGTTATTACCCGCCATTTCCGGGAGCCGTTATTACGCGGTGATTACGCCGAAGTTACCGTTGGGATTACCCAACGGCTAGTTTGACCACAATTGACGGTCCAACTTCATCTACTCGATTCGTTACTCCCGGTGACTCGACGATTCGCCAACCTGATCGCTATAACAGCGACTAAGTACTCGCCGACCCGATCGCTATAACAGCGACTAAGTACTCGCCGACCCGATCGCTATAACAGCGACTAAGTATTCACCGACCCGTTCGCCGAGCGGCGACGCGATTGGTCGCCGTTATTGCGACCAAAATGACTAGTTCTTTCCTTTGTTCAGGAGTCCGCCACCGATTCGACTAGGCGTCCGCATTGGACCCGCATACTCCGACTGCCAGCAAACACCTGTGACAAATCAACGACGACCTCGGGGACTACTGATGGGGATATGCCTACCGGGGTATACGCACCAGGATGTTTCCCGCTGGCCCAAGACGTTAGCGAGTGGGCCTGCAGGGCGGTGACTGGATCAAGACTTGGCGTGGACTCAGGCGAGTGGAAGCTGAAGGCCGAGAAGCGTAGCTAGGCCCAGTCGGACTAGGTCATAGAACCTTCGAATCCTTAAGCAATTCGGTTGTAATCTGTAAACCCTAGCGTGGTGAGCCTATATAAACCTCCCTAGGGGACGCATAGGGGATACGTTCCATCATACACCCAAGCGACTCGCCACCTAGTCATTACCCTCCGGGAGGCCGAACCTGGGTAAATCCTTGTGTCTCCGCCCTCATCTCGCACCGCAGATGGCTGGCCGCCCTTGCCCCATGTTCTACTACTCACTGCCGATTGCAGCATCTGCCGTGGTCATTCCCACGACAAGACCGAAAGCATTAACATTCACGATGAACATGAATGATATAGTCGAACGACGTAGCCGACCTCAAGGTCGTGTTTCTCCTTGCATGACAATCTAGGTGCCACAACTGGTAGCACCCCTGTGGTTTCGCACACGTATGGTTCTCAACAATGACTCTCTGACTCTCCGATCTAGCTGAGATTGCAGAAGTAGATCTTCTGGAACAAGGATCCAGCAGCGCGAGGACGTGCCGAAGATACGTCATCTCCCATGCGTACGAGAGCCAGAGAGAGAGAAATTCCGTAAGGAAAATGCATTAGAAATTATCGTGTTGTTTTTCTCCCTTCCCATGTGCCCCTCCTTATATAGGGTAAGGGGAAAGACTCTCAATAGCCAATAGTCAAGGTGGAACTAAAGGGAGGCAACGGCCAGGAGGGAGGCACCAGCGACGGGGTAGGACCTACCCCGCGCGTGGCCCTAGGCCATCCGACCCCATGACCTTTGGGGCAGCTAACCTCCCTCATGGGCTTCTCCCATTGGGAGTTGGCCTATTTTGGGAGATTTTTCCCAAATTAAATTTAAGTTAGTTTTTTAATAGTTAATTTAAATAATTAATATTAAAATCATATTTAACTAATTTCCTATGATCCGAAACTCCTTTCGAATCACTCCAACAAACCTTTAGTTTCTCCTAAACACTTCGCGCTTTCTCTTCTCTTTCTTCCGTTGACCCTGATGATTCGAATGCAATCTCCAAGCGTTGCCTTGTTAATACAACATTGAAATTGCGGTTATCTAAATAACATGAACCGCCTAGTTAATTGTCGAGACCCTGGTTTCTCTTAATATTGCCCAATTGCATCGCATCTTCGCCATGTCACGCATCATACATGCATCATGCCCGATCTTCTACCATTGTATTAAATAGTGCATCCGGTGTTTCTTATAGTATTTTGCTTCTTCATGGATTAGGCTGATGAGTTGATGGAGTGTCGACCCGATCTTCGGATGAACCTTCGATAGTGTTTCCCAGGCAAGCATTCTCCCCCTTTTCTACCTATTTTGTCTTTATAGTCTTTATTTCCTCTTGTTGATCTATTGCTATCTATGTTGTGATGCTTTAGTTTTCGTACCTGTTATATTCCCTGCAGCCTCTATCATTGCCTTGGACACCTCCTATTGCCTATTGTTTGGTAGTTAGATGGCCTTGCGAGTCGTAATTGCTTGCTTAGGTGCTGCCTCATGTCGTCAAGTGCCACCATTGTTGGAATGTTGTCACATGCTTAATGGTGGACATGATCATGGCTTTAATTACAATTTGATATTAAAAAACTGGGAATAGATATAACTAATGCAGAGGGACCAGTGGGTAATAGATGTTATTTAGTTTTTAACCTCTCACTAGTGTCCCGTAGGCCCCGAGTACTTGATACCTGTTCCTTGACTATTGTACTATCTGTATGTGGGACCATGAATCCCCTTAGCTAGAGCTTGGTTCATTTCTTATTTCTTGGGGCCACAAACTAGTTTGGGGTTTTATTACTATCCTGTACTTATGCCATGTTTACTTCTTTATTTACTACTATTGCTCGAGGAGCATTCACTACTGTACTGTTTAGGTAAGTGGAATGTTTTCACGGTATCGACAAGCCTAGTCACACTTTCGGGTTCCCAGTCATTTACAGCCATTGACACAAACCTCTGGGTCCGTCTCGGAGCCGGCCAACTTCATCATGGGTAGCTTAGTGGGGTGGCCCCTGAAATATTTTATGAATCTTGTGATTGCTTTGTCGTGATGCCTTGTTGGGTTTTCATTTGGGTTTTCCAAGGTTGATCGTGCGTGAGTTGCTATTTTTTCACCCTTACAGGGTAAATCTTTCTGAAAGCCATGTCCGTGATTATGGACGACTTGGAGCACAGTATCTTGATCATAGACAACTAGAACTGAAGTAGTGCTATAAATTTGACTTTGGAATGACTAGTGATCAACTTCACTACGCTGGAATGGTTAAATAAAAGTGCCAACAACTACTGGATTTGGGTTGTCTCATGCTATATGTATCTGACTAGTAAGTATTGCAACCATAACAAAATGGTTATCTAAAAATGCCCACTGCTTCTAATATCAGGATGACTCATGCTATCTAAATCTGACTACTAAGTGCTGCAACTATAATGTAATGAAAAAAACTGCCAACTGTGTGAGTTCCTCGGTTTGACTTCCTCGTTTGGTCTCGAGGGTGAAATACCAGGATGGGTACGTTTGGTGTTAGTACCAGGTTGGTTCCGAATAGGTCTTTCTCATCCCCTCTCATAGCCGATAGTTATATCGAGTCTCTATAGGTTGTTTAGGGCATGCTGCACTCCCGCTTTAGTCCACCATACAAATGTAGGCGAGGACCTCTGAATTTTGTCTCGCCATGTACTGGCCTTAGTACTGACCGCTCTGTTTTTCCTTTTCTCTTTGCTGGCACCCCTTTTGTTTAGCAGGTTTGAGATTGACGTTGTTAGCAGGGTTACCCTTTCGGCTTGGTCTGGGCAGGGTTATGGGCGCCATTGGTTATTCTTCAGGGTTCTTAGCCCCTTTTGCATCTTATCCATACTTGGATGTGTATCATTTTCGAGGTGATTTGGATCTTTGTACTTTATATTGTTGGCATAATGGGATCCGTGGTCCCTCACATTGTGCCTCGGCGCATGGGCTAGTACTCACCGGTCAGCAACTCGGCACACACAAGGCTCGGACGATGACGGGAACATCGCAAGGATGCAAGCACCGTGTGCTCCAAGAAGGTATGAGTCTGATATGATAAATCTATGGATACTAAGTGTTGTCTATGATGTAGGTGCCTATAGGACGATACGGACACTACGAGACGAGTCAGGACTCAGCAACCAGGCTTGGACGAGGAGAAAAGGACAAGGACACGCGCGAGGCAGTCCAAACCCTTCTTTTGGGGGCTGCCCCGGAAGGAGGATAAGGGTGCGAGTGGGGGACACTAGATATGAGGACCAGCCTCGACTGTACCCTGGAAGGACAGAAGATTGCCCCTCCTAGGGCAGGCGTGGCCCGAGAGCATAAGTCAACCAAGCCAGACAAGGCATGTTAGGCCTAGCTTTGGGAATAGGTGACACACATGTGTCGTTGGACACCATCATGCCACTGCTGCATCGTATACAGGTGTGATAGGTCAGGGCCTGAGCTGTCACGCGGCCATCAAGTGTGCATGCACATCTCCCGTGGTCGTCCATTGGCCATAGGCACCACCCATCTGCTTAAAGACCGCGTGGCACACCGCGATTGAGCCCAGGAATGCCCTTGGGCGGTGCTCCACATCGGCTCTTGTAGTGGCCCCTTGAGGTATAAAAGGATGCATTTAGCCATTGTGAGGGAGTTTGGATGACCAAATAGGGGGATAACTAGCACACACTGCGAGTAACTGTGAGGGGGAGAAATGAGACCCCTCTCCACGCCGGAGATGGAGAAGAGAAGTGGGAAAGAGGAAGTCCGAGAGGTGTAGAAGCTAGAGAAAAGGCGACATCCTACGACATCCTGGCACCATTGATATAATCATCTTGTATATCTGTCCATCCCAGATAATCCACCAAAGCACGACATAGGGTTGTTAGCCAAAGGGCGGCCTAGACCTAGGTAAAAATCGATCTTGTGTGTTGTGTGTATGTGTTGTGCCTGTATCAACAGGTTTCTGCGATGACGCTGAGGATAGAACGCCTTCGTGCCCACTACCGAAAAAATAGGGGGTGCCCAACATCCCCGATGTCCATGTTAGCGAGACGCGACATGTGGCATGCCAAGTAGGGGGGCGCTTGCATTTTTAGCTTCGACATCAACGACTTCGTGAGTTTTGTCATTGTCATCAGCACCGGCTGCGTCACCGCCATCATGGCGATAAGGAAAGCTTCTGGTATCGGAACCGGCCTTGCCATGATGAACGCGCCAATTGTGCAGACTTGCTCTCACGGGCCTCCCACGACTAGGGGCTTGGAGACCAAGCCCTGTGCACAACGCGCGGACACTGCCGCAGATGCCGACCCATGTACATGACCAAGCACCGTAGATCCACCGTAGTCCCTACCGTGTTCCGTGGCTCGGGAAGGCGAGCACGCCAACAGAGGAACATTCGCACATAGGACTCTGCCACCAGGAAGCATAGGAGGCGTTTCTACCGAAGGACTGGGGGAAAGGTGTAGCACACCGGGTAAAACCACTACTAGAAAATCGCATGTTATTTTTCTTGTGCATCACCACCACCACCATCATCATCATGCATACTTTGTCCCTAAAACTATTTCATTAAAAACCTATTTTGTTTCTAATTAGTCTCCTCCTTTTATTTCAAACTCAAACCCCCCCGTCTTCGTGGGTATTTTGTTAGCCGAAAAACTATTGCAAAAGTATTTCTAAAATAAGACAAAACAAATAAATAAATAAATAAATCATTTTTACAAACCCAGGGAGGCAGCTGGCCAGTCCCAAAAGACCCAGCCAGCCACCTACTACCCCAAACCCTAGTCCCTACCCAAAACCCTAATCCACCTACTCCCTCCACCGCTGCCACTCAAACAACACGCACGTAGCGGACACCGCACACACACACTTTGCATCGTACCTAAACACAACACGCAGACACGCATCACCAGACCCACCCCAGCATGCCCCTGCCGCTCCACCCTACACGGGATATTTCCCTAATCCCACGCGGTCACGTACACCTTGGCCCCACTCTCCCCACCCCGTACGCGTTTTCCCACACATGGTCAACTCCACCAATCCCGCTCGCACCCCGTCTGGCCCCACCCCACTACCTGACCGACGCCACGTTCCACCTCGCTCCTGTCCCCTTCCTTCCCGACCCCATCCCCTCTCGAGAACCTCGCTTCCTCCCAACCGCCATCGCCTCTGCTGTCTCTCCTCCTCCTTGCAGTGCGTTCCCGGCCATCTTTCCGCCTTCTCAAGCCCCCTCCTCTCTCGCGATCGCTTCCGTCGTTAGTCCCCGCCACCGACGCCCCTGCGAGCCTTGTGCGTGCGTCCGCTGGGCCGCCTCCACGCCCCCTCTCCTCCGGCCCCTTCGTTGCCTCTCTCTGCCCCGCTGCTAGGGAGATGTGCCCCCTCCTGGTCGCTTTCCTCTACACCCTCCCTCAGCGAGCCGCCGCCTGCACCCTCTGCACCACCCCGTGCCGTCCATCTCCCCTTCGAGATTACCCTCCTGCATACCTGTTGTTGCCCCTGCAAGTTCTCTGGCCATCCGGCGGTAGAAGTGTCGCGTGCCTGTCCCCGAGTCACCCCAGATCGACCGTGATGTGCAGTACTGGTAAGAGGCGCTCCTATGAACATGTGCTATGGTCGTGCCCTACTAGGTACTGAAGTCGAGCCTGATTCATGCAGAGTGATGTTTTGTTCTGGTTGATGACAAAGTGCTGAGTACTTGGGTGTTGTTGAGGTAGTGTTGTTGATGTTGCACGATCGTGATGCTGCCTAGGGCCCTCCCAGTGAACAAGAACTGCAAGTCAGACGAGTACCCCGAGAAGCCACCCGAGTACTGCCGGTACTGGACAAGTTCTACATGGACCACCGGTCTCGGAATTCAATTACTTAGGCATGGACACACAGGACCGCGGCCACCGGATCCCGAAGGTCGCAACGAACCCGGTGGCACTCGATGTAACCTCAAAGGCCTCTGTCATGGACACCAAGTTTGCCATCCCGGATGCCAAGTTTCCCTTCATGGATTTGAAGCCCCGACCCTAAGAGCGATCCCGCCAAGACCGAACCCGAACCACATCGAATCCAAGATCTCCGGACCACCATGTGTGACCCCCGATCCGAGCCCCCTATTTTTATAAACTGCCATCCTTATAATTTATGCATATAAATTGTTCATTCTCGCATACATATTCATTTGTTTGGGGGTATTTTGTTGATTCACCTAAACTAAATATGGAGATCATATGCAAGCTCTTCTAGTCTTATATTGGCCCCAATTAAATTTGTATAGCGAACCGATGCCATTTTTGACTTGTTAAGAAAACATTTAAATTGCATTGCATCTAAACAACACGAACAATATAATTAATTGTTGGGACCCGGTTCCGCTTAATATTGTCTAATGGCACCACACTTTTGCCATGTCATATATCATACGTGCATCATGCACGACCTTCTACCGTAGTACTAAATAGTGCATCCAGTGTTTATTTTAGTGCTTTGCTTCTTCATGGATTAGGCCAATGAATTGATGCGAGTGTCGACCCGATCTTCGGATGAACCTTTGGCAGTGTTTCCCATACGAGCATTCTCCCCCTTTCTACATATTTTACATTTATAGTCTTTAATTCCTCTTGTTTATCTATTGCTACCTGTGTTGCGATGGTTTAGTCTTTTCGTACCCGTTATACTCCTTGTAGCCTATATTGCCTTGGACACCTCCTATTACATGTTTGTTTGGTAGATGGTCAGCCTTGCGAGTCATAGTTGCTTGCTCAGGTGCTGCTTCACACTGTTGATGTTCCACTAAGGTTGGGGCTTGGCACATACTTAATGGTGGAGATGATCATGGCTTTAATTACAGCTTAATAACTAATATTAAAAGTAGGTAAATGATGCAGAGGCACCGGTGGGCAATAGATGTTATTTGGTTTTTAACCGCCCACTTGTGTCCATAGGACCCCGAGTACTTGGTACCCGTTCCTTGAATATCGCACTATCTGCATGTGGGACCATGAATCCCCTTAGCTAGAGCTTGAGTCATATCTTATTTCTTGGGGCCACAAACTAGTTTGAGGCTTTATTACTATCATATACTTATGCCATGCTACTTCTTTATTTACTACTGTTGCTCGTGGAGAGCGTTTACTACTTTAACTTTTAGCAACCCCGTCCCACGTTTATGCTGTATCGACAAGCCCAATCACACTTTTGGGTTCCCGGTCGTTTACAACCATCGCCACACACCCTGAGTCTGTTGCAGAGCCGACCGACTTCGTAGAAGGTAGCTTAGTGGGGTGGTCGCCTGAAATATTATATAAATCTTGTCATTGCTTTGTCATGATGCCTCGTTGGGTTTTCATTTGGTTTTTCCGAGGTTTATCGTGCGTGTATTGATATTTGTGCCCCCTGTGATGGCTATGAAATATAGCCATCCACATCCACATTGAAACCGGATATTATTCATATTTTTTATGAAATATCTCTCTAAACCCTGCCACTAATGCCTAATGATCAAAGGGGTATTCAATAATTTCTTTCTATTTTTTCCTGCACAGGTAATGAGGTTTGATGATGGGAATCACAACATTAAAGTCAAAGATACGAGATTTCCAACAACCCAAAGAAACCAGGGGTCATGAAGTGGAGACAGAAGCTTTAATGACCAACTATATGGCTGGAATAAAATTTCGGCCGTATAGTTCCAGTCGTATAGTTTCCACCGACACCGCTAGGTCAAACAGAACAACTTTCGTGAAGGGATCCCTATATAAAGAGGCCTCGAGTGACGAGAAAAGATGTTGGGGATATACTTTCCAGGTATACCCACAGGACTCGTTGACCAGGGTGGCCCACGAATGGGTTAGAGCTATGCTTCATGGGCAGCCCAGTCAGAGAAAGAGGAGGATCCAGTTCCAGATACGACAAAGCCCAGAAGAGTTACCGACTTAGGCCTGTAGTATTACTTGTAGTCCAAGCTATGCATAGTTACCGACTCTGTAACGTAGTCAGATAGGTCTCTCCTGTAACCCTAGGCCCCAATGACTATATAAACCGGCGCTATGTGAGCCTTTAGAGCACAACAACTCAATACATACAACCACAACCAACTCGCACAGGCGAACCTCTCTTGTAATCCGCTGTAACATCCAGTTTACACCGATATATTACTGGGTTGTTAGCAGGAGTAGGATCTGATCACCGCAGTCAGATTTGAACCTGGGTAAACTTGTGCTCACCGCTCCGGGAACATCCGACGTCTCATACCCCATCCTTCCAACGCCACAAGGACCCCCTATGGCGTACTTGTCGATAATCCGACAATAGTTGGCGCCCACCACGGGGCAGGTGACCTTTGGAGCATCGTTCCAGGCAGAATCTACGCGTGCAGGAATTGGCGAAACAATCGCCATGGGTTGCGTGGTCAACGCCAGTGATGTCCCTCTCGTCCTTCTCGACGAGACCTAGATTCCGGCTTCGAAACCCGTGACGACCTACACGATCATGTCCATCGGCGAGATTGATATCTATCTCAGTTTTGCTGAACCCGCCCAACCCACCCTTGAGGTGATGACCATGGAGGAAGAAAAATCCGGATCAACTCTATCCGTAGAGGCGGAAGAGTTCAAGGTCCCGGAGAAAATCAAACCCACCCAGCCCACTCCTGTAGTGGAAGAAGAAGTGGAAGAAAAATCCGGATTTGATCTCCCTGATAAGATCGAATACATGGATGAAGAATATATCCGCTACGGATCCGTCGTCCTAGACGTCATAGCAGAAAAACTACCCTTGAAGCACAAGATAAAGGAGATGATGAAGAACCCCTACATCGATTACGAAGCAATCGCCGACATCACGGAGAACTTTGAGATGGAGGAGGAGGAAACCCAGCTGTGCTACTACTTCAAGAACATGAACAAGAAGAAGCATTGTTTCGTGTACCTCATAAGCACTGGATCCGACTCTGTCGATGCTAGAGCTGGTAGCGATTCGGTTCTAGACGCAATTGAAGAAAACACCGACTCACCTGGCTCCCCTTAGGAGTCAATCACGTCGCAAGAACTTCGAGACTTCGACAAATATATGGAGGAGTATGAACAAGAGCACGTCTTCAAAAAAATGCAAGGTGAGACGGAAAATTCTCCTAGTCCATATGATACCATGGATGAAAGCTACACCTCGCAGGATGATATGGACACCGGAGATTCCTCCGAGGTCCACTATCCAACCATGATGGAAAGTACTAACGAAAGTTTATCCCCCGGTACCAGACCGAAAGCCGTCTTTGCCACTGGTACGCACGTTAAAGCTACTGGGCGGTCAAAGAAGAAGAACAAAAATCCGACGCCGGCAGAGCCGGATGTCGAAGAAACCAACGAAGAAAAAGTTGATGAAGAGATCGAGATGGAGAATCAGGACGGAGATCCGATTAATAGCACCTCGATCGACCCTCGGGTGGATGGACACGTCGTCACCATGGGTGCACGTGAAATTGACGGAGATGCTCTCGTGATTCCAATCCCAACGGCTTCGGATCTTACACCGGAGGCGCTGGAGAAAAGGGCTGAGGACCTGGAAAAGCACCATCTATTTCTACTCGAAGAGGCCCCGCGCATCATCGAGATGAGACAGCAGTTAGACAGTGATCCTGCCAAATATCAGTCAGATTTCAAGCAACATCCAAAAAAGACAAGGGGAGGTCCGTTTGTTGCTAACAAGAATCCGAATATCCACAAAGATCTATTCAACGGAAAAGATGGAGAGAAGATCCGAGTCTACAACACGCCTTTGGAAAACGCTGCTGCACCTCGAGCCATCCTCACCAACAATCCGTCTCCACAACATGTCTAGCAGTGAGTCGTGTTGCTGGACAAAGGATTAAAGCAGCAGAAAACGACCGCGTCATTCAGTGGCAAGTTGGCCTCAAAGTCCGAGTTTTGCCACACTGGCGCTGACCAAAGTGCTAACGTAAGGCTTCGCAGGGATACGGCTGAACGCTACTGTCCCCGTGGAGAAGAAGAGAATTCAAGAACCGGCTCAAATGACCCCTCTCGCTGACCGACGCGTGACTGGGAAAGAGTTATTCTAGTTGCGTCCGAAGATTCCATCAGGGAAATGGTTCCTCATCAGGACCATCGTCGGCAAAACAATCGCTATAGAGAAGACCCGGAAACACGCCGCCAGCAAGAGGAGCAAGATCGGCTAAGGATGCCACCACCGAGCCGTTCGGCTGGCAACGTCGGGCGAAGAGATGATCCGGATCATCCTGAATCAAGTTGGGATGGTGCTCGAAGAAATAGGCAGCAGAGTCAGCATAATGAGGCTCCACCTCCACCACCAAGAAACCCAGCCAGAAATAATCCACCAGGGCCACCATCGCCTCCTAGTAGCGACCATGAAGGATACCGTCGTAGCCATGGAAGCCGCAGGGGTGGAGGCGACAATGGTGAGAGGAGAAGCAGAAATCCGACTCCACCGCGCAGAAGACGTGAGCCTCCAAGGCGCAGATCTCTCTCGCCAAACAACGCTCGCCATCGCATTGAATCAAACATAGAAGCGCGTCGTTACAAGGAAGAAGACGTGTATGTGGTACCCAAGTGCTTTGGACCACGCATTACGTCAGACCAAATTTCCGGTTGACTTTGGTATTGCCAAACACATTCAGCCCTACGACGGCGCAGCCCGGCCAGATACCTGTCTCCAGGATTTCTTCGAGGCCTGCTACATTGCCAAAGGAGGAAACAGCCTGGTTGCAGTCCGATATCTCCCGCTCATGCTGAGGAAGACGGCTCGATCATGGCTCAATGAACTATCAGAGAATTCAATTCACAACTGGTATGATATGCAAAGTGCGTTCTTTTCAAACTTCGAGGGAACATACAGGAGGCCCTGCATAGTTGGAGACTTTCAGCGTTGCATGCAAAGACTCGGAGAAACTTGCCGAGATTACCTCGGATGCTGGATTGACACGAAGAACTCTTGCGAAGGAGTAAACGATTAAACTGCGATAGAAGCCTTTATTGTAGGACTTCCAGTCGGACTTTTATGTCACAGACTGAAGCGTGACCACGTCACATATTTGGGAGAAATTATAGAGAAGGCAAGCAAATATGCTAATGCCGATGATGATTCAGAAGGGCTGCTAAATATTTTTGCCAATCCCAATGCGGCCAAACAGCCAAAGCAAACTCAGAAGCGCAAGAACACCTCGGATGAAAAGCCGGCTCCGGACAATGCAGCTGTCAACGCAACGTTCGGATCTAGAGGACAAGGAGGGCGCGGAGGCCGCTAGGGTAGAGGCCGTGGAACTTTCCGAATCCAGGGCAGAGGAGACCAGCAACCCGAAAGAACCTATACCTGGGCCGACATTGCCAAAAATCCCTGTGTCCATCACTTGGATAGTAATGGTGGATCTACCCACACAAATGCCGAGTGTCGTTTCAATGACGACATCAAGAAAGACGAATCTGTTGGCTACAGGGCCAAATGAGAAAAAGGAAAAAAAATCCGAGAAAGGAAAGGAGCCCAAGGAAGATTCCGACATGGAAGAAGCGGAAGCCCCTGTAGAGCCCAAGTCAGATGGAAAGAAGACTTTTTCGACTAAGAAATACGCATACGTCTGCTTCCTTGGATCCCAACCTACTAAGGACAAAAAGGCGGTTCTTCGTCAGCTCAATGCCACGGTTCTGTCTGTTCCACATTTTCTGGATTGCTTAGAGGTAACTATCACCTTTGATCGTTCAGATCACCCGAGGAAAACACTGTAGGGGTTCGCAGCATGGAAAACAAAAAATTTCCACCGCATACAAACAAACAAGCCAAGATCTATCTACTAGATTGTAGAAATGAGTCGATGGAATAACTCACCCTCGAAGATTCCAAAGTGTTTAACGAGAGCGGATTCTCATGGGTGATGTAGTCGTACTCTTGCCGATCTCAAGATCGTGTAGACGATCCTTCCGGCGCTGCATTCCGGCAACGCTCCCGCAGTCGGTCACACGTTCGGTACTCGATGAAGACCTTCCTCTTCCATGTTCCAGCAGGCAGCGGAGGTTGTAGCACTCTCCTCACGATTCCGGCAGCACGACGGTGTGGTACCGGAAGTAGAGGGGAGATCTCGCAGGGCTTCGCCTTAAGCCGGAGCGAGTATGGTGAACTATGAGAGAGGCCCTTGGTGATCTAGGGTTTAGACACACCAAGTAGAGGGAGCTAGGCCGGCGGCTAGGGCAAGTAGAAGCCCCAATTCGACGGCTATGGTGGGCGGCGGCTAGGGTTAGGTTTAGAGGGGCAAGGTGTGTGTTTGGAGGGGCAGCCCTGCCCCTCCTTATATAGGTGGAGGGGGCCGGCCAAGGGGAGGGGAGTCCCTCCCCAACTCGGCCTCCTTGGCCGGCGGTGGAGGGAGAGGGACTTCCTCCCCAAGTAGGTTTTCTACTCTCCCTCCAACAAACAAAATAGCCGTTTGACTTTTCAAATTGGCGTTTGACTTTTCAAACTAGGATTTTATTTAACCCTTTATTTTGTTCAGCGATGACACCTAGTACATGATGCAACCATTCCAACTTGTTAAGACACATTCATGTACCCTTCCCCTCCGGAGTGTCGGACATTCCGGAACCTTCTAGAACATTCCCGAAGAAAACACCGGAACCATTCTCCAACCCCGAAACAGGACTTTCCTTATATGAATCTTATTCTCCGGACCATTCCGGATCTCCTCGTGATATCCCGGATCCCATCTGAGACTCCGAACAACATTCGGTCTCTTACTCATCATTCCATAACTACTCAACAACGTCGAATCCTTAAGTGTGTCTCCCTACGGTTCGTGAATTATGCAGACATGATCGAGACACTTCTCCGAACAATAACCAATAGAGGAATATGAAAATTCATATGGCTCCCACATATTTCTACGATTACTTTGCGATCGAATGAACCACTTACATACGATACCAATTTCCCTTTGTCTCAGGATAGTTTACTTATCCGAGGTTTTGATCGTCGGTATCTCTATATACCTAGTTCAACCTCGTTACTGATAAGTACTCTTTTCTCGTTCCCGTGATATGTGATCCCTTGTGATCCATTCATATGCTTGCAAGCCAATTGGATGACATTCCACCGAGAGGGCCCAGAGTATATCTATCCGTCATATGGATGGACAAATCCCACTCTTGATCCATGTGTCTCAACCAATACTTTCCGAACACTCAATGCCACCTTTATAGCCACCCAGTTACGGTGTGGTGTTTGATGTCATCAAAGCATCCTTCCGTGATGGTGATATGCATGATCTCATGGTCGAAGGAATTAGGTTACTATGTATCAGAAAGCATATAGCAATTGAACTATTAAAATGACTTGATCTTTATGCCACGCTTATCTATAGGAGTATGTCCATCACACCATTCTCCTAACGATATGATCTTGTTGTTAATAACATCTCAATGTTCATGATAGGGAAACCACAATCATTTATTAACCAACAAGCTAGTATTATAAAGAGGCTTTACTAGGGACTCTAATTTAGTTTACAAATCACACAAGTATTAATGTTTCCTTATTAATACTATTATAGCATGAATGCAAACATTTATCATAAACACAAAGATATAATAATAACTACTTTTATTATTGCCTCTAGGGCATATCTCCAATAGTCTCCCACTTGCACTAGAGTCAACTAATCTAGATTACATGGTAATATACCGAACACCCATGGCAGTTTGGTGTTGGTCATGTTTTGCCCTCGGGAGAGGTTTAGTCAACGGATCCGCCACATTCAGATCTGTGTGTACTTTGCAAATCTTTATGTCACCATCTTGGACATGTTCTCGAATGGCATGAAAACGTAGCTTGATATGCTTCAGCTTCTTGTGTGACCTTGGTTCTTGCGCATTGGCTATGGCGCCCATGTTATCACAGTAGATAGACATTGGGTCCAGCGCACTTGGAACCACACCGAGCTCTGTAATGAACTCTTTCATCCATATCGCTTCTTGTGAAGCCTCCGAAGCAGCCATGTATTCCGATTCAGTTAAAGATCTCCCCACAACGCTTTGCCTTGCACTCCTCCAGCTAACTGCTGCACCATTCAAAGTAAATACGTATCCAGATTGAGATTTAGAATCATCCGGATCGGTGTTCCAACTAGCATCGGTGTAACCATTAACAATGAGCTGTTCATCACCTCCATAAGAAAGAACCATGTCCTTAGTTCTTCTCAAGTACTTAAGGATGTTTTTGACCGCTGTCCAATGATCCACTCCTGGATCACTTTGATATCTGCTAGTCAAACTAACAGCATATGCAATGTCGGGTCTAGTACATAGCATGGCATACATTAGAGATCCTATGGCTGAGGCATAGGGAGTTTTACTCATCCTTTCTCTATCTTCTGCCGTTGTTGGACTTTGAGTTTTACTCAAGGTCGTATTGGGCAACATGGGCAAGAACCCTTTCTTGCTATCTTCCATTCCAAACCTCTTTAGAACTTTGTCCAAATATGTACTTTGTGACAATGATATTAGGCGTCTCGATCTATCTCTATAAATCTTTATGCCTAATATGTAAGCTGCTTCGCCAAGATCTTTCATTGAAAAACTATTATTCAAATATTCCTTGACACTATTAAGAAGGTCTACATCATTCCCAATCAACAATATGTCATCTACATATAGTATTAAGAATGCTACAGAGCTCCCACTCACTTTCTTGTAAATACAAGCTTCTCCATAAGTTTGTATAAAACCAAAACTTTTGATCACCTTATCAAAACGTTGATTCCAAATTCGGGATGCTTGCTTCAATCCATAAATAGACCGTTGAAGTTTGCATACCTTGTTAGCATCTTTAGGATCGACAAAACCTTTGGGTTGCATCATATACAACTCTTCATCAATGTCTCCATTGAGGAACGCTGTTTTGACATCCATCTGCCATATCTCATAATCATAATATGCAGCGATTTCTAACATAATCCTCACAGATTTTAGCTTCGCTACAGGTGAGAAAGTCTCATCGTAGTCAACTCCTTGAATTTTTCGAAACCCTTTTGCGACAATTCGTGCTTTATAGACAGTAACATTACCATTAGCATCTATTTTCTTCTTGAAAATACATTTGTTCTCGACAGCCTTCCGGCCATCCGGTAAGTCCACCAAAGTCCATACTTGGTTTTCGTACATGGATCCAATCTCGGATTTCATGGCTTCTTGCCATTTATTGGAATATGGGCTCATCATTGCTTCCTCATATGTCGCAGGGTCATCGGTGTTGTCCACCAATATGACACTCATAACAGGATCATACCAATCAGGAGTGGTACGAGTTCTCGTTGACCTGCGAGGTTCTATAGCAACTACAACCGAAGTTTCATGATCATCATCATTAGCTTCCTCTCTTATTGGTGCAGGCACCACAGGAACTTCTTCCGGTGCTGCGCTACTCGCAAGTTCGAGAGAAGGTTCGACAAACTCGTCGAGTTCTACTTTTCTTCCAGTCACTTCTTTCGAGAGAAATTCCTTCTCTAGAAAGGATCCATTCTTGGCAACGAATATTTTGCCTTCGAATCTATGATAGAAGGTATACCCAATAGTTTCCTTTGGGTATCCTATGAAGACGCATTTTTCCGCTTTGGGTTCAAGCTTGTCCGGCTGTAACTTCTTTACATAGGCTTCGCAGCCCCAAACTTTAAGGAACAACAATTTAGGTTTCTTCCCAAACCATAATTCATACGGTGTCGTTTCAACGGATTTAGATGGTGCCCTATTTAAAGTGAATGCGGCTGTTTCGAATGCATAACCCCAAAATGATAGCGGTAAATCTGTAAGTGACATCATAGAACGAACCATATCTAAGAGAGTTCGATTATGATGTTCGGACACACCATTACGCTGTGGTGTTCCCGACGGTGTCAATTATGAAAGTATTCCGCACTTCTTCAAATGCTCGCCAAACTCGTAACTTAGATATTCACCTCCACGATCAGAACGTAGAAATTTAATCTTCTTGTTACGTTGATTCTCAACCTCACTTTGAAATTCCTTAAACTTCTTGAAAGTTTCGGACTTATGTTTCATGAAATAGATATACCCATATCTACTCAAGTCATCCGTGAAGGTAAGAACATAACGATAACCACCGCGCGATGCTACACTCATTGGACCACACACATCGGTATGTATGATTTCCAATAAGTCCGTATCTCGCTCCATCATACCAGAAAATGGAGTCTTAGTCATTTTACCCATCAGACATGCTTCGCATCTTTCAAGTGATTCGAAATCAAGTGATTCAAGAAGTCCATCGGAATGGAGTTTCTTCATACGCTTCACTCCAATGTGACCAAGACGACAGTGCCACATATAGGTCGAGTTATCGCTCAATTTCAAACGTTTAGCCTCAATGTTATTAATTTGTGTATTTCCACTATCGAGATTCAATAAGAATAGACCATCTATCAAAGGTGCATGTGCATAAAACATATTACTCATATAAATCGAACAACCATTATTCTCGGACTTAAACAAGTAACCGTCTCGCAATAAACAAGATCCGGATATAATGTTCATGCTTAACGCAGGCACCAAATAACAATTATTTAAGTATAAAACTAATCCCGATGGTAGATGAAGAGGTAGCGTGCCGACCGCGATCACATCAACCTTTGATCCGTTTCCCACGCTCATCGTCACCTCGTTCTTCACTAGCTTCCGTTTATTCTGCAGCACCTGTTTCGAGTTACAAATATGAGCAACCGAACCAGTATCAAATACCCAGGCACTACTACGAGTACTAGTGAGATACACATCAATAACATGTATATCGGATAAACCTTTCTTCTTGATGTTGCCGTTCTTCAAATCCGCCAAGTACTTTGGGCAATTCCGCTTCCAGTGACCTTCTCCCTTGCAGTAAAAACACTCAGTATCAGGCTTAGGTCCAGCCTTGGTCTTCTTCGTCAGTGCGGTAACTTTCTTACCACTCTTCTTGAAGTGTCCCTTTTGCTTAGACTTGCCTTTCTTGAATTTGGTGGTCTTATTGACCATCAACACTTGGTGCTCTTTCTTGATCTCCACTTCTGCAGATTTTAACATGGAGAAGAGTTCTGGCAACTGCTTGTTCATGCTTTGCATATTGTAGTTCATCACAAAGTTCTTGTAACTCGGTGGTAGTGATTGGAGGACACGGTAAATCCCCAAAGCATTAGGAATCACTATACCCAAGCTTTGAAGTTTGTTTGCGTGCCCAGACATCTTAAGCACATTCTCACTGACGGAGCTGCCCTCTTCCATCTTGCAATTAAAGAACTTTTCAGAAGCCTCATAGCTCTCAACTGCCGCATGAGTCTCAAAAATCAATTTGAGTTCACGGACAATATCATGTGTGTCTGAATTCTCAAACCTTTTCTGAAGCTCCGATTCTAAACCATACAAGATAGCACACTGAACTATGGAGTACTGAGTCTTCCGAGCGAGGTAAACATTCTTTACTTCATCGGTAGCAGTAGCTGCAGGCGGGTGACCCAGCGGTGCATCCAGCACATAGGTCAAATTACCAGCATTGAGGACAATCCTCAAATTGCGGAACCAATCCGCGAAGTTGCTTCCATTGTTTTTCAACTTTTCTTTCACTAGAAACGCATTAAAATTGATGGTAGGGGCCACCATTGATCTACAACATATTTGCAATAGTTTAGACTAAATTTATGACAAATTGAGTTCTAATTAATAGTTAAATTAATCTAGGTGAACTCCCACTCAAAACAATATCCCTCACATTTTTTTAGTGATCACACGAACCAAATCCACCACATCAACACCTATCATCACGAGAGTTGATGTAGCTTCAATGGCGAACAATCGACATGTCATCATATCTACTATATGATTCATGCTTTACCTTTCGGTGATCCGTGTTCCGAGACCATGTCTGTACATGCTAGGCTCGTCAAGATCAAACCTTAGCTTCCGCATGAGCAAATCTGGCTTGCTCGCGTTGTATACACTTGCAGAATCTAACACACCCGATCATCACGTGGTGCTTCGAAACAACAAGCTTTAGCAACGGTGCTTACTAAGGATGAACACTATAGAACTTGAAATTCATGTGCATGAGGGATCATCTTATAATGCTACCGTCGTTAACTAAGCAATACAAGATGCATAAAGGATTAACATCACATGCAATTCATAATATGTGATATGATATGGCCTTTCTTCTTTGTGCTTCCGATCTCCATCTTCAAGCACGAACATGATCTCCATCATCACCGGCATTGCATCAAGGTCAATGACGCTGCTCCATGGTTGTCGTCCACCAGCTTCAACTATTACAACTACTTTGAATAGACACGCGGGTCTTAACAAAAATTAAAGACAACCATATGGCTCCTGCCGGTTGCCAACTTACAATAAGGAACATTGCATACATCAAATATAATCACAATCATGGCCATATCACATCACAGCACACCCCTGCAAAACAAAGTTAGACGCCTCTAATTTCTTTGCATGTTTTATGTGGTTTGGGGCTTTCAATAAGTGTCGATCTAACTTACGAACAAGAACCACAACGTTGATGTTTGAACTATCAAGTGCCTGTTGTAAATTGGATCTATACTATAATGGGAGAGACAGACACCCGCAAAGACACTTATGCAATACAAGTTGCATGTTGAGCGTGGAGCAAGTCTCATGAACGATGTCATGTAAGGTTAGCCCGGGCCGCTTCATCCCATCATACCGCAAGATGCAAAGTACACAAGAAGCAATTGATAATAAAAGCACCACCGCCCACAATGACCATTGTGTTCTACTCGTGCAACATATCTACATATAGACACGGCTCTGATACCACTGTAGAGGTTCGTAGCATGGAAAACAAAAAAAAATTACCGCATACAAACAAACAAGCCAAGATCTATCTACTAGATTGTAGCAACGAGTCGATGGAATAACTCACCCTCAAAGATTCCAAAGTGTTTAACGAGAGCGGATTCTCGTGGGTGATGTAGTCGTACTCTTGCCGATCTCAAGATCATGTAGACGATCCTTCCGGCGTTGCGTTCCGGCAGCGCTCCCGCAGTCGGTCACACGTTCGGTACTCGACGAAGACCTTCCTCTCCCTTGTTGCAGCAGGCAGCAGAGGTTGTAGCACTCTCCTCGCGATTCCGGCAGCACGATGGCGTGGTTCCGGAAGTAGAGGGGAGAACTCGCAGGGCTTCGCCTTAAGCCGGAGCGAGTATGGTGAACTATGAGAGAGGCCCTCGGTGATCTAGGGTTTAGACACACCAAGTAGAGGGAGCTAGGCCGGCGGCTAGGGCAAGTAGAAGCCCCAACTCGGCGGCTTGGGAGAAACCCTAGGGCGGCGACGGCTATGGTGGGCGGCGGCTAGGGTTAGGTTTAGAGGGGCAAGGTGTGTGTTTGGAGGGGCATCCCTGCCCCTCCTTATATAGGTGGAGGGCGCCGGCCAAGGGGAGGGGAGTCCCTCCCCAACTCGGCCTCCTTGGCCGGCGGTGGAGGGAGAGGGACTTCCTCCCCAAGTAGGTTTCCTACTCTCCTGTCACATCCCAAGATTTTCCAAATCTTGTAATGTGAAAATAAATTAATAAAATAAAACTTTGTTTGATTTTCAGAGCCAGAAGAAACTTTTTGAACTCCATTGGAACTTCAAACCCATTTGAATCAAATAAAATCCCAAAAGGATTTAAAAACATAAAACAATTAACAAAGGAAAATAAAATATTTTGGAAATACTATTTTAGATCTTTTAATAAAAGGATTGGATATTCAAAAGAAAAGATGGATTTATAAATAAGGATTATTTTATAAAACCAAAATAAAACTTGGCCAAGCTTTTGAATTAAAACATTTTATTTTAAATAAAATAGCAAAGGTTTAATTAAAAATAATAAAGGATTGTTTAAATAAAATAAAAAGGATTTAATATCCAACTTTATTTAGATAAAAGGTTTTACCAATTTAAAATTTAAACATCAAAACTTATTAAAATATTTAAAATAAGATTTCTCAAATAATTGATATTCATAATTAAAACCTACTAAAGTATTTTAACTTTATTTTAGATTTTAAAATAAACATTCTCAATAAAACAAACCCTAGTTGATTTAATAATGAAAGTCTATTTTATTTAATTAATAATGGACTCTAACATAAAATGTTATTTTGTTTTAAAACAAATTTCCAAATATTATATACTTCCCAAATTAAACCTACTAATTTGATTTTGAAAACATTTTGGATTTTAAATGAAGATTTTATTAAATAAAACAAACCCTATTTTATTTAACTAATGATCCATTTATTTAATTAATAAATGGAACCTAAAAAGATTTAAAATAATATTTTATTTTAGAATGTGAATTATGATGTTAAGCAGAACCAAATTCATATTTGATAAGCTTGATGATTGTTTGAATCTTTTGAATGTGTTTGGTTGTTTGAATTTCAAAACAGAAAAAGAATTAGAAAAGAATAAAACAAATAGACAGAAAAAAATAGAGGAAACAGACCAGCCCAACAAGGCCCAGCCCAACAGTCCCACATCCCAGATTCCCCTCACCCCGAAGAAAACGATTCGCACCAAATAACTAACCCACACCGAGACTGACTGGTGGACCTTCCCCCTTTCTCTCCTTTTCTCACTGACAGAGGACCCCACACCTCGCCCCCTTCTTCCCCACCCGCACGACCCCTTCTCGCCGGCCGTTGCAGGCTTGATTCCGCGGATTCAATACGCCTTAATGCGGCCACCATTAATCGCCTTGACCATGCGCGTTAAAACCCCAGCGTCTTCTCCTCCGTTCCCCTTAGACGCCACCCTCTTTCCGCCACCAGGCTGTTGCCATTTCCTTCTGCACCTCCTCTGTCTCCGACGACCGTTCTCACCGATTCCGGCTAACACACTCCACCACCTGCCTTCCTATGCAACCTAGCAGCCTCCCCACTCTCTGGAGCATCTCCTAGTACACTTCGTTCAACCGCGGGCGCCCCAGGAAGCCGTCTTCGACAAAAATTCTGAGCGCCGCCGTCTGTCTCGCCTCCGACGAGCTCCTCCGGTAATTCCAGACCACCCCGACCCCTCTCGTTCACGCACACGCCTTCTTCGTGTCCTTGCGCTCCTGACCGTGTGCCTCGTTTGTCTCCGGGTGATTCCTAGCGTCGTCCTCGACCTCGACCGCGCGTGTCCGTCGCCAGTACCAACTCCGGCGAGCAATCGCAGCTGCTCCCTAGCGCCCCTCGACGGACAAGTGCCACGTTGAGCATCAGCGAGCGTCAGCGAATCCGGTGAGCATCTCCACACCCTCCTTTGCTTCCTGTACCGCCGGCGCCGCCATCGTCTGGTCGCTCCGCCGCCAGCAGCCGCCGCAGCGCCGCCCGTCTATGGTCGAGCACCCCACAGCCGTTAGATCTAGATCGGACGCACCGGACAGAATCACTTAACGCGAAGAGGTATGTCCTCTGGACCGCACGATTTGAGTTAGATACAACGCCTCTCGACGCTTGATCCAACCGAAACGGTATCAGCGAGTAGGGTTAGGACACGTGTCTGTTATTCTGTTTAAAACAGAATTTGAAAACAGAAACTTTTGCAAACTTCAAACCCTTGTATCTTTGGATCCACACGTCCAAATTTTGCAAATTTTATATCAATGAATTCAGGAGAACAAGCCCTAGCCAACCATGCCCTTAGTTTGACAAATAGTATCTGTTAGCTTGTTTGAATTTGCAGAAACATTTGTGTACTTGTTTAGGGTATAAAAATTGTTTAAAAATGATTTTTGAATTAAAACCTTTGCAAAATGGTTTGTTGTGACCTTACTGACCCTAGGAACCAACCCTTGGTATTAAAAATTATTTTTGAAGGATTTAGGTTAGATTAATTGACTTAGCCAATTTCTAGCCAAATAAAAAGAAATGGTTTTGTTATAAAAATGTTTATGAAAAGAAAACTTCAAGGAAATGTTTTGGACCAAACCTACTGACCCAAAAACACCAATTTTTGCAATAGCAACTCATTTGGTGAACCCTATAGGCTAATGCCTTAATAAAAATATTTCTACACCACATAAAATAACACTTTGTTTTGAAAATGGTTTTTAAGTGAAACCTTTTGCAAATGACTTAGCCACTTTAGGAAATGACCATTAGATGTACCCAAATGACTATGACCCACTAGGAACCACTTTTTCAAACAAAACAAAGCTTGGCATGCTTGCATGCATTTCTTTGACTTTGTTATTTATGTGTGTTGTTTTGCTTGATTGGTAGATTGAGTTTGTGCCTTGCTTGATTGATTTGTAGTGACTTCAAGAGTGTGATTGTTGCAAAGATCAAGAAGTGAACCTATACTCTACCAAAAAGGCAAGTGATGCTTCATACTTTTTATCCTATTACTTTCTCTATGCATAAGTGATTTTACTAAGTAAAACTTGCATGGATTTTGCTAAGTATAGATATTGCTATAAGAAAACCTAGTAGATGAATCCTTAGTAGGATTTTCCTAAGTTAATATTCCTACTACTACCAAGCTTAGCCTAGCAAATAGAAAACATGGGTGGAATATATATTCACACTATGGAAAAATATTCTAAGTCTGAGGACTTAAGTTTTGTTTAATAAAACAACTAAGTTAATGAATCACCTGGGTGGAATGGGCTTGCTTGGTGGAGAATGGTTGAGTGGTTCACAATGTCATAAGCTTGGATTGTGTATCTCACTTGTGGAATGCCACCCAGGAACAAAGAGATTTGAGATGTCAAATGTTGAGAAGCTTCAAGTGCAACCACTTGGCAATATGGGCTCTGCCATGATCATATAGGTTGCAAGAACTTAGCCATATGGACAGTTGGTGGTAGTGTTTGATAGGTTGGAACGCGTCCATTTTGGTCTAAGGGAAAGCTTCTGAAAGATTTTGTCTTGGGAAACCAAGTCTTGTGGGTAAAGTGCACCACCTCTGCAGAGTGTAAAATCTAAGTACTTAGCCATGTCCCTGGTAAAGAACAATTTGAGCATCAAGACATGGAAGCAATCAAGAATCTCATCATTCCAATTTCTTAATTAAAATCTTGTGGTTTGAACAAGGGATTGTTTGAATTCTTCAATCATTGATGGAGAGATGGCTTGGTACAAGGATCTTGAAATCTTTGATTGAGAAAAATGATTTTGTCAAGAAAAACTTAGTATTTACAAAATGATAAGAAAAATCTATTTTGAGCAATGCAAGCCTCAACTCCACTTAGCCAAATGCATATAGATGATAGACTCCACTATACAAATATAGTATCACTTGCCAATACAATTCAAATGTATTGACCCTTGTGGCTGTAACTTGTATGTTGCAGGTTTGATTGTTTTAAGTGAAGATTGATTGTTTAGGATTACAAAGTCTACAACCAACATCTGCCTGTGGCACTTTGAAGATGATGGACCCATGATTATAGTTATTCCGCTGCAAATGTAATGTAATAGCCTAATGAGCTATGTTTGATGTAATAAACTTATATTATTCCTGGTTATAAATTTATATTATGACCTTTGTATCTTGATATTACATCTTAACTGTGGATGCTAGCTATTGATCCAGGGACTAGCATTGTAAACACAGGAGGGATCAATCTTATCTAAGGTTGGGACCCCTACAGATGGTATCAGAGCATTGTGTTGCCTGTAGGATTTGTAAACCCTAGGATTGGACAAAAACCCTTAGAAAAATAGGAGTTGTATTTTGTTCCAAAAACTATTTACAAAAACACTTGTAAACTCTTTCCTCAACCAATTTGGTTTCAACTCTACTTCTCTTCTATTTCAACTTGATGGAAAAGCCAACCCCATGACCAAAGACTACACCATATGCAAAGGACTTCTTCAATTTCTTCAACTCTAATGACTTCAACATCTTCAGCATATTCACCAAGGACTTCCAACTTAGAAATTACTAAGGACCACAAGTGAAACAAGGAAATCTTGCTCAAAGATTTAGAGACTAAGGGAATGCAAAATAAGAAGGAACCATCAACAACTTTGAAGTATTGTGACCAAGAGCTTTTCTCAAAGAAACCATGATCCCATACAAGAAGAATCATGAAGGAAGGAAAAAGATCACAAGTGAACCCTATAGATGGACCACCATATTTTAGTTAAGTCAAAACCACCAACTTATGTGGTGTAACAAAAATATTTTGTTGACTAAGTATGTGCTTGAACTTTGTTGTTTGAGTGAAATGTTTGGTTTGTGATTGCATGCACATTGCTTGTGTGAATTGTGATGTGTGTGATTAGAATTGATTCCTTAGAAATATCTTGCCTATTCTAAACCCCCTTCAACCCAAACAGATGACTACTCCAAGGGACTCCAACATCAAGGTTGATGACAACAACAACCAAGAAGACAACATGAGAGAACTGATAGAAAACCAAAACCAGTTGAGCCAAATGACAACTCAGCTTTTAGCCAACAACAATGGACTAGACCCAGCCATACAAAGAATTTTGAAACTTCAATCCCAGTTGTTGCAAGGATTAGTTACTCAAATGATCAACATGGGAGAAAACTTTTCCCAAAGAGCTAATGACAACAAGGATGACAAAGATGTTATTCTAGAAGGAACCCAAGCTAGCAATGTTTTTAGAGACAAGGATCATGCATCCAAGGAACATGAAGATCAACGCCCCAAGAAGAGAGAAAGATCTCCCACCTATGAAGAACATGAACTAGAAGAACTCCTAGCTTTGGAGAGACCCAAAAAGAAGAAAAAGGACATAAGCCAAGTGCAATGTTTCAATTGCAAAGAGATGGGACACTATGCCAATGGATGCCCAGAAAAGAAGAAGAGCCAAAGAAACAAACAAGAAGCAATGATACCAAAGGAAAAGAAAGATATCAGCCAAGTGATTTGTTTCAACTGCAAGGAACCAGGACATTATGCAAGCAACTGTCCAGAAAAGACGAAGAACAAGTTGAACAAGCCTATGGAGAAACTCAACCTTGGCCCATGAGTCAAGTAAAGAAACCAAGGACACATGCAAAGTTTGCTTAGAGAAGTTTTCAAGAAGGACAATATGTAATTTTTGTTTGAAAATTTTTAAGGGTGGTAGTACCCTAGTTGTTTTGAACTTGCTTGTAACCCTAGCCTCCCCAAATCTCGGGACGAGATTTATTTTAAGGGTGGTAGCCTGTCACATCCCAAGATTTTCCAAATCTTGTAATGTGAAAATAAATTAATAAAATAAAACTTTGTTTGATTTTCAGAGCCAGAAGAAACTTTTTGAACTCCATTGGAACTTCAAACCCATTTGAATCAAATAAAATCCCAAAAGGATTTAAAAACATAAAACAATTAACAAAGGAAAATAAAATATTTTGGAAATACTATTTTAGATCTTTTAATAAAAGGATTGGATATTCAAAAGAAAAGATGGATTTATAAATAAGGATTATTTTATAAAACCAAAATAAAACTTGGCCAAGCTTTTGAATTAAAACATTTTATTTTAAATAAAATAGCAAAGGTTTAATTAAAAATAATAAAGGATTGTTTAAATAAAATAAAAAGGATTTAATATCCAACTTTATTTAGATAAAAGGTTTTACCAATTTAAAATTTAAACATCAAAACTTATTAAAATATTTAAAATAAGATTTCTCAAATAATTGATATTCATAATTAAAACCTACTAAAGTATTTTAACTTTATTTTGGATTTTAAAATAAACATTCTCAATAAAACAAACCCTAGTTGATTTAATAATGAAAGTCTATTTTATTTAATTAATAATGGACTCTAACATAAAATGTTATTTTTTTTTAAAACAAATTTCCAAATATTATATACTTCCCAAATTAAACCTACTAATTTGATTTTGAAAACATTTTGGATTTTAAATGAAGATTTTATTAAATAAAACAAACCCTATTTTATTTAACTAATGATCCATTTATTTAATTAATAAATGGAACCTAAAAAGATTTAAAATAATATTTTATTTTAGAATGTGAATTATGATGTTAAGCAGAACCAAATTCATATTTGATAAGCTTGATGATTGTTTGAATCTTTTGAATGTGTTTGGTTGTTTGAATTTCAAAACAGAAAAAGAATTAGAAAAGAATAAAACAAATAGACAGAAAAAAATAGAGGAAACAGACCAGCCCAACAAGGCCCAGCCCAACAGTCCCACAGCCCAGATTCCCCTCACCCCGAAGAAAACGATTCGCACCAAATAACTACCCACACCGAGACTGACTGGTGGACCTTCCCCCTTTCTCTCCTTTTCTCACTGACAGAGGACCCCACACCTCGCCCCCTTCTTCCCCACCCGCACGACCCCTTCTCGCCGGCCGTTGCAGGCTTGATTCCGCGGATTCAATACGCCTTAATGCGGCCACCATTAATCGCCTTGACCATGCGCGTTAAAACCCCAGCGTCTTCTCCTCCGTTCCCCTTAGACGCCACCCTCTTTCCGCCACCAGGCTGTTGCCATTTCCTTCTGCACCTCCTCTGTCTCCGACGACCGTTCTCACCGATTCCGGCTAACACACTCCACCACCTGCCTTCCTATGCAACCTAGCAGCCTCCCCACTCTCTGGAGCATCTCCTAGTACACTTCGTTCAACCGCGGGCGCCCCAGGAAGCCGTCTTCGACAAAAATTCTGAGCGCCGCCGTCTGTCTCGCCTCCGACGAGCTCCTCCGGTAATTCCAGACCACCCCGACCCCTCTCGTTCACGCACACGCCTTCTTCGTGTCCTTGCGCTCCTGACCGTGTGCCTCGTTTGTCTCCGGGTGATTCCTAGCGTCGTCCTCGACCTCGACCGCGCGTGTCCGTCGCCAGTACCAACTCCGGCGAGCAATCGCAGCTGCTCCCTAGCGCCCCTCGACGGACAAGTGCCACGTTGAGCATCAGCGAGCGTCAGCGAATCCGGTGAGCATCTCCACACCCTCCTTTGCTTCCTGTACCGCCAGCGCCGCCATCGTCTGGTCGCTCCGCCGCCAGCAGCCGCCGCAGCGCCGCCCGTCTATGGTCGAGCACCCCACAGCCGTTAGATCTAGATCGGACGCACCGGACAGAATCACTTAACGCGAAGAGGTATGTCCTCTGGACCGCACGATTTGAGTTAGATCCAACGCCTCTCGACGCTTGATCCAACCGAAACGGTATCAGCGAGTAGGGTTAGGACACGTGTCTGTTATTCTGTTTAAAACAGAATTTGAAAACAGAAACTTTTGCAAACTTCAAACCCTTGTATCTTTGGATCCACACGTCCAAATTTTGCAAATTTTATATCAATGAATTCAGGAGAACAAGCCCTAGCCAACCATGCCCTTAGTTTGACAAATAGTATCTGTTAGCTTGTTTGAATTTGCAGAAACATTTGTGTACTTGTTTAGGGTATAAAAATTGTTTAAAAATGATTTTTGAATTAAAACCTTTGCAAAATGGTTTGTTGTGACCTTACTGACCCTAGGAACCAACCCTTGGTATTAAAAATGATTTTTGAAGGATTTAGGTTAGATTAATTGACTTAGCCAATTTCTAGCCAAATAAAAAGAAATGGTTTTGTTATAAAAATGTTTATGAAAAGAAAACTTCAAGGAAATGTTTTGGACCAAACCTACTGACCCAAAACACCAAGTTTTGCAATAGCAACTCATTTGGTGAACCCTATAGGCTAATGCCTTAATAAAAATATTTCTACACCACATAAAATAACACTTTGTTTTGAAAATGGTTTTTAAGTGAAACCTTTTGCAAATGACTTAGCCACTTTAGGAAATGACCATTAGATGTACCCAAATGACTATGACCCACTAGGAACCACTTTTTCAAACAAAACAAAGCTTGGCATGCTTGCATGCATTTCTTTGACTTTGTTATTTATGTGTGTTGTTTTGCTTGATTGGTAGATTGAGTTTGTGCCTTGCTTGATTGATTTGTAGTGACTTGAAGAGTGTGATTGTTGCAAAGATCAAGAAGTGAACCTATACTCTACCAAAAAGGCAAGTGATGCTTCATACTTTTTATCCTATTACTTTCTCTATGCATTAGTGATTTTACTAAGTAAAACTTGCATGGATTTTGCTAAGTATAGATATTGCTATAAGAAAACCTAGTAGATGAATCCTTAGTAGGATTTTCCTAAGTTAATATTCCTACTACTACCAAGCTTAGCCTAGCAAATAGAAAACATGGGTGGAATATATATTCACACTATGGAAAAATATTCTAAGTCTGAGGACTTAAGTTTTGTTTAATAAAACAACTAAGTTAATGAATCACCTGGGTGGAATGGGCTTGCTTGGTGGAGAATGGTTGAGTGGTTCACAATGCCATAAGCTTGGATTGTGTATCTCACTTGTGGAATGCCACCCAGGAACAAAGAGATTTGAGATGTCAAATGTTGAGAAGCTTCAAGTGCAACCACTTGGCAATATGGGCTCTGCCATGATCATATAGGTTGCAAGAACTTAGCCATATGGACAGTTGGTGGTAGTGTTTGATAGGTTGGAACGCGTCCATTTTGGTCTAAGGGAAAGCTTCTGAAAGATTTTGTCTTGGGAAACCAAGTCTTGTGGGTAAAGTGCACCACCTCTGCAGAGTGTAAAATCTAAGTACTTAGCCATGTCCCTGGTAAAGAACAATTTGAGCATCAAGACATGGAAGCAATCAAGAATCTCATCATTCCAATTTCTAAATTAAAATCTTGTGGTTTGAACAAGGGATTGTTTGAATTCTTCAATCATTGATGGAGAGATGGCTTGGTACAAGGATCTTGAAATCTTTGATTGAGAAAAATGATTTTGTCAAGAAAAACTTAGTATTTGCAAAATGATAAGAAAAATCTATTTTGAGCAATGCAAGCCTCAACTCCACTTAGCCAAATGCATATAGATGATAGACTCCACTATACAAATATAGTATCACTTGCCAATACAATTCAAATGTATTGACCCTTGTGGCTGTAACTTGTATGTTGCAGGTTTGATTGTTTTAAGTGAAGATTGATTGTTTAGGATTACAAAGTCTACAACCAACATCTGCCTGTGGCACTTTGAAGATGATGGACCCATGATTATAGTTATTCCGCTGCAAATGTAATGTAATAGCCTAATGAGCTATGTTTGATGTAATAAACTTATATTATTCCTGGTTATAAATTTATATTATGACCTTTGTATCTTGATATTACATCTTAACTGTGGATGCTAGCTATTGATCCAGGGACTAGCATTGTAAACACAGGAGGGATCAATCTTATCTAAGGTTGGGACCCCTACATCTCCCTCCACCAAACAAAATAGCCGTTTGACTTTTTAAATTGGCGTTTGACTTTTCAAACTAGGATTTGATTTAACCCTTTATTTTCGTTCAGCGATGACACCTAGTACATGATGCAACCATTCCAACTTGTTAAGACACATTCCTGTACCCTTCCCCTCCGGAGTGCCGGACATTCTGGAACCTTCTAGAACATTCCCGATGAAAACACCAGAACCATTCTCCAACCCCGAAACAGGACTTTCCTTATATGAATCTTATTCTCCGGACCATTCCGGATCTCCTCGTGATATCCCGGATCCCATCCAAGACTCCCAACAACATTCGGTCTCTTACTCATCATTCCATAACTACTCAACAACGTCGAATCCTTAAGTGTGTCTCCCTACGGTTCGTGAATTATGCGGACATGATCGAGACACTTCTCCGAACAATAACCAATAGAGGAATCTGAAAGTTCATATGGCTCCCATATATTTCTACGATTACTTTGTGATCGAATGAACCACTTACATACGATACCAATTTCCCTTTGTCTCATGATAGTTTACTTATCCGAGGTTTTGATCGTCAGTATCTCTGTATACCTAGTTCAACCTCGTTACTGATAAGTACTCTTTTCTCGTTCCCGTGATATGTGAACCCTTGTGAGCCAGTCACATGCTTGCAAGCCAATTGGATGACATTCCACCGAGAGGGCCCAGAGTATATCTATCCGTCATATGGATGGACAAATCCCACTCTTGATCCATGTGTCTCAACCAATACTTTCCGAACACTCAATGCCACCTTTATAGCCACCCAGTTACGGTGTGGTGTTTGATGTCATCAAAGCATCCTTCCGGTGATGGTGATATGCATGATCTCATGGTCGAAGGAATTAGGTTACTATGTATCTGAAAGCATAAAGCAATTGAACTATTAAAATGACTTGTCTTTATGCTACGCTTATCTATAGGAGTATGTCCATCACACCATTCTCCTAACGATATGATCTTGTTGTTAATAACATCTCAATGTTCATGATAGGGAAACCACAATCATTTATTAACCAACAAGCTAGTATTATAAAGAGGCTTTACTAGGGACTCTAATTTAGTTTACAAATCACACAAGTATTATTGTTTCCTTGTTAATACTATTATAGCATGAATGCAAACATTTATCATAAACACAAAGATATAATAATAACTACTTTTATTATTGCCTCTAGGGCATATGTCCAACAAACACGTCGTCGGGGAAAGTACCCTCTGTTCGTCAATCCTCTCGTTGATGGCTATGAGTTCTCTAAAACACTCATGGACAGTGGAAGCAGCCTTAACATCCTCTACATCGAGACGCTCCACCGCATGAAGCTAAACGAGAGCTAGTTGAGTTACATTAGTGTAACTTCCCATGGCATTGTACCAGGGAGACATGCGGATTCTTTGGGTGGGATTACTCTAAACGTGACATTCGGAACCTGAGACAATTACCAGACCGAGCCACTCTCTTTTGAGGTGGTACCATTCAAAAGTGCTTACCACGCCATCTTCAGACGTCTGTCTTACTAGGCGTTCATGGCCCGTCCCTGTTACATATACAACGTGATCAAACTTCCAGGTCCAAAGGCTGTAATCATCATACGAGGAAATCTGAGGAAGGCGCGAGAGTGCGACGAAGGATCTGCTGCCTTCGCCGAAGCCGTGTTGCACGCCCAGGAGTACCAGGAGATCAAGAAGATCATCAATACATCCGAGATGCCCGCTATGAAGAATGAGGTGCTGAAGCCAAGTTTGCAGTTCAAAGCGTCAGAAGAGATGAAGAAAACATCGCTGAAGGAAGATGATCCCTCCAAGACGACAGACATAGGGGTAGGCTTAGGCCACACATAGGAAAGCGTTCTCGTCGATTTCCTCAAAGATAATAGTGATATCTTCGCATGGCAGCCTTCTTACATGACCCGAGTACCTAGGAAACTTGCCGAGCACTCTTTTAATGTGTACCCTGACGCTAAACCCGTCAAACAGTCCTTACGACGGTTTGGTGATAAAAAGCGCAATGCAATAGCCAAGGAACTAGCCTCCTAGAATTAGCGGATTTTATAACAGAGGTCATCCATACAGATTGGGTGACAAATCCTGTACTCGTCCCTAAAAAGGACACCATTGATTTAAGGATGCGTGTTGATTATACCGCTTTGAACAAGACATGCCCAAAAGACCCATTTCCTTTGCCAAGAATCGATCAAGTTATCGACTTAACGGCAGGGTCAGAGCTACTCTGTTTTCTCGGCGCATATTACGGATATCACCAAATACCGATGAAAAATTCGGATCAAATTAAAACGTCTTTCGTCACTCCTTTCGGAACCTTCTGCTACAAAACAATGCCTTTTGGCTTAAAGAATACATGAGCAACATATCAACGTACTATGCAATGTTTTCTCAACAACCAAATTGGATGCAACGTCCATGTATACGTAGATGACATAGCAGTTATGTCCAAAAAGAAGGAAACTTTAATTTCCGACTTGGATGAAACATTTGCTAGTCTATGAAAATTCAACATGATGCTAAATCCGAAGAAGTGTTTCTTTGGAATTCTAGCCAGAAAATTGTTAGGTTTCATCATCTCTGAGCGAGGTATAGAGGTGAACTGGGACAAAATCAAGGCTATCTTAAACATTACCAGGCCGACTCACCTGAAGGACGTACAACGTCTCACTGGTTGCATTGCAGCGGTGAGTTGGTTCATCAGCCGGCTCGGTGAAAGAGCCGCACCTTTGTATAAACTCTTGAAGAAAACCGACAAATTTGTTTGGACTCAGGAAGCCAAAACTGCCCTGCAAAGTTTAAAAGACCTACTTTCAAACCCACCAGTTCTCACATCGCCAGAACCACCGGAGCCTATGTTACTCTATATTGCAGTGACCAACAAGGTCATAAGTGTGGTAACAGTAGTTGAGCGCGAGGAAGAAGGCCAAAAGCATAAGGTGCAGCAGCCAACTTATTATCTGAGTGAGGTCCTGACAGAATCAAAACAACAGTATCCACATCATCAAAAGCTAGCCTATGGAGTGTTCTTTGCATCCAGAAAGCTACGCCACTATTTTCAAGAGGACAAGATCACAATGGTGAGCACCGCTCCCCTGCGAGATATAATCAATAGCCGCAACGCCATATGACGTGTTGCAAAGTGGGGGAATAGAGCTAGCAGCTTTTGACATTGAGTGCAAACCACGTACAACAATCAAGTCCAAAATACTTGCCGAATTTGTTGTTGATTGGACATAAACGACAGAAAACTCAGGCCCTCCAGACTCAGAATTTTGGACCCTTCACTTTGACGGATCAAAAGCACGAGGAGGCTCGGGGGCTAGCGTGGTGCTCAAATCACCCCAAGGAGATAAGCTGTTCTATGTGTTGCAAATACACTTCACGACAACCAATAATATTGCCAAGTATGAAGCACTGCTGCATGGAATACGCATAGCCAAAAAAATTGGCATATCAAGGCTCATGTGTTACGGAGACTCGTATTTAGTTGCTCAACAAGTATCTGATATATGCAACACAAACAAGCACATGGCAGCATACAAAGCTGTTGTGGATGAACTATCTAAATCGTTCGAGGGTTTTGAGGTTCAACACATCCCTCGAGCAGAAAATGAGGAAGCAGATGCTCTATCAAGTATAGGCTCTACGCGGAAACAAGTACCGGATGGAGCCTTTTTAGAGCATTTAAGGGTCCCCTCCATAGCCAGAGTTGATGAGGACTATCCGAAAAAATCTGACTCACCTTTAATAGCAGTTCTGGCTATAATTCTCAGCTGGACAAAACCCTATCTGGATTTCCTGATAGACGGAAAACTACCCGAAGACGAAGTCTTGAGCCGGCAGATTATCCGACGAGAAAAATCCTAAACTATAATAAATGATGAGCTCTATAAACGGAGTGTTTCTGGCGTGTTTCAGAGATGTATTTCTTTGGAAGAAGGAGTGGAAATCTTGAGAGAAATCCATGAAGGCGAGTGTGGTCACCACGCTGCAGCCAGATCCTTAGTGGCAAAAGCTTTTCGACATGGATTCTTTTGGCTTACAGCTAAGGTGGATACCGATAATTTGGTCAAAACGTGCAAAGGCTTCCAAAAGTACGCTCATCAGACACATGTTCCGGCTGAACAGCTGCAAACAATCCCTATTACATGGCCGTCTGCGGTCTGGAGGCTTGATATGGTAGGGCCGTTTCGCACGGCAAAATATGGATTTACTCACCTACTAGTGATGGTGGATAAATTTACAAAATGGATTGAGGCTAAACACGTAACAAGTTGCGATGGAGCCACAGCCAGAAAGTTTGTCGAGGACGTCATCGTCCGATTCGGATACCCGCACAGTATAATTACTGACAATGGGAGCAACTTTTCCCTGGGTGAACTTGCCGAATTCTGCGAAGAACAAGGGATCCGACTCGATATTGCATGAGTCGCGCATCCACAAGCTAATGGACAAGTCGAAAGAACTAATGGCCTTATTTACAAGGAATCTGACCTCACCTCGAGGCACCACTTCGTCGGGCCGCGGGGGCTTGGGCGGAAGAATTACCGTCTGTGATATGGAGCTTACGTACAACTCCTAACAGATCAACCAGCTATACTCCTTTCTTTCTAGTCTATGATGCAGAAGCAGTTCTTCCAAGTGATCTGATTCATCAAGATCCACGAGTCAAATCGTATATCGAAGAAGATACAAAAGTTTCTCAACAAGATGATCTCGATATAATCAAATAAGTACGTGTCATTGCTGAGCAGAGATCTACAGCCTATCAGTAGAAGTTGCGCAAGTATCATAGTCAGAGAGTGCAAAACCATTCTTTCAAAAAAGGCGATTTGGTTCTCCGACTTGTGCAAAAGAGAAAGCACAAACTTTCCCAATTTGGTAATTACCTTTTATGGTTAGCAGAGTTCTGCATAATGGGTCATATTATTTAACGGACATGAGACAAGTCAAGAAAAGACCTGATACTCGGAAGATAAAGAGAGCTGGTGGCAGCACAGACCTGGATGAAATAGACCGTCCATGGAATATTGCACAGTTACATCCCTTTGATTCTTAGTTATATTTTCTTGTAATCATATATGTACATGTTCAAAGTTAAATAAAGTATTGGTTTCCTTATATTTTATCTTTGAGAAATTTCTGCCATCTTATTTCCAAAAGAGCATGTAATTTTTTCAAAAATCCCATAATGCTTGAAAGTACTTTATGCTCATGTTCATTTGGGTTATGATTTTTGGATATCTAAAAATGTTACCTTAGGGTACCAAGTTTAATTTATGATCTATACTTTGGTTTTTTATCTGACTGCTTAGACGCGGGCATTTTCCGAGTAATGAGTTGTTGGTACTAGAAGCCGGCTTTGTTTCTGAGTTTAAACTGGTTTAGCAATTGAGCTCCGTTGCTCGGCAAAGTTTCCGTGCTAAAGGTCGGCCGACCCATGAAAGGGACGAGGCAGAGAGCCAGATAAAATAACAAGTATAGGCATAAAAACACAAAGTGCTTCAGAAATTGCTGGCTTCTGGCTCTTGGGGCGAGGGAAGCATGGTGACGGATTCAAATAATGGCGTCGTATAGTTGGTCATCTCCGCCACCCAACAAGCACAACATGCACAAGACTCTTGGATGGCCTTGATGTCTTGTGGGTTACCATCATCCTCCTCCTCGGCAATGCCCTTGGTGACGTGCCAGATTTCCATCTCGCTGTGGTGGCTCATCACCATGGTAAGAGCAATTTGCGCAGCAGTCCGAGCATAGGAGATCTTACAGTCTTTGATAAGCGTCTAAATATCCTTGACCTTGTCCCTCACCTCATGCACTAACATTGCGTGCAAGTCGGAAAGCTTGACAGACTCGCCAACCTCTTCTAGAGTTTGGCAGAAGTCGTACAAGATATCTCCGACAAGCTTAATGCGCTAGAGGCAAGGTTCGGAGGTAGGAGAGTAGGAAACATTTAGGGGGGTTGGGAAGAACCACAAAGTCAAAATTCGGCTGAAAAGAAAGTTGAAAAATCAACAACAAAAGAAAAGATTCAGAAATCTTACCTAGCACAGAGTGATTCCATTGAGCATGCTCCTTGCGAAGGCTGTTTAGTTCACTGGCTATGGCCTGGGCAAGATCCATTTGAATATCTAAGTCCTTCTTGAGATTAGCTAGTTCTTTGTCTCGGAGGCTAGGAGCTTCTCGAGCCTCACGGTCTCGTTATTTCTTGACTTTAGGATTGCAGCTACAGATTTCTCTGATTCTAAAGTTAGCTTCTCAATCTTGTCCCAGAGTTCAGCATTCTCTATCTCCAAGACCTTGAAATTCTCGGCTTGATCCACCATCTTGCTGGACTGGCACAACAGTTCTGCAAATACAAAATATCAGTCGGACAAAACAAGTTTGACTATGACAAAAAAGATAACTGACAAAGAGGAAGTCAGAAAAGTTTACCTTCTGCTTCATCTTTCTCAACCTTCAACTTTGAATTCTCAAAGCGCAAAGCCTTGATTTCTTTGTGCTTATTGCTAATATTCTTGAGAAATTCCTGGTTGGGAGATGCAATTTTCTGTAAGTTTAGGGACGGAATACCGTCAGACGGCTACTAAGACTCGAGCTGCAAATTTAACTATGTAAAATTACAGCACGAGCCTTGGGGGCTACACTACATCGTTCTTTTGTAACCTAAAAGCATCAACTCAGATTCAACGATGTTTATTCAGCTTTATGCTTGGGGGCTACATGATATGATAATAAATGGAAATAAGAATCGGAAACTTACAATGTGTTCCAGGTGCAACTTTTCAAATCCGAGCTTGGTGCTGTGAAACACCTTCTCGGTAAGGGTAAGGGTAAGGGAAGGAAAATTCGTCGCTGGAAGTTCACCATATTGGATTTTAGCATCCCGGACCAAAATTTGGTCCAGGAGGCTAACCATCTTGACATCTTCCTCCTCTTGGCTCGCTGCCTCTGGAGTCAAGGCTTGCTTCTCAAGACTGGATTGAGCTAGTCTGAGGATCTCTTCCTTCTCTTTCCTCTTGAGGCCAGGGACATCGGAGCCGGCCAATTTATCCATCAATCCTATAGATATTACCATGGGATCATTACCCTTGACGGGTTCACCCTTGTTAGTTTCCTGGTCATCAATGGTGACCAAGGCTTTCGAGATTTTGCCAGCATCAGGGGAGGCAGAAGCTCCCTGTGCTGATGGAGTACTGGATGGAGTCGATGGAGGCACAACATGGGAGATAACAATCTTTTGCTGATGCATCTGCTTGCCTGGCTTGCTGTCCGTCTTGGTCTTGTTCTTCAAAACTGATTTAGCTCTAGAACACAAAAATCCTAAATATCAGGTGTGCTCTGGAAAGAAATAAAGGTACAAAAGTACTGAAAATTAAAGATAGGGTGCTTACTTTTTAACTACTGGTAACACTTGGTTACCAGCAGCAACAACAACTTCTTTCTCCTTGCGCTTCTTGGAGGCGGGGGTGGCAACTTCCTGCACCTCATCATCCTCCATCGCCTCCGGATCGTCTGAAGCATAGCCCTCTAGTGGACCTAGCTCAGACTCAGAGAGTTTCTCGAGCTAACAAAGTTGAAAAGCATGTTGGAGATATGCCCTAGAGGCAATAATAAAAGTGATTATTATTATATCTTTGTGTTTATGATAAATGTTTACATTCATGCTATAATAGTATTAACCAGAAACATTAATACTTGTGTGATTTGTAAACTAAATTAGAGTCACTGGTAAAGCCTCTTTGTAATACTAGCTTGTTGGTTGATAGATGATCGTGGTTTCTCGATCATGAACATTGAGATGTTATTAACAACAAGATCATATCATTAGGAGAATGGTGTGATGGACATACTCCTATAGATAAGCGTAGCATAAAGATCAAGTCCAGTTTTCACGAGTTCACCATTTCTTTGTAAAAAACAATTGTTGTTCTCCCTGTCTCCTCAACTCCCCCGTCTGCAGAAACCCCATCCCTCCCTTGCTCGTCGCCGGTGAAGACTGTCGAAATGGCGAACATCCCGATTGATCCTGCTCCTTTCTTGCCAAATCGCTTCCAAGTTCTGCAAGTGGCTGGACGGAATCGTGTCAAGAGGGTGGTGGTGCCGCGGAGGTCGAGGACTCATAAACAGTATGCTATCGCTACCATTAATCCCCTCCTCCCTGGTCCAGTCCCTTTCTTGAATATTCGTGATGTCTTGGTTGATTTCCTCAACAATGAGGTTCGTGTTCACTTTCGGGATGTCCAGGCATGTCCTTTTGGGGCTGCATATGTGCAATTTCACCATGTCAGTGACAGGGACAGGCTCATTGCGGCTAGTCCCATTCCGTTTCAAGATGTGCATGTTTCTTTTGTTAAGCATAATGAGGGGGAAAATTGGAGGAGGGCTCAATTTAACAATGAATGTTGGGTGATGATAGTTGTTCCTCCCTTGGACCACTGGCATACTGAGGATCTGAATGCGGTTTTTGCTGATATTGGGAAGGTCCTTTTGTGGGAGAGGGACCCAGATCAAAAAGGAAGGATTCTTGCGAAGATACGTGTTACTGATCTGGTTGATATACCCAAGAGTGTCAGGTTTACTATTGGTGACTTGGTGGAGTCTGAGTCCTGGACTTTCTCTGTTGAAGTGCTGCAAAGTGACATGCTTGTGGGGGGCCCACCTGATGAGGACCCACTTCTAGATGACAATGTGGACCCACATCCTGCACCTGTCTTTGGGCCCCAGATCCCCCCTCCTCCCCCTCCCCCCTGCTCCTGGGGGTGGTTGGGGTCAGTGGTTGGCCCCTGTGCAGGATCCTACTCCTGAAGGTGATAATAATGAAGGTTGGGGCCCCTGGGAAGCTGCTGCTGCTCCTGCTCAAGGCCCTGTTATTGCTCCTAGTGAAGACATGCGAGTGGAGAACAATAATCTTCCCCCACAGGATGTTAACAGTGGGGTTACAGGTGCCATCCTTGTCTAAGACTGGGAGTCAGATGATGACGAGTCTGTAAATGCTGAGCCTGTGGTTGCTGAGGATCAGGAGGTGGTTGCTGGGCCTCAAGGTGTTGGTATTGGTGAGGGCCTTCAGAACATTTTATAGAACTATTTGGTTGATGATGATGATGTTAACTCAGATGATGAGGGGAGGGTGGAGAGCCCCATGGATTTAGGTGCTGTGGCTGCTGAAAATGAGGATTGGATGTTGGAGGATCAACACCTCCTTTCTCCTAATGAAGCACACCTCCAGGTGGGAATGGTGAGAAATTTTGTGTCAATACCTGATGTGCATGCTGCAAAACAGGGTTTTTACCAACAAGGCCTGGAGCTCTGGGAAAGTTATTTTGCTCCTCATATTCAGAAGAACTCTTCTTCCAAAGGCTCTCTCATGTGTGATATCCCTGTAAGTTGGTTTAATTTTATTACTCTCATGCTTGCTACTCCTGAGAAGTTTAGTTGGGTCAAGAGCTTTCTTACTTCTCCTTTATGGGAAATTATTAAGGTGCCTATTGCTGAAGAGAACTGCATTTCTTTCATCATCCCTAATGAAAGTATTTCTCAGATGGCTCCTCCTTGTCTGGGCATTGAAGCTAAGCAATCTTCTTGCTCTCCCTCCACCCCTTCCAGAAAGAGAAAGGGCAAGGAGCCTCTAGTTGACACTGAGGTGAGAAGAAGCCCTAGAATTGTTGAACTGAATGGGGGTTTTAAAAGCCACTTAAACTACTTAATTGCTGATTGCCTGGTTTGCAATGCTGTTCCACCTTGTTTGAATCCTAAAGTGGTTAAAACTCTTGCTGCCTCTTTCTACAAGGTAAAGGATGGTGACCTGGAGAAGAGGTTTCTCAAGAAAGGGAAAGCCACTGAAGTGGCAGTAAAGGCTCCTCCAAAAGGCATCATCAAAGGAACTGGCTCATCAAGCTTGAGCATTGGAGGAAAGAAGAAATCTGGGGCTGATGGTACCTGTGGTCAGCAAGCCAAGAGGAAACCCCCCACTTAAGTGTTTTAATGTATCAAACTATGTCTTTTGCTGGACACTTGTTGACTCCCTGTTCTGAAGCATGCACTAGTGGTCTTTTGATGTGTTTGTTACTTATTGTTGAATCTGTCAGTGGTATTATGATATGGATTGCCTTTTGTCTATGTGGCTGTAGTTTTCTCAATTGGGTGGTTACATTACTTATATCACCCCATCATTCTACATACATCTGGTTTCTTAATGGATAACAAAAGAACTTGGAAGATCTTGAACTGGAATATCAGGGGAATTAACTCTGAAAAAATGGGTTGTTCTCAGAAATAAAATTGATGAATCTGGCTGTGATATTATTTGCCTCCAAGAAACTAAGAGAGAATATTTTGACATCTCTTACATAAGAAATTTCTGCCCCCCCCCAAATTTACCAATTTTGAATTTCTTCCCTCCAGGGGAGCCTCTAGGGGTTTGATCACCATTTGGAATAGTTCTATGTTCTCTGGGCATCTTTCCTTTCACAATGAGTTCTCCATCTCCATCACTTTGACATCCCTCTTGTCCAATGAAATTTGGATACTCACCAATATTTATGGGCCATGTTTACCTGAAAAAAGGCAGATTTTTTAGATTGGTTTGGAAATATTGATATGCCTGATGATATGGATTGGCTCATTGTGGGTGACTTCAATTTTTGTAGAAAGCCTTCTGATAGAAATAGATAGGGTGGGGATGTGAATGGTATGCTTCTTTTCAATGAAGCCATTAATAATTTGGGTCTCATAGAATTACCCCTCAAAGGTAGAAAGTTCACTTGGAGTAACATGCAAAAAGATCCCCTTTTGGAAAGGCTGGACTGGTTCTTTACTTCTGCTTCCTGGACTCAGATCTTTCCTTATACTTTTGTTACTCCTCTTACAAAGCCTACCTTTGATCATTTTCCTTGTGTCATCTCCATTGGCACAATGATATCCAAAGCTCAGGTTTTCAGATTTGAAAATTATTGGATGCATCATAAGGATTTTAAAGCAATTGTTCAAAATGCCTAGAAAATTCCTGTTGGTTTTCAGGATTCTGCCAAAAAAAATAATGCTAAATTCAAAAATGTAAGAAGGGGACTGAAGCTCTGGGCAAAAAATCTGCCCTGCCTGAAATCACAAATCTGCAATGTTAATGCCACCATTGATCTATTAGATGCTATGGAGGAAATGAGAACTCTTACTATCCTAGAATGGAACCTCAGAGATCTCCTGAAGAATCTTATAATTTCTCTTTTACAAGGTCAAAATGCTTATTGGAAGCAAAGGGGAAAAATTAAATGGGTCAAGCTGGGTGATGAGAACACAAAATTCTTTCATTCCAAAGCTACCATAAGTTTCAGACATAACTACATTTCCATGCTCAAAGATGATTCGAATGATGAGATTCAAGATCATGATGGTAAAGCAGATCTTCTTTGGAAAGCCTTTAAAGATAGATTGGGTACATCTGATAAGCCTGAAATGCACTTCAATCTTAGTGATTTGGCAGGAGAATGTTTAAGGCAAGAGGACAAGGATGCTTTGGAAAAACCTTTCTCTAATGAGGAGATTGAAGATGTGATTAACGATCTTCCTAATGATAAATCTCCTGGCCCAGATGGTTTTAACAATGAATTCATGAAACAATGTTGGCCTATTATTAAGGATGATGTGAAACAACTCCTTGTGGACTTCTACGCGGGGTAGACTTCCTTGGAAAGCATTAATGCCTCTTTTATCACCCTCATTCCAAAAATTGAAGTTCCTTTGACACCTGCTGATTTTAGGCCTATTTCACTGCTAAACAGTGTCCTCAAGATTATAACCAAAATTCTGGCTAACAGACTACAAAAGTTTATCCTTAAACTTGTTCACAAGAACTAGTATGGTTTTCTCAAATAAAGGTCTATTCAAGACTGTCTAGGTTGGGCATTTGAATTCCTTGATCAATGCCACAAGTCCAAAGAAGAAATTTTAATTCTTAAGCTTGACTTTGAAAAATCTTTTGATAGAATTGAGCATTCAACAATTATCAATATTCTCAAAGCCAAAGGTTTTGGTGATAGATGGATTTCTTGGATTCAGTTAATCTTTGGTTCGGCTTCCTCCTCTGTTCTGTTAAATGGAGTGGCTAGCAAGAAATTTTATTGCAGAAGAGGTGTAAGACAAGGGGATCCTTTATCTCCTCTCCTGTTCGTTTTGGCTGTCGATCTTCTTCAAAGCATTCTTAATAAAGCAATGAATATTGGTCTTCTCTCCCTTCCAATTGAGGGTGTGTTCTGTCCTGATTTCCCTGTAGTGCAGTATGCAGATGACACTTTACTAATCCTTAAGGCTGACTCAGAGCAATTATTGTGCCTCAAGGACCTCCTTCATACTTTTGCCCTTTCCACTGGACTCAAAGTTAATTATTCTAAATCTAGTATGATGCCAATTAATATGGACACTGTGAGGCTTGAGCCACTCTCATGCCTCCCTGGATCATTGCCATTCACCTACCTTGGACTGCCTTTAAGCCTTAATAATCCTGCAGTGGAACATTTTCTGCCTATTGTTCAGAGAGTTGAAAGAAGATTGTGTGGGATTGCTGATTTTCTTAATTATGGGGGGAAATTGCAGTTAGTTAAATCTGTTTTATCATCCCTTCCCATATATTATATGAGCTGTTTTGATCTCCTTGTCACTATTAAAGATCAGCTGATTAAGTATATGAGACAATGCTTGTGGAGAAAGAAAACATCTGATGTTCAAGCTAGGGGTCAAGCTCTTGTTGCATGGAATAAAGTGTGTAGACCAAAGAACCATGGGGGATTGGGGGTGCTTGACCTTAATGTTCAAAACTCAGCACTTCTTTTGAAGAATTTGGATAAATTTTACAATCATAAGGATATCCCATGGGTTCACCTTGTCTGGAACACTTATTATTGCAATGGTAAACTACCTGGAAGAAGTCTGGAGGGATCCTTTTGGTGGAAAGCACATCTGAAATTGGTTGACATATTTAAAGGAATTGCAAAGTGCTCGGTGGGTGATGGAAAATCCACACTTCTCTGGTCTGATATGTGGAATGATGGATGTCTACAACATAAGCTTACTCGTGTTCTTTCCTATGCAAAAAACCCACACATCTTTGTCCATGAGTTTCTCCAGACAGCTAACATACAAGATCACTTTTTTCTCCCTCTGTCACAGCAAGCTTACCAGGAATATCAAAGCCTTGAGCAAATACTCAGTGATGGCATACAGGGGGAACTGACAACTGGAGTTATATTTGGGGCAGTAATATTTTTTCAGTCCAAAAGTCTTACTATTCACTACCTGGTTATCAGCCTGTTCAGCCACATTTTTCCTGGTTGTGGAAATCCTCCTGTCAACAAAAGCATAAGTTCTTCTTCTGGCTCTTGCTCCTTGATAGGCTAAACACACGGAACCTTCTAAAAAGGAAACGATTTACTCTGGCTTCATACGAATGTGTGTTTCATGGCTGCACCAGTGAGGAAACTATTCTACACTTATTTTGGGGTTGTCCTTTTGCAAAAGCTTGCTGGGCTGAAATTTCCCATGTCCAAGTGGCTGATCTCAATATTTTTGAAGCTTTAGCCAGTATTAAAAAGGAGCTTAAAGTCCCTTTTGCAATGGAAATTATTATCCTAGGAGCTTGGGGCATATCGATGTGCAGAATCAACAACAAGCATGCTTCTCTTGAGGAATGGAGGGCTATTGTCGCCCAGGAGTTAAGATGGGTCCTGTATAGAATTAAGAAAAAGAATTACCAGGGCCTCAAAGATTGGATTAGAAATAATTTAGACAGGATATAGCTGCTCGGTATGTTATCCCTCTTTTGAGGTGGCCTGAAACTTGTAAATATTTCTTTGTAACTCTATATGATTTATAAAAATTGCAGTGGGGTGCTTTACCCTACTGCTTTACCCTAAAAAAAATAAAGATCAAGTCATTTCAATAGTTCGTTTCCTATAAGCTTTCTGATACATAGTAACCTAATTCATTCGACCATGAGATCATGCTAATCACCATTACCGGAAGGATGCTTTGATGACAGCAAACACCACACCATAACTGGATGGTTATAAAGATGGTATTGAGTGTTCGGAAAGTATGTGTTGAGGCACTTGGATCAAGAGTGGGATTTGTCCATCCATATGACAGATAGATATACTCTAGGCCCTCTCGGTGGAATGTCATCCAATTAGCTTGCAAGCATGTGACTGGATCACAAGGGATCACATATCACGGGAATGAGAAAAGAGTATTTATCGGTAACAAGGTTTAACTAGGTATACAGAGATACCGACGATCAAACCTCGGATAAGTAAACTATTGCGAGAAAAAGGGAAATTGGTATCGTATGTAAGTGGTTCATTCGATCGCAAAGTAATCGTAGAAATATGTGGGATCCATATGAATTTCCAGATTCCTCTATTGGTTATTGATTGGAGAAGTTTCTCGGTCATGTCCGCGTAATTCACGAACCATAGGGAGACACACTTAAGGATTCGATGTTGTTTAGTAGATATGGAATGTAAGTAGGGAGACCGAATGTTGTTCAGAATCTCGGATGGGATCTAGGATATCACGAGGAGACCCGGAATGTTCCGGAGAATAATATGCATATAAGGAAAGTCCAATTCCGGAGTTCGGGAATGATTCCGACGATTTCATCGGAGAGGTTCTAGAAGGGTCTAGAAGGTTCACCGGACCAGAAGGAGAAGGGTACATGAACGTTTCATGGATAAGTGGAATGATTAGATCATGTCCTAGGTCACTTGGTTGAGTATTTGAAACAAAGAAATAAAGCTCCAAATTGAAAGTCAAAAGGCAAGTTTGAAAAGTCAAACTGGGACAATGTATCCTACTGGAGGAAGGAAAGAATCCTTCTTTCCCTCCACCACAAGCCAACTAGGAGAGGGAGTTGGGGAAGGATTCAAACTCCCCTATCCCAAGCTACGCTCCCTCTCATAAATAGAGGGGAGGGGGTGCCCCAAGGACACACAACTAGCCCTCCCCACCAAGCCGCCGCCCCCCAGCTCCGCTATCGCCCTGCACCGCCGCCACCGGATCGTCGACGTCGTCCTAGTCGCCGCCGACTCCACCTCCTCCTCTCCGTCCCTCTAAACCTAGATTGCCGGAAACCCTATATCCACCATAACTGCTCTGGCTTAGGCGAAGCCCTGCAGGATTTTCCCTCTACTTATGACACCACGCCGTCGTGCTGCCGGAATCGCGAGGGGAGAACTACAACCTCCGCTGCCTGCTGGAACAAGGGAGAGGAAGGTCTTCATCGAGTACCGAATGTGCGACCGACTGTGGAAGCGCTGCCGGAATGCAGCGCCAGAAGGATCGTCTATGTGATCTTGAGATCGGAAAGTGTACGACTACATCACCCACGAGAATCTGCTCTCGTTAACCGCTTTGGAATCTTCGAGGGTGAGTACTCTAATCGACTCATTGATACAATCTAGTAGATAGATCTTGGCTTGTTTGTGTGCATGCAGTAGATTTTTTTGTTTTCCATGCTACGAACCCCTACAAAGCATCGATGAAAGTAGAGTCGGAGAATGAACAGAAAAAGAACGACGAAATGCGAAAGCAGAGTCTAAATATTTACTAGAGTCAGAGGACGGTTGGTCGTATACATCTTCATGGAGACTTCTGGAATCTTTCGTTCCACTCTTTCCTTGATTAAATATTGCATAAGGGTCTTGTAGTCCTTCGCCGTAATCTGGCTCGAACTGACCCGCATATTGTCCTTCTTATCCCTCGTGATCTGGTGCATGAGGTGATGTTTGTGGCGCTGGAGAGGCTGAATCTGGTGCTCCAGCCAGTAGTGGATCAAATCAGATCCACAGAGGCCCTCATGCTTCATCAAAAACTCAATCCGCCTCTTGGCGAGGATTAAGATATCCGACAACTCTAGAGCCTCCGCGTCCCATGAATTCTGGTGGGAAGCGGCACCGTCGGAGAATGCCGGAAGACCTTTCGCCTTTCCTAGAACCGGAATATCCTTGTGATAGAAGAAAGTTCTGGCCCAGCGTTTGACGCATTCGCTGGCATTAATCCTAGGGTAAACTTGGTTTCTCCTAAGGACTAAGCTAAGGGTGCCGGTGGTGTAAGTCATACCGAACCTAATAGAATTCTTCTGAGTACCATAGTAGTACCGAAAAAGAGTGAGACTTGGCCTAATGCCAAGAATCCCCCCGCACAAAGTTGCGTGAGTGCTAAGATCAAGCAGAGAGTTAGGAGGAACATTATGGAGTTGCACACTGTAGTAATTGAGGACCTCGATGAGGAAGTCCGACGGTGGCAAGCTGAGGCCACGGTCGATGTGCGTGCCGAACAGCACCCGCTCGCCGTCGCGCGGGGCGGCAACTGCATGCCTCGAGGCGCTCTGCCACACGCCGACGACGATGAGTCCCTCGTTTGTAACAGCACAAGCTTGTAATATATGTACTTAGTACTTAAAGCATTGCATGCATGTGTTAAACCTGATGAACTATATGCATAAGACCAAGTATGTTGAATTAAATACAAGTACAAACCCTAAACCCTAACCCTCCCCCTCTATTTGAAAGCATTCAAATAGTTTTGAATTTTGAAAATGAAAAAAAAAATTGGAGCCTAAAAGGATTATTAGGGCCCCTGCAATAGTTTAAATAATTCTTACAAAGTCTTGTATTTTGAATTGTTCAAAATAGATTCCAAATGAAATTACAAAAGAGAAAAACTAAAAAACAGAAAAGAAAAATAATTTCTAGAAATAAAAACAGCAGCAGCCGTAGCTGGGCCGTGGCCCATCAGCCTCTCCTCTTTCTCTACCGCGCTGCACAGCCCGCAGCAGCCCAACCTAGCCCACCCGGGGCCCAGGACTCGGCTCGGTACCCCTTTACTTCTGTAAGGTTCCCAACCTTTAATAAGGTAGAGATCCCTGTGTTTACAATGCTAGTCCCTGGATCAATAGCTAGCATCCACAGTTAAGATATAATATCAAGAAACAAAGGTCATAATACAACTTTATAACCAGGAATAAAATAATTCATTACATCTTACATAACTCATTTGGCTATCACATTACATTGCAGCAGAATATCTATAAAGCATGGGGTCCTTCATCTTCAAAGTGCCACAGGCAATCATGTTGGTTATAGACTTGTAATCCTATTCAACACACTTAACATCAAACAAACCTACAACATAATAAGTTGCAGCCACAAGGGTCAATACATTTGAACTGTATTGGCAAGTTTCACTACTATGTAGAAATATGTGGATCCTATCATTACAAGCATATTTGGCTAGGTAGGGTTTAGGCTCATTTGCAGAAAGCAATATAGTTTTATCCTATCTTTTCAAAATAGTTTTTGATCTTTATCAAATCTTTCTGAACTTCTTGGAAAACTCCAAGTGCTTCAAATCCCTTGTTGTCACCATCAAGTTTTACTTTGAGAAATTGGAATGTCGAGATCTTCCATAGCTTCAGGCCTTAGTTGCTCAGTATTGTCCATAACCGGGGACACGACTAAGTACTTAGAATTTGATCTTCTGCAGAAGTTGTACACTTTACCCACATGACACAATCTCATCTTGATGCCACCAGTGGCCGCTGGATAAGTACTCACCAAGATGGAGTACTGGCAGATTGAGAATGTGACAAAGTCTTTCCATAGAAGTCCTCCCAATACACAATGCTAGCTTGTCATCCAGGCACCAATGTAGGGTTTCAAGTTCCGTTACACAATTCTAGTTAACCTAAAGATGCCAATGCATGGGTCTTCCACTATGTAGTTGACTAAGCCAGAGCCCATTTAGCATGTGGCTGTACACGGAAGACACTGTACGAGAAACATGTTCAATCTCTAAGTCCCTGGGTGGTTTTCTTCTAGTGCACATACAAAAAGAGATGGCCATATAAACATGGTTCCTTTTGTTGCCACCTTGTCCAAAACTTGAGTATCCTTGTCCACCCAGGTGGTTCATTGAGTACTTGTTTTATTATATACTAGGAAATGTGCCCGTGCGTTGCACCGGGATAAATAAGAAACGACACTTTTGAAGGAAAAATAACGTTGTAACCTAAAGTTTCATAATACATGTGTCGTTTGCCACGGTTCCATCAAGTTTTTTCTTGCGCCTATCTTTCCTCTTTTAGCTGGCTTTCTTACATTTACCCCCGGCTCCCATCTAAAACAAGTCCCTCCCATCTCCAAACATACACCGTGTGCTCTGCCCAACCCCTTCTTTCTCGTTCGATCCCTCCTCGTCAAGATAAGAAACAAAAATTAATGTAATAAAACAAACAAACAAAAATGAAAAATGCTTTTTAGGGGAGGCAGCCCAATCGTTGGGCCAGGCCACCCTACAACCCCAAGACCACAAACCACCCAAACCGGCTAGGCCCTTTTGGCCCAGCCGGCAACAGCACAACTCAATACCCAACATCCTAACCCTAATCCCCTACATAACCCCATCGAACACACAACGCACTCACCCATCCAGCCACAACACACACAGAGAGACAATACAACTCATGCACCGCCACACACCCAACCACACCATACACTCACCACCATGCCCCCTCGCGCGAGCGCGCATCTGTCACCATCCTTCCCATCGTGAGTGAGCTGTCGTTCGCACCCACGAGCTCCCCATATCTACCGCTGGGCGCATCAGCATCTGCCCTCTTCCTCACCTCTCTTCCCCTCATACTCGTCTTCCCCCGCCCCAAGAAGCACCGCTGCCACTTCCGCATCAAGCACCACCTCGAGCTTCGAATTATAATGCAACCAACATACATACAAAATCTTGAACAAGCATAACTAAAACAACTGAATACAATTGATCTGTCCAAAATTATAAATATTAGATCATGACGAAGCTCTTCAAGATTTTATAGCCTTTGTAGACATGATCTAGATGGTCCATACAAATGAAAAGATAGTGACTAAATTAATCCATATCAAACCATAAAGACATATAGTTTCCACCATCCTTTCCCATCAACCACTTTTCAAATCATTATTTTCATCCTTTGGAACAATACAAAATCTGCATACTAAATTGATTATTACACGGGAGCCAAAATTATAAAGCTGTGAACAAACTTGAATAATAAATCACCTGAGCTAAACAAACAGTTACCAGATCGTTAATTCGTAGTAGTAGCCAAAAACAGAGTGCTCAGGAATCAGATTTTCTTATCAAGAAATTCGTGGGCTTGCTGAACCGTTGCTCTATATATTTTATCGTCCTCTAGCTTGTTGCCTTGCTCTATGTTCAACAAAAAATGGCAGCCAGTTTTCTGAATAATGTATCACCTCAGCGAACAAACAGTTCCGCAGGTCATTAATTCGGTGTAGCAGCCAAAAATATCGTGCTCATGAATCTCTAATCAAAATGTTAGTGCGCTGGCTGAATTCGATCCTCTACATTTTTGATAATCCTCTAGCTTACTCTGTATTCTTTTTTTAAAGCAGCTTACTCTGTATTCTGCAAAAAAAAAGGCCGAGCCATATTTTTCCTGAGTTGGTCTCTGCTATTGATTATCGCTGCTAGCCCAGTCCTGCTCTAATGCCACTGCTTGCTACTCTGTAGTATCCTCTGCCTAAATCCCCGTAGTCGTTGCAGCTCTGATGTCACTGCTTGCTGCTCGGAAGATGATCCAAAGCTGGACACGGAAGAGGCAAATCGGATCAGAAAAGATCAATAAACAACAAAATCTAATCCTCTGCCTCTGTATCAACCATGCCCTGCGATAACATGAGCCCGTCCTAAAGGTCCTAAGTCCGAACCCACCACCGCCGTCCATCGATTGCCCCTCGGCCTGCGTGACCGCCTCCGATCCCTGTGGCGACCGACCCCTCCCCGAGATCCGCTGCAGCCTCCCTCAGTTGCCAGCATCGCCGCCTTCCCCTCCCTTTACGACGCTCACTCTCATCCTCCACGTTCTCTACTACCACACCGGCGACTCTTGTCTCCGTGGCGTGTGGCCAGGACGCAAGATCTCTACACCGGTCAGCTATGGCCGGGCTCGTCCCCTCCTCCTCTTGTAGTTAGGCAGCCATGAGGACGGGTCAGAGCTCGTGCAGATCGTAGTCACCCAGGTGGTCATACCCGCGAGCATCAGAGTACCCTAGGCGATGTGGTACAGAGGTCAAATTCCTCACGAATCGATCTGCCCAGGAGGATGCCAAGCCGTCCCCTTGCTCGTCTCTGTCCACTTCACCACAGAGGCGGGAGCCTCTCCGCTGGTCGGTGGAAGAAGGGGAATTTCTGCTTGGGACTCGGGAAGAAACGACGGACCCAGGAAATAAAAACGGGTACATTACTTACAAGTGTCATAGATGGGTAATTTGATGTTTGGTGGGAGGATAAATCTGTCCAAAAAAGTGTAGGTACTACAAGAAACACTCCTTCCTTTATTATTAGGTATAGAAAACATATGTCTTTTCAACTCTTCATATAATCATATCATGTATCCCATCCCAATATATAGCAGGGCTAAGCATACTACAACTACATTGTTTCCACTAAGGGAGATATAATGATATCCTATTAGGATTTAGCATAGCATAAAATATAGTAAACCTTTCCATGCATGTTACAAAATCCACTAAGTGTAATGAAAATAGTAGGACTTGGATGATAGTGTCACTTGCCTTTTTAGTAGGGAATGTTGGTTCACTTCTTGATCTTGCAAATATCACACTCTTCTAATTCCACTACAATTCAATCAAGCAAACATAGACTTAACTAGCATTCAAACAATTTGTCACACATAAAATAACAAAAACAAGGTCATGCATGCAAGCATGCAAAAGATAGTTTTACTTGCAAAAGTGGTTTCTACTAGGCTCTAAACATTATAAAGTTGAAAAGTGGTCATTTACTAAAGTGGTAAAACCATTTGCAAAAGGTTTTATCTATAAACCATTTATAAATCAAATCAATATTTTATGTGGTTGAAAATGCTTTTATCAAAGCAATATTCTTCAAAGGGTTCACCAAATATATTTTAATTCTCAAAACTTGGTGTTTAGGGTCAGAAGGTTTGAATCAAATCATTTCCCAAAGGTTTCACTCAAAAATCATTTCTAGATCATAATCAATATTTTTATTTGACTAGAAATGAGCTAATTCAAATATTTACTCCTTAACTTCACAAAATACATTTTTAAATCCATAGGTTGGTTCCTAGGGTCAGTAGGTTCACAACAATCCATTTTGCAAAGATTTCACATTAAAATTATATCTAGAACAATTTTTATATTCAAAATAGGCCTACACAAGTTTCTGCAATTTCAACCAATTTTCCAGAAGCAAATCATTAAACAAATTGCATGGTTGCAAAGTACTTGTTCTACTGATTCCATTGATATAAAATTTGCAAAATTTGGACGTGTAGAATTAAAGTTATGAATTTTACAAGTTTGCAAATCAATTAGAACATTTTCTGGTTTTTATTCAAACAGTCTGGCCACGTGGCTCGTTCTAATTGGCCGGAACCGCTTCGGGTGGATCGAGCTCTCTGGACCGCAGGATTTAACTTAAATCGCACGGCGTAGATGGACTCATACCTCTTCGCTTGAATCTAATCCTAGCCACTGGTTAACGATCTAACGGCTCTCAGATGGTTGACCATTGCCTGGCGGCGCTGCGCGGCGGCGACTGGCGGCGCGCGGTCAGACGGTGGCGTCGCGGCGATTACAGGAAGCAAAGGAAGAAGGGAAACAACTCACCGTGTTCGCGTGGTCGAGGTGAAGCTCTAGGTGTTCGCAGTTGTCCAAGGGGCGCACAGGAACGGCGGCAATTCCTCGCCGGAGTGTGCAGCGGCGTCGGTTGTGCTCAGGCGTCATCAAGGATGGGGCTACAGATCACCCTGAAGCAAGATGGATGCACGGTTAGACGCGGGCGAACGTGGGGTTCACGTGAGCATGATCGAGAGTGCTCGGGGCGGTCTGGCTTACCGGGGAGACTTCGCCGGAGACGAGACAGACGACGGTGGCGCTCTGGTGATGTCGAAGCCGAGGCTGTGGGGCACGCGCGGGCGAGTTCGAGGTACTGGCAGGTGCGCCTGGACGTGGAGAACAAGCTCGTGTGCAGTGGGAGGTGAGAGGCGGCGGGGTGTGGCCGGAATTGCTCGGAGAAGCTCGCCGGAGCAGCGGCGGTGCAAAGCCGATTCGAGGCAGCCTGGTGGCTCCCGTGCTGTGGTTTCTGAGGGGAAATGGCGAGGAGGAGAGGTGCTTAAGATTGCATGGTCGCTAGAGGAATTAAGCCCGCCATCAACGCGAATTGATCGCCGCATTCAATCGGCAGCAACGGCAGGGGACGTGGTCGCGAGGTTGATGATGTTTTGCTGGCGGTGGGGTCCGTCTGTCTATGAGGGAGAGAGAGAGAGAGAGTGGGAGTGGGGTCCACTGCTCAGCGTCTCTGTGGTTGAGTTGTTCAGTGAAAAACGGTTCAGCGCGAGGTGAGCAGGTGGGCTGGACTGCTGGGCTTGCTGGGCCTGTTTGCTGGGCTAGGTTTATTATTGTTTTTACAGGAAGCTTTTTCTTTTTTCCATTTGGAATTTCTGTTTGCTTTTATTCAAACAATTCAAACACCCAAATGAATTCAAACCTTTGCCAAACTTTGTGTAGATTTTAATTCTGTTTAACAACATAATCCAATGTCCAAAATAAAATAATTTTATTCTTTTTAGGATCCATTAATAATTAAATAAATAGACCCTAGTCATTAATTCAAATAGGATTTAATTTATTTAAAAATTCTATTTGAAATCTAAATAATATCAAAACCATTTCAGTAGGTTTTATTTGAAAACAAAAACACTTGGAAATCTTATTTAAAATAAATTAACAAGTTTTAGTGTTTATTTAAAATGGAAAAGCCTTTACTTTAATAAAATTGGATATTAATAAATCCTCATTATTTTATTTAATTAAACCCTTTACTCTTTTTATCAAATAGAAATATTTTATTTCAAAAGCTTGGCCAAGATTTAATTTGGCTCTATAAAATAATCTTTATTTTTAATTCTACCTTTTCTTTTGAAAACCAAATCTTTTTATTAAAAGATCCAAAAATAGTGATTCCAACTATTAAAACATTCTTTATTAATTGATTATCTTTTTAAATCCCTTTTGGGATTTTATTTGTTCAAAATAGGTTTTGATGTTTCCAAATGGAATCAAAAAGTTTCTTCTCACCCTAAATTTCAACAAAAAATTATTTTGTTTTTTATTTTTCACATTTCAAAATTTGGAAAATTTTGGGATGTGACAACCTCTCTCCTGTCGTCTTTCTCGCTGACGGCAGGCAGCTCGCTGTCGCTGCCGCGGCCGCCCGATGTCGCCCCGTCGTTGCGATGTGCGCCGCTGCTTGGAGGAGAGGATAAGGAGCTCACCCGCACGTCTCTCTCTACCCACACCTCATCCTCCCCCTCGCGCGCTCTCTCTCCTTCTCTAGACCGCGCCTGCTGAACCCTAGCCCGCCATGGCCACCGGATAGCCGCCGTTGCCGGCCTCCCCGAGCGCATCTGACACCGCCACAAGCTCCGCCTCGCTCCACTCCATCCTCCTGAAGAAGGAATCGACGAGGGGCGTCGTGATTCGTCGCCATCGACTGCTTCTTCCCCGACCCCGACGTGCTCCGCCGCTCGCCTCGCCGTTGATTTCGTCCTCGCCTGGCTTCCCCGACCCTCCTGCAAGCATCATGGTGAGCCCCCGGTGCTCAAGGCACCCTCTGCTTGCCCTCTAGCCTCCCGTAGCCGTCGCGCGCCGTCGATCGGCAAGCACCACCGCCACTACAAGAAATGTGTTATTCTATGACCTTCTAATAGTGACCGTGAACAAAATTGTCATAGAGTTATGACGATTTTGCATGAGATGGTCATAAGCAGTTCAAGAGGGCCTATACCCTAGAAAATTACGACGCTTTTGCTAAAAATCGTCATAGTTATTTTAGATGAAATCGTCACAGTCTGGTGGAAGAAGCCAATGGTGTTACTTGTAGCTCACTATGACGATTTTAAATCGTCATATTGTCCAAATTAGGATAACTTGAAATGAGCAGTCGGCCACATCAACAATTGCACCTATGTGGCGTGTCTATGTGTCAGTTTTTTACATGTCTTATCCATGTGTCAATATTCGCTCATATGTCAATATTTATTAGGATTATATTAGTCAAAAAGAGACATACGAATTATTAGGTATAATTTAGTATAATTATATTAATATATATTTTTAATAGAAAACTCAAAATTTATATTATATAAATAGGAGAATTATTAGTCAAAAAAGTATCTGTAGAGGGTTCAAACCCACGACCAAGCGGTCAAACAAGGTCAAGCGTAACCAATAGGCCAGCCAACTACTTCTGTACATTTACAATCGCAACGTGGTTTTAATCGCAATGTCTTATACCTTTTTCAAAGTATTTGTGTCGATTCTTTGTGAGTTGCCTGCAACCAATCAGAACATAGAACTACTTTTCTCACGGATGACCCATGTAAAATCAAAATCTGAGCTGTCTAGCTCCAAACTGCCTCCCACCACCCATTTCCCTCCGTCTATTACAATTTCTCCCGCCTAGCCCGCTCCCCAAATTTTCGCTGGAAATGACGGAAACACCCCACCATCGCATTGCTGCACCACAAAATATCTAGGGGCAATTTCGTGAAACTATACACCTGCCAATAACTCCACGGGAACCGCAGTCTCCTTCGAACCCTAGACGATTCTCCCACAACCCTAATCTCACACACAGGCAGCCTCTCCTCTCCCCCTGCAGCCGCCGCCCCCACGTCGGTTGTACTCCGCCATCGCGGCCACGCCGGTTTTTCTCCACCATCGCCGCCACCTTCCTCTTTGGTTGTACTCCACCATCGCCGAAGAATCTCACCAACCACACCGCACCAGATCTTCTCCCCTTACCGCTGCCGCCACCACCACCCACCTCCTCTCTTTCCTTCCTATCGCGTCAGATCGACCGCGAGGCCTCCCGAGCCAGATCCCCATCGATCGAAAGCCCTCAAGAACCTCCCTTATCCTTCCAACCCCGCTTCGATCGGAGCCCTCTCGAGCCAGATCCCCACCTCTCTTCGTCAGGGGGCTAGCCGCCACAGACGCTCCTCCATCCCCCTATGCTGCCGTCGGGAGCCTCATCGTCGAGTACGCGGGGCCTAGAGTGTCCACTTAGAGTACCTTACCTACTTCGAGGACCGCGTCATGGGGGTGGGGTGGGTGGGGGGTTTCTCCGCTACGGCTCCTTCACCGAGCTCGAGGACGCAGATCAGGCTGTCGAGAACCTGTTGCTATGGAGGGAGGAGGCGGCGCAGGTGGATATGGGGAGGTCGCCAGGGTCGCCAACACCCACTCCTTCATCATCAAGCTCCATTCGGTGGTTCTTTCAAGGGTCGCAAGAACACATCAAGCTCCGACAAGATCTCATCCAGTGAGTCTGTTTAAGTTGGTTCAATTATCTTTAAACTAAAATGAACACGGCGTAGGTTCAATTAGATTAGAACCAATCAGTTTTGACATAGGTTTGAATTTGTGTACATATTTATCAGCAAGAGTGCATACGTACTCTTTATTCTTTTCAGTTTGATGGTCACATGACACTAAGTTTTTGTGGTTATGCTTGTCCGCTTAATAAATGGACCTTGCCAATTGACGGTTTTTCTTAGAACAAGGTTTGGGAAATTCTATATATTTGGTCAACTCTTGTGGTTAATCACACTTCCATTCCTTGCAGTACAGCCGAACTAGAGGAAGAAGAGACATGATTATCCATAAATTTGTTATTGTTGCTGACTAACATCACTTTGGGTTGTTGATGACATCATTTGAGGTACTTCTTATATAAAATAAGAAGTGCTTGAATATTCACCGCTAGGATATTTTCTTCAGCTTCACTACTAGGGAAACAATACGTAGAAATGCTTTGCATCATGCGATATAAAATTTTAATCTTGTGATTCACTACTAGGGAAACAATACGTAGAAATTCTTTGCATCATGCGATATAAAATATTAATCTTGTGACTATTAGGCCATTATATTCTGCTTCCGTAGAAGGTAAAGGAGAATGGAATTTTCTACTATAATTTTAGTCATCGAGTACAAGGTAAACTGCTCCTACTATTTATCTATCAGAGGTGCTACTAGTTTTTAGGAGTACCTTCTATGTTCTATATGATGATAATCTTAGCAGACCCCATTCCTTAATCGATAGCAGCTAGATTCATGTTCTTGTGCCGTGGATAAAATCTACACTACATGTTTCTTTCTTGGTTTATTTATTACTGAGTTGCTGGTCTCACTTGTATGTCACTTGTATCCTCCATCGACCTCAAGTCATCATCTTATAGTACTCCTGCTATAGATTAAGTATCCAGTCCCTCTTCTACAACAATGTTATGACCATATACTGTATTCCTTAATTTGTAACTGTTGTGTAGACTTGCTTCTACGGTTCCTTCTTTAATATATTCTTACTGTGTAACTGTAGCATAAATGTATTCTTATTCTTATATTTGTGCACTTCTTATACAAGAAATAGACTTGCTTCTGCAGTTTCTTCTTTCTATTCATCGGAGATATGCTATACAGCAGCACTTCCTCTAGTAGCAGTAGCAGTACGGTAGGAAATGACCTCTAGCGTGGTAAGGAGAAATGTAATTTGTAGTTAGCAATGATCTGTACCAAATGTTAGATGTTTCACTTGTTTATTTTGTTAAGGTTTTAGAGTAATTTGCAGATCTTTACTAAAGAAATTACCTAGTTATCCCTCATATGTCGTGTTACTATTTGGGTGCTGCTGCTTTTCATATTTTACCCACATAATAGTTTCAATAGACTTACTTTTTAAATAAAGGCTTTAACTTATTACTTCTATTGTTGCTTAACTAAGTTTAGCATGACTGATATATCGATACATGCTTGTAGCAGGCTACTGTGAATTGAGAAGACGTGGAGATCGCAGGTACTCCCGAATCTGCGAGGCTGGGGTTCTCTTGTTCGTCGCATCTACCTTGACATCGGATGTATCATGCGCAAGCTCCCTGCTAGTGAGTTCCAAACCGTCCACCGCGACATGATTCCAGGTTAGATGGATTGATTACACTCTCCCTGCAGTTTGAGTTTGATGGATTGTTCATTTTGATTTATTCGATGCTAGCTTTGATGGTAAATTTAGTCCTGATTAGATGATAAGTTTAGTGCTGGTTATCTGACCAGGTTTTTTGTGTGTGGAAAAACATCTTGTATCCATGTTCTCTGGTTATCTGGACCAAGATCTCCTGCTAGCTGTGTTTCTCTCCTATATCACTGCATTTTCTAGTGTCTATTAATTACTGCTGACCTATGTCACTCCTTCCAAATCAAATATATGAAAAAATTTCCATGACAACCAGCAACAAACACATGTTTTGTTTAACAGTTTATGAATTGGTACCATGGCAAGTTTCTTTTCATATGTCTATACAAAAGGATGAGAAAATGATGATTACATCATGCTTGTTTATCTGTTGTCATGTTTGTTTATGTATAGGTTTGAGAGGTTATTACTGATGTTCCCGAAGTTGCCTGGAGCCGGAACAACTATCCCCTTTGTCCTGTAGTTGATAGACAGAAGGATGGTCTAGATTCTCAAATTTGATATCTTTGGTCCCTCTTTTGTGCATTATTAATGTCAATTACTAAAGTATTGCCTGATGTTTGTTTGTTTATTTGTAGGATGTTTGAGACAAATACAACAACATTGCAAGAAAGAATGTCCTTTGGAGGAAGTTACATGGTGTCATCTCTGCTTAATTGTAATAGTACTATTGTGTGTGAACCTGGTTGTAATAGTACTATTGTGTGTGAACCTGGTTGTATGTCATGGTGTCTTGTAATTCAAATGGAGTCAGATATATTCAGTTATTTAGATTCTACCTACTGTTTCATTGTATATTTATTAGAAAATTTACCTTATTTAATATGTGTTTGATATATATAATTGGGCAACTAAACCTAACGAGGCCAAGACCCAAACAGTGTTGCACTATCAAAATTCTGCATATGTTTTGTAACAAGGCCATGGCCCATAAAATTCTGGATAAAAAGCTTGAAAATATACAATTAATGGACGTGAAAGGGACAAAGCCCACCAATAGTTGATCCTAAAAAGGCCACGGCTTAGAAGAATAAAATGGTATTGGCCCATATAAGAAACCAAACTAGACTGGGCCGAATTTGCATTGCGACGGTCCCATTTCGTCATAGTTTTGCCACATCGAATCGACCACGTAGGATCTGACCTGGCTTAGCTAGATGGTCCATGACGATATTGAATCTTCATAGAAGTTATGACGATCCAATATCGTCATAGACAGTTATGACGATTTTATAAAAAACGTCGTTATAGTTCATTTGCGACGCTCAGCTTTCGACGATCTTATTTTCGTCATAGGATCGTCATAGATGGACTAATGTGACGATTCTGTGACGAAAATGGAGGGTCATAGAAGCCCATATTCCTTGTAGTGCACTGTCGCTCATCGTTGACCAAGCTCCGGTGACCCTAGACCAGCGGCGCCGCCACCCACGTGTTCGCCTTGCCCAGCTGATTCAAACGGCCCCTCTCGCGTGTCCGGGCGCGCTCTGGATCGCCGCCGGCGACCACCGTCAGGAGGCTCCGCCGTGCGTGACGTGGCGCTGACGCCAGGTTTGCGTGGATTGCTGAGGTGGATTTAGGCCCAGCAGTCAGTGGCTGGGTCTGGCGTCTGCCTCGGTGAGAAAAGTTGGGGATATGACCCTGACGTCAGCATGATGCATTATTTTCTTTTCCTTTTAATAAATGTTTTCTGGAATATAAATAAATACTTGTGGGCCACCCCTATCAGCATTTTAACAATTTCAATAAATGTTTTCAGAAATGAATAAAACTATGACATGTGGGCCCAAGTTGGAAAATAATTTAAATATTCCAAAAATGATTTAAAATGAATTAAAAGTTGAGAAATTCATAACTAATTCATTTTAAATCAGAAAAATACAAATAATATATCAAAATGTTCAGAAAAATAAGAGCTATACAATAACAACACAATCATACATTGTTAACCAACTTGAATTACAAGTTTAATTAGAAGAACTAATCGAACCCCATAGGTGATTCCGAGGATCCCCCTGTTCTAGGGTTTGTAACCCTCGGAACTCCGTTTAAAATGACTAAGCATGTTCTAGGGTTCATTTCAACACCATTTAACTTGTCATATCATCATCCTTTTTTGAGAATTGCATCGATGCCATGTCTTGATTGTCGCCTTTGTTTCCGGTATTGGTTCTTCACGATAGGATCCGAACCCGAAGCTGAAGTCAACAACACCGAAGATCCGTACCTGTCTACTGACAGACAAGGCAAGCGTAGCCTCACATTATAAACCTACTTTTACAAAGTATATTACTTTCTCTCTATGATGCACATGATTCTAATGTCGTCTTTTGTCAGTAGTTAGTGTTACCTATCTGCTGCATAGTTTCCCTGTTGTAGTCTTATACTCCTGATCCACTGCTCCTAGCATACCTAGGTATGGCATCTGAGCGTTGCTAGAGCTTCTGAGATCGACAGCTTAGCCATGCATAGTATCAATGTCTGATCTATCCGAACGATGAATCAGAGGTGCCGGAGAATCTAGAAAGGTAGGAGGTGTGACATCATCGAAGGAGTTAACTAATCAAGCTAAGGCTTGTATGGGAGGCCACGTTGGGTGTGGTTTTTGTAGTCCCATGCTCACCACCAATAGGACCCGAGTTCTTGCCTCTTGAACCAAGACGAGCGTACAACCACACGGGGCCTGGAAAACCCCACGAGCAACTAACTTGCCTAGTAAATTCCATGAGTCACATAGTTCGGGCTTTCCATCTGGCATACGCATTGAAAACCTTTTCGAAATGAGGAGGTGAAGGAGGTGCATCATAACAGGTAGGGAAGCATGGACCGGGTTGCTTGGGTTCGATGGATCCTCTGGTGAACCAACCTCGCCTCACATCTTTAAGGACCGACTTTGGGACTTGACCCGTTACGATGGAACCATCCCTAGGGCGTGACTCATGGTGTCGGCGAAAGCAAGGTAAAGGTCGGGGTAAACCACCCTCTGCCGGCCTTGAGGGCTAATAATTTGGCATTAGGAGTCGGTTGGTACGTGTCGGTAAAGTTGTACACACCTGCAGGGTATTAATGTTTTTGAAAAGCCGTGTTCACGGTTATGAACGACTTGGGAATGGACGTGATGATCATAGAGAACTATAACCTAAGTAAAACTGATTGATCCACATGTGATTAAGGATGCTTCCTCTGGGTCGAGGGGGTGATCCTAGATAGGATTTTCTAATGAAGCTGGTGGTTATCAAGAATGTGATGAACAAGATGAAGAAGTCGCTATCTTATCCCTTTTAAAAGATTCTGAGTAGACGAGCCTCTTCTCTCTCTTGATTACAAATAAAGTTTGCTTTCCGCAGAAAGAAAATACAGAGAAAGCCTTTCAAGCCAGAGCATGTAGATACTAGGTTATCTAAGTCTTGCGGAGTACATTCCCATACTCATCCTTGTGCCATTGTTGTTTTTCTACAGAGGATCTGGTTGCAACTGAAGGTGGCTTCTACGTTGACATCGACGAGTAGTTGGGGGTCCCAGGTAGCAGCCTGAGGACTATGGGATGGACGTCGCTTTTGTTAATGGCCTCTTAGGCCTTCTGCTAAGTTGTTGTGTAGAACAACATAATTTGCTTTCCCTGTGTGATGTAATGTTGGGTCTATGACCTCTGGTTTGTAATAACTCCAATATCTCACTCTGCTAAGAGTTTAAACTTATGCTGTTGAATCCATGTGTTCTGTAGTGTTACCGAATCATACTGTGATCTTCCGTGTTTGGGAGTTGAACTTATCTTAGATGGTGACCTGAGGTTAGTTTAACCCTAACCCTGGGGGGTGCTACATCGTTCTCCATGACCTGGAGCTTGGCATCGTCCATGGCGCTAGGAATCTAGAGACCCTGCATCTTCCTTTCATCTGCTACCGACGAACTTGCCGCCGCTCCTGGGGTCGAGGTAGATGCCATTGATCCTGGAGAAAGGACTGGTGGGGGAGAGAGATTTTTTGATGTGCAGATGGGAACGGGTGCGGAGTGCTCGAGGAGTACGAGGAGGCAATGAATGAATCGATGGAGAGATGAACCTGAGAGAAAGGGTTTTCTACCCTCTTTTATTTGTCTCTGCGTCAAGATTCGTGCGTTAACACGGGCGATTATCGCCACGCGTATAGGAGAAGGGGAGTTAGCTTCCTCGCGACTCTTCCGCCCCCTCGATTTTCATGCAGGAATTGAAACGACGTTCTATTCCGTAAGGAACGGACCCACCAACGGTTGTGCTGATAGGACTCCTGTTAGTGACATGACCTGGCCTGAAAAGTTGTCAGTTCGCACGTCGCTGAAAAATCTGGCTTATGTTTCAAACCAAGCAGGGAAAAGACTACGGTCAGAACAAACCATATCCAAGTCAATTGACTCGGAATCCTACATTAATGAACAAAGTTTTCAGGAACCCTTCAAGATTCTCAAGATGAAGAAACCATCAAGCTAGACGATTTATCCGACTTTGGATCTTGAAGACTTCCGGGGGCTACTGTTGGAGATATACTTTCCGGGTATACCAACATGACTCGCTGACCAGGGTGGCCCACCAACGGTTTAGAGCTATGCTTCACGGGCGGCCCAGTAAGAGAAAGAGGAGGAGCCAGTTCCGAATACGACAAGGCCCAGAAGAGTTACCGACTTAGGCCTGAAGTATTACTTGTAGTCCAAGATGTACATAGTTATCGACTCTGTAATGTAGCCGAATAGGTCTCTCCTGTAACCCTAGGCCCCGGTGACTATATAAACCGGCCCCATGGGAGCCTTTAGGGCACAACAACTCATTACATACAACCACAACCAAATCGCACAGGCGAACCTCTCTTGTAATCCACTGTAACATCTGGCTTATGCCGATATATTACTGGGTTGCTAGAAGGAGTAGGATCCGATCAACGCAGTCGGATCTTTACCTGGGTAAACTTGTCATCACCGCTCCTGAAACATCCGACGTCTCATACCCCATCCTTCCAATGCCACTAGGACCCCCTATGGCGTACTTGTCGACAATATGACGACAAAAGCCACTGTCGACTCCACCAGATTACATCAAGCCATCAGAAACCACACCGCCGGAGGAATAGATCTAGATCTAATCTCCAAACCCTTCTCCTCCACCATAGCCATATTCCACTTGTAATAGTAGATCTCATCTCCAATTAGCGACATTGTAATACTATTACTATCAATCTCATGATTTCCATTACAATGTTTATGATTGTTGATTTCATCTCTTTGTGTGAGTAATTATCCTTGGGCTAAGGGATTCGGCCTAGCCATGCAGTATGTGCATGTTATTTATCATAGATTGGATCATGTATTAGTTTGTATGACATGATGATTATTGTACCCTCTCTTGCCTCAATCTAAGGACTTTTTAGGTACCCCAAGACCCCAAGGATTGATCCAGGCATAGGGTGTGTGAGTAATGACTAATCTGCAGGATGGGAACCCCAATGACAGAAAGGGTAGTATGAGTGTATGTGAGGGATTTACTTGGGATTAATGGTGACATCACTATGCATATCATTAGTTCTCTTTCTTCTATGGATGACACTAGTAGGTTATTTCTATAAGTGGTTGCGTAGGCAATAACAATTATGGATGCACTACCCACTTATAATTATCTTGCACAAACAATTACATGCATACTTTATTGTTATATTTTATTCCCATCATATGTTTTACACATCTACAGGTGAAACTGAAATCCCCAGGCCCTCTCTCTCTCTCCATCATCATCAACAACAAAAATACAACAAACTCTTGGTCTGGTAAACACAAAAATAATTCTAAAACTCTCGAAGGTCCATTAAAGTAACTTTATTATGCTTTCTGCTTCCCGAGGATTCGATAACCTAGGTCTACTAGGTAAAAAGAGCTATACTACATCTGTAATCGATAACCTAGTTTGCTTTTAGTCTTTAATTGAAAAACCAACAAAATTTGTTAGTCTTTAAATTCTTGTTTTTATTATCATAAGTTTTTGTTTAAAAGAAAACCCCAAAACATAGGAAATATTGTTGAAAATAAGCTTGGGGAGTTTGGAACTCCCAAGAATTATTATTTGCATACTTCTATTACCTAGCCAGCAATTACTACTGAGGACTATGAAATTAAGCCCCACTATTTAAGTTTGGTTCAACAAAATCAATTTGGAGGCTCTACTGTTGAGGACGCAGGTATGCACTTGAATACTTTCACTAAAATATGGGATATGATGCGCATTAAAGATGTTTACCTCGATGCGGTCAAGTTTCTCTTATTTCCTTTCTCTCTTAGATGAAGATCAAAAGAATGGTTGCTATCTTTGCCTGGAAATACTATTGCATCATGGGTGGAGTGTAATTCTTTATTTATGACTAAATTTTTCGCATCTGCTAATACTATGCAACTAAGATCTAATATTACTAGTTTTAGACAGGACGAGCGTGAGCCACTAGCGCTTGCATGGGAGAGAATGAAAGAATGCATGAGGAATTGTCCCACCCACAGGATGGAAGATTGGTTAATTCTCCATCTATTTTATAATGCTCTTAACCATGTGTCTAAGTCTATGCTTGATACTGCAGCCGGAGGAACATTTATGGGAAAACAAATTACCGAAGCAAAGTATCTGCTAGAAAATATGCAATACAACCATGCCCAATGGCATGTGGATAGATTAAACACAAAGAAGGTGAAATCCGTCACACCTCAGGAAAATGAAGAACTCAAAGCTAAGATGGACGAGCACATATTAGCCGTGAAAGGTAAGGAAACCCAGGTAAGAGCTATCACAGGATCAAATATTGAAGAAATAGATTTCATACCTTGTAATGATTATAACCCTGCCTGGAAGAAGAACTATAATCCTAATTTCCAAAAACATTATTCTAGTCCTACAGTTAACTCTAATAATAATATGGGATCAAGTAATGGTAGTATCCAAGAAACACTTAAGTCCTTTATGGACTCGCAAAATGAGCAAAACAATATCCTTGTTAATATAACGGAGAACCATGATACTATGCTTGGTAAATTATCTAACCAAACTGTGTGTTTGAGTAATGATTTGCAGGCCCTCCAAGACAGAACAAGGATTGTTGAGGAACATCTAGGTAAGATAACCGAGAGTCAAACTCTCATTCTAGCTAAATTTGTAGGTAAAATCTGAGCGCACTCCAGTTGAAGACCTCAAGATGATAATAATTCAAAGGGAGGAGCCTGAAGAACTTGACTATAGCAATTCCCCTTCACCAAATTACACGGTTGAAGATCTTGTGAAAAGAATCAATATCAAGATTCCAGTAAGTGAAGGAAATGAGGAAGCTATGTATCAACACTTTGTTACTCAGGTAGAAATAAAGGTATGTGAGCATAAGGAAGAATATAAGAAAGTTGCTAAAAAACTACTTGTTAAGCTTGATGATATATTAGAGCCTACTATTAAAATTAAAATTGGGCCTAATGAGATAGCAGAACTTTGTGATTTAGGCGCAAGAGTTTAAAAAATTCCAAAAAGTCTTTTTAATAAGTTAAATCTTGGCTATTTTGAAATCACCGAGTTAAAATTACATCTAGCAGATTCTACATATAAGCAAGCTGTAGGAATTAAGGAGAATACTTTAGTGTACATTAAAGGCTATCCTTCTCTTATTGATTTTGTTATTGTTGACATGCCTGGAGATGCTACTACTCCTATCTTATTAGGTCGTCCATTCTTAAGAACCATTAAGGCTTTGATTAATCTGCATGAAGGGAATGTTAAGCTTCAATTTCCTTCGCGGTATCCTTTTGTTATTCATTTCCCTAGGAAGAAGAAAGCCAAGCATGATGAGAAGGAGGCCATCACTTTGAAGGCCAACTATTTTGGAGTGGGTGTTCCACTCATTTAGCCTAAGTGAGCAACATCAAGGTCAAGCTATTGACCATAAAAGAGCGCTTCATGGGAGGCAACCCATGTGAAATAAAGGTTTGAGTAAAGTTTTTAAGTTTTAGTTTAAGGTTTATGTTGAATAAAGAGTGCTAAAAACTCCAGTTGAGGAGAAGAAGTTTAGTGGTACTAAAAATCTTGTTTTATGCATGCTGATGTTGGTCCACAATTTCGACTGTCATTTTTCTATCAAAACATGGTGTTTTGCTAAGTTTCAGGTTAATAAAGAATTCTCAAAGAAACATAATTTTTTTTGCGAGTATAGAAGGTTTAACGGCCAACTATACGGCGGGAATAAAAATTCCAGCCATAGAGTTGCGGCCGTATAGTTATCGATGCCATCGTCAAATTTACTTTCCTAGGTACAGAAGGTTTAACGACCAACTATATGGCAGGGATAAAAATCCCAACCGTATAGTTACGTCCATATAGATATTGCCGCCAGGGAAAAACCCTAAGAAACCCTAAAATTTCAGTCGTATAGTTACGGCCAACTATACGGCAGGAACAAAATGTTTCAGTCGTATAGTTCCGACCGTATAGTTCCATCTGACAACAAAAATGCCACGGGAAGGTACCCAAACACCAAAACTTCAATCCTTTTCTTTCTTCTAACTCCAAACTCTCTCAAAACCTCAAGGGATCTTCATATCTACTCAATTTCATTCGATTTCCTCGCACACAAGTGATCTACGGTATGTTTCTCCTCCCAATCCTCCAATTACTTTTTGCAAATTAATCTTTGATATTTTGTCATTATCAATCTAGGGTGAGACTTACTATGAACTAATTGCCATGCTTCTCTTGTCTAGATTATTATTTTAAGGAGATTCTTTAGTGTTCTATGATGAGGAATATGTTATGATTATTTCTATTGGATAAAAAAATCTTTTTCTCTCTTATTATTTTAGAAGATGAACACAAGGAGCCAAACTCGTGTTCGTGCCGCTACGAGCTCTTCTCAGGCTGTCGCTGCAGCTCAGGACCGCATGGGGATACGGTGTCACATCCCAAAATTCTCCTAATTTTGGAATGTGAAATAAATAAATAAGTTTGATTGATTGTTTGACTATGTTGAAAATTCTCAAAGAGAAGAAACTTTTTGAATAGAAAATCCTCTTAACCATGAATTCAAAATCTTATATTCTTTTGTTAAGACCTAAGTAGCCATATAGGAAAAAGGGCATGGATTGATTATGGATTGTAGAATGGGTGTGCAAGATTTCAAAATGAAAATCATGAAGCATTCATAAGCATTTCATCCATGCAAAGTTCTCACAAACTGAATCCAAATCCTGGTATCTAAATCCTATAGTTGATTCGCCCAAATGTTCCTAAGGGTAACTAAATTGACTTTTTAAAACCCACTATTGCTAAGACAGCGATTATTGCTAAATTATAGCCTAAAAGGATCCAATTAATATTACAAAATTTTAGAAACAAAATTGAGCTCATTTGGAGCTAGTATGAAAAAGTTATGGAACAAATACAAACACATAAAGATATAAATAAAATGAAATATACAAGGATTTATAAATCCACTACTTCCAAACTAGTAAAAAGATTACAAATTTGATCCTATAATGATCTATTTGATTTTAGAAAAATTTAGAAACAAGAATCATGTCATTTGGAGTTCGTATGCAAGCTAATTTTTTTTAAATAATACATTTTTTTATTGAATTGCACAAATAATACATAAAACGGACAAATTGCAAATCTGTTGGTCGGTCGGCCGTTCGACAGACGACAGACTCGTTTCGTCCGTTCACACTGCCTTCGTCCGTTCAACGGATGACACACAGCCTTCGTCCGTTCAACGGACGACACACCCTGCTGTAAGGAGGGGGTCTGTCGTCCGTTGAATGGACGAAGGCTGTGTGTCGTCCGTTGAACGGACAAAGGCAGTGTTTCGTATGTTGAACGGCCGACCGACCAACAGATTTGCAATTTGCCCGTTTTGTGTATTATTTGTAAAATTTAATAAAAAAATATATTATTTTAAAAAATTTAGCCGTATGCAAAAGATATGAGGGAAACAATTAAAAAAAAAGGGCCGGTCCGACCGGACCGAGCCAGCCGGGCAGGCCACGCGTACGGGATTGATCGGGTTGCTCCAAAAAGCGTGCAAAATCTGTTTTGTTAAACCTATCTCTACTCAAACTGCTATAACTTTTTATCTACAACTCCAAATCGACTTCCGTTTGTTTCTACTGGATCTCTACTCCAAGGCCTATCTCTAAACCATCCTAAACCTCCATATAAACTCGTGAGGCCACGGCTGTACGAGTTTCTATTCTCGAAATCCCGAATCTACGTATGCCCGAATCTTATTTCGCTTTTTAACCCATCTAGACTTCATCGTTTGCCTTCGGTCAAAAAACGAAAGTTGTAGGAATCGTCGAAATCTTTCAATCCCGACAAACCTCACCTATTTTCATCCACCACAGCCGGAAAATTTCGCATCGCAATATTTCAGATCTTACGGTGTAAATCCAAGATCTACTCGCGCTCGTTTCTTAAAATCCAAATTCCTTTGGTGAGAAGGTAGGAATAATGATTTCCCACAACTTTCATGTTCTGAGTTGTTCAATTTGACCTACGGATTTGTCTCTCTAACACAGATCTATTTCTTGTCTATTCTAAGCCAAAATCGGGTCAATCTCTTCTTCTAGCCACCGGATCCTATCCAGACGGTCGAGATCCAATCAAACCGGTGCGTGCCATGTCGTCATCCCGGTCATCTTCATCATCAACACCACATCAACATAAGGTCAACATCTAGTCCCAGTCAGCATGCAAAGTCAACCTGTCCAGTCAGCGGAATATTCCCTAGAATATTCCGTTCGAATTTAAAATTGCATATTATAGATCTAACTTGTAAAATTCATTATAAATTCATACCACGTCCAAAAATTTCGTATAATATATCAAATTGAAGATAATTTCACGTAGAATAATCTTATCAGAATAGATCCAACTTTTACTGTACGTGGTTACTGCAGTAATTTAATAGTTTTAATGGTATTTTAGGTTAATAAATTCATAAGAAATTATCTGTAACTCAGAAAAATATGAATAATATATCAAATTGAAGCTACTGTAATGTACTTCAAGAATATCTGGTTGGATCTAGCCTTTGCAGATTATTTAACCCGTAGCAATTTAATTAGTTTTAATGGCTTTATAAATTATTAAATTCATAGTAAATTAATTGCTTGTCACAAAAATATAAATATTATACCGATACAAAGCTGGTTCCATGTAGATCATCAATCTGCAAATGGTTCAGTAAAATACTATAAGGTTTCGCAGCAATTAAATAAATGGTTTAATGGCTTATTTAGAGTAATAAATTCATAAGAAAATAAATACTATTCAGAAAATTACAAATAATATGTCCCTGAAATCACAATTCCGTGGAGATTACAGATATAATTTTATTTTGATTTTTAGGCAACAGAAACTGTATGAATCATTTAAAACCCATTAAATACTATTTAAATCATATAAAAAGATCTATAACTCCGATTAGGGTGAATCCAACGCCTACTGGTTCGTATTAACGTCCTCTATCCAGTAAACCCAAGAAACAAATTTAATTCTACAGTTAGAACAGGCGTTACAACAAAATTATCAAAACCCTTATATTGGCAAGTAATCATTAATAACAAGTACCCTATTGCATTGAATGAACTCATACATGCATCATATGATATATTAATGTTCATAAAACTAATTATAACCATTGTGTCATGTTAAATCATCATGCATGTTTTCGATCATCCTTGTTGTGTTTGCTATATTTGCAATTGTTTTGATTGGAACTACCTTGTCCTCGTATTAGATTGTTCGGAGAGTGCGATTGCTGCGAAGAAATACAATAAACACCCATATTATCAACATAAGGCAAGTTACACCACTTGTTCATAATTTTGTCCCAGTTTTGATTCTATGCATGTGATCTTCAAAATTCTGTAGTATGCATGTGTAGGATGTTCTAGTAGAATTTTTCCTTAGTATTATTTTGCAAGTGCGATAATTTTGTAGTATGCCATGAGTAGCTCTATACTTAGGATTTCCCATCCTAATAGGTTACCCCTATTTTTGCTAAGTATTGCTTGCTATGCTATATATACAAAGTACCGTTGGGGGGTTAGAAAGACAAAGAATTTTTCTAAGTATAAAGGCTCTCTAGAGCAAACTTTTCTTCTCAAATCCACTTCAAAATAAAACTAAGTTTTCTTCTGGGCGGAATGGTTGTCGGGTCAACGAGTGAGATTTTGGTGGAGGACGGCCGCCCAGGAATCAAAGAAGTCTGCCATGTTTCAGAATTCAGAAGCTTCCAGTGCAACCACAATACATTATGGGCTCTGTCTTGGCCTAGTACTTAGTGGGAAACCTCACCTGGGTACCAACATTTGGAGGTTCTTGGCACGGTTGGATCCGGAAGGTAGTGGGGCTACTAAGGGAAAGCCTCGCCATGGTCTTGTCTGTAAAAGGACTTGATCATGGATTATGGGTAAAGTGCACAAACTCTTGAGAGTATTGCAATCTGATCGATCAGCCGTGTTCACGGTAATAGAACAACAATGAGCATTTGAAGGATGGAGCCTCTGAAGGATCTTCCTCTCTCTTTTCTAAAACAAAGTTTTGAAACCCCATGGCGTGCGTAATATCGCCAATGGGTGGGATTTTGGGAACTTGGTGTGTAATATCCAAGTGTCACTTGGTGCGTAATATCCAAGTGTTGGTGGTTTGGACACCTGGTGCGTAATATCCTCGTGTGCCACTCGACCTTATTTTATCTAAGCAATTGTTTACAAATTAGGAAAATTTTCTCTTCTTCTCTCTACTTAAGAAAATTAGCTTTATGCAAATGAACTCCAAAGCCTAAACTAGCCTTGCATGTAGAGTTAGTCTTTCCTTCCTTGGTGTAATTTGCCAATAAATTCAAAGTATTGACCCAACTTGTTAGCTGCACGTTTCATGTGCAGAATTTCGGAGATCATTGAAAGGTGCGCTAGGATCGCGGGTCTTCACTCAACCTGCCTGTGGCATTGATGGGACTCCAAGTTGTATTTATATCGCTTCTGTTGTAATAATGTAAACTCTGGATTATTCGATTCATGTAATAAAGACTTGTGTTTTACATGATATTTCATCGACTGTGAGTGCTATCTATTGATCCAGGGACTAGCATGTTAATCACAGGGACTTAGGATCTTACTTGATCCGAGGTCGCTACATACGGTTTAGGAATGAGCTCCAACGTGATCTCTTCAACAAGATCAAGAACCAAGAAGTGAAGACAACCAAGTGGGCTTGTCCCGTTATATTGAATCAACTCGGTATTTCTAATGACTTCAATTTACTTTGCAATAGAGTTGGCTTGCAAAACTTTGTATTCCAAGATGTGCCCACTTATCGCCAGTTAGCTCTTGAATTTTTAAGTTCTTTGCAAAGCACCATTAAAACATGGCACGGAGAGGACATGATTTCTTTCTGACTTATGAACAACAATTATGCATTATCACTTGATGAATGGTGCAATTGTTTTATTTTACCAAACAATGATGTTAATGCTTTACGCGTATCTTTTGCTGACATGCACCCTTCCCCAGACCACTATTATAATGGAATGAGTTTCACTTCTAGAGTTAACAAGGGGAAGAATATTTAGCATCCTGCTATTCACTATTTGTTATATGTTATTGCTAACACCTTGAAGGCATGAAATGAGTTTACAAGACTCAATGAGGAGGACTATTGGTCCTTGCAAAATATTCTTTCAACAACATCGACTTGTCACTCAACTTGGGCGCAATTCTTGTCCGCTACTTGGAGCACCAGTCCTCCCAAAGCCAAGGACCAATCACAGGTGGAGGCGTCATCACCATGCTTGCCATCGCCTTAGGCATCGACTTAGGTGAGTTGCAACCATTTCTAGGTGAGTGACGTGTTAGTTTCTCTACTTTAAAAGCTTGTGGAATGCTCACTAGGAGAGGTGGTGGTTATTACTTGCATATTGCAGGAGCTGGGCGTCTCTACCCTGCTCCTTTGCCTAATGGTCTTTTCTCTATCGAGGAAGGACATTTGCTATATGATGTGTAGTTTGAACAACACCAACCCAAGGAGGATATTCCGAATGAGGATGAGGACCAAGAAGAGGAGCAAGAAGTTCCTGATCAAGAGGAGCAGCCACCAAATCGGTTCGCTACATATCAAGACTTCCAAGAACTTGGAGTAACTGTGGAGGGAATTCATAATCTTGCCCTGAACCTCTAAGAAACCACTAGTAACTTGTCAACTTCGTTTGCAAACTGGAGTTACAACTTTTCCCGCCACCAGAATGATTTGAAGGGCTTGCAAAGGCCTAAGCTTGGGGAAGTTCCCTCATTATCTTTATTTGGCGTTCATTTGTTTTTATTTATTTCAAGGTTATTCTTTTAATTTGAGTTTATAAGCACTTGTGTTGGTTTCCCCAACACTTTATCTTTAGTTATTTTTATTTTGTTTTCGAGATTTTCAAGCCAAGCTTTGCCGCCAATTTTCTATTCTTCAATTCCCTCTCTTAAAAACAACAAAAAGATTTGTCCATTTATCTTTATTTTCCCTCTTTCTTCTTTCTATTCTCCTCGTGGCTCTCACATGTTTGCAGCAGAGTGATTGACTCCGAGTTTCCAAGAAACGAATCAAAGGGAAGAGAGAAGTGGAACCAATCAGGAGAGGTATGCCTTATGACTCCCCACTTTTGAAGTTTGAGAAACCCATGCTAGTTAGTAGTAAAGGTTAAGGTATTATAATGGTGGAGTGAGTCTTTATGTTGGAGTAAAAATTTGTATGCATGGGTATTTAGTTAAGTACATTTTGTTCCAGCTCTTGTAGTTAACCAAGTCTTGCCTAAAAATTTGCTAAACAATTGAAATAAGAAAAAGTTTCACAATTGAAGGCTTGGGTGTTGTAGTGTTTAGTATTGAAAGCTTATTCCTAGAGACCCTCAACACCACAGAAAATAATGATTGACTTGATAGCTCCGTTTGAAAGGATTTGTTCAATTGAATTAATGTTTAGCGGTTTTTGTGAGCATGCCAAAGTTTGACTTGTGAATCATAAGAATGATATAGCTTTATGAGTGTCAAACTTCATGGGATGCCAACAACTCCGCTAGCCTACGAATGATCTTTATGGAGGAAACTCCTAGATTTCGGCTATGAGTTGATTAAACATATGTAGCAGTAATGCTATGATGGGTAAGATTCTTGGCATTCTCGTGTAGCTGTGTTCATGATGGAATCACTCCTCTGGCTGATATGAGTAATCATTATGCAAAAGGGAAAAAAACTTGGTGATGCCACAAGTGTCCATCACAACCCGATAAACTAATTAAATTTTTTGGCATGCTCTCAGTTACTTAAGAACTGAAATTCTTGAAGGACAATGAAGAAAAAGTAGTGCTTGCAAAGTCTTGACTTATTGATGTGAGAGAATTGAGATACTTTAGTGTATATGCTTTTCATGACAAACTCTCACACTCTCAATTTAACATGATTATACGTTATTGTTCAAATCCAAGCTTATGATTTGATTACATGACATGGAATAGAGTTTACTCATTTGAATCATCCATGCTAACAATAATCTTGTTGCGCTATAAGGATTCATTAAAACCTGTATGATATGCTTACCATTACTCTATCTATGCTAAAGTTTTTCAGATTAATAAAGTGGAGGAAACATGAGACTACCAATCATGAGTAAGATCATCATCTCATTATTTCAGTTTAAATGTTGAGTTCCTTTTTTATTTTGGTTTTATTGCTCGAGGATGATCAAGTTTAATCTTGGGGAGGTTGATGGCTATGAAATATAGCCATCCACATCCACATTTATAATGGATATTATTCATATTTTTATGAAATATCTCTCTAAACCCTGATGCCTAATGATCAAAGGGGTATGCAATCCTTTCTTTCTAATTTTCCCTGCGCAGATAATGACGTTTGATGATGGAATCACAGCATTAAAGTCAAATATACGAGATTTCCAACAACCCAAAGAAACCAGGGGTTGTGAAGTGGAGACAGAAGCTTTAATGACCAATTATACAACGGGAATAAAATTCCGGCCGTATCGTTCCTCCCGTATAGTTGCCACCGACACCACTAGGTCAAACAGAACAACTTTCGTGAAGGGAACCCTATATAAAGAGGCCACGGGCAATGAGAAAAGCTTCCCCTGACTCCACCAGATTACATCAAGCCATTAGAAACCACACCATTAGAGGAATAGATCTAGATCTAATCTCCAAAACCTTCTCCTCCACCATAGCCATATTCCACCACTTGCAATAGTAGATATCATCTCCAAATTGGTGACATTGTAAGACTATTACTATCAATCTCATGATTTCCATTACAATGTTTATGATTGTTGATTTCATCTCTATGTGCGAGTAATTCTCCTTGGGCTAAGGGCTTTGGCCTAGCCATATAGTATATGCATGTTATTTATCATAGATGGAATCATGTATTAGTTTGCATGACATGATGATTATTGAACCCTCTCTTGCCTCAATCTAAGGACTTGTCAGGTACCCAAGACCCCAAGGATTGATCCATGTATAGGGAGTGTGAGTAATGACTAATCTGCAGGATGGGAACCCTAATGACAGAAAGGGCAGTACGTATGTATGTGAGGGATTTACTTGGGATTAACGGTGACATCACTATGTATATCATTAGTTCTCTTTCTTCTATGGATGATACTTGTAGGTTATTGCTATAAGCGGAGGCGGAGGCAATTGCAATTATGGATGCACTACCCAAATATAATTATCTTGCTCTAACAATTACATGCATACTTTATTATTATCTTTTATTCCCATAAGATGTTTTGCACAGCTACATGTGAATTCGAAAGCCCTAGGCCGTATCTCTCCATCACCGACAACAACAAAAAGACAGCAAACTCTTGGTCCGGTAAAACACAAAAAGAATTCTAAAACTCTCAAAGGTCCTCTAAAGTAACTTTACACCCTTTCTGCTTCACGAGGATTCAATAACCTAGGTCTACTAGGGAAAAAGTCCTATACTACATCTGTAATCCGGATTGAAGGTATCACCCTGCAGGGTAAATCTTTCTGAAAGCTATGTCCGTGGTTATTGACGACTTGAAGCACAGTATCTCGATCATCGACAACTATAATTAAAGAAGTGCTTTTGACTAAGTGATGACTAATAATTAGCTTCACTGTAATGAAATGCAAATAAAAGTGCCAACAACTGCTGGAACTAGGATGCCTCATGCTATATGTATCTGACTAGTAAGTAATGCAACTACAACGGTATGGTTAACTAAAATTTCCAACTATTTATGATATCAGGATGACCCATGCTATCTATATCTGACTTGTAAGTGATGCAACTATAACAGAATGAATAAAATTGTCAACCGTGTGAGTTTCCTTGGTATAAGTTCTTCGTTTGGTCTCGAAGGGGAAATACCAGGATGGCCATGTTTGGTGTTAGTATCAGGTTGGTTCCGGATAGGTCTTTCTCATCTCTCTCTGATAGCCTGTAGTTGTATCGAGTCTCTATAGGTTGTTTGGTGCATGCTGCACTGCCGCTTCAGTCCACCATACCTATGTAGGCGAGAGACACCGAATTCTAAGTCTTGCTGTATACTGGCCTCAGTACTGACCGCTCTCTTTTTTCTTTGCCCTTTGTCGGCACCCCTTTTGTTGAAGCAGGTTTGAGATCGACGTTGTTAGCAAGGTTACCCTTGCGTCTTGTACTAGGCAGGGTTATGGACGCCATTGGTTATTCTTCAGGGATCTTATCCCAATTTGCATCTTGTCCGTACTTGAACGCTGTATCGTTTTCAAGGTGATTGGATCTTTGTATTGTATATATGTATTCTTGAGTCCTTGAGTCGCTGTTATATATATATATATATATATCTGTTCTATGGGTTCCATCGTGGACTATTGTGTAATGGTATTACTTCATTTTCCACCCGCACGAAAGTGCCTGGTAGGCACCTTTGAATCATTTCTATGCGGGTTTTGCAGGAATCGCTAAAACTTGCATAGGGCCGATCCGAGGGTGTTACAACAGGCCACCGGTGTGGTCGCCACCCCCAGGAAGCAAAGGCTCAAGGGCGAGCCTCGACTTACCAATAAGGTGCTACTGGGTGATGACCCGACTCACTTCATCAGCATTGGGAGCTAGCTATCTCCTAAGCAGGAGGCTAGGCTTTTCACTTTCCTATGGGGGAACACTAAAGCCTTTGCTTGGGATCCCTCAGATCTCTCTGGAGTTCCGAGGGAGGTCATTGAAACCCACATAGCGGTGTGCCCTGGGTCCCGACCGGTCTGGCAGAAGGTTCGGTGCCAGGCTTGTCGGGGGGATAACCCCTGGTAGGGTCATGAGAGGGGAAACATAGCGCAGCTGGGTTGGCTCCGAGTGAAAAATGAACCAGGACGGGTAAGAACGGTCGGGAAAGATAAGCATGAGAACCGAGATACAAACTATCTCGGCCCGAATAGGACAAAGTTATAACCCTTGCAGGTACCAACGAGCCGAGTCAACCGAGGAAGGGCCGAGTCAAGAAGGACACCTGGCACCTTTCCGAGTAAGGTTCGGGAAGGACCACGGTAAAGCGTGGTAAAAAGAGAAGGGCGACGCCGGGTGACACAAAAGGAGTCGGGTGACGCCCAAAGCAAGCGCTGACGTACAAAGTAACAGCGTGACGCCAAAAAGAACCAGAAGCAGCGCACCAGAAGACCGTTAGCTATTAAGATTTATGGACCGGGCCTATGGGCTTAGGGCAAGCCCATAACCCGGCCCATATTGTAGGGACCAAGATCCAAACAGTAAACCCTAGAACCCAAAGGGGTATTAGCTAGCACTGCCTATATAAGGGAGGGCATAGCAGTAGTAGTAGGAGGCGGGACCAAGTAGAGAACATGTGCTGCGTACTCAAGCCAATACATCTCAAGGAGCACTTGTAATCTTTGGGGTATCAATCAAATTGTCAGTGTGGAGAGTTCTTCTTGTTCTTCATGCATGGCTCGACCGTGCACTCCCTCCCCGGTGACCACAAGCACCCATTCGGCCCCCAACTTAAGCCTACCCATGGCATCTGCCGTGCCACCACCACGACAGTTGGCGCCCACCGTGGGGCAGAAGCAGGTGCTTGATGGAGTCTTCATCTGGGCGGGCAACATCATCGCCAAGACCGGCGAGCGCGTCTACTCCGGCCTCATCCAGAGGTTTGGAGCGCTCAACTTCGTCAGTGAAAACACAGGCTGCTTCGGGACCAAGCCTTTCCCTAGGGGCGGTCGCTTCATCAAATTCGGCGAGCACCAGGTCTACGTCGCGGTGTGCGTGGAGCGCGCATATCCTGAGCACGTCGTCCTGGCGCTAGATCCCCCAATGGCACCAGTCACTGGGAAACCTCTCCAACTCGTCTCCATGGAGGTAATGATGACTGCCCCAAACCCCGTAGCTCCCATAGTAGTTCCAGTGGTAAATGAAAACACAAAAGGAGGAAATCATGAGGAAACGCCAAGGGTGATGTGGACATCCCTACTATTGATACAACCGTTGTACCTACAGCAACACACATACAAGGACCCATCACAAGATCTCGTGCCAAACAACTTAACTATCAGGTACTTTCGTTTCTTGGAACTATTCCTCACATACATGAGAATATGATGCTGCCTAAATCAGATATATTTCTTACTCTTAGGAATGATGGACCAAGCATGGATGAGAGGGACAAGCATTGGAGCATGGCCATGCATGGAGATGGCAGCAAGCATGTGATGATCCAAGAGAAGGCCACGGATGAAGATTTCAGAACTTTGAGGCCACCATAATGAAGAAAGAAGGCTTAGACGAAATATTCAATATCAATACTTTATGAATTCGTCCATAGCTTAATTTGGTGCTACGACACCTTTATTTTGGGCCAGGCCCATGTAATTTTCGCAGGATTTTAATTAGCCACTTTTTAGAGTCCGTATTTGAGGGGAAAAGGACTTTTAGGGTTGGATTCGGCCACCACTTCCATGGCTGGCCGAAACCCCACCTTTTCGCCCTTAAATACTCCCCATAGCCGACCCCCTAGACTCGGATTTTGTTTAGACATTAAATTAGCCATAGTCGCAACTTCGCCAAGGCTCGAGCATCGCAGAGGCCTCTTGTACTTCGCACCTATTCAGGATCCCACCTCTTCAATAAAGCTTTCCTCTTAATCCGCAATATCTTGATTGCAATATTGGTTCTTACTTGTTCTCGATTTCAGGTAGAAATTAAGACCCTCGCTGGTCAGGCCGATCGTGTTCACGCAGGATCGGTAACCTCCAGAAGATTGGCCACGCGATTACATTGGCGCTCGTGCTCGCACGTGTAGTCGGATCGTCAATCCTGAACTCCACCAAATCGATTATCGCCATCTCATCGAAAGATCGAACTCCACCAAAGCCCGAGCTCCGAGTCTGGAACCGCCTCCGAAATTTTTTTCTGGCTATACTATTTTTCGACCCCGGGGATCACTTTTCTCCATCGGCCATTATAGCAATATTTTTTTTGGCGTCTGCGCGCTTTCCGGAGCAAAATAAAAAATTTCGAATTTTTTTTGGGGCTAACCTATTTTTAGACCCCTTAGATCAGTTCTAGACACTCGCCATCATAGTGATTTTTCACCTCTCGGTTCACTTTTCAGGGTGCCATATCATCATACATTGCTTGTTGTGTCGCGTCGTGACATCGTTGGTGATCTAGGCTCGCGTCTCTAGTACGGTCTAGCCTAGGACCAGCACAGTACCGTCGTTGAGCATTCTTTCAACTTTTGCATTGCTGTTTTGATAATTTCTAACCCCCTTTGCTAAGCCTTCCCAGAGCTCCACAGATATTCTCCACGTACGGTGTCTCGACTCCTGGTAATCGCTTGGTTCAATCTCTGGAACCACTGATCCTCGCAGTTGCACATCGCCTTTTCTTGCTATTTGGTAAGAACTTGTAAGAGCTTCGTATATTGCTTGACGGATTACGCGTTACTTCCACCATATTCCCGTAGTATATACCTGTGCTTTTTAAGGACTAACCATGACAGATACTTCGCGGAACCCTTCCACCATGACGAACGAAGAACTACATGCCCACTTCTCCGCGCTCTTGGTCAGTCGCGCTGAAGACGTGGATACGCGCCTAGGGGAGTTTGACACCAAGCTCACCAACGCCGTGGACAAGATCGATGGACTCGAGAAATCCTTCAACGCCAAGCTTGACGTTCGGTTCAAGGAGCTTTTGAACAGATTGCCCGCACCCGCACCGGCACCCACACATGGCGCATGGCGCATTCCGATCACGGGTCGGACTGCTGGTTCGGCTGCGGCCGCACCCCCGGCGGCTACCGCTGCGGCTGACGCACCTCAGACTTCCGCCGCGGCTGCTGCTACGACATTGGGGACAGACGACGGGTACTACTACGACCCCGACGACGACGATCTGTTTGACGAGGAGGTTGAACAACCTCAACAAGTACCTGCTGGCCGTCCCCGACATTACTACCGCAACGCTCGACCACCGGTACGTGATGATGATCATGTTGCAAAGCTTAAATTAAATATTCCATCTTTTGAGGGTAAATATAATCCTGATGCATATCTTACATGGGAGATGGAAGTAGAACAACGTTTTGCATTCTTAAAATATCCTGAGAATATGCGTGTTAGTGCTGCTACATGTGAATTAACTAAATTTGCTTCCCTTTGGTGGTCTGAGTATTGTCGTTTAAATCCTACTACTATTCCTAGTACTTGGACTGCTTTAAAAACTGCTATGCGTGTTCGTTTTGTACCTCCCACTTATCAACGTGATTTACTAAAGAATCTGACACGTTTAGAGCAAGAGAAAAATTCTGTAGAAGAGTATTATCAGGAATTGCAAACGGGGATGGTTCGGTGTGGTCTTGTTGAATCTAATGAACAAATTCTTGCACGTTTCTTTGGTGGATTAAACAAGGACATTCAGCACATCTTAGATTATAAGGAATATAATTCTATCACTCGTTTGTTTCATCTTGCTTGCAAAGCTCAACGTGAAGTGCAGGATCGCCAAACACCATGGAGGAGGACTAATAATTCTGCAGGTCGCACATCCACTTGGACATCCCGACAATCAGCGCCTCCTCGTGATTCGCCACCAGCTACTACCACATCCAAGACCACCACCAGATTTCCAGCTGCTCCTCCACCATCATCCAATGCTCCTGCTCGTAGTGCATCTTCTATGGCTTCCACGGGTAAGACAAAGGATATACAATGCCACAAGTGCTGGGGTTTTGGTCATATTCAGAGACAGTGCACAACACAACGTGTGATGATGGTGCGAGAAGATGGTCAATACGATTCAGCAAGTGACTTCGATGAAGATACACTAGCCCTTATTTCTGCTCGAGATGGAGACAATTCTGATGCTGATGAAGAGACAGAGGTAATGGGAGCTGAAGCTGCTGATCAATACAAGAGCTTAATTACACAACGTGTGTTGAGTGTGCAATTGAGAAAATCTGAGCAAGATCAACGCCACAACCTATTCCAAACACGTGGTGTTGTCAAGGAAAGAGCTATACGGATCATCATTGATGGAGGGAGTTGTAATAATCTGGCCAGTGTTGACATGGTAGAGAAGCTTGCGCTTCCAACAAGACAACGCCCTCATTCATATTACATCCAATGGTTTGAGAGTTCTCGCAAGATCAAGGTAACAAGAACGGTACGCGTGCATTTTACTGTTGGTACATATTCTGATTTTGTTGATTGTGATGTTGTACCTATGCAATCTTGTTCTTTGTTACTTGGTAGACCATGGCAATTTGATAGAGAATCTGTTCATAATGGCAAAACTAATCACTATTCTCTTATGCATGATGGAAAGAAAATTGGTCTAAAACCTATGACTCCCGAACAGATTTTAAAAGATGATCTTGCTAGAGCTAGTAGAGCTAAAACTGAGGAGAAAAATAAAAGTGAGAATCAGATTGTTGCTGCAGATTTTATACCACCAAAGAACACTAAATCTGATTCTACACATGCTATTGAAATTCGTTTGAAGAGTCCATGTATGCTTGCAAATAAAATTGATATTGCTGAACTAGATGTACACAATACTCAATGTTATGCAATTGTCTGCAAAGAGATTTTGTTTTCATTTGAGGATATGCCTCCTTCTTTGCCACCCGCTATTGCTAACCTTTTGCAGGAATATGAGGACGTCTTTCCTGCTGAGCTGCCACCAGGACTACCTCCTATTAGAGGAATTGAGCACCAAATTGATCTAATTCCTGGTGCCATGTTGCCCAACCGCGCGCCATATAGAACCAATCCAGAGGAGACAAAGGAGATACAACGCCAAATTCAGGAACTACTCGACAGAGATCATATTTGTGAGTCCCTTAGCCCCTGTGTTGTTCCTATTATTTTGGTACCTAAGAAAGATGGTTCTTCGCGCATGTGTACTGATTGTAGAGCTATCAATAATATTACTATTCGATATCGTCATCCTATTCCACGTTTAGATGACATGCTTGATGAATTGAGTGGCTCTACCATGTTTTCTAAAGTTGATTTGCGTAGTGGTTACCACCAGATTCGTATGAAATTAGGAGATGAATGGAAAACAGCATTTAAAACTAAGTTCGGTTTATATGAGTGGTTAGTAATGCCGTTTGGTTTAACTAATGCACCTAGCACTTTCATGAGATTAATGAACGAAGTTTTACGTGCTTTCATTGGACGTTTTGTGGTAGTCTAGTTTGATGATATTCTGATTTATAGCAAATCTTTAGAGGATCATTTGGACCATTTACGTGCTGTTTTCAATGCTTTACGTGATGCACGTTTGTTTGGTAACCTTGAGAAGTGTACCTTTTGCACCAATCGAGTTGTGTTTCTTGGCTATGTTGTTACATCACAGGGTATTGAAGTGGATCCAGCCAAGATTGAAGCTATTGAGAATTGGCCGCAGCCCAAGATGGTCACACAAGTGAGGAGTTTTCTTGGCCTCGCTGGTTTTTAGGCGCTTTGTCAAAGACTTTGGATCAATTGCCGCGCCGCTGAATGAGCTTACCAAGAAGGATGTGCCCTTTGTTTGGGGCGATGCACAACAACAGGCCTTCGTCATATTGAAAGATAAGCTAACACATGCTCCCTTACTCCAACTTCCTGATTTTACTAAGACTTTTGAGCTTGAATGTGATGCTAGTGGAATTGGTTTGGGAGGGGTGTTATTACAAGAGGGAAAACCTGTTGCATATTTTAGTGAGAAATTGAGTGGGGCTAATCTGAACTATTCTACTTATGATAAAGAATTATATGCGTTGGTTCGGACATTAGAAACTTGGCAACATTATCTATGGCCTAAAGAATTTGTTATACATTCTGATCATGAATCTTTGAAGCATATTCGTAGTCAAGCTAAGTTGAATCGTCGTCATGCAAAGTGGGTTGAATTTATTGAGTCTTTTCCTTATGTTATCAAACACAAAAAGGGTAAAGATAATATTATTGCTGATGCTTTGTCGCGCCGTTATACTTTGTTATCTCAACTTGACTTCAAAATATTTGGATTAGAAACTATTAAGGAACAATATGTGCATGATTCTGAATTTAAAGATGTGTTGCAGAATTGTAGAGATGGTAGAACATGGAACAAGTTCGTCTTCAATGATGGATTTGTGTTTCGTGCTAACAAACTATGCATTCCGGATAGTTCTGTTCGTCTTTTGTTGTTACAGGAGGCGCATGGAGGAGGATTGATGGGACACTTTGGTGTCAAGAAGACGGAGGATGTTCTTGCTGCACACTTCTTTTGGCCACGTATGCGTCGAGATGTTGAGAGATTTGTGGCACGCTGCACTACTTGTCAAAAAGCTAAGTCTCGCCTTAATCCACATGGTTTATATATGCCTCTTCCTATTCCTAGTGTTCCTTGGGAGGATATTTCTATGGACTTTGTTTTGGGATTGCCACGAACACAGAAGGGGAGGGATAGTATTTTTGTTGTTGTGGATCGGTTTTCTAAGATGACACACTTTATTCCTTGTCATAAAACGGATGATGCTGCGCATATTGCTGATTTGTTATTTTGTGAAATTGTTCGTTTGCATGGTGTGCCAAATACTATTGTCTCTGATCGTGATATTAAATTTCTTAGCCACTTTTGGAGATGTTTATGGGTTAAGTTGGGGACTAAATTGCTCTTTAGTACTACATGTCATGCCCAAACTGATGGTCAAACTGAATTAGTAAATAGAACTTTGTCTACTATGTTGCGGGCTGTTTTAAAGAAGAACTTAAAATTGCGGGAAGAGTGTTTACCTCATATAGAATTTGCTTATAATCGTTCGCTGCATTCTACCACAAAGATGTGCCCATTTGAGATTGTGTATGGTTTTGTTCCTCCTGCACCTATTGATTTATTGCCTTTACCTTCTTCGGTGCAACATAATTTGGATGCTACACAACACGCTGAAATGATATTAAACTTGCATAAGACTACTAAAGATAACATTGAACACATGAATGCTAAGTATAAACTTGCTGGGGATAAAGGGAGAAAGCATGTTGTGTTTGATGTTGGCGATCTTGTTTGGTTACATTTGCGTAAAGATCATTTTCCTGATTTACGCAAGTCTAAGTTAATGCCACGTGCTGCTGGTCCCTTTAAGGTGTTAGAGAAAATAATGATAATGCATATAAACTTGAGTTGCATGCAGACTTTGGTACGGTTAGTCCTACGTTTAACATTTCAGATTTGAAGCCTTACTTTGGTGAGGAAGATGATATTGCGTCGAGGACGACTTCAATTCAAGAAGGGGAGCATGATGTGGACATCCCTACTATTGATACAACCGTTGTACCTACAGCAACGCACATACAAGGACCCATCACAAGATCTCGTGCCAAACAACTTAACTATTAGGTACTTTTGTTTCTTGGAACTATTCGTCACATACATGAGAATATGATGCTGCCTAAATCAGATATATTTCTTACTCTTAGGAATGATGTACAAGGCATGGATGAGAGGGACAAGCATTGGAGAATGGCCATGCATGGAGATGGCAACAAGCATGTGATGATCCAAGATAAGGCCACGGATGAAGATTTCAGAACTTTGAGGCCACCATAATGAAGAAAGAAGGCTTGGACGAAATATTCAAGATCAATACTTTACGAATTCGTCCATAGCTTAATTTGGTGCTGCGACACCTTTATTTTGGGCCAGGCCCATGTAATTTTCGCAGGATTTTAATTAGCCACTTTTTAGAGTCCGTATTTGAGGGGAAAAGGACTTTTAGGGTTGGATTCGGCCACCACTTCCATGGCTGGCCGAAACCCCACCTTTTCGCCCTTAAATACTCCCCATAGCCGACCCCCTAGACTCGGATTTTGTTTAGACATTAAGTTAGCCATAGTCGCAACTTCGCCAAGGCTCAAGCGTCGCAGAGGCCTCTTGTACTTCGCACCTATTCAGGATCCCACCTCTTCAATAAAGCTTTCCTCTTAATCCGCAATATCTTGATTGCAATATTGGTTCTTACTTGTTCTCGATTTCAGGTAGGAATTAAGACCCTCGCTGGTCAGGCTGATCGTGTTCACACAGGATCGGTAACCTCCAGGAGATTGGCCTAGCGATTGCATTGGCGCTCGTGCTCGCACGTGTAGTCGGATCGTCAAGCCCGAACTCCACCAAATCGATTATCGCCATCTCATCGAAAAATCGGACACCTTTGCCCTATCAAAGGGCTGCAAGAACAGCAAAGGCGCCGCTGGAGAAACCAGAGAACATAGCTAGGACCAAAAGAGCTAAGGAGCTACAGGAAGCGATCGACAAGTTGGCAGAGCCAGTGGCACAAGCAACTGAACCTTTGCGTGTGCAAGCCGAGTTGGAAGAAGCCAGGATAAAAGTCCTGGAGAAAGCAAAGGAGCTAGCACAATTACAGCAGGATGTGGATATCACTATCCGAGAGCTTAACTCGGCAAATCGAGTCAAGGGAGCAAAGACCCGGCTTGATGCAACAAGATTGAGAGGAAGGAACCTCAATGAAGAACTGGCAGATGCGACATCAAAGATAACACCAGAGAAGAGCAATGAGACGGCCATGCGTCCAACGTACAACACAGCAGCAGCTAATCTGCGAGCAGCAGAAGCAGCAATGGCAGAGTTACCACACTTGGAGGGGGAAGCAAAGAAAGGGCAGCAAGAACGGGTCAATGAATTAGTAAAAGCAGCCAGCATGCTGATTGAGGCATATTACAGAGCAAATCCGGGTATAGTAGGGAGATCACAGTTGGTTCACTCGGCAACTCCTGTTCCGGCAAGATCGGCTGGGCACACGGCATCCTCACCCGGAGCGGCACCCAGGCCGATAAAAGAAAATAGTGTGGATTCTGGAAGAAACAAGCAGATGGTCACCTATGATCCGGCAATAGTTCAAGGAAACCCGGCGCATGCGCAAGGGAAAAAAAAGAAATAATCCCCGAGAAAATGAAAACCAGGAAAAAATTGGACAGAGAAATGACAACGGAGGGCAAAATTTTGCGCCTCATACTCGGCGCGCAACTCACTCGACAGGAGGATGAAATCCAGCTCCGAATAACGCACCAGCTCAGCCAGAAAGAAGACAGCAGAGCGCGGGAAAAGAAGTTCAACATCCAGCTGACCCAAACGCGAATAAGTATAATGATGGTTACTCGGCTATGGTAAATGACGGGTATGAGATGCCGGATCATGCATATCAAGCAATGGGAGCAAGATACGGAGGTAGGAACCTTCAGCCGGATGATGCCAGGCTGAAGCTTGACCGCATAAAAATGGCAGAGATAATTGAATCACAAGGTCCGCAGGTTCCACCATGTTTTGGCCCAAGGATCATGAAGGAGCCACCGGTGCCAAATTTCCAGCTAGCCAGAGGGACAAAAACATATGATGGAAGCACAAAGCCAGAGGATTGGCTCATAGATTATGGAACCGCTGTGAAGATCGCGCAGGGAAACTTGAGATGGGCAGTACGTTACGTACCGCAGATGCTGGAAGGACCAGCTCGGGTATGGTTGAACAATTTGCCACCCGGAAGCATCAACAGTTGGATTGATTTTCACGACGCCTTCGTGAGCAATTTCACGAGGACTTACAAGAGGCCGGATCGCCCACAGCAACTAGCAATGTGCAAGCAAAGACCGAATGAGACAGACAGGGAGTTCCTCAAAAGGTGGTGTACGATGCGTAACTCTTGTGAAGGGGTAATCGAGTCACAAGCAATCGCATGGTTTGCACAAGGATGTAGACATGGGAGTGTGCTGTGGCAAAGGTTACAAAGAGATATACCGGCAAGCCTAGCAGAGACGATAAGAATCGCCGACTCGTACGCGTTAGGAGATCCGACTCAGCCGCTGCTCATGTCGGCGGACGGGATGACTGAGACTCAGATCTATGACGCTGCTGGGTCGCAAAGGCGCCAAGAGAGATCCGAATACAGAAGCAAGAGAAGAGACTAGAGGCCAGATTATAGGTATGGTTCGGCTCAGGTTGCAGCAGTGAGTCAGGATCATCCATATGCTGGAAGCAGTCAACGTCAAAGGACAAATGGTCAACAACAATGGGTGCCAAAGAATGACGGCAAAAGGCCATACGATCAGAGGAAACAGTATCAAGACCGACAAAAATACACCTATGAGATGATGCTGGATCAGCCGTGTAAGTTTCACACACCAAGTCCAAGTAAGCCGGCAAATCACTCAACAAGGAAATGCACTTGGTTTCAGAAAGGAGACAGAGTGGACTCGCCGAATAAGCAGCTTCCACCACCTCCCCCTCCTCCACTTATAAGAGGAAATGCTCAAGCAGTAGGAGCAGATAACAGATATGAAAATAGGCAGCCGAGGTATTAGAATCAAAAAAGAAGAGAAGTTGTGCACCAAGTGCACAATCCAAGAGGTGACGATGCCCATGTCGGCCACGGAACCAGAAATGAGTACAGAGAACATCACCAGAGCTATGTTGTCTTTGCCACCGAGCCAAATGACAAGAAAAGCCAGCAGCGACGAATGATGGAAGTGAATGCCACGATGCCAGCAATTCCCAAGTACATGCATTGGTCTGAGCAAGAGATAACTTGGAGTATAAAGGATCACCCCAAAATCATGCCAACCCCAGGAGGATACGCTCTGGTTCTGGATCCAATGTTCATGGGCCCAGATATCAACGTGAAATTTTCAAAGGTGTTAATCGATGAGGGCAGTATCATCAACATCATGTACAAGGATACTATGCTCAAGTTAGGCATTACCATGAACATGCTGGAACCAACTAAGACCACTTTCCACAGGATTGTGTCGGGATTGTCCTGTGAGACAATGTGGCAAGATCTGGGTCGACGTCTTATTCGGCAACAGAGAAAATTGCCACACTGAAGCCATAGAGTTCGAGGTAGTAGATTTGGTCAGCTCATATCATGACTTACTCGGCAGGCCGGCTATGGCAAAGTTCATGGCTACTCCTCACATCACTTACTTGAAAATGAAGCTGCCAGGCCCATGTGGGGTGATCATAGTTGAAGGACATTACAAAAGATCTATTGCTTGTGCCTCAGTCGGACTTCACTGGCCGAGTCACTCGTCATAGCACAAGAGAAAAGTCAGATGTTGGAGGTGGCAGCATTGGCCAAAGCAGCACAAATGTCCATGTCGGCACTCACCAACCCGCATGGCAATGTGTCATTTCAAGCTACCAAGGAAACCAAGAAGGTGCAGGTGGATGAAACTTTCCCAGAGCGCACAGTAACCATTGGGGCTGGCCTTACAGATAAATAGGAAAGCGAGCTCACCAACTTCCTCCGTGAGAATCGGGACATCTTTGCATGGTCCACTCAAGATCTGCAAGGAGTTTCGAGAGAGCTGGCTTAGCACTCTCTTCATGTAAGACCAGATGCAAGGCCGGTGAAGAAACCCCTCCGCCGCTTCGCCGAAGATAGGAGGAAAGTAATATTGGCCGAGATTGCAAGACTTTTAGCTGTTGGATTCATCATGGAAGTGCTGCACCCGGACTGGTTGTCAAATCCAGTCCTGGTTGAGAAGAAGAAAGATGACCCGAACGTGGCAGTGGTATGGAGCATGTGTATTGATTACACTAACCTCAATAAGGCGTGTCTGAAAGATCCATTTCCTCTGCCTCGGATCGATCAAGTCATAGATTCTACTGCTGGGTGTGATTTGTTGTCATTTGTGGATGCATATTCAGGATTCCATCAGATTCCACTGAATCCAAATGATCAAATAAAGACAGCTTTTATCACCCCGTACGGGGCTTATTGCTATCGCACCATGCCATTCGGATTGAGAAATGCAGGCGCAACATATCAAAGATGCATGCAAAAATGCTTGCAGGATCAATTGGACAAAAATGTTCAAGTATACGTCGATGACGTGGTAATAAAAACCAAACAAAGTCATACTCTAATTGAGGACTTGCGTCAAACATTCGCAAACTTGAGAAGATTCCGGATGAAACTTAACCCGGAAAAATGTACATTTGGTGTCCCGGCTGGAAAGTTACTCGGATTCCTTGTATCCACCCGAGGAATTGAAGCTAACCCGACAAATATCAGGGCCATCGAAAGAATGGAATTGCCAAAAACCCTCAATGATGTCCAGAATTTTACTAGATGCCTGGCTTCATTGAGCAGGTTTGTTAGTCGGCTAGGCAAAAAAGCCCTACCACTATATCAGCTGATGAAGAAATCAGACAAATTCACATGGACACAGCAAGCTGATAGCGCTTTCCATGAATTAAAGAAAATGTTGGCAACAGCACCAATATTAGCGTCACCACTATCCGAGGAGCCAATGCTGCTCTATGTCGCCGCAACCAACAGAGTTTTAAGTGCAGTAATAGTGGTTGAACGTGAAGAAGGGGGCAAATCAGTCCAAAGACCAGTATATTACTTGAGCGAAGTGCTCTCTTTCTCGAAACAGAATTACCCGCATTATCAGAAGATGACATATGGGGTATATATGGCAGCAAAAAAGCTGAAACATTATTTTCAAGAACACCCAATCCGGATAATATGTGAGGCACCTATCTCGGATATATTGGGCAGCAAAGATGCCAGCGGCCGAGTAGCCAAATGGGCCATTGAACTGGCACCATACACTCTACAATATGATAGGTGGGATGCAATAAAATCTCAAGACGTTGCAGATTTCTTTGTAGAATGGATGGAGATGCAGTAGGAGCCACCTCTGCTAGATCCAAATTACTGAAAAATGCATTTTGACGGGTCCAAGACGAGAATGGGTCTGGGCGCCGGGATAGTGCTCACATCTCCAAAGAGGGATCAACAGAGGTATATCTTGCAGATTCATTTTGCTACTTCTAACAACGTTGCCGAGTATGAAGCACTCGTCCATGGCATTAAAGTAGCCAAGGAAATTGGTATCAAAAGGATCATGTGTTTATGCGATTCGGATTTGGTGATTCAGCAAATGTCTGGACATTGGGACGCACTGGACGCAAACATGGCATTATATCGCTTTTACGTGCAGCAAATTTCGGGATATTTTGACGGTTGTGAATTTCATCACATTCCTAGAGCAGAAAATGAGGCAGCAGATGTGTTATCCAAGCTAGGATCATCTAGACAAGCAATACCACCAGGGTTAGCATTGGAGCATCTCAGGAAGCCATCGATCAAGCCGTCACCAGAGTCCGAATCAATCAGGGTCATCCCGGCGAGTCAGGAATCAGAGGCAGTGTCAATGGATATCGACTCAGGGGTAGGTTCGAGTCACTCGGGGACTGATCCATTCACCTCAGGAGTAGCCGAATCACACTCGGGGACTCCTCAGGTTATGTTGGCAGAGCATATGTCGGCGGAACCAATGGACATTGATGTTGAAGCAGACCCGGAACCACTAATACCAACGTGGGCACAACCAATATTCAGTTATTTGAAAGATGGAACCTTGCCGAGTGATGAAACACTGGAAAGGCAAACGGCACGAAGAGCAAAAGAATACACCATAATCAACAAGGAACTCTACAAGCGAAGTGTGACAAGTGTACTGCAGCGTTCCATCCGCTCAGAGCAAGGCCAGGAGATCTTGTTGGATATCCATCAGGGAGAGTGCAGGCACCATGCGTCATCAAGAGCGTTGGTAGCCAAGGCATTCCGACATGGATTCTACTGGCCAAGCGCATTGGCACAAGCGCAAGAGTAAGTTGGGAAATGCAGTGGTTGTCAACATTATGCGTCCAAGTCACATTTACCAGCGTCTGAATTGAAGACTATACCAATCACTTGGCCGTTTGCAGTATGGTGCCTAGATATGGTAGGACCATTCAAACCAGCAAGGGGAGGCATGACTCATATCTTGTTCATGATTGAAAAGTTCACTAAGTGGATAGAAGTGAAACCAATCAAAAAAATGGACAGGAAAACAGCTGTTACATTCCTAAGGGATATAATCCTCAGATACGGTAACCCGCACTGTGTGATCACGGACAATGGCACAAACTTTGCTGAAGGAGCTTTTGCTTGCTTCTGTGGGAAACACCGAATAATACTCGACGTAGCGTCAGTCGCCCACCCAGAATCAAATGGACAATTTGAATGGGCTAATGGCTTAGTTCTGTCTGGGATAAAACCCCGCTTAATGGAACCACTCCAGAGATCACCTGGTTGTTGGCTAGAGGAACTACCCTCAATCCTGTGGAGCTTAAGAACGACTCCGAATCGATCAACTGGTTATACGCCATTTTTCCTTGTATATGGGGCTGAAGCAGTTTTGCCTGCCGACATAGAATATGACTCGCCAAGGATAAGGCAATACTCGGAAGCCGAGGTAAAAGAGGCCCGAGAAGATGGAGTAGATTTACTCGAAGAAGCAAGGGAGTTGGCATTCTCCAGAGAGAGAGCCAATTGCGTTGGCAGAAAGATGGTGGGTCTATAGACGGAAGGTAGAAAGAAACGAGGAAAAGAAAGTGCTCACAGGAAGAGAAAAACCACGTTCAAAGTGGGAAAGAAAAACCACCCGCTCGCCAGCTTGAGGTTTGGGGGATATCTCACCGGCGGGGAGGCGGCAATCCACTTGCAGTGGAATGCGTCTGGTGGACCGGAGCCAATCCACTTCTTCGGTGGAGACTTCTGAGCCTTCCCAGCCACCGCGCTCGCCGGCGGGGACCTCCTGCTCCTCGGCACCATCAGCACCGTCGCGAGCGTCCATAAGGTCGTCGGAGTATGTCTCCTCCTCGGTAAGGAGAGGCTTGGAACAGCGAGGACCCGTGTTGGAATCGAAAGAGGACAAGGGCAATCGCAGCACAGGAGAAAGAGGGAGAAGGAACTGCAAAGGGGGCAGTTCGATCTTGTAGGCGCGAGGAGGAAGAAAGGCTAAGGAAACGGAACGGGCGTGGGGGAAGTGGAAACCCCCAACCCCTACTTAAGGGCAGTAAAAAACCCGTAGTGGGATCTAACTGTGCCGTGCGGCCAGCGTGCGGCCGTGTACCACGCCGGGTGAGCCACTCAGCGAGCGCCACGTAGCCAAATATACACGAAAAATCTAGTGCCACGTCACGGCTGGAAGGACAAGAGGCGCAGACCGATGGGACTGCCACAGTGACGGGGAATAACTGCGCAGCCTTCACTGTGCCGCCACAACTTGGAACAAAAATTGAGGCAAGTAATCATGATTACTGGTTGTCAGTGACTTAAGCGCACCGAAAATGACCCGAAATTGGCCAAGATAACTCGGCTCGAGGCACGAATGAGCCAAGAAGTCAAAGAATTGACCCGAAATTGTCAGAATAACCCGGCAAGGTGCGAAACTGAGATAGATAAAAGACAAAAAAAACTAAGCTACATTCAAACAAAAGGAACCTGGAGATGCCTAACAGCTTGAACTGCTAGGCCTCACCAGCTTCGAGGACGAATATCGGGAGGATAACCCCCGGTAGGGTCATGAGAGGGGAAACATAGCGCAGCTGGGTTGGCTCTGAGTGAAAAATGAACCAGACCGGTTAAGAACGGCCGGGAAAGATAAGCATGAGAACCGAGATACAAACTATCTTGGACCGAATAGGACAAAGTTGTAACCCTTGCAGGTACCAACGAGACGAGTCAACCGAGGAAGGGCCGAGTCAAGAAGGGCACCTGGCACCTTTTCGAGTAAGGTTCGGGAAGGACCACGGTAAAGCGTGGTCAAAAGAGAAGGGCGACGCCGGGTGACACAAAAGGAGCCGGGTGACGCCCAAAGCAAGCTCTAAAGTACAAAGTAACATCATGACGCCAAAAAGAACTAGAAGCAGCCTACCAGAAGACCGTTAGCTGCCAAGCTTTATGGACCGGGCCGACGGGCTTAGGGAAAGCCCATAACCCGGCCCATATTGTAGGGACCAAGATCCAAACAGTAAACCCTAGAACCCAAAGGGGTATTATCTAGCACTGCCTATATAAGGGAGGGCATAGCAGTAATAGTAGGAGGTGGGACCAAGTATAGAACAGGTGCTGCGTACTCAATCCAATACAGCTCAAGGAGCACTTGTAATCTTTGGGGTATCAATCGAATTGTCAAGTGTGGAGATTTCTTCTTGTTCTTCGTGCATGGCTCGACCGTGCACTCCCTCCTCAGTGACCACAAGCACCCATTCGGCCCCCAACTTAAGCCTACCCATGGCATCTGTCGTGCCACCACCATGACAAGGCTCAAGACTACCAGGACTTCATCATGAAGGAAGTTTGCAAGCTAGTGAGGGCCGGTGTCGTGTGGGAAGTCATCCATCCTACTTGGACGGCCAACCCCGTTGTGGTGCCCAAGACAAATCTAAAGATGAGGCTGTACATCGACTTCACCGACGTGAATCGAGCTTGCCTGAAAGATGCTTTTTCATCGTCGCGGATTGACCAGGTGGTAGACTCCACCGCTAGGTGTGACCTACTATGTTTCCTTGACGGGTTCTAAGGTTACCATTAGATCCAAATGGCGGTCGAGGATGAAGAAAAGACAGTGTTCATAACCCTGGTGGGGTGCTACTTCTACACTTGTATGCCCTTTGGGATCAAGAATGTCGGGGCCACCCTCCAGAGGGCCATGCATCTCTGCTTGGTCCGCCAAATGGGGCGCATTGTGGAGGCATACATTGATGACATCGTGGTTAAGTGTCGCGACAAAGCTACCCTGATTGAAAACCCGAGGGAAACTTTTGATAACCTTCGAAAGGTGAACCTGGGCCTTAACCTAGAGAAGTGTGTCTTTAGCGTCCCTTCTGGGAAGCTCCTCGGGTTCCTGGTTTCACACCAGGGAATAGATGCCAATCCGGACAAGATTAAGACCATAGAGGACATGCAGCCTCCCTAGAAGATAAAAGACGTGCAACGCCTTAATGGGCGCATCACGACATTGGGGTGATTCATATCCCATTTTGGCGAGCGCGTCGTCCCATTTTTAAACTCCTGAAGAAGAAGGGGGCCTTTGAGTGGACCCCGGAGGCAGAGGAGGCATTCCTTGATCTCAAGAAATACCTGTCCTCTCCCCCATCCTCGTGTCTCCATGTCCCAGAGAACCATTGCTACTCTACATCGCTACTACCACCCAGGTGGTTAGTGTGGCTTTGGTGGTGGAGCGGCCAAAGGGCCTCGGAATGGATGAGGCCGTTGATAAGACAGAAGGCCTTCCTTCCCCTCCCCGGGGGGAAGGTGAGGCTTTGCTCGAGCCAGAAAGCTCAGAGAAGGCGAAGGAGGTAGGCTTGGAACAACGCCCCTTCTACTTTGTCACCATAGTATTACGTGATGCCCGAGATATACCCCTGGCCCAGAAGATGCTACTCGGAGTCCTAATCGCCTCCCGGAAGCTACGACACTACTTCCAGGCCCACCGCATCACTATCGTCAGTGACGACGGGATGGAGAGTGTGCTGCGCAACCAGGAAGTGACTGGGTGAATCGCAGAATGGGCAACTGAGCTCTCTGAGTTCGAGCTGTGTTTTTCCCTCACTAAGGCTATCAAAAGTAAAGCACTTGTTGATTTCATCAACGAGTGGACACCTATGCCCTGTGAGGAAATGGAAGAACATTCGAGCCTCCCGGGAAAGAAGACCAAGGGAGATGGGTCATGTACTTTGACGTTTCGTTCGACTACCATGGATCTGGAGCAGTGGTCATAATTGTGTCCCCTTCCGGGGAACAACTCAAGTACGTGGTCCACTTGTTTTAAAGGATGAATAAAAAAGCTCCAACAATGTGGCGGAGTATGAATCCCTGCTTGCGGGGCTACGAGCCGCTTCCAACCTTGGCATAAAATGGCTAGTGGTGTGAGGCGACTCACAAATCATGGTTAACCAAGTTATCAAAGAATACGACTGCCTGCAAATGTGGGCCTATGTTGACGATGTGAGGCGGCTGGAGCGTTGCTTCCGCGGGCTATAGCTGGAACATATCCCACCAGAGGACAACTTCATTGCTGATGAGCTGTCCAAGTTTCACGCGCAAGGAGGACCAGTCCGTTCCGGGGTCTTTCTTGAAAGGCTGGCAAATCCTTCCGTATCCATTTAATCCGGGAATAGAGCCTTTCCTGTCGACCCAGCAAGGATGACAGGGAAGGGGAAACCCCGGAAGGATCAGACCGGCATGCCCGATAAGGATCCAATCCTAGAGAATCATACAGTGGTGATGCTCGAAGATGCCTCCTCATATTGGGCGGCCGAGATTCTCCGCTACCTCAAGAACCAAGATTTACCCAAAGAGGAAAAGCAGGCCGATTGCATCGTGCCGTAGGCCACCATGTACTGTCTCATCTATGATGAGATATACCGAAAGAGGGAGTGCAGAGTCAAACTTCACTACATCCCAAGAGAACAAGGGCAAGCATTGTTGGCCAACATCAAGGAGGGGACCTGTGCGAACCATGTCGCCTCCCGAGCATTGGCTGGAAAGGCCTTTCGTCAAGGCTTTTACTAGCCCACAACTCTGGCTGATGTGGAGCACTTGGTACACACGTGTGATGCTTGCCTATTCCACGAAAATAGCATCAATGTGGCAGCCCGCAAAACCACTACTAGAAAATCGCGTTGTTTTTGTGCATTGCATCATCATGACCGCATGCTCATGTCATCATGCCACATTGCATTTGAGCATCGTCATCATCTTGCATTTGCTTGCATAAAACTATTTTCGGAAAAACCTATTTTTGTTTTCTAAACGCCCCGTCTTTGTTCAAACGCAAAACCCGGGTCTCCGGATTATTTTGTTTTGTCTGCTATCGGTTTGCAAACGGTATGTTTAAAACAAATAAAATATTTAATTATTTTGAGTGGGGCAGTCGAACGGGCCGATTCGACCCAGTCGACCACCCCCGGTATAAATCGGTCCACCTAAACCAGCCCCCTCTAATTCCTAAAACTACCCAACCTAATCTACCCAACCCTCCAGCCACCTCACCCCATCCAATCAGTGCTCGCCACGTCACCAAGTCCCCAATCCCCACCCAACCAGACACCGCCACCTCACCCCACTCTCTCCCTCTTCCTTGCCCACTTCCACCACCCCACACAGCCCCACTCCTCTGGCCCCACGGCGTCCCCACACCCGCCGACCCTCTCACCTCTCTCCCTGTCCCCCTGCCCCACCAACCGCCCCAGGCCCACCTTCCTCTCTCTCTCCCACCCCTAGCGCGCGCTGCCCCCGTCTCTTTTCCCCACGACGCCCCGCAGCCTCCTCCCTCTCTCTTCCCGCCGCCGCTCCACCGCGCGTCCCCGGCCCCGCCTCCTCCTCCCGTGGCCGCGCGACCTCACCGCCTCGCCCGCTTCTTCCCCGGCGCCCTCCACCGCCGGCGACCGCCTCCCCGCATCCTCCCCCTCGCCTCTCTACGCCACCGCGCCGCGTCCGCCCCTCCCCTCCGGCGAGCGCGCCGCCCCATCCTCCCAGACGCGTGCCGCCTGCCGCTCAAGCTCGCTCCCCCGCGGCCCCCTACCGCGCCGCCGCCCTCCTCCGTTCCCCGCCATCGCCGGCCCACGCCCTTCCGGCCTTCCTCCTCGCCGTTCGCCCCGCCCAGAGCGCCGCTGCCCGCGGCCTCCTCTCCTCCGTCGCCGACCTCCGCCTCCTCGCCCCGCTCTGGCCGCCGAGCAGCCTTCCGCCTCGCCTCCGGCCCGACCCCCACCGCGTCGGCTCCCTCCACCGAGCTCCGGCCTCCGCCGCCCGGAGCCGGCCTGTCGTCCGCCGCCGCCGCGCGGGCCCGCCCCAGGTCCTCCGCTGCGCCTGCCGGGCCCTGTCGTCGTCGCGCCTCCTTCCGCTTAAGGCGTTGCTCGCCGTTCCGCTCCCCGCCGTGAGCCGACTTCCTCTGTCTCCATCGGCCAAGACCAGCCCCTGTGCGCCGTCAGTGTTTTTGTTCGTCCGATGTTGCTGTCCTCAAGTCATGAGGCCCCACGCTGCTATAGCTCCAGGTCCACCTCATGGCGACAGGCCACGTTCAGTCCATCCCGAGCGAATCTTCCTGCTGCAAATCCTTGTGTTGATGAGGAAACCTCAAGAACTTCTTCCTGGAGTCCGAAGAACCCCGACATGGAACCGAAGATCAAACCCGAACCATAGCATGCCAAGATCTCCTGGCGCCGAGACCGACAGAGACGAGAACCCGAAGATCCGCACAAGGTCGATGCCTATTTCAAGTTCGCCGTCGACAACGGAATCGTGATACCTCGAGATCTCCTTCTTGGACATCAACGCCGGGACATCAAGGCCGTCTACATGGGACATCAAGACCCCGATCCCTCTCGGGTCCGAGGACCGAAGATGCCCGGAGCGCCAAGATCTTCTCCTCGGAACGCCATGACCGCCGACAACATGGCCCGACCACCGCGGATGCGCCAAGATCTACCCCGTTACCCGAGAACGATTCCGCCGAGAACGAATCCGTCGAACCCTGAACCCTGAGACCGACCCCGAACCCCTCGGAGCCCAAGTTCATCGAACCCTAACAAGATCGCCGAACCCTAATGTGCGACCCTGATCCGAGCCCCTATTTTATAAATGCCATCTATATAAATTGTTGCATATTAAAATGTTCATATTTGCATGCATATTTATGTGGTTTGGGGGCCTTATGCCAATTCACCTCTAAGTAAATATGGGGCCCATATGTAGGTAAATCTAGTCTTATATTGGCCTCATTTAAATTTGTGTAGCGAACCGGTACCTTATCTTGCCTTGTTTTACAACAGTTAAATTGTTGGGGTTTCTAAACAACTTGAACCATTTAATTAATTGTCGGGACCCCGGTTCCGCTTAATATGGCCTAACTGCATCGCACCTTTGCCATGTCATGCATCATATCATAAGCATGCTCGATCTTTTGCCGTGGCATTAAATAGTGCATCCGGTGTTTCTTCTAGTGTTTTGCTTCTTCGCGGATAAGGCCGTTGAGTTGATGCGAGCGTCGACCCGATCTTCGGTTGAACCTTCAACAATGTTTTTAGGCGAGCATCTTCCCCTTTCTACCTATCTTACTTTTATAGTATTTATTCCCTCCTGTTGATCTATTGCTATCTGTGTTGCGATGCTCTAGTTTCGTACCCGTGATATCCCCTGCAGCCTTATATTGCCTTGGACACCTCCTATTACCTGTTGTTTTGGTAGATAGTTGGACCTGCGCGTCGTAGTCGCTTGCTCAAGTGATGTGGCGTGTCGTCGAGTACCACAGTTGTTGGAGTATTGCCGCACGTTGAATGTTGGAGATGCTCATGGCTTTATTTATTGTTCACTTTAATTATTGTTTAACAACTAAAATTGAAGTAGGTAAGCAGAGGCACAGGTGGGCAATAGATGTTATTTGGTTGTTAACCGTCCAGTTGTGTCCCGTAGGACCCCGAGTGCTTGATACCTGTTCCTTGATTTATCGCGCTATCCACATCCGGGAGGCTTATGGGACCCCCCTGAGCCAGAGCTTGATTCATTATTATTTCTTGGGGCCACAAACTAGTTTGGGGTTTTATTACTATCCTGTACTTATGCCATGCTTTACTGCTTTATTTACGATTGTGCGAGGAGCACACTGTACTGTTTAGGATCGTGGCACGATTCCGCGGTGTCGACAAGCCCAGTTTTGGGTTCCCAGTCGTTCACAGCCGTCCCCACAACCTTGAGTCCGTCTCGGAGCCGGCCGGCTTTGTTGCGGGTCTACTTTAAGGGGTGGCCCCCTGAAATATTTCTGAATCCTGTGATTGCCTTGTCGTGAAGGCCTCGTTGGGTTTTGATTTGGTTTTTCCGAGGTTGATCGAGTGTGTGTTGCTATTGGTGCACCCCGGCCGGGTAAAACTTTCTGAAAGCCGTGTCCGCGGTTATGGACGACTTGGAGCACAGTATCTCGATCATAGACAACTATAACTAAAGTAGTGCTATAAATTTGACTTTATAATGACTAGTAAACAGCTTCACTATAATGGAATGGCTAAATAAAACTGCCAACAATTGCTTGTTTGGTTTGTCGCTCGCGACTATTGTATCTGACTAGTAAGTATTGCAACTACAACGGAATGGCTAAATAAAAGTACCAACAACTGCTGGGTTTTGGGTTCTCTCATGCTAATTGTATCTGACTAGTAAGTGTTGCAACTACAACTGAATGGTTAACTAAAGTGCCCACTTCTTATTTTATCAGGACGATTACGTCTACCTGACTAGTAAGTGTTGCAACGATAACTGAATAAATAAAACTGTCAACGGTGTGAGTTCCTCGGTTGACTTCCTTGTTTGGTCTCGAGGGGGAAACGCCAGGATGGGTTTGTCTGATGGTAGAATTAGGTTGGTTCCGAATAGGTCTTTCTTACCCCTCTCTGATAGCCGACAGTTGTATCGAGTCTCTATAGATTGTTTAGTGCATGCTGCCGCTGCCGCTTCAGTCCACCATACCTATGTAGGCGAGGACCGCCGAATTCTAGTCTCGCCGTGTACTGGCCTCAGTACTGACGCTCCCCTTTTTCCTTTGCCCTTTGTCGGCACCCCTTTTGTTTAAGCAGGTTTGAGATCGACGTCGTTAGCAGGGTTACCCTTCCGGCTTGGCCTGGGCAGGGTTATGGACGCCATTGGTTATTCTTCAGGGCTCTTAGCCCCACTTGCATCTTGTCCGTAGTCGGACGCTCTATCATTTTCAAGGTGATTTGGATCTTTGTATATTATCTCTGTATTTTTGACTCATTGAGTCGTTGTTGTATATATATCTGTTCTGTGGGTCCCATCAAGGACTGTTGTGTAATGTTATTACTTCGTTTTCCACCCGCACGAAAGTGCCTGGTGGGCACCTTTGAATCGTTTCTATGCGGGTTTGGCGGGTTTCGCTAAAACTTGCATAGGTCCGATTCTGAGGGTGTTACAGAGTGGTATCAGAGCTCAGCAGTTGCGATACCCCACAAGTCCAGCCTGTAGGATAACCTAGCTAACAGCCGAAGTAGAGTGTCAAAAACTATTTTTGGAAAATCGGTTGGATAGTTCTGATTAGGTCTGATTTTACTCCTTACCCCTCTGCTGTTCTTCTCTCACCTCTGCGTGTTTTGAATCCGCTCTTCTCTTTCTCTTCGAGTCCAGGATTTCTCGTGGTTGGGTTCCGTCGTACCTTCAGGGTTTCGCTTCCTCCTTTGATAACGGTGATCTATCATCCGGTGTTCAAGCTGCCTGAGGAATCCGTCTACTGTGGTACCATTCCTTGTCCCTTGTTCGTGCCTCCCGGTGTTCTCCGACGCGACGACATCATCTACGCTAGATCTGACGCAGAGTCTGCATCACTCCTTTGTTCCGAACCTCGATTGTCGAGATCGTCAGTCTGAATTCCGAGAGTTGGTTGCATAATCCGCCTATTCGTGTGCAGAGTAATGGTTTGAGTGCGGGATGGAGTAGCTACCATACCACTACTCTTATCATTCTCTCTTGTACATTGAATTGGTGAATTAATGTGATTTTACCCCTTCCGTGAAAGTTAGAGGTGGCCTCACCTTTAACTTCGTCCGTTGTTTATCCGGAGTGCTCTCTTGACGAACAGGATCAACGACCCTTTGTTGGTGGTGTCGCCAATTTCAATATGAAGAAGAACCCTTGTTAGTGGTGTCGCGAGGATCTACACGAAGCGAGAAGACGCCGATCGCCGACCTTCTTCCCGGTACCATGAGGCGGATCTCGAGGGCGAGATCCATTGTTAGTGGTGTCGAATTGTGGCAGCCCGCAAAACCACTACTAGAAAATCGCGTTGTTTTTGTGCATTGCATCATCATGACCGCATGCTCATGTCATCATGCCACATTGCATTTGAGCATCGTCATCATCTTGCATTTGCTTGCATAAAACTATTTTCGGAAAAACCTATTTTTGTTTTCTAAACGCCTCGTCTTTGTTCAAACGCAAAACCCGGGTCTCCGGATTATTTTGTTTTGTCTGCTATCGGTTTGCAAACGGTACGTTTAAAACAAATAAAATATTTAATTATTTTGAGTGGGGCCAGTCGAACGGGCCGATTCGACCCAGTCGACCACCCCCGGTATAAATCGGTCCACCTAAACCAGCCCCCTCTAATTCCTAAAACTACCCAACCTAATCTACCCAACCCTCCAGCCACCTCACCCCATCCAATCAGTGCTTGCCATGTCACCAAGTCCCCAATCCCCACCCAACCAGACACCGCCACCTCACCCCACTCTCTCCCTCTTCCTTGCCCACTTCCACCACCCCACACAGCCCCACTCCTCTGGCCCCACGGCGTCCCCACACCCGCCGACCCTCTCACCTCTCTCCCTGTCCCCCCTGCCCCACCAACCGCCCCAGGCCCACCTTCCTCTCTCTCCCACCCCTAGCGCGCGCTGCCCCCGTCTCTTTTCCCCACCGACGCCCCGCAGCCTCCTCCCTCTCCCTTCCCGCCGCCGCTCCACCGCGCGTCCCCGGCCCCGCCTCCTCCTCCCGTGGCCGCGCGACCTCACCGCCTCGCCCGCTTCTTCCCCGGCGCCCTCCACCGCCGGCGACCGCCTCCCCGCATCCTCCCCCTCGCCTCTCTGCGCCACCGCGCCGCGTCCGCCCCTCCCCTCCGACGAGCGCGCCGCCCCATCCTCCCAGACGCGTGCCGCCCGCCGCTCAAGCTCGCTCCCCCGCGGCCCCCTACCGCGCCGCAGCCCTCCTCCGTTCCCCGCCATCGCCGGCCCGCGCCCTTCCGGCCTTCCTCCTCGCCGTTCGCCCCGCCCAGAGCGCCGCCGCCCGCGGCCTCCTCTCCTCTGTCGCCGGCCTCCGCCTCCTCGCCCCGCTCTGGACGCCGAGCAGCCTTCCGCCTCGCCTCCGGCCCGACCCCCACCGCGTCGGCTCCCTCCACCGAGCTCCGGCCTCCGCCGCCCGGAGCCGGCCCGTCGTCCGCCGCCGCCGCGCGGGCCCGCCCCAGGTCCTCCGCTGCGCCTGCCGGGCCCTGCCGTCGTCGCGCCTCCTTCCGCTTAAGGCGTTGCTCGTCGTTCCGCTCCCCGCCGTGAGCCGACTTCCTCTGTCTCCATCGGCCAAGACCAGCCCCTGTGCGCCGTAAGTGTTTTTGTTCGTCCGATGTTGCTGTCCTCAAGTCATGAGGCCCCATGCTGCTACAGCTCCAGGTCCACCTCATGGGGACAGGCCACGTTCAGTCCATCCCGAGCGAATCTTCCTGCTGCAAATCCTTGTGTTGATGAGGAAACCTCAAGAACTTCTTCCTGGAGTCCGAAGAACCCCGACATGGAACCGAAGATCAAACCCGAACCATAGCATGCCAAGATCTCCTGGCGCCGAGACCGACCGAGACGAGAACCCGAAGATCCGCACAAGGTCGATGCCTATTTCAAGTTCGCCGTCGACAACGGAATCGTGATACCTCGAGATCTGCTTCTTGGACATCAACGCCGGGACATCAAGGCCGTCTACATGGGACATCAAGACCCCGATCCCTCTCGGGTCCGAGGACCGAAGATGCCCGGAGCGCCAAGATCTTCTCCTCGGAACGCCATGACCGCCGACAACATGGCCCGACCACCGCGGATGCGCCAAGATCTACCCCGTTACCCGAGAACGATTCCGCCGAGAACGAATCCGTCGAACCCTGAACCCTGAGACCGACCCCGAACCCCTCGGAGCCCAAGTTCATCGAACCCTAACAAGATCGCCGAACCCTAATGTGCAACCCTGATCCGAGCCCCTATTTTATAAATGCCATCTATATAAATTGTTGCATATTAAAATGTTCATATTTGCATGCATATTTATGTGGTTTGGGGGCCTTATGCCGATTCACCTCTAAGTAAATATGGGGCCCATATGTGGGTAAATCTAGTCTTTTATTGGCCTCATTTAAATTTGTGTAGCGAACCGGTAACTTATCTTGCCTTGTTTTACAACAGTTAAATTGCTGGGGTTTCTAAACAACTTGAACCATTTAATTAATTGTCGGGACCCCGGTTCCGCTTAATATGGCCTAACTGCATCGCACCTTTGCCATGTCATGCATCATATCATAAGCATGCTCGATCTTTTGCCGTGGCATTAAATAGTGCATCCGGTGTTTCTTCTAGTGTTTTGCTTCTTCGCGGATAAGGCCGTTGAGTTGATGCGAGTGTCGACCCGATCTTCGGTTGAACCTTCAACAATGTTTTCAGGCGAGCATCTTCCCCTTTCTACCTATCTTACTTTTATAGTATTTATTCCCTCCTGTTGATCTATTGCTATCTGTGTTGCGATGCTCTAGTTTCGTACCCGTGATATCCCCTGCAGCCTTATATTGCCTTGGACACCTCCTATTACCTGTTGTTTTGGTAGATAGTTGGACCTGCGCGTCGTAGTCGCTTGCTCAAGTGCTGTGGCGTGTCGTCGAGTACCACAGTTGTTGGAGTATTGCCGCACGTTGAATGTTGGAGATGCTCATGGCTTTATTTATTGTTCACTTTAATTATTGTTTAACAACTAAAATTGAAGTAGGTAAGCAGAGGCACAAGTGGTCAATAGATGTTATTTGGTTGTTAACCGTCCACTTGTGTCCCGTAGGACCCCGAGTGCTTGATACCTGTTCCTTGATTTATCGCGCTATCCACATCCGGGAGGCTTATGGGACCCCCCTGAGCCAGAGCTTGATTCATTCTTATTTCTTGGGGCCACAAACTAGTTTGGGGTTTTATTACTATCCTGTACTTATGCCATGCTTTACTGCTTTATTTACGATTGTGCGAGGAGCACACTGTACTGTTTAGGATCGTGGCACGATTCCGCGGTGTCGACAAGCCCAGTTTTGGGTTCCCAGTCGTTCACAGCCGGTCGGCTTTGTTGCGGGTCTACTTTAAGGGGTGGCCCCCTGAAATATTTTTGAATCCTGTGATTGCCTTGTCGTGAAGGCCTCGTTGGGTTTTGATTTGGTTTTTCCGAGGTTGATCGAGTGTGTGTTGCTATTGGTGCACCCCGGCCGGGTAAAACTTTCTAAAAGCCGTGTCCGCGGTTATGGACGACTTGGAGCACAGTATCTCGATCATAGACAACTATAACTAAAGTAGTGCTATAAATTTGACTTTATAATGACTAGTAAACAGCTTCACTATAATGGAATGGCTAAATAAAACTGCCAACAATTGCTTGTTTGGTTTGTCGCTCGCGACTATTGTATCTGACTAGTAAGTATTGCAACTACAACGGAATGGCTAAATAAAAGTACCAACAACTGCTGGGTTTTGGGTTCTCTCATGCTAATTGTATCTGACTAGTAAGTGTTGCAACTACAACTGAATGGTTAACTAAAGTGCCCACTGCTTATTTTATCTGGACGATTACCTCTACCTGACTAGTAAGTGTTGCAACGATAACTGAATAAATAAAACTGCCAATGGTGTGAGTTCCTCGGTTGACTTCCTCGTTTGGTCTCGAGGGGGAAACGCCAGGATGGGTTTGTCTGATGGTAGAATCAGGTTGGTTCCGAATAGGTCTTTCTTACCCCTCTCTGATAGCCGACAGTTGTATCGAGTCTCTATAGATTGTTTAGTGCATGTTGCCGCTGCCGCTTCAGTCCACCATACCTATGTAGGCGAGGACCGCCGAATTCTAGTCTCGCCGTGTACTGGCCTCAGTACTGACGCTCCCCTTTTTCCTTTGCCCTTTGTCGGCACCCCTTTTGTTTAAGCAGGTTTGAGATCGACGTCGTTAGCAGGGTTACCCTTCCGGCTTGGCCTGGGCAGGGTTATGGACGCCATTGGTTATTCTTCAGGGCTCTTAGCCCCACTTGCATCTTGTCCGTAGTCGGACGCTCTATCATTTTCAAGGTGATTTGGATCTTTGTATATTATCTCTGTATTTTTGACTCATTGAGTCGTTGTTGTATATATATCTGTTCTGTGGGTCCCATCGAGGACTGTTGTGTAATGTTATTACTTCGTTTTCCACCCGCACGAAAGTGCCTGGTGGGCACCTTTGAATCGTTTCTATGCGGGTTTGGCGGGTTTCGCTAAAACTTGCATAGGTCCGATTCTGAGGGTGTTACAATCAACAACCTGCACAAGCTTTGCAAATGATCCTGGCCTCCTGGCCGTTTGCGACATGGGGGCTGGATATCATTTGGAAGTTTACCAGGGCAGTTGGAGGGTATGAATACCTAATGGTGGCCATCAACAAGTTAACCAAGTGGGTGGAAGTGGAACCGGTGCGGGCAATAACCGCATTGGTGGACATAAAGTTCATTAGAGGAATTGTTTGTCGTTTCGGGGTGCCTCACAACATCATTACCGACAATGGCACACCGTTCACCAACAAGTCTTTCAAGGAGTACTGCAAGGAGATAGGCACCAAGATTTCTACGCATTTGTCACCCATCCGAGGGACAACAGGCAAGTGGAGCATGCAAATGTGGAAGTGTTTCGTGTTGGAGATAAGCCCTAGAGGCAATAATAAAAGTGGTTATTATTATATCTTTGTATTTATGATAAATGTTTACATTCATGCTATAATAGTATTAACCGGAAACATTAATACTTGTGTGATTTGTAAACTAAATTAGAGTCCCTGGTAAAGCCTCTTTGTAATACTAGCTTGTTGGTTAATAGATGATCATGGTTTCCCGATCATGAACATTGAGATGTTATGAACAACAAGATCATATCATTAGGAGAATGGTATGATGGACATACTCCTATAGATAAGCATAACATAAAGATCAAGTCATTTCAATAGTTCGTTTGCTATAAGATTTCTGATATATAGTAACCTAATTCCTTCGACCATGAGATCATGCTAATCACCATCACCAGAAGGATGCTTTGATGACATCAAACACCACACTGTAACTGGGTGGCTATAAAGTTGGCATTCAGTGTTCGGAAAGTATGTGTGGAGGCACATGGATCAAGAGTGGGATTTGTCCATCCATATGACAGATAGATATACTCTGGGCCATCTCGGTGGAATGTCATCCAATTAGCTTGCAAGCATGTGACTAGCTCACAAGGGATAACATATCACGGGAACAAGAAAAGAGTACTTATCGGTAACAAGATTGAACTAGGTATGCAGAGATACCAACGATCAAACCTCGGATAAGTAAACTATCGTGAGACAAAGGGAAATTGGTATCGTATGTAAGTGGTTCATTCGATCGCAAAGTAATCACAGAAATATGTGGGAGCCATATGAATTTCCAGATTCCTCTATTGGTTATTGATCGGAGAAGTGTCTCGGTCATGTCCGCGTAATTCACGAACCGTAGGGAGACACACTTAAGGATTCGATGTTGTTCAGTAGATATGGAATGTAAGTAGGGAGACCGAATGTTGTTCGGAATCTCGGATGGGATCCGAGATATCACGAGGAGATCCGGAATGGTCCAGAGAATAAGATTCATATACGGAAAGTCCATTCCGGAGTTCGGGAATGATTCCGATGACTTCATCGGAGAGGTTCTAGAAGGGTCTAGAAGGTTCACCGGACCGGAAGGGGAAGGTTACATGAATGTGTCATGGATAAGTGGAATGATTAGATCATGTCCTAGGTCACTTGGTTGGGCATTATCAAGAAAGAAATCAAGCTCCAAACTGAAAGTCAAAAGGCAAGTTTGAAAAGTCAAACTGGGATAATGTATCCTAGTGGAGGAAGGAAAGAATCCTTCTTTCCCTCCACAAGCCAACAAGGAGAGGGAGTTGGGGAAGGATTCAAACTCCCCTCTCCGAAGCTGCCCTCCCTCTCATAAATAGAGGGGAGGGGGTTCCCCAAGACCACACAACCAGCCCTCCCCACCAAGTCGCCGCGCCGCCGCCTCCCCGCAGTGCCGCCGCCGCCAGCCGCCGCCCAGCGCCGCCGCCTTGTGTCGCCGTCTTCTCACCGTCACCGCCCTAGTCGTTGCCGGACATGCCTCCTCCTCTTCGGCCCTCTAAACCTAGATCGCCGGAAACCCTAGATCCACCATAACCTGCTCCGGCTTAGGCGAAGCCCTGCAGGATTTTCCCTCTACTTCCGACACCACGCCGTCGAGCTGCCGGAATCGCGAGGGGAGAACTACAACCTCCACTGCCTGCTGGAACAAGGGAGAGGAAGGTCTTCATCGAGTACCGAACATGTGACCGACTGCGGAAGAGCTGCCGGAACGCAGCGCCGGAAGGATCGTCTACGCAATATTGAGATTGCAAGTGTACGACTACATCATCCACAATAATCTGCTCTTGTTAACCGCTTTGGAATCTTCAAGGGTGAGTACTCTAATCGACTCGTTGCTACAATCTAGTAGATAGATCTTGGCTTGTTTGTGTGTATGCGGTAGAATTTTTTTGTTTTCCATGCTACGAACCCCCACAGTGGTATTAGAGTCGTGTCTATATGTAGATCTGTTGCACGAGTAGAACACAATGGTCATTGTGGGCGTTGATGCTTTTATTTTGATTGCTTCTTGTGTACTTTGCATCTTGCGGGATGGTGGGATGAAGCGGCCCGGGCTAACCTTACATGACATCATTCATGAGACTTGCTCCATGCTTGACATGCAACTCGTATTGCATAAGTGGCTTTGCGGGTGCCTGTTTCTCCCAACATAGTTAAGATTCAATTTACAATGGGTAATTGACAATACTAGTATCAACGTTGTGGTTCTTGTTCGTAAGTTAGAACGACACTTATTGAAAGCCCCAAACCACGTAAAACATGCAAAGTAAATTAGAGGCGTCTAACTTTGTTTTGCAGGGGTGTGCTGTGATGTGATATGGCCATGATTGTGATTATATATGATGTATGCAATGTTCCTTATTGTAAGTCGGCAACCGGCAAGAGCCATATGGTTGTATTTTAATTTCGTTAAGACATGTGTGTCTATTATTCAAAGTAGTTGTAATAGTTGATGCTGGTGTACGACAACCATGGAGAGGCGCCATTGACCTTGACGCCACGCCGGTGATAATGGAGATCATGTTCATGCTTGAAGATGGAGATCAGAAGCACGAGAAGAAAGGCCATATCATATCACATATTATGAATTGCATGTGATGTTAATCCTTTTATGCATCTTGTATTGCTTAGTTCGCGACGGTAGCATTATAAGATGATCCGTCTCATAAAAGTTATGAAGTGTTCGTCCTTAGTAGGCACCGTTGCTAAAGCTTGTTGTTTTGAAGCACCACGTGATGATCGGGTGTTTTAGATTCTACGAGTGTATACAATGGGAGCAAGCCAGATTTTCTCATGCGGAAGCTAAGGTTTGATCTTGACGAGCCTAGCATGTACAGACATGGTCTCGTAACACGGATCACCGAAAGGTAAAACATGAGTCATATAGTAGATATGATGAACATGTTGATTGTTCGCCATTGAAGCTACATCATCTCTCTGATGATCGGTTTTGATGTGGTGGATTCGGTTCGTGTGATCACTAAAACAATATGAGGGATATTGTTTTGAGTGGGAGTTCACCTAGATTAATTTAACTATTAATTATAACTCAATTTGTCATAAACTTAGTCTAAACTATTGCAAATATGTTGTAGATCAATGGCGGTCCCTACCATCAATTTTAGTGCGTTCCTAGAGAAAGAAAAGTTCAAAAACAATGGAAGCAACTTTGCGGATTGGTTCAGCAACTTGAGGATTGTCCTCAATGCTGGTAATTTGAGCTATGTGCTAGATGCACCGCTGGGTGACCCACCTGCAGCTGATGCTACCGATGAGGTGAAGAATGTTTTCCTCACTCGGAAGAATTAGTACTCCACAGCTCAGTGTGCTATCTTGTATGGTTTGGAATCGGAGCTTCAAAAAAGGTTTGAGAACCATGACCCACATGATATTGTCCGTGAACTCAAAATGATATTTGAGGCTCACGGAGCAGTTGAGAGTTATGAGGCTTCTGAAAAGTTCTTTAACTGCAAGATGGAAGAGGGAAGCTCCGTCAGTGAGCACGTGCTTAAGATGTCTGGGCATGCAAGCAAACTTCAAAGCTTGGGTATAGTTATTCCTAATGCTTTGGGGATTCACTGTGTCCTCCAATCACTATCACCAAGTTACATGAACTTTGTGATGAACTACAATATGCAAAACATGGACAAGTCATTTCCCAAACTCTTCTCCATGTTAAAGTCTACGGAAGTGGAGATCAAGAAAGAGAACCAAGTGTTGATGGCAAATAAGACCACCAAATTCAAGAGCAAGGCAAGTCTAAGAAAAAGGGAAACTTCAAGAAGGGCGGTAAGAAAGTTACCGCATCGGCGAAGAAGACCAGGGCTAGGCCTAAGCCTGATACTGAGTGCTTTTACTGCAAGGGAGAAGGTCACTGGAAGCGGAATTGCCCTAAGTACTAGGCGGATTTGAAGAACGACAACATCAAGAAGAAAGGTATATCCGATATACATGTTATTGATGTGTATCTCACTAGTAGTCGTAGTAGTGCCTGGGTATTTGATATTGGTTCAGTTGCTCATATTTGTAACTCGAAATAGGTACTGCAGATATAGACGAAAACTAGCGAAGAACAAGGTGATGATGCGCGTTGGAAACGGATCAAAGGTTGATGTGATCGCGGTCGGCACGCTACCTCTTCATCTACCATCGGGATTAGTTTTATACTTAAATAATTGTTATTTGGTGCCTGCGTTGAGCATGAACAATATATCCGGATCATGTTTATTGCGAGACGGTTACTTGTTTAAGTCCGGGAATAATGGTTGTTCGATTTATATGAGTAATATGTTTTATGCACATGCACCTTTGATAGATGGTCTATTCTTATTGAATCTCGATTGTAGTAATACACATATTAATAACATTGAAGCTAAACATTTGAAATTGAGCGATAACTCGACCTATATGTGGCACTGTCATCTTGGTCACATTGGAGTGAAGCGTATGAAGAAACTCAATTCTGATGGACTTCTTGAATCACTTGATTTCGAATCACTTGAAAGATGCGAGGCATGTCTGATGGGAAAATGACTAAGACTCCATTTGTTTGGTATGATGGAGCGAGCTACGGACTTATTGGAAATCATACATACTGATGTGTGTGGTCCAATGAGTGTAGAATCGCGCGGTGGTTATCGTTATGTTCTTAATTTCACGGATGACTTGAGTAGATATGGGTATATCTATTTCATGAAACATAAGTCCAAAACTTTCAAGAAGTTTAAGGAATTTCAAAGTGAAGTAGAGAATCAACATAACAAGAAGATTAAGTTTCTACGATCTGATCGTGGAGGTGAATATCTTAGTTACGAGTTTGGTGAGCATTTGAAAAAATGCGGAATACTTTCACAATTGACATCGCCGGGAACACCACAATGTAATGGTGTGTCCGAACATCATAATCGAACTCTCTTAGATATGGTTCGTTCTATGATGTCACTTAAAAATTTACCGCTATCGTTTTGGGGTTATGCATTAGAAACAACCGCATTCACTTTAAATAGGGCACCATCTAAATCTGTTGAAACAACACCATATGAATTATGGTTTGGGAAGAAACCTAAATTGTCGTTCCTTAAAGTTTGGGGTTGCGAAGCTTATGTAAAGAAGTTACAGCCCGACAAGCTTGAACCCAAAGCGGAAAAATGCGTCTTCATAGGATACCCGAAGGAAACTATTGGGTATACCTTCTATCATAGATCCGAGGGCAAAATCTTTGTTGCCAAGAAGGGATCCTTTCTAGAGAAAGAGTTTCTCTCGAAAGAAGTGACTGGAAGGAAAGTAGAACTCGACGAGGTTGTTGAACCTTCTCTTGGACTTGAGAGTAGCACAGCACCGAAAGTAGTTCATGTGGAGCCTACACCAATGAGAGAGGAAGCTAATGATGTTTATCATGAAACTTCGGTTGAAGTTACTACGGAACCTCGCAGGTCAACGAGAACTCGTACCACTCCTGATTGGTATGATCCTGTTATGAGTGTCATGTTGGTGGACAACACCGATGACCCTGTGACATATGAGGAAGATATGATGAGCCCAGATTCCAATAAGTGGCAAGAAGCTATGAAATCTGAGATTGGATCCATGTACGAAAACCAAGTATGGACTTTGGTGGACTTACCGGATGGCCAGAAGGCTGTCGAGAACAAATGAATTTTCAAGAAGAAAACATATGCTAATGGTAATGTTACTATCTATAAAGCTCGACTTGTCGCAAAAGGGTTTTGACAAATTCAAGGAGTTGACTACGATGAGACTTTCTCACCTGTAGTGAAGCTAAAGTCTGTGAGGATTTTGTTAGCAATCGTTGCATATTATGATTATGAGATATGGCAGATGGATGTCAAAACGGCGTTCCGCAATGGATACATTGATGAAGAGTTGTATATGGTGCAACCCAAAGGTTTTGTCAATCCTAAAGATGCTAACATGGTATGCAAACTTCAACGGTCCATTTATGGATTGAAGCAAGCATCCCGAAGTTGGAATCAACGTTTTGATAAGGTAATCAAATGTTTTGGTTTTATACGAACTTATGGAGAAGCTTGTATTTACAAGAAAGTGAGTGGGAGCTCTGTATCATTCCTAGTACTATATGTGGATGACACATTGTTGATTGGGAATGATGTAGACCTTCTTAATAGTGTCAAGGACTATTTGAATAATAGTTCTTCAATGAAAGATCTTGGAGAAGCATCTTACATATTAGGCATAAAGATTTATAGAGATAGATCAAGACGCCTAATATCATTGTCACATAGTACATATTTGGACAAAGTTCTAAAGAGGTTTGGAATGGAAGATAGCAAAACGGTTCTTGCCCATGTTGCCCAATACTACCTTGAGTAAAACTCAAAGTCCTGGTACTGCAGAAGATAGAGAAAGGATGAGTAAGACTCCCTATGCCTCAGCCATAGGATCTATCATGTATGCCATGCTATGTACTAGACCCGACATTGCATATGTTGTTAGTTTGACTAGCAGATATCAAACTGATCCAGGAGTAGATCATTGGACAGCGGTTAAAAACATCCTTAAGTACTTGAGAAGAACTAAGGATATGGTTCTTTCTTATGGAGATGATGAATAACTCGTTGTTAATGGTTACACCGATGCTAGTTGGAACACCGATCCGGATGATTCTAAATCTTAATCTGGAAATGTATTTACTTTGAATGGTACAACAGTTAGCTGGAGGAGTGCAAAGCAAAGAGTTGTGGCGAGATCTTCAACTAAATCGAAATACATAGCTGCTTTGGAGGCTTCACAAGAGGCGATATGGATGAAGGAGTTCATTACAGAGCTCGGTGTGGTTCCAAGTGCGCTGGACCCAATGTCTATCTACTGTGATAACATGGGCGCCATAGCCAATGCGCAAGAACCAAGGTCACACAAGAAGCTGAAGCATATCAAGCTACGTTTTCACGTTATTCGAGATCATGTCCAAGATGGTGACATAATTTTTTTTAAAGTACACATAGATCTGAATGTGGCGGATCCGTTGACTAAACCTCTCCCGAGGGCAAAACATGACCAGCACCAAATCGCCATGGGTGTTCGGTATATTACCATGTAATCTAGATTAGTTGACTCTAGTGCAAGTGGGAGACTATTGGAGATATGCCCTAGAGGCAATAATAAAAGTGGTTATTATTATATCTTTGTGTTTATGATAAATGTTTACATTCATGCTATAATAGTATTAACCGAAAACATTAATACTTGTGTGATTTGTAAACTAAATTAGAGTCCCTGGTAAAGCCTCTTTGTAATACTAGCTTGTTGATTAATAGATGATCATGGTTTCCCAATCATGAACATCGAGATGTTATTAACAACAAGATCATATCATTAGGAGAATGGTACGATGGACATACTCCTATAGATAAGCGTAGCATAAAGATCAAGTCATTTCAACAGTTCGTTTGCTATAAGCTTTCTGATACATAGTAACCTAATTCCTTCGACCATGAGATCATGCTAATCACCATCACCGGAAGGATTTTTTGAAGACATCAAACACCACACCGTAACTGGGTGGCTATAAAGGTGGAATTGAGTGTTCGGAAAGTATGTGTTGAGGAACATGGATCAAGAGTGGGATTTGTCCATCCATATGACGGATAGATATACTCTGGGCCCTCTCGGTGGAATGTCATCCAATTAGCTTGCAAACATGTGACTGGCTCACAAAGGGATCACATATCACGGGAACGAGAAAAGAGTACTTATCGGTAACGAGGTTGAACTAGGTATGCAGAGATACCAACGATCAAACCTCGGATAAGTAAACTATCGTGAGACAAAGGGAAATTGGTATCGTATGTAAGTGGTTCATTCGATCGCAAAGTAATCATAGAAATATGTGGGAGCCATATGAATTTCCAGATTCCTCTATTGGTTATTGATCGGAGAAGTGTCTCGGTCATGTCCGCGTAATTCACGAACCGTAGGGAGACACACTTAAGGATTCGATGTTGTTTAGTAGATATGGAATGTAAGTAGGGAGACCGAATGTTTATTCGGAATCTCGGATGGGATCCGAGATATCACGAGGAGATCCGGAATGGTCCAGAGAATATGATTCATATAAGAAAAGTACAATTCCGGAGTTCGGGAATGATTCCGATGATTTCATCAGAGAGGTTCTAGAAGGGTCTAGAAGGTTCACCGGACCGGAAGGGGAAGGGTACATGAATGTGTCATGGATAAGTGGAATGATTGGATCATGTCCTAGGTCACTTGGTTGGGCATTAGCAAGAAAGAAATCAAGCTCCAAATTAAAAGTCAAAAGGAAAGTTTGAAAAGTCAAACTGGGACAATGTATCCTAGTGGAGGAAGGAAAGAATCCTTCTTTCCCTCCACCACAAGCCAACAGGGAGAGGGAGTTGGGGAAGGATTCAAACTCCCCTCTCCCAAGCTGCCCACCCTCTCATAAATAGAGGGGAAGGGGTGCCCCAAGACCACACAACCAGCCCTCCCCACCAAGTCGCTGTGCCGCCGGCGCCGCCTCCCTGCAGCGCCGCCGCCGCTTGCCGCCGCCGCCGCGCCGCTGCACTGCCACCGCGCTGCTGCCGTCGCCGCCCTAGTCGTCGCCGGCCACGCCTCCTCCTCCTCTCCGGCCCTCTAAACCTATATCGCCGGAAACCCTAGATCCACCATAACCTGCTCCGGCTTAGGCGAAGCCCTGCAGGATTTTCCCTCTACTTCCGACACCACGCCATCAAGCTACCGGAATCGCGAGGGGACAACTACAACCTCCACTGTCTACTGGAACAAGGGAGAGGAAGGTATTCATCGAGTACCGAACATGTGACCGACTGCGGAAGCGCTGCCGGAACGCAGCGCCGGAAGGATCGTCTACGCGATCTTGAGATCGGCAAGTGTACGACTACATCATCCAAGAGAATCTGCTCTCGTTAACCGCTTTGGAATCTTCAAGGGTGAGTACTCTAATCGACTCGTTGCTACAATCTAGTAGATAGATCTTGGCTTGTTTGTGTGCATGCTGTAGAAATTTTTTGTTTTCCATGCTACGAACCCCTACACTTCGGGGGCTTCAAACCCAAACTTTCGACCGCGACTGGATCAAGGAACTCCCAACGGTCTTGTGTGCCCTGCGAATGACGTCGAACCGGACGACCGGCGAGACGCCTTTCTCCCTCACTTATGGGGTGGAGGCCGTCCTTCCAATAGAGCTCAGATATGGATCCCAACGGGTCCGCCCCTGCAATGACACCATCCAGCGTGCAAAAAGGATCAACGACATCAACTTTTTGGAAGAGGTACATTGTCGAGCAGCGGTGCGACAAGCCCGCTGTCAGCAAAGCTTGCGCCCGTATCATAGCCGACGGGTTCACTCTCGTGAACTGGAACCTGGTGACCTGGTACTCAGGCGAAGGTTATACACCAAGGTAATGAACAAACTGTCGCCTAAGTGGGAGGGACCTTTCCGGGTAGCACACATAACAGACCCAGTGCAATCCAACTGGAATCTGAGGATGGCCAGCCCATGCCGAATTCTTAGAATATCGAGCACCTGCATAAGTACCACCTCCACAAATGCCACCCCTAAAACACCCAATCATCTGAAGCACAACTTTTTTTAGGACCTTTAAAAATCCCGATAACATGAGTTTTCTTAGCAAAAATTGGTGAATTACATGCGCACGATAGCCAGGCCCATAGAAGGTGTTCTGGTGGTCATATAAGCCGCCGTAGAAGACCGAGAACAGGGTATAAGTTTCCCGGCAAATGCGATAGTATGGCGGTACGGGGTCTGGCCAACCCAGTGTAAACTGCTGTAACCTGGAGGTAATGCCTCGCCGCTTATAAATGACAAGATTCCATAATCAGAACCTCCCATTGTTGGAACATTTGAGAACCTTTTCATTCACAACCTTGCATCGGGGCAGAGAGCGATTGAAGTTGAGTGTGGGCAGGGGGCTAGGTGGGGGTGCGCCTTGATACACCATGCTTACTATGACCCCACTCAACTCCAACCTCCCCGTTTCTGGTGAGGGAGTTATCTTATGCAGGATTGAGGTGCATCTGGATACCGCACGATGTGCTCTTTAAAAAAAGAGGAAAGCGGAAGACACAAAGGGAACATGCTTGGCATGACAAGAGGTAAAAAGGTAAAGCAGTTCATTATAGACTGATTGCATGACCATAGTATCTATTTCAAGGAAACTAAGGAGAATGGCAAAGGCGGAAAGTGTGTGGAAAACATCACACATCACGCTTCATCCTGGCCACCATAGCAGCGATATACCGGGCAACAACTTTCTCCGCGCCCAGTTGCGCTAGCCCATCATCAAAGGGATCCAACAACTCTGAGAAGGGGAAGCCGGGCACCAAGGCGTACATGCGAGGAAGGATGATCTTGGAGGTGGCCGTTGCGATGCGTCCTCCTGCAGCACCTCATCCACCCTCGAGCACAAGGCCCAGAGCTTCGTCACTAGGCGGTCAAAGAACGGAATGGGGGTCGAGACATCTGTTCCGTCGATGACTGTTGGCTGCATTTCCAGCATGTGCATTGGAATTAGGGTGGCACACGCGATCCCGGCCAGTGCATCGGCCTCGGCATGGCAGAGTGTCGAGAGCCGATCCAATCCATTGGCGTTGTTGATGCGTGCCGCCTCGGCATCATTTCGTGCCTTGCGGAGGCGCTCAATCTGGCGGTACCACCGCACAGTGCGCTTGTTGGAGTACCAGGTGGACTCAAGTGCCTCATCAAGACGCTTTTGAAGAACCACCTCTCGACCGATAGCTTGCTGCTGGGAGCCCAAGAACTTTTGGCGCAAAGTCTCTTGCCGCTCCGCTGCACTGATGGTTGCGTTGGTCTCGCAGCACCTCATATCTTAAAGTTGAGATGAGGACATCTCTTTTGAGGCTCGTAAGGCTTCTTCACAATTGCAAATCCGGCCTTGGAGGGCCCCCACAATGGAGAAGTGCTCTGCTTCATGAGAGTTCCTCTCTTCCATGGCACGCATCAGCAGGCGCTTGTTAAAGCACTTTTGATCCTCCATGCGCCCCTGCATTACCAAGACAGAAGGAGTGGCGCCCGCTTGGAGGTCTCTCCTGCCCTTCAACAGCTCGATAAGGACACATTTGATCTTACCCTTCGCCTGGGAGGATAAGACTTCCTCCACATGAAGACAAGCTCGCTCGCGGGCGATGTCCTGACACGGCTCATCCAGCTTGCGATGTTGTCAGGCCTGGGCCTCCTCAGTCCTTTTCTACCTTTCCTACGTGCATAGTGCATGAAGCGTGAACTGGTGTTGCTAGGATTCTAGCCTGGCAAGAGCATGGCGTGCTTCTTCAAAGATCGATGGGTTGAGGGACAGCCCCGCTAGGGCGTGGGCGTACCAATGAGAAAGAATGTCCAGACGGGGAGGAGCCATCCTGTCCGTGACAAACACCTGTGGAAAATCGTCGCAGGCTTGACGCGCCACCAAAGACCAACTCGGATAACGATCAGGAGAGAGGTTTACGTGAGCACCCGTCCTCACCAACGAGGGATAGTCAGTGCCACATGGGGCTTCTCCGTTGCTGGCTTTCGAGTCAGAAAGCGCTGTCGCTAGGTCCTCCACTGAGGAAGACTTTGCGGGGTGCTTGGTGCCTAAGGAGCAATGTCAGATTTAAGGCTACTACCACCTCGAACTGCGAACATAATCGGGTTGAGGGGGCCGCGAAGGGCTTACTGATACTCTGGAGGTCCACCGCTATGGTGGATTCGACTTCGAGAGCAGCATGCATGGCTGCATATGGTGAGTAGGCCGGGGGATGAAGAATTGAGGCCTTCCCCCCGGCCATCCGCTTCGGTGGAGTGGGTGCCTCGTCCGAAAGCTTGGCGAGGATGGCCCGATTTCTCTTGGCAGAAGGCGGGGGACACGCTCGCGTGTCTTCACCGCTTTGTTTTCCTATGGCCGCCTTCCCTAGCTCCCTGGATGAAAGGAAGAGAAGATGGTTGGGACAAAGTGATAAAAATAGGATCACCTCAACAAGGAGGTCACAGAAGTAAGTGTCTTACCCGTCCCGATTGTCGAGGAAGGTCTAGCTAAGGCCGAGGAGTGTCCTCCCAACAAACCCTGATGTAGGTGAAGGGAATATGCCCTGAGAGGCAATCATAAAGTGTTTATTATGTGTATTCCAAGTATATGATAGATGTTTATTTTGCATGCTATAATTGTATTAATACGGAAACTTTAATACATGTGTGTTTAATAAACAAACAGAAAGTTCCTAGTTATGCCTCTCTCATAAACTAGCTCGTTGATTAACAAGATGATCAAAGTTTCCTGATCATAGACATTGGATGTTGTTAATAACGAGGTCACAACATTAGTGTAATGATGTGATGAACATTCATCCAAAGTATAGCATTATGATCAAAGTCATTGAGTTTATATTGCTATAACAACTTACGAAGTGATCCTAATCCTTAGACCATGACATCATGTCAATCACTAACACCGAAAGAGTTTATTGATGACATCAAACGTCACACCGTAACTGGGTGATTATAAAGATGGCTTCAAAACTACTAAAGTGTTATGTTGAGGCTCATGGATCGAGAGTGGAACTTGTTCATCCCGATGACAGATAGATATACTCTGGGCCCTCTCAGTGATATCACATTGATTAGCTTGCAAGCAAGTGATTTGATCACTAGAATGTTATATCATGGGAACGAGAAAAGAGTGCATGTCAGTAATGAGATCAAACTAGGTATGGAGATACCGATGATCGAATATCGGACATGTAATATATCTTGAAACAAAGGGATTAAGATACTAGCGTAAAAGGTTCCGACGATCACAGGAAAGTCATCGTTGAATGTGTGTGAGTCAGTATGGATCTCCGGTTCCCGCTTCTGATTATTGATCGGAGAAGGGTATCGATCATGTCTGCATTATTCGCGAACCATAGGGTGGCACACTTAAGGGACACTGACATCCAATTGGAGCAAAAGTTTCATACCGAAAAGAATAACAAGCGCGGGAATTTATTTCACTAGATACCGAAATAGGTTTTTGGGTGAAATTGCAGAAAGTGTTTTTGCATGTGAAATGGAATACTAGCAAGGGGTTATATGTGAATCTTTGTCATTAAAGTAATTGAAAAAATTCTGAATAAATAAAAGGAGTTTTATTTAATGAGAGTTTGCATTAAATTTGGTGGAAATTTAATTGCAATTTTGAGTGGGATTTTGAGTGGAGGGAATTGAAGAGATTTTTGTGAGTGGAGTGTCCACCCACATGAGTCAGGGGAGGCAAAGGGGCAGCCCCCATGCGCCGGCCACCCCCTTAGGGTCCCCCCTCTCCTATAAAAGGCACCCCTCCTCACTTCTCACTCACACCTCCTCGTGAAGGATCTCTCTCCCCCTCTAAAATTTATCCCCCATGGTCTCGGACTAGCGAGATACATGTTCCCGGTGGCTATTCGGCAAGAAAGAGTTGTGCTTCCGCTGCATCACTGGAGTGAGGAGGCGGAGGTTTCTAGGTGTCTTGTACGTGTGTGCGAGCACGGATGCGCTGTTGTTTTGTGGTGCTAGGACTTCCTCTTGATCTTGAGATCGGCAAGAGACCGTCTACATCAACCACGAGTTTAACTTGCTAAAATTTGTCGGTCTTCAAGGGTATGTTCTCTACGGATATACATTTGTCCGGTGTTTTTATCTAGTAGATAGATCTTGGTACATAGTTCCCATCATAGGAAAATTTTTGTTTTCTATGCTGCGAACCCTACAGTGGTATCAGAGCCGGATCTATGCGTAGATGCTTTACACAGGTAGTACACATATGAGTATGTGGGCGATGATGATCATGTTATTGCTTCTTAGTTGTATTTTAGATATTGGTGTCATAGTGGGATGAAGCGGCCCGGACAAATTTTACATGTCCACGCACATGAGACTTGTTCCACGCTTGACATGCAACTAGTTTGCATAAGTGGCTAGCGGGTGTCTGTCTCTCCTACTATAGTCAATATCTATTTTGCAACGAGTTGTCAACAATTTGGTTATCCTCATTGTGGTTCATGTTCGTAGGTATGAACGGTTCTATCTTCGAAAGCCCTAAGCCACGTAAAACTTGCAATGGATAAATTAGAGGCGTCTAGTTTAGATTGTTGCTGGGCTAGTGTTATGATATGGTAATGTTGTAAGTAGAAGTATGAGATGATACTCTTACAACACACATAATGTGTAAGATCCATAGACCTTGGCCTTACACATAGAGGTATGATATGTTGGAATTATGCCCTAGAGGCAATAATAAAGATGTTATTATTATAATTCTTGTTCATGATAAAGTTTATATTCCATGCTAGAATTGTATTAAGCGGAAACATTAATACTTGTGTGGTTTGTGAACAACACCGTGTCCCTGGTACGCCTCTAAGGACTAGCTCATTGATCAATGATGGTTAAGGTTTCCTAACCATAGACATGAGTTGTCAATTGATAATGAGATCATTTCATTGGAGAATGATATGATGGACAGACCCAAACTAAGCGAAGCAATTAGATCGTATCATCGTGTTCATCTTTGCGAAGCTTTTCCTATGTCAAATATTGTATTCCTTAGACCATGAGATAATACAAATACCTGGTATCGGAAGAAAGCTTTGAGGTCATCAAACGTCATCCTATGAGAGGGTGATCATAAAGGTGTCTCTCAGGTGATCGGAAAGTATCTGTTGGGTTGTACGTATCGAGATGGGATTTGTCCCTCCCAAGTCGGAGAGATATACTTCGGGCCCACTCGGTAATCGATATCAACACCGCTTGCAAGCATGTGGTTAAGGAGTTAATCACAAAGTGATATCGGATTACGGAACGAGTAAAGTACTTGCTGTGAACGAGATTGAACTAGGTATGACGGTACCGACGATCGAATCTCGGGCAAGTAAAATATCGCGAGACGAAGGGAATATATATATGGGATTGATTGAATCCTGGCATCGTGGTTCATCCTATATGATCATCGATGAATGTGTGGGAGTCAATATGGGTGCCCAGACCCCGATGTTGATTATTGATAGAAGATCATGTCTGCATATTCTCGAACCCGCAGGGTCACACACTTAACGTGTCTCGACGCTAGGATAGATTGGATAATTGGTTTATGAATTTTTGTTCGGAGTCTCGGATGGGATCCGGGACATCACGAGAGGTTCCGGAATGGTCCGGAGAATAAGATTCATATAAGGCAGTGCAGTTTTTGGAGTTCGGAATTGTTCCGGGTTAATCGGTATTCTACCGGAAGCTTCTAGAACCTTCCGGAAGGGGACCAACGTGGCCCCACCTTCCGGGAGGGGGCATGGGCCTATGAGGGAGTGTCCTGGCCGCATTGGGCCAGGGGCACAAGGCCCCATAGGGCCCAGCCGATCCTAGAGAGTTTAAATCGTTTAAACTAGAGATAGGGTTTCTAGAAGAGGGGAGAGTCCATGCCCCCCACTCCTTATCCTTTGGGCTTGGGGGAGGGGCTAGGGCTGCGCCCCCCTCTATATAAAGAGGGGTGGGGGCACACCAACCCCCACACACCTTCCCCTCCAACCCTAGCCACCCTGCTGCCCTCCTCTCTCCCTCCCGACTGCTTGTAGGCGAAGCCCTGCTGCAGAAATTCTCCACCATATACACCACGCCGTCGTGTTGTAGATCCAATCCATCTCTCCACCATACTTGCTGGTCCAAGGAAGGAGGAGACGTCGAGGTGCTGCACGTGTGCATCTCACGGAGGCACCGCCACTTGTGGTGCTAGATCGGATCGGATCGCGAGGAGGAGAAGCGAGTACGACTAAATCACCCACGTTCCGACGAACGTTCCGCTGTGCGAATCTTCAAGGGTATGAAGATCTAATCCAATATCTCTCGTTGATTGCATCTCCTAGATTAGATCTTGGCTTTCCCTCTGTTCGCATCCGTAGAAAATTTTGATTTACTATGCCGCGAAACCCTTAAGTGGTATCAGAGCTAGATCTATGCGTAGATGTGTTTCACGACTAGAACGCAACATGGTTGTTGCGGGCGTTGATGTTTTCTGTTGCAAGCCTCTTGTTTGTGTTCTTCTTATGACGCGGGATAGTGAGATTGAAGCGGTCCAGGCCAACCTTACGCGACGTCGTTCGCGAGACCGGCTCCGCACTTGACGTGTGGCTTGTACCACACATGCGGCTGGTGGATGTCAGTTTCTCTCACTATAGTTGTCATGGGATTAACACCGGAGTTTGGCAACCATAATATCACCGTTGTGGCTTTCCGTAGGTAAGAATCGTTCTTAGCATCTACTCCCATAAGCCACGTAAAACATGCAACAACAAAGTAGAGGCGTCTAACTTGTTTTTGCAGGGAGTGTTTTCTGTGATATGGTATGGCCCAAGATGTGATGTGTATATTGTATGCGATGATCATGTTTTGTAATGTTTGACGACTTGCATGTCGATGAGTACACAACCGGCAGGAGCCATATGGTTGTCTTTATAATTGTGTATGACCTGCGAGTCAACTTCTTATACGCCATGTAATAGCTTTACTTTATCGCTAAGTAGTTAGCAATAGTTGTAGTTGCTATTCGTGGTGGAGTGATGGAGATCATGCCAGAACGCACAAGATGGAGATCATTGCACGAAGATTGGCTATACCATGTCACGAAAAGTTATATGCATGTGATGTTTATCCTTTTATGTATCTTATTATGCTTAGATCGCGACGGTAGCATTATAAGATGATTCCTCACTTAAAGATCAAGATAAAAACTGTGTTCTCCCCAAGTATGCACCGTTGCGAAAGTTCGTCGTGTCCAAGCATCACGTGATGATCGGGTGCTATAGACTCTACGCTCACATACAACGGGTGCAAGCCAGTTTTGCACACGCGGAAATACTTGGGTCTAACTTGACGAGCCTAGCATGTACAGACATGGCCTCGGAACACAAGAACCGAAAGGTTAAGCATGAGTCATATGAATGATATGATCGACACTTTGTTGTCCACCATTGAAACCACATCTCTTCTCGTGATGATCGGATTAGGTGTGGTGAATTTGGATCGTGTTCACTAAACAACTTGAGGGATGTTGAATTTAGTGGGAGTACATCTAGTAATTTGATTAAGTTGAACTATTTATCATGAACATAGTCTAAATTGTACTTGCAAATATTGTAGATCACATGGCCAAATCCAACTTCAACTTCAACGTTTTTGCTGAGAAGGAAAAGCTTAGAAACAATGGGTCTAACTTCACCAATTGGTTCCGCAATCTAAGAATCATTCTATCTGGCGGACAAAAGGACTATGTCCTTGGTAAAGCGTTAGGTGACCCCCCTGCTGCAACTGCGCCGGCTGATGAGAAAGCTGTCTATCAGTCGCGCAAAGATGATTATGATTAAGAGCACCATGTTGTTTGCTATGGAACCGGAGCTTCAAAATCGTTTTGAAGAGTATCCCGGGCCCTTCGAGATTCTCGAGGAGCTGAAAACCATGTTTCAGACTCAGGCCCGTTCTGAGAGATATGAGATCTCCGAGAAGTTCTTTAACTGCAAGATGGAGGAAGGGAGTTCCGTTAGTGAGCACGCCATAAAGATGTCGGGCTACACTCAACGCCTTGAGCAACTGGAATGCACGATTCCAGAGGAGCTCAAGATTGACAGGGTTCTGCAATCACTCCCTCCTAGCTACAAAAGTTTTGTAGTGACTCATAATCAGATTGGCTCCACTGATACGATCACCGAGCTCTTCGCAAAGCTGAAGGCTGCGGAGGTGGACATCAAGAAGGATAATCATGTGTTGATGGTCAACAAGCCCTCCTTTAAGAAAGGTAAGGGAGCAAAGAAGCCCTTCAAGAAGGGCGGCGGCAAGCGCAATGCTCCTGCTGAGAAGAAGCTCAAGTCTGGTCCTAAGCCGGACACTGAGTGCTTCTATTGCAAGGACAAGGGTCACTGGAAGCGCAACTGTCCGATGTACTTAGCGGACAAGAAGGCTGGCACCATCAAAGGTATATTTGATATACATGTTATTGATGTTTTCCTTACTAGCCCTCGTTGTAGTGCCTGGGTATTTGATACCGGTTCAGTTGCTAATATTTGTAACTCGAAACAGGAGCTACGGAATAGACGGCGGCTTGCGAGGGATGAGGTGACGATGCGCGTTGGCAACGGATCAAGAGTTGATGTGATGGCCGTCGGCACGCTCTCCTTAGTTTTACCTTCGGGATTAGTTTTAAACCTTAATAAGTGTTATTATGTGCCTGCATTGAGCATGAACATTATTTCTGGATCGTGTTTATTGCAAGACGGTTATTCATTTAAATCGGAGAATAATGGTTGTTCTATTTATATGAGTAACATCTTTTATGGTCATGCACCTCTTGTAAATGGTTTATTTCTTCTAAATCTCGAAAGGGATGAAACACACATCCATAACATTGAGGCTAAGAGATGCAAAGTAGATAGTGATAATACTACTTATTTGTGGCACTGTCGTCTAGGTCATATTGGTGTAAAGCGCATGAAGAAACTCCATTCTGATGGACTTTTGGAGTCTCTTGATTTTGAATCATTTGACACATGCGAACCATGCCTCATGGGCAAGATGATCAAAACCCCGTTCTCCGGTATGATGGAGCGAGCAACGGACTTGTTGGAAATCATACATACCGATGTATGCGGACCGATGAGTGTTTCGACGCGCGGTGGATATCGCTATTTTCTCACTTTTACCGATGACTTAAGTAGATATGGGTATATCTATTTAATGAAACATAAATCTGAAACATTTGAAAAGTTCAAAGAATTTCAGAATGAAGTAGAGAACCATCGTAACAGAAAGATTAAATTTCTACGATCCGATCGTGGAGGTGAATATTTGAGTTATGATTTTCTCACGCATCTTAAATCAAGCGGAATCGTTTCGCAACTCACGCCACCCGGAACACCACAGCGCAATGGTGTGTCTGAACGCCGGAATCGAACTCTATTAGATATGGTCCGATCAATGATGTCTCTTACTGATTTGCCATTATCATTTTGGGGTTATGCATTAGAAACCGCTGCATTCACTTTAAATAGGGCACCATCTAAATCCGTTGAGACGACACCGTATGAACTGTGGTTTGGTGCTAAACCTAAGTTGTCGTTTCTTAAAGTTTGGGGATGCGAAGCTTACGTCAAGAAGTTGATGCCGGACAAGCTCGAACCCAAAGCGGAGAAATGCGTCTTCATAGGATACCCTAAGGAAACTATTGGGTATACCTTCTATCACAGAACCGAGGCAAAGTGTTTGTCGCAAAGAACGGTTCCTTTCTTGAGAAGGAGTTTCTCTCGAAAGAAGTGAGTGGGAGGAAAGTAGAGCTAGACGAGGTTATTGAACCTTCTCTTGAATTGGAGAGTAGCGCAGCACCTGAGATTGTTCCAGTGCCGCCTGCACCAATAATAGAGGAAGCTAATGATAAGGATCATGACGCTTCAGACGATGCTACTACTGAACGTCGCAGGTCGACAAGGTCGCGTGCCCCTCCTGAGTGGTACGGCAACCCTGTCTTAACTGTCTTATTAGTAGATGACAGTGAGCCTGCGAACTATGAGGAAGCGATGATGAGCCCAGACTCTGAGAAATGGCTAGAAGCCATGAAATCCGAATTGGAATCCATGAGCGAAAACCAAGTATGTACTTTGGTGGACCCTCCTAGCGACCGAAAGGCCGTTGAGTGCAAATGGATTTTCAAGAAGAAAACGGACGCGGATGGTAATGTTACCGTCTATGAAGCACGACTCGTTGCGAAAGGTTTTCGACAAGTTCAAGGTGTTGACTACGATGAGACTTTCTCTCCCGTAGCGATGTTTAAGTCCATTCGGATTTTATTAGCAATTGTTGTGTTTCATGATTATGAAATATGGCAGATGGATGTCAAGACTGCTTTCCTCAATGGCAACATTGATGAAGAGTTGTATATGATGCAACCCGAAGGTTTTGTCGATCCTAAGGATGCTAGTAAAGTATGCAAACTTCAGCGTTCCATTTATGGACTGAAGCAAGCATCTCGGAGTTGGAACCTTCGTTTTGATCAAGTGATCAAGAGCTTTGGATTTGTTCCAAATTGCTACGAAGCTTGTATCTACAAGAAAGTGAGTGGGAGCTCGGTGACGTTTCTGGTACTATATGTGGATGACATATTGATTATTGGAAATGACATCAACATGCTTAACGATGTGAAGAGTTATTTGAACAAGTGTTTTTCAATGAAAGACCTAGGTGAAGCTGCTTATATATTGGGCATCAAAATCTATAGAGATAGATAAAGACGCCTGATAGCTTTAAGCCAGAGTACATACCTAGACAAAGTTCTGAAAAGGTTCAGAATGGATAAGGCAAAGAAAGGTTCAGTGCCTATGCTGTCAGGTAAGATATTGAGCAAGGCTCAGTGTCCAGCTACGGTAAATGATAGGGAAGCTATGAGCAAAGTGCCTTATGCCTCGGCCATAGGTTCCATCATGTATGCCATGCTGTGCACTAGACCGGATGTGTCCAATGCTCTTAGTTTGACGAGCAGATATCAAAGTGATCCAGGAGTGGAACACTGGACAGCCGTGAAGAACATCCTAAAGTACCTGAATAGGACTAAAGAAATGTTCTTAGTCTATGGGGGTGATGAACAGCTTGTCGTAAAAGGTTACGTCGACGCTAGTTTTGACACCGACAAGGATGATTCCAAATCTCAGACAGGATACGTTTATATTTTGAATGGAGGAGCTGTGAGCTGGAGAAGCTGCAAGCAAAGCGTGATCACGGGATCTACAGTGGAAGCGGAATACATGGCTGCTGCAGAAGCGTCAAGTGAAGGAGTTTGGATCAGAAACTTCATCACTGAGCTTGGCGTGGTTCCAAGTGCATTGGACCCACCGGAGATATTGTGTGACAACACTGGCGCCATAGAACTCGCTAAGGAACCAAGATATCATCCAAAGACCAAGCATATCAACCGCAAGTTTCATATAATCCAAGATTATATAGCAGATGGAGATCTGAAGATTAGCAAAGTACATACGGATCTGAATGTCGCAGATCCATTGACTAAACCTCTTCCACGTGTAAAACATGATCAACACCTCAGTGCCATGGGTGTGAGACTGTTGCCAGATGTAAACTAGATTATTGACTCTAGTGCAAGTGGGAGACTGTTGGAATTATGCCCTAGAGGCAATAATAAAGATGTTATTATTATAATTCTTGTTCATGATAAAGTTTATATTCCATGCTAGAATTGTATTAAGCGGAAACATTAATACTTGTGTGGTTTGTGAACAACACCGTGTCCCTGGTACGCCTCTAAGGGCTAGCTCATTGATCAATGATGGTTAAGGTTTCCTAACCATAGACATGAGTTGTCAATTGATAATGAGATCATTTCATTGGAGAATGATATGATGGACAGACCCAAACTAAGCGAAGCAATTAGATCGTATCATCGTGTTCATCTTTGCGAAGCTTTTCCTATGTCAAATATTCTATTCCTTAGACCATGAGATAATACAACTCCCTGGTATCGGAAGAAAGCTTTGAGGTCATCAAACGTCATCCTATGAGAGGGTGATCATAAAGGTGTCTCTCAGGTGATCGGAAAGTATCTGTTGGGTTGTATGTATCGAGATGGGATTTGTCCCTCCCAAGTCGGAGAGATATACTTCGGGCCCACTCGGTAATCGATATCAACACCGCTTGTAAGCATGTGGTTAAGGAGTTAATCACAAATTGATATCGGATTACGGAACGAGTAAAGTACTTGCTGTGAACGAGATTGAACTAGGTATGACGGTACCGACGATCGAATCTCGGGCAAGTAAAATATCGCGAGACGAAGGGAATATATATATGGGATTGATTGAATCCTGGCATCGTGGTTCATCCGATATGATCATCGATGAATGTGTGGGAGTCAATATGGGTGCCCAGACCCCGATGTTGATTATTGATAGAAGATCATGTCTGCATATTCTCGAACCCGCAGGGTCACACACTTAACGTGTCTCGACGCTAGGATAGATTGGATAATTGGTTTATGAATTTTTGTTCGGAGTCTCGGATGGGATCCGGGACATCACGAGAGGTTCCGGAATGGTCCGGAGAATAAGATTCATATAAGGCAGTGCAGTTTTTGGAGTTCGGAATTGTTCCGGGTTAATCGGTATTCTACCGGAAGCTTCTAGAACCTTCCGGAAGGGGACCAACGTGGCCCCACCTTCCGGGAGGGGGCATGGGCCTATGAGGGAGTGTCCTGGCCGCATTGGTCCAGGGGCACAAGGCCCCATAGGGCCCAGCCGATCCTAGAGAGTTTAAATCGTTTAAACTAGAGATAGGGTTTCTAGAAGAGGGGAGAGTCCATGCCCCCCACTCCTTATCCTTTGGGCTTGGGGGAGGGGCTAGGGCTGCGCCCCCCCTCTATATAAAGAGGGGTGGGGGCGCACCAATCCCCACACACCTTCCCCTCCAACCCTAGCCGCCCTTCTGCCCTCCTCTCTCCCTCCCGACTGCTTGTAGGCGAAGCCCTGCTGCAGAAATTCTCCACCATATACACCACGCCGTCGTGTTGTAGATCCAATCCATCTCTCCACCATACTTGCTGGTCCAAGGAAGGAGGAGACGTCGAGGTGCTGAACGTGTGCATCTCATGGAGGCACTGCCACTTGTGGTGCTAGATCGGATCGGATCGCGAGGAGGAGAAGCGAGTACGACTACATCACCCACGTTCCGACGAACGTTCCGCTGTGCGAATCTTCAAGGGTATGAAGATCTAATCCAATCTCTCTTGTTGATTGCATCTCCTAGATTAGATCTTGGCTTTCCCTCTGTTCGCATCCGTAGAAAATTTTGATTTACTATGCCGCGAAACCCTTCATGATAGTGATCATATCACGGTGCACATGATGGAGATCATATGCGGAAACCATATCATTCAACTTATAAACATATGATGTTTGATAGCATCTTATATTGCTTGTTTGGCGTTTTATTAGCATAATAAGATGATAAATCATTTAAATATCAAGATAAGAATGTGTTCTTCCTTTAGTATGCACCGATTATGTTTTCGTCGCTCCAAGGCATCACGTGATGATCGGGTGTTCTTGGATCCACGACCATATTTCGGGTGTAAGACAGTTACACACGCGAATACTAAGGTTCTAACTTGGCGAGCCTAGCATGTACAGACATGGCCTCGGAACACGGACCGAAAGGTTAAGCATGAGTCATATAGTAGATATGATGCCCATTTGATGCTCGCCTTTGAAGCTACACTGGCTCACGTGATGATCGGACTTGGTGTAGTGGATTTGGTTCATGTAATCACCAAAAAGGCACGAGGGATGTCGTTTTTGAGTGGGAGTTCATTCGTAATGTGGATTAGTTGAACTCAATCTATCAAAAACTTATTCTAAACTTTACAAATTCTATTGTAGATGGCACCACCTGCTTTTAATTTCAATGTGTTCATGGAGAAAGAGAACCTTGTAACAAACGGTAGCAACTTTACCGAATGGGCCATGAATTTTAGGATTCTCCTCTCTGCTGCACAAAAGAAATATGTGCTAGAAGCACCGCTAGGCCCCCCACCTTTCGATGATTCCCCTGACGAGGAGAAGAATGTCTATCAGACTCGTCAGGAGGACCACAACTTAGTTCATTGTGGCATATTGTATGGTCTAGAGCCGAAACTTCGAAAGCGTTTCGAAAACGGCAATGCATTTGATACAATGGGTGAGTTGAAAATGATTTTCAACACACATGCTGCTGTAGAGAGCTACAATGCTTCAGAAAATTTCTTTAGCTGCATGATGGAAGAGCACAGCTCTGTAAGTGATCATGCACTCAAGATGTCAGGTTACACCGATAAGCTTGTCTCCTTGGGAATAACGATTCCCATTGACTTAGGCATCCATTGTGTTTTGCAGTCTCTACCACATAGCTATAAAAGCTTCGTGATAAACTATAATATGCAAGGCATGAAGAAGTCTCTCCCCGAGCTTCTGTCAATGCTTAAAACTGCAGAAGTGGAGATCAAGAAGGAACATCAAGTGTTGATGATCAATAAGAACACTGGTTTCAAGAAAGACAAGAAAGGAAAATGGAAGGGAAGTAAGGGCGGCAAGTCGGTTGCCGTTCCTGAAAAGAAACCCCGAGTTGGACCTAAGTCTGATACCGAGTGCTACTATTTTAAGGGGACTGGCCACTGGAAGTGCAACTGCCCCAAGTATTTGGCAGACAAGAAGGCCGGCAAGGCAAACAAAGGTATATATGATATACATGTTATTGATGTATACTAGACCAGTGCTTGCAGTAGCACCTAGGTATTTGATACCAGTTCAGTTGCTAATATTTGTAACTCGAATCAGGGGTTGCGGAACAAGCGACCGCTAGCAAGGGGTGAGGTCAAGATGCGTGTCAGCAATGGATCAAGCGTTGATGTGATCGTCGTAGGAACACTGCCTCTCCACTTGCCGTCGGGATTAGTAATAAACTTAAATAATTGTTATCTGGTGCCAGCACTGAGCATGAACATTGTATCTGGATCGTGTTTGATGTGAAGTGGTTATTCATTTAAATCCGAGAACAATGGTTTTTCTATTTATATGAATGAAATCTTTTATGGTCATGCACCGATGATGAATGGTTTATTTCTATTGGATCTCGATAATAGTGTTACACATATTCATAATGTTGATGCTAAAAGGATTAAACTTAATGATGATATATCCGCATATATGTGGCACTGCCGTCTAGGTCATATTGGCGTTAAACGCATGAAGAACCTCCATTTGGATGGACTTTCAGAATCACTTGATTTTGAATCATTTGGTACCTGTGAGCCATTCCTTATGGGCAAGATGACTAGAACGCTGTTTTCCGGTTCAATGGAACGGGCGACAAATTTATTGGAAATCATACATTCTGATGTATGTGGTCTAATGAGTGTGTCGGCGCGAGGTGGATATCTTTATTTTGTTACTTTCACAGATGATTTGAGTAGATACGGTTATATCTACTTGATGAAACACAAGTCTGAAACCTTTGAAAAGTTCAAGGAATTTCAGAATGAAGTGGAAAATCATCATAATAGAAAGATCAAATTTCTACGGTCCGACCGTGGATATGAGTATCTAAGTTACGAGTTTAGCACTCACATGAAAGAGTGTGGAATTGTTTCACAACTCACACCTGCTGTAACACCACAGCGAAATGGTGTGTCGGAACGTCATAATCGTACTTTATTGGATATGGTTTGATCTATGATGTCTCTAACGGACTTGCCGTTGTCATTTTGGGGTTATGCACTAGAAACTGCTGCATTCACTTTAAATCGGGCACGATCTAAATCCGTTGAAAAGACACCGTATGAATTATGGTTTGGAAACAAACCTAAGCTGTCATTTCTTAAAGTTTGGGGATGTGATGTTTATGTGAAGAAACTTCAATCAGATAAACTCGAACCCAAAGCGGAAAAATGCGTCTTCATAGGATACCCTAAGGAAACTATTGGGTATTCCTTCTATCACAGATCCAAGGGCAAGGTTTTTGTTGCCAAGAATGGATCCTTTCTAGAGAAAGAGTTTCTCGCGAAAGGTGTGAGTAGTCGGAAGGTAGAACTCGAAGAGGTTATTCAATCTTCTCTTCAAAGTACGGCGAGTAGCGCAGTGCCGGAAGTCGTTCCAGAGTTGGCTTCACCAGTTGAAGAGGGAACTAATGATAATGATCATGAAACTCCGAAAGAGAGTACTACCGAACCTCGCAGGACGAGTGCAGCTCCCAAGCTGTACGGAAATCCTGTCATGAATTTCATGGTTGATGAAAATGATGACCCTACGACGTATGAAGAAGCAATGATGAGCCCGGATTCCAACAAATGGTTAGAAGCCATGAAATCCGAGATGGAATCCATGTATGGAAATCAAGTTTGGAACTTGGTGGACTTACCTCACGACCGAAAGGCCGTGGAGAATAAATGGATTTTCAAAAGAAAAACTGATGCTGATGGTAATGTGACCGTCTATAAAGCTCGAATTTTCGCAAAGGGGTTTCAAAAAATTCAAGGAGTTGACTACGATGAGACATTCTCTCCCGTAGCGATGCTAAAATCAGTTAGGATTATGTTAGCAATTGCTGCATATTTCGATTATGAGATATGGCAGATGGATGTCAAAACCGCGTTTCTCAATGGTAATATTGAAGAAGATTTGTATATGATACAACCAAAGGGTTTTGTCGATCCTAAGGATGCTAACAAGGTGTGCAAGCTTCAGCGATCCATCTATGGATTGAATCAAGCATCACGAAGTTGGAATCTCTGCTTTGATGAGGTGATCAAAGAGTTTGGATTTGTCTAAACTTATGGAGAAGCTTGTATTTACAAGAAAATGAGTGGGAGCAATGTGGCATTTCTGATATTATATGTGGATGACATATTATTGATCGGAAATGATATAGATCTTTTAAACAGTGTTAAAAGTTATCTAAATAGCAAATTTTCAATGAAGGACCTAGGTGAAGCGTCACACATATTAGGCATAAAGATCTATAGAGATAGATCTAGGCGCCTAATAGGGCTATCACAAAGTACATACCTTGATAAGATTTTAAAGAAGTTTAAAATGGATGAAAGTAAGAAGGGGTTCTTACCTATGTTGCAAGGAACGACATTGAGTAAGACTCAAAGTCTGGCTATGGTGGAAGAAAGAGAGATAATGGACAAAGTCCCCTATGCTTCAGCCATAGGCTCTATAATGTACGCCATGATATGTACAAGACCGGATGTGTCACATGCTATTAGTTTGACTAGTAGGTACCAATCGTATCTAGGTTCGGAACACTGGAAAGCGGTCAACAATATCCTTAAGTACTTGTGAAGAACTAATGATATGTTTCTTCTATACGGAGGTGAAGAAGAGCTCGTCGCTAAGTGTTATGTCGACGTTAGCTTTGACACCGATCCGGATGACTCTAAGTCTCAATCCAGATACGTCTTTCTCATGAATGGTGGAGTGGTTAGTTGGAGGAGCTCCAAACAACCTGTAGTGGCGGGATCAACAATGGAGGCCGAATATGTTGCTGATTCGGAAGCGGCTCAGGAAGCAGTTTGGATGAAAGAGTTCATATCCGAACTAGGTGTGATTGCAAGCACGTTGGACCCAATGGTGATCTATTGTGACAACAATGGTGCCATTGACAAAGAACCAAGTTCTCACAAGTATTCCAAGCATATTAAGCGCCGGTTTCACTCCATCCGTGAACATATTAAGGATGGAGATATAAAGATTTGTAAAGTACCTACGGATATCAATGTAGCAGATCCGTTGACTAAAACTCTCCCTAGAGCAAAACATGATCAACACCAGAACTCCATGGTGTTAGATACATCACTATGTAACTAGATTATTGTCTCTAGTGCAAGTGGGATACTGAAGGGAATATGCCCTAAGAGGCAATAATAAAGTGTTTATTATGTCTATTCCAAGTATATGATAGATGTTTATTTTGCATGCTATAATTGTATTAATATGGAAACGTTAATACATGTGTGTTTAATAAACAAACAGAAAGTTCCTAGTTATGCCTCTCTCATAAACTAGCTCGTTGATTAACAAGATGATCAAAGTTTCCTGATCATAGACATTGGATGTTGTTAATAACGAGGTCACAACATTAGTGTAATGATGTGATGAACATTCATCCGAAGTATAGCATTACGATCAAAGTCATTGAGTTTATATTGCTATAACAACTTATGAAGTGATACTAATCCTTAGACCATGAGATCATGTCAATCACTAACACTAGAAGAGTTTCTTGATGATATCAAACGTCACACTGTAACTGGGTGATTATAAAAATGGCTTTAGAACTACTAAAGTGTTATGTTGAGGCTCATGGATCGTGAGTGGAATTTTTTCACCCCGATGATGGATATATATACTCCGGGCCCTCTCGGTGATATCACATTGATTAGCTTGCAAGCAAGTGATTTGATCACTAGAATGTTATATCACGGGAACGAGAAAAGAGTGCATGTCAGTAACGAGATCAAACTAGGTATGGAGATACCGATGATCGAATCCCGTACATGTAATATATCGTGAAACAAAGGGATTAAGATACTGGCATAAAAGGTTCCGACGATCACAGGAAAGTCATCGTTGAATGTGTGGGAGTCAGTATGGATCGCCAGGTCCCGCTTCTGATTATTGATCGGAGAAGGGTCTCGATCATGTCCGCATTATTCACGAACCATAGGGTGGAACACTTAAGGGACACTGACATCCAATTGGAGCAAAAGTTTCATGCCGAAAAGAATAACAAGCACAGGAATTTATTTCACTAGATACTGAAACAGGTTTTCGGGTGAAATTGCAGAAAGTGTTTTTGCATGTGAAATGGAATACTAGCAAGGGGTTATATGTGAATGTTTGTCATTAAAGTAATTGAAAAATTCTGAATAAATAAAAGGAGTTTTATTTAATGAGAGTTTGCATTAAATTTGGTGGAAATTTAATTGCAATTTTGAGTGGGATTTTGAGTGGAGGGAATTGAAGAGATTTTTGTGAGTGGAGTGTCCACCCACATGAATGAGGGGAGGGAAAGGGGGCAGCCCCCATGCACCTGCCACCCCCTTGGGGTTCCCCCCTCTCCTATAAAAGGCACCCCCTCCTCACTTATCACTCACACCTCCTCGTGAAGGATCTCTCTCCCCCTCTAGAATTTGTCCCCCATGGTCTCGGACTAGCGAGATACATGTTCCCGGTGGCCATTCGGCAAGAAAGAGTTGTGCTTCTGCTGCATCGCTGGAGCGAGGAGGTGGAGGTTGCTCGCTGTCTTGTACGTGTGTGCGAGCACGGATGCGCTGCTGTTTTGCAGCACTAGGACTTCCTCTCGATCTTGAGATCGGCAAGAGATCATCTACATCAACCACGAGTTTAAATCGTTAAGCTTTGTCGGTCTTCAAGGGTATTATCTCTATGGATATACATCTGCCCATTGTTTGTATCTAGTAGATAGATCTTGGTACATAGTTCCCACAGGAATTTTTTTGTTTTCTATGTTGCGAACCCTACAGTAGGGCCTGAAGGGGGCGGAAACGCTGAATCTCTGTGAACCGGTGATGCGGCGCGGTAAAGCTCCTTCGGGAAGGGAGCGGGCCCTTTGTCGGGAGGGGCATGGTCCAGGTGCTTAGCAGAGGGGGTGTGGTGTGCCACCGTGCCTGCGACGGAGATGTCTTCCTCACCGCTGGACGGAGAGGCGGCGCCCCAAGAAGCCAGTCCCGGTAGGCGGTCTCTGGCCGTCGGTGGAAGCAGGCGCCAATGACCCAGGGAGCCATCTTCGGTACCCCAGGGGAAAACAAAATCGAAGGTTGGGGATGCATTGGTGGCCTCCTGTCGATTCCCCTTGTGTGCGACGAACTCCAACAAGGAACGCCACACCCGTTGGGACCCAAAATCATTGCATTGAGGCATTAACGACAAAATGGAGTCGATGATATCCTTGTCGAGATAGAGGGGAACAACAGAAGAGGGAAGCGGCACTGGGTCTGCCTTGCCCCCAAGCAGCCAGTTCATCGCCACTTTCAGCATCTGAGCTTCTGTCTTAGAAGAAGGACCGACGAAAAGGAGAGTGTGATCCAAGGGACCAATGTACTCCCAAGCAGGGTGAGAGCGCTCCTGAAAGGGAGCAATGCATTGGGAGACATACCCCTGAACAACATGACGGCCGGAGAGGCCGCGCTTTCGCAGGTTAGAGATCCACGCATACACCGGCATGAGATCCTCGTCGTCCTCCTCCAAGTCACCCAACCCCGAGCGACGGGAGGGGGGAGTCGAGGGGTTATCAAGGACGTTATCACAGATGGGGAAGAGAACGAAGCACCACGACTCGTGCACTCGTCCCACTTCTTCTTCTCCACTAGGTGTAGGATTCGGTAAGCTATCCTGGCGGCGGAAGGTAACTCCTCCCGAGATGGCGTCCCCTAGTTCAATGCGAGGGATTAAGTAATGGAAGAAGAGAGGGATAGAGGGAATCATGCCTACGAAGTCCTCGTGGAGGAATTGGAAGATGGCCAACGCCATGACGGCATTGGGGTGTAGTTGAGCCAGCTGCAGGTGGTAGGAGACGAGAATCTCCCTCAAAAAAGGCGAGAGCGGAGGGTTAACGCCCGCTGCTAGGAAGTAGGAGAAAACCTTCACATACCGAGGGAGACGATTCCCACTGGGAGATTCGGCAGGAAGGAGACGGTTACCCCCGTGCTCATTCTGAGATGAGGCGGCTATGCCGACTAACTTGCCGATGCCCTCCTCGCCTATACCCTTTGGGAAGAAGGGAACCGCCGACTGCCACTAGGCCTCCTGCTGCTCACACTTGTTGAGATGGGCTGGATCGCCCTTCTCACCGAATAGGGAAGCAGAACTCTTCTCACATGCTGGCACAGGAGCTATCTTCTTCTTGGGCGCCATGGATATGAAGGTAAGGGAGAATGTGGAGGAAAGAATGAGGGATGAGGAAAGGGGTTGGTAAATTTGCCTGCTGTCGTGTGAGGAATCACATGTGGTCAAAAGGAGGGGACACACGCCCCCCATTAACCGCAACGTGCTCCACTTGGCAGCACGGCCCAGGGTGGTTGCACGCTTGTTATTACTTTTTTACAGGAATCGAGTCCATCGCCATCAATGTGCGGGACTGCCAAGGTTATACCTCGGCACCATGGATTCATGGAAGCGTTATTATGTGCACCCGCATGCCAGCTCAACCTAGGTTGTCACTTTGTGTGTCGTGCATCTCCTTGGGCCCACGCGCTGTTTAAGGGCGTAGCCAGGCAACAAACTCTTCGTCGAACCATTACAAGCTTCACTCAGAGGCACCAATATCCAGTTGCCAGCCCTCGCCTGGGGGCTTCTGTCAGCGTAATGGTATCGGGGGTCCCTCACGTTGCGCCTTGGCGCGTGGGCTAGGACTCACCGATTAGCAACTTGGTGCACACAAGGCTCAGACGGCAACGGGAACATCGCAAGTGTAACATCCCAATTTCAGCAACCCTGATTTGTTGTCCAAAAGGCAAAAATTAGGGGGAACAAAAACTTTTTCTTGTTACTTGTTGCAATGCTTGCTTACTTGTTTGCTTGTGTTCATGCAACTATTTGTGCATTAGGTGAAATACTTTTTCTCTCAACACTATCTAACAAAAGCTATTTCATAAAATAGATGGCTTGGCTCATCTTTCATATTCTCAAATGTTCTAGCATTTCAAACTTGAGCCGAGATGATTTTGATAAAACAAAAATACTTTATTAGTCTCCCTCTAACAAAACTATGGAGATCTATAATATAATCTCCTTATGTTTTCAAGACAGAACTGTCAACTACTCTTACCCCTAGGTTTTCCAAAACCTTTATTCAAAACCTCTTCATCCCAGCCTTGGTAGAAGTACCAAGAAGTCCTTATCTCACTTCAAAACACAACCTTTTCAAAATACCCATCCTTACCCCAAGCTAGACTTGGTGGTAACCTTAGTAGTAGTTGATAAGCTTGAATAGATGAATTGCCTTGATCTGATGATTGCCTTGTTTGCTTAGGATCTAGAGTGAGCCAATCTAGTAGCTCATCCCTTATGACCCAATCTATGTTTGTGATCATCAATCTCAAACCAAGCATCCAAATATGGATCTATCCTAAGCCACTAAAGTGATCATCTCCCCTCCTAATCATATCAATCTAAGGATAATCCCTTTTGATAGTTTCATACTCAGTGAAGACCCAATATAAGCATGGATCCTATCTACTTAGTTATCACTTCAACATCATCTCCTTGATCAAGAATTTGGAACCTAGCATTCCCTCAAAAACACCTACACTTGTACTCTAGTCTAAAACCCTAAATCTGCCAAAATGGCTGTCTAGAATTCTTATCTAGATTCAATCTTTGGAGCTCTACCTTTTCCAACCAGTGTGCATTCTTGAGAAGGTACTTGAACCATCTTGTAGTACATAATTAGTACTACCAAAGACCACTCTTACCTTTGATTAACCCTTCTGTATCCCACTCATCCATGATGGTTTAGTAGTCAAGATAATAATCTTTTCTGCAAATCTTATCATCTTGCCTACTTTGGTAGAAGCTCACATCTATATACTACCTCCCCTTGACCAAATCTTTGAATGATTATGATCTACTAATCATGGCCTATCAATCTACTTTTCACTTGTTCTCATTGGAGCTTTGTGCTTCTTAAACCCCCATGGTTTATGAGGCATCATGACAACTCTGTTATGGCAGCCTTATTTGCAACAAAGTTTGCCATCTCCTATATATCACCTCATATACATCTAAGCCCAAATATTGCTTCCATGACAATATATATAACCTTTTCTATCCATCCATATACCCCTTGTATCAAGGTGAGCTATGAGCTCACTAATCAAACCATGTTTTAGTGGCATGAAAATAACAAAACCCTAGGTTCCCAAGAATCTAGTTTCTTCCCATTTCACCAAAATCCTTCAAAAACCAAGTGTAAAATGATGTATGAAACAAGTTCACATCATCTACTTTGGAGATAAACATTTTCCAAATAATTTCCATAATTATTTGGGACCTAAAACTATTTAAATTCTGTATCTTACAAAATTCTCAAAATCTCTCCTATAAGGGCAAGTTTGTTTTTCTCCAAGTTACCTTGCCAACTAACTGCGCATTTGAGTTCTATACATCATACCCCACATTCCCATCTCAAAAATAAATATTTTTGAGATTCTTTATTATTTCTTTTTTCCCTTTTTCTTAAATGGCAGAAACAATAAATAATTCCTTAAAAATACTTTTCCATCTCAATAAATTCTAATAAAATTCTCCAATGTGTGTTATGGTATTTAGAACCACCTCACACAAAAAACCAACCTTGCCTAATGTAAAAATATAAAGTGAGATTCTAGAAACCATCTGTGCACTATTTGAATAAATGCTTTTAAATGGGATTTTAATCATTAGAAAAATCCCAAATAATTCTTGAAGAGATGAATTGACCTACTCTATCTACCAGTACCATTTCCACACCTTCCTCAACACCATTTTTCGAACTTATTTCACAACCCTTGTTTGGAGCAATTTTTGCCAGTCAAACTCTTGCTTCAATCAAAAGCCATCCAACCCACACCAACCTAGTCAAGTACTTATCTCCAGCACCAGTACAACCTCTCTGGTCGAATTGTGTAGTAGCACTGCCCTCCCTTGTCCCTTGTGCTTGAAGAGAGTGTGAGAGAGAGGGAGATAATCCACTTATTACTAACTTTTGTTTAGAAAAAGGGCAGCAGCATCTACCACCCCTCTCCTCCACTCAGTACTCTACCACAGCCACCACCACTCAGCATAACCCCTCTTGCCCAATCCCTGGCCACCTCCCTCCCCAAAGCTTTCTATCGACTAGGTCCACCCTACACCTCCTCCCTCGGGTTAAATACCCACAGGCCACCCTAGTGCCTCCCTTCACCCACATCCACCTCCAATGCCCCCACTCACCTCCCCAGACCACCCTCTCCTCCTTCCTTGCTCTGTTTTGCCCGGGAGAAAGAAGGAGAGAAGCTTCGGCCCTCCCCAAGAAATCGAGCAAGGCCTCTCCCCCTCGCATTTCCCCTTTATACATGTCACTGTGACATGCTCCCCTCCCTCTACTCTATCTAACCGTGCCCTTCTATGTGCCTAGGGACCTCTGCATCATCGCCTCCGACGAGCTCCGGTGAGCTAGGCTCGGGCGCCGTCATGTGAATTCATTCCCGACGCCAACTCCCCTCGTGCCGCCCCTCTCTTGGCTTACCTCCGTCGACCGCATCCTCCTGCGCGTCCTCGCCGCCTCCAAGAACTCAAGTGATCCGCCCCATCTCCTCCTCCACCGCTAGGGTTTGCCCCGCCACCGGGCCTATCTCGCCGGAGATAACGAAGGCCGACCGTTAGATCCACTTTACGCGGGCGGCCTGGATCTCTCCTTACCCCTTCGCGGGTCTCCTATCTCTGACCGGTGGGCCCCGCCCGTCAGCAGTTTGAGCGCGTCTCCCGCGTAGCGCGTGATCCGGATGGGCCTTGTCTCGCCTGTGCGGCCCAGTTCGCCCAGATCTGGCCCGCGAAGCCCTCAGCCCCACTTTCCTTTAATTAAAATTTTGAGATCTGAATATTGGTACTTAGGTTTAAATCGAAATGAAAATGGAAATACCCTAAAAAAAATTGATATTATTTTTCATAAGTACCTACGTCTCCACTCTAATATGCAGAATTGGTTTTGGACCAAAATATTGTACAGATAAATCCTAGGAAATAAAATATCCAAAGGTGTTCCTTCCCCTAAATGATTTCAGAAAGTTTGGTACATCCAAATGGAGAAACTCCAATTGGTACTGAAACTAGTTAGTCATCCCATGCATGAAACCCTGATCCTACCCAAAATGGTTTCCTGGTTTACCCACAACAAAAATAACAAAATCAGGCCTTTTTTCCTTTAGAAAATTCCCTAGGTCAAACCAAATGATGTTTTGACCTAATTCCAACTCCCTGCACACCCATATATCAACATATTTCAAAACCCAGTAACTCTTAATTTTCTGAACCCTTGTTGACTTTTGGTGAATTAAACTGTTATGTGCATGGTTTAATCACTAATAAATCTACCACTTTAGTTCTGCATATCCAAAAAGGTTGATTCCAATTTATACAGAAAGGTAATCCAAGTACATACCATGGGTCTCTGGAATAACATCAAAATCCCATGTAGATTTAATCTGGGGAAAAAGACAAATACCATCCAGAACTGACTTTGGGAATTTCTCAAGGGCATTCTGGTAAATTTTTTGAGGTGATTCCAACTCTCAGTGAACCAGTCCATCAAATATTATCTAATCACCCAAGGAAATAATTTTTTGGAGCTCCAGAACAATTTTGGTGAATTATTTCCTCAAACTAGAGCTTCATTCACTATAAAATCCATTATAAATCAATGGTAATTGATAAAATAGTGAAACCACTTTTTTGGGTTCATTTTATCAATACCTATCTGATGGCATCATTTTGTTCACAATTTTATCATGTAGAACTTGTCCTTGATCTAAAACCCCTTATCTAGGTAGTTTTTGACTATAAATCTTAAATAGTCAATCTACAAATGCAACCAAAGCATTTCCTTTGTATTTCCCAACCAAATCATCAATACTTACTAATCTATAAACTTGTTTTATAAATTTGTTGTTGTATTTATTGATGCTCGTATGCCTTGTATTGATTGTGATGTGGTTTGTGTGCATGTATGCTCGGTAACGACGATAGTTGCGATTGTGTGCCGTCGAGAAGAAGGAAGCCTCGGAGCATTATTATTCCATTATTGTTATTGTTGGTATTCTGGTATTCTAAAGAAGTCAGGGGACATATCGCTGGTCACATTCAAGCCACCTTCTTGCTCATAAGCCTTGTCCTATCATTTTACTTATGCATGTTTTATCTACTGTTTGTGAAACTGCATTGTTTTACTTATGATGATTTGTTATCTGGTAGTGGCTTGGCTCCTCCAGCTAATACCAATTGCACTAATAAGTGCAACCCCTTTGATGACACCGACTTTCCCTAGTATGGTAGATGGTGTATTAACACCATAAAACCTTGGAAACCCTGTTTTAGCCAAAGAAAAACTATGGGATGGGAAGACCCCAGAAAAAGGCTTACAAAAATGATTTATGATAAAACCTTGGTGAGGCTTGGCCTACCAAGTGGATTGGAAAATGAGAAAGGTTTTGGTCTTACAAAATGGTTGGACGAGTGATGGAGGAAAAATGTTTACGAAAACACGCTGGGTTGTGTAGTTTACTATGCTAGAACAATTAACCGGTGCAACCACAAATCATCTAGAATGGGATGGGGCTGGGCTGGAAGTTTCTCTAATCTGATATAAGTACCTCACACTACAACAAGGACAAACAATCCCTAAAGGGTGGGCCTTCTCTGTCCAACGTTCCATGCGTAGCATCGACCGGGAGAAGGAATAAAGGGTCTACGGGCATCCATGCGATACTATGAGCCCCTCATTGAAAGCGCACACCTGTCGAGGTACAAAACGCACTCTGGTTGGCTTGCTAACTATATAGGGCATCCCGGTTTTGAGGGGATTAACTTCATAGGGTAGGCACTTGTATCAGAGAGGGCATTCAGAAGGTCTTGACCGGTTATTCAACCCATGATCGGTGTAGATCAGGGATGGGTAATCAGATGGTGTGGGTATAGTGTACAACCTCTGCAGAGTGTAAATCTATTTGAATAGCCGAGTCCTCGGTCATGGACGGTTATGCTGGCGGCTGCACGACGGGTGATGGTTTTGATTTCAAAAAGGACTTCAAAAAATCAATGCTTGAGAATGATTTTACCATGAGATGGACGGAAAAATGACGAAGGAGTTTGGTCATGAGATGACCGAAAGGAAAAAAATGGGTGACCCAAATCCTAGTGTTTTCTTATAACTTTTTAAAAAGGTTCCCCCAAATGTTTTACAAAAGTTTTTCAACAAAGATATAGAGATATGCTATATCTACAAGAGAAACTAGTTTATAAAAGAACTTCTCTTGGAGCCATCCTACCACAACCATATTACATATCCTTTATTATTGTTCTCTTAAGGTGGTTTGCGAGTACATTCAAAGTACTCACCGGCATTGTCCCTGGATATTTACTTGGCCAGACTTTCAGATGATCGAGAGAAACGATGGAGCTGCTGACGTCTGCGAGCTAGGTCATCTTTCCAGTCAGTTGCATGTAGGTTAAGGCATGACATGGGCTCTGCGCTTGAAGACTTCCGCTATTTGTGTTGTAATCGCCATAACGGCCACATTGTAAGTTTTGTAATCGTTAGTTTCTGCATGATGTAATGATACTGGCCGGTTATGCTCATGGCTCACTGATCATGGGACCGTGAATTGTGTGCATAACAGGTATTCTCGGACCGTAAATCCGGGGTGCCACAGCAAGGACACAAGCACCGTGTGCTCTAAGCAGGTATGGGTGTGATATGATAACCTATGGATACTAAGTGTCGGCTATGGTGCAGGTGCCTAATGGACGAGACAGACACTACGAGACGAGTCATGACTCGTCGGCCAGGCTTGGACGAGGAGAAAATGACAAGGACATGCGCGACGTAGTATGAACCCTTCTTTCGAGGGATGCCTCGGAAGGAGGATAAGGGCGCAAGTGGGGGACAGTGGAGCCGAGGAGCAGCCTTGATTGTAACGCGGAAGGACCAGAAGATCGCCCCTCCTGGGCCAGGCGTGACCCGGGAGCAGAAGTCAACCAAGCCTGACGAGGCGTGTCAGTCCCATCTTTTGGAATAGGCGACGCACCTCTGCTGTTGGACAACATCATGACATTGCCACACCATAGACAGGCGTGACAAGTCAGAGCCTGAGCTATCACGTGGCCATCAAGTGCGCCTACGCACCACCCGTGGCCGTCCATTGGCCACATACACCAACCGTCTTCCTAAAGACCGCGTGGCACACCGCGATTGAGCCTGGCAACGCCCTTGGGCGGTGCTCCATGCCGGTTCTTGTAGTGGCCCCTTGAGGTAAAAAAATAGGCACTTAGACAATGTGAGGAAGGTTGGACAACCAGAAAGGGGGAGAGACTAGCACAGACCACGAGTAGCCGTGAGGGAGAGCACGGATACCCCTCTCCATGATGGAGACGGAGAAGAGAAGTGAGAAACAGGAAGTCCAGGAGGTGTAGAAGCTAGAGAAAAAGCGACTTCCCGGGACCACCGATATCATCATCTTGTATATCTATCCACCCCAGATAATCCACCAAAGCAATACATAGGGTTGTTGGCCAAAGGGTGGCCTGAACCTGGGTAAAAACGATCATGTGTGCTATGTGTATGTGTTGTGCCCGTATCAGCAGGTTTCTGCGGCGAAGCTGAGGCGGAACGCCTTTGTGTCCACTATCGAACAAATAGGGGGTTCCCAACATCCTCGATGTCCGCATTAGCGAGACAAATGACATATATCTGTAATCTTGACTCATGTATATATATATATATATATATATATATATGTTTCTGAGGGTTCCATCATGGACTATTGTGTAATGATATTACTTCGTTTTCTACAGGCATGCAGGTGCCTGGTGGGCACCTTTCAATCGATTCTATGTGGGTTTGGCGGGAATCACTAAAGCTTGCATAGGGCCGATTTGAGGGTGTTATAGTACATCTTCGAGAAGCTCCTCGAGATCAATATATGGGAGTGCCTCTATGGAGAGCTCCTCGAAGATGTCTGAGGACAGGATCCTAAGACATCTTCGAGAAGCTCTGCGATAGTCGTGTCCCTCTCGCACCATCTTGCAGTTTATAACTTCTCTATCTAGATCAATATGTCCGGGAGCTAACAAATTTCACATATTAGGGGTGCCTCTATGGCGAGCTCCTCGAAGATGTATGAGGATGGGATCCTAAGAAATCTTCAAGAAGCTCCGCTATAGTGGTGTCCCTGCTCTCGCATACCATCTTGCAGTTTATAACTTCATATGGATGCATCTTGTCTATTTATAGATTAAACATCACAACATAGTGTCGACACTCATGACATAATGTCGACACTCACCCCTGTCATAGTGCTGCCACCCACTGAAATAGTGTCGCCACTCACTAGCATAGTGCCGCCACTCACGACATTGTGTCGACACTCAGCCCTGACGTAGTGTCGCCACCCATGATTAAATAAATCTAAATTTTTAGTCCCGGTTGGTGTCTCCAACCAGGACTAAAGGTTCATCTTTAATCCCGCTTGGAGACACCGTCCATGACTAAATAGGCTCGCGCCAGCCCCAGCCTGTCGCAACCCCTTATGTTCTGGTTGGTGTCTTCAACCGGGACTAAAGATGGAGTAAAAAAATTTAAACCAGTCAATAGTTTTAGTACGTAGTATGTCGTCGCATCCGGAGCCGAAGTATCATTGTGTGTTTTTATTTTTAGGCCGCTGCTAATTTTAGCATTGTGATTTCCTTTAATATAGATATAGATTAGATATATATATAAAAGGATGACCGATTTGCGGCCTCACAACGATCGGTAATCTCGCAAGCTCCCAGTTACTATAGATTCCTTGATTCTACCAATCACCGCCCGACGCATCGCCTCCTTTTCCGTTGTTTAGATTACCGGAACCTCCTTCGTCTGTTACTTTTTTCTCTACGCGTTCGCGTCGTTCGGCTCTTTGGCCTTGCCACCACTTTCTGTACGTCTCTAGACGTCCGGTCCTCTCCGATCTTCGTTTCGCTAATTCCCAAATCTTTCCTTCCTCTCCTTTTTTTGAGAAACACATTACAATCAAAGACGCACACAACACGTACATGCACCCACCCCTATGAACGCACACACGCACACTCTACCCCTATGAGCACCTCCGAGAAACTGAGCTGGCGGATTGGGTCTTGAGATTGACGAAGTCACCACGGGCGCCTCGCTGTCGATGGGAACGTCGCCTCCCACTGAAAGAATATTCCGCCTTTTATGCAACACACAGTGTCAAACTTGGTATTTGAACTCTGGTGGACTGGAGGTACAACCACCCTCTTAACCATCCAACCACAGATTGGTTTGCCCTTCTTCTCCTTTTCATCCAGTCTCCTTTCTCTCCTGCCTACTGGTGGCAAAATAGGGACAGCCTCCATGGTTGTCCATGACCATGAGTAGACAGGTTTGCCGGGCTATAGGGCGGCGCTTCGCTCCTCTCGGCAGCAAGACAGTGAGCTCCTCCACGGTCTGTTCAACTAGCCCATCGAGTTTTTCAAGAAGGGTCGTGACCATGCACTGATCCACTACGCCCCGTCGCTAGTTTGTCAAGAGAAGGAGGCTTACAGCATCACGTGCACTGGCGAGGGATGCCGTTTGTGGCGGTGACTGCCGGCTTCACGATGGTGTACCACATCAGGGCGGGCTGTTCACTTCCATCCTGCTTTCCTCTGCCTCTCCTCCCCTCGCCCGCTCCGATTTTGCCGCGTCCTTGATAAATAATGTAATTGTAGTTAGACTAGTCCTAGTCGATAACCCGAACCATACCCTAACTTGTATTGTACTCTATCTCCCTAATATAAATACATACCCAGCCGGCCAGGTTATGTCGTGCGCTCCAAACACAATATTAACTATACTAGTTTTCATGGTATCAGAGCCGGCGGCTCTCTAAACCTAGATCCAATCTAGCTTCCGCTTCCACTCTGGCCATGGCGACCAACTCCCCGGAGAGTAGCGCTATCTCAGGTGCCAAGTCCTCCTCGTCCTTCTCCTCGCTGAGCAGCGGATCGTCTGCCAGCGTTGTTGCTCCGATGACGTCGATCATACCTGCTACCCCGACAACATTGGACAACAAGATCTCCATCAAGCTGGCCGCCGACAACTTCCTGTATTGGTGTGCACAGATTGTCCTGATCCTTCGGAGCAACCGTCTTCATGGCTTTGTCGACGGATCCCTGCCTTGCCCACCGGAGGAGATACCAAATCCGGACGCTAGCAAGACAGGAGCTATCCCTACCATACCCAAATCTGCAGTTTGTGGCTTGGCATCAACAGGATCAGGCGATCTAGTCCGCGATTGTCTGTTCTCTGTCTGAATCTGTGATCAGCATGGTCATGTTGGCCTGCACCTCTCATGATGCGTGGGAGATTCTCACGTCAAGCTTCGCCTCTCAGACTATAGCGCGTGCCTCTCAGAAGTTCGGAAGCTCGACACCACCATCTCGGTTTACTACAACAAGGTGAAGGCAATGTCAGACACCTTGTCATCCATCGGACAGCCGCTCCGTCCCGATGAGTTCAGCACCTACCTCTTCAAGGGTCTTGATCAGGACTACGACCCGCTCGCTGGTCTGGTTGGGGCACGGGCAATCTCTGATCCTATGCCGATCCAGGACATATATGGCCAACTCCTTGCTACCGAGCAGCGCGTCAAAAGAAGGCGCGCACAAGTCCGCTCGGATGTTCATCTGGCAAACTTCTCTGGCCGTCCCGGTGGCAGCAACGGTGGTCACCCCCAGTACCATCAGGCGCCCTCTCAGTACCAGCAGGCACCACGTCCTGAACAGCAGGCTAACAACTACAAGCCTCGCAATGATCAGCGCTCTGGTGGTCAGCCGCAATCTGGTGGCGGTTCACGTCCAATCTATCAAATTTGCAGTAAAGTTGGACATGTTGCATCTTGCTGCTTCAAAAGGTTATATGCGCAATCTCAACCTCTACCACTACCTCTACCACTACCACAGTTTATTTGCAGTAAGGTTATTTGCTTCAAAGGTAAAATTTGCAGTAAGGTTTATTTCTTTCAAGGATCAGATTGCTGATGTGTTCACTAAACCTCTACCACTACCACAGTTTCAAGCTTGTATGCGCAATCTCAACCTTCGAGGATCAGTTGAGATTGAGGGAGGGTGATAAACAATGTAATTGTAGTTAGACTAGTCCTAGTCGTACATGGTTTGAAGTCTATAACCAAACCATACCCTAACTTGTATTATACTCTATCTCCCTAATATAAATACATACCCAGCCAGCCAGGTTATGTCGTGCGCTCCAAACATAATATTTCCTATACTAGTTTTCAGTCCTCACCCAGGTTTCCTAGGATGTAGTCGGGAACCGGATGTAGGCGTGACCGTACAGTCTCTCAATAGAGCCGTCGGCTCTATCGGCGCCATCGCCGTCCTACTTTCCCTCGGCACATCGCCACCACGTGATGCATCCCCTACCTTTACCTCAACCAAATCTTAACAATCATTTGCCTTTCCGAGTTTCCGTCAATGCGGGCTAGCTGCTTGAGAAGGAAAGCACGACACCAGGTGCCTGTACATGGTTAATGGTTTTCAATTTGTAATATTTTTTTCTTTTATTTTGTCTTTGTTGTGCAGGCAATTCTGTGAGTGGTGGTTTTTCAATTCGTGCTGCTTCTGCCGGCCTACATAGCAGGTTTCTAATTTTCGGCCGCCACCATTTGGGGAATAGGGTTCATCTAATTTTATCTTTGGTTTGTTTGCTGCTACCTCTTTCCTTTGATATTTTTCTTATTTTTGTTTACTTATTGACGCTGTTACTTTTTCTGCTTTTATCAGGTTTATACACTGATTTTCTTGATGTTTCGAAACTGGTATCTATGACCGTCCTTCTGTTGGTTGGCCTAACATGGGTGATGATTTTGTTGATCTTGATGATTCTTTGTCTTCTAGGCCTGATATGAGAAAATTTTCTGTCTCATCCGCCCGCTACGAATTCTTGGACACCTCTTCCGCCTGTTTTGCACAATAATTGGTTTGAGATCCTGGTTTTACTTGGATGGTTTTCTTATGACTATGACTTTAGTATTCAAAAATCCTCTATGATGGATTCACCCCACTTGGGTGATTTCTAAGAGATTTAATATGAAACAACACATGAATTCTTATCTAAATTAAATAGCAGATCATGTGAAGGTTTTATACTACTCACCACAACAGTTGAGTTGTTGGTGTTGTTGCTGGTTGATCTGGTGATTTTATCTTGTTGGTTGTGTTGCTGGCCTGATCTTGTCCTTCACCTCCTGGTGCTGCTCCTGCTACTTTCGGTTCATGTAAGCTTGGCCTTGATCTTTCTATCCACCTGCTCCACCCCCTCCTTATGTCACCATCTGGTGAATGCTTGGATGATCTGGTGTATGGTTTGTCTGGTGGTTTGCTTGGCTTTGATAAGCTTGGTGTGTTCATGGTTTGATGTTTGAGAAGGAGAGTAAGCTGCTGGAAGCTTTGATACGACTGGGCTCTTCTCCTTTTGCTTGTGTGGGCTGATGTTGTTGTGTTGACAGCACACACCATGCAGTTAGATGACTATGCTGCCTGGTTGTTTGGTGCATTGTGTGGATCAGATCAATGATGTGTTTCACCTTTTAACCTTTTGCATTTCACTCACCCGGTGAAACCTGCCCCTTTACTTGTTCTGATATATGGACTTGTGGCTTATTTGATATGAAAGAACAGATACTTTCACATTGGTGAAACTTGCCCCTTTAGTAATTACTCAATGATCTAATCTTGAGCAGTGCACTTCACTGCTCTCCACTGAGAGTAAATCAAACAATTAAAATTTTATTATTATTTTGTTTGTTTTGTATTTTGCAGATACAAGATCTGGATACTCAAGATTTAGTATAGAAGGAATCGAGCTAAGGATCCCGCATCGCCGCTTCTTCCCCATCCCCGACGTGCTCCACCGCTCGCCTCATTGATGACCCACAAGTATAGGGGGTGTATCGTAGTACTTTGGATAAATAGGAGTGTCGATCCCAACGAGGAGCATAAGGTGCTGAATAGTGTTATGGAGCAGGAAATCCCTGTGAATACTTAGCAAACGGATTTTTAGTGGTTTTCTGACAAGGCAACAAAACAAGGAGCAAGTAACAAAGGTAACGAACAAACGGATCAAGTGGCCCAATCCTTTCTTAGCAAAGGACAAGTCGGTGGAAATACTTATAAGGACCAAACGTTCTCGAGGACACATGGGAATTCTGTCAAATGCTTTCGCTTCAAATAGCTGAGTACTCTTCTTTGGTGTTTGTAAGTGTTGTGTGGGTGAACCTATGCTAACATACCGCCCTTCCTAGGACTAATACATACTTGTGATTAAACCCCCTGCAAACATCTGCAACAACACGAAAGTAATTAAGATATAAATCTAACCACAGCCTTAAACTCTGAGATCCTACGCTCCCTTGTGCAAAGGTGTCCTAACGGGGGTTCAGGTTTCTGTCACTCCGGCAACCCCACAATTAGTAGCCAAATACACAATGCATTCCCCTAGGCCCATAAATGGTGAAGTGTCATGTAGTCGACGTTCACATGACACCACTAGAAGAATAGCACCACAACTTAAATACTAAACCATTGAATAATAACTCAACACAGATTCACTACTAACAACATGACTTCTCCCATGTCCTCAAGAACTAAACGAACTACTCAAAAACATGATATGGATCAAGATCAAAGATGATATGATAATGGATAACAATCTGAACATAAACAATAATCCAATGGTTCCACTCACAAGCATCAACTACAATAGTAATTAACACCAGGAAAGTTTCCCCTAAGAACTAAAGCAATATCCAACACAATTGTTACAGCGGGATGGAGTGGTGATGATGGTGCTAGTGGATATAATGGTGTGGATGATGATGATGATCCCAATGAATCCTAGCTTGATGACGGTGTTGATGGCGATGGTATCCCCTCTCCGGGAAGGAATTCCCCCAGCAGAAATATGTCTGTCGGAGAGATCTTTCTCTCTCGGTGTTTTCTGCCCCCCCCCCAGTGGCGGCGGAAATCTATCTGTGGTCGCCCCCTAAGGCTTAGGGTTCCGTAGGGAAGATAGAGGCGAAGGGGCGGAGTCGGAGGCCAGGCAGGTGGGCCACACCTGCCCTATGCGCGGGGCAGGTGGGCCCGCGCCTAGGGGGTGTGGACCCCCTGTGGCCCCTCTTCGCTCCTCCTTCTGTCTTCCTTCGTCCTCTGGTAAAATAATATGTTTCCATATTTTTCTGGTATTTTTCTGATCTTCGCGAAATTGCACCGAAACGCCTGCTTTTCCATCAGAATCCAGACTCCGGCAGTCCATCCTCCAAGAATCATCCAACATGCATAAACATATGAAAAGCCATAAGTAATACCTCATAATAAGACAAATATCAATGAATAGAGGTAAATTATGATATAGAATGGTGATGCAAATTGGTCGTATCAACTCCCCCAAGCTTAGACTTTGCTTGTCCCCAAGCGAAAACTAAGCTTAGTAAACATGTACACAGGTTTATGGAGTGAAGTGTCGATAAAAGAATACGAACAAGAAGCATCACACTTACCATTGCACAACTCATAGAAGAAAGCAACTCACCATTATATAACTTAACTTGCAACCAAGTACAGTAGTCACAATAGAGATGCATAAAGATAAATCATAATTGTAATTGGCAAACTTGTTCTTGGTCAGAGAACACCTGGCAAATAGTTTCACAAAAAGCTTTTTGTAGAAGTTTTAAAACATGAGCATTCTTTGCTCAAAAAGGTTTTCTTCACAAGTGACGGCTTTCAAAGTAATACTCAATATATAAGAGTTTTGTGTAAACAAGGAAGATAAAGAACATGATTGAATAAATCACCATATGAATGCTTGAAACACAACAACTCAAATGCTGGCTGGAGATAGAGAGGAAGTAGGTTTACTGACTCAACTTGGTAACTAGGAGAAAGGTCCCTTTATAGAGGGAAGCAGGGATTACAAGTCATAAAGAGCTTCCAAAAGATTATGGTACTTACTAGCTTTGAGCCCTCATTGCCCCTATCATAGGCATCTTGATATGATTAAGGTTAAAGTGAACAAGGATGTAGTATATGCTTGACGAAATATAAGTTGGCAATCTCATGTCCCTTGAATATGAGGGCCACTCCTCATGCTACTCAACTTTGGTCACAGGCAAGTTCTTTATTTAGCTTTCCCATAACCAAAATGACAAGGCAAGCATACAATGAGCATCTCAGCGATCTTTTTATTTACTATATGCATAGATTTTTATTAAGGATGCTTCATAGATAGCTCACTATGGTGATGCTGCAAGTTTCCATCATCATTAAGCACGGCTTAGGCTAGCGGCCCAGGCGTTTATCTAACACAGAATACAGACTCCGTGGACTTACAAGTTTCCTCTTTATTTCACACCGTTGACATCCATAGACAAAAGAGCACGATATCAACTGCGTACAGAGTACAATTGCAATGTTGAAAACGTTCCCCGTGACAACACGGTTATGCTAATTCTAACGTATAGATGCAAGCATATACAACTTCGATGTTCATAATGGTTCAAGTCTATTAGGGGCAAGGAAATAAGGTGTGCCATCAAGTTCGTGAGAGCTTTACTAACTAGTTTTCACATAACAAAATACTTTTTAATTAGAAAGGTAGATGAAACTTGAGAATTTGCTTGGAATAGCAATAGCTACTAGGTAGATATGGTGGACACAAGTGGCAAAAGTTTGGTTCAAAGGTATTTGGAAACATGAGAAGTATGCCTTCTCAAAACAAGTTTTTGGCTAGCAAGGTTGGGTAGCAAGCAAGAGGGTTGAAAGAAACAAGCAAACATACAAGTAATAAATCCAAACATGCAATCTTCCTTGAAGAGACAAAAGATCTTAAATAAGGAATACTAAGCTTATGAACCAACAAGAAAGAAAACAAATGATAAATACCTGTAAGCTTTTTTTTCTTTCTCTTTTTCTTTCAAACCTCAAAAATTGTTGCTACTGACCAGACTCGGTTTGCCAAAACCAATTTAGATCCACTTGATGCTCCCAAAGTGGTGCCAATACTGATCAACAAGATCCATCATATAATAGAGATTGCAAACTAAAATAAGAAGTGCAAAAAAGTAAAAGATGAGACTTCTCATTAATATTCAATAAAGGCACTCACACTAAGGGATACATAGATAATCAACTAAAGGAGAGATACTTCCACATGCAAACCAAACTATAAGATAACCTCTCTACCACAGATATGAATCCACTAAAAAGGTAAATGATAAAAGATAATGGTGGTGATACTGTGGCACTCCCCCAAGCTTGGAACAAGCCAAGGGGATGCCAAACCTGATGATGAATTATTCCTTCGGTGGTGGTGGTGTTGCTCCCTTGTTTATAATAAGAAAACCCTCCAGCATCTTATGAAGCTTGTTGTTCTCCTCTTGAAGTTCATCCACCTTTATCCTCAAAGTACGGTATTTTTCACAAAACTCATCAGTGGTTCGAAGGGCTTCTGCTGCCTCGGGGCAGTATCTGAAGTCTGGATAAAGGCTACGATTCCCTGCATGTGACGAGAAAAAGCATCTGCAGTGTTAATCTCTCCTACAAAAGTAGGTATCCTACCCCTTGTTCCTGCGGTGGTTTGTTCTTCCAATTTTATCTCCACAGGCTTCTTGCCTTTATCGTTGGCGGAGGCCATGGTGCTCTAAACTTGAGAATATTTCCCTCAGAAACAGATCAAAACAAAAACACGACGAGAACACGATGCACGAACCTCGGGGGATCCGGGGTGTTATATATTACAAAGTTTCTAGGCATAAGGAAGGTACTGACATGGAAACGAGTAGGAGATGGAGTTCGAGGGTGGCACACCCCCTCCAGGCGCGGCCAGGCTGGGCCCGCGCCTGGGGTGGGTTTGTCTGCCCCAGACTCTGTTTCCTATGCAGTTCCTTCTCGTAGTCTTCCTTATGTATTAAAAACATCAAAAATATAAAAATATTGGGGTTTCACGAACCTTCTGTTTTCACCACTTTTACCTATTCAAAGACGAACTCTGCAATTTCCTTTTCTCCTTCTCCTGAAAATTTCCTTCAAACAAAACCCTTGCACAAACTCAAAGACAACATTAGTGTAAGAAAAAACAATGAACCTTTAGGTACACACTTCAACTGAAAACCCATAAAAACAAAAGCTTCTGTAAGAGGCAAATGCAAATGATGACAGAAATCTGTCAAAACAGACCAGCAGGTGAAGATTGATTTTTTCAAAGACCTTCTGTTGCTCAAATCAAAAAGTGTGGAACTAATGAAAGTTGGGTAACAACTTAGAAAACATGCTCAGAAAAATGCAGCTCCATCCTAAGTACTGATCTACCTCACGAATTTTTACAATACAGCACAAAAATCTGTCCCAAGATAGCCACTTTTCACAACTCCTCTACTTCACAAAAGTAGTTGAACTTGACACAAAAACCAAAACAAAAAGGATAAGGAGCGAAACTTCCAAAGATGCTCACATAGGATATATATATTTGAAGTGAAAGAGAGCATCAAGAAGAAAATAACCAACACACTTGAGTCTAACCCACTTCCTATGCATGGGGGTGTCATGAGAAAACGAATTGTTGAAACAAAAAGCCACTAGCATAGGAAGACAAAACAAATGCAACTTCAAAGCTTTTATCATAAATCAGGGAAACTTAACATCATTGAGATGCATAAAACCATGTTTCCCTCTCTCAAAATAACTTTTAGTAGCACTTTGAAAAAAGTTGACAATATAACTATCAGGGGCAACAACTTTATCATTAGAATAAGCATACTTACAGTCATCAAAAGTGGTCCAAGGTCATAGACTAGATCAATAGAAGCAAGTTGTTCCATCCTGAAATCTTTATTAGGCAAGCTATTTTCACAAGAAGATTTAGCAAATTTGGAAAAGTTAAACTCATAAGAATCTCCATCAAACTTAGTTAAAACTTTCTCCTTCTTACAATCAATAATAGCTCCACAAGTGTTCAAGAAAGGTCTACCAAAAATGATAGGAAAAGTTTTGCTAGCTGCTGAATTAAGCACTAGAAAATCCGCAGGATACTTAATCTTACCGCAAAGAACCTCCACATCTCTTACAATGCCAATGGGGCAAATGGTTTACTTGTTAGCAAGGTGAATAACCACATCAATGTCCTCAAGCTCACAAGGACCAATATCATGCATAATTTCCCTATAAAGCTCATAAGGAATAGCACTAGAACTAGCACCAATATCACATAAACCATAATAGCAATGATCACCAATTTTAACAGAAAGCACAGGAACACTAGCTTTTCTAGCCTTACTGGGATGAGAAATAATATTAGAAGCGTCTTCACAGAAGAAAATATGCTCATCCTCTATATTTCTAGTGACAGGGTCTTTCACAATGGCTACCATAGGTTCAACATTCAATTGCTCATCAGGCTCCACAGTTTTCATTGTACCTTTGTTATTTGCACTAATAATCATAGAATGCTCCTTTACCTTAGCTGGGAAAGGCATTTTCTCAACATGAGGTTTAGGCATAATATGATTAGTAGTACAAACTTGAGTACTTCTAACGGTAACATGACTAACAACATCTTTATAAAGAGCATGGTACTTATTCCACTTCTTTTTGGGAATTTCATAGTTTATACCTGACTTTCTTCCTTTGTCATTCTCCCAAGATTTAGTGTTATCTTGAATACGGTCTAAGAGATCCCATTTAGCTTCTTCCTTCATACGTGTGAATGATCCAACACAAGAGGCATCTAGTAAATCTTTATCATGAAGAGAAAGCCTAGCATAAAATTTATTGAGAATAATATTGTTAGGGAGTTCATGAATAGGACATTTAAGCATTAGTAACTTCAATCTCCCCCAAGCTTGAGTTGTACTCTCTCCATCAAGAGGCCAAAAGTTATATATAAGATTTCTATCCTTATGAATCTCACTGGGAGGATAAAATTTAGAGTAAAAGAGAGATGCCATCTCCTCCCATTCCATGGATTGTCCATTCTTCGGTAGCTTATACCATTCTTAGGCTCTCCCTTTCAAGGATATGGAGAGTAACTTCTTCTTCACCTGTTCAGTTGTGATACCTGCACACTTAAACAACCCGTATAATTCATGGATAAAAAGCAAATGATCACCAGGGTGGACAGTTCCATCCCCTAAATAATAATTATCCATAACACGATCAACAATACTAGTAGGTATTTTAAAAGGATCTATCTCAACATGTGGTGGTTCATCTACTACCCTAGCACTGGTAGTAGTTTTCCCAAACAGAAAACCAAGTGGGTTATCCATATTGGAAACAAAGCAACAAGCAGTAACAAGAGCAATACTCACAGTAAAAGTTTCCCTTATCAGTTCCACTCTTCAATAGCGCTTCACTCCCCGGCAACGGCTCCAGAAAATAGTCTTGATGACCCACAAGTATAGGGGGTGTATCGTAGTACTTACGATAAATAGGAGTGTCGATCCCAACGAGGAGCAGAAGGTGCTGAACAGTGGTATGGAGCAGGAAATCCCTATGAATACTTAGCAAACGGATTTTTAGTGGTTTTATGACAAGGCAACAAAACAAGGAGCAAGTAACAAAGGTAACGAACAAACGGATCAAGTGGACCAATCCTTTCTTAGCAAAGGACAAGGCGGTGGAAATACTTATAAGGACCAAACGTTCTCGAGGACACATGGGAATTCTGTCAAGTGCTTTCGCTTCAAATAGCTGAGTACTCTTCTTTGGTGTTTGTAAGTGTTGTGTGGGTGAACCTGTGCTAACATACCTCCCTTCCTAGGACTAATACATACTTATGATTAAACCCCCTGCAAACATCTGTAACTACAGGAAAGTAATTAAGATATAAATCTAACTACAGCCTTAAACTCTGAGATCCTACGCTCCCTTGTGCAAAGGTGTCCTAACGGGGGTTCAGGTTTCTGTCACTCCGGCAACCCCACAATTAGTAGCCAAATACACAATGCATTCCCCTAGGCCCATAAATGGTGAAGTATGATGTAGTCGACGTTCACATGACACCACTAGAAGAATAGCACCACAACTTAAATACTAAACCATTGAATAATAACTCAACACAGATTCACTACTAACAACATGACTTCTCCCATGTCCTCAAGAACTAAACGAACTACTCAAAAGACATCATATGGATCAAGATCAAAGATGATATGATAATGGATAAAAATCTGAACATAAACAATAATCAAATGGTTCCACTCACAAGCATCAACTACAATAGTAATTAACACCGGGAAAGCTTCCCCTAAGAACTAAAGCAACCAACACAATTGTGCTGGTGGAGATGATGGTGTGGATGATGATAATGATGATGATCCCGATGAAGCCTAGCTTGATGATGGTGTTGATGGAGACGGTCTCCCCTCTCCAGGAAGGAATTCTCTGGGCAGAAATCTGCCTGCCGGAGAGATCTTTCTCTCTAGGTGTTTTCTGCCCCCAGAGGCGGCAGAAATCTATCTGTGGTCGCCCACTGGGGCTTAGGGTTTCGTATGGAAGATATAGGCGAAGGGGCAGAGTCGGAGGCCGGGCAGGTGGGCCACACCTGCCCTAGGCGCGGGGTCAGGTGGGCCCACGCCTAGGGGGTGTGGGCCCCCTGCGGCCCCTCTTCGCTCCTCCTTCTGACTTCCTTCATCCTCTGATAAAATAATATGTTTCCATATTTTTCTGGTATTTTTCTGATCTTCGCAAAATTGCACCGAAACGACTTCTTTTCCATCAGAATCCAGACTCCGGCAGTCCATCCTCCAAGAATCATCCAACATGCATAAACAGAAGAAAATCCATAAGTAATACCTCATAATAAGACAAATATCAATAAATAGAGGTAAATTATGATATAGAATGGTGATGCAAATTTGGCGTATCACTCATCGTCCCTCTAGTCATCGCCTCGCCTTGCCGTCGCCACCAATCGCTCCGGGGTGAGCTTCTGGTGCTCCAGGAACCCGTTCTCCCACTAGCTCGTTGTAGCCTCCACGCGCCAGTCCCTTGCAAGCTCTGTCGCCGTCGCTCACCGTAGAGCTAGCTCCGGTGACCCAAACCTAGCTGCACTGCTCCTAGATGGTTGAGTGTGAAGCACTGGTTCGATCACATGTGCTCACTCGCCCGTGCGCTCTTTCCGGTGCCGTCGCTGGTGACCACCTAACGGTGTTCGTCGAGATCACGTCACCACGATATCACGCTGATGTGGCACGTGGATCCGCTGACCGCCAGCGTGGCTGCTGATGTGGCCCTAGGCTCAGTAGTCAGTCACAATGGCTAGGGCTCTCCCCTGTGTAAAAGAGTTAAATGCATGCGCTCACGTCAGTGTGACGCGGTAATTCTTTAATATGGTTTAGTAATTTCAAAAATTGATATAATCTTGTAAATTCAATAACTTAATATCTATAAGTGAGAAAAATATGTATAATATATCAGAATGTTCAGAAAAACAAGATCTATATTTTAATAATAATGCATTGTTCAGCAAATTTAATTACAAGTTTAATTATAATAACAAATTAACCCCTCTCTTATGCATCTGGGGTTTCTCCGAATTAGGGTTTGGACCCCTCGGACCCCTTTTAAACTGTCAACCTTGTATTAGGGTTTCATTTCAATACAATTTAACTGGTCATATCATCATCCTTGCTTGAGCATTGCATCGATGCCATGTCTTAATTTTTTCCCTTTCTTTATGGTGTTTGGTTCTTCTCGTAGAATACAATATCGAGATCAAGACCGAAGTCCGAGATCAACACCATCAAAGATCGAAAATCAATACTTGATCAACTGTAAACAAATCAAGTACAAGATGTCCGAATCTCTGCTTATTTGTTATCAGCGGGCAAAGGCAAGCAAAGCCCCACCATGATCCAACCCTATGCTTTTAAAGTATTTTTATTCTTGCCATGATGCATACGATTCTACTATGGTCTTTTATCGATAGATAGAGTATCCTATGTATTGCATTACTTCCTTCGAAATTATATTACCTAATCCACTGCTCCTAGTGTAACTAGGTTTGGCTTGTGTGCACTGCTAGAGGTTATATTTGTGTCCTACTTAGCCATGCTTAGTTATTGGTGCTGGTTCATCCAGATGATGTATCAGATGCAAAGAATCTAATATGATAGGAGATCGAGGTATGAAGGTGATATGAGACTAAAATGCTAAGGCTTGTAGGGGAGGCCATGGTGGGATGTGGCTTTTGTAGTCCCATGCTCTCCACCACTAGCAACCGAGTTCTTTCCTCTTGAACCAAGACGAGCGTACAACCACACGGATCCTGGAAAACACCACAAGTAACTAACTTGCCTAGTAGATTCCATGAGTCACATAGTTCGGGCATTCCATTCGAAATATGAATAGAAAATGTTTGAAAGATATGGCGGGTGAAGGTGCGTCATAACAGGTAGGGAAGCGTGAATAGGGTTGCTTAGGGTAGATAGCGCCCCTAGTAAACCAACCTCGCCTCACATCTCTAAGGACCGGATTCGGGATTTCACCCGTTACGGCAGAACCATTCTTAGGGCATGACTCATGGTCTCGGCGAAGGCAAGATAAAGGTCTTGTCCAACCACCCTCTGCCATCCTTCTAAGGAAGAGGGCTAATCTTAAGTGGCATTAAGAATTGGTTGGTACGTGTGGGTAAAGTTGTACACCCCTGCAGGGTTAAATCTTTTCGAAAAGCCGTGTCCACGGTTATGGACGAATTGGAAACACACGTGATGATCATAGAGAACTTGAACCTAATCGTAAAACAAGGAAACTAAGATTTGTTAAGGATGCTTCCTCATGGGTACGGTCGAGGGGGTGATCCTAGATGAGGTTTGGATGATGATTTGGTGGATATCAAAAGATGTAGATCGATACTTTGGAGATGATGCTCTCTCATCCCCTTCTAAAATATTCTGATTAGACAAGCCTATTATCCCTTTGGTTTTGAAAACAAAGATAGCTTTATGCAAAACAGCTCCACCAGCCATAAGTCTTGATGAGTACACCATGTACTCACCCTTGCTTTGTTAATAGTTTTGTAGCAGAGTAAGTGTTCCCCTGAAGATCAATATAGCGCGACATCGACAACGACGAGTAGCTTGGGGTTCCCGGCCGGCAGCCTGAAATCTATGGGCTGGGACGTCACTTTATGCTTCAGGCCTCTTAGACCATTTGTTAAGTTTTCTATGATTATAATAGCATAATTTGCCTTCCGTTGTTTTATGTTTGTGGTCAGTGGCATCTGCTTGTAATAATTTGGTTCTTTGCTCAAATATGAGCTTTGCTGTATTTTTTGTGTCACATGGTTACTGTTGTGTTACCGATTCTCTCACTAGATATTCTCAAACTCTAGATTAGGCTTATGTTAGATTAAGTTTTGGGATTTGTCTAGTACTGATATCTCCGGATATTAATTTATGCCCTTTGTCAAAGAGACAACCAATATGAAGGTGCACATGTGTGTTCGGCTGCGGGAAGAAAAGTATTCGCATGTAAGAGCAGGTACAATAGAGTCTACTCAGCAGGCTATAAGACATTCCACGTCATCAAAATCCTATCTGGAAGAGAGAGAAACGAAGAGAGAGAACGGAGCGGGTGCTCTGCGTATCGCCAGGCTACAATATTATACGAGAAATTGCCATCCGCCTGCAGCCCGATGCGGGTGATAGCGCCGGCGCTCTGGATCTGGTGCGTCTCCCGCGCCTCCCGCCATTCTCCCTCCACCACCGCGCGCCAAATCCAGTATTCCCTCGCCCCAAATTGCTTCATGCGTGCCAAATTGAAGAGGCCTCCAAGATCTCCCCTAAATCGCCTCCCAGTACCTAAAACTGCCGCTCCAAATCGTCCCCAAATCGCCACCTCCAAAGCTCAACAGTCCAAAAGGACGCATGCGCCGGCGCCTCTTGATCCAGCGGCTTCTCATCTCGTCCCGATGGTGGCGCCTCAGCTCGTCCTGCCTCCGTTCCTCCCGCCTCCGCCTCATCAGATCTTGTCGTCACTCTTCCCGTCAACACATGGATCAGCCTCTTGGATCCCCCCCACGACCAGCAAGTATAGCAAGTTCTTTGGCTCAAGGTCCCTGCTGGACACCGTCTACAGGCGTTGGTGGTTGTACGTATCCTTGGCAGATGGCTGAGAATATTGATGTCTCAGATCCGCAAGTATGGTATGTGTTCTTTTTTTATTTAGCTAATGCTCTGTCATATTATCTCAGTTGAGTTTTTATCTAGTATGATACTATGATCCGTCATTGTTTGCAAATAAAATATACAGTCCATCTTTCAATTCGGTAATGGCCCTTGAATTAGTGCTCCCATCATTGAATTTTCATACAAATTTTGTGTCTGACAGCAGCACATGTTGACAGTCTAGTTCTTTGGTTAAGATGCTACTGATTTATTGTACTTATTCTCTGTATATAGAAATGCTACATGGACAAACAAGCTTTAGTTAGTTGTCGGTATAAGCATATAATTTGTCTTATTTATTATTCAAAGAACATTGCAGACTGGTCTTATTTATTATTCATTAGCGAGTAAAATAAATGTACTGAAGTTAATTGTTTGATCATCTTTTGCTTAAGCAGGGGGATTGGATTCTCACCCACCTGGTGGTTTCCTTAGTTTCTTTAATAACACACCAAGCCACACACAAGCGTGGGAAATGGGACTTCCTCGCAGCCAATCAATTTAGGCGATGGCACCAATGGTGGCGATTGTAAAAGGACTGAAAAACGCTTGCCATGGACAAAAGAGGAGGATTGTAGATTGTAGATTGGACAAAAGAGGAGGATTGTACGTCGGCCTGCACGTCTATGTATAGAAAGAGTGTTGGAAAGATCATGCTAGCTTGTGTGGTTCTCCACAATATGATAGTCGAAGATGAGAGAGAGCAGGCCACCATTCATATTGACTTGAATGAGAATCCAGGGGCTTCATTTGCTCTGCCTCCCGAAGTGAATGTTGGTGGTAACCTATGTTTCGCTGATGTGCTGCGTAGAAAAGCTACTATTTGTGCTCGTCCACAACATACCCCGCTCAAAAATGATTTGATCGAGCATATTTGGCAGAGATTTCGAAATAGCCATCATAATTATTCGTGGTAGGATACTAATATCTGCATGTTCCTATTCCTTTTTTCCTGTAACATTGAGTATGAACATGATATCTTATATGCATTTTTATTTCAGGACTAGGCTCTGATATGGTGATTGCTGCTGCTGGTGCTACTTACAGGTATGCATTCTCTAATCTGAACTTGTTCTTTTTATTAACTAAAGAGCACTCTACTCTATTATTAACATGTGCTTGCTAGTACATGTTGTCAGTTTCATTTGTCTAAATATTTACCAATATTGTTTTTGTTTCTTTTCACAAACAGTTACCAAGATTAATGATGCAAATGGGTGGTTGCTCCTTCATACCAAAGTTCCAACTACATTCTGGCACTTGTGTTGTCGTCCAAATGAAACGGTTTCTTTTAGTGAGATTGTATTTAACATTTTGTTTCGTTAATGATTTCCTATAAAGACTGTAATTTCTAAGTGTCGATGTCATGGTGCTATGTACCTCCAGGTTGTTGCTTATCGTCTTCTAAATCGGCTTGTTTGCGAGAGACCTTATTTGTTGCTTGCTTATTAATTAATTTCCTGTGGTGTATTTTGATGGAGTGGATGGTATATATATTTATGTTGCTTAAAATGGCTACAAAGATACATCTCACGGTGGATCACTACAGCTCATATGCACATGTAGTTATTAAATACTTAAAGCATTTCTTATAGCTAGCCTAATAGACAGCTTATTATACTATACTGGCTATAAGCGGACTCTAAGTGACATGACATGAAGTTGCCAGCTGCTAGGTTTGTATTGAAGTTGAGTTTGGGATTATAAGTCCCGCGCGGATAACTAGGTTGCCAATTTGAACAATAAGATATAAATAGTATAGCATAAAAATTATATCATTAAAAACTTTAGAGGTTATATTTTCTATTGGTATAATTTTTGTGATATATAAGTTATATTTTGTTGGTTAAATTAACAACCTAGCTATGTCCGTAGGGCCTATAATTCCGAACGGAGGAAGTACTAAATAGTGTGTAAATTCATTAAATCTAGACAAATATGAGTCAATTTATATGGGTCGGAGAGATAGATAGGAGGAAATACTTGTGTTAGGCTGGCAGCCTGGAACTCCGGTTCTATAAAAAGACACCTTGGCTCGAACTCTTTCTTCCACAGCTAGCTTAGTTTCCATCCTCTCTCTTACGGCCATGGCTGATCCTGCCTATTACAAAAGTCGTTCAGTAACCTCCCAGATCCAGCAAAAGGAGCATGACCTCAGTTTGTACTTGCGCGAGGGAGATGACAATGACAAAAACATCTTAGCCGAATCAAAATTTGGTTACATGGGTGTCGTTGATAGGGCCGTATATGGTGGCCCTCGGGACGATGCAAAAGTTTGAGTGTCGGGTGATCACCTGCCGGCGCCAAGCTCGACTGTTTCAGCCTGGCCTTCACAGATAAGAGGTTTGTCATTTCCAGCCTCAATGTTGTTCAGTACTTATAGGTTTTTAATCAGGGCCCAGGTGTCAAGTAAAACAAAAATTGCGGGTAAAGAAAAAAATTACCTAGCTTGTAAAGATTTACCTTTGCATGACATGATATATATATATATATATATATATATATATATATATATATATATATATATATATATATATATATATATTTTCATATGCCTGAATTAGGTTGAACAAGTCGAGTCTCAAGGTGCTCGGAGAGATTGGAGATGAAGAAGGTGAATGCGCAATCATCGGTGGTACTGGAAAGTTTGCCTGCGCACAAGGTGTTGTCACCTTCAAGAAAATCAAGACCGAGTCCAGATCTCGGACGACCAAGAAGCTCCATGTGCGTGCTATGTCCTTAACTATGACCCCTGCTGACCCAAGAACGGTGAGAAACACTTGTTCGCTTCATAGGTAAAAATCGAAATTTGTGGTGCAACCATTTTCTGAAGAACCGATTACTGCATCATCTTACAGGTGGATTCAACCTCAGGACAGGACACCCCGCCAGATGATCAACACACGCCTCGACGCAACCCCCGGCGGAAGCGTAAATTAGAATACTCCTCTAAATATGACGATTACCTAGAGTAGCTAGTACGATGATAAAATTTGGTCCACTGGGTCGTCTTGGCCGTGAGCCTCCTGTAACAGACCGCCTAGAGTATTAATTGCTGGAGTAAGGGGAGTTTGTACCACTACCATGCATGCATTCATCATCTCAATGAAATTATGCTTACATTTTTCCGAGAACCAGCAGGAGATCTGGGATTATTGTGCTACTTTTTGTTTGGATAACGAGCTAGCAGTGGTATTGACTTATTTTTACCACTGGTGCCCCGTCTGTGGTGGCATCAGATCGAGCAGCTGTTCTTTCACAGTTGAATTACTCATGTAACAAACCTCTTTCCATCTTAATATATCGACAGCGGAACTCCCTCCTGCGTTGTCCTCGAAAAATATATAACCAGATTGTCATGATTTTGTCGACTTCTACACGGTCTCGGTTGATTTCATGCTGGCTTCTTCAGCCCTCATCTCGTATTCATAAGGAAATTGATAGCAGTGTGCAATAATTTTTTTGTCATGAAAAACTAGAGCGCAATAAGCATCGCATCCCCAAATTTTGGGAAACGACCGATTTGACTTCTTGTCATTTCATATCTCATATGTGTCGTTTGCCCTATTTAACGTGAACGTTGTTGTCTCTAATGCATGGCCCCGAAAAATAGTGGCAGTCCGGTTAATGACATCATAGACCATATCATGTCTAACAAAGTTTGGTTTCGTCTCTCGAACAATTCGGTTCTCTTAGGAGTTTCAGATGGTGTGAGTTGTAGAACTATTCCACAATCACTCTGATGTTTGTCGAACTCGTGACTAAGATACTCATCTCCTCGATCTGATCGAATAAACTTAATATTTCTATTATGATGGTTCTCACTTCGTTCTCAAATTCCGTAAACTTGTCAAACATCTCAAACTTATGCTTTATTAAATAGATATATATGTATATTCTTAAATCATCAATAAAAGTTATGATAACTGCCTCATGTAGGAACACTCATTGGTCCACCAAAATCAGAATGTATGATCTCCAACAAGTCGTTCGATCGCTCGACAAAGCCCGTGAACAGGGTCTTAGTCATCTTGTCCAATAGACAAGCTTCGCATACATAAAATGACTAAGAGTCAATGATTTTAAAATTCTATCTTTGTGGAGTTTTTCCATGCACCTCTTTCCGGTATGGCCGAGACGATGATGCCACAGTACAGTGGAATCCTCTTCTGCCCTTTTTAAACGCTTCGGGTTAATGTTACAATGAATAAACCACTCACAAGAGGAGTAAATCCATACACAAATTATTAAATGAAATAGAACAATCATTGTCCTCAGACTTAAAATAGTAACAAATGCAATCCCAAAATAAATTTTTTACATAATGCTGGAACATAATAATAATTATTTAATTATATTGTACATCCTGAATGGAGACTAAGTGGCAAAACTTCTACGGCCAGAGCGGAGAACTCCACTCCTTCCTTAGGTGCATCTCTACCTCATTCTTTTCCAGCCTCTTTGCCTTCTATAGTCCCTGCATCAAGTTGTAAATGCGAGCAACTGATCTGTTATCGAATACCCAAGACTTTGAGCATGGGCCGGTCAAGAATATACCAATAACGTGTATAACAATTATACCTTTATCGGTCTTACATGACTTCTTCATTTCTTGTACTTACCGTTGCCCTTCCAATGACTTTTGACCTTGCAGTGGAAGCACTAGTGGATACTCTTCTTGGGCTTCCCTTTGCCCTTCCCCTTTCCAGTCTTGGGTTGCTTCTTAAACTAGGTGGTCCTGTTCACCCATCCCATGATTGGCATCCTTTATCATTCCAGCTTTAACTGTCTTCAGCATGGCGAAAACCTCGTCCGTGCTTTTGTCGATCCCATACATGTTATATTCATGATAAAACCGTCATAAGACGCTGGGAGACACGCAAGCAGCACATTAGTTATGGTCTTTTCCCTGTCCTTGAGCCGACTTCTCATCGAGATCTTGTTGTTCACCTAGAGGTTCAGCTTGCGATGCCGAGGAGATTGTTACGCATGAGCGTAGTTTTGTCAGTTTTGATCTCCGGTGATAGCCATAGGTGGCATCGACCTGTTAATTTGTACTCACTTGGATCATGCTAGTTTACTTGGCAGAATCTCGTTTAATCTGTGCTGGCGCTGCGTGCCGAGCTCCATGTTGTCCGCCACATGGAACGGTCGCTGTGCACCACTTCGGGCACTACTGGGCTAGTGGCACAGACGGATCCTCAGGCTCATACCTGCAGTGGAGCACGATGTGATGTGGTGGAAGTCTAGGTCTTCGCCCTATGTACAACTGTAATCAAAGGACTAGTTGGATCTTGAGTAGTAATTGATAATTTATCTAGACCTGCAGTTTAGAGATTAACTCACGTGAATGCATGTTCTTCCGTGGTGAGTAGCATCTGTCCACCACATGGGCCAGTAACTAGTGGCATAAGGCCATTTCTACCGGATCGACCCAAATGATTTGCGCGTGTCTAAAACTGTCCGCGCGGACGCGCGGGGCATAGGCGTCGCCCCAACGGGCCAACCCATCTGACGACACGTGTCCGGCTTGACCTATGCATGCATCTAATCTGAGCTCGGTTGCGTCGGTCCGGACGCGCGGACAGCTGCCCGCGCGTGCCACTTGCCCACCCGCCAGCCACACACGGCATTGATTTAGACGCGGTCTACGGCGCCGATTCAGACCCAAGCGTGTACGAGCCAAAGCTTCCTAGGATCATGTAAGTCATCATCTTGATGTAATAGCGTGGCCGCAGCGAGATCTTCGGCGCTTTCCTCAGCTAAATAATGATTCCAAACCGTGTGATGCTTAGGTGCGAGCTGAAACACAAGCAGGAGATCGAGAAAAGAAATCATACGGATTGGCAGCGATTCAGACGCAACCGCAGCAGTGATTCAGAGGTGCTGCACGGAAGGCTGATCGGCGGCAGTCTGCGCCATCAATGACAAGGCACACTGACCCACTGGGCGCCGACCGCGTTCTCGCACCGGCATTGATGGCGAAGGAGCAGAAAGCTACGCCTGTTCACGGGCGAGGGGGCTATTTAACCCTGAACCCGTCGGTGCCGCACTCCTCACTTCTCGTCATTGCAAACCCGAGCCACCGCCACTACCATGAACGATGAAGACGCCGTCATGGATGAAGAAGGGGAGGGCAAGAACGACCACGAGGTGTCTGGCTCTAGCAGCCAGCGCTCCGGCTGGATGCTGGTCTTCCTCCGTGGCACGTCCCTGCCGCCTCCGCCGCGGCCGGAGGATTTCCGGGGCCGCCGCGTGGAGGCTCGCCCGCCACCGCGGCCGGAGGGAGAGCGCCGCGATCGACAATTCGCATCGCGGAGTGCGAGCGCCGCTGGAGGGAGGGACGGGGCATCCAACACAACGATGTCTCCCTCCCAATCGGCTGGCACCTCAACTGGGACCGTGTCCCGGTGCCGCCCGTGCCCAAGGAGGGGAAGGGTCTAGAGGAGGAGATACGCCGCCGGATCAGGGGCCTCCCACCGGTCCTACGCTACGATGCCGCCTACCAGAGCGTGGCCTACTAGAAGAAGTTCCTCCAGTGGGAGCACGATGTGCAGCGCGCCACCAGCATCCGCCGCGACCTGCAGCCGGGGGAGGTCTACCTCGTCCCCGACATCGACTCGGACGAGGAGGGCGCCGTCAACCACTCCGACGCCGATCTCGACAGCGAGGACGACAACGACAAGGGCGGCGACGATGACATCGTCGTCAAGCAGGAGGCGGTGGACGACGTCGCCACGAACCTGCCCCGGGAGTACCGCGAGGTACTGCCACAGGGCTACGACGAGGACGCCTTCACCGAGCAGGCCATCGCGAAAAGCGCATAGGAGGAGGAGGCCCAGTGACGCGGCTATGAGGAGTCCCTCGAGCTCACCCGCATGGTGGCTGAGACGAACGTCCAGCTGCCTCCACCGCCGCCACGGCCGGTTTGTGCGCTTCCGATCACGTCGGAGGTATGGAGCTGGCGTACCTCCCGCATGGGCACCGTGGCCTGGGCAGGTGATCAACCCGCATGTGCCCGCTCCGGTCCTTCCGTCGCCCAACCTCTGGATGCCGCCGAAGTACATCGACCTCGACCCATAGATGGACGAGGCGGCGCTGGCGCGAGAAGACCAGTAGCTAGGGATAGTAGTTTAGATTATGTTTTTTATATTTTGAATATAAATTAAGTATAAATTTTGCCTGTTTTTAACGCGGACTATTTATGTTTGAACCTGAAAAAAATTGCCGTCCAGCGCAGATAAGTGGGTCGCGCTGCTGGACGCGACTGACTGAACATGCCAGACCTTCTATCCAAATCGATCGTCCGATCCAAACGGACAGAAACCGGACCGTTTGGTTCGATCTTGTGGAGATGGCCCAAGGATTCACATGCTCTAGTTCTTGTTACGGTAGGAATATGCTAGCTAGCTGGTGTAGGAGACAAAGAGCAGATGCTAGCTTAGTGTGAGTCCAGGTTCTCGCTCTTTGATGAAGCATGCAAATTGGTACTACAGTATTTATCTAGACCTGCAATTGCATCACGATTCACGGACTGCTAGCTAGGTAGTAATAAAATGCTAATCACGTCGTGGGTGAGTGTCAGCAATCACATGGCTAATCTCCTACTCCAACCTGTCTCAGATCGCTGCTGCGGCTTGGGTGGCTCACGCCGGATCCACATGTGGCATGTGCCCATGTCCTTGTTCTAGCCAACGTCATATAATATTATATATGCGCATTTATATACGTATGCTGGAGTAGGAGCAGCTACCGGCGAAAGTGCATGACTAGTAGTATATCTTGACTAACGAGCTCGATCAAGTCATGGAAAATAGATAAGTATTTATGATCTACTCCCTCTATTTTAAAATATAAAATTTTTTAGCTTTGTGAACCAAATGTATCTACATTTTTTTTATAGATAGGTTTACTCATGTTTAAAGTGAATCTAGATACTAAAACAAGTTTAGATGTATTTTTTTCACAAACCTAAAACATCTTATTTTTTTTTTTTTTGAGAAGAAACATCTTATATTTTGAAACGGAGGGAGTAGAGGCTATCAACTAACTTGCGTGCATACATGGCCAAACCCCCCAAACCAGTTAGCTTTCTTCTCAGCGTACATCGATGATTTACAGGCCCACTACATGGCAAGGTCGAGCACTTAGTAAATAAGTAAGCCAAGGAACAAAAGGAAGAGAGAAGCTTAGGTCAGCGAGAGCGGCATAGAACCATGGCGGACACAGCGATCGCCGCGGTGCTCACCAAGTTCGGCGAGCTCGCGGCGAATGAGGCCAGGGTGCTGATTCAGGTGGACAGCGGCATGATGCTGCTGCGAGACCGGTTGGAGTGGCTGCAGGCCTTCATCCGCGACGCCGACCGCAAACGCCGGGCCGGCACCGACGGGCTAACCCGCGTGTGGGTGCGCCAGACGCGCGACGTCGCCTTCCAAGCTGAGGACGCGCTCGACGAATTCTTCTACGAGGTGCCTCCCCAATCCCCATACTCCCTAGCCTACATATGAATTATGATACCTGATGATTTGGACCGTCCCGTTTACCAATTACTGTTACTCTCTCTAACCCATATTAATTGACTTAGATTTGTCAAAATTTAGATAAACCTATATACTAAATAGTATCTAGATTCATTTAAATTTAGACAAATATGAGTCAATTAATATGGGTCAGATGGAGTAAATCAAACCTTCTCTATATACTCATACAAAGATTGTAACATATGCACACAACCATTTCCAAAAAGGTCGTCCCAACTAACTAAGGCCTCGTTTGTTATTGAAACAATATTTTGGTTTCTAAAAAACCTGAAGTATTAAATACTTTAAGGTGTTTGGATTCAATAAATAATATGGTTTAAAAACTAAAATATTTTCTAAAACTATGGTATTTTAGAAGTATTTTAGAAAGAGGGTCAAACCCTCTTTTTTCTAATACTGAGAAAAAAAAGCCAAAGTATTAGTTTGCTAGACACTAATATACTATGGCATTAATATACTTCAGTTTGTATAAAACTTAGTTGGCAAACTAGGCCTAAGCTTTTTCATCGCTGGTTTGGACGGGTTCTCAAAACCAAACATAAAATCGGTGATTTAAACGGCACCATTGACAACATGCCGAGCTCGTTCGCCTTCACCGAGCAGGAACAAGACTTACACTGGTAGAAAAGGGCCCATGCGTCCCGGTTGGTAAGGGCCATTAGTCCCGGTTGCCCAACCGGGACGGGGCAATCGGGACTAAAGCTCTAACCATTGGCAACCAGGACAAATGGGGCACACGTGGCGGCATCAGAGCGCGAGGGGGGGTGGAGCACTAGTCCCGGTTCGTGTTATAACCTGCTGCCGCGGCAGAGATTTGGCCCATTTCTCTGCCGCGGCAGAGAATTCATTTTGGCACATTTTGTTGCCGCGGCAGCATTTTCGCCACTTTTTGTGCCGCGGCAGAGAATTCATTTAGGTTGTTTTATTGTTTATTTAGTGTTTTGCACTTATCAACGAAGGAACCTTATATTACACAAGATCATCATGACAACATTACATTGAATACACGGATCGAGTTCATGCACTACATACAAAAGTTGCTATTCGATGCTACCGGCCAATTTCTTGAAAGTTGCTATTTTTACAATTCCTATTGTCTATACACAGCCGAGTAGTATTCCCCTTGTGTGTTTAGGACTTCTGCATCCAAGAATCCCTCCAATTCCTCCTGAATTGCTCGTATGCGATCCTTTGGCAGAAGACCGTCCCGTAGACGTTCGATCTGATTTAAAAAAGGAGTCAGCCTATATGAATATGAAACTAAACACAATTTGATTGTAATAAAAAACTATAGAAATTGTTTACGTACGTGGAGTTGCTCTAAATTTCTGCCCTTCTCATCGCACGTCTGCCGGATGAACTCACATACATAGTATCCACATAGATTGTTACCTGGTCCCTGCGTCAAGCACTTTACGAGAACAGAGTTCAATCAAAATAATAATCAAGCATGATAATAACTGTATCAAAACTAGAATCAAAGAGATGCGCGAATATAGCTAGTGGTGCTTACATCTAGTGGTTGAAATGTAAGCTCCTCTTTCCAAACACCCCTAGCCTTCTTGGTGAACCGTTTCCAAGCGCTGCCCGGCGTAGAAAACGAATAAAATAAGTTATTAAGTACTTGATATCATAAAATTCACGAACGTTGCCGATATAGTGTCGTAATGATTAGAATTACCGCTGGAGAAGTATCTGCATGTCCTTCCACGTCTCAAGGGGTTTATGTTTCGAGTCCATGACTAGTACACGCCCTTTGTCAAGTTGAATGATTAACAGAATATAGTGGTACCTGTGAATGCAGAACTAATCAATTATATACTTAACATCGAGTAAGCGAAATAGAAAGTGTATACAAGACAATAACACTCACTGGAAGTTGTAAAGAAATAGTATTTCCCTTTTGGTTTCTTGAAACCTTAACGCGTGTACTATATTATCCTCCGTATCCTGGGGGCTTATTTTGAGATTAGCTTCATGAACCCAATATGGGTCAATGAAGCCAATGTCATAGATTTGTCCTCTGCTGCATTCGAGAATCTTCATTCTGCATATTACAGTATGATTATATACATGCAATAAACAAAATAATATAGCTGGAGACTAAATTAATTACAGAATTAGTACTTACAGACAATAGGCACTCATGATCGATTTGTCCAAGGCGTCTTGATTGAATAATTGAAATAGTTCATCAAATTCAATGGATATCATGTCATCCTTATCTTTCCCATGATGCTTTTTTGTAACCCTCAGCACTATCCAGTTAGCCCCGGCCCTTGTGGCATGCATGTACCAGTTATGCAATCTTCGCATTTTTGTTGGAAGATTGTTTACCTCCTCAGGTTTGACGAGAGGTTTTCCGTACTGGTATTGGTATGCTACTTCACTCACGGGGAAGAACTCTAACTGGGATAAGTACTGGGCAATACTCATACCTTGAGCAGCGGCAGCTTCTCCGTATTGTGCAACTACCTCTGGATCATACTGCTCTTCGGCCCCATATTTGCTCGACCCCACATTGGTTTGAGAAATCACCTTGAGAGGGGCGCAAGTCTGTTTTGCTTGTTCTCCGAGCTGGGCAACAGATTTCCCGCTTGCATCAGTACTGCTCTTCGAGGCTTTTTGTGCCGCATGTGACTTGAGAATAGAACGCTCATAGTCTGATGACAGCTTTGGCTCGGGTTGATGAAGATTCTTTAGCATTTTCAACACTTTGGCTTTTTCTTCTTTGGTGCTGGGGAACTCTGGCTCTTTCGGCCGCCTCAGCTTAGCGAAAAACGCTGTCGTTTCCGCATCAACGATCGCCGTAGTCTCCTCTTCAGTACAGTCATAAGCTCTCTTGGGAGGAACCGTTGGTACTTTTGGAAGAGGCTCTTTTTTACGTTTCGGCGATCGCTTACGACGCACAGTAGCGGTACGCTTAAGCTTTTTATCCTGAGGCGCCGGCGATGGCTCCCGCGGCGATGGCTGCACCGGAGATTGGTGAGGCGACGGAGCCGGTTGAGGCGACGAAGACGGCTGCCGCGGCGGCGACGACCTCGCTGGAGACGGGTGAGGCGGCGGCGAAGATGGCCTTGGCGTGTAATTTCGAAGCACGATACAATCCTTCGGCCATAGAATGGTGACGTTTTTTGCGTCACCCAGCACAGTCACATCCCCTTCACCAGCAGGGTAGTGAAGATCCAAAACCTCAAAGGTGGGCATGATTTCATCCACGCCGACAACAGCGTAGCCCTCTGGAACCGGACGACAGTGGTAAGTTGGTGTGGGTCCAATTGGTAAGGCATAGCCGACCGCCACCTTCATTGATATGTTCACAACTTTGACATGTAGCTCGCAGTGTGTCATCTCTGTGATATCATCCACTGGGTAGCCAACAGGAGCCATCGTCGGTGCATCATCGGCATCGCCATTGTCATCACCCGGGACCTCGGTGGAAGCCACACTGCTTTTTCGATTATTCGATAGGCCGGTAGCATCGAATGCAGTGTGCTGCTGAGATGGGGCGCCGGTAGTACTTTGCTCTTTAAGTGTGTTAATTTCATCTTGTTGTTGCTTTAATCGTTCTTCAATTAAACGCATTCACTCTTTCTGACTTTCTGCTTCAACTGCCGCCCTGTCCTTTCTCCTTTGACGGCTTCTATTAGGATATTTCTTCCTCTCTTCGGGAAACCCAGTCCTCCATGATTGGGAGCCTCTTGTGCCTCGTGTTCGTCCATCATGTTCCTTATTTCCAAGGGCGAGTGTGAGCTCATCATTCTCTCTATCGGGAATGAAGTCCCCATCTTTAACAGCCTTTACTGCTTTTCTGATCCTCTCGATTGGCAAGGGGTCTTCTTTATGTCGTATGTTATATATACACCTCCCTTCCGAGTCCAACGTGCCCCCATGCCCGTAAAACCAATTCCTTGCACGTTCTACCCAATCGTCTGTCTCTGGGGTGATATTTTTATCACGCAGTTCCTGCTCAAGTTTCTCCCACTTAGGAATGCCAACCCTGTAGCCACCTTGCCCCATAGTATGGTGATACTTCTTCTTAGCAGCATTCAGCTTATTCGTTTCAGACATTTTCTTAGCTTTTTCTGATTTCTTGTATTCCACAAACTCATCCCAGAATGGTTTTATCTTCTCAAACTGAATATTCTTGAAATCGGGAGTCTTCTTTTTCACGACATAGTCAAGGTGCAATCTTTTCTTCCAGTTGGTGAAACACTGGGCCATCTTCTTTAAAGCCCACTCCCTGACCTTAGCCTCCATGGCTCTCCCATGTTGTAAGGCGTCCTCAACTGGATCCTCCGCATTTGGATCCAGCTCTATCTTCGGTAGTTTGAAATTAACCATGAGCCTCTTCCACAGTAAATCTTTGGCGTGGTTAGGGACAAATAAACATGTTCCCTCTTCATCCGCATTAGCAGGACTATTCCAATTTCTAATGGTGATCGGGATTAAGTCCCTAACGATTACTCCGCATTGTGCCACAAATTTGGTTGCGACAACTTCGGGAGCTGTCGGTCTGCCGTCTTCAGCGACATCTTCGATCCTGAACCTCTCATGGTCTTGCAAATTTTTGGTTGGGCCTCGTCTGCTCTTTTCAGTAGATTCCTTCGATCCGGAGGGCTAAAAGAAGAAAGATCGTCGTTACTATTTCTATATAGATAGCAGATGATTAATTAATGAATTGATTTATATTACATGCACCTCGCCGGAGCGGTCGTCTTCTCGATTACACAAGGCATCGCCTTCTCCCTCGCGGAAGGCAACACCTTCAACCTCAAACAAGTTGTCTACTCCGGTAAAAAGAGGATCACCCTCACCGGAGTTGTTCAGAAACGTTGATACGTCTAAATTATCTTCCCCACGGATCACACCTTGGATTAACTCTTCCTTTTCTTCGTCTCTGACGTGTGGGTCCATATTTTCTGCATAGGTGGAAAAACGAATAAGTCAAAGCGGCTAAAGGAGAAAGTTAAGTACGGTGTTGAGAGATATAAACCCTAATTCAGAGAAACCCTAATATATACATACACAATAATAAAAATGAAGAGAAAGGGAAACCGTGTAGTAGATAGGCACATCGTCGAACCCACATGCACCTAAGTTGCTTGAAAATGTGAATCGGGTCTAGGGCTACCCACAGTGACTGACCAGTGGGGCCGAAGACCAATAATACCAAACTAATTAATAAACCTAATAATACCTAACTAATAATAAACCTAATAATCCAAACACCAAAAAGAAAGGGAAACAATCAACACATGGCATCGATGCAATGCTCAAGCAAGTATGATGATATGACAAGTTAATTTGCATTGAATGTAACCCTAAGAAATGCTCGACGATTTAATCGGGGTTCCGAGGGGTGAAAACCCTAACTCGGAGAAACTCCGGAACACATGAGAGGGGTGGATTTGTTCTTCTAATTAAACTTGTAATTTAAGTTGTTGAACAATGCATGATTATAGCTTAGATAGCTAGGTTTCATTTTTCTGAACATTTTGATATATTATTCATATTTTTATGACTTATAGATTAAAAGTTATTGAATTTATAAGATTATAATTATTTCTGAAATTATTAAAAGATGGTTAAACTTTTTACACCGCAGGCATACCTACCCACAGTGACTGACAGAGGGGCCCCATGGCCACCTCAGCAGACTCGCAAGCAAGAGGGACCGGGGGTTATTTCTCAGCGACGCGGCATCTAGCCAGAGAGGCTGACGAGTGGGCCTGGGCCACGCAGGCAACACGTGGACGCCACACGAACGCCACATCGGCTCGCCGGCCAACGGGCCAGACGGCGGCGTGGGTTGGCGCTAGGAGGCGAGCGGGGCTGCATGGGCTAGCGCGCTGGACTAACGCGGTTGCGTTGAGCCAAAAGGCAGCGGCGCCGCTTCGGATTGGTCACCGGAGCATGGCGCATGGCGAGCAGCGGCGGCGGCGCTTGCAGTTCGTCGGCGAGCGGTGACCACAGAGCGAGGGAGAGAGGGAAAAAAGGTTGGCGAGATCCGCGTGCTCACCGTGGTGCTCAAGGTAGTGACGGGGAAGTGCGGGGAGGTCCTGAACGGCGTGAATGGCGACGGCGGCCGGCGTCGGTGACGGAGAGGACGTGCTCGATTCCGGCGGGAGAGGGCACCCCAGCAAGCGAGCTTCGGTGAGGAGGTTCCTGGCGAGGAGGCGGAGCTCTAGAGGCAGCCGTTAGGGCGTGCAGGACGGCGGGGCAGCCTGCCGGCGTCGGGGGCGGTTGTGCGCGCGTCGGTGAAGCAGAGAAGTGATGGGGAAGGGAAGAAGAAGAGGAAGGGCTAAAGGGTTATAACCAAAGGACCTTTAGTCCCGGTTGGTGGCTACAACCGGGACTAAAGGGTTATACGTCCCGGTTGGAGCCACCAACCGGGACCTATACTCCAATATTTTCAGCAGACCAAGGGTTGGCGCGCAGGGGGTCTTTAGTCCCGGTTGGTGGCTCCAACCGGGACATATTCCCCTGTTTTTAAAAAAATTCAGGTATTTTCTCTCTGTTCCCGCCTTATTTTTTATTTTGGGGTTTAAATTTGTATTGTTTTTTAAATGATAATTAATTTGGAATTTAGAAAAACTTTAAACATAAAAAGTGTTTGGATTTGAATAAATAATTCAAAACCATTTTCTGTTTTAAAAAATAATTAATGTAACCATTTAAAATATGAACCATTTACAATAAAAAATGAATTAACTTATATTTTTTTAATATCAATTTGGAATTTATAAAAACTTTAAACATAAGAAGTGTATGGATTTGAATAAATAATTCAAAAACATATTCTATTTTTAAAAAAATAATTAATGTAACCTTTTAAAATGAATTAACTTATATTTTTGAATATTAATTTGGAATTTAGAAAAAATTTAAACATAAAAAGTGTTTGGATTTAAATAAATAATTCAAAAACATTTTCTGTTTTAAAAAATAATTAATGTAACCATTTAAAATATGAACCATTTACAATTAAAAATGAATTAACTTATATTTTTTTAATATCAATTTGGAATTTAGAAAAACTTTAAATATAAGAAGTGTATGGATTTGAATAAATAATTCAAAAACATATTCTATTTTTAAAAAATAATTAATGTAACCTTTTAAAATGAATTAACTTATATTTTTGAATATTAATTTGGAATTTAGAAAAAATTTAAACATAAAAAGTGTTTGGATTTAAATAAATAATTCAAAAACATTTTCTCTTTTAAAAAATAATTAATGTAACCATTTAAACTATGAACCATTTACAATTAAAAATGAATTAACTTATATATTTTTAATATTAATTTGGAATTTAGAAAAACTTTAAACATAAAAAGTGTTTGGATTTAAATAAATAATTCAAAAAAAGTGTTCTCCATACCAATGTCCACACACATGCATAATATGGGCACAACATCACAAACTATGCCGTGATTCAGCACATAACATCGGTCATTTGGACCGAAAGCCATGAAACCTCGAACATGATAGGTCATTTTGTGAAGGTTTTTTCGAAACATGATCAATATACCAAGTCTGGTATTTTTCCTTTCAACTATGTAACATAATATGACACCACGCGAAGGATTTTCATTGTTCGGATTTTTTTTGAATTTATTATGCCCGTTTTGAATTATCTGAATTTCTAACTATGGTCGAACCGGTGTGCATGAAGATAGGGGACGAGCATCGTTAGAACTTGCATTGGATCTTTGAAGAAACCACATATTGCGAGTCTAAAAATGATTTTTTCAAAAAATCACGGGCGATAGATCATGTACCTGTAGTACAAACCGGACCCACTTCCTGCCGATTCGGCAGACATTTGTCCTTTTTACCCGGGATGGACGAAAAGGTTTGAGATGTACCGGTTGGGAGATAGTCCATGTAAGGTGGTCTAGTATTTTAGGAAAATAGGACGGTAGCATTCTGAAACGGCATTTTGGTGGTTACTTCACAAAACGACCCGTTGTTTGCGCTCGGAAAATGGAAAAGGGCTTTTCCGTGCGACAAAAAGGAAAACTTCCTCCTGCAACATTGTTCTCCATACCAATGTCCACACACATGCATAATATGGGCACAACATCACAAACTATGCCGTGATTCAGCACATAACATCGGTCATTTGGACCGAAAGCCATGAAACCTCGAACAATATAGGTCATTTTGTGAAGGTTTTTTCGAAACATGATCAATATACCAAGTCTGGTATTTTTCCTTTCAACTATGTAACATAATATGACACCACGCGAAGGATTTTCATTGTTCGGATTTTTTTTGAATTTATTATGCCCGTTTTGAATTATCTGAATTTCTAACTATGGTCGAACCGGTGTGCATGAAGATAGGGGACGAGCATCGTTAGAACTTGCATTCGATATCTGAAGAAACCACATATTGCGAGTCTAAAAATGATTTTTTCAAAAAACACGGGCGATAGATCATGTACCTGTAGTACAAACCGGACCCACTTCCTACCGATTCGGCAGACATTTGTCCTTTTTACCCGGGATGGACGAAAAGGTTTGAGATGTACCGGTTGGGAGATAGTCCATGTAAGGTGGTCTAGTATTTTAGGAAAATAGGACGGTAGCATTCTGAAACGGCATTTTGGTGGTTACTTCACAAAACGACCCGTTTTTTGCGCTCGGAAAATGGAAAAGGGCTTTTCCGTGCGACAAAAAGGAAAACTTCCTCCTGCAACATTGTTCTCCATACCAATGTCCACACACATGCATAATATGGGCACAACATCACAAACTATGCCGTGATTCAGCACATAACATCGGTTATTTGGACCGAAAGCCATGAAACCTTGAACAATATAGGTCATTTTGTGAAGGTTTTTTCGAAACATGATCAATATACCAAGTCTGGTATTTTTACTTTTAACTATGTAACATAATATGATACCACGCGAAGGATTTTCATTGTTCGGATTTTTTTTGAATTTATTATGCCCGTTTTGAATTATCTGAATTTCTAACTATGGTCGAACCGGTGTGCATGAAGATAGGGGACGAGCATCGTTAGAACTTGCATTGGATCTCTGAAGAAACCACATATTGCGAGTCTAAAAATGATTTTTTCAAAAAATCACGGGCGATAGATCATGTACCTGTAGTACAAACCGGACCCACTTCCTGCCGATTCGGCAGACATTTGTCCTTTTTACCCGGGATGGACGAAAAGGTTTGAGATGTACCGGTTGGGAGATAGTCCATGTAAGGTGGTCTAGTATTTTAGGAAAATAGGACGGTAGCATTCTGAAACGGCATTTTGGTGGTTACTTCACAAAACGACCCGTTTTTTGCGCTCGGAAAATGGAAAAGGGCTTTTCCGTGCGACAAAAAGGAAAACTTCCTCCTGCAACATTGTTCTCCATACCAATGTCCACACACATGCATAATATGGTCACAACATCACAAACTATGCCGTGATTCAGCACATAACATCGGTCATTTGGACCGAAAGCCATGAAACCTCGAACAATATAGGTCATTTTGTGAAGGTTTTTTCGAAACATGATCAATATACCAAGTCTGGTATTTTTCCTTTCAACTATGTAACATAATATGACACCACGCGAAGGATTTTCATTGTTCGGATTTTTTTTGAATTTATTATGCCCGTTTTGAATTATCTGAATTTCTAACTATGGTCGAACCGGTGTGCATGAAGATAGGGGACGAGCATCGTTAGAACTTGCATTGGATCTCTAAAGAAACCACATATTGCGAGTCTAAAAATGATTTTTTCAAAAAATCACGGGCGATAGATCATGTACCTGTAGTACAAACCGGACCCACTTCCTGCCGATTCGGTAGCGGCATCGTCTTCCAGGAGACCCCTCTCCCACCCGCCATGAATCCGAGGCTGGAATGGCCCCTGGTATATGCCATGGATGGGCTGAGGATCCCCGGAGTGGCAGGTGACGACGACGATGATGATGACGACGACGATGAATACCCTGAAGCTGCGTATTATAGGACTAGGCATGATTATGACTAAAGGGGGCGGCTTTAGGCCTGAGTGTTAGCTAGTCCCGGTTTGTCCTGGTTTTTAATATTAATAAATGTCTTAAGTGTTACCTAATAAATAGAGGGAAATGCCTATATAAAGAGAGGGTTCATATTTAGTCCCGGTTGGAGAAACCAACCGCGACTGAAGGGATTGCGGCAGAGTGGGCCAGACAACACTAATAATAGGGGTGAGTGTCGACATTATGTCGTGCGGCTTGTACCTTGTCCCGGATGGTGTCACCAACCGGGACTAAAGATGAACCTTTAGTCCCGGTTGGAGACACCAACCGGGACTAAAGATGAGTCAGCACTAATAATAGGGGTGAGTGTCGACATTATGTCGTGAGTGTCGACATTATGCCGAGCTGCTTGTACTATAAATATGCATCCTTGTGAGTCCAGTCCTCCAGCCAGTTTGAGGCATCTCCAAGATGGTTTTAGAGAGCAGGAACACCACTACGGCCAGTTTCAGGGAGATGCCGACGGAGCCCAGTCCTCCGGCATCTCCGAGAAACTGGTCATAGAGGCACTCCCTAATATGTGAAATTAGTTAGCTCCGAGGCGTATTGATCTAGTTAGTGAAGTTACAAGCTGCAAGATGGTTTTCGAGAGCAGGGACACCACTGCGGCCAGTTTCAGGGGATGCCAACGGAGCCCAGTCCTCCGGCATCTCCGAGAAACTGGTCATAGAGGCACTCCCTAATATGTGAAATTAGTTAGCTCCGAGGCGTATTGATCTAGTTAGTGAAGTTACAAGCTGCAAGATGGTTTTCGAGAGCAGGGACACCACTACGACCAGTTTCAGGGAGATGCCGACGGAGCCCAGTCCTCCGACATCTCCAAGAAACTGGTCATAGAGGCACTCCCGGTCCAGCCACAAAACGGGACTAACACTCAAGACATTTATTAATATTAAAAACTGAGACTACAAAACCGGGACTAAAGGCCACAAACCGCGAAAGATATCCTTCGGTCAAGCCACAAACCGCGAAAGACATGAACTAGAGTTACATAATATGAGCATGAACTTCTTGGCATATGTCATTCCTTATGACCGCTTCAGACGTAACCATGGAGCATCTTCTTTACTTAACGGAATGCTTGGGTCAGTTTTCATTGTGAAGGGCGGAATTTCATCAAACTTATTATAATCTTCTGACATGTCTGTCTTGTCCTCGATTCCCACGATGTTTCTTTTCCCTGAAAGAACTATGTGACGCTTTGGCTCATCATATGATGTATTCGTTTGCATTTTTTTCTTTTTTTCGGTCTGGAGGACATGTCCTTCACATAGAAAACCTGAGACACATCATTGGCTAGGACGAATGGTTCATCTCTATAACCAAGATTGTTGAGATCCACTGTTGTCATTCCGTACAACTGGTCTATCTTTACCCCTTCCCCATTCAGGTTGACCCATTTGCAGCGAAACAAAGGGACCTTAAAAGAGACTCCATAGTCTAGTTCCCATATCTCCTCTATGTAACCATAATATGTGTCCTTTTGTCCATTCTCGTCTATTGCATCAAAGCGGACACCACTATTTTGGTTGGTGCTCTTTTTATCTTGGGTGATCGTGTAGAATGTATTCCCATTTATTTCGTACCCTTGGAAATTCAATACAGTAGAAGATGGTGACGCGGCCAACAAGTATAGCTGATCTCCAACAGTGGTGTCATTCAAGAGATGTGTCCGCATCCAACCACCGAAAGACTTCATGTGTTCATCTGTAATCCATGATTCAGGCTTCCCCGGGTTTTTGGAGCGTACAATATTCTTGTGTTCCTCGATATACGGAGCTGCCAAGGTGGAATTATGTAGAACTGTGTAGTGTGCTTTAGTGAAAGAATCCCCGTCCCTACATATCATTGCTTTCTTTCCCAGCGTGCCTTTTCCACTTAGTCTTCCCTCATGCCACGAGTCAGAAACACCAATCGGCTTAAGGTCAGGAATAAAGTCAACACAAAACTCAATGACCTCCTCTGTTCCATATCCCTTGGAGATGCTTCCTTCTGGTCTAGCACGGTTATGAACATATTTCTTTAAGACTCCCATGAACCTCTCAAAGGGGAACATATTGTGCAGAAATACCGGACCGAGAATGGCAATCTCTTCCACTAGATGAACCAGGAGATGCGTCATAATATTGAAGAAGGATGGTGGGAACACCAATTCAAAACTAACAAGACATTGTACCACATCCTTCTGTAACCTTGGCAGAATATCTGGATTGATTACCTTCTGAGATATTGCATTGAGGAATGCACACAGCTTCACAATGGGTACTCGAACATTTTCCGGTAGAAGCCCCCTCAATGCAATCGGAAGCAACTGCATCATAATCACGTGACAGTCATGAGACTTCAGGTTTTGGAACTTTTTCTCTGCCATATTTATTATCCCCTTTATATTAGATGAGAAGCCCGACGGCACCTTGATACTGTAAAGGACTTCAAAAAAGATTTCCTTCTCTGCTTTGGTAAGAGCATAGCTGGCACGACTTAAGTGACGCCCTTTATCCGTCTTGTTATCTGTATGCATGTTCTTTGGGTCTTTCATAATTTGTTGGTCCTCCCGTGCTTCAGGTGTATCTTTTGTCTTCCCATACACGCCTAGGAATCCTAGCAGGTTCACGCAGAGATTCTTCGTCACGTGCATCACGTCGATTGAAGAGCGGACACGCAGGACTTTCCAATATGGCAGCTCCCAAAATATAGATTTCTTCTTCCACATGGGTGCGTGTCCTGTAGCGACGTCGTTCGGAACTGAGTGACCGCCGGGACCCTTTTCAAAGATTACTTCTATGTCCTTGACCATACCAAATACATCATCACCAGCAGGGAGTTCAGGCTTCTTCCGGTGATCTGCCTCACCTTTGAAATGCTTGCCTTTCTTTCTTACGGGATGATTGGTCGGAAGAAATCGTCGATTCGCCAGGTACACAACCTTCTTGCATTTATGCAAATATGTACCTTCGGTCTTATCTAAACAGTGGGTGCATGCCTTATATCCTTTGTTTGTCTGTCCTGAAAGGTTACTAAGAGCAGGCCAATCATTGATGGTTACGAATAACAACCCTCGTAGATTAAATGGCTCATGTTTGTTCTCATCCCACGCACGTACCCCTGGTTTGCCCCACAACTGTAAGAGTTCTTCAACTAATGGCCTAAGGTACACATCAATGTCGTTGCCCGGTTGCTTCGGGCCTTGGATGAGCACTGGCATCATAATGAACTTACGCTTCATGCACAACCAAGGAGGCAGGTTGTAGATACATAGAGTCACGGGCCAGGTGCTGTGACTGCAGCTCTGCTCCCCAAAAGGATTCATGCCATCCGTACTTAGACCAAACCATAAGTTCCTTGCGTCACCTGCAAAGTCTGGGAAGTCTCTCTCGATTTTTCTCCACTGTGACCCATCAGCAGGGTGTCTCAACTTCCCGTCTTTCTTACGGTCTTCTTTGTGCCATCGCAACAACCTGGCATGCTCTTTGTTTCTGAACATGCGTTTCAACCTTGGTATTATAGGAGCATACCACATAACCTTAGCAGGAACCCTCTTCCGGAGGGGCTCTCCCTCAACATCACCAGGGTCATCTCGTCTGATCTTATACCGCAACGCGTTGCATACCGGGCATTTATCTAAATTCTCATACTCCTTACCGCGGTAGAGGATGCAGTCACTAATGCATGCATGTATCTTTTGCACATCTAATCCCAGAGGACAGAGAGTCTTCTTTGCTTCGTAGGTACTCTCGGGAAGTTCGTTATGTTTTGGAAACTTCGGCTTCATTATTTTCAGCATCTTTTCAAATGAGGAGTCAGTTAGACCACACTCTGCCTTCCATCGCAACAATTCCAGTGTGGTACCGAGCTTTGTGCCGCCATCTTCACAATTTGGGTACAACAATTTCTTGTGATCTTCTAACATGCCCTCTAACTTCAACTTCTCATTTTCTGTTTCACAGTCTCGCTTTGCATCAAAATGACCCTACCAAGTTCATCAGCCGGCTCATCTGATGCCCGTTCTTCACCTTTTTCCTCTCCATTGTCTTCCATTGCAGTATCACTGTATTCAGGAAACATATGATGATAGTTGTTATCATCATCTTCTTCTTCACCATCTTCCATCATAACCCCTCTTTCCCCGTGCTTGGTCCAGCAATTATAGTTGGGCATGAAACCTTTCATAATCAGGTGGTCGCGAATGATTTTCGAGGAAGAGTACTCCTTGTTGTTCCGACATTGAACACATGGACAACGTATAAATCCATTCTCTTTGTTTGCCGTAGCCACATCGATAAATTTATCCACGCCTTTGATATACCCGGCTACCCGCCGGTCACCGTACATCCATTCCCGACCGTTCATCTGCATCATATAAGTAAGTTTATCAAAAAAAAGGACATCATAAATAGTGAAATAACCAATTCACACCGACACATGAATTGTATCAATGACCTAGAAAAGATAAGATTGCTAACCTCGATCGAGGGAAATAAAGAGGAGAAAGCTCAAGTGCGTCTCGGACACCTTCTATATTTTTGTTCTATGAGAAATTCAACGGGATTTTTCACTCAAACATTTCAACAAACACCTTCAATGCATGCATGAGAAAAAACTAGCACACCCCCTCACACCTTACACCATTCGAAAAAACAGAGTGGAGGCAGAGGGGGCTGGGGCGTTGCATTTATAGAGGGCAGGGGTCTTTAGTCCCGGTTGGAGCCAGCAACCGGGACTAAAGGTGCGTGCCACGCCACGTGGCTGTGGCCAAACCTTTAGTCCCGGTTGGTGGCTCCAACCGGGACGTATTCCCCCTTACCAACCGGGACGCATGCCCCCTGGCCCCGTGCCCGCTCCAACCGGGACGCGTGCCAGCATTAGTCCCGGTTGGTGGCGCAACCGGGATTAATGCTCCGAGGGGTCGCGAACGGATGGCCATTTTTCCTCTAGTGTTACATACGCCGGATCGGTGCCGCTCTGTAACCCTAATTACCATGATCCATGGACACTACGGAGGAGAAGGAGCGACATAGTTGAAGAATGGAAACGGGACGGGTTTGACAGTTTGAGCCCACGAAGAAACCTTGACCCGCCCCCACACCGCCTTTAGCGGCGACTCAGATCAGCGTACCCCCAGCAACGCATGGGCGCAGCCCAGGACTGGTTTACAGTCGCTGCACTGTTCCGTTCACTGTTTGCTCGCGTATATGTTAGTTCTCATCTGCGTCGCGCTGAGTTCTTAGTTAAATTTGGTTTTACCCGAGTTGTAGCTATTTTAGTAAATTAGTCTAGTTTAAACGACCATTTAAGTAATTTTAGTATAAAATTATTTACGAAAACCAGATCTAAACATATGCAGTCAAACATGCACATCTAGTAGATCTGTATATCTTGCAAGAACTAGTGCAAAAAAGTTGGAATATCACGTACACATTAACCAGGAAGAATAGTAGATCTGTAACGCAACAACACCATGGTCAATGTTGTGGTCGTCTATGGTGTGGTCGAGGTAGTCGGTAGCAGGATCCATAGAGTAAGAAGACCTTCTCCGGTTTAGACGCAAACGAATAGAAACGAGTAGTAGCGCCAAGACACTCCCCAAACACCTTGGATGTAGAATCTCTCGAAGCCCTGCTCTCTGGGACGGCTGCAGACGCACTTGTCGGATGGTGAAACCTAAATAAAAGGGTAAGAGTATGAGATTGGCGGAATATGTTGGATGTTTATTGAGTCTTATGGATGAGTATATATAGCCGTACATGGACCATCTTGTAGTATAAGTCAAGTTAGGCTAGAGTCCTAACTATTCTAAACTACCAAAACAACCGTATACATACAATACTCTAACACTCAACCCGTAGTCGTAGCGGTAGCGTTGTGAATAACAGGAACGTCGCAAATCGGTCAGACTGGAGTGCCGAAGTAGACCAGTAGGCTGACATCCCCCGCAGTCATAGCGGGAGTGTCGTAGACGATGTCGCGGTGCGGATGCTTGGACTGTAGGAGAGGCTGATAATGCTCAAGCGGGGTGGAAGCCCTTATGTCGATGTCGAGGGAGCGGAGAGCGTGGAGCGGTGCCGAGGTCGATGTAGCCGTGCGAAGGGTCGCCGTGGTCGATGTCGTGGTCGGGGTTGCCGCACATGAAGCCGCAAGCGCATAGTGCGTGAAGAGGATGACAGAGGCGCGTCGAGGCAAGTCGAAGGTGTCGGTCAATGCCGGAGTCGATGCAGTCCGAGCCGTCGGGTACGATCGGCGCCAAAGTTTTGCTAGAACTAGGCGCACATCGGGGACGAAGGCACATCTTTGGTTCTGCCAGAACCTAGTATGCCAAGAAGAATGCGTCGCTGATGCGGTCGAGGCAGTCGAAGAGGAAGGTGTCGATGCCGAAGAATATGTTATCATGTCAACGAAGACGAGGCGTCCGGCGCGAGTTTGCCAGACTCGGGAACGCGTCGGGGACGAATGCACGCACCGGTGTTGCCAGTACCAGGCGTGCAGGGGTAGTTGCCATCATGAACCTATGCGCCAGTATCGTAGGACGATGCCGACGAGTTCGATGTGGAGAAGACATAGAAGGCGGCGAAACCAACGGCGACCTAAAGTGGTCATGCTGAACGCCTAGAGAGATGCGGCGGCGGTACTCAAAGTAGGCGAAGAACCCGGCGACGTGACGAAGACCATGCACGGACGGCAGTGATCTGCGCCTAGGGAGGCAGTGCGATGTAGCCAGGAACATCGGTGCGCGGAGACGACGATGAGGTGACGGCGGGATAAGTCCACCGACGTGTACGCGCTTGTGAGGCGCGTTGGCAGCCAGTGGGCGCTGCGGCCCGAAGGGGCGACGCTACGGCACCGTAGCTCGATCGGTGGTAGGCGCGTGCTCGAGGACGTGCTTGGCGTAGACAGGCGCGGATCGGTTGATCAGACCGACGGTGCGCCGTATGCGCCATGGCGTGGACGACGCGTACATCGGAGTCGATGGCGGCGTTGTCGGTGAAGTCCCGGACGATGACGACGAAGACGATCCGAGGGGGGGCAACCATGGCAGCCTTCCAAGGAAGGCGTAGCGGCCGTCCGTGGTGCGCGGCCGCCTGCCGTGAGGCCGCAACAGCCTGTCGAGGCAGGCGCGGCAGCGTAGAGGACAGGCGCACAAGCACGGTGTAGAGCGTCAGTGCCGATGGTCGGGGTAGAGGCGTGGCGATGACGATGGCGATGGGCGACGTAATCCGATCTAAGATCGGTAAACCAAAAAATAAAACCGAAGAGATCAAGAAAAAAAGACTTGTAGGGCAGCCGATCACAGATCAGCGGATAAACCCTGCGTACAGGTTGTGCGGCCCCTGGCGGAGATCATGGAGATCGACCTCCCCGGGGCGGGGCGGCGGAAGCGTGCCGGCGGCAGCTAGGGTTTGGGATCGGTTTAGGTTGATACCATGTAAGAGTATGGGATTGGCGGAATATGTTGGATGTATTATTGAGCCTTATGAGCGAGTATATATAGACGTACATGGATCATCTTGGAGTACAAGTCCAGTTAGACTAGAGTCCTAACTATCCTAAACTACCATAACAATCGTATAGATACAATACTCTAACAAAAAGGATAACAAATGAAACAAGTGCGAGAAAACAGGGAAAAAACAAGTAGGCTCTGTTTGGCTGCTTAATTTTTGTAAAACCACAAGTATTTTAAGACCATGGTATTGCTACGCTTGGCAATGAGAAACTTCGGTTTTAAGAAGAGTTCTAGACCTCTTTCTTTAGTAAGGCAAAAAATAACACGGTTTTTGCTATATCACAGTTTCAACTATGGTATTTTATTATAGCCAAACAGCTTAAAGTATTGCAATGGTATTTTAATAAACTGTGGTATCTTCAAAATACTGAGAAACAACTGTGTTACCAAACGGACGTCTAGTTATGTTATGCCTCTGTCGTGTATTCAAAAAAAAAAGTTTCTAGAACTCGATTCACGAAACGTGCCTCGTGGACGAGGAGGACAGATTAGGAGTTCGTGAGGTGTCATTCTCTTCTCAATCACTTAGTGAGAATGGAACATGTCACCTTATAAATTGCTCCAACTCTCTCCTGACTTTCAATCTTGGACCAAACTTTGTCTTTCATACAACCCCAAATTGGCATAACTAGCAAAAGTGTTCTTGCGTTGCACCGGGATTAAAAATCAAATTTTGAATGAAAAACCTGGATACGACCTAAATTTTCCCAAAGTTGATCAAGCCACGTGTTCCTAACCTCATTCGTGCTTTTTTGTATCTTAATCTTTATTTTTATTGATCTACTGTTTTGACTTATATAAGCGAAGAGGGTAATATGAAATCTACATCGAAGTAGCTAGAAGACTCACCAACAATATCAACGGCAATGGACATCCAGAAAATCGCCAAAGCCAATAAGCTAAGCCAAATGTTTTCAAAGATCCTAGAGCCCGTGGTTAATTTTGTTTAGATACATATTTATTCTTCGTCATGAACCCAGTGTGTCGATTATGTATTTCGGAGTGGTTTGACGTTGTGAGAGAGTGGTGAGAGCAATGGTATATAGTAGCTAACAGACAATAGTGTGCAATCGGTGGGTGTTTGTTCACACTTTGACGAAAATATTTTATTTAGTTTGAAGTATTTATGTCCTGTAATCTAAATATTACCTACATGCTCTGTGTTTTGTCTTTGATGCAACATTTCGTTATTTTCCTTTAGCATGAAGCCATTTGTATCTTTCAATGTAAACATTTTAGTTTCATTTACAGATGTCAGTCAAACATAACCCATAGACACTAAGCATCAAACTTATGTATTTACTTTTTCCTTGCAACCCCTCGAAATCAAAATTTTGTTGTATATGGACACTACGGGAAAAAATGTCGCTGCCGTGTAGACATGTCTTTGCCATGTGCCAAACGCACCGGAACACGGAAAAGACGGTCTTTGCCGTGTGTAACTCAGAAAATACACGACAAAATACATGAACACGACAAATTTCTGAAAAAGAACACGGCAAAGAAATATACACGGCAAAAGCCCATAAAGAAACACGGCAAAAAAAATACACTCGGCAAAGTCGACAACGGCACACGGCATAGGTGTTGTCATGGCAACAAGGTGGGACTCATGACCCCACAAGTCCATTTAACGGGAGGAGCTAACGGCCACAGACGGTGGTCTCTTTGCCGTGTGCCCTTGTCGGTCCTTTGCCGTGTGTATTCTGCAGTATACACGGCAAATGCCCTTTGCCGTGTGTATTCCGTAGTACACACGGCAAAGGGCCTTTGCCGTGTGTATTTCGCAGTACACACGGCAAAGTCCTTTTTTTTTGCCTTTTATCATATTACTCTTAGGAAAATCATAAAAAAATTATTCTAATTCAGAAAAATACAAATAATATATCAAAATTTGCAGAAAAATAAGATCTATCTATATACACTGAAAAACTAGATATTTATATTGAATAAGAATCTTCATGCTCACTGTTTTGACCATAGTTTAAAATATGCATAAAAAATTCAAAAACGATCGAAACAATGTGAAACCTTCGCATGGTGTCATATTATGTGACATAGTTAGTAGGAAAAATATCAAACTTCGTATATTGATTATGTCTGAAAAAAACCTTCACAAAATGACCTATCTCATTCGAGGTTTCCTGGCTTTCGGGCCAAATGACCAATTATATGGCTAGAATCAAGGCATAGTTTGTGATAATCTGCCCATATTGTGCATGCATGTGCATTTTGCAATGGCGAATAATGTTGCAGGAGGAAGTTTTCCTTTTCGTCGCACCAAAAAGCCATTTTCCATTTTACGAGCGTAAAAAACGGGGAATTTTATGAAGCAACCACCAAATGGCTAATTCAAAACTCTACCACCCCATTTTTCAAAAATACTAGACCACCTTAAATGTACAATGTCCCAACAGGAGGATCTCAAACCTTTCCGTCCACTCCAGGTGAAAAAGACAAATTCCTGTCGAAACGGTAGAAAGTGGGTCAGATATGAACTACAGGTACATGATATGATGGGCATGATTTTTTACAAAAATAATTTTTAGATTCCCAATATGCTATTTCATCATAGATCCAGTGAAAGTTTAGAGAGGCTCAGCTCCGAGCTAAGAATCATCATACCCGTCGTTCGACAAAGTTTGTCGATAGTTTTAAAGAGTCATAAAAAAAATCAAAAATGATCAAAACAATGTGAAACCTTCGTGTGGTGTCATATTATGTGACATGGTTGCAAGGAAAAATATCAAACTTGTTATATTGAATATGTCTCAAAAAAACCTTCACAAAATGACCTATCTCATTCGAGGTTTCCTGGATTTCGGGTCAAATGACCAATGTTATGGCTAGAATCAAGGCATAGTTTGTGATAATCTGCCCATATTGTGCATGCATGTGTCTCATGGAATGGTGAACAATGTTGCAGGAGGAAGTTTTTCTTTTCGTCGCACCAAAAAACCATTTTCCATTTTCCGAGCGTAAAAAACGAGAGATTTTATGAAGCAACCATCAAATGGCTAATTCAAAATGCTACCATCCTATTTTTCAAAACTACTAGACCACCTTAGTTGGACAATGTCCCAACGGGGGATCTCAAACCTTTCCGTCCACTTCAGGTGAAAAAGACAAAATCCTGCCGAAACGGTAGGAAGTGGATCAGATATGAACTACAGGTACATGATCTGATGGGCATGATTTTTTACAAAAATCATTTTTAGATTCACAATATGCTATTTCACCAGAGATCCAGTGAAAGTTTAGAGAGTCTCAGCTCCGAGCTAAGAATCTTTGTACCCGTCGTTCGACAAAGTTTGTCGATAGTTTAAAAGAGTCATAAAATTTTTAAAAACGATCGAAACAATACGAAACCTTCACGTGGTGTCATATTATGTGACATGGTTGCAAGGAAAAATATCAAACTTGTTATATTGAATATGGCTCAAAAAACCTTCACAAAATGACCTATCTCATTCGAGGTTTCCTGGCTTTCGGGTCAAATGACCAATATTATGGCTAGAATCAAGGCATAGTTTGTGATAATGTGCCCATATCGTACATGCATGTGTATCATGGAATTGCGAATAATGTTGCTGGAGGAAGTTTTCCTTTTCCTCGCACCAAAAAGCCATTTTCTATTTTCCGGGCACAAAAAACGGGGGGTTTTATGAAGCAACCACCAAATGGATAATTCAAAATGATAACACCCCATTTTCACAAGATTATATGGATGTCATATTTGGATTCCTCACATTTTTCTGATCGATTTAGACATTTTATTTGTCGAATTCCGATTTACGGATTTAAATATATGAATTATTCCATATTAAATAGAAAAAGGAAATAAAATAAAATAAAATAAAATCATTTTATTTTTTATTTGGATTCAAGATTATTATTACTTTTAATTATTGTTTACTTAAATAATTGTTTGGAATCTAAAACTTAGATGTGTGACATCATGGCCCAAGAGTTAATAGGATTGATATGAAAGTATTAGCAACAAGGTATGATTTCTTTCTCGGAAGCTCATTCAGAAGAAACTAAGAAGTTAAGCGTGCTAGAGCTAGAGTAGTGTTAGGTTGGGTGATCACAGGGAAAGTTTGATTATGAGTGCAATTTGAGATAAAGCATGATGAAAATCTATGTCTTATCTCATTTATATGATTGGCTCATCCTATTATGATTCAGTTTCTCCAAGGAAGTATAAAAACTATTATCTAAGTCCACTCTCTAAGAGCATCTTTGACAGCTGTGGCTCAGCGGCAGCGTGAATAACTGTCGGATGTGGCAGCGCGGTGCAAAAAAGGCCTCAAACAGCTGCCACATCTGGTTTTGATGCCGCATTTTTACGGCAACGCGTCCTGGTGCTACATATTTGCGGTACTGAGGGTTGTGCCGCAAATCCCCTCCTCCAGCCGCGCGCGCAACCAACCGCCATGCTGAAATCTCCCACCCACGCGCGCCACCCCGCCTTCCGTCTCACCGCTCTGGCCTCCGGCCATCGGAACGGCACGGACGGCGTCGTCGAAGCCCGCTCTTCCCCTTCCGTGCATATTGTCGGTGATGCGACCACTCCCCCACCGTCGGTGGCGACTGTTGCGGCTCTGCCAATCCCTACTCCGCCACCCACCCACCCATCGCACGACCGTCGTCCAGCCCCGGCAGGCCGCCACCGCGTCGATTCAGAGTTAGGCTGCTGCCGCCAAGCCCGCGACGAAGGAAGCCACTAGCATCCTCCAACGCCGCCTCGAAGTGGCAGTTGACCGCGGCTACCCGTGGAAGAACGAGAAGCCGAAGGCCATGTGCAGCCGCGTGAAGGCCAGTACCACCGCGGCCGAAGAGATGGCGCCACCATTCGCCCAACCGTCAGCACCCGTGGCGGAGGATACGTGGGTGGATACATGGGAATCTTGATTTGTTCCATGTATGGTGGTGGCATGGGAAGAGGCATTGGTGGTGGCACTGGAGGAGGCTTTGGTGGTGGTGGTGGCATGGGAGGAGGGTTTGGTGGTGATGGTGGCATGACACATGGTGATGCCAATGTTCAAGTTGATCCAAGCAACACCAATAATATATGAGTGTCCAATGTGGAAGTTGATCCAAATAACACGAACAATGGCAATAAGGAGTGATAATCTCCAAGTTTATATTTTACTCTATTGTGCTTTAACCTATGAACTTTTGTTGTTAGTTATGCTCGGAACTATGTAATATTTATGCTATGCTATGTGGATCTCGTGATTATCGATAGTTTGTTCATGATATGTGGTCAATTTTTTGATTTTTTATTCATTTTTATCATATATGTTGTGAAATGAGGGATGGTGACATGGCAGCCATTGGAGAAACGCTAATGCAAAATGCGACAGGTGGTAAAACGTCCGCAATTTTGCTGCCACAAAACTCCAAACAGTTGTTAGAGATGCTCTAAGACCAAAAAAAAAGGTTCATGCAAAGTTTGGCTCGTTACATCGTTCATATATATCATGCATGACTAAATATTCATCATTTCTTTGTTAAATAAAATTTACTTATTCATTTATGTTAGTTTAATTATATAACACTCCTTCCGTATCAAAAATATAAGACCCATTGGCAGGCTAATTGGCACACAAAAGTAGGTTTTTGTACTTGAATGCATGATTTAGCTCTATCAATGGTTTATGTGGTGTTGAAAATCTAAATTGCTATTCACGGACAAAATTTCCGGTGAAAACAGGTTGACCTAAGAAGCCAGGGTTATCGAGGCTGGAAAATGTGGCGTAGATACTTGATGGGCTGTGGTACCCAAATCATTGTTCGTCACGGGCTATCTAATCGAATCACAAAAATCAAGAGCAGACTCATCCAAATTTCTGAGAACCAAAAGGAATACAAGATTGAGCATATACCATCAGTGCCATTAACATCTTCCACGACATCCGTGGCAGCATGGTACGTCATTCTTTTTCAAGCCCTATAATCTTCAGCTGTCCACTCAGAATAAAAAGGAAAAATAACGTGTTAGGCAATTATATGATTTCTGAAACATAAATTTTACCACTCAATTATATTTAAGAATATCATAATTTATAAAACATACTATGTTACATTACAAAAACAAATTGAGACAAGTAAATTTGAAGTTTTAAAACATTAGTGGTAGTTGGTTTTTGCTTGTGAATATGTGTGTGAAAACGACGTCGATCTTGTGAACAGAGGGCGTTTACTTTTTTTTTGAATGGAGAGGGCGTTTACTTGTAGCTCCACAAATAATAATTTTCACATGGTTGTCATGTAAAAAAGAAAAAAAAATTATCAACTCTATTAACCATTCGATATCTTGTCATTTGTTTTACAACATGCATATAATAATGTGTGGTTTTGTAAAAAGAGGTTGAGACCCAGCCTCTACATGGAAATAATGCATATAGCATTTTTATTACTCCGATCCATAATAACTGTCGCAGTTTAGAACTAAGGTTAATTCAAAACAGAGACATTTATTATAAATCGGACGTAGTACATTATTCAACAAAGTCTGGCAAAAGCATAGAATGATCAACCATGAGCAACCTTCCTTGTGACAACGCCACGCCTACAAGCTCGATAATGGGGCAGGTGCCGGGGAGGGGGGGTGTAGAACTTGTATCCTAACATCAAAATGACGCTCGACTAGAGCTGAACGCATCACCAACCTCCATATGGCGGACCGGGAGAAGATTCCGGTCCAGCAAACCCTTGGTGTGCATCGCATGCGCATATTCTAGAAGTCGCCGAAGGCCGTGATTCCATCGACCCATCTTTAGGGAAGAGATCAGTGCAAAGACCTCTCTAGGCATGTTATCGACGCCGCCACAATGTCACCGCCATGTGCGCGTACAACATCATACGTTCGCTGTCGAACCCCTATTGCGCAACGCCACTGGGGCCTATCATCTTGAATGTTGTAGAAGCCACATTGCTCCACTTGCAGACCTTCCAGCCAGCGCCTTGCGGTGCTGTCGTCCGATAAGGGAGACCTGGATCAAGGGTTTTCCCCTAGAAAAATGAACTTTCCCACCGAGTCCACGCGGCGGCTCAATGCCGCCATGCAACAAAGTCTACATGTCTCTGTTGTGTATGAGATTTTTTAGACAATGCCTCCAAGGAGATTGATGACGCCGCACTCGGACATTGTCCATCCTGGCAAGCCAAAACTAAGGTTTCCCTTAGAGCTTGAGAGGACGGCCACCATGACAATGCCCTCCAAGGAGATTAGCAGCACCCAGCGTGGTTGCCGCATCATCCACAACAACATAGTCGGGCGAATGATTTCTCCCCGATGGGAGATCCTCGAATCATGAGAGTTGGAGGCATATGAGAGAAGCTCGTCGGAGAAGTCCACCAACATAGAAGAAGGGTCGCATCTGGCCAGACAAATCTGGGCTGAGGCCAAAATCCATCCCACCCGACCCCACCACTATCGTTGTCGCCGGCAGGGAGAAGATTCGGGTGCATCTTTCATGGATCCACCAGCATGCCTGAGGCCCATCCACTCTCGATCCTCGTGCTGCAAACAAGTCGCATCTGCAACATGTACAACAAGGGCCTCAACACCCATTCACCGTCGTCCATAGGGATCCGCTGGCATCCGCCTCTAGGGGCTGCGATGGGGCGACAACATGGGAACTAGGGTTAGCCCCTTGAGTCACGTGGAGGGTGACGACTCAAGGGGCGACCTCTTTCCCGGAGATCATAGCACATTTTGAATGTGTATACAACAACATAAGGTGTGTGGATATAAAAAAATCACATGTTTTAGACCTATAGATCATAGCACTAGTAGAAAACAGGCTTTTCGTCGATGCCACCCCGAGCAATCAGTCCCGGATGCTTTACGAACCAGGACTGAGACTCACACTAGTCTCGGTTCATAAGGCCAGGACGACGCACATGGTAGGACGATGATCTGTCCCGGTTCATAAGAGACCTTTAGTCCTGGTTCGGGACAGGAACCGGGACTAATAGGGTTTGGCTACACGTGGCGGCTGCCGCAGACATTTAGTCCTAGTTTTTGGTAGGAACCGGGACTAAAGGTCCATGTACCTGCATATATACCACCCCATCTCCACATGCTTCTGTGAGCTGGTTTGTTTTTCCGCTCTCATGTAAAAGTGGTGTATGTTGCTTAGGTTTTCGCGCTCTATGTACAAGAGGTGCTCGATGAAATACGTGAGAGCATGATGCCACTTGAATTCACACAAAACAAACATAATATTAAGTGCCCGAGCCACACTTAACATTTCTCCTCTTTTCTACACCACCACCACGTGGAGCGACCTTGTTCCGGTTTGTGGTTGGACCGGAACTAGAGGGCCTTTAGTCGCGAGACCATAGTCCCGGTTTGAAAATCGGCACTAAAGGCCCTCACCAACCAGGACTGATTGGTTGTTTTCCACTAGTATAGGATGTTAGAACGGTGCCATAAAACATTGGAAATTCACTTCTGCACGGGTGTCTATGCTCCCTTTACCAAAAACACATATTTTAAAAATAAATTCTAAAAATAATGTTTTAAAAATAAATTATAGAAAAATCTTTGTGCATATTGCAAACATACCACAAAGCTATCAAGAACAGATAAAAATACGACGACTACATCTCCGGTCTTATTTGACCATGTTTTTAGAAAAATATATTAATATTTACAATATGAAATACATATCGTTTGATACATCATGAAACATAGTTTCACATGGTATCTATATAACATCATAATATTTTATATTTTTTTTAAAAGTTTGGTCAAACTTTTCGTAGCTTGACTTTTTAAAAAAATATAAGCCTTAAGCTTTGGAACGGAGGTAATAGTAACATAGCTAGTTACCAAAAGACTCTTTTTCATTATTTAATGACATGCTACATCATCAAATTGCCTAGTTGGCACTGCATATAGATGCATGTTACTACCTATATTACTCCCACTATGACTAGTCTTAGAGCATTTCCAGAGAGATCAACCGGCTTATCATCGCTACTTTCATTGTTTCTACTAAGAAAAAGCCAGCCTTTCACAATGGAGAGTTTCTTAGCACGCTATTATAGGAAAAATAAATACTTAAGATACAACCTTTACAATGGATTGTTTCTTAGTTGTTGTCTCTTAGACGGTTGCATTTAATAACAATTAGGATCCCAATTGCATCAATAGTGTAGTCTATTTGTGGCATGAAGTAACATATGTCTATATTTGATACACACGGATATGAATATATAGATTTAAACTTACCGATCTCCATACCAAAGTACGCGATACATATAAATATGCGATGTGGTTTGTGAATATATAGATTTAAACTAAACAACCTGAGAATTCTAGTTGGAGAGAAAGAAGTTGAGTCACGAAGAGATGACTTATAAGACGTGTTGACTGTGCTCGTACGTATATAGACTAGTTTTTTTTTCGTGGGTATATAGACTAGTTTGAGAGGAGGAGATTTAGTCGAATAGAAAGATACACGTAGTCATGTAACTCATGCATTCATACCATGTTCAGGTTCATACCTGCATGCTTTCAGTTTCTAGTTAATTAACCACGTACTCATTCAGATTCATTGTCACGATTCAAAGTGGAGAGCATCTGGGCTGCTCTATAAAGGAAGGAAATGGGAGGAGAAGAGAACAGTATAGTACATAGAGAAAAACAGCGCACAGGATCGATACAGTTATTGATCCGTCTCGGGAGAACAGCTAAGAGTCGTTCTACCCTACAAGGGTGAGCTCAGCTCCCCTGGGAGGTTTATCTCCCTCCATCTCTCTCTAGCTTGGGATGAACTCTACCCGGGGTTCTCTTTTAGGGTATGAGCCCAGCCAACCCTCTCTACCGTAGCCTTGGTGCACCTTTTATACGAATAAATATGCACTAGCCAAGTAAGAATTTGGCAAATCTATGGGAAATGTTAGTATTAGTAGTAGCTTGTAATAAATTCTTAAGTAAATTAACCTTCAGAAATTAATGCCTATACTCAATGCTGTACAGGAAGGACAACTTTGAAGACGCCGTGGGCTTTGATGCTGATGTGGATGAACTTGAGAAAATGCTGCTTCGTGAAACTGACCGCCGCCAGCTAATGTTCATCTCCATAGTAGGGGAGAGTGGTGTCGGAAAGGAAACAAACACTCGCGAAAGTTATCACTGCTAAGATGAAGAAGGTCATAAAAAAATTCTACCCATTAATCAAGTTCAATATGCCACCTGATTCTACCACGGAAGTTCTCCTCCGAGCAATCGACAAAAGAATAGTAGAAGCATATAAGCGCAATGAGGAAGAAAATGCACCGAGTGATTTGCCCGAGGAATTCAGCACCTCAGAGAAGATCCGTCACCGGCTTGACGGGAAGAGTTACCTGATGGTTCTCGGTGGCATAACATCCAAAACCACGCTGAACTGCTTGAAGGCAAGCCTTCCGAGTGACAATAATAATGGCAGCACCGTGTTGCTCACATTGGACACCGAGAGCGAAGATGTTCCCTGGCATGCTAATGACATGAACAGAACTGATGATGCCGCCGACAGTATCCACCACTTGAGCCGTTTGGATGCAAAAAGAAGCAAAGAACTATTCTGTTCAAGGGCCTTCACAAAAAAACAATTAGATGAAATGGAGAGAAAGCAAGTGAAGATTATTGCGTGTCTGATGATGCGTCGAGCTGTTATATTGGTCATTTGGATCTTCTAGTCTAGATGATTACAGTAGTAGTCTTTGGGTTGGATCTGAGAGATGAGAGAGAGAGTACCTGCGCCCTGGCTTGACAGGCAGGAACCGGAGGGGATTCTGGAGCCAGAGCCGGAGCTAGATCCGCCGTCGTTGGCCATGGAAAAAGGGGCGACGGCGTGAGCGTGGGAGATGGAGAGCGGTGGCGGCGGAGCTTCCCGTCGGCCTAGTGCGAACCCTAATCGGTGGGTATGTTTGTGGGGGGCTGCGGCGCACGGTGAACCTCGTACCGTGTGCGTCCGGCCCCCCCCACCTATTTATATACGCACTGGCGACAGGGGCCCACAACCATGGATAGGGTTGGGCGCCCCCGATTAGGGCGCGTGAGTGACTCCGTTCGGGCCGTTGGGCCCGAACGTGGGAGAGATCTATCCAACATTCTCCCCCTAGATCTCGACTTTACTTTTAACCTTGTTCTTTACTTATTTCATCACATAATGAGACATAGAGCATGTTTCATCGTCTCAGCTCAATTGCCGATAGAATCAGACAACCACTATATACCTTCATGTTCTGAAACAAATCCTGTTACTTTTGGGCCTCTATAGTCCAGGAATCATAGGCTTCCCGTTAAACCCATGCCGGCTATGTGTTCCTTGAACACATTGGGTGGTAAGCCTTTCGTTAGCGGATCCGCAAGCATATCCTTTGTCCTTATATGCTCGAGACTTATAGTTTGATCCTGGACTTTGTCCTTCACAACATAATACTTTATATCTATAGACTTTGAAGCATTACTCGACTTGTTGTTGTGAGCATAGAATACCGCGGGCTCGTTGCCACAGTACATCTTTAGTGGCCTGCTGATGCAGTCAATCACTTTCAAGTCGGGTAAGAATTTCTTTAACCATAACGCCTGTCCCATGGCCTCATAACATGCTATAAATTCTGCATACATCGTAGATGATGCAACTATCGACTGTTTGGCGCTTCTCCACGAAATAGCACCTCCTGCGAGAGTAAAGACATACCCTGTCGTGGACTTTCGGTCGTCTTTATCTCCCGCAAAATCCGCATCTGAATACCCTTTTATCTCTAGGGAATCAGATCTTCTATATGTTAGCATAAGGCCTTTTGTGCCTTGCACATAACGCAAAGCTTTCTTTACCATCTTCCAGTGCTCTATGCCTGGATTCTCTTGATATCTACCGAGTACCCCGGTGATAAATGCTAAGTCAGGGCGAGTACAGACTTGTGCATACTGTAAGCTTCCAACAGCCGAAGCATATGGTACTGACTTCATTTGATCGATCTCATATTGATTCTTTGGACATTGGGATTTCCCAAAACTATCGCCCTTGACTATGGGAGCAGGTGTTGAATTACTCGCGTGCATATTGTATTTCTTTAAAATCTTTTCACAATACGCTTTCTGCGACAGTCCTAACACTCCATTCTTTCTGTCTCGGTGAATTTCTATGCCCAAAACATAAGAGGCTTCACCGAGGTCTTTCATGTCAAAGTTTGATGACAAGAACTTCTTTGTTTCTAGTAGTAGACTAACATCACTGCTAGCAAGCAGAATGTCATCCACATATAGAATTAGGAAAATATATTTCCCACTTTTGAACTTTGCATAAATGCAATTGTCCTCAACATTTTCTTTGAATCCAAATCTTTTAATGGTATCATTAAACTTTAAATACCACTGCCTAGAGGCTTGCTTTAACCCATAAATGGATTTCTTTAGGCGGCATCCCATATGTTCCTTCCCCTCCATGAAAAAACCTTTGGGTTGTTTCATGTAAACATTTTCTTCTAAATCTCCATTTAGAAATGCCGTCTTGACATCCATTTGATGTAACTCTAAATCAAAATGTGCAACTAGTGCCATGATGATTCTGAAGGAGTCCTTACATGAGACCGGAGAGAAAGTCTCATTGTAATCTACGCCTTCCCTTTGCGTAAAGCCTTTTGCCAGGAGTCTAGCTTTGTACTTTTCTACATTCCCATTGGAGTCATACTTTGTTTTGTAGACCCACTTGCATCCTACTGTTTTGGCTCCTTTGGGAATTTCCTCTAAGTCCCAAACATTGTTGGAACTCATCGATGTCATTTCATCTTCCATTGCCTCTACCCACTTGGCTGAGTGAGGGCTACTCATGGCTTCTTCATATGAGGTAGGATCGCCCTCCATATGAACTACATTGTAAACTTTGTAGATGTCTTTGGAAATGGCTGGTCTTCGTTCTCTTTTAGACCGTCTGAGTTCTTCAGACTCTTGTTCATTTCTTGCCTGGGGTTCAGGCACATTTACAGTAGGTGGCTGTTCTGGCTCCCTTTCGTGCTCAATAGTGGGTTCAGGTGGCTCCAGATGGACAGGTTCCGAACTTTCGCCCATTGTTGTCACGTGTGGAGTCACAACAGGTGCCGGCACCACAACCTCAGGGGTTGTAGATGGTGGCACAACAGGTAGCGAGAAAAATGGCTCCTGAATCATCGGATTAGGTGCATGCACCCTCTTCTCCTCAAGATCAATTTTCCTAGCTACCGTGCTCCCCCTCATCAATTCGTCCTCCAAGAAGACTGCATGTCTCGTTTCTACAAACTTTGTGTATCTGTCGGGACAGTAGAAACGATAGCCTTTGGACTTATCTGGGTAGCCAATGAAATGGCAAGATACTGTTTTGGGGTCTAACTTTGCAATGTTTGGATTGAAAACTTTTGCCTCAGCTGGGCTCCCCCAGACCCTCAAGTGGTGCAGAGAGGGGACTCTGCCTGTCCACAATTCATACGGTGTTTTGGGCACCGACTTACTTGGTACTCTGTTGAGAATATGAATGGCGGTTTTAAGCGCCTCCATCCACAATCCCAATGGGAGGGTTGAATAGCTCATCATGCTGCGCACCATATCCATAAGGGTACGGTTGCGCCTTTCAGCTACTCCGTTTTGCTGAGGTTCGCCCGGCATTGAATACTGGGTGACTATTCCATTTTCTTGCAGGAACCGTGCAAAGGGTCCTGGTACTTGACCATATGGAGTATGCCGACCGTAGTACTCCCCCCCACGATCGGACCGAACTATTTTGATTCTTTTATCGTGCTGATTTTCTACTTCAGCTTTGAAAATTTTAAATTTATCCAACGCTTCAGATCTTTCTTTGATTGGATAAATATAACCATACCGGGAGTGATCATCCGTGAATGTTATGAATGAATCATAGCCATCCACACTTTTCACCGGAAACGGTCCACAAATATCCGTGTGGATTATTTCTAGTGTAGCTATGCTTCGGTTTGCACCCTTTTTAATCTGTTTGACATACTTTCCTTTAATGCAATCTATGCATTGTTCTATGTCGAAGAACTCTAACGGAGGAAGAATGTCATTTTTAACGAGGTTTTCTATTCTTCCCCTCGAAATATGGCCTAGACTACAGTGCCATAGTTTCGACGAGTCAAGAGTTCGCTTTCTTTTCTTTTGTTCTTTGTTCGACAAGGAAACTTTTTCATTCACATCACACACAGAAAGAACTTTCTCATGCAGGGATAACAAATATAACTTATCAAATAATGTAGCAACACCCACACATTTGTCTTTCAACCAGATGGAACACTTGCCATTACCAAAATAACATTCGTAAGAATCTTTGTCCAAATAGGAAACACTTATTAAATTCCTATGTAATGAAGGAACGAAAAGCACATCTTTGAGCAAAAGCAAAGAGCCATCAGCCAGCTCCAGAGGGACGTCACCAATGGCCTCCACTTCTGCTTCTATTCCATTTGCCACTTCAATGTGTCTTTCTCTTCTTGGCGTGGTCCTTGTCGAATGGAACCCCTGTAAAGAGTTGGCAACATGAACAGTTGCTCCAGAATCAATCCACCAAGTGGATCTAGTAAACTTTTCATACAAAGATTCATTAACAAAAGAAACAACATCTTTACCATTTTTGGCCATGATGTACTTTAGCCAAATCGGGCAGTCTTTCTTGTAGTGGCCCGGCTTTTTACAGTGATGGCACTGATCCTTCTCCCCAGGGGTGGACTGGTGATGCTGGTACTGGTGCTGCATTGGGCCCTTGCCATGGGGCTTGGAGGGTGAGCCACCATGGTTGCCGCCTGTGAAGCCTCTCTTCCTGTTGTCCTTCACGAAGTTTAGAGAACCGCCGTGAAGGGCTTTCAGCCTTTCCTCTTCCTGGGAGCACATCCCGATGGTCTTTTCTATGTCCCACTTTTCAGGGGACATATTATAGTTTATCACAAAATTTTCAAAAGGTTGTGGAAGTGAGGCCATCACTAGGTGCACCAAGAGTGCTGGCTTTAGCTCGAGGTCCTCATCCATGGGCTTGAGTTTTGCTGCCATGTTTGACATCCTCAAGATGTGCTCTCTTATTCCGTGGGGTCCTCCCGTATACTTTTCAGTGACCAGCTGCTTTAACAGCTGGGTCGCATACATCTTTGAAGAGCCAGTGAACTGGCTCTTTATCTTGGCGAGATACTCGCCCACGGTAGCACACTCTCCAATTGAGCCCACGATTGCGTTCTCAATTATGTTCTTTACGAAGGCCAGACACTTCTTGTTGGCGTTCACCCATTTCTGGTTATCGATAGAGTAAGCCAGCTCCAATGGAGCATGGTCCCTCTTCCTTTTCTCAAAGTCAGCACTTTCCTCAGCGGCCCCCCTGACCGGGTCAGCGGGCTTGACTGGTTGCTTGGTTTCAACCACCCAATCCACTTCGGCGCATATGAACACCAAGTCAACTTTCTTCCTCCATTCGGAGTAGTTGTCTCCCCTAAGGAGCGGGATGTCCTTCAAACATGCCATGAGGTTGAGACCTCCTGAAAATCACAAAAGATGTGAGATCACCAAGTAAAACAACTGTATGCGTTAATTCAACGTTGGTATAAATTAAGCATGCAATCGTTTCGTGCCTTTTAAAATTACATCACCGTTGGGCAGAAATAAATTTAAATGCACCTTTAATACTTAAGAGGAAAAAGATCATGGTCATGATTATTAATAACGTTGGTCAATTAATAGCATGAGGCATAATCACTTTAATCACATCTTTATGTCAAGATTTAACCAACTTTTATTGCATTTGGTGCAATTTTAAACCATACATTTCAATGTAAAAACACTATTTGCAGCGGAAACTTTCATAAAAACACATACTTTGCAGAAAATTCTGCCTTTGTAACATTCTCTAGTCACAATATACTTAAAAGTAAAAAGACTAGAGAAGACTATGCAAAAATTTGCTTAAAACTAAGCAAAAAACATTAAAAAATAATGTTGTAATAATTAAAACCAGAGAAAACTGGTTAACTGGGCCAAAACCTTGGCTGGCACGCAGCAGCCCAGCAGCCTGCCAGCGTGCTGTCGCTGCCAGCCCAGCGCGAGCTAGGGCCACTTGGCCCGCTAGTGGCCTGCCAGCCCGCGCGCGCTCGTTGGCTAGCCGCCGCCCGCGCGCTGCAGCGTGCGTTCGCGCATGGCCCGACGGCACGCGGCCCAGCAGCCCGCCAGACCGGCCGCCCAGCCCGACAGCGCCCAGCCGCCCGCGCCGCTTGATCTCGTCCGTTCGCGGCTGTTACCCTAGATCTAGCGGCCAGGAGTGATTGTCGTGACATCAAAACCGGCGGTCGGCGGCCCGCGTCCAAACCCTAGCCCCCATTCTCACCTCACTCGCCCCGCGTCCACCCCGCGTCGGCGGCGCATCCACCGCGCGTCGGCGGCGCGTCTGCCACGCGTGCACCCCGCGGTGCGGCGGCGTTGTGGAGCAGCGGTCGAGGCGGCCGCGACCCCTCACCCTCCCCATGCCCCTCACCCGAGCGGCGCGTCTCCGCGGTGCCGAGGCGAGGCGGCCGCCTATGGCGAGCCCCTCCCTCTGGCTCCGGCGGCGCAGCTCGCTCCAAGCCGAGGCGAGGCGGCCGCCCTCCGGCGAGCCCCTCCCTCTGGCTGGTCTGTGGCGGCTGCCCGCGTGAGGCCGAGGCGAGGCGGCCGCGGGACGCGTGCCCCTCCCTCTTCCTCTCTGGCGGTTGCCCCCTGTGTCCGTGCGAGCCTATCCCCGGCGAGCCTTGCTCGCAGGCGGTGTGGAGCCGCCGGCACGAGGCTGCCAGATCCCCCCTTTTCTTTCCCGTCCACGTTCCCCTTTCACTCAGCAACGTAGCAGCAAGGAGGGAACAGCGGCGGCGCCTCCCCTAGGCTCCTTGCCGATGCGCGCATCCACCCGAGGGTGGGTGCGCCGCCGTCAAGTGGCCGAGGTGGAGGCACATCCTCTCCCGACGAAGGCCGGTGCAACTTTTCTTTCGATTTGGATTTTCTTTCGATTTGCATGCGGGATCTGGGAGTAACTAGGGTTAGGATTTAAAACTTTGGGGATTTTCTTTGCCCCCGAAGGGGTGTGTTCTTCTTCCGACGCCTCGGCATGCCGATGCGCGTCGAGATAGAGAGGAACGGCGCGGCCAGAGGGGCAAGGCGCACTTTACGGGTTGAATCTAGGGTTTTCCTTTTGCATTTTCTGTTTCTACCGAAAGAACTAGAGCTAGAACCTGGCTCTGATACCAATGTTATATTGGCCATTTGGATCTTCTAGTCTAGATGATTATAGTAGTAGTCTTTGGGTTGGATCTGAGAGATGAGAGAGAGAGTACCTGCGCCCTGGCTTGATAGGCAGGAACCGGAGGGGATTCCGGAGCCAGAGCCGGAGCTAGATCCGCCGTCGTTGGCCATGGGAAAAGGGGCGACGGCGTGAGCGTGGGAGATGGAGAGCGGTGGCGGCGGAGCTTCCCGTCGGCCTAGTGCGAACCCTAATCGGTGGGTATGTTTGTGGGGGGCTGCGGCGCACGGTGAACCTCGTACCGTGTGCGTCCGGCCCCCCACCTATTTATATACGCACTGGCGACAGGGGCCCACAACCATGGATAGGGTTGGGCGCCCCCGATTAGGGCGCGTGAGGGACTCCGTTAGGGCCGTTGTGGGAGAGATCTATCCAACACGAGCAAGCAGGAAAAGATCGTGTATGATATAACGGGTGGTTATCCTCTGGCTATAGTGGTTCTGGCCGGACTCCTCCGGTTCAAAGAGAATCCAGGCCAGTGGGAAGCTGTGCTAGAGAAGCTCAGACCTGTACCTGTAAATGGAAGGGAGGCAGGAGCAGGAGCCGTAAAAGAAGCAGCAGGATATGGTACAGGCGACGAGAAACCCGGAGGATCTACATCATCGTCGTCCAAGCACCAGTTCACGAGAACAACGCTGGAGAATGTGTTCTGGGAGAGCTTTGAAGACCTCACCAACGACCTCAAGTCGTGCTTTCTCTACTTTGCCATAAACTCAAAGAACACCGCCCAGAAGGCAGATGAGATGGTGCGGATATGGATCGGCGAGGGCTTCATCAAGCCGCAGAAGGGCAAGACATTGGAGGAGCTGGGTCACATGTACCTCAAGGAGCTGGTTTTGAGATGCCTCGTTGAGATAATACGGATGAAAACCAGTGGCATCAAAGTAGTCAGGGTCCACCCAAGGATCCACGGGTTCCTGCAGTTAGAGGCTCGGGAAGCTGGCTTTGTTGACTTCCGCAACATGAACCATGTGCTTGTGCCACCATCGGTCCGCCGCCTCTCTTTCTGCAGTTTTGATGGCAGATTTATCACATTCACTAAGAAGCTCCGTAGGCTGCGTTCCTTCATGTGCCGCATCACCGACGGAGGAGGAGGAGGAGGAGAACACGGCACTACTGATGTCGCTCCAAAGGAAAAGGATTACAGTAACCTCAAGTTCCTTCGTCGGTCCAAGTTCCTCCGAGTAATCTCCATGGTTGGTCTAAGCCTTGATAAATTGCCAAATGAGATCGGTGTCATGGTCCACTTGCGGTATCTACGTGTAGATTGCGAGGACCTGAAGGTGCTCCCGTCTAGCATCTGGAGGCTGCTCAACCTGCAAACGCTGGACATAAGGGGCACGCAGGTGGAGAAGATCGATGAAGGCTTATCGAAGATAATGTTGGCCCAGCCCTGATCGTCGAGTGCAGTCCGGCGTGACGGCAAAATGTTCCGGCGAGTTCGTGTGTAGAGAACGATCTGCCCAGATAGCGTTGAGCTAGCTAGCTGATCAGAACACCAGCTCACGATGGAGTACGTAAAAAACAAGTCGATGGCCAGAGAACCGTCTCGGTCCTATTGAATCTTATTGCTCTCTACGTCTGGTTTACAAGCTAGCTATTACAAGATATAAATACTAGACTTAGTACCAACCGAGTCGAACAATAACTGGTGGAGTACCCGGACTAGAACAACGTATCCTAATCGTATTCTACGGAACAAAGCACACGACGCCGTGCCGGCGTCCGGTCGTGATTATTTCTAACAATCACCCCCTAAGCACGATGTGTCCGTCTTCACAGCTTGAACGCCGATCCTTTCTCGCATCTTCACGAACTTCACTCGTCCCAAAGATTTAGTTAGTCTATCCGCAAGCTAATCATCGGTGCAAACATAGTTGACTTCGATCTTGCTCTCCTCTACACACTGTCGTATGTAGTGATACTTCGTATCAATGTGCTTACTCCTGTCATGATGTACTGGATTCTTGCACAATAAAATTGCAGACTTGTTGTCAATATTAAGCACCACTTGTTCCGCCTCTCGATTGGTGAGATCACCGAGTAGACTCCTTAGCCACACACCTTGACACGCCGCAGTTGCAGCCGCAATATACTCAGCTTCACAGGATGACTGTGCCACCACTTTTTGCTTTTGTGATAGCCAACTTACTATGCTTCTTCCCAAGAAATATGACACGCCCGAGGTACTCTTACGGTCGTCAATATCTCCTGCCATGTCGCTATCACTGTAGCCAAGTAGCTTCACCTCCTCCTTCTCTTTCAAGTAGACAATACCAAAGTTTGTAGTACCTCTGATATACCTGAGTATATGCTTCACGGCTGTCCAATGCTCCATTGTGGGTGCTTCCATGAAGCGACTCACATATCCAACGGAATAGGCCAAGTCGGGTCTTGTGTTAATGAGATACCTCAAACTTCCGACCACACTCCTATACTCCGCTGCATCAACCGCAGGTGCTTCACTCCTTTTGCTCAGTTTAAGACGAGGTTCCATCGGAACATGAGTTGGATTGCACTCTTCCATGCCACATTTCTAGAGTATCTTCTTTGCATATGCCTCTTGGCATAGCGTGATCGCACCCAGCTTTTGATGTACCTCAATCCCAAGGTAGTAGCTCAACAATCCTAGATCACTCATCTTGAATAACTCCTTCATCTGTAGCTTGAACTTTGCAATCTCCTTCTCATCCGCTCCTGTTATCAATAGATCATCAACATAGATGCCAACTAGTAGATGATCCCTTCCTTTACCTCGCTTATAGATCGCATGCTCCAGTGGGCTCTTCTCGAATCCGAGAGAGATCAATGTACGATCAAGCTTGATGTTCCACGCCCGAGGGGCTTGCCGTAGCCCGTACAACGCCTTGTGTAGCTTCAAAACCTTGTATTCTTCTCCCTCTTTGATGTATCCCGGTGGTTGCTTCACATAAACTTCTTCTTCTAACTCCCCATTCAAAAACGCGGATTTCACATCCATGTGATGCAATTTCCAAGATTCTTGAGCTGCGAGAGCAATAAGTAATCTCACCGATTCCATCCTTGCAACGGGAGCAAACACTTCTTCTAAATCCACACCTTGCTCTTGCACGTATCCCTTGGCCACTAGCCGAGCTTTGTGTTTCACCAACTTCCTTTCGGCATCCTTCTTGATCTTGTACACCCAATTGAGCCCTATGGCCTTGTGATTGTTGGGTAGATCGACAAGCTCCCATGTATCGTTGTCGCGGATCGACCCCAACTCCTCATCCATAGCCCGACGCCAACACTCCTCCGTATTAGCATCCTCGAATTTCGTCGGCTCCTCGGTGAGTAAACACCGACCTTGTCCTCTCCCTCACGCACGCGCTGTACGAAGGGTCTCCGGCGGATACAACTCCAGTACACTTCGGAATTTTTCTGGAGTAGGTGGCCGTCTCTTTTCTTCCCGTGCACTTGGAGGAGACGTGGAAGCTGACGTAGTACTTGTTTCAGCGTCTACTGAATTTCCTGCAGTTTCTGTCGGTGTACTGCATGTTGGCGACGTGACATCGTCGCCCGCGTCCACTTCTGGACTGCCGCTAGTCCCTCCTGGACGGGAGTGTGCAGCTGATGGGCCACTTGCGCCAGGGCTCTCGTCCGCGCGTGGACTGGATGGCGACGTCGAGCCTCCAGGTGCAGCGCGTGAGCTGCTGCTCGTGCCGGGACTCCCACGCGGAGATACCTCTCCAGGCGTAGCGCTGCTGTTGCTCACTTCCGGACTTCTATCTTCTGAACCAGCGCCTAAATCCGTAACGCCACGGGACGCCGTTTCTTGATCATCTGCATGCGAATCACTGTAGACTACCGTAAATATTTCATCAGAAATTGATTGTACCGGTTCCACAGAGCCCCAATTCCATGATTTCTCCCCCTCGAAGACGACGTCGCGTGTCACCACCACCTGTTTTTTCACTGGATTGTACGCGTGATACGCCTTCGAACCGTATTCATAGCCGATCATGACCATTGGAGTACTTCGATCCGCCAACTTGCTAGTATGCCCGGTCACCGTCTTCACATGCGCCACGCACCCGAAAGTGCGAAGATGATCAACCGAGGGCTTGCGCCCGTACCATGCTTCGTACGGCGTCATACCAACTACACTCTTAGTTGGCGCCCTGTTTAGCAAATAGACAGCTGTACTAACTGCCTCACCCCAAAACCTGCCTGGCATGCCTTTGCTCTTCATCATGCTGCGTGCCATGGCCACCACGGTTTGGTTCCTTCTTTCCACAACACCATTTTGCTGCGGTGAATATGGTGCGGTGAGATACCGCTGGATCCCATGAGCTTCGCAAAACTCCTTGAATTCATTGGATTTGAACTCCCCACCCCGATCGGTACGGAGGGCCTTCAACTTTGCCTCGGACTCCACCTCGGCTGCCATCTTCACAATCCTGAACGCTTGCAAAGCTTGATCCTTACTCTTCAGCAGCACAACCCACATGTATCTACTGAAGTCGTCGACGATGAGCAAAAAGTACTTGTTCCCGGCGGGGGTCGCCGGCGTGATTGGTCCGCATAAGTCTCCATGCACCAACTCAAGAACCTTACTTGCTCAATATTGTCCCTTCCTTGGAAACGGGGCTCGCCTTTGCTTCCCAATGAGACAACCGTCGCACACCTGCTCAACAAGAATCAACACACGGTAAGCCACATACCATCTCCTTCTGTCCAAGTTGTCGTAGAGCTTGGAAATTTAGATGTCCGTAGCGAGCATGACACTTCCACGCCGAGTCTTCCATGCTTGTCGTCAAACATACTGGATCCGCGCGATTGAGATTGAGGATGTAGAGTCTATTCTTCGACCTCTCCACCTTCATGATGAGCTGCCTTTGGCGGTCATATCGCCATAGGAACTCGTCCTCCAACACGACCTTGCATCCACGCTCTGCGAGCTGACCAAGACTGATAATGTTGGTCTTAAGCTTGGGAATATAGTACACGTCAGTGAGTACCTTGTGACCTCCATCCTTCAACTCAAACAGGACAGTGACTCGTCCTGCAATCTTCACCTTTGACCCATCGCCGAATCGAACGGAGCCTCCAAAATCCGGTCGCTCAGGTTGCACGGATTCGAGAGAAGAAGACACGGGGATGCACTCGAGACTGCTCTGCCAAAAATGCATCTCCTTGCGTGCCTGAAGCTGCAAGGTGATACCATCCCTTCCTGTGTTCTAACCGCACGGAGTCTTCAATGCCTTCAGAAGATAACGCTTGATGGTACTGTGAAATGGCACAAGGTGTTACGCAAAAAGCTGGATGTTCGCACGGTTCGGCCAAATCTTGTTCAGGTCAAACTGAGAAATAGCCAAACTGTGGTACCCTCCAACATCAAAACGCAAATGGGGAACATGCTAAAAATCAAGTTGTAAAAGCACAACCATATGGGTGAAGGGAGCTGCAGCGTGATTTTGTGGTGTCTTCGTTTTCATATAATACAACAAATGTCTTTACTTAGCGTGATACAGCTCGTGGATTCGGTTGGTGCGTCTAGTTTGCTGTGGATCTATAATTATTCATGTCAGTATATATGCTGCTGTTGTAATTGTGAACCCTTTTGAGCCAAATAAAATACTAGTGCATTTGTATTCAGACCATCTGGTTATTAAGTTGTCAATTTCCCGGTTTGGGAAGGGATTAGATCATGTGCCAGTTTCCACCTGCGCTCCTTTTTCTGAAACTTCTGATGGGTATGTATGTGTGTACTTATTTCATTTAACTTTGACCAAGCATTTGGCCATTAAACCGTAAGCTATGTCTTATGTGCCACGAAAATTTTAGCATTTGATTCTTCTTTTTTTTCTAGGATACATCTTAGGAGGTGTACCAATCATGTAGAAGAACTGCCGATCGACGACAAGAACAACATCGCGAGGCGGCAAATATACACTGTCAAAATTAACACAGGGATGACAGCTCCACTAAGTTTCATGCTTACTCTCCATCCTTTAACAACAAAGGCAACTTTTTAGAACAGAAATTTGATTCTTCTTTTGAATACGAGTCTACCGATATCAACATTGTAGAACATAAATAACTTACCGTTCGTATAAAAAAAAACCTACCTACCGTTAGACTAATTCTTGTTGAAAGATAAATTATAAAAGTCACGCGAGCCTTCTTTTGAGAATTTCAATCTGGAAAGCAAACTAAAAATGCAGTGACTCGACCGAAAAATAACAACAAGGCGAGAAGAAAAGGACAGAGGGGTTGTTGCACATTGCAACGCATGCACAGGCAGAAGCAAATACTAGCAATCCAAGAGCAACTAATCCACCATCTTTTGACCGACGAGGAAGAAAGGGACACTTGGTACGTAGTTTGCATGCTTTCTGCATCCATTTCTCATGCATCTTCCAGAGCCACTGGGGTGCTTTATCTGTTGTGAATAAACAAGATCTATCCAACCATTGTTAGGTCTGCAGCAGGCAGCCTCTGATTTCTTTCTTTAGCTGCCTGTAGTATTCTGCTAAGTTTATAAACACAGAAGGCCAACCGAAAGAAGCTTGAACAGTCGAGAGAACACGGCATTTCATTCTTGACTTTTTCCTCCTGAAAGAACGCGCAGACTCCGTTCTTCCTGGAAGCTCCAAAAAGAGGTAAAATTCAAAGCACTTGCTCCCCACGGTTCATGGCAGTAAAAGTTTCTACTACTAGAAGCAATTTTTGTCCTGCCAATAATTCAAGAGTAAAAATCCAAATTTCCTTCCACACGGATTCTACTGTACCTCTTAGTCGACATCAAAGAAGAAACATGTTGCAGTCTACCGTTCCTAATCTCTCTTCAAACACGCCAAACATCATCAAGGAAAAGTACGCCACCTGGCCTCAGGAACTGAAACTTGGACACCACAAGGGATCGCGTCGCTGAATAGTGGCTGGCTGGTCTGAAATCGTTAGCGACTCCTCCATGGAAACCATTTTCCTTTTCAAGGGTAGGAAAAATTCAGCTCACCGAACCTAAACCACCCTCGTCTAGTCTAGTCGTACGCCTTCCTCTTGCCGGCTGCCACCTCCCTCCCTCAACCACAAAACCATCTCCTATAAAGCCTTGAGAGATCACAAGGACAGACACAAATCAAGCGCATAGCTAGCTAGGCTGAGGGTGTTGCCGAAGAAAGCAGAGCAGGAAATGGGTCCGAGGGCGGTGTCCATCGCGGCCGCGGCCGTGGCGCTGGTCGCGGCGATCCTGGTCGGCGGCGCGTCGGCGCAGTCGTCGAGCGGGTGCACGCAGACGCTGATCAGCATGTCGCCGTGCCTCAACTACATCACGGGCAACGAGACCACGCCGTCCAAGTCCTGCTGCTCGGCGCTCGGCACCGTCGTCACCTCCAAGCCGGAGTGCCTCTGCGTCGCGCTCAACAGCGACCCCGCAGCGCTCGGCATCGACAACGTCAACAAGACCCGCGCGCTCGGCCTCCCCGACGCGTGCGCCGTCACGACGCCGCCCCTCAGCAACTGCGCCTCCGCTCCCACCACGTCTCCGTCCTCCGGGACGCCGGCCTCGCCCTCGGCCGGAGCAGGTAACTAATCCAGCAAGACTGGTCCATCCAACACTGCTTGTGTAAATTTACAGCTTCACCAACCGACGTGTCTGTTCTTGGGGTTTGTTCAATGACACGCAGGGTCGAAGACAACGCCGGACATCGGGAACGGCGGCTCGTCGCTCCAGAGGTCGGCTGGCATCGTCGCCGGCTTCATCGTGGCCGTGGTCTACGCCGTGTCCGGTCTGTGATCTGATACACCGGTCGACGCCACCACAGATCTTCTTCTCAGCCAGTAGTGATTCCGTTTGAGATTCAGCTTTGGTTTGAGGATAGAGATTGGCGCGCGTACGTGCGCTCTATGGCCGCTGTCTGCTTCCATTTATTGTATTGTACCGTGACATGATCGTGAGCTTATATACCTTCATTCGTTGTTGTGTCTTGAATAAATATTATATTACTGCATCTCTTATCAATTTGTAAACTCTGGTCTGGCGTCAGAAATTTTCGGTCCCGTGGTTATGGCTCGCTTCAATTTCTGTCTTCTATTGCCTGTCATGCAATTTCTGTCTTTTCTGTCTTGAATACCAGATACATGCACGATCTTATTAAGCTGTGTTTACTCTCGTGATAAACGTGTTTGCCGTTTATTTTTAAAACAGACTTTCGTCCCGCTATATTAATAAAGCAACCACATCATACAGCCAATAGAGACTAACGGATTGACTAAGCAGCGGTGACCTGCAACCCCTGCTCCTTCCAAGTATGTTCCACCATGCTCCTAGCATCGAAGCGTCGTATGCCAAGCACCAGCCTCAACAAGGAAAGCAAGCTGCTGTCTGGACTAAATAATCCTAGGGTTTTCACCGGCACACAGCTGGAATTATACATAGGATAGCCACGACGCCTCCAGGAAGGAAGGCAGCATCGCGTCTTTGTTGGTCGAGCTGGAGCAGACGAGGGTCGACCAGCCTTACGAACCCCATTCGGTGCCTGGACTAAATAATCCTAGGGTTTTCACCGGCACACAACTGGAATTATACATAGGATAGCCACGACGCCTCCAGGAAGGAAGGCGGCATCGTGTCTTTGTTGGTCGAGCCGACAAGGATTTCTCGCAGAAAAACCCCATCCACAATCCCCGAATGATCCGATGCACAGGAGCCCCGCAAGGTCGAAGCCTTAACACCACCAAACTCGCTTCCCACCAACATGCCCCACTACAGTCACGAAGCCGCCATAGTCATCTCACTGAAGCTACCGTCACGAGGCAATGTAAGGCAGAGGTCAATGGTAGCTTGAATTAGGGCCAACAATACCGTAACTGCGTGGGAAAAATAACCTCCACCCCCGTGCGGGGTAGTCGACCGGACGCAGCGGTAGAGCAGCCTTGTCCTAGTTGGGTTCAGCCGGTCCTAACGGGCCTGTAAAGCTCCAATGGAGCCACACCAGTCCCAACGGTTCGCCCAAGCCTAGATCAGACCCGCAAAGCCCACTGCCAAGCTGCAACTATCCAGTCACCGTCGCCACCATCCCCGTCCTCAAGCTCATTGGCGCCTCCATCCTAGAACACGTCGTCGTTGTTGTGGACAGGTTTGGCCGTGGCAACCCAAATGGGGTTCATAAGGCCCAGATCTGGAGCGGACGAGGGTCGACCAGCCGCACTCAAGCGTTGCTCTGATGCGTCCCCAATGCCTCACGTTGTCGCCTCTCAGCCGGAGCCGAACCATGTGCCCGAGATGCACCATCCGCCGCCGAAGATTCGTGCATGCCTTGCCACGGGAAGGGGAATGAAAGGGACCTGCCACCGCCGGGACCGCGTAGGCCTAGCCAGGTGGCGACAATCGGCTACGATGGGGAAAGAGAGGAGGAGGGGCTGGAGTTAGGGAGGTGGAGGGCGAGTCTGTCGCCCGCGCGGGGCGAGTCGCGAAAGTTTTTTTTTCAAAAAGATTTGCACTAGCCTATATGTGATAAAAAATTGCCAAATGAACAGTATAGATACCAATCGATTCACAATTTTGTAGTTCAATATATATGTTTTAAATATGCATGATTTCAATATGAATAGTTCAAGCTAAGAACATATTCCTACATGATGGTATATGGCATAAATAGATTACACCACTATAGGTTGCAGGGTGATGCCCGACACGGGAAGGCAGCCAGGCGAGGAGAGGTCGACAAGGGAGGCATGGGCTAGATGGGTCTCAAACCAAATATAAGCTTATATGTTGATAACTCGACGTAGGTTGAAGGGGGATTTGGGGAGCAAATGGAATTCAGATTCATGTACTCCCTCCGATCCTAAATAAGTGTCACGATTTTGAACTAACTCTAGTTTAAAATGGCGACACTTATTTAGGATCGAAGGTAGTAATTCTTTTGGTCCATATTAATGGTCTCAATTTTGTCTAGATACCAATGTATCTAGTTGAGGCCATTAATATGGACAGAAGGGAGTATGTAGTTGATAAAAATATGCCCTAAAGGCAGTAATAAATATGTTATTATTTATATTTCTATTTTATAATTAAGTTTATCGTTCTGTGTTATAATTATATTAGTTTTGAATAATGTATATTTGGAGAAAACCCTAATACATGTGTGCAATAATAAACATCATATAAAGATATCCCTAGTCATGTCTCTATGACTAGTATGTATGTCAACTATAGTTTCATTTTCCTTACTATGAGCAATGTGACAATGAGATTGTGGTATCGCCGGTGACATATATGATCGGAGTTGTTAGAGAATAACAACGATGGATAGACGCGTCGTCAATATAGTTATCGGTTTAATCTCATAATATATTGTATTACCTTTACTAGAAATCATTTGACCAAGAGATACATGTAAACTTGGAAATAATATGGACATGGCAAGATTCTCCAAATGTTGCTCTTAATGTAGTAATTATAAAGTAGATGCTTGTTCGTACCGAATGGTTCTCCAATCATTTACATGATGTGCTTGTGGGAATTGATACTCCTGACAATGGAGAGATACACTCTAGGCCCGCTCATATACTATGATGTTCGTCATCGTCTGGTCGGACACGTGGTCAAGTTGTTGAACACTAGAACATCGATGTTACAGGATGAGTAAAGGGTACATGCCAGTTAACAAAAATAACCTAGTGTTTCATCTTGGACGATGTAAAGTATTGACGAATCAATATGATATCGACGATATGTATCGGACTTAATACTACGATTCACATGATAAAGAACTTTTTGTTATTTGCAGGGGTTGCTACTTGTATCAAGACACTAATAGTAATGATTGTCATCAGAATGAGTTCCGGATATGTTCGCAAATATCCGAACCTACCGGGTTACACACTTAAGATGTTTATGCATTTTAGAATGTGAGTGCGAATGAGATAGTTGTATGAAGTAATTCCCGAAGGATATTTCGGAGCGTCTCTGAATATTCCGGAGGAGTCCGGGATATCACCGAGAGTGGACGGAATAGTTTCGGATATTAAAAGAGGACGCTAGGAATATTTTAGAAAGGTTTCAGATTAATTTGGAGGTGTCCAAATGTTATTTCGGAAAGCTTAGACATAAATATTTATATTGATAATAAATAAGAAATTAGTATTTTTATAAATATTCTAGTGGGTCCCATGGGCGAAAGGGCAGCATGGGCCCATTGGGCCACATGTGCGGGGAGGGGGAAACCCTATTGAATCAGCTAGGGCCCTCCCCTAGGCCGGCGGGTGGAGGAGAAGGGGTGGGGGCGAGGCCATGTGTGTGGGGGGAGTCCTTCCCGGTCTCAAACTTGCCATCCAAGTTGGCTTTAGGGAGAACTCCGTATTTAATGCGGACTCCGTATTGAATACGGACTTCCTCTCTCTCTCATATTGGTGAAAAAAGAAAAAGGATTTCTTGTGGGATACGAATCCTAGTCCTACTCTCCTCTATGGAGGAGGAAATCCGCCTATATATTGAGGGGAGAGGACAAGGGCAAGACAGACTAATCCACGCTGAAAGGGTAATTGCCCCTATGTGTGGTTTTGGTGATTAATGACAATTCCTATGGACTAATGTTTTCACTGAGTTTTATATGAAGGTATATTCCATAGGTCATGCATGTAGTCCATGTGTTGGATTCAAGTATGGATGCCATGAAGATAAAGATATACCTTGAGTATTGACATCAAAATCATCGAGTTGAAGAGAATAATATGATATGATCAAGATCTTGAGAGTGTGATCTCAATAGAAGAATTCAAGATATGGCTCTAAGTCAGTTGTCATAATAGCCTCATTAGTTAAGCTATGGTTGACTAAGATTTAGAGCATGTAATCAAATGATATTAAGATGGAGCACGAGAATATACTTAGTTGACCAATGCAAAGAGTGAAGAGTGATTTCAAGTTGGTCAACACATGAAGCATAAAGAATGTACCACATGGTCTTGTGGTATGGTAAGACTTGTCAATTATGCATCATGAACTAACCCATTATATATTTGCCTTTGCGTTTTCTATATGGGACAGGTATGTTTCCATGGCATGCTTCAAAAATGAAGATATTATATAGCCCATGAGAGGATCACATCAAGTGGTGATCGTCATCAAGGTTGAGAAGGGCAAGTTCAAGATAAGTATCTCGAGAAGATCATTTGCTTGAAGCTTGCCGTCCATATTGGTGATAATGGATATGTGAAGACATGTATTAATGAAGCTATCCCATAGTGGTGTATGGGGGAGCAAATTAGGAGTCTTCACGAAGCAACAATGATCAAGTGTTGCATTCCGGCTTGGGTGGAGCTTGAAGCATTGTCATCAAGATCAAGCGGTATGCGCAAGGCAAAGGTATGGCCTTGCTAGTTTTTCCTTTTACCGGTCTCAAGGTGGTTGTTGGGAGACCGGTTTATAGGATAGATAGCCGCACTATCAAGAAGGGCTCTCGGTTGTGTAACTTGATCACATCATCATAGGGAGCTCAATCGTTTGCATACTTTGCATCTTCCTATTTTGTTGCTTCTTGGTGTTTCTCCATGTGAGATTCCTGAGCTTGTTGCTAGCTCTTCAACAATCCCAAGTTCATCGAAAACGGAATTTGTATGCATCTTCTATGGCGTTTTCAAGTTTGAAGGTTTTATCGGTTCTTATTTAGGGAGGCTTCTTACCTTTCTTCATTTAGTTCTATCCTCCTTTGTTGGGCTTCTCTGTACAATCTTGTAGAGCTTGTTGTCCTCGTCAAAACAATCCCAAGATCATCGAAATCGGAGTCCGGATGCAAAAGTTATTGCATTTTCCGTGAAGTCAGTTTCATCCCGGTTGTGGATCCGGTTCAACCGGCTCCCAGACCGGGTGGTCCGCTGCCAGCACCGGAAAACCGAGATTCAACCGGGTTTCAACTGAGATTCAACCGGGATTTTTGGTTTTGCTATACCGAGTCTATCTGAGTCTGTGTACTGACCCTTATCCCGGTTGAGATCCGGTTTTCCGGTCCAACCGAACTTTCAACCGGATTCGCACAGTTTTCTCCCAACGGCCATATTTGCTTTCCACTATAAAAGGGGGTTCTTTCCCCAACATTTTAGAGTGTTCTTGACCACGAAATTAACCTCCATTGTTGAACCTATTGAGCCTGCTTCCTCCCCCTTCCCTCCTATGATTCTTGCATCTTTTTGAGGGCTTTGGAAGAGGATATCTAGATCTACAATCCCCACCAACCAATTCCTCCTCTAAGTGAGGGGAACCCATTAGATCTAGATCTTGGAGTCATTTGTTGACTTCCACCATTGTTCTTCCTCTCTAATTCCTCCCTAGCACTTGTTGCTTTGGTGGGATTTGAGAGTGAAGGATTTGAGCACCCTTGGTGGTATTGCTTTGCATTCTTGCATAAGTGTTGAGCTCTCCATTACGATTTGTTCGAGTGAGAGACTGTGGGCTTGTTACTCTTGGAGGATGACCTCCTAGTTGGCTTGGTGGTTGGTGCCGCGGTGTCCTCTTCATAGAAGATTGTGAAGAGACCCGGGCTTCTCCTTCATGGACTTGTGAAGTGGTTGTGGAGCTTGCCATCTCCGGAGTGGAGGAAAAGCTAGCCATAAGGAAAGGGCCTATTCCTTCTTGGGATAGACTCGGAGAAGAAGGTGAGCCTTTGTGGCGCGGGAGGAATTCTTCGTGGAACCTCACACCTCTCCAACGTGACGTAGCCCCCTTCCCAAAGGTGGTGAACACGGGAATACATCTTCGTCTCCGCGTGCTCCGGTTATCTCTATATCCGAGCTTACTTTCCTTGTGATAGCCATCGAGCTTGAAGTACTTATATCTTACTTATCACTTGTGGTATATTTATCTTGTGCTATCTTGCTTAGCTTAATTTGTTGTTGGTGCACTTAGTTGAGCCTAGTGTATTTTGGTTTTGTGCTTGTAAAATAAACGTTAGTTTAATTCCGCATTCTATCAAGCCAAAACCGTAATAGTTTTGAAATTACCTATTCACCCCCCCCCCCCTCTAGGCGACATCTCTATCCTTTCACACGCTCTAGCCCCGAGCCACCGCCGCCGCACTGTCTCCCACGGCTGACATCGCCGCGGCCGCCTCCGGCGGCTTCCGCTGCCGTCGCCGCCTCAGCCCGATCCTCTTCCTCATCCTCACATCGCCGCCTTCATCGCGTGGAGGAAATCTTCACAACGCCCGCAGTAGCTTCTTATTCTACCCCGTATAGATCCAATCTTTACGGACGACGGAGTGCTGCTAGATCTTCATCGACACGTTTCCGCTTCATTCGCGAGTTCTTGATCTCGCCTCGACGTGGTGTCGTCCTTGTTGCACGTGTAGATACTGGTGAAGGTGCAAAACTTGGAGCACTAGTTCTTCGGAGCCGTCCATGGGATAATACATCTCCTAGCGACTCGCTAAGGCTTGTTGCAAGGATCGACGCACGATCAACCTCGTCATCGACAAACTTTTGCTAGTTCAATCTACAAGGGTATGCTATGTTAATTGGATCTTGGTTATACGCTAGAAATTAAACATCTTTTCGTAGCGCATTCCCCAACAATAATGATCTATTTATTAAAAAATCCGATAGTGAAATATTTGAAGACCAAAAACTATTTAAGGAAATTAACCTGTAGTAACACAAGGCATATTTTGTAGGCTTTCTTATTATAGGCGAACATATTTTTAGATGAATAAATAATTTTTTCTAGGCATGAACCTTTATTTAACATTCATGAAACATATCTTTTAAGTGTGAACCCTTTTAAAACTTCCATGAGACATTTTTTTTCAAGCCATGAACTTTTTTCCACGACATTAACCTTGTTGGAACATCCACGGATCATTTTTGAACCGTAAAGACTTGACGGAACTTTTGGTCTGTGCATCAACCAAAGCAGAGGACAGGGTTAATGATGTCATTTTTGAAAGAAAAATATGTCTGCAAGTGCTGTGCTAGGAAAATGATCATAAGGATCCTGTCTCTACCCGATGACACGCAATAAAGAATTAATGTACTCTTTGCAATCAGGCGTGTAGTAGCAATGCAGAACTTGTCATGTGTTTGGAGGACACGGCGTATAGTTGAGCACAGGAATGTAAATGGTGCAAAAAAAAAACTAACGGCGCGATTAACATGTGAAGTGAAGACGGAACAGAGTTGCAAAAGTAAAGAAAAGGAATAAGTAGTGTTTTGTCATTTGACGGACCTGGCCCAGCATGTATGCATTGATACTGAAATATTGGGGGCCACGCAAATGCAAGTGCTCTTTCTGGGCTTATCCCGTTGGAGGCGTGTCCCGTGGTGACCCTCTGCATGTACGGGAGCGCGACGAGCGCGCTGTATGGGCCATTTCTCGCCTGCTACTGAAACAAAGACAGCGAGAGAGCATTGCTCAAAAAAACAAAGCAGTGCTAAAAAGAACATAGAGCGAGAGAGCATAATAAATGTATCGTTGTCTTCCGCGAGTTTAAAAAGAAAACAAGCTGAGCCTGTTGGTAAAAGAAAATTGAAAGTAGGCATATGTTAAGCAGCATGGACAAGCATCAGTTCATGGTACAGTACTAATTCAGGCACGGCATCCGACGGTATGATCAGAGAACTATACTGTATGATGGTTCATTAACTGCCATCAGCTAGCCGCTGCAGGAGGCTAGTACATATGGTTGGGTAAGTTGAGTTCAACAGTTTCGCGGTCACCGTGACCGTGGATATATGCATCGTGCATTCATCCGTGCTGGGCGCGTGCAGCGACGACACAGCGACTAACGGCTGCTGCATGCACGCACCCGCACACTGTGCAAGTCTACGCAGTGACGCAACCGGGAACACGCCAGACGTACTGCTATCGTCCAGTAACTCTAGTTCAACAGTAGCGTGCCTGCATGCATGCCTGCAGAGCGTACGCACTTACTAGTGGAGTAGTACTACGCATGGAGCTGTGCATATGGGCCTTGTATTGTATCAATCCCCAATCCCCGTAACGACGACAGTTCGGACATACGTACACCACCGGTACACGTACGTACGGTCTGCGTGGAGGTATGGGCGCCTACATAGACATTGATCTCGATCTGCATGCACTCTGTACCCTGACACACGCAGTATGTGCTGTGATAGCTGCGAGAGTACCACATCTACATGTCCAACTCCAACAACATAATGCAGTGTGTGCCCTCGTCCGTATTTGTAGATGCATGAGCACATGTGCATGCACAGTGTGGGACGACGTATGTACGTGTACGCACATCGGCACATGCATATGTACGCACGCGGTCGAGGCAGGCAGTTTTTTGTCCGGAGCTGACCATGCATCGTACATGAACTTCAGAGTTCAGAGATCCATCTTTCTTCAATACGATACGCAGACAGAAGGCCGGAGGTGTTTCTCCGGTGGAAAAAGAATACGTACAGAGGATCAAAGGCGATACAGGTATCGAATGTACACGTATCCGTGGATCTATACGCACAGTACCGGCGTAAGACACACGCCATGCACATCAGAAACACACCATGGCTCTGCTTCATGCGCGACACTACAGCACGCGACGGCTACGCCGACGGCTAAAAGCCCTCGGCGTAGCCAGCATTGCCGTCGGCATACGCTACGCCGAGGGCTGCCGTCGGCGTAGCCCCCTCGGCGAAGGTCTCCCTCGGCGGAGCAAAAACGGCCGTCGGCGTAGCAGAAAACCGTCGGCGTAGATCTACGCCGACGGCCGAGGCAGGCCCGTCGGCGTAACGGCCATCGGCGAACGGCGGCGCTGCCGTTAGACGGCCGCTAACGGCGCACCATATACGCCGACGGCCTTACCCTCGGCGTTTGGTGGCCACGTGGCACGCGCTGGGCCTCCCCAGGAGGGGGCTACGCCGACAGCCTCGCCCTCGGCGTATGTGGACGCGTGTCCACCGCCTGAGCCTTCCAGGCTGGCGCTAGGCCGACGGCCTGCCCTCGGCGTAGGAGCAGGTGCTACGCCGACGGCAGTGCCCTCGGCGTAGACCTGACCATATGGCACATGGCAGAGGGCTACGCCGAGGGCATTGCCGTCGGCGTATCACATACACAGTTTTTTTTTTTTTGATTTTTTCTCAGCAGCACTCACAGCAGCCATACATCATCCATGCATACATCCATACATCATCCATGCATACATCCATACAGCCATACATCATCCATACATCCATGCAATATATATTCCACACATTAGTCATACATCATCCATACAACTACACATGTATCAACATCAGTCATACAAGATCATCCATATATTAGTCATACAAGATCATCGACATCATCACACATCCCTACAACTCTGGAGGAGACGGGGTGTACCCGAGATCTCCCCTGGTGAAAAGTGGCGACCTCTGCCGAGGGTTGCGTCCAGTAGAAGCAGCAGAAGAGCCACCTGGCGAGGGAGTAGGAGAAGTGTGAAACTCGGGAGAACCACCTGCAGAATGGCCAGGAGATGGACCATCGTCATGAAGCGATGTGATCTGACGCCCATCCGGCGAGGCGTGGCCAAAGTGCCGGTTCCCAGAAGCTCTCGTTCCCTACATGTTGCCTACATGTTAGCAACTTGCGAGGCAAAGTAAAGCGATAACCAGTGGGTTCGCAAAGAACTTACCGGTGTCGAGGCGTAGTAGGTCCTAGCGAAGCTTTCCTTCGATTGCCAAAATGGCATCGGACCTGGCATGGGAGGCACGGGCCCTAAATCTCTATTCTGGCCAGTTTGAATATTCACCATTTCGGCAGCACCTCCCCGCTGCTCTCCCGATACACGTCTCGACAAAAAGCCAAGAGGATGTGCATCCGGAGAACAACGAGGAGGCGCCACCGAAATCCTGTCTCGAATAGAGGTAGAGCCAGGGAGAACCAAACCCATCTACGAATCCGCCGACTGCCCGATAAAAGCCATAAGCGTTACGGTCCAAAATATGCGAGACCACTAATGCATATTAAGTCGCGTAACGCTTACGGTCGGGATGACGCCTAGGTGACGCGACAGACTTGGTGATCTAGACACAAAAATAAAACCTAGGTACAAGAGAGGCGAACAGATTCTCACCCTCGGCGGTAGAGGAAGTAGTCGATCAACCGAGTGTCGAGGTCGGTGACGGAACTCGGAGACGGGATCGAGGTGTCACCTACACCATCTCCCGCAACGACAGTCAGTCCGCCAAGGATGGTCACTCCCGAAACACTACAAAGTCTGTACATTGACATAAAAAGAACACTTTTGTAAGCATGCAACGCACTCACGGCCCTAGTAATAGATGCAACTAATATAAACTACTAATAGATGCAACTAATAAATTCTAACAAGATTAACAACAAGATTTCATCTAACAAAATTAACTCTAACAACAATATTTGCTTCTACAGGGGAGTGGAGGAGGTACCTGCAGAGGGGGCCGAGCTTGGGGAGGAGGGGGCCAAGCTCGGGGAGGAGGGGGCCGAGCTCGGGAAGGAGGGGGCCGAGCTCGGGGAGGAGGGAGGGAGGCAGGGAGGCTCGGGGAGGAGGAAGGGAGGAGGGAGGGAGGCAGGGAGGAGGGAGGGAGGAGGGAGGGAGGGTTGGGGAGGAGGAAGGGAGGAGGGAGGGAGGCAGGGAGGAGGCGGGGAGGCTCGGGGATGGAGGAGGGAGGGAGGAAGGGAGGAGGCGGTTGGCGGCAGGGAGGAGGGAGGGAGGAGGGAGGGAGGGTCGGGGAGGAGGAAGGAAGGAGGGAGGGAGGCAGGGAGGCTCGGGGAGGAAGGAGGGAGGGAGGAGGGAGGAGGGAGGGAGGGAGGAGGCGGTTGGCGGCAGGGAGGAGGGAGGGAGGAGGGAGGGAGGGTCGGGGAGGGAGGCGGCGGTTGGCGGCGGCTGGAGGCGGCGGCGGTTGGCGGCGCAGGGTCAGGGTCGGGGTCAGGGGCGCGGGGTAGGGGGAGGGTGTGTGAGTGAGTGGGTGGCCCGGGGTGGGCCGCGGGTTAGGGGAAGGGATAACGCTACGCCGACGGCCAGGCGTACGCCGAGGGCAGCCGTCGGCGTAGCAAGGTTTTTTTTTAGTTATAAATAAAAAAAAATATTTGGTGTCTACTGATATAACAAATGAAAATATATTATTTGATGTCTACTATTATAGAAGAAACATGCAAGTTTTCATCTGATTCCGATTCACCTAAACGGGGAGATTCCCCCCTAATACGGGTCCGGCGAAACCCTGATCTCTGTGCACACTCGGATCGTCTACCCCCCTAGATGTTCCTCTGACAGGGGTAGCCCGGCGTAGCTCTCTCTTGTTTTGTGTTTGTTTAGGTCATAGGGTGATGTCAAACCATGTTGGCTCACAAGTTGGGGCACTATCCTACCCGGTTTCACCTCGACGGGGAGATTCCACCCTCATACGGGCCCGGAACCTTCGCCTCTAGGTTAGAGCGCATGCATGCGAGGGGGGACACATGCAAGCACCTATATATACCAACCTCTAACCACACCCACACACACATATGCTAGGGGCACATGCAAGTTTTCATCTCATTCCGATGTTCTCGTGGTCTTCCTCCGGCGAAACCCTGATCTCTGTGCACACTCGGACCGTCTACCCCCCTAGACGTTCCTCTGACAGGGGTAGCCCGGCGTAGCTCTCTCTTGTTTTGTGTTTGTTTAGGTCATAGGGTGATGTCAAACCATGTTGGCTCACAAGTTGGGGCACTATCCTACCCGGTTTCACCTCGACGGGGAGATTCCACCCTCATACGGGCCCGGAACCTTCGCCTCTAGGTTAGAGCGCATGCATGCGAGGGGGGACATATGCATGCACATATATATACCAACCTCTAACCACACCCACACACACATATGCTAGGGGCACATGCAAGTTTTCATCTCATTCCGATGTTCTCGTGGTCTTCCTCCGGCGAAACCCTGATCTCTGTACACACTCGGACCGTCTACCCCCCTAGACGTTCCTCTGACAGGGGTAGCCCGGCGTAGCTCTCTCTTGTTTTGTGTTTGTTTAGGTCATAGGGTGATGTCAAACCATGTTGGCTCACAGGTTGGCTCACTATCCTACCCGGTTTCACCTCGACGGGGAGATTCCACCCTCATACGGGCCCGGAACCTTCGCCTCTAGGTTAGAGCGCATGCATGCGAGGGTGGACACATGCATGCACATATATATACCAACCTATAACCACACCCACACACACATATGCTAGGGGCACATGCAAGTTTTCATCTCATTCCGATGTTCTCGTGGTCTTCCTCCGGCGAAACCCTGATCTCTGTGCACACTCGGACCGTCTACCCCCCTAGACGTTCCTCTGACAGGGGTAGCCCGGCGTAACTCTCTCTTGTTTTGTGTTTGTTTAGGTCATAGGGTGATGTCAAACCATGCTGGCTCACAGGTTGGGGCACTATCCTACCCGGTTTCACCTCGACGGGGAGATTCCACCCTCATACGGGCCCGGAACCTTCGCCTCTAGGTTAGAGCGCATGCATGCGAGGGGGGACACATGCATGCACATATATATACCAACCTCTAACCACACCCACACACACATATGCTAGGGGCACATGCAAGTTTTCATCTCATTTCGATGTTCTCGTGGTCTTCCTCCGGCGAAACCCTAATCTCTGTGCACACTCGGACCGTCTACCCCCCTAGACGTTCCTCTGACAGGGGTAGCCCGGCGTAGCTCTCTCTTGTTTTGTGTTTGTTTAGGTCATAGGGTGATGTCAAACCATGCTGGCTCACAGGTTGGGGCACTATCCTACCCGGTTTCACCTCGACGGGGAGATTCCACCCTCATACGGGCCCGGAACCTTCGCCTCTAGGTTAGAGCGCATGCATGCGAGGGGGGACACATGCATGCACATATATATACCAACCTCTAACCACACCCACACACACATATGCTAGGGGCACATGCAAGTTTTCATCTCATTCCGATGTTCTCGTGGTCTTCCTCCGGCGAAACCCTGATCTCTGTGCACACTCGGACCGTCTACCCCCCTAGACGTTCCTCTGACAGGGGTAGCCCGGCGTAGCTCTCTCTTGTTTTGTGTTTGTTTAGGTCATAGGGTGATGTCAAACCATGTTGGCTCACAGGTTGGGGCACTATCCTACCCGGTTTCACCTCGACGGGGAGATTCCACCCTCATACGGGCCCGGAACCTTCGCCTCTAGGTTAGAGCGCATGCATGCGAGGGGGGACACATGCATGCACATATATATACCAACCTCTAACCACACCCACACACACATATGCTAGGGGCACATGCAAGTTTTCATCTCATTCCGATGTTCTCGTGGTCTTCCTCCGGCGAAACCCTGATCTCTGTGCACACTCGGACCGTCTACCCCCTAGACGTTCCTCTGACAGGGGTAGCCCGGCGTAGCTCTCTCTTGTTTTGTGTTTGTTTAGGTCATAGGATGATGTCAAACCATGTTGGCTCACAGGTTGGGGCACTATCCTACCCGGTTTCACCTCGACGGGGAGATTCCACCCTCATACGGGCCCGGAACCTTCGCCTCTAGGTTAGAGCGCATGCATGCGAGGGGGGACACATGCATGCACATATATATACCAACCTCTAACCACACCCACACACACATATGCTAGGGGCACATGCAAGTTTTCATCTCATTCCGATGTTCTCGTGGTCTTCCTCCGGCGAAACCCTGATCTCTGTGCACACTCGGACCGTCTACCCCCCTAGACGTTCCTCTGAAAGGGGTAGCCCGGCGTAGCTCTCTCTTGTTTTGTGTTTGTTTAGGTCATAGGGTGATGTCAAACCATGTTGGCTCACAGGTTGGGGCACTATCCTACCCGGTTTCACCTCGACGGGGAGATTCCACCCTCATACGGGCCCGGAACCTTCGCCTCTAGGTTAGAGCGCATGCATGCGAGGAGGGACACATGCATGCACATATATATACCAACCTCTAACCACACCCACACACACATATGCTAGGGGCACATGCAAGTTTTCATCTCATTCCGATGTTCTCGTGGTCTTCCTCCGGCTAAACCCTGATCTCTGTGCACACTCGGACCGTCTACCCCCCTAGACGTTCCTCTGACAGGGGTAGCCCGGCATAGCTCTCTCTCTTGTTTTGTGTTTGTTTAGGTCATAGGGTGATGTCAAACCATGTTGGCTCACAGGTTGGGGCACTATCCTACCCGGTTTCACCTCGACGGGGAGATTCCACCCTCATACGGGCCCGGAACCTTCGCCTCTAGGTTAGAGCGCATGCATGCGAGGGGGGACACATGCATGCACATATATATACCAACCTCTAACCACACCCACACACACATATGCTAGGGGCACATGCAAGTTTTCATCTCATTCCGATGTTCTCGTGGTCTTCCTCCGGCGAAACCCTGATCTCTGTGCACACTCGGACCGTCTACCCCCCTAGACGTTCCTCTGACAGGGGTAGCCCGGCGTAGCTCTCTCTTGTTTTGTGTTTGTTTAGGTCATAGGGTGATGTCAAACCATGCTGGCTCACAGGTTGGGGCACTATCCTACCCGGTTTCACCTCGACGGGGAGATTCCACCCTCATACGGGCCCGGAACCTTCGCCTCTAGGTTAGAGCGCATGCATGCGAGGGGGGACACATGCATGCACATATATATACCAACCTCTAACCACACCCACACACACATATGCTAGGGGCACATGCAAGTTTTCATCTCATTCCGATGTTCTCGTGGTCTTCCTCCGGCGAAACCCTGATCTCTGTGCACACTCGGACCGTCTACCCCCCTAGACGTTCCTCTGACAGGGGTAGCCCGGCGTAGCTCTCTCTTGTTTTGTGTTTGTTTAGGTCATAGGGTGATGTCAAACCATGTTGGCTCAGAGGTTGGGGCACTATCCTACCCGGTTTCACCTCGACAGGGAGATTCCACCCTCATACGGGCCCGGAACCTTCGCCTCTAGGTTAGAGCGCATGCATGCGAGGGGGGACACATGCATGCACATATATATACCAACCTCTAACCACACCCACACACACATATGCTAGGGGCACATGCAAGTTTTCATCTCATTCCGATGTTCTCGTGGTCTTCCTCCGGCGAAACCCTGATCTCTGTGCACACTCGGACCGTCTACCCCCCTAGACGTTCCTCTGACAGGGGTAGCCCGGCGTAGCTCTCTCTTGTTTTGTGTTTGTTTAGGTCATAGGGTGATGTCAAACCATGCTGGCTCACAGGTTGGGGCACTATCCTACCCGGTTTCACCTCGACGGGGAGATTCCACCCTCATACGGGCCCGGAACCTTCGCCTCTAGGTTAGAGCGCATGCATGCGAGGGGGGACACATGCATGCACATATATATACCAACCTCTAACCACACCCACACACACATATGCTAGGGGCACATGCAAGTTTTCATCTCATTCCGATGTTCTCGTGGTCTTCCTCCGGCGAAACCCTGATCTCTGTGCACACTCGGACCGTCTACCCCCCTAGACGTTCCTCTGACAGGGGTAGCCCGGCGTAGCTCTCTCTTGTTTTGTGTTTGTTTAGGTCATAGGGTGATGTCAAACCATGCTGGCTCACAGGTTGGGGCACTATCCTACCCGGTTTCACCTCGACGGGGAGATTCCACCCTCATACGGGCCCGGAACCTTCGCCTCTAGGTTAGAGCGCATGCATGCGAGGGGGGACACATGCATGCACATATATATACCAACCTCTAACCACACCCACACACACATATGCTAGGGGCACATGCAAGTTTTCATCTCATTCCGATGTTCTCGTGGTCTTCCTCCGGCGAAACCCTGATCTCTGTGCACACTCGGACCGTCTACCCCCGTAGACGTTCCTCTGACAGGGGTAGCCCGGCGTAGCTCTCTCTTGTTTTGTGTTTGTTTAGGTCATAGGGTGATGTCAAACCATGCTGGCTCACAGGTTGGGGCACTATCCTACCCGGTTTCACCTCGACGGGGAGATTCCACCCTCATACGGGCCCGGAACCTTCGCCTCTAGGTTAGAGCGCATGCATGCGAGGGGGGACACATGCATGCACATATATATACCAACCTCTAACCACACCCACACACACATATGCTAGGGGCACATGCAAGTTTTCATCTCATTCCGATGTTCTCGTGGTCTTCCTCCGGCGAAACCCTGATCTCTGTGCACACTCGGACCGTCTACCCCCCTAGACGTTCCTCTGACAGGGGTAGCCCGGCGTAGCTCTCTCTTGTTTTGTGTTTGTTTAGGTCATAGGGTCATGTCAAACCATGCTGGCTCACAGGTTGGGGCACTATCCTACCCGGTTTCACCTCGACGGGGAGATTCCACCCTCATACGGGCCCGGAACCTTCGCCTCTAGGTTAGAGCGCATGCATGCGAGGGGGGGACACATGCATGCACATATATATACCAACCTCTAACCACACCCACACACACATATGCTAGGGGCACATGCAAGTTTTCATCTCATTCCGATGTTCTCGTGGTCTTCCTCCGGCGAAACCCTGATCTCTGTGCACACTCGGACCGTCTACCCCCCTAGACGTTCCTCTGACAGGGGTAGCCCGGCGTAGCTCTCTCTTGTTTTGTGTTTGTTTAGGTCATAGGGTGATGTCAAACCATGTTGGCTCACAGGTTGGGGCACTATCCTACCCGGTTTCACCTCGACGGGGAGATTCCACCCTCATACGGGCCCGGAACCTTCGCCTCTAGGTTAGAGCGCATGCATGCGAGGGGGGACACATGCATGCACATATATATACCAACCTCTAACCACACCCACACACACATATGCTAGGGGCACATGCAAGTTTTCATCTCATTCCGATGTTCTCGTGGTCTTCCTCCGGCGAAACCCTGATCTCTGTGCACACTCGGACCGTCTACCCCCCTAGACGTTCCTCTGACAGGGGTAGCCCGGCGTAGCTCTCTCTTGTTTTGTGTTTGTTTAGGTCATAGGGTGATGTCAAACCATGTTGGCTCACAGGTTGGGGCACTATCCTACCCGGTTTCACCTCGACGGGGAGATTCCACCCTCATACGGGCCCGGAACCTTCGCCTCTAGGTTAGAGCGCATGCATGCGAGGAGGGACACATGCATGCACATATATATACCAACCTCTAACCACACCCACACACACATATGCTAGGGGCACATGCAAGTTTTCATCTCATTGCAATGTTCTCGTGGTCTTCCTCCGGCGAAACCCTGATCTCTGTGCACACTCGGACCGTCTACCCCCCTAGACGTTCCTCTGACAGGGGTAGCCCGGCGTAGCTCTTCTCTTGTTTTGTGTTTGTTTAGGTCATAGGGTGATGTCAAACCATGCTGTCTCACAGGTTGGGGCACTATCCTACCCGGTTTCACCTCGACGGGGAGATTCCACCCTCATACGGGCCCGGAACCTTCGCCTCTAGGTTAGAGCGCATGCATGCGAGGGGGGACACATGCATGCACATATATATACCAACCTCTAACCACACCCACACACACATATGCTAGGGGCACATGCAAGTTTTCATCTCATTCCGATGTTCTCGTGGTCTTCCTCCGGCGAAACCCTGATCTCTGTGCACACTCGGACCGTCTACCCCCCTAGACGTTCCTCTGACAGGGGTAGCCCGGCGTAGCTCTCTCTTGTTTTGTGTTTGTTTAGGTCATAGGGTGATGTCAAACCATGCTGGCTCACAGGTTGGGGCACTATCCTACCCGGTTTCACCTCGACGGGGAGATTCCACCCTCATACGGGCCCGGAACCTTCGCCTCTAGGTTAGAGCGCATGCATGCGAGGGGGGACACATGCATGCACATATATATACCAACCTCTAACCACACCCCCACACACATATGCTAGGGGCACATGCAAGTTTTCATCTCATTCCGATGTTCTCGTGGTCTTCCTCCGGCGAAACCCTGATCTCTGTGCACACTCGGACCGTCTACCCGCCTAGACGTTCCTCTGACAGGGGTAGCCCGGCGTAGCTCTCTCTTGTTTTGTGTTTGTTTAGGTCATAGGGTGATGTCAAACCATGTTGGCTCACAAGTTGGGTCAAACCATGTCAAAAATTTGTGAAATATAAATTTCATGCACATGTGATAATAACACACAAACATGCAAATTTCTCAACTTGTGAGAAGATTCGACATTTTATGTGGGCGTGAAGACTATTATTCGGAGGCTACGAATCCATCCAATTGATAAAATAGAACCTAAATAATTAATACTAATAAATAAATACAAATAATTTGGTAAGGAAAAAAAAATGCATAGGTACGCCGAGGGTGACCGTCGGCGTAGGCAGGACGTACGCCGAGGGTGACCGTCGGCGTAGCCTATGCCGACAGCGGCTCTCGGCGTAATGCTGACGCCGTTAGGGCATGTCCCGGCCTGGCCTGACTAGTGCCACGCGGCCACCCCGTACGCCGAGGGCTAAGTTTACGCCGGCGGTCACCCTCGGCGTACGTGCCGCTACGCCGACGGCTGAGGTACGCCGAGAGCTCGAAAGCTGGGCTGGCCTGGCCCGGTGCTACGCCGACGGCCCCGACCTTTGGCCATCGCCGTAGCTCCCTGCCGTCGGCACACAACGCCATTCCTGTAGTGCGAGCGGGTTTCCGAAAATGGCCATCACATCGCTCTGCTTCAGAACTTCAGGCCATCATAAATGAGACCGCTTCCAATCGAATGGAGTAAACTGCTCGTCGGTTCCGGTCTTGTCTGGATACCACATCAGAAGTACTAGTCATGCATGCATGCATGCATGCATGCACCGTGCGTGCTGTCTGAAACTCTGAAGCCTCCTCAGATCATTGCTTGCTCGGCTCATCTTGACATCTTGTCCCGGACTGCGAGTCTCATCGCATCGCAGATTAACGACCTCATGGTGCGCTGCATTGCTAGCCTGCCTCGGCTCAATGCTCCCGTAAGTTCATGCACGTCTCGCGCGTACGCACACAACACACGCCGGCGTCCATTTGGTCCATACCCATACATTCCGCCAGGCGTCAACATACAACTAGCTTTTCTCAACAACAACAAAAATACAACTAGCCAGCTGCATCATCTCGACCGATGTCGGCTCACAAAGTCACGTAGTACTATATATGTAGAATACTAGACGTAACCTGCACTAGCTTTTACTCCATCCGTTTCAAAATATAAGATGTTTTAGCTTTGTGAAGCAAATGTATCTAGACTTTTTTTAGTGTATAGGTTCATTTATGTTTAGAGTGAATCTACACACTAAAATAAGTCTAGATACATTCTCTTAATAAACCTAAAACATCCTATTTTAAAACGGAGGGAGTATATTGTTTTGTCACGTTTGTAACAGTAGCACCTAGTCTAGCGGTAGCTCCTAAGATTGTGGATCGCCTGTACAACGTGCACCACAACCTGATATATGTACACTTGATTCTTACTATTGTACTTCCTTAGGAAAATTGATGGCAGAATCGGCGAGTGGTGTGTCGCGTCCGGGAGTCCGGAACCGAACCATGCAAACATGCTAGCCCGTGTCCGAGCGTACTCCGTCCCATCAGTAGCCTCTCCCTCCCGAAATCGCGAATCCATCCATCCGTCGGTCTTTGAAGAGTACTACTGGTACTACGAGCTTTAATTCCGACACGACCGTGCATGCATGCACGGAGCAGAGAGCCAAGTCTGCAGGAGAGTTGACACGCCTGACATGGCGCAGAGGGGCATCGCATCCAGTGGCGGAGCTAGCACAAGAATTATGGGGGGGGCAAAATGTGAACTATGAATATTTGGGGGGGGCAAATTAGAATATTTTCTTTGATCTAAGTTCTAAAAAAATATTTTCTTCAATGAATATACAAAGTTTGGGGGGGCGGTGGCCCCCCCTCAGCTATACATAGCTCCGCCACTGATCGCATCGGTATGGGCGAGCCGAACTATATTGTAGTACGAGCTGGAAGCTGAGGACCAGGGGCCAACTGGCCGTTTCCCTCTCGACGCTGCTGTGCCTGTGATGGTATGGTATTGGTAGGGCTGCTTTAGCTACGACATGGAGGTCCGTGCATGTGCATGTGTATGCATCAACCTCCTAGGACGAGCCGTGCCGCTACAAGCAGTGACCCGCGGGCGTGGTGGCACGACGGCGGCATGACTGTTCTGTAATATTGCTTTAGTATGTATATGCTTTATCACGAACTGAATGCATGAAGCGGGGATAGCTCAGTTGGGAGAGCGTCAGACTGAAGATCTGAAGGTCGGGTGTTCGATCCACCCTCACCGCAATTTATTTTTGTTTTTCACAATTCCTTGTGTACCCACCAAGAAAATAATGTCCTCCATTCCCTGTCAAGTTGTCATCCGGCTTTCTGACTCTCATCTGTCGACCAAGACCAAGGCACTTCTCTAGCTACTACATTTTGTACAGCACCCCTGCTATAATTTGGTCTACGTAAAGCAAGCATGGAACATGAGGTGAGCTATCCTGAGCTCGCTGGCGACATCCACGGCACATAAGTATCATCGAAGTTGTTCAGGCCATGATCCTCAGCTTTGTTGACGGACAATCTTCAGTCAGTTTCTTTTGCAATCTTTCTTGGGCGACTGACCTTCTATCTTTTGGGTTTCTGCTTATGAATAAGGCTGCTTATAGATTCTGGTCGAGAGAAACTACGGTGACTTCTTTTAGACTTATGCTGTTTTATCTTATTTGCTGCGATGAGCGGTGACATGTCTGTTATGCCCCTGGATTTGATATGGCCACATAGAAATAGAGTTAGAAATAAAATAAAAAACATTATGTCGTAGTATATTTCAGGACATGTTCAAATATTAGAAAATGTCATACAATTTTGAAGTAAAAATAATAGAAAATGTCATCGGTACACTTGTATCATATTTTAACATGACATGATTTTGGAACAGCATCATCACTAATACCAAAATCATCTACTAGCAAGCATCAAATACTAGCATCACATCCCAATAATCGTCTAGTAGCAAGCATCAAGAAATTTTTGAAGATTTGACTAATTTGGCTGCTTCCGACGACATGCTGCAGGGGATGCGGGCGACTGGGCCGGGCCTTGTAGCTGACGTAGGGCGGAGGGAGGAGCAGGTCGAGGCGGAGTCGGGCGCCCCGGGTGGGAGGGTGGCGGGGGGGAGAGTGGCTGATAGGGCAAATGTGTCCGATCTTTCGATGAGATGATCATAGTCGATTTGGTGGAGTTCGGACTTGACGATCCGACCACACGTGCGAGCACGAGCGCCAATGCAATCGCTAGGCCAATCTCCTGGAGGTTACCGATCCTGCGGGAACACGATCAGCCTGACCAGCGAGGGTCTTAATTCCTACCTGAAATCGAGAACAAGTAATCAAGATATTGCGGTTTAAGAGGAAAGCTTTATTGAAGAGGTGGGATCCTGAATAGGTGCGAAGTACAAGAGGCCTCTGTGACGCTCGAGCCTTGGCGAAGTTGCTATGATGGCTAACTTAATGTCTAAACAAAATCCGAGTCTAGGGGGACGGCTATGGGGAGTATTTAAGGGCGAAAAGGTGGGGTTTCGGCCAGCCATGGAAGTGGTGGCCGAATTTAACCCAAAAAGTCCTTTTTCCCTCAAATACGGACTCTAAAAAGTGGCTAATTAAAATCCTGCGAAAATTACATGGGCCTGGCCCAAAATAAAAGGTGTCGCAGCACCATATTAAGCTATGGACGAATTCTTAAAGTATCGATCTTGAATATTTCGTCCAAGCCTTCTTTCTTCATTATGGTGGCCTCAAAGTTCTGAAATCTTCATCCGCGGTCTTCTCTTGGATCATCACATGCTTGCTGACATCTCCATGCATGGCCATGCTCCAATGCTTGTCCCTCTCATCCATGCTTGGTCCATCATTCCTAAGAGTAAGAAATACATCTGATTTAGACAGCATCATATTCTCATGTATGTGAGGAATAGTTCCAAGAAACGAAAGTACCTGATAGTTAAGTTGTTTGGTACGAGATCTTGTGATGGGTCCTTGTATGTGTGTTGCTGTAGGTATAATGGTTGTATCAATAGAAGGGATATCCACATCATGCTCCCCTTCTTGAATTGAAGTCGTCCTCGACGCAATCTCATCTTCCTTACCAAAGTAAGGCTTCAAATCTGCAATGTTAAATGTAGGACTAACCGTACCAAAGTCTGCAGGCAACTCAAGTTTATATGCATTATCATTTATTTTCTATAACACCTTAAAGGGACCAGCAGCACGTGGCATTAACTTAGACTTGCGTAAATCAGGAAAACGATCTTTACGCAAATGTAACCAAACAAAATCGCCAACATCAAACACAACATGCTTTCTCCCTTTATCCCCAGCAAATTTATACTTAGCATTCATGTGGTCAATGTTATCTTTAATAGTCTTATGCAAGTTTAATATCATTTCAGCGCGTTGTGTAGCATCCAAATTATGTTGCACCGAAGAAGGTAAAGGCAATAAATCAATAGGTGTACGAGGAACAAAACCATACACAATCTCAAATGGGCACATCTTTGTGGTAGAATGCAGTGAACGATTATAAGCAAATTCTATATGAGGTAAACACTCTTCCCACAATTTTAAATTCTTCTTTAAAACAGCCCGCAACATAGTAGACAAAGTTCTATTTACTACTTCAGTTTGACCATCAGTTTGGGGATGACATGTAGTACTAAACAGCAATTTAGTCCCCAACTTAGCCCATAAACATCTCCAAAAGTGGCTAAGAAATTTAGTATCACGATCAGAGACAATAGTATTTGGCACACCATGCAAACGAACAATTTCACGAAAGAACAAATTAGCAATATGCGCAGCATCATCCGTTTTATGACAAGGAATAAAGTGTGCCATCTTAGAAAACCGATCCACAACAACAAAAATACTATCCCTCTCCTTCTGTGTTCGTGGCAATCCCAAAACAAAGTCTATAGAAATATCCTCCCATGGAACACTAGGAACAGGAAGAGGCATATATAAACCATGTGGATTAAGGCGAGACTTAGCTTTTTGACAAGTAGTGCAGCGTGCCACAAATCTCTCAACATCTCGACGCATACGTGGCCAAAAGAAGTGTGCATCAAGAACATCATCCGTCTTCTTGACACCAAAGTGTCCCATCAATCCTCCTCCATGCGCCTCCTGTAACAACAAAAGACGAACAGAACTATCTGGAATGCATAGTTTGTTATCACGGAACACAAATCCATCATTGAAGACGAATTTGTTCCAAGTTTTACCATCTCTACAATTCTGCAACACATATTTAAATTCAGCATCATGCACATATTGTTCCTTAATAGTTTCCAATCCAAATATTTTTAAGTCAAGTTGAGATAACAAAGCATAACGGCGCGACAAAGCATCAGCAATAATATTATCTTTACCCTTTTTGTGTTTGAGAACATAAGGAAAAGACTCAATAAATTCAACCCACTTTGCATGACGACGATTCAACTTAGCTTGACTACGAATATGCTTCAAAGATTCATGATCAGAATGAATAACAAATTCCTTAGGCCATAGATAATGTTGCCAAGTTTCTAATGTCCGAACCAACGCATATAATTCTTTATCATAAGTAGAATAGTTCAGACTAGCCCCACTCAGTTTCTCACTAAAATATGCAACAGGTTTTCCCTCTTGTAATAACACCCCTCCCAAACCAATTCTACTAGCATCACATTCAAGCTCAAAAGTCTTAGTAAAATCAGGAAGGTCGAGTAAGGGAGCATGTGTTAGCTTATCTTTCAATATGACGAAGGCCTGTTGTTGTGCATCGCCCCAAACAAAGGGCACATCCTTCTTGGTAAGCTTATTCAGCGGCGTGGCAATTGATTCAAAGTCTTTGACAAAGCGCCTATAAAAACCAGCTAGGCCAAGAAAACTCCTCACTTGTGTGACCGTCTTGGGCTGCGGCCAATTCTCAATAGCTTCAATCTTGGCTGTATCCACTTCAATACCCTGTGATGTAACAACATAGCCAAGAAACGCAACTCGATTGGTGCAAAAGGTGCACTTCTCAAGGTTACCAAACAAACGTGCATCACGTAAAGCATTGAAAACAGTACGTAAATGATCCAAATGATCCTTTAAAGATTTGCTATAAATCAGAATATCATCAAAGTAGACTACCACAAAACGTCCAATGAAAGCACGTAAAACTTCGTTCATTAATCTCATGAAAGTGCTAGGTGCATTAGTTAAACCAAACGGCATTACTAACCACTCATATAAACCGAACTTAGTTTTAAATGTTGTTTTCCATTCATCTCCTAATTTCATACGAATATGTTGGTAACCACTACGCAAATCAACTTTAGAAAACATGGTAGAGCCACTCAATTCATCAAGCATGTCATCTAAACGTGGAATAGGATGACGATATCGAATAGTAATATTATTGATAGCTCTACAATTAGTACACATGCGCGAAGAACCATCTTTCTTAGGTACCAAAATAATAGGAACAGCACACGGGCTAAGGGACTCACGAATATGATCTCTGTCGAGTAGTTCCTGAATTTGGCGTTGTATCTCCTTTGTCTACTCTGGATTGGTTCTATATGGCGCGCGGTTGGGCAACGTGGCACCAGGAATTAGATCAATTTGGTGCTCAATTCCTCTAATAGGAGGTAGTCCTGGTGGCAGCTCAGCGGGAAAGACGTCCTCATATTCCTGCAAAAGGTTAGCAATAGCGGGTGGCAAAGAAGGAGGCATATCCTCAAATGAAAACAAAACCTCTTTGCAGACAATTGCACAACATTGAGTATTGTTTACATCTAGTTCAGCAATATCAATTTTATTTGCAAGCATACATGGACTCTTCAAACGAATTTCAGTAGCATGTGTAGAATCAGATTTAGTGTTCTTTTGTGGTATAAAATCTGCAGCAACAATCTGATTCTCACTTTTATTTTTCTCCTCAGTTTTAGCTCTACTAGCTCTAGCAAGATCATCTTTTAAAATCTGTTCGAGAGTCATAGGTTTTAGACCAATTTTCTTTCCATCATGCATAAGAGAATAGTGATTAGTTTTGCCATTATGAACAGATTCTCTATCAAATTGCCATGGTCTACCAAGTAACAAAGAACAAGCTTGCATAGGTACAACATCACAATCAACAAAATCAGAATATGTACCAATAGTAAAATGCACGCGTACCGTTCTTGTTACCTTGATCTTGCGAGAACTCTCATACCATTGGATGTAATATGAATGTGGGCGTTGTCTTGTTGGAAGCGCAAGCTTCTCTACCATGTCAACACTGGCCAGATTATTACAACTCCCTCCATCAATGATGATCCGTATAGCTCTTTCCTTGACAACACCATGTGTTTGGAACAGGTTGTGGCGTTGATCTTGCTCAGATTTGCTCAATTGCACACTCAACACACGCTGTGTAATTAAGCTCTTGTATTGATCAGCAGCTTCAGCTCCCATTACCTCTGTCTCTTCATCAGCATCAGAATTGTCTCCATCTCGAGCAGAAATAAGGGCTAGTGTATCTTCATCAAAGTCACTCGCTGAATCGTATTGACCATCTTCCCGCACCATCATCACACGTTGTGTTGTGCACTGTCTCTCAATATGACCAAAACCCCAGCACTTGCGGCATTGTATATCCTTTGTCTTACCCGTGGAAGCCATAGAAGATGCACTACGACCAGGAGCATTGGATGACGGTGGAGGAGCAGCTGGAAATCTTGTGGTGGCCTTGGATGTGGTAGTAGCTGGTGGCGAATCACGAGAAGGAGACGCTGATTGTCGGGATGTCCAAGTGGATGTGCGACCTGCAGAATTATTAGTCCTCCTCCATGGTGTTTGGCGATCCTGCACTTCACGTTCAGCTTTGCAAGCAAGATGAAACAAACGAGTGATAGAATTATATTCCTTATAATCTAATATGTGCTGAATGTCCTTGTTTAAGCCACCAAAGAAACGTGCAAGCATTTGCTCATTAGATTCAACAAGACCACACCGAACCATCCCCGTTTGCAATTTCTGATAATACTCTTCTACAGAATTTTTCCCTTGCTCTAAACGTGTCAGATTCTTTAGTAAATCACGTTGATAAGTGGTAGGTACAAAACGAACACGCATAGCAGTTTTTAAAGCAGTCCAAGTACTAGGAATATTAATAGGATTTAAACGACAATACTCAGACCACCAAAGGAAAGCAAATTTAGTAAATTCACATGTAGCAGCACTAACACGCATATTCTCAGGATATTTTAAGCATGCAAAACGTTGTTCTACTTCCATCTCCCATATAAGATATGCATCAGGATTATATTTACCCTCAAAAGATGGAATATTTAATTTAAGCTTTGCAACATGATCATCATCACGTACCGGTGGTCGAGCGTTGCGGTAGTAATGTCGGGGACGGCCAGCAGGTACCTGTGGAGGTTGTTCAACCTCCTCGTCAAACAGATCGTCGTCGTCGGGGTCATAGTAGTACCCGTCGTCTGTCCCCAATGTCGCAGCAGCAGCCGCGGCGGAAGTCTGAGGTGCGTCAGCCGTAGCGAGAGCCGATGGGGATGCGGCGACAGCCGAACCAGCAGTCCGACCCGTGATCGGAATGCGCCGTGCGCCATGTGTGGGTGCGGGTGCGGGTGCGGGCAATCTGTTCAAAAGCTCCTTGAACCGAACGTCAAGCTTGGCGTTGAAGGATTTCTCGAGTCCATCGATCTTGTCCACGGCGTTGGTGAGCTTGGTGTCAAACTCCCCTAGGCGCGTATCCACGTCTTCAGCGCGACTGACCAAGAGCGCGGAGAAGTGGGCATATAGTTCTTCGTTCGTCATTATGGCAGGGTTCCGCGAAGTATCTGTCATGGTTAGTCCTTAAAAAGCACAGGTATATACTACGGAAATATGGTGGAAGATACGCGTAATCCGTCAAGCAATATACGAAGCTCTTACAAGTTCTTACCAAACAGCAGGAAAAGGCGATGTGCAACCGCGAGGATCAGTGGGTCCAGAGATTGAACCAAGCGATTACCAGGAGTCGAAACACCGCACGTGGAGAATATCTGTGGAGCTCTGGGAAGGCTTAGCAAAGGGGTTTAGCAATTATCAAAACAGCAATGCAAAAGTTGAAAGAATGCTCAACGACGGTACTGTGCTGGTCCTAGGCTAGACCATACTAGAGACGCGAGCCTAGATCACCAACGATGTCATGACGCGACACAACAAGCAATGTATGATGATATGACACCCTGAAAAGCGAACCGAGAGGTGGAAAATCACTATGATGGTGAGTGTCTAGAACTGATCTACGGGGTCGAAAAATAGGTTAGCCAAAAAAAAAATTCGAAATTTTTTTATTTTGCTCCGGAAAGCGCGCAGGCGCCAAAAAAATATCGCTATAACGGCCGATGGAGAAAAGTGATCCCCAAAGCCAAAAACTAGTATAGCCAGAAAAAAATTTCGGAGGCGGTTCCAGACTTTTTTTTTGCTCTTCTTCTAGACTTACGACCAAACTCGGAGCTCGACTCGGACTTTAGCTAAACACGGAAACAACAAAGAAGGAAAGTAAAAAGAAATAACTAGGAAACAATAACTCAACTCGGACTCGTGCCGCGGCAGGATAGGTGATCGGATCCGTGTCGCGGTAGGAAGGTGGTGGCGGAGTGTTTAGGGTTTATGGTGGCTGGGTATATGTCGGCGGAATATGGTGGCAGAATAGGGTGGCGGTGATCGGCGAGTGTGGCGGTGACTAGTATGATCAGAACTCGAAACTCTAAGGGACAAGACACTAAGACCAGCAACTCGACGCGACGATGTAGACACAAATTCAACAATGCAAAAACTTAAAAGATAATGCGAGGCGTAGATTGGTTATGGGATGGATCTAAACTCTAACTGTGTTTTTGGCTTTTTCGTGGGTTATAGGTTAAAACAGATCTAATCTACGAAAACAGTAAAATCTCACCGAGCAACCTGAAATCTGATACCACTTGATAGGGCAAAGGTGTTCGATCTTTCGATGAGATGATGATAGTCGATTTGATGGAGTTCGGGCTTGACGATCCGACTACACGTGCGAGCACGAGCGCCAATGCAATCGCTAGGCCAATCTCCTGGAGGTTACCGATCCTGCGGGAACACGATCAGCCTGACCAGCGAGGGTCTTAATTCCTACCTGAAATCGAGAACAAGTAATCAAGATATTGCGGTTTAAGAGGAAAGCTTTATTGAAGAGGTGGGATCCTGAATAGGTGCGAAGTACAAGAGGCCTCTGCGACGCTCGAGCCTTGGCGAAGTTGCTATGATGGCTAACTTAATGTCTAAACAAAATCCGAGTCTAGGGGACGGCTATGGGGAGTATTTAAGGGCGAAAAGGTGGGGTTTCGACCAGCCATGGAAGTGGTGGCCGAATCCAACCCTAAAAGTCCTTTTCCCCTCAAATACGGACTCTAAAAAGTGGCTAATTAAAATCCTGTGAAAATTACATGGGCCTGGCCCAAAATAAAAGGTGTCGCAGCACCATATTAAGCTATGGACGAATTCGTAAAGTATTGATCTTGAATATTTCGTCCAAGCCTTCTTTCTTCATTATGGTGGCCTCAAAGTTCTGAAATCTTCATCCGCGGCCTTCTCTTGGATCATCACATGCTTGCTGCCATCTCCATACATGGCCATGCTCCAATGCTTGTCCCTCTCATCTATGCTTGGTCCATCATTCCTAAGAGTAAGAAATACATCTGATTTAGGCAGCATCATATTCTCATGTATGTGAGGAATAGTTCCAAGAAACGAAAGTACCTGATAGTTAAGTTGTTTGGCCCTGATAGTTAAGTTGTTTGGCACGAGATCTTGTGATGGGTTCTTGTATGTGTGTTGCTGAAGGTATAATGGTTGTATCAATAGAAGGGATGTCCACATCAGTGGCCGGGCTGGGCGAGCGGATAGTGGCTGGGCGGAGAAGGTTGGGCTTCAGGTGGGTGGGATCCGACCAAGAAGAGAAGAGGCGGGTGGGATTCGCCGCTGGCTGTCGGAATCTGGTCGGCGGCGTTGGGAGGGTGGTGGTGGGTGACCGGCGGCGCGGTGGGGAGCCTCGAGCGGGTCGGGGTGCAGAGCACACGTGGAGTGTGCTTCACATCGAGCGGTCCGGGGCAGTTTGCCTTTTTTTTCAATCCACTCGTTTCCTCAGGTTTCCTCACCAGTGGCATTTAGGTGTAATTTTTTAGAAGGACATGTCTATTCGTAAATAACGGCACAGCCTATATAAGAAGCTCGGGAAACTACTCTCCACCAGTTTCTCCCCATAGTGTGTAAATAGGTTTCTGGGGAGTTTCTCGGTCGGAAAAAAATGAAGACTTTTTTTTTATGCGGTAGAAACCCAGAAGCCAGGTTAGAAGTCTAAAAAAAAAAGTCACCCGTTAACCCGCGATGCAACCTTGGGCGTGAAGAATGATCAGATCAGAGTAATATATATATATATATATATATATATATATATATATATATATATATATATATATATATACACACTATAGTTTTTCAGAAACAAATGTTATAAGTAATCTGAAGCAGGAAGGACCTTTACTCAGACAATGCAGGCCAAACACAACTAGACAGTGCCCCATACGCACTCATCATAGAAGCAAGCAGACGGGTGCCTTGGGAGCATTTGTGCAAGTGCTCGTTGCAGATGCCTTGCTTGTACTTGGATAATTGCATCCATTTTACTGGATGTGACCGTTCCTGCCTCTTCTCTTTCACCCCCTTTACCTTTATCTTTTTACTCGCGCGGCTGGAAACATGGAACAGCATTTCTTTTCCTTTCTTCTGCTTTACCTCCCCTGCTCTTCTCTTGGTAACTGTATGCAAGATTCCGGAATCTCTACGTAACTACTACAAATTTAACAGTATGCAGGTCAGGTTGTGGGTAAATCAAACTGCGTGTATATATATACCATAAAGGAGGAGAATAAATACGAAGGGGGGCACAGTTCTTGGTTGACCAAATATTAAGTCTACTACTCCCTTAGTCCAGAAATAACTGACTTGGTTTTGTCTAGATTCAAATATATCTAGACGTATTTTAGTATATAGATACATTTAAATTTAGATAAATCCAAGTCAGTTATTGCTGAACGGAGTGAGTATTTTACTTTGCGTCACACACTCACACGGAGAGCACACAGTAAAGCCCGTGAATTTGTATTATAGTAGTAGTATGTATTTCTTCTAGGGTGGAGTGAAGTGCCAGAACCCCGAAGCAAAGGGTCAACGCTCTCGATCTGATCCACTGTTTGGATCAACAGGCATCATGCATGCTCCCCCTTCTGCTGATGACTTGATGTAACTGTTAGTGTGTACATCTACTGCTGCTATACATCACACAAAAGCAATGTGGGAGAAAAGAAGATTCCCAACATGAATTTCTCCGTTATTTTCTGTTTAAAGAAATGTGCCTAGAACAGAGATGTGGTGCATGAACCTGGGAAGGAGACATCTCAGCGTGTGACACCATGCAGCTGGATACCAAAATAAAAGGCCAAATAGTTGAGCTTCTCGTGAATTTAGCATATCAGGGAGGTGTATCATTTATATGATTTGGGAAAGATCAAGCCTAACAATTGGGTTAGCGCCAAGCCGCCAAAATTCAAGAGCCTTATACATACAATTGTTAATTTACATCAAGTGGCAAGGTTTAGCTTTCCAAGCATTAAAAAAAATGAAGGAGTGAGTTTGATTTGAAGTGTGGAAAAAAACTACTCCCTCCGATTCTAAATAAGTGTCACGGTTTTGAACTAACTCTAGTTCAAAATGGCGACACTTATTTAGGATCGGAGGGAGTACTGTATTTCAAGAAACATTACAGAGACAGAGCCATCCGAGAGCATAATGGAGCTTGTCAAACTGCCAATCGTTTTGCCACACCAGCAATGAGTGTAACAAATGCATGCCACACATAGCTCCTCAAGCACAAAAGTGGAAGAAGGTAATACACATGATTGTAACAACGCAAGCTTCTAACACCCCATCATTCCTCCCTCAACAGAGGAACACCTTGTCCTAAAGCTAAGAACAGGTATCATGTTTTGCAATAATTCTTCCACAACTTGCATGGGACACACTAGTTTGTTTACAACAAAGCTTACAAAGACAAATGGGAAAATAAAATAAATATATGGTGTTTATAGACAATCTAAACAAAACATAAACAAAGAAAAAGCTGGGAGAAATGTCTTGTTCAAAGAAGCTAAAAGGCTAAGATGGCTCTCAAATGTATAGTTAGTGACATGGGCTGGTACTTCTCCATTTGACACAACGGACCCGCAAAATTGCCCGTGTCCTGAAACAATATCATAACAATGTCAATAAACTCAGTGTTCCCAATAGTTTTCAAGTATTATCAAGATGACTGAGAAATGCACCTGTAAGTTAGTATTTGCAAACTCTTGCTTGAGTATCTGTCATGAGGGATGCCAAACAAACAGGTGATTAGTTTTCAGACCATATCATCATTACCAGTAGTCATAGCTTAGACTCTAAGCATGTCGCATGCCCGCAAACAAAGAGTCAAAAGCTAAAATACTTAGTCAAACTCACCTCTGATTATCTAACAAACTGAATCTTGAACCACACAAATATACTAGTACTTTCGGTGACCTCCTAGCCTGCACTATAAAGGTGGAGTACAAGTAATCAAGTTAAAGCAGTGCAAAGTTGTAAACATCTATAGACGTTTCATTGTACTTCGAATTGCATCAACATTAAAGAGTTAGCATACCTTAAATCAAGCTGATAACTTGATAAATCAAATCAGTAAAAGTTTATGTCTCTGTAGCTACGTGAATGTGGTAACAGCTCTTCCACCTCAATTCTAGAACTGAAATAGCCCATGTTTCTCTTCCTCTGGCGGGCAATTTCAACCTCAGCCATGAAGATACTGTAGACTGGTCTGTGGTCGGAGAAGCGAGACTCTCCACGAACGTAAGATAGCTGACTGAGGCCGTTACCGTACCAGAGAATGCGATCACACCTTTCAATTGATAAGCAAAAAAAAGCGGTGAGATCCTCAGCAAGCAGTAATCTACTGTAAAATAAAGCAGCTCTCTGTACATTGTACACTAATGAAACATACCATGCAGGTGTTCTCCTCTTTTCTTTGGGATGCATGCCCTCTCCAGCATACCGATCAGAATTGAACGAATACTTGTATGTAGGAGGAAAATAAATCCTTCCCTCCTTCCAACCCTGGAAGACTCGCCCATATCTTCGTTGCATCCGAAGCTGATCCATTAGGAAGTAAAGTCATGGTTTATTTCAGTTTTCATAATTTCTATATAAAAAGGTCATTCTTGTCAGAAAAAATTACTCATCAATTCCATCGTATCTTGCTGAGGTATGACATCAGAACCCCGACAATAGAAATGAGATATTACCTGGTCCTTTTCTAGCAATTGCTTCCAGTTATGCATTTCAACAAGAGCTCTTGCTGAACAATAGGACAAGGCAATCCGATAGTTCAAGTCCCCAAGCCATATGATACGGCTGCAATCAATATTAGAGGGCAAACCATTGTTAGAGAAGTTTATTGCAGCTTCTTCATTAGTGTTCTGGAAAAAGAAAATACTTACTCATGGTCAAGAATTGTTTCAGGTGACTTAGAATCACCGGCACCACGAACCCGTGGAAACCTAGTCTTTCTCAAAATTTCGAGAACATCAGAATTCCTGCGGACTTCATCCCCTTCCTTTTCCCCTGAGGTCAAATGGCAACAGATGAAGCAGAAACTGGTCTGGTGCAAAGACATGCTTATTGATATAGAACCCTGCGATAAAAGGGAAAGACCTTACTACAAGAAAATTAACAGCATATATGAAAGATGACTAAATGTCCACAGAGAAGGGATGTATGTATTATTTGGTTCGATGTTACCTTATTTCCCAGATAACCCATCAGTCCTCTGCCTACACAAGAAACTTTCAAGTTTCTCACATCTTCCCTTATTTCATTGCGCACCCAAACAGTGAGAAATATGCCAACCATTTGTTTGCTGGAAACCAAACAATACCTGAAGGGCAAACAATATTTGTAAGTAGTTAGTTTCAGAGGAAATTAAGGACACAAAAATGCACCAACTATCAATGTCAACAGTGACTTTTATGACAGCAGTCACAATACCTGGAGTTATTTGAATGCTCATCGTCGCCATCTGTAGGTCCTGACATGTTGTAGGTATAAGGGAACGGCGAAAACTGTGTGCCGGTGCTCGGTTCTTCTTCGTTGTTCTCATAATCTGGTGACCCAGTCCATCGCAAATTGCCATCAAAGTCACTCGGTCTGCCTCCCAAGTTGACTGGGTCACACACGCTAAATCTGCGTTCCAATCTTGGTTGTTGCATGCAGTCCCCATCCACTCTCAAACTACGGCTGAGGTTGTGGAATGATCGACGATGGAATAATGAAAAGTTATCCTGCCTTCTTGCAGACCCCTCAAAATCGGCATCTAGTTCTACAAGCGGATCGAGGACTGGTGAGGGCGTATGATAGCCAGCATAACCACTGGTCCCAGGATTCTTGTTCAGTGTCCTCCTGATAAGTGATACCCACTTCTTTGCTGGAATGTTATCTTCGGTACCAAGAACATTTCCGGCATTCAACGGAACGATCTCCTGAAATCTGCAAAGGTTGACGAATCAAATTAACTGAAACAGGTAAAATCAGCACTGCAAAAAACAACTATAGGACGGCCATCGAACACATACCCCAACACGTAGATATCGGCAGGAGGAGAAGAATGGAGCCATTCATCCAGATTTAGCCCCCTTGGTGGGGACTTACCACCGACGTTCCACGTCGCAGCAAAGATTCTACAGACAAAACAGAGCAGATATAATGATCAATCAGCAAATCCTTCGACGTATTGTACTAGCAAAGTCAAATTGCAGGATCTGCCTTACAGCAATATGGACAACCACGGTCGGACAGAAATGCAAGATCCAATCCACGACACTGATAATACACAACTGACCTGATGGCCCTAGCAGAAAAAACACGCATGATGAAGCGGTGTTACCTACCTGTAATCTTGAACCTCTGTCATGCGCGCCACATCGAAATCATTCCTCCCTCGGCGGACACGATCAGCGCTCCGTTTTGACGGCCGGTCTGCAGGGGCCCATAAGGGACATAACAGGCAAGCACAATCAGATAACTTGGTAGAACAAAAGATGCTGGTGCTACTGCAGAAAGATTCAAAGAGAGTTGTGGTGGTGGAAAGAGAAAGCTGCATCATGGAGGAGCGAGAACCGAGGAGAGAGAGAGAGAGAGAGAGAGGATTTGTGTGGTCCAATCCAGATAGTACGTCTTTCCAACGTACCAGTTCTGCTTTTCTTGGGTGTGATTGTGCTTGCTTCGCTCGCCGAGAAGCTGACCCTCCTTGCTCCACCACCACCATGATCCCTTCCTGGATCACACGGCAAGTTCAGCATAAAGGCCAGCAAAGAAAATGCAAAGTGAAAGGGGGAAATCTGATTGCTTGCTTGTGATTTTTTTTTATGAACTCCCTATCCTTACAATAGAATCAGAAACTAAAACTTTCATAAAAAAAAATGGGATAGAGATGAGAAACACACATGCACAAGAATCACTCCAAACAACACGAAACAAAAACAAATAATTACTTTGCAGGATGTGGCAAAAAGGTTGGTGGTTAGTTGGAAACCTTTTGAAGGTCTTGTTGCATCACAAAATCAAATCTGGAAACTGGAACTGAAAGTCTGAAACGTAGCAGATATCTATGTGGGGAAAAAAAGTGTGTGATCGGGACATGTCGATTAGTAGTTGCTCTCTGATTCAAGACCAGGAGGTTAGAATAAAAGGACTAGGGCAAAGGAGGTGATAAGCACTGCAAACACAGCAGGATAAACTCACAAGCAATGGACCTTCTTGGAAGGTGAAGGGGATAAGACATGCCATTTGTGGCTGGAACACTGTTAATTAATCCCCAAAAAATAAATGCAGAAAAAATATAGTACTAGTAGTATCATGTTTGCACATCCGTAAACTAGGATGCATTAAGCGTACCTTTGTTGCTGGCTTCGAGATCAGCATGGAAGTCATTGGCCTTGTTCCTGATGTTGAACCACTTCCTCACGAGGGACTTGGACCATGAAAGCTACACCCGTGGAAAAGGAAGAACGAAAATGAGTGGGAGAGATAGGAGAAAACAGCAACCTGATCAACATACAGCTCAACCGAAAACATCAAGGTGGACGGGTGAACAGCTATAGCTCTTACCTTGCTCTTCTTGGTGCTTTCTTCCCTCATCGTCTCATAGCTCCTCTGCAGGGGCGCAGCAAACTGGAGGGGGTTCCCTACCGATCCGGCCACCACGCGATCTCTGCAGCGGGGAAGGGGTCCTCAAATCCAGGAGCCTCAAATCTTGGACCGAATTAGGCGCCAAATCGGCGGCGGTGGCGCAGCAAAACTCGCACCGGGATGGGATTGAGGACGGCAATATCACGAATCTTGCAAGCAATGCAGGCACCGCCTGGCTCCCCGCCAACTTAGGTATGCTGGTACAGCGCGAGGGAGGCCTATGCTACTTGTACTGGTAGAGGAGGGAGCTAGTAGGACACTGGAGGGGGAACGAAACGTCTTGAGGTGGGAGAAAGGGAGCAGAGGAGTAGAGGGGGAGCTTGCTGTTTGTGTATTGTGTGGTCACTCCTTTTGCTGCCCTTTTATCCCGTCCTCCACTGTCACACACACCTCTCTCTCTCTCTCTTGCACTTTGCTTTCTCTGTCTCCTCCTTTGGTTTCTCTTTTTTCTCGGCCCAGTCGCCTGAATCCGGAGAGAGGACGAAGGGAAGGGAAGGAGCAAAGCTGAAGGGGGGTGGTGTCAGTGTAGTGTAGTTGAGGAAGAGGAGGGAGGGAGGGAGGGAGCACATATGGCAGTGGACTGGAGGAGTGGACGGAGCAGTTTGCCCAAGAAAATTAAACAGCAGCTGGAAATATATAGACCCATATTAGTTGATTTTGCCTATATACTAAATAGTGTCTTCATTTAAATCTAGACAAATCTAAATCAATTAATATGGGTCAAAGAGAGTAGTAAAAAATGGTCCTCTCGTACATTTTAGCATGCGTACATACAGTACACGATTGAAAAGAGCTCGAGGCTCCCAGGCCGAGCCAAGACTGAAGCTCGGCTCGACGTCTCGGAATAAATCATCCAAATTTTCAGAATCCTTCTTGTGTCATGGGAACTATGTAACGAGCGAAATACCCGAGTCTTCAAAAACAAGCACGCTCCGCCACCGATCTTTTAGACAAGATTAAGCTAGAGGCACATTTATGGGTGCTTGCGGGCGCTAAGCGCATGAGTAATTTGATGCCGCAAGAGTAGTCGGTTGTTGTACTTGTAAATTTCTATCTGCTTTGTACTCTCTTTGCTTAATTAATTGAAAAGGGCAAAGCTTTTGCCTTCGTTTCAAAAAAAAATTAGAATCGGGGGAGGTGCCGTGGCGGGCCCCCGCTTAGCCAAGACGTCGGGGTCAGGAAAATGGCCGGATCAGGTGGTGACGGACGAGCGGCGGCCGATGGAGTGGCCGCGGGCGACGGCGCGAACTTGATTGGATAAAGCCAGGTCGATAACTGCAAGGTTCTTTTGAAACAAGCCGTCTGCTAACTTGAAGCCAGGTCAAATCAAGCTCTATACTTGGTGTTTGGGCGGCGCGGAAATATCGGTGCTGTGGTATAGAGAAGATTATTATGGCACTGTACGAGGTTGACACGCAAACAGAAAAGAACCGTCGTCATCATGTTTTTATGTTCCGAAAAAATAGACTGTTTTAGACGGCTTTGCCAATTCCTAGTCCTTCAAGAATTAAGTTATACTTCCTCTGTTTTAAAATATAAGATGTTTTAGTTTTGTAAAAAAAATGTATCTAGACTTCTTTTAGTGTGTAGATTTACTTCGAACCTTAGTGAACCTACTCCCTTCGTTTGGAAATATAAGATGTTTTAGGTTTGTGAATGAGATGTATCTAGACATCTTTTAGTGTCTAGATTCATTTGAACCTATACACTAAAACATGTCTAGATACATCTCCTTCACAAACCTAAAACATCTTATATTTCTAAACGGAGGGAGTACATGTTAGAAATAGTTTAGATACATTTACTTTACAAATCTAAAACATCTTATATTTTGAAACGAAAGTTGTCTATCAAATTTGCATCGCTATTCGATCGTAACCACGATTTTTCCATATCAAGTGAGGAATATTGTCTAGCTTAGTGATATCTACGCGTGCTCAGTGACATATCTTATATGCATTTTTCACATAAATAAGTCTCCAAGCCATTTACTTTCATTCTTTTTTCGAGACAACGGTGTCATCATGCGGTGATGCGATGGATGGACATGTCAAAGACAAATAAGTGACTTCACCAGGCCTGTGTTGCACTTATGCTCGTCAGCTGGAGGTCTTAATATACAAACTCTCAACCGAAAACTTTGGAACTTTTTGTGTTTATACATTCGGTGGCAGGATGACACCACTTCTCTCGTATATTGACAAGAAGTATTTGTTCGGCTACATAATGAATATATGGCGGTTCATGGATTACCGTTCAATTATTTATTTACTTTGGATTTGCTCACACTGAAGATATTTTCAAGGTTTGAAAGTTGCATAGATTAGGAGAATAATATTGAAGAGGTTAGGTTGGAACCTCACTCTCACTGAATCCAAGAACCACAAGCGATGAAGAAAATGGAAAATCAAGTTATATATATATATATATATATATATATATATATATATATATATATATATATATATATATATATATATATATATATATATATATATCGAAAATATGTTTCTGCCACCCGGTGACAATATCCCTCTACTCATGGCCATGTGATCGGTCATCGAGATTCGCATCATCGTCCATTAATTAGATTATCTACAGATTAACATGTTAACATGTTCGTTAGTCAGAAAATAGGTTAGCATTAGATTCCAAAATACACGTGGGCAGACAAACATTAATAAACCTAGATACTGCAAAAACAGACATTATAACTAGCTTGCAATGTTGTTGATTGATGTAAACAAGTTATAGAAAATATCAAAATCTATAATATTAAGTAAGTTCACTAGAGATGAACCTGAACCACAGAAGCCCCACCTCAAGCAGAATATGGAACTGGTCTAGAAGGCGCGTGCGCGGTGCCGATGGCCGGTGCGCCCTTGGCTGATCCTTGCTCGCCTGCTGAAGCTGTTCCGCGCGTGGGCCCTGGTCGGCGTCGCCGGCTCACCCTCGCGCCCACTCCTTCGTTGTTGTCCGGCGCCTCGTCGCCGGCGTCGGGGACATCAGCTTCGGGTTCGCGGTTCTCGTGTTTGGGCTCTGAGTCCAGCGGATCTGAGGAGGAGGGTGATTGCATCCCAGTCAAGGTCGCGCTCCAGGCTCTTGCCGACGATGTCCCGGAGGAGGGGTGGACGCCAGTGGTCCGCCGGAGGAAGAAATCGGAGAAGGAGACGGTGGGGGATTTCTGGAGGGAAATCGGGTTCCCGACTCTGTTGTCCCGGTATTGGGAGAAGGCGCGCCGTCCGCGCTCGCCGACAGGTACGTCTCCTCGTTTTTGCAGGTCGGTCGATGTCTACGCGGCGTCGGTCGGATTGGTGGGGCAGGATGGTTCGCCAGCGGCAGAGACTTCGCCACCGGTGGGTTTAGGTCGCAAAGGGGCTTTCTCCTCTCCGTCGGGGTTGCGGATTGCGCGGTGTCCTCGTATGGCACCTTGGCGTGGTCCGTTGCCGCAGCTCCGGATTACGCCACCGCCGATTCTTGGACATTTCCTCGAGAAGGTGATCGGAGCTGCGGCGTCTCCTCCGGCTGCTGCGCCTCAAGCGATCTTGCCATCGGGGGAGGTGCCGTGGCGGGCCCCCGCTTAGCCAAGACGTCGGGGTCAGGAAAATGGCCGGATCAGGTGGTGACGGACGAGCGGCGGCCGATGGAGTGGCCGCGGGCGACGGCGCGAACTTGATTGGATAAAGCCAGGTCGATAACTGCAAGGTTCTTTTGAAACAAGCCGTCTGCTAACTTGAAGCCAGGTCAAATCAAGCTCTATACTTGTGTTTGGGCGGCGCGGAAATATCGGTGCTGTGGTATAGAGAAGATTATTATGGCACTGTACGAGGTTGACACGCAAACAGAAAAGAACCGTCGTCATCATGTTTTTATGTTCCGAAAAAATAGACTGTTTTAGACGGCTTTGCCAATTCCTAGTCCTTCAAGAATTAAGTTATACTTCCTCTGTTTTAAAATATAAGATGTTTTAGTTTTGTAAAAAAAATGTATCTAGACTTCTTTTAGTGTGTAGATTTACTTCGAACCTTAGTGAACCTACTCCCTTCGTTTGGAAATATAAGATGTTTTAGGTTTGTGAATGAGATGTATAGACATCTTTTAGTGTCTAGATTCATTTGAACCTATACACTAAAACATGTCTAGATACATCTCCTTCACAAACCTAAAACATCTTATATTTCTAAACGGAGGGAGTACATGTTAGAAATAGTTTAGATACATTTACTTTACAAATCTAAAACATCTTATATTTTGAAACGAAAGTTGTCTATCAAATTTGCATCGCTATTCGATCGTAACCACGATTTTTCCATATCAAGTGAGGAATATTGTCTAGCTTAGTGATATCTACGCGTGCTCAGTGACATATCTTATATGCATTTTTCACATAAATAAGTCTCCAAGCCATTTACTTTCATTCTTTTTTCGAGACAACGGTGTCATCATGCGGTGATGCGATGGATGGACATGTCAAAGACAAATAAGTGACTTCACCAGGCCTGTGTTGCACTTATGCTCGTCAGCTGGAGGTCTTAATATACAAACTCTCAACCGAAAACTTTGGAACTTTTTGTGTTTATACATTCGGTGGCAGGATGACACCACTTCTCTCGTATATTGACAAGAAGTATTTGTTCGGCTACATAATGAATATATGGCGGTTCATGGATTACCGTTCAATTATTTATTTACTTTGGATTTGCTCACACTGAAGATATTTTCAAGGTTTGAAAGTTGCATAGATTAGGAGAATAATATTGAAGAGGTTAGGTTGGAACCTCACTCTCACTGAATCCAAGAACCACAAGCGATGAAGAAAATGGAAAATCAAGTTATATATATATATATATATATATATATATATATATATATATATATATATATATATATATATATATATATATATATATATATCGAAAATATGTTTCTGCCACCCGGTGACAATATCCCTCTACTCATGGCCATGTGATCGGTCATCGAGATTCGCATCATCGTCCATTAATTAGATTATCTACAGATTAACATGTTAACATGTTCGTTAGTCAGAAAATAGGTTAGCATTAGATTCCAAAATACACGTGGGCAGACAAACATTAATAAACCTAGATACTGCAAAAACAGACATTATAACTAGCTTGCAATGTTGTTGATTGATGTAAACAAGTTATAGAAAATATCAAAATCTATAATATTAAGTAAGTTCACTAGAGATGAACCTGAACCACAGAAGCCCCACCTCAAGCAGAATATGGAACTGGTCTAGAAGGCGCGTGCGCGGTGCCGATGGCCGGTGCGCCCTTGGCTGATCCTTGCTCGCCTGCTGAAGCTGTTCCGCGCGTGGGCCCTGGTCGGCGTCGCCGGCTCACCCTCGCGCCCACTCCTTCGTTGTTGTCCGGCGCCTCGTCGCCGGCGTCGGGGACATCAGCTTCGGGTTCGCGGTTCTCGTGTTTGGGCTCTGAGTCCAGCGGATCTGAGGAGGAGGGTGATTGCATCCCAGTCAAGGTCGCGCTCCAGGCTCTTGCCGACGATGTCCCGGAGGAGGGGTGGACGCCAGTGGTCCGCCGGAGGAAGAAATCGGAGAAGGAGACGGTGGGGGATTTCTGGAGGGAAATCGGGTTCCCGACTCTGTTGTCCCGGTATTGGGAGAAGGCGCGCCGTCCGCGCTCGCCGACAGGTACGTCTCCTCGTTTTTGCAGGTCGGTCGATGTCTACGCGGCGTCGGTCGGATTGGTGGGGCAGGATGGTTCGCCAGCGGCAGAGACTTCGCCACCGGTGGGTTTAGGTCGCAAAGGGGCTTTCTCCTCTCCGTCGGGGTTGCGGATTGCGCGGTGTCCTCGTATGGCACCTTGGCGTGGTCCGTTGCCGCAGCTCCGGATTACGCCACCGCCGATTCTTGGACATTTCCTCGAGAAGGTGATCGGAGCTGCGGCGTCTCCTCCGGCTGCTGCGCCTCAAGCGATCTTGCCAAACCGGTCAGGCGCGGTGATCGCGGGCGACATGCAGTTTCAAATTGAGCCGTTTCCTGAGGACGAGGAGGGACGGGCTTCTGCGCATGCAGCCATCCAGGCCCGCATGCTGCCTTGGGCCCACCTGCGTCAGAGGTTTCGGAAGCTGTGGGTACTGCCGCTTTGCCCTAGCGAAGACCCATCCGACACCTTCCCATCCGCCTCCCTCATCACGACTTCCTCCTCGTCCCTACCCTCTGTCGGGTTCGTCGTCTATGGGCCGGCGCCGCCAGTCTCATCGCCCCTGCCCGCCGTATCTGCCTCTTCGCCGGCAGCTGGTCTCCGACGATCCTTCGCCGACGTCGTCGCCATGTCGGGACCTGCGCAACGTCCGCCTCCTGCGGGTGTGTTCGCCCCAGGACACATGCAGCCGCCTCTTCGTCCGCCTGCTCCTTCGATGCCAAGCGCGGGAGTCCATGGCTCGGCCAGTACGATGGTTGGGGCTCCTTCTTCCTTTGGAGCAGTGGGTGGAGTGCCGTTGCAGCCGCCATCACGTCAGGTCGGGCCGCCGGCGTTCATGTCGCCGCAGCAGATGCCTTTTGTTCAGTATCCTACGTTCCAGCAGTTCCAGGCGTTGCCGTATCAGTTTTCGCGGCAGGGGCAGCCTTTCATGCCTGTCCCTCCTCCGCAAGCTCAACCTTTAGCTGCCCAGCCGGTGCAGCCAGGGGTAGCCAATGTGGTGCGCCCCAAGAGGAAGAAGAAGAAGAAGCAGACACCGGTTATTCCGCAAGGCCAAGCTCCACTTATGCAGCCGGTTCAACCAGCGTCTGCGCCTACTGCGGTGGCCCAGTTTTCCCAGCCGTTACCGATGGTTCCCATGACAGCACCACCTGCTCAGGTGATGGGTACTTCTTCCACACCCGAGAGTTCTGCTGGTTGTATTCAGAGCACACTCGCAGCTGCTGAGCAGGTTAAGACCGCCAAGCCGGGCAAGTGCTGGAAATGTTCTGTTGACACTCATGCTACAAAGGATTGCACGGTTCATCATTACTGTCTTGTTTGTAATAATGCTACTCACCCTACTATCAGATGTCCTACTCTGAGATTGCCTAGGCCTTCAGCTTTTGTCACTGGTAATGGGACCGAGGATACTATTTTTATTCAGCTGCCGAATAGTGTTTTCAAGGGGCACCTAGCTCCTAAGTGTGATCCAGTTGCTAAGGTTACTATTTCTGGAGCTGTTGTTCCTTCTACTGCGATTGAGGCAGAGATGGCAAGAATTTGCCCTCTTAATTCTTGGTGGAAGTGGGAGGCTATTTCTCACGATGCTAATTCATTCTTGGTTAATTTTCCTTCTTTTCAAGACTTGGAGAGAGTGAATGGTATCCATATGGGGGTGCCAAACTTTGATGCCCAGTTCAAGCTCAGTAAGTGGGAGGTCAAAGACATTCAGCCCAAGTTTGATCTACCTCAGTTATGGGTGCATGTGGAGGGTGTGCCGCATACTCTTAGACATTTTCATGGTCTCTGGGCTACTGGTTCACTTATGGGTACTACCGTTGATGTTGATCTACCCACTCTATACAATCAAAATGTAGTTCGGATTTTAGTGGCTATGATGAACCCGGATACACTGATTAAGCATCGAGATGACAAAGGTTATTATGTTGATGTCACTGCTACTATCAAGTTGAAGGGGTATGATTTTAGGTTCCGCAAACAGAAAAATGACTTCAAGCGTAAACAGGACGACCTTGATGACCATGATATGACTGATAAATCTAGAGGAAAAGGTCCCCAGGGGTTGCCGCAAGGTGCCTCTGGTTCTCAGGTTACTAGTATGGAGGTCGATGGCTCTGTGTCTGTGTTGCCAAGTGGTGGTTCTGGCTTTGGCGTTCAGCAGCAGACGCTGCCTGTTGCGGTGGCACCGGTGCTCGGTAGGTCGACAGCTGCCCCTGCGAGAGGACGGCCCAATATGATGGGGCGAACTCACCCAGGCGCTGTCCTGGCAAGGTCTGGCGACGTCTTCGACCTGCACCCAGGTGGGACGCTTGTTGCTACTGCTTCGCCGGCGGCCAGGGACGGAGGGGTTCCTTCACCACCATCAACCCCTCTGTTTCCGGTGTCTACGGAGGCTTCACTGTTGGTTCCTACACCAGACGCCCACGAGTCTACACCGCCATCTTCTCCGACTGACTCTGTTTTGAAAGCGGACTTTGTCACGCCAACTAGGCGAAGTGGGAGATATGGGGCTGACGTGGTTGGTGCATCAGAGACCGATGAGGATTCCATGCAACGAGCCATGCGTAGGAAAGCGGAGCTCAACCTCGACTACTCAGGTATATTTTCGCCCTCCAAGTCTAAATCCTTTCTATCTTTTTCAACACCAATGATTTCCTCTAAGCTTGCTAGTGTAGGAGTCAATATTGGTAGTAATGATAACGAAATTTTGTTTTCTTCTAATGCCTTGAGACGGATGGAAGTTGACCGTCTAACAGTTATTCCTAAAGACTCGGTATTTTCTAGCACCACCTATGATGACGACGAGGAAGCGATTGCCACATCAGATGGTCAGATTCTCTCGCAGTTAATTGGGAAGGTGTCGGATGTGATCATGGATGAGGCTAAGCTAAGTTCATTATATGAACTAAAAGCTTCGGGATGGAAATCTGGATCATTTTATAGTAGGAGCCTAAGAAACGGGCAAAGTACCATAGTTTCCCGATGAATGGAATGTTTTCAAATAGCAGAGGTCTTGGTGACTTGGCTAAACATCTGTTTTTTGCTGACTGCATTCGGGATCATAATTTAGATTTTCTTGCTATTTCTAAAACGGGTAGACGAGATTTCACACAAAGCTTTCTTAACTGCCTTTCAGGCGGTGCTGACTTTGTGTGGCACTCTTGTCCACCTCGTGGACGTTCTGGTGGCATCTTGATTGGTATCAAGACTTGTACTATGGATGTGTTGGCTTGCTCGGATGGAGATTTTCACGTGAAACTCCATATCCGTAACAAATCCGACAATTTCATATGGAGTCTTGTGGTTGTCTATGGTGCGGCACAGGAGGAGTTTAAGGCTGATTTTCTTCGCGAGATGGTTAACTTAGCAAAAGATAACCCTTATCCAATTATCATTGGTGGGGATTTCAATTTGCTTAGATTTCCTTTTGAGAAGAGCAAAGGTCGGTTTGACGATCATTGGCCCTTCTTATTCAATGTTGTCATTGACAGTTTGGATTTAAGAGAGGTCTCAATGATTGGCAGACAATTCACCTGGGCAAATAATCTTCCGGAACCTACATATGAAAAACTAGATCGAGTACTCATGGACTCAAATTGGGAAGATAAATACCCAATGGTCTCAGTACGAGCTCTTGAACGTATTGAAGCTCTTTCGGATCATGCTCCAATTCTTTTGACTACTGGGTCGTTGAGACCTCAATGTAATCGACGGTTCAAGTTTGAACTCGGATGGTTACATAGGGATGGTTTCTATGACATGGTTAAGTTGGTATGGGAGCGTCCTGCCGTTGGTCGAACTCCAATCGAAAGGTGGAATAACAAAATACGATCTATTCGTAAACACCTAGGTGGTTGGGCAAGGCACACAGCGGGGATTCTTAAAAAAGAAAAGTTAAGACTTTCAAATATCATTGATAACATCGAAGCACTAGCGGAAGTTCGTCCTCTATTACGGCAAGAGATTGAGCTGAAGAGCCAATCGAATGCACAAATAGCTCGACTTTTGCGAGAGGAGGAAATCAAATGGTATCAAAGGTCTAAAAGTCAATTCATTCTGGAAGGTGATGCGAATACAAGATACTTTCATAGTGTTGCCAATGGTAGACACCGGAAGAAACTAATTCACTCACTTGTCCAAGATGAAGGAACTATTGAAGGCCATGAGAATTTTAAATCTTACATTACGAATTATTATAAGGGTTTGTTCGGGTCTCCCGATGAAGAAAACTTCAATATGGATGAGACCCGCACAGACAATATTCCCCAGGTTTCTGTTGAGGAAAACGACTTACTGACTGCTCCTTATTCTGAGGATGAAGTTAAGAATGCAGTTTTTCAAATGGAACATAACAAGACACCTGGTCCGGATGGCTTTCCTGCAGAATTTTATCAAAATTTCTGGGAAGTTATAAAAGTGGACCTTCTCGAATTGTTCAGTTCTCTACACTCTGGACAACTTGAGTTGTTTCGTCTGAATTTTGGTGAGATTATTTTATTACCTAAGATTAGTGAAGCGGAGAGGATCCAGCAATACCGGCCTATCTATCTTCTTAATGTTAGTTTTAAAATATTCACTAAAGTTACCACAATCAGACTTAACACGGTGGTTGATCACGTAGTTCGTCCATCTTAGACCGCTTTCATGCAAGGTAGAAATATCCTAGACGGAGTCGCTATTTTGCATGAAACAGTCCATGAACTACATAGCAAGAAGTTGAATGGGGTAATTCTAAAAATTGATTTTGAAAAGGCCTACGATAAAGTTAAGTGGTCTTTCCTTCAGCAAACACTTAGGATGAAAGGTTTTTCTCCGGAGTGGCGTGCTCTCATCCATTCCTTTGTGTCTGGCGGCAGTGTGGCAATTAAAGTCAATGATGATATAGGCCACTACTTCCAGACCAAGAAAGGCCTGCGGCAAGGCGATCCATTATCACCCATTCTATTTAATATAGTGGCTGATATGTTAGCTATTATGATTGAGTGTGCAAAAACTGATGGCTTATTTGAGGGAGTGATTCCGCACTTAGTTGATGGTGGGTTATCTATTCTTCAATATGTCGACGATACAATCCTTTTTATGGAACATGACTTGGAGAGCGCAAAAAATCTGAAACTGATACTTTCAGCTTTTGAGCACCTTTCGGGTCTAAAAATTAATTTCCATAAAAGTGAATTGTTCTGTTTTGGTGAGGCTCAGGAACATGCCCATTTGTATGCCGAGCTTTTCGGATGCAATCAAGGTCATTTTCCAATTAGGTATTTGGGTATCCCAATTCATTTTCGGAGACTTACAATGAATGGAAAATTGTAGAGGAAAGACTATAGTTACGCTTAAGTAGTTGGAAAGACAAACTGTTGTCCATTGGAGGAAGGTTGGTTCTCATAAATTCAGTATTATCTAACATGGTGCTGTATATGTTATCCTTCTTCCTCTTGCCAAAAGGAGTCTTGAATAGATTGGATTTATTTCGATCAAGATTCTTTTGGCAGGGCGATAGTGAAAAGAAAAAGTATAGATTGGCTAAGTGGAGTGTTGTTTGTAGTCCGAAAGACCAAGGGGGGCTAGGTATTCAGGACCTTGAGGTCAAAAATACAGCCCTACTTGGCAAATGGCTCTTCAGATTACTTACTGAAGACGGGATTTGGCAAACAATACTTAGACGAAAATATGTTGGCTCCAAAGCGGTATCATAGGTTCTTTGGAAACCTGGTGATTCTCACTTCTGGGCTGGACTAATGGCTACGAAGAATTTTTTCTTTAGCCATGGATCATTTTCGATTAGGGATGGATCAGAGATTCGGTTTTGGGAGGATAAGTGGCTAGGTAATACTCCCCTCCGAGAACAATATCCGGCTTTGTATGCTATTGTGCGTCATAAAGGTGATACACTCGCCAATGTGTTGGGGTCTAATCCCCCAAACATGACGTTCAGGAGGACTTTATTTGGCCCTAGACTTATTATTTGGAAGGCCTTGCTTCAACGTTTGGCTAATATCCATTTAACTTCTGAGAAAGATATATTCCGATGGAATCTACATGAGAATAGTACATTCTTGGTGGATTCCATGTACAAAGCATTGATTCTACCGGACGTGCCAGTCTATGACAATAAGAAAATCTGAAAGATGAAGATACCACTTAAAAACAAAATCTTTGCTTGGTATCTACGTCGAGGGGTTATTCTTACTAAAGATAATCTTATTAAGCGCAATTGGCATGGTAGTAAAACATGTGTTTTTTGTTCACAAGATGAGACAATTAAACACCTGTTTTTCCAATGCAACTTTGCTCGTTCTATATGGTCAGTCATCCAGGTAGCTTCTGGCTTGTATATCCCTACTAGTATTGCCAATATCTTTGGAAATTGGTTACACGGTATAGAGTACAAGTACTTGATTCTTCTCAGGGTGGGAGCAATGGCCTTGATATGGTCGTTCTGGCTATGCAGGAATGACAAAGTTTTTAATAACAAAAATTGCTCTCTCTTGCAGGTGATCTATCGTTGTACTGGAACTCTCCGAGTTTGGTCGCAGCTTCACCGCCTGGAGTATCACGACCTCTTTACGGAGGTGTGCACGAGGCTAGAGGACACCGCGAGACATCTTTTCTCTCAGCATGGTTGGCAGCATAATTTACGGATTGGCCAAGCTCCTTCATAGGCGTCTTACACTTTCTCATTCTGATATGTAATTTGCCTTTTTTTTGGTTTTGTTGCTGTTGATTCGGACTTTGTTGTGGTGCGGCTGTGTGCATTTTATGCAAAGGCCGGGTGTAATACTGCTTAAAACTCTTTAAGTAATAAAAAAACCCATTATCGAAAAAAAAGTAAGTTCGCTAAAAACATGTACTTGATAATTCATATAATTATATTATACATCCTGATATAATTTCTATAGACTCGATCATAATTTAAAATTTGACCCCCAAAACAAATATGATTTTATATTTTCGGAACGAGGGAGTCGTAAAGAACAATAAATAACAATGGACCTAAGTAGTTAATGATGCACACTTGAACCCTTTTTGTCAACGACCCGGTGCACCAGGAGGTAACCACTACAAGCAGCAGCACTGGAGAGAAGCCTGATACTCCGACGGCGCGGCCCAAAAGGATTAGGAAGCTTCCTGGATGGCTCATGGGCCATGACCTGGTCCGTTGAAGCCCATGTAATAGAGTAGCGACCTTCCTTCCTTATATTGGGGAGGCGTATCTTCTGGAAGACTCGGCTAGTAACCGGACGGCAGTGCCGTATGTACGAACTCGCTCGGGGGTGGTCGGGAGGAACGAGCTCAATACATCCTAAATCCTTCGATTGATCCGTAGAAGTTAGCTAGATCCTCCAGGATCTTACATCTGGTATCAGAGCCCACCGATCCCCCACCAGATTTTTCTCCGATCTGGATTTTCCAGCCCACCCACACCAAACTTGCTTCGCCTGCCGCCGCCGCGCTGAGATCATGGATAATCTGTCGCCGGAGTCAAAGGTTCTCTATGAGATGCTACGGGCGGATACTAAGGAGGCTTACGAGCAGCGTTTCCTCAACCACAAGAAGGAGATCATGGACGTCGTCCGCACCTTCGTCGACGACACCAACAAGCAGTTCAGGGAGGTTTCTGAGGACATCCGCCTGATACACGCGGACGTGGGCGCCGAGTTGGCTGAGGTCAAATCCGCCCTCGGACCCGAGTTGGCGGCTACCAAGTCCAAGCTTAGTGGCGAGATCGCCCAACTCTCGGCCACGGTGGAGCGCGCCTTGCGTCTGAATTCTTCCCCTGCCCCATGCAGGGAGGTGATTGCGCCGAACTAGCAGTCTGGGGAGCGTCCTGCCGGCCCTCATGGGCACTGCTCGAATAATCCAACACGGGGGATGGCCTGTGTTCCTCGCACGCCTCCTCCGGCAGGAGGTACAATTTCTGCTCTCAACTCCCCTCCTTCGTGTTCACTTGGTGCTGTGGTAAACTCAGATTCTAATGCATCTGCTCCACGTGTCGAACTACCATCGTTTGAGGGTTCCAACCCCAAATTATGGCTGCGCAGATGTGAAGAATATTTTCGTCGTTGGGGAACTCCTACTTGCAATTGGGTATCCTATGGCTCCAGTCAGTTTTCTGGTGCTGCGGCGACTTGGCTTGAAGCTTATCTGACCAAATTTCCTCAGTCTGATTGGTCTGATTTTGTCAAGGCGGTTCAGGCTCGTTTCATGCGGAATCAATACCAAGTTCTTCTCAGGCGATTGTATCACATCTCTCAGACTTCTACGATAGCAGACTATGTTCAGAGGTTCTCTGATTTGGTGGACACCTTGTCTGCCTATGACTCTCACCCAGATCCACTGAATTTTTTGACGCGATTTCTGGATGGACTGTAGCCTGGTGTCAAAGTTTTGGTTGTCATTCAACAACCACCTGATCTGGATTCAGCTTTCACTATGGCTCTCTTGTATGAGGAACTGGGAGAAGGAATTGTGCCCACCCAAATCCGTCAGCAACCAACTTATTACTCTCCTTTCAGCCCAGTTCCACAGCCTGCTCCACCACCACCACCACCTGCTAAGTGGGTTTCCAAAACGGTGGAGGAGAAGAAACAGGTGGCTCGATCAGTTTCTGATGATAGATGGAGCACCTTGAAAAATTATCGTCGTGCTAAGGGGCTCTGTTTTGTCTGTGGTGAAAAATAGGGAAGGGATCATACTTGTAATAAGTATATCAACTTGCATATAGTTCAAGAGATGGTTAACTGCATGCAACCTGAAGAACTTGAAGCAGAGGAAGAAGGGGAAATGCACCAAGGGCAGATGATGATGATGATATCGGCTGCAGCGGCTCAACACACGTCTTCTTCTCAGAAGTCTATGCGTCTAAGAGTGCAGGTCCAAGGAGAGCACTTGTTATTCCTGGTGGATTCTGGCAGTTCTTCTTGTTTCTTGGATCAAGGTAGAGCTCATTTGTTCTCTGGTAAGAAATCCTTGCAGCAACCTCTCAGAGTTCAGGTAGCTGGTGGTGATATCTTGCAAGCTACTGAATGTTTTCCTCTATTGACATGGTCTGCGGGAGGACACGAGTTCCAGGATACATTCCGTGTCTTGCCGTTAGCCAGCTATGATGGTATCATCGGCCATGATTGGCTGGCTAAGCACAGCCCGATGCTCACGCACTGGTCACATAACTGGCTTGCTCTGATGTCCGAGGATCAGTTAGTGGTTCTGCATGGTGAAGGGAGTGTGGATGTCAACCCTACTCTTATTCAGTTACACTTAGTGCAACCTGTGGGCAAGGAACAGGAGGCCACTACGGTGGAAATTCAGCAATTATTGGACAAATTTCAGTCAGTTTTTGAGGCCCCATCTAGTTTACCGCCTCGCCGCCAATACGATCATCATATTCCTTTGGTTCCTGGGGCTAGACCTGTTTCGATGCGACCCTATCATCTTGCCCCGGAGCTCAAGAATGAATTGGAGAGACAGATTCAGGAAATGTTGTCGCAGGGTGTTATTACGCATAGCAACAGTGCCTTTGCATCTCCAGTGATCATGGTCCAGAAGGGTGAACCTGAAGAAAAACAATGGCGGCTTGTGGTTGATTATCGTCATTTGAATGCGCTCACAGTCAAAGGAAAGTATCCACTACCAGTTATCGATGAATTGCTTGACGAACTGGCTGGGTCCAAGTGGTTTTCTAAGCTCGATTTACGAGCTGGGTATCATCAAATTCGTTTGGCATCTGGCGAGGAGTACAAAACAGCATTCCAAACTCACAACGGGCACTTTGAGTTCCGAGTTATGGCGTTTGGCCTAACAGGTGCTCCGGCGACCTTCCAATACGCCATGAATGCCTCTCTTGCCCCTGTTTTGAGGAAATTTGCTCTGGTTTTTTTCGATGATATCTTGATTTACAGCAACAGTTATGAGGATCATTTAGTTCACTTGCAGACAGTCCTGTCTATGCTCCAGAGGGACCAATGGCAGGTTAAGCTGTCCAAGTGTGCATTTGCGCAACAGAAGATTGCATACCTAGGGCACGTTATTTCTCCTGATGGTGTGTCGACTGATGAAACCAAGATAGATTATGTGAAAAATTGGCCAAGGCCTGTGACCTTGAAGGAATTGAGGGGTTTCCTTGGTCTTAGCGGCTATTACTGCAAATTCATCCGCCATTATGCGATCATCAGCCACCCTCTTACAGCATTGTTGAAAAAAGGATCTCTGTTCGTATGGACTGCAGACCATGAGACTGCCTTTCTTGTTTTGAAGGATGCTTTATCTACAGCTCCAGTCTTGGCTTTGCCGGATTTTTCAATTCCTTTTGTGGTGGAAACTGATGCGTGCGATGTTGGTATTGGCGCGGTTCTTTCGCAGAAAGGGCATCCTTTGGCGTTTGTTAGCAGAGCTTTGGGTCCGAAGAACAGGAGTTTATCTGTTTATGAGACGGAATATCTGGCCATCCTTTTAGCTGTTCAACAGTGGCGCTCGTACCTTCAACTAGGGGAATTCATCATCAGGACTGATCATAAGAGCCTAACGCACTTGGCTGATCAGCGCTTGCATACTGAGTGGCAGCAGCGCGCACTCACGAAACTCATGGGTCTTTAGTATGTTATCCAGTACAAGAAAGGGATCCTTAATGGCGCCGCTGATGCATTGTCGCGCAAGCCAGCTGACGCTTCTCCCCTCATGGCGGTCACGACGCTTGTACAGGCACCTTGGCTAGAGATGATTGCTGACAGCTATACAGCTGACGAACGCGCGCAACAGCTCTTGCAAAAGTTGGCTGTGGATCCCCAGGCAGTGCCTCCTTACATTTTATCTGCGGGTCTACTCCGCTATCAGGGTCGTATCTTAGTGGGCCAGAATGCTGATGTGCAACAAACTGTGATTTCAGCATTCCATGATAGTCCTGTGGGGGGCATTCGGGGTTTCCAGTTACTTACAGGCGGCTAGTGTCCTTATTTAAGTGGCAGGGAATGAAATCAGCCGTCAGGAAGTTTGTCCAGAGTTGCTGTACTTGCCAGCAAGCCAAGCCGGAACGCACTCTTCCAGCGGGATTACTTCAACCCCTGCCTGTACCTTCCACGCCATGGGAGATGGCTACAATGGATTTTATCGAAGGTTTGCCTCCTTCTTGTCAATATAATTGCATTCTAGTGGTAGTTGATAAGCTGTCCAAGTACGCCCATTTCATACCCTTGAAGCATCCCTACACAGCTGCCAAGGTTGCTGAAGTGTTTATTGACAATGTTTATAAGTTGCACAGCCTGCCATTATCCCTGGTGTCTGATCGAGATCCGGTGTTTACCGGTCAATTTTGGCAAACTATCTTCAAAGCTACTGGCACCCAACTGCGTATGAGCACGGCTAATCACCCAGAGACGGACGGTCAGACAGAACGTGTGAACCAATCAATTGAGTGCTACTTGCGTTGTTTCATTAGCGCACATCCGCAGCATTGGTCTAAGTGGCTATCTCTCTGTGAGCTTTGGTACAATACTAACTGGCATTCCTCGCTTGGCAAGTCACCCTTTGAAGTGGTTTATGGCAGGCAGCCCTGTTACTTTGGAATTACAGCTACAGATACAGTGGCACCCCTTGATATCCAAGCTTGGCTCAATGAGCGCACATTGATCATGGCGTCTGTCGGGCAGCATCTCTTACGAATGCAGCAGAGGATGAAGCATCAAACTGATAAAAAACGTTCTGAGCGAACATTTGCAGTTGGTGATGTGGTTTTTCTGAAGCTACAGCCTTACATGCAAACTTCAGTGGTGCGTCGTGCTAATCACAAACTGGCTTTCAAATTTTTTGGGCCTTACAGAGTGCTGGAGCGCATCGGTGCAGTAGCTTACAGATTGGACCTTCCTCAGTCCAGTCGAGTTCATCCTGTTTTTCACGTGTCCCAACTTAAGCCATTTGTTGGTCCTGCTAGTCAGTTAATGCCCGAGTTGCCTTCGCCTGATGCCTTGTTTCAGGTTCCTGTTCGTATTCTTCAATGTCGGGTGCGCCAGCAAGATCTTCACACTGTTGTACAAGTCCTTGTACAATGGAGTGGGTGCCCGGAATCGCTCGCTACATGGGAAGACTTGGAGACTCTGAAGCAACAATTTCCTCGAGCATCTGCTTGGGGTCAAGCAGATTTTCAAGAAAGGGGGATTGTCAACGACCCGGTGCACCAGGAGGTAACCACTACAAGCAGCAGCACTGGAGAGAAGCCTGAGACTCCGACGGCGCGGCCCAAAAGGATTAGGAAGCTTCCTGGATGGCTCATGGGCCATGACCTGGGCCGTTGAAGCCCATGTAATAGAGTAGTGACCTTCCTTCCTTATATTGGGGAGGCGTATCTTCTGGAAGACTCGGCTAGTAACCGTACGGCAGTGCCGTATGTACAAACTCGCTCGGGGGTGGTCGGGAGGAACGAGCTCAATACATCCTAAATCCTTCGATTGATCCGTAGCAGTTGGCTAGATCCTCCAGGATCTTACACTTTTGTGGCCCCATGGCTTAGAGTTGGCAACACCTCCGCCCACGATCTGACAATTTGCCCTTGATCGTGGTTATCCATCATTTGCTTATGATGATCCACTACATGCATACTTACATTAGGTCCTATTTTGTATGTGGAAGTTCATGTAGGTGTTCGCTGGTTTTGGGGGAGGTATATCTCCCTACCATGGAAGTTTCCCTATTCAAATAGAGTTCAAAGTGTGCAAAGATTAAAAAAAAGCAAAAACAAATAGAGAAATATTGTAATGGATCTTAGTTGTGTTGACAAACTAGTCTATTAATTTTCCCAGAGAAGAATACCACTCCCTCCGTCCCAGAACATAAGATGTTTTAGCAAGATAAAATGGCTTTCCTAGATATCTTATATAGTGGGTGGATGGAGTACTTCTTAAGTTACGCAAACAAAAAATGCGTGAAATATACTGACTAATAGTACAACTTACCCACAAAAACTGGTTTTCTTAACAGTGTTCTTGTTAAGCGTCAATGTTTGTGTCTAGTTGCATTTGGATGATTGCACTTAATAAATAATTGAGAAGATCAAGGTAGGAAAACGACATCATCGTACTTAGTAGTACAATGTATCTTGCCAAATTCATCTCACATCAAAAGTGTGCATTCTTACCACAATGTTTAAAGGTTTCCCTTAGAGATCGATATTCGCATAATCAGATGGATGATTGATAATTATGATCACACGAATGTTGAATATTTGAATATTGGCTAGTTTACACATTCGGTCATCTCATAGTACTATAGTATTGGTTCATTTTTTGGCTAATTAACCTCTGCTTTGCTCATGTGGCGATACAAGCAGGTTCACTCTAAGAAATATTGTTTTGCATGTAAAATGGATTTTGTGAGTGGATCACGGCCCAACCAGTAACAAATGACACACAAAAATGGTGAAGGAAATATTCTTTGCTAATGGCCTTTTTAAAATCGGCAATTGTGAAAGTGTCCGTTTCTGGGAAGATGTTTGGTTGGGTGATACAATATTGTTGAAAGAAAAATGTCCGGGTGGCAAATGTTCTTACACAAACACATGTTAATATTGTTTTTATGAGAGGTTTGAGTGGTAATAAGTGGACACGATGGTTGCACTTATACCAACGTCTAATGTTGGTTCATCTTATGGACCATCCTGATTAATTTGTGTGGAAAATAGCTACCACGAGTATCTTCACTATAAAGTCTATGTATTTAGATCAGATGAATGGTCATACAAGATTCTTACATAAGGATCTTTGAAAGTTAAGAATCCCACTTAAAATCAAAATATTCATGTGGTTCCTCAAGAACAAAGTGCCATTGACTAAATATAACTTGGCTAAGCGCAAGTAGAATGGATGTTAGAAGTGATGTTTTTGTGATTCAGTGGAGTCTATAGAGCATTAGTTTCTTTCATGCCCATTTGCTCTCATTATTTTCTTCACTTATAATATACCTCCACCATCCAATTACAAATATGTTTGAAAATTAATTAAATGAGGTTGATAAGAAGAATAAAGCTAGATTACATTTGCGGTATCTGTTTTATGTTGGTCCATATGGACGTCCATAAATAACATTGTCTTTAATAGACATACGGGTAGTACATTTTTGCAGGTTATTCGATTGACGACACATTGGATATAACTATGGTCTTATCTTCTCCCGGTGGATCAGAGGGAGCCTATGGATACTGGATACAACCGGTTGTTAATGGTTGAACATGACTTCTACTTTTAGGTTACTAGGTGGTGTCACATTAGTAGACTTCAAAATTGATAGCTTTATTGCTTTTTGTAGATGATTGAGACATGTGACAACCCTTTCTGCTCCGTAAATGTAATACTTTGAATCTTATTTCGAATGTTGCAATAAATGAGGTTGTCTGCATCAGTTGATGCACAGGTCAGCTTCGCTCCTCGTGTCAAAAAAAAAATGGTATATTGCACCCATTTATTGAGATATTTACACACAGGGAATATATTGCACCCATGTTCAAGCTATAGCACCAAAAATGTTTAAGTTCTTTTTTGTGAGAGGAGCTTATATTTTAGAAGTTCCGTGTCCATTATGCACCACACTTCACATTTGTTGTACTCCCTCTATGCACAAATAAGTGATTTGGATTTGTCTAGGTTAGTATATATCTCGCCACGTTTTAATGTATATTTACATACGAAGCTAGATAAATGAAAGCCACTTATTTCTGGATGGAGGTCATTTGGTTTCCTCTCCATTAACGCGAATTTTCTGAATCTGAGTTGCGTGAACCTATATTAAATCCGTAGCGTAATGCATAATTTTAAATTTTCATAAATTTTGAGAGAATTAGGCACATAGATCTTGGGTAGAAATTTACCCGTGTAAATTGTTATAAAAAGTTATGACAATTTGGGACATGCTCTAATTTACTTAGTTAATATAAGCTAGAACGAGAACCATGCATTCCAGAATTTAAGCCGTATAGAGTTTACCAAAAGTACTAGTCCCTCCGATCTATATTATTTGTCACAGAAATGAATATATGTAAATATGTTTTAGTGCTAAATATATCCAATCCAATGAAAATTAATATGATAGGTGGGGTAGTAGTTTTGAAAGTTTGATCTTATTTATAGATAGAAAATCAGCATTTAGGGTGAATGTTTGACAACTCCCTAGCTTCCAGTTTCGTGAAAATATGCGGCAGAACAACACCGAACATCCTAACTCCATGCAGCCAGACCTCGGAGCTGGCGTAATTTTCTTCACAAAACGCCTTTCTTCTAACTATTGAAAATTTATTATTCCCTCCGACTCATATTAGTTGACTCGCATTTGTCTAGATTTAAATGATTCTAGGCACTATTTAGTATATAGATTTATTAGTTTTGATAAATCCAAATCAATTAATATGGGCAGGAGGAATTAGGAAGCTTTAACTTTTGAGACAGCTTATACCCCTTATCTTTTGAAACTAGTTAAGGGGGCTGACTAGTAGATACTGTAATTTCAGCAAAAATAAAACGAAGTTGATAATCCAAATTGTGCAGTATTTACTAGTACTACAGTTCATCTAATCCGCGCGTCCGTTTGAAATAGCATCTGTTTCAGTTTACAGGACGAGACAGCGGAATAACATCGCCCGATAAAATCTTGGAGGCACACGAAGTTGCTTTCATGCATGGTGATATATGCATTGTATGGACAGTATAACCTTAATTTTTTTCCCCTCTCATCATCGTTGCAGGCAGGCGGCAACCATAAACAAAAAGGAAGTGGCACCACGCATTTTCTACGTACGCACCACGCTGATCGATCGAAGCATACGTTTGCCGTGTGCGTGTCAGCAGTCGCCGTCACGCCGTGTACACTTGACGATCGAGTCAATTGCTATTGCTGCTAGCCAGTTGTAGCTTCCTGACCGACATGGTCAGTATAGTTGCGGTCCCCTACACGACGGACGGTCGTACGTACGTACATTAGCTAGTTGTACGTAGCGGTGTTACGAGGGTTACGAGGGCAGCATGGGCTTCGGTCTCTGCAACAAGCCCATCCATTGATTTCTCTCACTCCTTGCGGGGCGCGAGTTTCGCGTGCCACCCTAGCCAGCTAGGTGAGACGCCCCTAATAGGGGCTCCAGCAATGATTATTGGAACAGCTGGCACAAAATGAACTTACACCGGTCTTTCCCATAGGCCGCTCAGCATCCCAGGGCAAGGGTTCTTCGCCGTCCTCATCCACTATGGGTACATGCTGTCGCAACGGTTAGAGTAAGGTTACCTGTATATGATAGAGATAGCCTAGAATTTTACATCTTGTACATTAAGTCTCCATCTATCCCGTGTAACTCTATATAAACCCCCACAAGAGTCACTGCAATACAATACAATATTTTAGGGATTCAATAATTTTCGCATGAACCAGCTTAGAGGCGGCGCCTCACGGCTCCTTCGCTGTCTCATCGCTTCGTCGCATTGAGATCGAGGTCATTGCCGGAGTGTGTGTCGACACCACTTATCCCAAAGGTGGAGCCATCGTCCCCACCTCATCGGGCAACCGACGTAGTGTTCTGGTCGCTGCCTCGTCCCCGAGAAGGAGAAAGAGCTGGTGAGGAAGTCGTGGGGAGCCTTTCGTTCAAACATCCAAAGAAGACGTTGTTGCCACCACCGCTAAAGAAGTAGGTGAAGTTGGAGCCGGAGGAGTCGTGGCTCAAGGATTTAGGTTTACTTTAGTTTCTTTTAAATTCCATTCCAATTCGTATTGTATCCTAAATTTTAATTGAAATTTTGATATTTGATTTGAATTTAAAAGTTTATTTAATTTTAAACATATATAGTGAAGGCGCTGGTGTGGATAGCCGTCCTCAATAGCCCGACACAATGTGTCAGTGCATCTCCACCGGGAAAATCCAAACGGTCTGATCGCGTCCTAATTTGTCCGCGTAGACAACTGGGCTAAAATGCAGTGTCTCAGCAGAATGACCATGAATCAGGCCGGATCGATCCATCCGTATATCAAATTTAGGTCACGGATGGGTCTGACCGGACAGACGCGGACCGGTTATCGTAGCAGACTGACCCAGTTGGTAGTTTAGCAAAGGGCCTTCTTCTCTCTCCAATTAGCAGACTGACCCAGTTGGCAAAGATCCAGCAACAAAATAGGACAATTTGGATCGTTCCACCGTGCGTGGCTGCCGGACAAGCCGTACGACGACCAAATATTGACAAGACACGACTCAAATAGAAAAAATGGACAGTTTGGATCCGCAAGACGGTTCGCCCCCCTCAATACTCAGTAGCACATGTCCGGCGCTGTTGTTGGACAACCTATTTAGACCGTCTGGTGGAGATCACCTTATAAGTGGGTGCGTTCATGGTGGCCCACCACCTTGCCGCCTATGCCAAGATAAACTAGATGGGACGTTTCGTTTGTGCCTATTTAAACTATCCAGGTTCCACGACGTCTAGTTTGCCCACCTAAACCCACTTTAGTTTCTGCATGTTTGGACATTACCCATGTATGTTGCAAAACGGATCTATAAGATGGGACCCACATACTACATCATAAGCTAATTGATTGCATCATAATATATGTAGACAAACTTGTTTATAAGCTAGGATGCACATGTAATAAATAACAACACACATTCTTTACTGAAAATTAGTTTTCTATTGCTATGTGCACTAGATAGTATTATTTTATTGTTTGTGGACTACCCATAAATCTTATGGGTCTCTTAAGCTCTTTGGCTTGTGGACAAGGTTCACTATGTATATGAATAGTTTTTAAGATACAATTTTTGGATTATAGTGTGGTTTTGATGCCCTTATGCTGGATGTAACTATTTCTCCACGTTACCTTATGCCTGTGTCCATAAGTTCTACCCGAGCAGCTATACATTCTAGCTTTGCAGACTATGCTGATATATTTCTAATAGCAATCATCCAAAAGATTAATATACCAAAAATAAACCGGTAATCATTCAAAAGATCCAAATATCATACTCCATCAGTACTACGAAAGTAAGTGATCAGGCAGTGAAAATATAGATAATAAGATTTGAAGTGATTTGGATTTTTGTCAACAATTCGACATGCATATGAATAGCAAAAGGAAGTGGTTTGGATTTCTGTCAACAATTTCACATGCATATGGATAGCAAAAGCATTAGTACAATGAGAAATCTCTACAAATTATGTGATAAAATCTACAATATCACACCAGAATAATGTTTGCGTCATGCGCGTGAATCTGCCCAGCACATCGCCTCCCTTCGCATCTCGCTCTAGCTATCGATCCATGTTTTTTTTTCAAAAAGGGGTGCTGCGCCCCGTCCTCTCTGCATTGACAGATGCACACAGCCAATGTGGACACAATGTGCACACAGATGCCCCGTCCTCACTGCATAAATTTTCAAAGAGTTTAATAGTTAGAGCTTACAATTCATGCATCACATAATATGGACACAAAGATTAGCCAACGAAATAAAATAAGAATGTGTCTAAGCATCTTGTAATCTATTAGGATGCCATCAGCCCACCTGGTTGAATATAGCCCGCGGAACCGCCTCCAAACGGATGCATCCAACACGCATAGCTCATGTTGCTTCTATGGGAGAAGGTGTAACATCCCAGAATTAGCACCTCGAAATAGACAGGACACATGTTTGTGCATTGCATTCATGCATAAGAAAATCTGGAGAATTTTCGCGCAAACTAAAGAAGCTATAGAGGGATCGAGATCTCTCTTGTTCTGATGAAAACATCAGAGCAAGTGCGATGGATTTCGACATGACCTCAACTGTACTTTTGCGTTTGAGGGGAAGACAATTCAAATTTGAATAATTAATTGATATATTTGAATACGATAAGAGTTTGAAATAGATTAATAATTGGAAATTAAATTGTAATAAGAAATACGGGGTTGAAAGAACATGTTGGGCCCCAATGTGTGGTTTTGGTAATTAATGACAATCTTTATGGACTAATGTGTGGATTAAGTTATACTTATTGGATTTGTCCATTGGCATCGCTTGGAGCATGTGTTGGCTTCAAGGTTGATGAAATGCAAAGAAGTTATGTTGGGCAAGATCAATATGCGAGGTCGATGATGAGGAATTAAGAAAGGCGTTCCATCTTGAGAAGGGCAAGATCGTCTACATCGAGCTCAAGTGGAATGCTCAAGGCAAAGGTATAATCTTGATAGGTTTTCCCTTTTTCCGGTCTCTCGTTGTGTGTGTGAGACCGGGTTTAGGATAGATAACCGTACTATCAAGAGGGGCCCTCGTATGAGTAATTCGGTCACATCGTTCGGAGAGAGCTCAAACCTTTGCATACTTGCATCATCGTATTTGGTTGTTATTTGGTCTTATCCATGTGAGGATATAGAGCTTGTGGTAATATCCATAACAAGCTCTTGTTCATCAAAATCGGATCTCCCATATATATCTTGTTGCGATTTTGATTTATGTGGCTTTTCGGTTTCTCACCAAGTGAGGTATATCACATTATTCTACTTGATATTTTCTCACTTGGTGATAATCAATATTTACACTTTTTATTGGGAATCCCTTGTCGTCCTCTATCCAACGCAATTTGAATCGGGTCAATCGGAGGTACCGTTTAAAAGTTATGACCGTTTAAATATTTGCCGTTTTAATTCTAAAAGAAAAAAAAGAAAAACAGTGTTTCTGGGCCGTCCGGTACTACCGGGCCCAGTACCGGACGCACCTGGCGCGCACAGCCCATTCTCGGTCTGGCCCGGTACAAATTTTCGGTCCTACCGAACCGGCCCGGTAGTACCGCCCGGGTGGGTCGGTACTACCGACCGGCCCAGAAAAATTATTCCCAGATCCAGATCTCTGCGTCCGCTCGTCCCCGTTTGCACGCGTTGACCCGCTCGCCAATCCCGCTCGCCCGCATCGCGTGCTACCCCGCGCCTGGCCCCACGCGCGCTGCAGCCCTGCCGCGCGCGCCCGCGTTTCCCGCCCTGCCGCGCTGCATGCGCTTGCCCGCTTGCCCGCCTCGCTGTGCTGTTGCACTGCTGCCGCTGCAGCTGCTGCGCGCGCGCATGTCGCCAGGCCGCCCGCTGCTGGCTGCATGCGATAATAGCTGCTGGCTGCATGCGGCTGCCGCATGCCTCGCTGGCCCAGCGCGCTGCTGCTACTGCCTCCACTTGCATGCGTGCAGCTGCTGCCTCTGCCCCTTTTTCCTTGCTAGCACGCGCATGGCTGTGATGTTCTCGCTCGCTGCTAGGCTATCGAGCGGTAGTACCGGTCGCATCCGGTACTACCGGTCCGTCCAGAAAAATAGCCCCAACGGCCATATTTTCTGGGCCCTCTATTTAAGCTTCGTCCGTTTTCAGTTTAGTTAGCTCCTCTCTTATCTATTAGGCTAAATTTTGTCCACACTTGCTCTAGATCTTGAAGCTTGTCTAATCTTTTCCCTCCGATGATTCTTGCCCATATTTGAGTGGAAGAGAGAGGAGATCTAGCCCCACGTTTTGACCTAACCGATTCATCTCTTTGCGAGTGCATCTTTGGGATCTAGATTTTGGGGGATTTTGTGTCTCTCTTTGATTCCTCCTCTCTTGTTCCCCCAATAGCTTTAGTAGCTTTGTTGGAACTTGGGAGTGAGGGATTTGAGCATCTTTGTGGTGTTCTTGCCATTTGCATTTGTTGCATCGGTTTGAGTTCTCCTCGGAGGATTTGGTTTGAGTTGCTCATTGGAGCTTGTCCCTCTTGGGTTCTTGGAACCCTAGACGGTTTGTGGCCTTGGTGGCATTGTGGCCTTTTGTGGCGTTTGTTGGGAGCCTCCAAGTTGTGGAGAAGTGCCCCAACCTTGTGAGAGGTTTCGGTTGCCACCGACAAGTGCACCGATAGTGGAAGCGTGGATCGATCCTGTTGGGGTGAGATTCACCGGAGAATAAGAGAGGCCTTTTGTGGCGTTGGTGGTTTGATACCACCCCCTCTCCAAACGAGACGTACTCCATGTTGGGAGGAACTCGGTAAAATATCGGTGTCCCCGCGTGCCTCGGTTATCTCTAAACCCGAGCTCTTTACTTATGCACTTTACATTGTGATAGCCTTCGTGCTTGAAGTAATATATATCTTGCTATCACTTTGTTGCTTGTATTGCTTAGCATAAGTTGTTGGTGCACATAGGTGAACCTTAGTTGTTCTAGGTTGTGCTTAACAAAGTAAACACTAGTTTTATTCCGCCTTTGTTGAGCCACTCTAGGAAAAGTTTTAATCGCCTATTCACCCCCCCTCTAGGCGACATCCGTATCCTTTCAATTGGTATCAGAGCCCGGTCTCTCATTTTAGGCTTCACCGCCTTGAGAGTAAAGATGTCGGCTAGAGGATTAGTGCACAATGACATGTTCATATTCGATGGCACAAATTATGATATATGGAAAAATCGCATGCTCATTCATTTTCGGGACATGGACCCAAATTTGGAGCGTATTGTAGATATAGGTTTTTCTCCTCCTATGGATTTCAAAAATCTATCTTGTGAGGATGAGAAAAACTTATATCTCGATGCTCAATCTTCTAATGTGCTTGTTAATGCTTTGATCTATGTAGTTACTTCTTCAATCATTCCTTTTTGGAGCGCTCATGAGTTATGGACAAAACTTCAAATATGTTGTGTCCAACATTATTGAGGATGATTGTGTTGCTTCCACTTCCGGTCGGGATGAGTTGTCATCCTCTACCACTTCACCAACATGTGACTTTTCACAAGGTAATGATATGGTGAGTGGTGATAGAAATTGCAATTTGGATAGTGTGCTTACTATTTGTAATCCCTCATCTCTATCTAGTTGCAATGATCTATCTTTGGACTTTAACACTTCTAGCACTACAAACTCCTTACATGCTTGTGTTAATAGTCCTTGCATATCATGTAGAAATGACTTGAATAGATCTCATGATGATATGCTTGTGTTGTCTTGTTGCCATGATAAAAATGCTTCCATTTCCTCTAGTGCTTGTGTTGCTAACCATGTAGAGGAAACCGAAGATTCTATGGGCCAAGACATGGTTTTGAATGAAGCCACAAATGCAATCTCATCTTCACCTTCTTCCGGTACCCACCTATGCCTTATGGCTAGGGATTCTAAGGTAACTCCTACTTTGGAACCCATTACCTCTTGTGATGAGGAAGATGTGGATAATGTGGAAGAAGAGCTTGATATTGATGATTTATATGAGAAGGGTGAGATTGTTTATCGTGCCCTTGTTAAAAAGGATATTGCTTGCTCTAACTTTGTTGAAGTCTTGGACTTTGCTATTAAGAGCAAAGAACATATTGATAAGTTAGAAACACAAATAGAGGTGCATGATAACAACGTTGATAAAATGTGTAGTCTTGAGCGTGAGTATGCTAATATAATTGCAAACCTAAATAAAGCTCTTGAAGAGGAACAAACCACCAAGGAATCTCTTGAGGAGACCTTTGCTTTAGAGCTATCTAGAGTAAAGGAATCTCATGTTAGAGATCTTGAGGTGGCAAGTGATCTCAAACATAAAAATGATGAGACTCAAGTTGCTTATGCTAAACTCCTTGAGGATTTTGAGCACCTCAAAAATGGCTCTAGGGTCATAAAGGGTGAGCTCATTAAACTCACCGAGTCACATGAGAAACTTAAAGCCTCATATTCAAAAGAGCTTGACAAGTTGCCCTCACCTCTTGCTTATAATAATGATGCTTGTGCTACTAACTCTATTTCTTGTGAAGCATCTATTTTGGAGGAGAATGTTGAGCTAAAGGCTCAACTTGCATTGCTAACTAGCAACTATGGGAAATTAGAAGAAAGTCATGTTAAGCTCTCAAGCTCGCATGAGGATCTTCTAGTCTCCCATGGTAGGTTAAAGTTAGCTCATGAGGCCATCATGTCAAAGGTAACATCTAGTGGGCCTCATGTGGACATTAGCACTACATCTACTCCAAATGTTATATTGCCATGTGCTAGTCCGTGTAGTTCATCCTCTCACAACCATGATATATCTTGTGATGAATTACATTCCGTGCCTTGTTCCTCTAACAATGTAGCATCTACTTCCTCTAGTGTTTTTGTTGAAACTAACCATGTAGAGGAAATCAAAAGGCTCAAGGCTCAAGTCACTTCTTTGAAGAATGACTTGAAAAAGGGTCATCAAGGGAAGGTCACACTCAACAAAATCTTGAGTGTGCAAAAATCCCCCAATGACAAGAGTGGGCTTGGATTCAAATCTAATGTCAAGAACAAGTCCACTATCAAGTTGAAGCACAAGGACACAAGAAGAATGGCCAAGATCAAGTCAAGAATCCGGCCAACATTGTTTGCTTCAAGTGGAAGGAAGAAGGGCACCATGTTAGATCTTGCCCATTGAAGAAAAAGCCTCTTAGTGTGAAGTAACAAGGGAAGCGGCCTCAAGCTCCACCTCAAGTCATTAATGGGCCTCTTCCTAAGAGGACTACTCGAGCTCTTCCTCGAGTTGTGGCTTCTCCTAAGAAGAAAGATGGCAAGAGTAGAACTTGCTACATATGCCGTGAAAAGGGGCATATTTCTTCCTCATGCACTCTCGGTATCTCCTCATCCAACCCTATCATTATTGATGATGCTTATTCTTTTTGGAAGGATGAGGTTGGCAATGTGTTTGCCAAATTTGTTGGTGCCCAATGTGGTGTCAAGAAAAGATCCATTTGGGTTGCCAAGCCTATTGTGACTAACTTCTTAGGACCCAACTTGGTTGGGGACCAACAAGCCAAAACTTGATCAATAGGTGTGTTTTGGAGGGCATTGGAGACTTGGATACATCATGAAGATTTAAGGGATCTTCATTATTATTTTTGTCAAGCCAAGTCATGTGGATTATATTGCTCCTATTATATTTCCAATGTTCCTCCTTGCGGTAACATATGCTAAACTCTTTACATTGAAAGTTACTCGCCCCCTTGTGCATGTTTTGGTTTTGTATCTTCCATGCTTTTGTACATGTTGTGCTTTCCACTTAATTATCTTGAGATATCAAGTATATTTTTGTATGATTAGGTGGCACTCCATGTATGTGTGTTTCTTGTATTACAGCCTTACTTAGTTATATTTGGTATCTTACTTGGCTCTTGTGAGAGATTAATGGATTATCCCATTTTGGGGGAGTGTTATGCTTGGGCATTCCACAATCCTAAAAATGTGTGTACATGAGGAATACCACCTAGTATTTATATTGGATTATTGTCTAGTCTCTATGTGGTACAATTCTCATGAGAAATTTAAGTTTTATAATGTCCATTAATTATCTCTATTTGTATCCTTTTGCCTCGTGGTGGATTTATGGTAGTATCACATTATGGGGGAGTCTTATGCTTAGTGCATATTACAATCCTAGAAAATGTGAATATTTGAGGTTGTGTCACTTAGACTTGATATTGATAATTATCTAGCGCCTATGTGACACATTGGCTCATACAAGTTCCAATTTGCATGAATGGCTTTATTGATCTTATTTTGGATCTTGTATATGAGAGTGTTTCTTGGTATGCGTTTCCTCATATTTAGATATATATATCCTCATGGAAACCATTTGCTTCAAGTTACTCTATTCACTAGTGATTGTGTGACTTGGGGAAGCTACCAAGAATCTTGTTCGAAGTATCATGCTCAATTTCTTATATTTAGTTATATGCTTCTTGTTGTGACTATGATCTTGGATATCCATGCAAGCTACCTTGGGGAAATTATTCTATTTCTTGTCCTTGGACAATTAGTACCCAACTTATGGTAGAATTTATTGATCATATTCACTTTGGGCCCTTGCTTAATTTTATCCTATCTTTGGCCAAGAAAATGTTTTGTGTTGTCTCCCAAGCCTTCCTTGCTTCTTGTGGATCTTCTTATTTTATTGATATCCTCTTGTGTTTTACTTATTATAGGTACTAGTGATGATCCCATTTGTGTGCATTTTGCATTTAAAAGGAAAATCCTACAAAATGCACTATCCATGGGGGAGCTATCCTATATTATTTAGAACACTCATATTTATGCTTCTTTGTTTTGATCCATATTGTGTTTTATGTGCTTGGAACCTCAATCTTTTCATTTTGGTACTTGTGCCATCATGTGAAGTTTGGGGAGTTTGGTTTCTTGTTGGAACCTTGCTCTTTTTGGGAGTTGGTTTTGTCTCATTCCTTGTTTCTTGATTTGACCATTTTAGAATGAGATAAATCCTTGAGCATTTTTATTTCTATCTATCTTTTGCTCCTTGGATTATGCCTAGTTCATTTGTTGAACTTGTGATCTTTCATGTGTTGAATTGGTTTGTTGATATAATTTGGACATCGTTTGTCATGTCACACTCTTGTGTGTGCAATCTCGATTTACTTGGTGTTTTGTTCAAATTGTATCTCCTTTTTGGTTCTTGAAAGCTTCATGCATGCATATTTACTATATGATTATATTATGGCATGATTGCTTTCTTTGATCCAATATATAGGGGAAACTCCACAATTCCCATCGGCTAAGTTGTGCATGAAATTCAATTTCATATCAATGTGCACATAATTATGTGGAGTCTCTCCTATGTATTGTAGTTCTCTAACTACTTTGGAACCAATAAGTTTGGGGACCATTTTGTACTTAATTGTGTTTTAGGTACATTGGAGATATATTGGATGCTTGTCTTTCAATTTTGAAAAAGTGGTGCGTACATGAAAAGTTGAGTCAAGCTATAGGATGATCACCGAATTCATATACTCTACATCCTACCAATTATATCTCGGTAACAAGTATCTCTTTCTCATGCTCATATATCTTGATTCCAACCGTTTGTCGGTTGCCTTCTAGCATGAATTCATGTATTTGTAATTGTTGTAGTTCTAGCCATGGCTTTAAGAGAACTCTCTATTGTAAATGTGTATAAGTTGAGATGAGTACATATAGTTGGGACTATACAAAATCATGCATATGATCCTCCAATCCCAAATATATCAATCTAGCAATTTTATTGCCTATCATCTCCTCAACTTCTCTCATATGCAATAGTGAGATTTTTGCTAGTCTATTTTATCTTATGATACTTATTGCCTTTCTCCATATATTCCAACTTTCTCCTTTTCCCTTGGTGATAGTTGTAATATATGTAGTATGTTGGTATTTGAAGCTCATTAATGTACAATAAGATATATGTGAGCCTTTGGCCATGCTTTGAAGCTAAAATCTTATTGATATATGTTATGACTTCATTTTTGCCTTTCATGTGATTTCTTGTATATCTTATATATGTGTGCATATTTCCTTGTTGGCATATGTCTTTGTGATGTTTTCCACTTAGAGACATATGCACATATGAGAAGATAATTTTAGTTGAATCTTATTCCTTGGATACCACCTTTTATTCCTTTTTGATTTTTCGGTGGCTTCCAAATTTATTTGCCTATGAGTGCTTGTTCCTCTTGTTTGCATCTTTGGGCACTCATATTTGTTCTCTCATGCCTTGTATTGTTAAATGAATTCGGATGAGTGAGGATTCCATGATTATGCACCTTGTTCCCAATTACATTTATCCTAATTGGTGCATTATCTTTGGGGAGCTCATCTAACTCATTTAATAATACTCATTTGCATTCTTTCACATTTGGTGTGTTTTAAATGCTTATGGGGGAGCAAGGATTCCATATTTATGCATTATGTATTTCAATACATTTATTTTGAATTGTGCACAAACCTTGGGGAGCTTCTCTATTTGTTATTTAAAACACTCTTTTGCTCATATCATAATATCTTGATGTTTCCATTTGGACTCTTTTTTGTTTTCAAATTGGTTTGTCGGACCTTGTAGTTGCTTGCATCATTCGATTTTATTTTTGCAATCTTCGGGTCCTCGATATAGTTCTACTCCCTCCCAAGTATTCATCATTGGATATGTGCGAAGGCACACCTTTGGAGGAATTATTACTATATTTGCCTTCTAGAACTTGTCACCCATTTCGGCAATCGATGCCAATGGGGGAGAAATTTTAGAGGGTTTAAGGGAAGTTGGTTTATGCATTGAGTTTGTTCTTGTGAATTTGCTTCTCATGCTCTTGCATCGTTGTTGTTGCTTAGCATGTGGTATATATAGAGGAAACTCCACCAATGATAATGATTGGCAATATATGCAATGAAATTCAAGTTCATCACACATGCATAGATTGTGGGGGAGTTTGCTCTATATATGGTGGTGGTACCAATATCACATACTTTTGTAGTATTTGATATTGGTATTACCATTTTATTCATTAATATTCCTTATATAAACCCTCTTAAAGGGATTGTCATCAATTACCAAAATGGGGGAGATTGAAAGAACATGTTGGCCCCCCATGTGTGGTTTTGGTAATTAATGACAATCTTTATGGACTAATGTGTGGATTAAGTTATACTTATTGGATTTGTCCATTGGCATCGCTTGGAGCATGTGTTGGCTTCAAGGTTGATGAAATGCAAAGAAGTTATGTTGGGCAAGCTCAATATGTGAGGTCGATGATGAGGAATTAAGAAAGGCGTTCCATCTTGAGAAGGGCAAGATCGTCTACATCGAGCTCAAGTGGAATGCTCAAGGCAAAGGTATAATCTTGATAGGTTTTCCCTTTTGCCGGTCTCTCGTTGTGTGTGTGAGACCGGGTTTAGGATAGATAACCGTACTATCAAGAGGGGCCCTCGTATGAGTAATTCGGTCACATCGTTCGGAGAGAGCTCAAACCTTTGCATACTTGCATCATCGTATTTGGTTGTTATTTGGTCTTATCCATGTGAGGATATAGAGCTTGTGTTAATATCCATAACAAGCTCTTGTTCATCAAAATCGGATCTCCCATATATATATCGGTTTCTCACCAAGTGAGGTATATCACATTATTCTACTTGATACTTTCTCACTTGGTGATAATCAATATTTACACTTTTTATTGGGAAGCCCTTGTCGCCCTCTATCCAACGCAATTTGAATCGGGTCAACCGGAGCTACCGTTTAAAAGTTATGACCGTTTAAATATTTGCCGTTTTAATTCTAAAAGAAAAAAAAGAAAAACAGTGTTTCTGGGCCGTCCGGTACTACCGGGCCTAGTACCGGACGCGCCTGGCGCGCACAGCCCATTCTCGGTCTGGCCCGGTACAAATTTCCGGTCCTACCGAACCGGCCCGGTAGTACCGCCCGGGTGGGCCGGTACTACCGGCCGACCCAGAAAAATTATTCCCAGATCCAGATCTCTGCGTCCGCTCGTCCCCGTTTGCACGCGTTGACCCGCTCGCCAATCCCGCTCGCCCGCGTCGCGTGCTACCCCGCGCCTGGCCCCACGCGTGCTGCAGCCCTGCCGCGCGCGCCCGCGTTTCCCGCCCTGCCGCGCTGCATGCGCTTGCCCGCTTGCCCGCCTCGCTGTGCTGTTGCGCTGCTGCCGCTGCAGCTGCTGCGCGCGCGCATGTCGCCAGGCCGCCCGCTGCTGGCTGCATGCGATAATAGCTGCTGGCTGCATGCGGCTGCCGCATGCCTCGCTGGCCCAGTGCTGGCTGCATGCGGCTGCCGCATGCCTCGCTGGCCCAGCGCGCTGCTGCTACTGCCTCCACTTGCATGCGTGCAGCTGCTGCCTCTGCCCCTTTTTCCTTGCTAGCACGCGCATGGCTGTGATGTTCTCGCTCGCTGCTAGGCTATCGAGCGGTAGTACCGGTCGCATCCGGTACTACCGGTCCGTCCAGAAAAATAGCCCCAACGGCCATATTTTCTGGGCCCTCTATTTAAGCTTCGTCCGTTTTCAGTTTAGTTAGCTCCTCTCTTATCTATTAGGGTAAACTTTGTCCACACTTGCTCTAGATCTTGAAGCTTGTCTAATCTTTTCCCTCCGATGATTCTTGCCCATATTTGAGTGGAAGAGAGAGGAGATCTAGCCCCACGTTTTGACCTAACCGATTCATCTCTTTGCGAGTGCATCTTTGGGATCTAGATTTTGGGGGATTTTGTGTCTCTCTTTGATTCCTCCTCTCTTGTTCCCCCAATAGCTTTAGTAGCTTTGTTGGAACTTGGGAGTGAGGGATTTGAGCATCTTTGTGGTGTTCTTGCCATTTGCATTTGTTGCATCGGTTTGAGTTCTCCTCGGAGGATTTGGTTTGAGTTGTTCATTGGAGCTTGTCCCTCTTGGGTTCTTGGAACCCTAGACGGTTTGTGGCCTTGGTGGCATTGTGGCCTTTTGTGGCGTTTGTTGGGAGCCTCCAAGTTGTGGAGAAGTGCCCCAACCTTGTGAGAGGTTTCGGTTGCCACCGACAAGTGCACCGATAGTGGAAGCGTGGATCGATCCTGTTGGGGTGAGATTCACCGGAGAATAAGAGAGGCCTTTTGTGGCGTTGGTGGTTTGATACCACCCCCTCTCCAAACGAGACGTACTCCATGTTGGGAGGAACTCGGTAAAATATCGGTGTCCCCGCGTGCCTCGGTTATCTCTAAACCCGAGCTCTTTACTTATGCACTTTACATTGTGATAGCCTTCGTGCTTGAAGTAATATATATCTTGCTATCACTTTGTTGCTTGTATTGCTTAGCATAAGTTGTTGGTGCACATAGGTGAACCTTAGTTGTTCTAGGTTGTGCTTAACAAAGTAAACACTAGTTTTATTCCGCCTTTGTTGAGCCACTCTAGGAAAAGTTTTAATCGCCTATTCACCCCCCTCTAGGCGACATCCGAAGGGGTTAGTGGTTAAATTTTTGCTCTCAGATTTGACATAGAATTGTTATGTATAACTCATCATTGAGATTAAATCAGAAGGGGCAATTTCACCATATCTATAGTATCTGCTCTTATCATATGTGTAGCCTCAGACTAGTGCATCACAGGCTGATGTAGGGGCAAGTTTCACCAAGGGCAGGTAAGAGGCAAAGAGGTAAAAATCACACTTTCACTTGATCATATCCACAAGAAAATATCTACACCATTGAAACTTGGACCCTAAGTCCCACTTGTAAGCAGCTTGCACATCAACTTGCAGATAACTGCTATCAACACAGCAACAATCCCAGGAAGGGGACAAGAAAGCAATCCATGTACACAAAGGGGTGAACTAGCTGTAGCAATCAAGCTACCATTCCACCTCCACACTTTAGAGTACATCCTTTATCTTACCATCTGTACCATCTTATCATCAACCCATGAACACCCATTCATTTCTTCACACCACCAACAAATCCACCACCTAATCAGCATCTGGTTGCTTACTTAAGCCATCCAAGAGAAGATCAAGTAGTAGAAGGAGGGAGGAAGGAGGCGTATCACAGGAGAATACGTAAGCACAAGAAACCAGTTCTATAGGATCCAGAAGGACAAGGCTCAGGAGCACAATATTCACATGTGTAGGCTGATCAAGTGCAAGGCAACAGTATTAGAAGGAGCAAGCCAAGTGAGCAGCAAGGAGGAGCAGATCAAGAAGCATCCAGGAACAAGATCCACTAGGAACCACAAGTCACAACACAGATTCAACAACAACAAAAGGTTCCTATACCACTAATCATGCATAGTATCTGTTCTTGTTTTATTTCACCATCATAAACAAGGGAATAAAGGGGGTATTGCAAATCAAGATCTCACCAGCTACCCTTCAACTAGAGATTGTCTAGGAGGATTAGAAGGAGAGATTTCTATCAGTTTGCATAGGGATGCTATACAAGGTTCATCACAGAGGTGTGAAGCCAACATAAATATCTGTCCTTATCCAAGTATGCCTCATCCTTTGCATCATAGGTCAAGCTAAGAAATCAAGTATAGTACAAATTCTTATCATTAAATGAATCAAGAAACCTCAGGCTGTGGATCATTGGTAGCCAAATCCTAATCCATAGTTAGCTACTCCAGTAGCAGATCATACCATCATGGGATATCTACTATGCACACTCTAGTGAGGCACCACATTAGCATATCCCAAATAATATAAACCACCATACTATCAAGTCAAAAGGGACAATTTGTCCAGCAGGGACTTCACATCACTAGCATAATTGGAGCAAGCAGAGATATGTTCTTATCAGTTCTCATCTAGAAACAAAGCTAGCAAGGTAGATCACATAAGATACACCAACTTACATGCAAGCAATCAGAGCCTGAATTTAAATCATATTCCTTGGATTGAGCATCTAGGAATCATTGGAAAGTTACTGTCCTATTAATAGTATCACAAGCACAGGCAAACTATACAGCACATTTACATGAGATAAATCATCTTACTAGATAAAAAAATTACTAGGAATCATTCTCTAATATTAATCCCTTCCAATTTGGTCAGGCAACAAGATCAAACCAGATCCAAATTAGTCTGCAACTAGATAAATTCTAGGAGATCATTTAAGGCCATTCAGGATCCTCCTCGGCACAAAATCATCTTTTACCTAGCCACCAACAACTAGGAACCATGTGAACACTGTCTTGCTGACAGTAAGTTAGGCAATAATTAAAGCAGTCACCAAGCAAATGTTTCCAAGGAAGCAACTATACTCAATTAATCATTCATCCAAAAGCTTTAGGAATCAATCCATCATATTTTATTTCTTCTATACTAGCAGCATTTACTTAAATCAATACTGAATGAGGAATCAGTGTTAAATCACTTAACAAATATATATTTATATGGGACTGTATCCAACTCATTTGAATTCATACTGTCATATGAATTCTATAAATTATTGCACTGTTCAAATCCCAACATCACCATGGTATCAAGATTAAAGTAGAGCCAAGGATACCAGGAGAAACTTGACATGATAACAGATCAAGATAGGTCACTAACAAAGTATCAGTAGTATCACTAGGGGGCCCAAGTTCAAATCTAATTGAACAAGAAATATTCAACCTTAGTATGAGATGGGTCACCGCAAGCTGCAGACTAAATCCAGAATAAGAAGAACCCTAACTTGCACTCAATCAGAATAGAAGGGAAGGGAGTAGAAGAAGGTGGAGGAAGAACATACCCGGTGGTTCTCGCTAGAATTTGAAGAGGAAGCAGACCGGCGGGTTGGTCATAGTGGCAAAGACGACGGCACAGCGGCACAGGCGACACCTGAGCCTGCGCCGAGCTGCAACCTGTGACCTGTGCCAAGCTACATCAACCCAAGAACATACCCCATATTCACCGACATCAATCCACCACCAGGACAACATCAAACCATCACTGGGGATCGGTGAAAATTGGATACCAAAACCCTAGACACACAGAAAATGGAAGGGGAGAGCTCGAGATGGCCTTAAGGATAAATCCGATTAGAGAGCCAGGTCAGCCAGATGGAGGTGAAGCTCCGGCGACCATCGACGGTGACCACAATGGCCTGCCTCGCCGGAATCGGGCAGACGATGACGGCGGTGTCACCAGCAACCAGAGGGGAACGATGACAACGTGAGATGAGAGGAATGAGAGAGAGTGAGGGTGTTGGGATGGAATAGCCCAACTGGATGGGCCTAGGTGGGCCGAGTCGGCCTAAGGGCCAGATTATCTTATACACTAGGTTTAGTTTAAAAAAGTAATACGCATTAATTGTACAATGTTAAATTACCACAATACCCTTAGTAATATTCAAGTCCTAGAAAATGTAGGAAAATCCTAAAAATACAATTGATATGTAAAAATGATCACAAAAATGATATATAACCAAGAAAAATATAAAACCACTTGATTAAACTAAATAAATACCATTAATTTATTAAAGGCACTAAAGTTCTCAATAAATTATAATAATATAAGAAAATTTCCTAAAAATTAATAAAAATCATTTTTATGTACAAAAGTAAATCTACTATTTTATAAAAATACTAACTTAATTATTTTATAAATGAAATTTTAAGTAATTATTCAAAGACATTTAATTCTTTATGGAAATTTGTAAACATAAGAATAATGCCTAAAAATAAATACCAATTATTTTTAAGGTCTTGAATAATTATATTACACTAGAAAAATATTAAATACATTGTTAGAAAAGTTTTTGTTTTAAAGTCATAAATACTTCTCTATTATCTATTTGGGTAAATTCTCTAAAAACAATTTTTAAGTAAGAAATAATCACAATTCTATATAAAACCTTAAATATTTAACATCTAAGTACTAATTCCAAAACCATAACTTGGATTCTTAATCAAACTTAAGTATAACTATTAACTTTAAAATATTCTTATAAAAATCTTAAATTCAAATTAAATACCCTTTTAATAAACATTATGTATCAGTCCTATATAATTTGGTGAATAATCATTACATCTTAATCATTCTTAACATAACTGCAAATTATTAAGATCATCTAATTATACTTCCATTGAATAGTTACATATTATTTTAATAATAGCAAAACCAATTTAAATCAAACCCTTCACTTAAATATAAAGTGAATAATTCCACATCTTTGTTATACCTTTCATAAATCTAAAACTTGGGAATAATTAAAACATATTACACCTTAAGTTGCTTACCCTTTTAAAGTTAACATTGGTCTCAAAGCTTATAAACATCATGTCTAATAAACTACTTATATTTTTATAGTTAACTTTGATCTATTTAAATTAAGACATAAAGCAACTCAAGACCAAGATAATCAATCAAACACCAAAAGGCATTGATCATGTTCTATTAACCATCATGGTTATTTAGACCTTAGAAAAGAAATATTTTCTTCAAATGTTATTCCTTTTGCCATTTCAAATAACAACTCTATAATAATCCCTCCAAATCTTAACAATTCAATCCAAGGACTTTTATCATAGTCACCATATAACAATTACTCATAATCAAATTACGTTATCCTTTACTTGTATATTTTAGATTGATAACACTGTTACGTCGTAAACGTATCTATAATTTTGATGATCCATGCTTATTTTATATCATTTGTCTTATGTTTTGTCTACAATTTGAGGTATTTTTATATGTTTTTCTGGACTAACCTATTAACAAGATGCCAAAGTGCCAGTTGCTTGTTTTCTTCTGTTTTTGGTTCCAGAAAAGGCAGAAAATCAATATTCTCGAAAATGGACGGGACAAAAGCCAATCTTCCTATTTTCCCGGAGTAACACGGAACCACAAAGCAGAGGTGGAGGAGGACACCAGGGTGGCTGCACCCCTCCTAGGCGCCGGCCAGCCCTAGTGGCGCCGACAGGGGGTGTGGCCTCCTGGCCCTCGATCGACCTTGCCTCCTTCGCCTATAAGAAGCCTCCGACCCAAAAACCCTAAATCATCCAGAAGAAATCCACGAAAACCTCCACAGCGCCGCCGCCACCGAAGGGGAGATTCGGGGGACAGAAAGTCTCTGTTCCGGCACCCTGCTGGGACGAGGAAGTGCCCCCGGAGCCATCTCCATCAATCTCCATCGCCATCTTCATCGCCGTTGCTGATTCCCATGATGAGGAGGTAGTAGTTCTTCCTCGAGGCTAAGGGCTCTACCGGTAGCTATGTGTTCATCTCTCTCTCTATGTGTGATCATGTTGTGGTCATGAGCTTTGTAATCAAGTAGATCTATCTTGATACTCAAGTGCTTTAATAGATCTCTGCTCTCCCATGTGTGTGAAAGTGACAGCGTGCACGCCATGGTGGCACTTAGGCTAGAGTCTACATAAATACTCATCATGCTTTAATAGATATATGCTTTTCCCCACGTGTGTGAAAGTGACAACATGCACATAGTGTGTGCCACTTAAGCTAGGTTACATATATATATTTATCATGAGTATATTTTGAGTTGGTTGTCTCTATGAAATTGTGGTGTTTGTTGGAACCATCTAGCGCTCAAGGTGACAGTGTGGGGTTATCTAGATTGGGGAAGGCGGACTTTCAGGAGTGCTGTTATAGCCCTACCATGGATTAGAGTGTCCAACCGGAGAGTAGTTAAGAGTAGTATCATTAAGAGAAGATATCTATATGAGAGAGTGTTCACTAGTGAAAGTATGATCCCTAGGCCTTGTTTCTAAGCATTGAAACACCGTTTGCTACTAGATCTGTTGCATGTTTGCTTGCTTCCATACTTTTTCCTTTAGTCTTTAACTCATTGTCAAGCTATTTTCTGGCACCCACACACGTTACCCCACGTCAACAACAATTCAGAAGTTATTTTCTGGCACCGTTACCTCTTGTATTTCACTATCTCTTCGCTGAACTAGTGCACCTATACACCTAATAAGTGTATTGGGTGTGTTGGGGACACAAGAGACTTCTTGTATCTTGATTGCAGGGTTGCTTGAGAGGGATACCTTTGACCACTTCTTCCCTGAGTTCGATAAACCTTGGGTAATCCACTTATGGGAAACTTGCCGCTGTTCTACAAACCTCTGCATTTGGAGGCTCAACAACTGTCTACAAGAATAGAAGTGCGTAGACATCAAACACTTAAGTTCTTTATAAATTCTATTACTTGTAAAGTAAACTTGAAGATAAATCAACTCTTAAAAGAATCACCTAAACTCACTCCACTCAAAATATTGGGGATCCACTTTGGGAGTTTTAAAAAATGCATAGCATTACTTATGCATAATTGCATGCTGCTTCTTTAAACAGTAGTCCTTACCGGACCAATGATGTTGTTTTTAGATATTGTCTTTAAATGTTTTTCAATGCATGTTATTCATGATCTTTGTTTGTAGCTTGTCATGTTGCATGCATAGTTACTACGTCCTATTGTTAGAACTCCATCTTTCATACACATACTTAGAGTTCTTTGTTCCCAGCTTTCAATGCTTGCAAACGATTTTATCTTTGTTTTGATGGTGCATGTCACCTAAAAAATTATTCTTTTTATCACTTACCTACTCGAGGACGATAAGGAGTTAAGCTTGGGGATGTTTGATACGTCGGAAACGTATCTATAATTTTTAATGCTCCATGCTTGTTTAGTATCTACTTTGCTTTGCTTTGTCTACACTTTGAGGTGTTTTTATATCTTTTATGGAACTAACCTATTAACAAATTGCCACAGTGCCAGTTGCCTGTTTTCTTCTGTTTTTGGTTCCAGAAAGGCAGAGAATCAATATTCTCGGAATTGGACGGGACAAAAGTCAAAGTCAATATTTTACCGTGGGGGACACGAATCCAGAAGACGATACGGAGAAGCGAACCAGGGCGGCCATACCCCCCTAGGCACGGGTGGGCCCTGCCCCTCGCCTGGTTAGGGTGTGGGGCACCTGGCCGCCTCCCAGCCTCGCCTCTTCGCCTATAAGAAGCCCCCGATGCAGAAACCCTAAGTACCAATCAAAACTCCATGAAACCTACTGTAGCCGCTGCCACCGTCGTCCCTAGATCGGGGGATCTGAAGTTCTTCCCGGCAACCTGCCGGAGGGGAGATCATCCCGGAGGCCTTCTCTCCAGTATGATGCATGAGTAGTTCCACCTTGGACTATGGGTCCATGTAGTAGCTAGATGGTTGTATCTCCTCCTTGTGCTTTCATGTATAGATCTTGTGAGCTCCGTTCATGATCAAGATCTAATCTATTTGTAACCATGCATGTTGTGTTTGCGGGGATCCGATGGATATTGAGATTACTATGTCAGATTGATTAATGGTTTTTGTCTTTATGATTCTATCATGTCTGTGTTGTTTGTGATCTTGCATGCTCTCCGTTGTTAGTAGCTATCTTGGCCGAGTAGTTGCTAGTGACTCCAAGAGGGGGTATTTATGCCCGATAGTGGGTTCATGCCTCTAGTTTCCAAGGGAAGTGACAAAAATATCTTCGATTGTAGATGTGTTGTTGCTACTAGGGAGACAACAACGGTCTCTTGTTCATGGAACAAGTGGATTGTTTACCTTACACACTTTGCTTAAAGCAGTTGTCTGTTGCTTGTAACTTAATACTGGAGGGGGTTCGGATGATAACCTGAAGGTGGACTTCTAGTCATAGATGCAGTTGGATGGCGGTCTATGTATATTGTTGTATTGCCCAATCGAATCTCATAAGTTCTTTTTGTCTGGTATTGCATTGTTATGCCTTGCTCAGTTCATGTCAATTGCCCTGCTGTAATTTGTTTACCCTTCATGCCATGTTGTTTATCTAAGGAGAGCACCTCTAGTGAACTATGGACCCCGGTACAATCTTTACCATTGATACATCTTCCACTGTTACTTGTTTACTTGATGCAAACCATTACCTTCCACACCATATGTTTAATCCTTTGTTACAGCAACCAATGAGATTGACAACCTCACTGTTAGTTGGGGCAAAGTCTTGAGTTTGTGTTGTGCAGGTCTTCGTGTTGCTTGCAACACATGTGTGACATTTCCTTCCTCCTACTGGTTCGATAACCTCAGTTTCTTACTGAGGGAAGACTTGCTGCTGTGTTTCTTCACACCTTGCTCTTGGGGTTCCCAACAGGCTCCACATTAACTGAGCCATCAACAAGTTTTCTGGCGCCGTTGTCGGGGAGGCTAAGGACGTCTTCACTAGGGGAGTCCTTCACTTCCTTTCTCTTTACTTTGTTTTTAGTTTGCTGTATCTATAAGTTTTGTTGCTCCATGCTTGTTTAGTATCTACTTTGCTTTACTTGTCCACACTTTGAGGTGTTTTTTACATGTTTTCTGGTACTAACCTATTAACAAGTTGCAACAGTGCAGATGCCTATTTTCTGCTGTTTTTGGTTTCAGAAAAGTTAGTAAAGAAATATTCTCGAAATTGGACGGGACAAAGTCAATTACTTTCTATGGGGAACAAGAAGTCCAGAGGAGAGCCGGTGTCGTGGTATTGCCGACGAGTACGCCATGGAGGGGTCCTCACAGTGCGTGTTTAGAGACATGGGGGAAGGCGGACGGTTGATGGGTACGAGGCAACACAGCTTACCCAGTTTCAGATCCCACAACGGTGGCGGAATCCTATTCCTGCTATAAATCACTATAAGGGCAATACGCTGAGTTACAGAGATAGGTTCGCTGTGCGAGGTTGTCTGAGATTGTAAGTTATCCTGCCCTAAAGGCTCCCATAGGACCGATTTATATAGTCGCCAGGTCCTAGGGTTACAGGGAAAAGTCCTAGCCGGACATGTTACAGAGTCCTACACCGTCTATTACTAGTCTTGTGTATCTTGCACTCCAAGGCTCCGGGTACGTCGGTGACTCCAACCGTAGCCTTCCTTTATCCGGCATGGGCCTCCCTTCTGGATCCATCTAACTGGGCCGTCCAGCAGGCCATGGGCCATGCTACCAACTATGGGCCACCCGGGTTATCCGGATAGGAGACATGCTATGAGGATACCCATATAGCATATCCCCAACAGTAGCCCCCAGAGAACTCCGAGATCTTGCGCCGTCTTGCCTCTTCGTGTGGAATGCTCCGTCTAGATAGATGTCGGCAAATCGTCAAGCAATATCTTGTAGTCCTCCCAAAGAACCTTGCAAGGTTTTCTCCGTCTTCAACACGTAAGTCGGAGAAATGCTGAATCTTCCATCGTACTTTTCCGTAGCCAGACTGGATCCGTCCATGCCGGAATCTTCTGATGTGATGGCTCATCTGCCTATGTCAGCTAGAACGACGTAGGCTTAGGTCAGCGATGCCTCGTAACTCACACATGCAGAGAATGCAATCATGCCCGATTTTCCCGCGCGAGCGATATGAGCCGTTGGCGGCGACGATTGGAGATGTAGCAAAATTTCCGCGCACGTTCACAAACACGTCGTCTACACGGCAACCGTCCGATCAAGCTGCACGAATATTGATGCTGGAGATGATAAATAGTAACCATGGTGGAATGTCTGCCTTTTACCTCATTCTCTCCTTGCATTGTCTTCATCCTCCAGCGCGTGCCTCCTCGAGCTCTCCGCGCAAAACTCGTGAAAAACCCTAGCCTCAATCCGCAATAGTCACCTCCAACCTCTCTCCATGGCCAGCAGCAGCACCTCTCCTTCCATGGCAGCGTCGAGCGAAGCCGCGGCAAAGCCGGCGAGCTCTATCGTCGTGCCCCCAGAGGGCCTGGTCATCCCCGCATCGGCGGTGATTCAGTCCACCGGCGGCGAACACAATCTGACGGCGCTGGAGCCATTGGAGGAGGAGCTAGACTCGCACAAGGGCGACTGGCGCGGCTCAGATATCACGGACCGTGATATCCAGGACCTGATCGCCGAGGGCTACCTCCCTGCGACGGAGGGCCTCGTCTGACGGGCGGCGCCGGTCGACGAGGTGACACCTTCTCCCCAAGCCAGAGAAAAGGTGTACCTCAAAGCCCAACTGGTACGCGGCGTCTCTCTGCCCATCTCCAACTTCTTCCTCTCCGTCTTGAACCACTACAGAGTCCAGCCCCAGAATCTTTCTCCCAACAGTATCTTAGCGCTTAGCAACTACGCGGCGCTCTGCGAGGGTTACTTAGGGATAAAGCCTAGGCTAGACCTCTTCATGTACTTCTTCACCGTCAAGCGTGAAGCCGGAGCTAGTAAGGAAGAACTTAGGAATTGCGGCACCATAAGCTTCAAGATCCGACCTGGCCGGCGGTTCCCCGACATCGTCGGCCATGAGTCCTGCAAAAACTGGCAGCAGACGTACTTCTACGGCCCAGATATCCCTCTGGCTGGCAGACAAGTGACGTTCCCGAACTTCGTTGATGGAGCCGCCACTGAAGCCTCGTCATGGAGATCCCAGGCCTCCCTTCCCCCCGACCTCGATGCTTCCCGTGCCATAAGGCGGATAGAATGGTTCGTAGAGACGGGTTTGATCGGCTTGGACCTAGCCATGTGCTGGTTCATCAGGCGAATCCAACCTCTGCAGCACCGCGCGAAGCTCATGCATGAGTATACCAGTGATAGAAGGGATAGCCTCCGCATCTCTGTGGACAACTTCTCGAGTGACTCCGTCAAGCTCCGCCTTAAGGACATCGTCAAGGTGAAGGACAAGAAGCGTGGCTTCACCAACACCTATGACATGTTCGTAGACGGCAAGTGCCCAAAGGTAGTTATTTATTTTACGTGTATGGCATATACTCTAGTTCTTCCATCTTGCAAATATCATCTCATCCAACACGGTGACTTATCACTTAACAACTTAGCGATCTAGAGGAGGACAACATGGCTGCCCAAATCTACGATCCAAAGATGAAGGAAGTCACAGTCGTGTCCGACGACGATGCTCCGTTGGCGCGAAAGTAGAAGAGCTCCACCTCTGACGCTGCCGACGGAGGCAAGAAGAAGAAGACGGAGGGTGGAGCCTCCAAGAAGATTACCGCCGCCCTGGAGGTGGAAAAGAGAAAAGTTACCGGGATCCCCTTTGCCAAAGCACCCCCACTTGTGTAAGCTTCTTTCTTTCCTACATTGTCTATTTATCTGTCTTGCTCCTGTACTTATGCATTTTTGCACGTTTCAGGAAGAAAGCCACAACCAGCCTGAAGAAGACCTCCAAATTGGGGGCTTCTAGAACCATCAAGGACATGCTGCATCACGACGCATCTCCCGCCATCGCCCCTACCACTCCCTCCGTCCAGCCTTCGTCTGCCCCGACAAGCTCACAATCTAAGGAGGTATCTGTCCCTTCCGCCATGGAAGTGGACTCAGGTGCCTCTACCGAGGTTGCTTTCGTCAGCGAGCAGGCGGCGCAGGAGAGTGCCGCCCACCAAATGGCTGAAGCTCCGGCTAAGGATGCCATCGGTGGCGTTAAGGCGGTGGTGGAAGTAGGTACTTCTGTCGTTGGCGGCGCCCCGCACCCAATAAAACCATAACCTATCCAAAGATAGTCTATCCAGTACTTACACCGGGTAGCACTGCTCTGCTCCCTGGTGCGACGCCGACATCTCCGACGTGCGGTCTAGAGGAGCTCCGCCGACAAGCAGAAATCTTGAAAGGAAACAGTGAATCCTTTGGCAAGCTGCTGGTCGAGAGTGCTACAAACCTCAAGATCATTGCACTTGTAAGTTTTATTTGCCTTTTGCATTTCATATGAGTATCCTACTATAGCCCCTGAGGATGTAGACGGAAAACCATAGGTCTTGCATCTATATGCTCTAAGAATGACTAAGTTAGAAAACCTCTCACCGTATCCCCCAAGCATGTAGGTGGAATGAATTATTCCGACTAGATGCTTTAAGAGTAGCATACACAGTGTTTATAGATTTCAATACTGTAGCCCCCAAGCCTCTAGTTGTAGCTAAATTAGTTCCGACTAGATGCTTAAAGAAAAGCTAAGCATACATCCGAGTTAAAAAACTTTATACTGTAGCCCCCAAGCTTCTAATGGAAAACTGAATTAGTTTTGACTAGATGCTTAAAGAAAAGCTAAGCATAATGCTATCAAAAACTCTCGCTGTAGCCCCCGAGTGTCTAGGTGGAAAATTTCCGGCTAGATGCTCCAAGCAGACCAAACAACGCTTTAACTTTGACCTTTTTTCCATAGAACGAGAGTGCTCGGAGGGGCATGGACAACAGCAAGTACCAGAAGATGCGCGCAGATTTGGAAGCTGAAAAGGGTAAAACTGCCTTCTTGAAGGAACAGATCACCAAGAGCAAGCGTCTGTTTTCTTTTTCGCATTCTGACTTGGTTTTGTGCCCATATTCTCCGAGTACTCACTGTGTACTTTGCTTTCTCCGACTTGCAGAAACCATTGCTAAGGCCAAGAATATTGTCGAGCAATCCAAGCACATTCAAGAGCTGGATAGCGAGAACAAAATTCTTAAGCAGGAGAGGAAGGACATGCTGAAAATGCATGAGGAGTCAATGAAAGTCCTGCAGGACTCCGCCACCGAGGAAATCAATCGCTTGAAGGAGGAGATCTCTAACTTAAGAGATCAGAAGCAAGCTGCCGATGAGCAGAATCAACGCCATAGTGAGGCGTATAAGCTCCTGCAACAAGTGAAAGAATCCTTGGCAGACACCCTCTGGCAAGCTGAGGCCAGCATCTTCAGTAAGTTTTCTCCGTCTTGGATTTCTGTAGTCTGGGTACTCTGAATTGTTGAACTCATGCGCTCCTTGTCGGAATTTGTAGCTCCTATGGGTTTAACCCGATCGCCCCCTCCAGCCAAGGAATGCATGGTTCTCACCGGAAACTTCATCAACACCGCCATCACGCAAGCTAAAGAGATCGCCAAGCCCCTCCAGATAAATATCAAGGCATCGGACTCCGTGGCGAAGTATTCGAAGATTCTGCGCCGAGCCCCCGAGCGTATAACAAGCTGGAAGGCTTCATGTGCACGGGCTGGCTCAAGGATGGCACTGTCAATGGTGAAGGCACACTATGAAGATGCCGACACCGACACGGTGACCTCTGGTATTCCCGACGTAGACGATGATGGCAAAGAGATTAACCATCAATCCATCTCGTCGTCGCTCGCAGGTTATGACACCAGAGTTGCCGACTTGGTCGATATCATCATCTCCGTGCTAATGAACACCATTGATGGCGGCAACCAAAGCTCCTCTGAGTCTCTTCACACCGCCGACTTTGAGGGTGACTCTCCTGCTGGTGATGATGCTGCTTCTTAGTCTCTTGCGCCAAAGGAATGAAGAACAACTTTGTAATATTTGTTTCACCTTCGGTGCATGTGCGGAAAAAACTTATTGATGTAACTTAAGGCAAAAAACAATGGTTGTTATTTCCTGCTACTCAAGAACTAGTTTCCAGCATGTATATATGTTTAAGCAAGTGCTGGCTTCTCCATTACTTTGGTTTTTATGCTTGACTTTTCGTGAGTCGGAAGACTCGTTGTCGGAACCATGCGCTCAGGTGATGATGCCCAATGGCACCATCAATAACCTAAGCACAAAATCGCCGATAATAAGTGCCTAAAGTCACTACTCCAGAATCCACATAAAAACGACAAAGAACGTGTAGACCAGAAAACTTAAGCTAATGCCTGTAGGAGGAATTTTCACAAGTTCAATCGCAAAGCTTGTGCATAAAGGTTTTACATGATCCAAAAATGAACACTAAAGGAGGTAAAAGACTCAGAAATATGAGTGAACCAGAGAGCTTTATTTCATTGATCATATAAGAGGTACACAATTAGATAAAAAATGCTAAGTGTAAAAAGGACGTAGCTGTGCTATGTTCCATGGCCGATCAAGCTCCGCGTAGTCATCATCCGGGTCACGTCACTTACGCTTATGATCCTCGTTGGTGTAGGGGTTCGTAGCATGGAAAACAAAAAATTTCTACAACATGCAAACAAACAAGCCAAGATCTATCTACTAGATTGTAGCAACGAGTCGATAGAGCAACTCACCCTCGAAGATTCCAAAGCGGTTAACGAGGGCAGATTCTCATGGGTGATGTATTCGTACTCTTGCCGATCTCAAGATCGCGTAGACGATCCTTCCGGCGCTGCGTTCCGGCAGCGCTTGTAGGGGTTCGTAGCATGGAAAACAAAAATTTTCTATCGCATACAAACAAACAAGCCAAGATCTATCTACTAGATTGTAGCAACGAGTCGATGGAATAACTCACCCTCGAAGATTCCAAAGTGTTTAACGAGAGCAGATTCTCGTGGGTGATGTAGTCGTACTCTTTCCGATCTCAAGATCGCGTAGACGATCCTTCCGGCGCCACGTTCCAGCAGCGCTCCCGCAGTCGGTCACACGTTCGGTACTCGACGAAGACCTTCCTCTCCCTTGTTCCAGCAGGCAGCGGAGGTTGTAGCACTCTCCTCGCGATTCCGGCAGCACAACGGCGTGGTACCGGAAGTAGAGGGGAAATCCCGCAGGGCTTCGCCTTAAGCCGGTGCGAGTATGGTGGAGCTTATGAGAGAGGCTATTAGTGGTCTAGTAATTAGACACACCAATTAGAGGGCTCTAAACCAATTAGAAGGCTCTAAACCGCTGGCTAAAGCAATTAGAAGCTCTAAACCAAAACGGCTCTAAACCTGAAATTTAGAGGTGGAAACTTGTGTGTAGGAGGGGAGCCCTGCCCCTCCTTATATAGGTGGGAGGGGGTGGCGCGCCAGGGGAGGGAGGGAGTCCCTCCCCAACTCGGCCTAGGGCTGGCCGCCGGCTTGGAGGAGTTGGACTCCTCCTCCAAGTTGGTTCCAACTCCTCTTGCTTGTTTCCCACAGTTTCTTGTTTTAGCCGTTTGACTTTCAAACTGGACATTTGACTTTTCTGTTTTAGGATTCAATTTAATCCTATATTTGGGACAGCAAGAACACTTAGTACATGATGCAATCATTCCAATATGCAATGACACATTCATGTACCCCTTCCCCCCCGGAGTGCCGGACAATCCGGAACCTTCTAGAACATTCCCGATGAAAACACCGGAATCATTCCCGAACTCCGAAACGGGACTTTCCTTATATGAATCTTATTCTCCGGACCATTCCGGATCACCTCGTGATATCCCGGATCCCATCCGAGACTCCGAACAACATTCGGTCTCTTTCTCATAATACCATAACTACTCAAACAACGTCGAATCCTTAAGTGTGTCTCCCTACGGTTCGTGAATTATGCGGACATGATCGAGACACTTCTTCGAACAATAACCAATAGAGGAATCTGGAAATTCATATGGCTCCCACATATTTCTACGATTACTTTGCGATCGAATGAACCACTTACATACGATACCAATTTCCCTTTGTCTCACGATATGTTACTTATCCGAGGTTATGATCGTCGGTATCTCTGCATACCTAGTTCAACCTCGTTACCGATAAGTACTCTTTTCTCGTTCCCGTGATATGTGATCCCTTGTGACCATGTCACATGCTTGCAAGCTAATTGGATGACATTCCACCGAGAGGGCCCAGAGTATATCTATCCGTCATGTGGATGGACAAATCCCACTCTTGATCCATGTGTTTCAACCAATACTTTCCGAACACTTAATGCCACCTTTATAGCCACCCAGTTACGGTGTGGTGTTTGATGTTATCAAAGCATCCATCCGGCAAAGGTGATATGCGTGATCTCATGGTCGAAGGAATTAGGTTACTATGTATCAGAAAGCATATAGCAATTGAACTATTGAAATGACTTGATCTTTATGCTACGCTTATCTATAGGAGTATGTCCACCATATCATTCTCTCTAACGATATGATCTTGTTGTTGATAACATCTCAATGTTCATGATATGGAAACCACAATCATTTAATCAACCAACAAGCTAGTGAAGTATAGAGGCTATACTAGGGACTTCAATTTAAGTTTACAATTCACACAAGTATTAATGTTTCCTTGTTAATACTATTATAGCATGAATATAAACATTTATCATAAACACAAAGATATAACAATAACTATATTTATTATTGCCTCTAGGGCATATCTCCAACAGTCTCCCACTTGCACTAGAGTCATCTAATCTAGATTACATGGTAATATACCGAACACCCATGGCAGTTTGGTGTTGGTCATGTTTTGCCCTCGGGAGAGGTTTAGTCAACGGATCCGCCACATTCAGATCTGTGTGTACTTTGCAAATCTTTATATCCCCATCCTGGATATGTTCTCGAATAGCGTGAAAACGTAGCTTGATATGCTTCAGCTTCTTGTGTGACCTTGGTTCTTGCGCATTGGCTATGGCGCCCATGTTATCACAGTAGATAGACATTGGGTCCAGCGCACTAGGAACCACACCCAGCTCTGTAATGAACTCTTTCATCCATATCGCTTCTTGTGAAGCCTCCGAAGCAGCCATGTATTCCGATTCAGTTGAAGATCTCGCCACAACGCTTTGCTTTGCACTCCTCCAGCTAACTGCTGCACCATTCAAAATAAATACGTATCCAGATTGTGATTTAGAATCATCTGGATCGGTGTTCCAACTAGCATCGGTGTAACCATTAACAACGAGCTGTTCATCACCTCCATAAGAAAGAACCATATCCTTAGTTCTTCTCAAGTACTTAAGGATGTTTTTGACCGCTGTCCAATGATCCACTCCTGGATCACTTTGATATCTGCTAGTTAAACTAACAGCATATGCAATGTCGGGTCTGGTACATAGCATGGCATACATTAGAGATCCTATGGCTGAGGCATAGGGAGTCTTACTCATCCTTTCTCTATCTTCTGCCGATGTCGGACTTTGAGTTTTACTCAAGGTCGTATTGGGCAACATGGGCAAGAACCCTTTCTTGCTTTCTTCCATTCCAAACTTCTTTAGAACTTTGTCCAAATATGTACTCTGTGACAATGATATTTGGCGTTTCGATCTATCTCTATAAATCTTTATGCCTAATATGTAAGCTGCTTCGCCAAGATCCTTCATTGAAAAACTATTATTCAAATATTCCTTGACACTATTAAGAAGGTCTACATCATTCCCAATCAACAATATGTCATCCACATACAGTATTAAGAATGCTACAGAGCTCCCACTCACTTTCTTGTAAATACAAGCTTCTCCATAAGTTTGTATAAAACCAAAACTTTTGATTACCTTATCAAAACGTTGATTCCAACTTCGGGATGCCTGCTTCAATCCATAGATGGACCGTTGAAGCTTGCATACTTTGTTAGCATCTTTAGGATCGACAAAACCTTTGGGTTGCATCATATACAACTCTTCATCAATGTCTCCATTGAGGAATGCTGTTTTGACATCCATCTGCCATATCTCATAATCATAATATGCAGCGATTGCTAACATAATCCTCACAGACTTTAGCTTTGCTACCGGTGAGAAAGTCTCATCGTAGTCAACTCCTTGAATTTGTCGAAACCCTTTTGCGACAAGTCGAGCTTTATAGACAGTAACATTACCATCAGCATCTGTTTTCTTCTTGAAAATCCATTTGTTCTCGACAGCCTTCCGGCCATCCGGTAAGTCCACCAAAGTCCATACTTGGTTTTCGTACATGGATCCAATCTCGGATTTCATGGCTTCTTGCCATTTATTGGAATCTGGGCTCATCATCGCTTCCTCATATGTCTCGGGGTCATCGGTGTTGTCCACCAACATGACATTCATAACGGAATCATACCAATCTGGAGTGGTACGAGTTCTCGTTGACCTTCGAGGCTCTGTAGTAACTTCAACCGAAGTTTCATGATCACCATCATTAGCTTCCTCTCTTATTGGTGCAGGCACCACAGGAACTTCTTCCGGTGCTGCGCTACTCGCAATTTCGAGAGAAGGTTCGACAACCTCGTCGAGTTCTACTTTCCTTCCAGTCACTTCTTTCGAGAGAAATTCCTTCTCTAGAAAGGATCCATTCTTGGCAACGAAGATTTTGCCTTCGGATCTATGATAGAAGGTATACCCAATAGTTTCCTTCGGGTATCCTATGAAGACGCATTTTTCCGCTTTGGGTTCAAGCTTGTCCGGCTGTAACTTCTTTACATAGGCTTCGCATCCCCAAACTTTAAGGAACGACAATTTAGGTTTCTTCCCAAACCATAATTCATACGGTGTCGTTTCAACGGATTTAGATGGTGCCCTATTTAAAGTGAATGCGGCTGTTTCTAATGCATAACCCCAAAATGATAGCGGTAAATCTGTAAGTGACATCATAGAACGAACCATATCTAAGAGGGTTCGATTACGACGTTCAGACACACCATTACGCTGTGGTGTTCCCGGCGGTGTCAATTGTGAAAGTATTCCGCACTTCTTTAAATGCTCGCCAAACTCGTAACTTAGATATTCACCTCCACGATCAGAACGTAGAAATTTAATCTTCTTGTTACGTTGATTCTCTACCTCACTTTGAAACTCCTTAAACTTCTCGAAAGTTTCGGACTTATGTTTCATGAAATAGATATACCCATATCTACTCAAATCATCCGTGAAGGTAAGAACATAACGATAACCACCGCGCGATGCTACACTCATTGGACCACACACATCGGTATGTATGATTTCCAGTAAGTCCGTAGCTCGCTCCATTATACCAGAAAATGGAGTCTTAGTCATTTTACCCATCAGACATGCTTCGCATCTTTCAAGTGATTCAAAATCAAGTGATTCAAGAAGTCCATCGGAATGGAGTTTCTTCATACGTTTCACTCCAATGTGACCAAGACGACAGTGCCACATATAGGTCAAATTATCGCTTGATTTCAAACGTTTAGCTTCAATATTGTTGATATGTGTATTTCCACTATCGAGATTCAACAAGAATAGACCATCTATCAAAGGTGCATGTGCGTAAAACATATTACTCATATAAATCGAACAACCATTATTCTTTGACTTAAACAAGTAACCGTCTCGCAATAAACAAGATCCTGATATAATGTTCATGCTCAACGCAGGCACTAAATAACAATTATTTAAGTATAAAACTAATCCCGATGGTAGATGAAGAGGTAGCGTGCCGACCGCGATCACATCAACCTTTGATCCGTTTCCCACGCGCATCGACACCTCGTTCTTCGCTAGCTTCCGTTTATTCTGCAGCACCTGTTTCGAGTTACAAATATGAGCAACCGAACCAGTATCAAATACCCAGGCATTACTACGAATACTAGTGAGATACACATCAATAACATGTATATCAGATATACCTTTCTTCTTGATGTTGCCGTTCTTCAAATCCGCCAAGTACTTTGGGCAATTCCGCTTCCAGTGACCTTCTCCCTTGCAGTAAAAGCACTCAGTATCAGGCTTTGGTCCGGCCTTGGTTTTCTTCGTTGGCGTGGTAACTTTCTTACCACCCTTCTTGAAGTGTCCCTTTTGCTTAGACTTGCCCTTCTTGAATTTGGTGGTCTTATTGACCATCAACACTTGGTGCTCTTTCTTGATCTCCACTTCTGCAGATTTTAACATAGCAAATAGTTCTGGCAACTCTTTGTTCATGTTCTGCATGTTGTAGTTCATCACAAAGTTCCTGTAACTTGGTGGTAGTGATTGGAGGACACGGTAAATCCCCAAAGCATTAGGAATCACTATACCCAAGCTTTGAAGTTTGTTTGCGTGCCCAGACATCTTAAGCACATGCTCACTGACGGAGCTGCCTTCTTCCATCTTGCAGTTAAAGAACTTTTCAGAAGCCTCATAGCTTTCAATTGCCGCATGAGTCTCAAAAATTAATTTGAGATCCTCGACAATATCATATGGGTCTGACTCTTCAAACCTTTTCTGAAGCTCCGATTCCAAACCATACAAGATAGCACACTGAACTATGGAGTACTGATTCTTCCGAGCAAGGTAAACATTCTTTACTTCATCGGGAGCATCAGCTGCAGGTGGGTCACCCAGCGGTGCATCCAGCACATAGGTCAAATTACCAGCTGTGAGGACAATCCTCAAATTGCGGAACCAATCCGCGAAGTTGCTTCCATTGTTTTTCAACTTTTCTTTCTCTAGGAACGCATTAAAATTGATGGTAGGGGCTGCCATTGATCTACAACATATTTGCAATAGTTTAGACTAAGTTTATGACAAATTGAGTTCAAATTAATTAATGAAATTAAACTAGGTGAACTCCCACTCAAAACAACATCCCTCACATTGTTTTAGTGATCACATGAACCAAATCCACTACATCAACACCGATCATCACGAGAGTTGATATAGTTTCAATGGCGAACAATCGACATGTTCATCATATCTACTATATGATTCATGCTTTACCTTTCGGTGATCCGTGTTCCTGAGGCCATGTCTGTACATGCTAGGCTCGTCAAGATCAAACCTTAGCTACCGCATAAGCAAATCTGGCTTGCTTACGTTGTATTCACCCGCGGAATCAAAGACACCCGATCATCACGTGGTGCTTTGAAGCAGCAAGCTTTGGCAACGGTGCATACTAAGGGTGAACACTTTAGAACTTGAAATTTATGTGCATGAGGGATCATCTTATAATGCTACCGTCGTCTACTAAGCAATACAAGATGCATAAAGGATTAACATCACATGCAATTCATAATATGTGATATGATATGGCCTTTCTTCTTTGTGCTTCCGATCTCCATCTTCAAGCACGAACATGATCTCCATCATCACCGGCATAGCATCAAGGTCAATGACGCTTCTTCATGGTTGTCGTCCACCAGCTTCAACTATTACAACTATTTTGAATAGACACGCAGGTCTTAACAGAAATTAAAGACAACCATATGGCTCCTGCCGGTTGCCAACTTACAATAAGGAACATTGCATACATCAAATATAATCACAATCATGGCCATATCACATCACTGCACACCCCTGCAAAACAAAGTTAGACGCCTCTACTTTCTTTGCATATTTTACGTGGTTTGGGGCTTTCAATAAGTGTCGTTCTAACTTACGAACAAGAACCACAACATTGATACTAGCATTGTTGATTACCCGTTGTAAATTGGATCTTAACTATGCTAGGAGAAACAGGCACCCGCAAAGCCACTTATGCAATACAAGTTGCATGTCAAACGTGGAGCAAGTCTCATGAACGATGTCATGTAAGGTTAGCCCGGGCCGCTTCATCCCAACATACCGCAAGATGCAAAGTACACAAAAAGCAATCTACAATAAAAGCATCAACGCCCACAATGACCATTGTGTTCTACTCGTGCAACAGATCTACATATAGACACGGCTCTGATACCACTGTAGGGGTTCGTAGCATGGAAAACAAAAATTTTCTATCGCATACAAACAAACAAGCCAAGATCTATCTACTAGATTGTAGCAACGAGTCGATGGAATAACTCACCCTCGAAGATTCCAAAGTGTTTAACGAGAGCAGATTCTCGTGGGTGATGTAGTCGTACTCTTTCCGATCTCAAGATCGCGTAGACGATCCTTCCGGCGCCACGTTCCAGCAGCGCTCCCGCAGTCGGTCACACGTTCGGTACTCGACGAAGACCTTCCTCTCCCTTGTTCCAGCAGGCAGCGGAGGTTGTAGCACTCTCCTCGCGATTCCGGCAGCACAACGGCGTGGTACCGGAAGTAGAGGGGAAATCCCGCAGGGCTTCGCCTTAAGCCGGTGCGAGTATGGTGGAGCTTATGAGAGAGGCTATTAGTGGTCTAGTAATTAGACACACCAATTAGAGGGCTCTAAACCAATTAGAAGGCTCTAAACCGCTGGCTAAAGCAATTAGAAGCTCTAAACCAAAACGGCTCTAAACCTGAAATTTAGAGGTGGAAACTTGTGTGTAGGAGGGGAGCCCTGCCCCTCCTTATATAGGTGGGAGGGGGTGGCGCGCCAGGGGAGGGAGGGAGTCCCTCCCCAACTCGGCCTAGGGCTGGCCGCCGGCTTGGAGGAGTTGGACTCCTCCTCCAAGTTGGTTCCAACTCCTCTTGCTTGTTTCCCACAGTTTCTTGTTTTAGCCGTTTGACTTTCAAACTGGACATTTGACTTTTCTGTTTTAGGATTCAATTTAATCCTATATTTGGGACAGCAAGAACACTTAGTACATGATGCAATCATTCCAATATGCAATGACACATTCATGTACCCCTTCCCCCCCGGAGTGCCGGACAATCCGGAACCTTCTAGAACATTCCCGATGAAAACACCGGAATCATTCCCGAACTCCGAAACGGGACTTTCCTTATATGAATCTTATTCTCCGGACCATTCCGGATCACCTCGTGATATCCCGGATCCCATCCGAGACTCCGAACAACATTCGGTCTCTTTCTCATAATACCATAACTACTCAAACAACGTCGAATCCTTAAGTGTGTCTCCCTACGGTTCGTGAATTATGCGGACATGATCGAGACACTTCTTCGAACAATAACCAATAGAGGAATCTGGAAATTCATATGGCTCCCACATATTTCTACGATTACTTTGCGATCGAATGAACCACTTACATACGATACCAATTTCCCTTTGTCTCACGATATGTTACTTATCCGAGGTTATGATCGTCGGTATCTCTGCATACCTAGTTCAACCTCGTTACCGATAAGTACTCTTTTCTCGTTCCCGTGATATGTGATCCCTTGTGACCATGTCACATGCTTGCAAGCTAATTGGATGACATTCCACCGAGAGGGCCCAGAGTATATCTATCCGTCATGTGGATGGACAAATCCCACTCTTGATCCATGTGTTTCAACCAATACTTTCCGAACACTTAATGCCACCTTTATAGCCACCCAGTTACGGTGTGGTGTTTGATGTTATCAAAGCATCCATCCGGCAAAGGTGATATGCGTGATCTCATGGTCGAAGGAATTAGGTTACTATGTATCAGAAAGCATATAGCAATTGAACTATTGAAATGACTTGATCTTTATGCTACGCTTATCTATAGGAGTATGTCCACCATATCATTCTCTCTAACGATATGATCTTGTTGTTGATAACATCTCAATGTTCATGATATGGAAACCACAATCATTTAATCAACCAACAAGCTAGTGAAGTATAGAGGCTATACTAGGGACTTCAATTTAAGTTTACAATTCACACAAGTATTAATGTTTCCTTGTTAATACTATTATAGCATGAATATAAACATTTATCATAAACACAAAGATATAACAATAACTATATTTATTATTGCCTCTAGGGCATATCTCCAACAGCGCTTTCGCAGTCGGTCACACGTTCGGTACTCGATGAAGACCTTCCTCTCCCTTGTTCCAGCAGGCAGCGGAGGTTGTAGCACTCTCCTCGCGATTCCGGCAGCACGATAGCGTGGTACTGGAAATAGAGGGGAGATCTCGCAGGGCTTCGCCTTAAGCCGGAGCGAGTATGGTGGATTATGAGAGAGGCCTTGGTGATATAGGGTTTAGAGGCACCAAGGGGGAAGCTTGGCCAGCGGCTAGGGCTTGGGGAAGCCCCAACTAGGCGAGTTGGAGGAACCCTAGGAGGTGGCGGCGACTTGGAGGAGGCCGGCGGCTAGGGCTAGGGTTTTGGGTGTGTTGGGTGTGTTGGAGGGGCAGCCCTACCCCTCCTTATATAGGTGGGAGGGTGCGGCTTGGGAGGAGGGAGTCCTCCCCCAAGTCGTCCTCCTTGGCTGGCGGGTGGAGGGAGGAGACTTCCTCCCCAAGTAGGTTTCCTACTCTCCCTCCACCAAGCAAACTTGTCGTTTGACTTTTTCAAATTGGCGTTTGACTTTCAAACCAGGATTTGATTTCTCCCTTTATTTTGCCCAGCCAAGTAACCTAGTACATGATGCAACCATTCCACATTGTCATGACACATTCATGTACCCTTCCTCTCCGGAGTGCCGGACCTTCCGGACCCTTCTAAAACATTCCTGGTGAAAACACCGGAATCATTCCCCAACTCCGAAGCAGGACTTTCCTTATATGAATCTTATTCTCCGGACCATTCCGGATATCCTCATGATATCCCGAATCCCATCCGAGACTCCGAACAACATTCGGTCTCTTACTCATCATTCCATAACTACTCAACAACATCGAATCCTTAAGTGTGTCTCCCTACGGTTCGTGAATTATGCGGACATGATCGAGACACTTCTCCGATCAATAACCAATAAAGGAATCTGGAATTTCATATGGCTCCCACATATTTCTACGATTACTTTGCGATCGAATGAACCACTTACATACGATACCAATTTCCCTTTGTCTCACGATAGTTTACTTATCCGAGGTTTTGATCGTCGGTCTCTACAAACCTAGTTCAACCTCGTTACCGATAAGTACTCTTTTCTCGTTCCCGTGATATGTGATCCCTTGTGAGCCAGTCACATGCTTGCAGGCTAATTGGATGACATTCCACCGAGAGGGCCCAGAGTATATCTATCCGTCATATGGATGGACAAATCCAACTCTTGATCCATGTGTCTCAACCCATACTTTCCGAACACTCAATGCCACCTTTATAGCCACCTAGTTACGGTGTGGTGTTTGATGTCATCAAAGCATCCTTCCGGTGATGGTGATAAGCATGATCTCATGGTCGAAGGAATTAGGTTACTATGTATCAGAAAGCTTATAGCAATTAAACTATTAAAATAACTTGATCTTTATGCTACGCTTATCTATAGGAGTATGTCCATCATACCATTCTCCTAATGATATGACCTTTTTATTAACAACATCTCAAATGTTCATGATCAAGAAACCATGATCATCTATTAATCAACAAGCTAGTATTATTAAGAGGCTTTACCAGGGACACTAATTTAGTTTTTAAATCACACAAGTATTAATGTTTCTGGTTAATACTATTATAGCATGAATGTAAACATTTATCATAAACACAAAGATATAATAATAACTACATTTATTATTGCCTCTAGGGCATATCTCCAACAGTCTCCCACTTGCACTAGAGTCAACTAATCTAGATTACATGGTAATATTCCGAACACCCATGGCAGTTTGGTGTTGGTCATGTTTTGCCCTCGGGAGAGGTTTAGTCAACTGATCCGCCACATTCAGATCTGTGTGTACTTTGCAAATCTTTATGTCACCATCTTGGACATGTTCTCGAATAGCGTGAAAACGTAGCTTGATGTGATTCAGCTTCTTGTGTGACCTTGGTTCTTGCGCATTGGCTATGGCGCCCATGTTATCACAGTAGATAGACATTGGGTCCAGCGCACTTGGAACCACACCGAGCTCTGTAATGAACTCCTTCATCCATATCGCTTCTTGTGAAGCCTCCGAAGTAGCTATGTATTCCGATTCAGTTGAAGATCTCGCCACAACGCTTTGCTTTGTACTCCTCCAGCTAATTGCTGCACCATTCAAAGTAAATACGTATCCAGATTGAGATTTAGAATCATCTGGATCGGTGTTCCAACTAGCATCGGTGTAACCATTAACAACGAGCTATTCATCACCTCCATAAGAAAGAACCATATCCTTAGTTCTTCTCAAGTACTTAAGGATGTTTTTGACCGCTGTCCAATGATCCACTCCTGGATCACTTTGATATCTGCTAGTCAAACTAACAACATATGCAATGTCGGGTCTAGTACATAGCATGGCATACATTAGAGATCTTATGGCTGAGGCATAGGGAGTCTTACTCATCCTTTCTCTATCTTCTGCCGTTGCTGGACTATGAGTTTTACTCAAGGTCGTATTGGGCAACATGGGCAAGAACCCTTTCTTGCTATCTTCCATTCCAAACCTCTTTAGAACTTTGTCAAAATATGTACTTTGTGACAATGATATTAGGCGTCTCGATCTATCTCTATAAATCTTTATGCCTAATATGTAAGCTGCTTCGCCAAGATCTTTCATTGAAAAACTATTATTCAAATATTCCTTGACACTATTAAGAAGGTCTACATCATTCCCAATCAACAATATGTCATCTACATATAGTATTAAGAATGCTACAGAGCTCCCACTCACTTTCTTGTAAATACAAGCTTCTCCATAAGTTTGTATAAAACCAAAGCTTTTGATTACCTTATCAAAATGTTGATTCCAACTTCGGGATGCTTGCTTCAATCCATATATGGACCGTTGAAGTTTGCACACCTTGTTAGCATCTTTAGGATCGACAAAACCTTTGGGTTGCATCATATACAACTCTTCATCAATGTCTCCATTGAGGAACGCTGTTTTGACATCCATCTGCCATATCTCATAATCATAATATGCAGCGATTGCTAACATAATCCTCACAGACTTTAGCTTCGCTACTGGTGATAAAGTCTCATCGTAGTCAACTCCTTGAATTTGTCGAAACCCTTTTGCGACAAGTCGAGCTTTATAGACAGTAACATTACCATCAACATCTGTTTTCTTCTTGAAAATCCATTTGTTCTCGACAGCCTTCCGGCCATCCGGTAAGTACACCAAAGTCCATACTTGGTTTTCGTACATGGATCCAATCTCGGATTTCATGGCATCTTGCCATTTATTGGAATCTGGGCTCATCATCGCTTCCTCATATGTCGCAGGGTCATCGGTGTTGTCCACCAACATGACACTCATAACGGGATCATACCAATCAGGAGTGGTACGAGTTCTCGTTGACCTGCGAGACTCTGTAGCAACTTCAACCGAAGTTTCATGATCATCATCATTAGCTTCCTCTCTTGTTGGTGTAGGCGCCATAGGAACTACTTCCGGTGCTGCGCTACTCGCAAGTTCGAGAGAAGGTTCAACAACCTCGTTGAGTTCTACTTTCCTTCGAGTCACTTCTTTCGAGAGAAATTCCTTCTCTAGAAAGGATCCATTCTTGGCAATGAAGATTTTGCCCTCGGATCTATGATAGAAGGTATACCCAATAGTTTCCTTCAGGTATCCTATGAAGACGCATTTTTCCGCTTTGGGTTCAAGCTTGTCCATCTATAACTTCTTTACATAGGCTTCGCAACCCCAAACTTTAAGGAACGACAATTTAGGTTTCTTCCCAAACCATAATTCATACGGTGTCGTTTAAACGGATTTAGATAGTGCCCTATTTAAAGTGAATGCGGCTATTTCTAATGCATAACCCCAAAACGATAGTGGCAAATCTGTAAGTGACATCATAGAACAAACCATAACTAAGAGAGTTCGATTACGACGTTCGGACACACCATTATGCTGTGGTGTTCCCAGCGGTGTCAATTGTGAAAGTATTCTGCATTTCTTCAAATGCTCGCCAAACTCGTAACTTAGATATTCACCTCCACGATCAGATCGTAGAAATTTAATCTTCTTGTTACCTTGATTCTCTACCTCACTTTGAAATTCCTTAAACTTCTCGAAAGTTTCGGACTTATGTTTCATGAAATAGATATACCCATATCTACTCAAGTCATCCTTGAAGGTAAGAACATAACGATAACCACCGCGCAATGCTACACTCATTGGTCCACACACATCGGGATGTATGATTTCCAATAAGTCCGTAGCTCACTCCATCATACCAGAAAATGGAGTCTTAGTCATTTTACCCATCAGACATGCTTCGCATCTTTCAAGTGATTCGAAATAAAGTGATTCAAGAAGTCCATCGGAATGGAGTTTCTTCATACGCTTCACTCCAATGTGACCAAGATGACAGTGCCACATATAGGTCGAGTTATCGCTCAATTTCAAACGTTTAGCTTCAATGTTATTAATATGTGTATTTCCACTATCGAGATTCAATAAGAATAGACCATCTACCAAAGGTGCATGTGCATAACACATATTACTCATATAAATCGAACAACCATTATTCTCGGACTTAAACAAGTAACCGTCTCGCAATAAACATGATCCAGATATAATGTTCATGCTCAACGCAGACACCAAATAACAATTATTTAAGTATAAAACTAATCCGATGGTAGATGAAGAGGTAGCGTGCCGACCGCGATCACATCAACCTTTGATCCATTTCCAACGCGCATCGTCACCTCGTTCTTCACTAGATTCCGTTTATTCTGCAGCACCTGTTTTGAGTTACAAATATGAGCAACCGAACCAGTATCAAATACCCAGGCACTACTACGAGTACTAGTGAGATACACATCAATAACATGTATATCGGATATACCTTTCTTATTGATGTTGCCGTTCTTCTAATCCGCTAAGTACTTTGGGCAATTCTGCTTCCAGTGACCTTCTCCCTTGCATTAAAAGCACTCAGTATCAGCCTTAGGCCTAGCCTTGGTCTTCTTCATCGGTGCGGCAACTTTCTTACCACCCTTCTTGAAGTTTCCCTTTTGCTTAGACTTGCCTTTCTTGAATTTGGTGGTCTTATTGACCAACAACACTTGATGCTCTTTCTTGATCTCCACTTCTGCAGATTTCAACATGGAGAAGAGTTCTGGCAACGTCTTGTTCATGTTTTGCATATTGTAGTTCATCACAAAGTTCTAGTAACTTGGTGGCAGTGATTGGAGGACACGGTAAATCCCCAAAGCATTAGGAATCACTATACCCAAGCTTTGGAGTTTGTTTGCGTGCCCAGACATCTTAAGCACATGCTCACTGACGGAGTTGCCCTCTTCCATCTTGCAGTTAAAGAACTTTTCAGAAGCCTCATAACTCTCAACTGTCGCGTGAGCCTAAAATATCATTTTGAGTTCACGGACAATATCATGTGGGTCTTGGTTCTCAAACCTTTTCTGAAGCTCCGATTCCAAACCATACAAGATAGCACACTGAACTGTGGAGTACTGATTCTTCCGAGTGAGGTAAACATTCTTTACTTCATCGGTAGCAGTAGCTGCAGGAGGGTCACCCAGCGGTGCATCCAGCACATAGGTCAAATTACCAGCATTGAGGACAATCCTCAAATTGTGGAACCAATCTGCGAAGTTGCTTCCATTGTTTTTCAACTTTTCTTTCTCTAGGAACGCATTAAAATTGATGGTAGGGGTCGCCATTAATCTACAACATATTTGCAACAGTTTAGACTAAGTTTATGACAAATTGCGTTCTAATTAATAGTTAAATTAATCTAGGTGAACTCCCACTCAAAACAATATCCCTCACATTGTTTTAGTGATCACACGAACCAAATCCACCACATCAAAACCGATCATCACGAGAGTTGATGTAGCTTCAATGGCGAACAATCAACATGTTCATCATATCTACTATATGACTCATGCTTTACCTTTCGGTGATCCGTGTTCCGAGACCATGTCTGTACATGCTAGGCTCGTCAAGATCAAACCTTAGCTTCCGCATGAGAAAATGTGGCTTGCTCACGTTGTATACACTCGCAGAATCTAACACACCCGATCATCACGTGGTGCTTCGAAACAACGAGCTTTAGCAACAGTGCTTACTAAGGATGAACACTTTAAAACTTGAAATTTGTGTGCTTGAGGGATTATCTTATAATGCTACCGTCGTTAACTAAGCAATACAAGATGCATAAAGGATTAACATCACATGCAATTCATAATATGTGATATGATATGGCCTTTCTTCTTGTGCTTCCGATATCCATCTTCAAGCACGAACATGATCTCCATCATCACCGGCATAGCGTCAAGGTCAATGGCGCCGTTTCATGGTTGTCATCCACCAGCTTCAACTATTACAACTACTTGGAATAGACACGCGGGTCTTAACAGAATTAAAGACAACCATATGGCTCATGCCGGTTGCCAACTTACAATAAGGAACATTGCATACATCAAATATAATCACAATCATGGCCATATCACATCACTGCACACCCCTGCAAAACAAAGTTAGACGCCTCTAATTTCTTTGCATATTTTACGTGGTTTGGGGCTTTCAATAAGTGTCGTTCTAACTTACAAACAAGAACCACAACGTTGATGCTTGAACTATCAAGTGCCCGTTGTAAATTGGATCTATACTATGATGGGAGAGACAGACACCCGCAAAGACACTTACGCAATACAAGTTGCATCTTGAGCGTGGAGCAAGTCTCATGAACGATGTCATGTAAGGTTAGCCCGGGCCGCTTCATCCCATCATACCGCAAGATGCAAAGTACACAAGAAGCAATTGATAATAAAAGCACCACCGCCCACAATGACCATTGTGTTCTACTCGTGCAATAGATCTACATATAGACACGGCTCTGATACCACTGTAGGGGTTCGTAGCATGGAAAACAAAAAATTTCTAGCGCATGCAAACAAACAAGCCAAGATCTATCTACTAGATTGTAGCAACGAGTCGATAGAGGAACTCACCCTCGAAGATTCCAAAGAGGTTAACGAGAGCAGATTCTCGTGGGTGATGTAGTCGTACTCTTGCTGATCTCAAGATCGCGTAGACGATCCCTCCGGCGCTGCGTTCTGGCAGCGCTTCCGCAGTCGGTCACACGTTCGGTACTCGATGAAGACCTTCCTATCCCTTGTTCCAGAAGGCAGCAGAGATTGTAGCACTCTCCTCGTGATTCCGGCAGCACGACAGCGTGGTACCGGAAGTAGAGGGGAGATCTCGCAGGGCTTCGCCTTAAGCCAGAGCGAGTATGGTGGATTATGAGAGAGGCCTTGGTGATCTAGGGTTTAGAGGCACCAAGGGGGGAAGCTTGGCCGGCGGCTAGGGCTTGGGGAAGCCCCAACTCGGCGAGTTGGAGGAACCCTAGGAGGCGGCGTTGACTTGGAGGAGGCTGGCGGCTAGGGCTAGGGTTTTGGGTGTGTTGGGTGTGTTGGAGGGGCAGCCCTATCCCTCCTTATATAGGTGGGAGGGTGCGGCTTGGGAGGAGGGAGTCCTCCCCCAAGTCGGCCTCCTTGGTCGGCGGGTGGAGGGAGGAGACTTCCTCCCCAAGTAGGTTTCCTACTCTCCCTCCACCAAGCAAACTTGTCGTTTGACTTTTTCAAATTGGCGTTTGACTTTCAAACCAGGATTTGATTTCTCCCTTTATTTTGCCCAGCCAAGTAACCTAGTACATGATGCAACCATTCCACATTGTCATGACACATTCATGTACCCTTCCTCTCCGGAGTGCTGGACCTTCCGGACCCTTCTAGAACATTCCTGGTGAAAACACCGGAATCATTCCCCAACTCCGAAAGAGGACTTTCCTTATATGAATCTTATTCTCCGGACCATTTCGGATCTCCTCATGATATCACGGATCCCATCCGAGACTCCGAACAACATTCGGTCTCTTACTCATCATTCCATAACTACTCAACAACATCGAATCCTTAAGTGTGTCTCCCTACAGTTCGTGAATTATGCGGACATGATCGAGACACTTCTCCGATCAATAACCAATAGAGGAATCTGGAAATTCATATGGCTCCCACATATTTCTACGATTACTTTGCGATCGAATGAACCACTTACATATGATACCAATTTCCCTTTGTCTCACGATAGTTTACTTGTCCGAGGTTTTGATCGTCGGTATCTCTGCATACCTAGTTCAACCTCGTTACCGATAAGTACTCTTTTCTCGTTCCCGTGATATGTGATACCTTGTGAGCCAGTCACATGCTTGCAAGCTAATTGGATGAAATTCCACCGAGAGGGCCCAGAGTATATCTATCTGTCATATGGATGGACAAATCCCACTCTTGATCCTTGTGTCTCAACCCATACTTTCCGAACACTCAATGCCACCTTTATAGCCACCCAGTTACGGTGTGGTGTTTGATGTCATCAAAGCATCCTTCCGGTGATGGTGATAAGCATGATCTCATGGTCAAAGGAATTAGGTTACTATGTATCAGAAAGCTTATAGCTATTGAACTATTAAAATGACTTGATCTTTATGCTACGCTTATCTATAGGAGTATGTCCATCATACCATTCTCCTAATGATATGACCTTGTTATTAACAACATCTCAAATTTTCATGATCAAGAAACCATGATCATCTATTAATCAACAAGCTAGTATTATTAAGAGGCTTTACCAGTGACACTAATTTAGTTTACAAATCACACAAGTATTAATGTTTCTGGTTAATACTATTATAGCATGAATGTAAACATTTATCATAAACACAAATATATAATAATAACTACATTTATTATTGCCTCTAGGGCATATCTCCAATAGTTGGGTCTATCCTTCAGTTCACGATTGTCAACGAGGTAGTAATACCCATTGAGTAGCGCCTTGCTTATGATGAACGGTCCTTCCCATGGCGGGGATAATTTGTGTGACTTCTTCTGCTTAAGTCGGAGCACTAAATACCCCTCTTTAAACGAGCGATGCCGAACGCGGCGAATATGGTAGCTGCGTAGCTTCTGCTGGTAGATGGCGGATATTTGGCATGCCAAAACGCGCTCCTCCTCGAGAAGGTCCACGTCTAGGTGTCTGGATTCTTCAGCGTCATCTTCGTCGTATGAGGCAACTCTTGGTGCATCGTGAAGGATGTCGGAAGGCAGGATGGCTTCTTCTCCATATACCATGAAGTAAGGGGTGTAGCCGGTGGATCTGTTGGGTGTAGTTCGTAAACTCCACAGCACAGATGGCAATTATTCCGCCCAGGCTCCAGCTGCTCTATGTAGTGGTGCCTCAAGACGTGGCTTGATTCCCTGCAGAATTAATCCATTGGCTCAATCAACCTGACCATTGGATTGTGCGTGTGCCACAGATGCAAGGTCAAGTGGGATGCCTTTCTCCCATCAATAATCCTCCACTTCTCCGAGTGACAAATTGCTGCCGTTGTCGGTGATAATGCTATGCGGGAGACCAAATCTCACCACTAGATCCTGGACAAACCCGAGGGCAGTTGCCCCATCAAGATTTCTAATGGGTTTAGCTTCTATCCATTTAGTGAATTTATCAACTGCTACAAGCAGATGCGTAAACCCACAAGGTGCCGTTTGTAACGGTCCCACCATGTCTAGCCCCCAGACTGCAAACGGCCAAGTTATTGGTATTGTTCGCAATTCTTCAGCAAGAACATGTGGTTGTCGGGCATAATACTGGCATCCCATGCATGTTTCAACCAGCTTGTCGGCATCCGCCTTCGCGGTCAGCCAGTAGAATCCTTGCCGGAAGGCTTTTGCGACCAACGATCGAGGAGCGGCGTGATTCCCACAATCTCCGAGATGGATTTCGCGTAGGAATTCCATACCTTCTAGCTGGGAAACACACTTTAGGTATACACCAGTAGTGCTCCTTTTGTAGAGTTGCCCATTGATTATGGTATAAACCTTTTCTCGTCGTACTATTTGTCGTCTTTCGACCTCGTCATCAGGCAAAGTTCCGTGTTCGAGATATTCCATGAACGGTTTTGTCCAAGCCGGAGGGACCTTGGTCACCATGTTGACAAAAGAGTCAGCTCTATCTGGTTTGTCGATGTCGGCTCCCTTCACAGATGGTGTGCGCAGGTGCTCTAGGAAAACTCCTGGCGGAATTTGCTTGCGCCCTTATCCTAGCTTAGACAACAAACCAGCCGCCTCGTTTTGCTCCCTAGGTACATACTTGACTTCGTAGCCCAAGAAGCTCTATCTCGTCCACTTCGTCTCGATATGCCGCCATCATAGGGTTCCGTGCATTCCAGGTGCCAGCCACCTGCTGGGCAACCAAGTCGGAATCTCCACAGCAAACTATGCGCTTGATGCCAATATCCTTAGCTACACGTAGTCCGTGAATGAGTGCTTCATACTACGCCATGTTGTTTGTAGCCTCGAAGTGGATCTACAGAACGTAGTGTAGCTTTTCTCCTGTTGGTGATTGTAGCAATACACCAGCCCCCGAGCCGTTGAGCAGCTTTGATCCGTCAAAGTGCATCACCCAGTACTCTGGTTCTGGCAATGGAGTAGCGTCTGACATCTCCGTCCAATCTGCAACGAAATCCGCCAAGGCTTGTGACTTGATAGCGTCGCATCTCTTGTAAGTGATCTCGAAGGCGGCAAGTTCGATGCCCCACTTCGCGACCCTTCCTATTGCGTCGATATTGTTGATTATGTCGGACAGTTGAGTCTTGCTCACCACTATGATTGGGTGCTCCTTAAAGTAATGCCTTAGCTTCCGAGAAGCAAGGAATACTCCATAAGCTATCTTCTGGTAGTGCGGGTAACGCTGCTTGGACTCCGTCAAGACCTCGCTCACATAGTAAACTGGTCGTTGCACTCCGTTCTCATAGCCTGGTTCCTTCCGCTCTACCACGACGACGATGCTGATTACCCGGTTGGTTGCCGCCATGTAGATTAACAGGGGTTCTCCAGGCTCGGGTGCTGCAAGGATAGGAGCTGAGGAAAAAATCTCCTTGAGCTGCTTCATCTATCCATGTGAATTTGTCCGCCTTCTTCAGCAACTTGTACAGCGGCAGAGCCTTCTCTCCAAGTCGGCCGACGAACCGACTAACTGCTGCAACACAACCTGTTAGTCGTTGAATGTCCTTTAGGCATGTCGGACGGTTTATGTTCAAGATGGCCTTTATTTTCTCCAGGTTGACCTTGATTCCACGCTAGGAAACGATGAAACCCAACAATTTACCGGCTGGTACCCCGAAGACGCACTTCTTAGGGCTAAGCATCATGTTGTATTTCCGGAGATTATCAAAGGTTTCTTTTAAGTCGAAGATTAAGTCGTTTGACTTTTTAGACATCACCGCGATATTGTCCACATAGGCGTGAACGTTCCGACCAATTTGGTCGTGAAGGCAACGTTGCATTGTCCGCTGGTACGAAGCACCTGCGTTTTTCAGCCCAAAGGGCATCGTAACATAGCAAAACGTGCCGTATGGGGTAGTGAACAAAGTGGCCAATTGGTCTGACTTCCTCATCTTGATCTGGTGGTATCCTGAGTATGCATCGAGAAAACACAAAAGTTCCGAGCCAGCCGTTGAGTCAATGACTTGGTCAATGCGAGGCAAAGCAAACGGATCTTTGGGACATGCTTTGTTCAAGCCGGTGTAATCAACGCACAATCTTAATTCATAGGTCATGCGCTCCTGGCGGTAAATATTAACATCGCCAAAGGCAACCTGAAGTGTAATGCACCCAAGCGACCGAGCCTCCCGACCATGAACTACGCCGTGGAAGATGGTGTTCATCCGCCTTAGGTTTGCCTCCGTCAAGTTCATCTTCTATAGTGTATCCAGGTACATGATGTTGATTCTTCTTCCACTATCCACCATACACTTGGTGAACTCCACGCCGTCAATCAAGGGGTTGATGACTATGGCATACTGGTTCTCCGTAGGTATAAGGTCTGGGTGTTCCGTTCTGTCCCAAGTTATTGGAACCTCCGACCAGCGCAGGTACTGGGGAACTAGGGGGAGAGTAGCCATCAGGATCCTCAGGGAGGTCTTTTATTGTCGGACGGTGGGGGTCCCAAGGAAAGTGTGGTAGACTGGCGCCTTCTTCGCGAAGGGGTTCTTGCCCTTGTCGTCGCTCTTGGCGGCGTGCTTGGGGTCGACGTCCTCATCCATGTCACTTGAATCCTTGGACTCCTCCTCCTTCTTCTTCCCCTTGCCCTTGCCTCGTGGTATGTTCTTCCGACTTTGCTTGTAGCCAGACTCCGGGTCTTCCTTGAGGTTGTTGACGAACTTGTAGTGTCGATTGGTATGGGTGGCCTTGCCGTTGACGTCGAGGTGTACGAGGCACGGCATATCGCGACACTCCTCATAGGTTTGGGGAACACGGAGCGGCGCCGAGGTAGTTTCACTTCCTCGTTGCTGCCCACGACCAGCTCCCCTTCCTCGGCCACGTTGTCCACCATCACCTCGTCCTGCAAAAGTCACAGCGACCATGTCGGTAGATTGCTTTTCTTCTAGAGTGGTTTTGAGCTTTGTGCTGCTGTTCCTCCGAGCTTGAGTTGGAACGGCCGTTGCCGGCAAAGAGCCGCGAGCATCGTCGTCGGCAGCTGCGAACTCACTGGCCAACTGGATCATCTGATTCAGGTCAAGCTGGTGATTGTCCTGCAAGCGCTTCAGCTTATGTCGGAGCAACGTGCCCCTTTCCAACCCATCAATGAAGGCGGCCATGGCGGTCTGAGCGTGCACTCTTGCGCAGGAATTCTTCATGTCTAGCCAGTGGGAGAGGTAGGCGCGAGATGTCTCGTCTTTCTCTTGCACGCACCGCTGTAGATCGCCAACAGTGCAGGGACGCTTGTATGTACCCACAAAGTTCTTGGTGAACGCTTCTTGCATGTCCAACCAATTGTAGATGGATTTCTCCGGCAAGTCGTCGATCCATTGACGAGCCGTGCCCGCCAACATTAACGGGAGGTACTTGACGACGACTTTGGGTTCGCCTCCGGCAATCTCCACCGTGTTGCCGTAGTCCTGCAACCATGTGGTTGGCTTGGCGGTGCCATCATAGGGCTTGATGGTCTTGTCAATCCGGAAACCTTTGGGGTAAGTTGCAGACCGTATTGCAGGTCCAAAGCAACGTGGTCCCAGGTATGGTCCTTCCCGGTCCTCGTGGATCTTATCGATCCGCGAACATGCATCGTATGGATCCGGGTTCTTCTTCTTGTCAACAAGGGATGGACTGCGTGAACGACGCGGGCCTCCTCCACCATGGTGACTGCTTGGTGGTGACGGTGGTGGAGGTGGCGGTGGGTTAGCCTTCTTGCTGTTACCCTCCTGCGACGCCTCACGCCTGTCACGGTTGCTTGTCGGACGCGGAGGATCATGGCGTGACCTGCTCCTGTGTCCTTGGTTGCGCTCTCCGTCATGATGGGTCTGCTCCGTGTTGTCGCGGATGACGATGCCGCACTGCTTTGGTGGTGGCATATCCGTACGATGGTGAGCCTTGTGATCTTCGTAATGTAGGGGGGACCGGGGCGGTGGCGATGGGCGACGAGGTCGGGCCTTTTCTCCGTGGTCGGAGGATATGGGGATAACATCGTTCCTATTGCGCGCATACCTCCGTCTTCGTTCTGATGAACCCGTCTGGGACCCGACATCAAGAGGATATTTGTCCCTTGGCGGCTTATACTGGCTAGATTGGCAAAGCGCTGGGTCGGACTCAAGCCTCTGAGAGGTGGCATTTTCCTGCTGCTTCACCGCCTTGGCCACTAGGTCATAGACCTGTTCCACTGCCTCGGGCGATCTATCCTGCTCCAGAAGGGTCTTGGTGACAGCGAGGTTAAGGAGTGGGGTGGGCATCACCTGCTTGCCTTCACTGTCAATGTATGGCTTGGCTTGTGCCGGCTTTGAGGGAGCCCATCCTAGGTTGCGTCGTACACCAGGTTCGTTGATGACGCGAGCTGGAGCTTTCTTGGCCTTCTGCTGCTGCAGCAAAGTCTTGTACTCGGCCTCCATTTCTCTAGCTTTCTCTATGGACTTCTACACGTTGACCAGATCTCGATCTAGCTTAGCTCCTTGCTCCGCGATGGCATGCGCCTCCTCCAGCAGCTGCTGGCGCTTCTCGTCAAGCTGGGTCACGTTCCGGATATGAGCAACGGTCAGTGGCTCGACGAGGAGATTGCCGTACATCACTCTATCAGCTGGAGTAACTTGGGCTGCTGCAGACGTAGATGCCGGAGGCGGCAAGTTTGCGGTGTTGTTGTTGCTTGGGCCGGTGCCGAGTTCCTGCGGCTGCTGCACTGGGTTAGGCGGAGGAGGCATGACCTTTGTGTGATCATCGTCAACAGCAATAAGTGGCCCCTTTACCTTCTCCAGCGCTGTAGGCGGAGCTCGTCCGGGTTGACCTTCATCCATCACCGTCCCAATGGTGATGAACATCCCTCGAGACGTGATGACATTGTTGGCTTGCTCGTCGCACATGTACTCCTCCTCCATCTCCTGCATGGCAGAGTCTAGCTCTTCTGGACTGAAATCTATCTCCTCTGAATCTGCACTAAAGTCAGCATAAAGCGCGTCAATAACAGAGTCAGAGGGTGCCAGGACTTCCTCGATGACGGGCGGTGGAGGTGCAACAGCAGCGGCCATGACTGGAGGTGGCGGCGCAGCTGCGACGATGGCGGCCGCAGGAGATGGTGGCGGCGGCTGAATCGGAGGATCCCCGTCAATGAGCGCAAGCGCTATCTGGGCTGCCGCATCAGCCTTCACGTAGTTTTTGACGGTGCTCACCATGCCTTCGAGGGTAAGGCGTCCCGACGCCTGCTGCCGTCTTAGAGAATGCCGGAGAAGCGTGCCACGGTCCAGTCCTTCCATGAAGTGATATATAGCATTATCATCGGGGTAGTGGGCCAGATCGGCTCGTATACGGAGCCACTTGGCCAGGTAATCGCGGGGGTTTTCGCCCTCTCTCTGAACGCAACATGCCAGATCGAAGATGGTAACCATGCCGACGAACTTGGATCTCTGCTGTCCAGACGCACGGGCGAAGCCGGCGGACTTGCAGTGATCTTCCACCTTTATATCCCGCACAGGGGCGGTTTGTTTGGGTGGGCCTTGAATTTTTCCGACCTTTGCCGGCAAACTCCAAAGAGAGATCCGACATCGATCCTTCCGCAAGCGTATCCTGACCGTAGGCGGTCCGTGCGGGTCTTGGTGCTCCTCCGACTCCCAGGGAACTAGTGCCCGAGTCGTTTTCACCGATGAAGAGGTGGATGTCTCCGATAGGAACGATCGAACACCGCGTAGGGTTCGTCTTCGCCGGGATCTAGAACTCATCAGGAGGGACGATCGGAACGTTGCCGGAGAAGAGAACGCGACAGATGGCTACGGTTTCGCCGATTCCCATGAAGATCTTGGTCCTCGCCCGCTGAAGAGCCTGAAGCGCCTCTTTCCCCACGGTGGGCGCCAACTATCGTGGTATTGCCGATGAGTACGCCATGGAGGGGTCCTCAAAGTGCGTGTTTAGAGACGTGCGCCAACTATCTTTTGAATACACTAATGTTGCTAATGAAGATTGTGTGAAGTTTTGTATGAAGGAAAAAATTTAGGTGTAGAGAGAGAGTGATGTAATGAGATGAATAATGGACAAAACCTCAAGCTTGGGGATTCCACCCCGGTGTCACCCCAAGAAATATCCAAGAGGTACAAGCGTCAAAGCTTGGGGATGCCCAAGGCATCCCCTTCTTCATCAATAAAAAGCTCAGGTCTGTCTAGACACTTCATTTTTATGGTTTCATGGTTTTGTTGTTCTTGGAGCGTCTTAGTTTTTGTTTGCTTTGCTTAGGTTGTTTAGTTTGCTTGAATAAAGTAGTTTGGACCCCCGTTCTCGCTGTGTTGTTGCAAATAAGTTGCTTGGTGTTGGAAAGGAGTAGTAAGTTCTTGCTTGTAAGTGCAAGAGGATCTTGCATTGACTGTGACTTAGACTTTAGCATGACATGCTAGGTGTTGTTTTGACCTTATGTTTAGTGATTATTGCTGTAGCATGTCTTGTTCCAAACAATTGGGGTTGCTTAGTGTGCCTTGAAGAAATTATGTGTTGTTTTAGCATGCAAAAGCATAGTATTGTGGTATTATCCTTTGATGCTTTGTTTTGGTTGACTTCGAACATGATCACACCATGTTATGACTATGACAAGTCACCATAGCCTCTATGATCATTTAGTCCTTGACTTGTAGTACCACTCTATGCTTTGATTACTAATGCTTTGTTGCTCTGCATGATTATGACCATTATGCTCTCTTAGTTGGTTGCTCCCAGTCTTTTGCTAGCCTCCACTTGTATGAGTAAGCTCTATTCATGCTTCCAACTCCCAAGAAACCAAGTTATTCCAAAGCATCTACTATAAACTCCTATGCATGGTGTGTTACACCATTCCAAGTATGTTCTTGTTTTCAGCTATCTTCCAATTAAAAACTATTTTGCTATGTGAACACTTAGTGATTAAAGCTCTCACGAACTTGATGGCACACTTTATATTCTTTGCCCCTAATAAACTTGAACCATTGTGTCATCTATGTTGTATATGCTTGCACTTATATGTTGGAATTAGCAGAACCGTGCTGTCACGGGGAACGTTTTCAACATTGCACTTGTACTTTGTACTCAGGTGATATCATGCTCTTTTGTCTATGGATGTCACCGGTGTGAAATAAAGAAGGAACCTGTAAGTCCACGGAGTTTGTATTTTGTGTTAGAGAAACGCCTGGGCCGCTATCCTAAGCCATGCCTAATCATGGTGGAAACTTGCAGCATCACCATAGTGAGCTATCTATGAAGCATCCTCAATAAAAAGCTATGCATATAGTAAATAAAAAGATCGCTGAGATGCTCATTGTCTGCTTGCCTTGTCATTTTGGTTATGGGATAGCTCCTGTACCATGTGCAAGGGGTACCCGTTGGCGGTTCTCTATGATATGCAAATACTTACAATGACAAGAACTTACAGGTGACTAAAGTTGAGTGGCATGAGGTGTGGCCCTCGTATTCAAGGGACTTGATATTGCCAACTTATACTTCGTCAAGCATATACTCCATAGTTTGTTCACTTTAACCTTAATCACTTCAAGATGCTTATGATAGGGGCAATGAGGGATGAAAGCTAACAAGTACCATAATTTTTGGAAGCTCTTTTTGAAACCTAAAATCCCTGCTTCCCTTTGTGAAGGGCCTTTCTTCCACCATTATTTGAGTCTCCACCTTCTACCTTTAGGCACCATTAAGAGAGCATAGTTGTCATTATGTGTGCAGTGTCCCAAAGCTTATTGATTGATGCATATTGTGATATTACTTGTTCTTGTGCTATTTGTTTCTAGTCACGCTTGTGAACTTTGAAGGTGTCCTATGCATCTATTTGCTACTCTATGAGGGACAAGCTGATTGCCACTATGCTATGTTTTCTATATGTGAAACAAACAAATGTTTTTCAATGCATGTTATTCATGATCTTTCTTTGTAGCCTGTCATGTTGCATTCATAGTTACTACGTCATATTGTTAGAACTCCATCTTTCATGCACATGTTTAGAGTTCTTTGTTCCCAGCTTTCAATGCTTGCAAATGGTTTGATCTTGGTTTTGATGGTGCATGTCACCTCAAAAATTATTATTTTTATCACTTACCTACTCGAGGACGAGCAGGAGTTAAGCTTGGGGATGTTTGATACGTCGAAAACGTATCTATAATGTTTGGTGCTCCATACTTGTTTAGTATCTACTTTGCTTTGCTTTGTCTACACTTTGAGGTGTTTATATATCTTTTCTGGAACTAACTTATTAACAAATTGCCACAGTGCCAGTTGCCTGTTTTCTTCTGTTTTTGGTTCCAGAAAGGCAGCAATTTAATATTCTTGGAATTGGACGGGACAAAAGCCAAAGTCAATATTTTACCGTGGGGGACACAAATCCAGAAGACGATATAGAGAAGCGAACCAGGGCGGCCATACCCCCCTAGGCACGGGTGGGCCCTGCCCCGCACCTTGTTAGGGTGTGGGACCCCTGGCCGCCTCCCAGCCTCGCCTCTTCGCCTATAAGAAGACCCCAATGCATAAACCCTAAGTACCCGATCAAAACTCCACGAAACCTACTGTAGCCATCGCCACCGTCGTCCCTAGATCAGGGGAATCTGAAGTTCTTCCCGGCACCCTGCCGGAGGGGAGATCATCCCGGAGGCCTTCTCTCGGGTATGATGCGTGAGTAGTCCACCTTGGACTATGGGTCCATGTAGTAGCTAGATGGTTGTATCTCGTCCTTGTGCTTTCATGTATATATCTTGTGAGCTCCGTTCATGATCAAGATCTAATCTATTTGTAATCATGCATGTTGTGTTTGCAGGGATCCGATGGATATTGAGATTACTATGTCAGATTGATTAATGGTTTTGTCTTTATGATTCTATCATGTCTGCGTGGTTTGTGATCTTGCATGCTCTCTGTTGTTAGTAGCTATCGTGGCCGAGTAGTTGCTAGTGACTCCAAGAGGGGGTATTTATGCTCGATAGTGGGTTCATGCCTCTAGTTTTCAAGGGAAGTGACAGAAATCTCTTCGGTTGTAGATGTAATGTTGCTACTAGGGAGAAAACAACGGTCTCTTGTTCATGGAACAAGTGGATTGTTTACCTTACACACTTTGCTTAAAGCAGTTGTCTGTTGCTTGCAACTTAATATTGGAGGGGGTTCGGATGATAACCTGAAGGTGGACTTCTAGTCATAGATGCAGTTGGATGGCCGTCTATATATATTGTTGTATTGCCCAATCGAATCATAGGATCTTTTTGTATGGTATTGCATTGTTATGCCTTGCTCAGTTCCTGTCAATTGCCCTATTGTAATTTGTTTACCCTTCATGCCATGTTGTTTATCTAAGAAGAGCACCTCTAGTGAACTATGGACCCCGGTCCAATCTTTACCATTGATACATCTTCCACTGTTACTTGTTTACTTGCTGCAAACCATTACCTTCCACACCATATGTTTAATCCTTTGTTATAGCAACCGGTGAGATTGACAACCTCACTGCTAGTTGGGCAAAGTCTCGAGTTTGTGTTGTGCAGGTCTCCGTGTTGCTTGCAACACCTGTGTGACGTTTCCTTCCTCCTAATGGTATAACCTCGGTTTCTTACTGAGGGAAGAGGGAAGACTTGCTGCTATGCTACTTCACACCTTGCTCTTGGGGTTCCCAACAGGCTCCATATCAACTGAGCCATCATACGGGGAAAAGTCTACCATGGATCTAGGCTTACAAAAGACAGATTTCTAGTGTTAATGGTTGTTGTGTGTATCCAACTAAGGTATAGATGTTTTATACGAGGGAAAGTCTACCTTGAGTTTGGGCATACACCAATTGCGGTGTATGCGGGGTCACGGAGAAGGACAGTGATTGGCTTGGATCTTAGTATGGGCCCCACACCAAGGAAGTGCGGATGACAATGCAACTCGGATGTGCAACATAGCTAAGATCTCTCATGGGTAAAGTGACGCAGCTCTACAGAGTGTAAGAATTGTAACTTATTACTCTCTGTTCCGGGAAGGAGCTATGAACGCGGCAGAAAAGGAACTCCATGAAAGTTCTGGTAAACCTATGAAGGCTGACGGACATTGCTTTTCAGAATAAAAACAACCTTTGAAGAAATGTTTACGAAAACTTGCATTGCCTACGACCTATGGTCCGTGGCTGTAGATATAGTGCATCAAACACTCCTTTTCTAGTGAACTTGCTGAGTACGCTCGTACTCAACGTATCTTCTTAACCCTTGCTAGATTCTGAAGCCAATACAGACAACGTCTACATCAACTTATGTTCAAGGAAATCTTCATCAACATCTCAAGCTATTCATTGAAGTCAAGGAAGTCAACATATACATCAATTAAAGTGAATACGGAGTTGTTGATTAGATAGGAATATAATCTCTAGCCGTAGAACCTACTTCTGTAGAGTATTGCAATAGCAGCAATACAAGCCAAATAGTTAGATGCTAATCTTATTAGCATAATAGTCATGAGTTGTTTATTTCTAACTCTTCTTTGTAAAAAGTTTATTTCTCTCTTTAACCTAGAGTGTTCTCTGGATCTTATGTAAAGAGTCGAGTTGTGACCTATAGTCATGTCTTGGACCTGCTGTGTTTCTATTATACCACTCTGAGGGATGTAATACTAGTGAACGGTGTTTCATTGGTGTTATGTCAACGACTATAGTATACTACATCATGTAGTGGTACGCTGGGTCACCACAGAAGGAAACACCAATCTTGGATCGAATGAGATACCATATGAATGACCTATAGAAAACGATAATTTGTGCTTTTGTTAAAGATAACATAATTGCCACAGTTCCATATAGCCCAAACAAGAGCACAAATGTAAATTTTGATTCTTTGTTTTGAACCTCTATCCACCTCATTTAACCAATTCCCGAACATATTCGTTACATTAGTTGGAGGTGGAATGGCAAAAGTAAAATGAACTACCCTCCAAATCAATCTAGCCATGTGACAATTGAAGAACAGATGCTCAATTGACTTCGGCGAATCACAGAGAGCACACTTCTTATAATCATTCCAATTTCTTTCAGAGAGGTTATCCTTAGTAAGAATGAATTTTTTATAAAGGAACTACATAAAAATCCTAATTTTCAGTAGCACTTTGATCTTCCAAATATACTTTCGTAGAAAAATCGTATGACCATTCATATAATTTATGTACATAGATTTGATCGTAAACACCCCTAAAGCATTAAGCTTTCACACGAAAACATCCGAGTCTTTATTTAAACGCACACTCGTAAGACGTTGTACTAGGTGTAGCCATCTGACCCACTTTTCCCTAGCCAGAGACCTCGTAAACTCGATATTTAGAGAAGCCCCAGTTAAGACGTCCGCCCCTAAGACGTTTCTTCGATGGACAATATGCTATAAAGAGGGATACTGAGTAGCAAGGGACGTTTCTCCTAACCAAGTGTCCTCCCAAAAGCGGGTATTCTTACCATCTCTAATTTTGAAATAACCATTGATTATCTTTAATCCTCATTAAGCCTTTTTAAAAAGGAGAATTAATAGGATTAGCCGACACCTAAGCTAAAGTTTTGTTCTGAAGGTATTTGTTTTGCAATATTTATTGCCATACCCCTTCTTCCATTATAATTTTATAAAGCCGTTTGCTTAGTAAGCATCTATTTTTAAGTTCGATCACGTCGATTCCTAAACCACCTTGATCTTTGGGTCTACACACGATGTTCTATTTTGTCAGGCAATACTTACGTTTAAGTTGATCATTTTGCCAGAAAAAAAGGGAACGAAAGAAGTCTAACCTTTCCTGTACCCCTTTGGGTAACTCCAGAAAGGATAACATGAACATCGAAAGGCTTGTTAGAATATAATTCATTAAAACAAGTATGTCTCCGTATGACAATAGCTTTCTCTGCCAGCATCCAAGCTTCCCTTTGAAGCGAGCTTCCACTGGATTCCACTCCTTATTTAAAAGTCTCCGATAATGCATACGAATGCTGAGATAAGTAAATGGTAGAGAGCCAGCAGCACAACCAAGATTGGCCTTGTACTGATCTTCCATTTCCTTTGCCTTCCCAAAGCATATTATTTCGCTCTTATGGAAATTAATCTTCAACCCGGAAAGTTGCTCAAAGATACAAAGAATCAATTTCACGTTGACTGCCTTATCTAAGTCTTGCTCCATGAAAAGGATTATATCATCGGCATATCGAATTATTGAGACCCCACACTCTACTAGGTGACGAATCAAACCATCAACTTGACCATCCTATTTTGCTCGTTCAATGAGGATGGCCAACATGTTTGCGATAATATTAAATAGCAATGGTGATAAGGGGTCATCTTGTCACATACCTTTTCTAGTTTAAAAGTAATGACCAATATCGTTATTGACCTTTACTCCTACTAACCCCTTTGGATGAAATGTCTAACTAAATTACACCATTACTAAGAGAAGCCTTTCATATGCAAAGTTTGCTGCAAGAAGGACCATTTGACTTTCTCATAGGCCTTTTCGAAGTATATCTTGAATAGAACCCCATCCAATTTCTTCCGATGAAGCTCATGGATGGTCTCTTGAAGGACGACCACCCCTTTTAAGACGTGTCGTCCTGGCATAAATGCAGTTTGCATAGTCTTAATAAATTTAGGTGCAATCTCTGTAATTCTATTAGTCCCTACCCTGGTAAAGACTTTAAAACGAACGTTCAACAAACAGATTGGTCTGTATTGTTGAATTTGCACCGCATTCTTCTTTTTTGATAACAAGGTAATAATACCAAAATTCAGCTTAAAGAGTTGTAGCTCGCCTCTTTGTAATTGTCTAAACATATCCAATAGGTCATTCTTGATAACCCCCCAAAAGTTCTTATAAAATTTGGCTGGAAACCCGTCTAGCCCTGGAGCCTTATTATTTTACATCTGATCGATAGCCTCAAAAACTTATTTCTCCATAAAATCTGCCAAAAGGATATCATTCTCGACGTGAGATACTTAAGAAATGTCCTCGATATTTGATCCGTCCAAACTCACACTATTCTGAATAGGCTCACCAAATAATCCTTTATAGAATTCAGTAATATATACCCTAAGGTTTTCATCGCCCACTATTGTGCCCTCTTCTTGTTCCAATTGATAAATTAATTTTCTCCTATGTTTTCCATTTGCTGTAAGGTGTAAGTATTTCATATTACTCCCCCTTCTTGAATATGTCTAACTTTCGCTCGTTGAGCCCATTTTGCCTCTTCCTTCCTCCTAAGCTTATATAAACATTCATTTGCCTTTCACAATTCATCTCTCTCGTAAGAATCAAAAGGACAACATGACGCCCTAATATCAAGTTCCTCAATAATTGATGAAAGACGTTCCTTTTCTTTTTTATATACTCCACACTTATTTTTGGCCCAGCCTCTAAGGAAACATCTCCGTAATACGATTCAATCTCGGTCCGGTGAGCTCTACCTAATGGCTCACATGTAGGACCCACCCGTGGCCTCCGTAGATACCACGCCTCCGTCCACAGGTTTGTTTGGTACAAAGGGTATCATTCAGGGAATGGGGATATCCCTAACCAAGTGGTTAGGGATAACCATTTTTTTATGTTTGGTTGAGTGTAAGGGATAAGTCAATTTTTTGTTTGGTTGGAAAGGTAAAATATAGTTTGGGACAAGGGACGAGGAATGTAAATGGTGTATGGTGACCTTTTTGCCGGTAGGGTGAGATTACCTCCACAAATTTCACAAATCTGCTAGTTCCACAAATTCCATAATTTTCTATCGCCCATGCCAGGCTCCCAGGCCACTGGCCCAACCTCTAGGCCACTCGCCTGACCTTCCCATCGCTCGTCCCAGACTCCATCGGTCCAACCTCCCCGTCGCCACTCCATGGCGACCGCCCCTAGGCCCCTCGTCCTCCTTGGCCACTGCACCGTCCCCCTCCTCCGCCACCGCCTGCCATGGCCACCGCCCCCACGCCCCTCCATGGCCAGCGCCCTCCGCGCCTCTCCATGGCCACTGCCATCCACAAGCCATTCCAGACCAAGAATAGGGGAAAGGAAAGACAACTACCTGCCGTCGTGCCCTTTTGTTTCCCTGCACTGAGCTCGAGTACTTGTCGCCGCCGCCTTTGATTTTTCTTGCCGCCTCCTGGCTCACGAGAGAGAGAGAGAAACCGGGAAAAAGATAGGGCCGAGTCTGTTTTTTTTTTCTTTCGCGGGAGGTGAGCGAGCAAAACAACACGAATGTGTTTTTCGGGGTAAGGCTAGCGCGGGAGCGAAGTGGTTGGGCTGATCTGCCACATTTTGCGGGATAAGACGAGTCGCTGTTTTAGGGAAATATACTCAGTATCTGGATACCTCCATCCCGTTCCATCCTGCATACCAAATGTACGGCAACCACTTTTTTGATGGCTATACCTATCTACTTGGATATCCCTGAACCAAACAGCCCCACATTTCCTAGGGGTTTGGGGATAAGAAACTCTTCCTTATAGTACCTTGCTATTTCACCCTGGTTTTCCCATCGAGACATGGTGGGAGTGTAGTAGTAGTGTTAAAGAGCAGCTGATATATATATGATGGGGTCGATTTGACAGGTGAAAACAGATGATTAAAACAACCTCGGGAGGAACGTTTGCCCTGAGCGCATGATAAGGTTGAATAGATATGCTATGCTAGCCATGACCTGATCGGACATGCTCATGCATTCATGCATCGATTCATCCTCCGTCGTGATCGATCATCCTGCATGCGACCGAAATCTGGTTGGTAGAGAAAGGCACCTTGCTTTTCCTTTCTTTTTGGTAAGTAGCTAGCTAGGTATGGTCTCATACTGTGCCTAGACACATTTGAAGGTTTTACATGTGACTCGACGCCTAATGTGAAAATAGATTGGACGAGACACGCCCCCTTACACATCGATCTGACAACGCACGTACAGATACAGGATCGGCCATGCTTAGTTAAGTGAACATTTCTGTCATTTCCAGGTGGAACAGAAAGCAAAAAGAAAGAAAGATGCAAAGTTTGGAGTAATTGACGCGAAAAATTAGAAGATGCTACCAATTTGCCCAGACATGTCCTGTGAGTTGTCGTCGTAAAATGAATAAATAAATAAAGGAGCCAGAGACACCGTAATAATAAACAAATAAGGAAAATTGCATTGCACAGTGTATGGACACATGCCTATATGAGGATACCTAGGCAGCAGTTTGTTGCATTCTTCAATGACACCCAACTGTGCATCTACGTGCATCGTGTAGATCCAGATCCTCCGCCTCTTCCTCTGCCATGCCATGGCCGCACGCAGCACCCATTTTGGGAGGGTAAACCTCTGGCTTAATTACTCCCCACTGTCACCTTGTTTAATCCATGGACGCGCCACTTTAGGATCTTGTTGTTTTGGGACAACGTCAACAGAAGCAACAACACAAGATGCCATGTGCTAGCTTACAGCTTAATCACCAACTTCCATACTAGTGATATGGCTCGTTGCTTAAACCAACTTCAATGTCATTGGTTCATGTGTGTGTGTGTCGCATTGCTATCGACCTATCATGCACGGGTGAATAGGATTGTGACACGTGTAGTTTCGATTTTGTTTTTGATGTGGCCTTGATGCGATTCTCTAGCATAGGAAGGCTCAATATTGATACGATCCATCGTTATGTTACTCACATGTACTATATGTACAGTACTTCGTCTTCTTATCTCAGCTCAACTTTTATGAAACGACTGTACAAAGCACAAAAAAAAAACCAAAATTACAACGAAATTCTCGAGATGCCCTTCGTCTTCAACCTTCAGACCGTGTCGTTGGCGCGTCTCCGCTGCCGCTCCTCCCAGAGTTGGCCTGGCGTTATTGATTGCGGGCGAGAAGTCGTTGAACGGGTCTAGAAGACCATATCCATGCCGGAGATAAAGAGGAAGAAGTAACCATCGATGAAACTCCTTGATGATCCATAGATCCCCATAGCCAGAAGAAGTCCCCTTGATAGACACACCAATTTCCAAGATCCGAAGAGAATCAATAAATTTGGCGATGCTAACCCTTAAGGACCTTTCGTTGACTCCGAATCGGACGCCCACGAGGTAGGAAGAAGCCAGAGAGACCTTATTCCAACACACCATCATCGCCTCACCTCGCCGATGCCTCTAGGGAGACAAAACCAAGAGAAAAAAGACTTACAAAAAAGCAAACGATGAAGAGGACGGGTCCCAACTCCTCTATCCGCCGACGTGGCCGCCAGACGGAGGGGAGGATGGGATCGGAAAGGCTGGATCGGGGGCAGCAGCGGCTCACACAAGGGGTAGGGTTAGAGACAAAATTGATGCCCCAGCTTATACGTCATGTGCTGTTGTTGGTGCATAATAGGCGAAATATTGACCCATCGGTTTAAAAAGTAACCTATTACTCCTTCCATTTACTAATGTAAGACCTTTTAGATATTTCAAAGTAGGCCATACATTCTAAAACAAGCTCTAAAGTGAGTGAATCTACACGTACATGTTAGAAATAATGGGGCTAATCCATTTAGGCCCATGAGTATTTCAGATTTTCCCTAAATCTCAAAGCCCAAATTTGTGGCAGCTCATATGTGTTTGGGCCCATGTTTGTGGCAGCTCACATGGGAGTGGAGTGGGAGCTAAAGTTTAGTCCCACATGGAAAATTGGAGGAGAGTTGCACCACCTGATAAGGTGGAGTGTTGCACCACTTTGTAAGTGAGTGGGAATAAGAGAGATACACACGCGCGCTCCTCCTCCGACGCCGCCGCTCGCACGCTCGCTCGCTCGCTCGCTCGCTCGCCTCGTCACGACGCGCGCGCCGCGGGTTGCGGGTTGCGGGAATCTCGCCGAGCCCTCCGTTAGGGTTTCCTGAGCCGCTCTATATAAAGTCCTGCGCGGCAACAACACCACCGAAAACTAATCTAGGGTTTTGCCATCCTCTCTACTTGCGCCGTCACTGTAGTCTACTTCATCCCGCTTGCCGGCGTGCACCGGCGGACGGGAGAGCAGGTCTCCGGAACCACTCGCCCTTGTGATCCTGTACGGGAGAGGGCGAATAAGGTTTTTGGGAAGCGCTCTGCTTGGGAAGCGCTCTGCGCGACTGCTCGAGTTCTCCATCACGGGTCGTCTTCCATCCAAGTCAGGCGGTGCTGCCTACCGCCGTCTTCGTCGCCATCTGCTGCGATCACTCTTCCCCAAAGTTTCTACTACGACAACCGAACGGTACATGCTACGTGCTCCAGTTTGGTTATTCATCATGTTCTGCGAGTACATGTTAGGCTGCTATTTGTTCCCGATCATCCTGTTGTTTAGTACATCTAGTATGTTCGAGTTACATGATCTAGTAGCTGGTTTTGTCATGATTTATATTCTGGAATTAATCATGGAAATTATGCCTAATATTCCAACAATCCAAAAACCTTATTGTAGGCAATTTCCTGAATTAACAATGGCTGGTTTTACCGATGCACTGAGGCCGGATAAGTTTACCGGTGTGCACTTTAAGAGGTGGCAGTACAAGGCTGAGCTTTGACTGACCACGATGAAAGTGTTCCACATCAGTAAAGGCAAACCTGAGGGAACTATATCTGACGAGGATCAGAAGAAGTTCAAGGATGCTAATACTGTCTTTGTGGGATGTATTCTGAGCATTCTTGCTGACCGTCTGTGTGATGTGTTTATGCACATAAAAGACGGAAAGGAGCTCTGGGATGCACTGGATGCCAAGTTTGGTGCTGCAGATGCTGGCAGTGAACTGTATATCATGGAGAGCTTTCATGATTTTAAGATGACTAAGGACCTTCCTGTGGTTCAACAAGCTCATGAGATATAGTGCATTGCCAAGGAGCTCGAACTCCTTAAGTGTACCTTACCCGACAAGTTTGTGACGGGATGCATTATTGCTAAGTTACCCCCTTCATGGAGGAACTTTGCCACAACTCTCAAACACAAGAGACAGGAGATATCAGTTGAAAATCTGATAGCGTCCCTTGATGTTGAGGAGAAGGCTCGGGCTAAGGACACTACTGAGAAAGGAGAGGGTCTTTCTACTGCTAACTTTGTGCAGAAAGGCAAATCCGTAGGCAAGAACAAAGGGAACTTCAAACCCTCCTTTAACAAGCCTGTAAAGACTACAACCTTCAAGAAGAAGAAGACGAACAGGGACAAGAGTGAACTGTCTTGTTACACTTGTGGAGAGCCCGACCATTTTTCCAAGGGCTGTCCAGAACGCGCAGACCGCAGAGGGAAAAAGGCCAAGACTGTCAACGTCGTGACCGCTAGCAATACTGATGGGTATGGTAATTTATTTACTGTTCTTTCAGTATTTCAATCACCGTGTTGGTGGCTTGATACGGGTGCTAATGTTCATGTGTGTGCTGACATCTCTATGTTCACTTCTTATCAGGTCGCTCGGGATTCATCCGTCCTAATGGGGAATGGATCACATGCTTCTGTTCATGGTGTTGGCACGGTGGATCTTAAGTTTACTTCCGGAAAGATCGTGCAGCTGAGGAACGTGCAGCATGTCCCTACTATGAACAAGAATCTCGTTAGTGGCTCCCTTCTTTGCAGAGATGGGTTTAAGGTTGTCTTAGAGTCTAATAAAGTCGTTGTTTCGAAACATGGACAATTTATTGATAAAGGTTATGAGTTCGGAGGCTTGTTCCGGTTTTCACTTTCAGAGTTTTGTAATAAATCCGTGAATCATATTTGTGGTGGTGTTAATGATGATACCAGTGTTTGGCATTCTCGTTTATGTCACATTAATTTTGGTTTGATGTCTCGGATGTCCAGCATGAGTTTAATTCCGAATTTCACTATTGCCAAAGGTTCTAAGTGCCATAGTTGTGTGCAATCAAAGCAACCTCGAAAGCCTCACAAGGCTGCCGAGGAGAGAAACTTGGCACCTCTAGAACTCATACATTCTGATCTATGTGAGATGAATGGTGTGTTGACAAAAGGTGAAAAAAGATATTTCATGACGTTGATAGATGATGCTACTAAATTCTGCTATGTTTACTTGTTGCAAACTAAAGATGAGGCTTTAGACTACTTTAAAATCTATAAGGCCGAAGTTGAAAATCAACTAGAGAGAAAGATCAAGCGTCTTAGGTCGGATCGTGGTGGTGAGTATTTTCCCAAAATATTTGATGAATTCTGTCAGGAACACGGAATTATTCATGAGAGGATGCCTCCCTACTCGCCCCAATCAAACGGGGTTGCCGAGAGGAAAAACCGCACGCTGATTGACTTGGTGAATTCCATGTTAGCCACTGCTGGTTTATCAAAGGCATGGTGGGGGGAGGCTTTGTTGACTTCATGTCATGTCCTGAATAGAGTTCCTAACAAGAATAAAGAAAAGACTCCTTATGAGGAGTGGGTTGGGAGAAAACCATCACTTTCGTATCTGCGTACTTGGGGGTGTTTGGCGAAGGTCAACATACCGATTCCCAAGAAACGCAAGATCGGACCCAAGACAGTGGATTGTATCTTTCTAGGATATGCTCCACGGAGTGTAGGCTATAGATTTCTAGTGGTTAAATCTGAGGTACCTGATATGCATGTTGATACTATAATGGAATCTCGTGATGCAACATTCTTTGAGAATATTTTTCCTATGAAAGATATGCATAGCATTGGTAGGATTTCTTCTGAAATACTTCCTGAATCTAGTGCATCTATTGATAATTCTGAACAACCACATGAGGAATTTCTTGAGAAGGATGACGATGAACCTCTCACGAGGAGTAAGAGACAGAGGGTTGCAAAATCCTTTGGTAATGATTTCATCGTGTACCTTGTGGATGATACTCCCAGATCCATTACTGAGGCATATGCATCTCCTGATGCAGATGATTGGAAAGAAGCTGTCCAAAATGAGATGGACTCGATTCTTTCTAATGGAACTTGGGAATTATCAGAACGACCCTATGGTTGTAAACCTGTGGGATGTAAGTGGGAGTTCAAGAAGAAGCTAAGGCCTGATGGTACTATTGAGAAGTACAAGGCGCGTCTTGTAGCTAAGGGCTACACATGGAAAGAAGGCGAAGATTACTTTGACACCTATTCACCTGTCGCTAGACTGACCACCATTCGAGTACTACTATCCCTGGCTGCCTCTTATGGTCTTCTCGTTCATCAAATGGACGTGAAGACAACTTTCCTTAATGGAGAGTTGGAAGAGGAGATCTATATGGATCAGCCGGATGGGTTTGTGGTAAAAGGTGAAGAGACAAAGGTGTGTAAGTTATTGAAATCTTTATATGGCCTGAAACAAGCACCTAAGCAATGGCATGAGAAGTTTGACAGAACTCTACTTTCTGCTGGCTTTGTCATTAACGAGGCTGATAGGTGTGTTTACTATCGCCATGGTGGGGGCGATAGTGTTATATTATGTTTGTACGTGGATGAAATTCTGATCTTTGGTACAAACATGAAAGTGATAAATGAAGTCAAGTCTTTCTTGTCAAAGAGTTTTGATATGAAAGATCTGGGAGAGGCTGATGTGATTCTGAACATCAAGCTTATTAAGAACGAGAATGGGATTACTTTAACGCAATCTCATTATGTTGAGAAGGTCTTGAGCCGATTTGGCTTTAATGATGGCAAGACTTCTCCAACACCTTATGATCCCAGTTTGACATTACGAAAGAATAAGAAGGAACCAACAGATCAGCTGAAATATTCACAAGTTGTTCGTTCTCTCATGTACTTAGCAAGCGCTACAAGACCCGATATCTCTTTTGCTGTGAGCAAGTTGAGTAGGTTCATGTCTAACCCGGGTATTGATAATTGGCATGCACTTTAAAGGGTCATGCGCTATCTATGTGGTACAATGAGCTATGGGATTCACTATTCAGGGAATCCTGCTGTGCTTGAAGGATATAGTGATTCGAATTGGATCTCTGACGTTGATGAACTCTACGCCACGAGCGGGTATGTGTTTACCCTTGGAGGTGGCGCAGTGTCATGGAGGTCTCGTAGACAAACCATATTGACGAGGTCAACTATGGAAGCAGAACTTACTGCTTTAGACACAGCCACTGTTGAGTCAGAATGGCTGCGTGAGCTCTTGATGGACTTGCCTGTGGTTGAGAAACCTGTGCCGGCAATCCTTCTGAATTGTGACAACCAAACTGTTATTGTCAAAGTGAACAATTCTAAGGATAATGCGAAGTCATCAAGACACGTGAAGAGACGTTTGAAATCTGTCAGGAAATTGAGAAACTCCGGAGTAATAACTGTTACGTATATTCAAACAGACAAAAACCTGGCAGATCCCTTTACAAAGGGACTATCACGAAATGTGATAGAAAGTGCATCGAGGGAGATGGGGTTGAGACCCATGGATGTCACACCTTAGTGGTAACCCAACCTATGTGATCGGAGATCCCGTGAATTAGGACCTGGGAAGAACAAGCTAGTGGTTTGACTGAGGAGAGTATTTTGTAACCCTCTCTATGTGAAGATGCATGACTCTCATAATCTGTAAGGCAGGTTGGCGACATGCCTTAATGTGTTTCTGTTGGCTTTAATTAGCAAAGATACCGTCCTACAGGGCATTCTTGAAAGAACACACCTATATGAGCTCGACTGTAAACGTCACGGTCTATGAGATTTGATTGATCTCTAGTAAACTCATGAAGAGACCAGGGAGTATGACGCATATGCTCCAACCCGCGGGGTAGGCTACTGACAGCCAAGTACTAGTTATGATTTTGAACGAAATCTATTGGCACCAAACTTGCAATTCAAGGTTCGTCCATTGTTCAAGTTGTTGATAGACGTAGTTCAAGATTCTAGGCGGAAGTTCAACTTAACAGTCTCTGCTGAAACACTGGTATATAAACAAGTAGCAAGGATCTTCAAATGGGCATTTGAGATCTGGTGGGGGATTGTTAGAAATAATGGGGCTAATCCATTTAGGCCCATGAGTATTTCAGATTTTCCCTAAATCTCAAAGCCCAAATTTGTGGCAGCCCATATGTGTTTGGGCCCATGTTTGTGGCAGCTCACATGGGAGTGGAGTGGGAGCTAAAGTTTAGTCCCACATGGAAAGTTGGAGGAGAGTTGCACCACCTTATAAGGTGGAGTGTTGCACCACTTTGTAAGTGAGTGGGAATAAGAGAGATACACACGCGCGCTCCTCCTCCGACGACGCCGCCGCTCGCACGCTCGCCTCGTCTCGTCACGTCACGACGCGCGCGCTGCGGGTTGAGCCGAGCTTTATTTTGCTGCTCAGGAAAATTGACAGACGTGTCAAACGGTTAGCTTATTCGGGTCGCTCCCGGATCGTGGGCTACTGTAACCGACCCGAACGTGCGTAACGTGGACTCGGCCCACGTTCGCCTCCGTTAGGGTTTCCTGAGCCGCTCTATATAAAGTCCTGCGCGGCTACCGCCACAACACCACCGAAAACCAATCTAGGGTTTTGCCATCCTCTCTACTTGCGCCGTCACCGTAGTCTACTTCATCCCGCTTGCCGGCGTGCACCGGCGGACGGGAGAGCAGGTCTCCGGAACCACTCGCCCTTGTGATCCTGTACGGGAGAGGGCGAATAAGGTTTTTGGGAAGCGCTCTGCGCGACTGCTCGAGTTCTCCATCACGGGTCGTCTTCCATCCAAGTCAGGCGGTGCTGCCTACCGCCGTCTTCGTCGCCATCTGCTGCGATCACTCTTCCCCAAAGTTTCTACTACGACAACCGAACGGTACATGCTACATGCTCCAGTTTGGTTATTCATCATGTTCTGCGAGTACATGTTAGGCTGCTATTTGTTCCCGATCATCCTGTTGTTTAGTACATCTAATATGTTCGAGTTACATGAGCTAGTAGCTGGTTTTGTCATGATTTATATTCTGGAATTAATCATGAAAATTATGCCTAATATTCCAACAGTACATGTGTTTTAGAAAAATGCTAAAATGTGTTACATTAGTGAACTGAGGGAGTACGAATTATAAGCAGACTCCTGATGCAGCATTATGATTCCTCTACACTCATGATCATTATTTTGAGGATTTTTAGAGCTTGTATGGTTCCCACAGTTTCTTTTTCTTTTTTCTTTTTGAGGGAGACATTGTTCCCATATATGAATGTTTGTGTAAGGGAGACAGACAGAGCACCTCTGAACATGTTCATTCTTATGTACTACTCCAGTTAATTTGTAGTAGTGGGGGACATTTAATTAGACCTTGGGCCCGCCAATATTTCAGCTGTTGCTAGATCAGATCCTAACAGACAGAGCACCTCTGAACATAAGAGGATGTCTCTACCGATGCAACAGCAGAATTCGGCCGTGTGTGTATGGCTTACATTATAGAGGGAGGGACCAAATTAAGCAACTGTAGCTTGGGTGGTCTCTGTCTTCCTTAGCTAGCTCTATCCATGCTGGACAATCATGTGGGGAAAGAATCAAAGATGCAATGGGTGCAGTGATGTATGCAGCGATGGCTCCAATTTTTTTTCCGTCCTCTGCTCTTTTTACCTGTATATTTTCAGTTTGAATACAGAGTACATACGCTGTATCATCCAAATGCAATTATGTCCGAGCTTTAGATTTTAGGGCTTGTTTGATTCAAAGGATTTGTAAGACATAGGAATAGGAAAAGTGTAGGAATAGAATGGCATGACATTTAGAATCCTATAGGAATGAAAAATGTAGGAATTCATAAGATAAGCTGTTTGATTGCACCGTAGAAAAAATGCAGTAAATTTTATAAGGTTTAGGTACATGTCATAGTTGTTATAGACACAGAGGAAATTTTTCAAGAGATCTCGCCTCTTGTTAGAAATCCTATAGGATTGTAGTGTAGGAAAGCCATGCATAGGAATTTTGAAGGATTTATTTCTTGAAAACAAACACACCCTATTGGAAAAATTCCTATGAATAGGAATCCTATAGAATTCCTTTGAAAATCCTTTAAATCAAACATGCCTAGATCACTGTATTTTTGGAGTATTTTCTAGCTAGTAACTTAATTCGACATGTGGCTTCCACCACATTTTCGTTGTGATGTTTGTTGGTTTGATTAATTTGACATGGAGGGATAATCTCCCAATACTACAGTAGAATAAATAAATTCGCATGAAAGGGACATCGCCTGGAGCAGAAAATTCATGTGTGGGCTGTATTAACCAACAGCGAAACAAATAATTTGCATGCTTCCTTGAGTGCACTGAGACCTAGCTTCTCCAGTACACACATGCTCATCAGGAATGTCCCAACTGTGGACTGATGATGATGCATGCCATTGCCATCCATACACGACAACGCATTGATGCAAGCTTTATGGGAGACAAACATGCCCATTGGATTGGATCCAATAATAAGACCCTAGACACAACAATGCTGGCTGCCATCATTCCAGCACGCAGAACCAGCATGGCCTGCGCCCTTATCCCTCTCCGGCTCCATGACGTTGACCACGAGCCGTCCGATCCCGGCCGCGACGGTCCACAGCCGTCCAGTGGCCAAGAGACATACCACATATGTTCGTCATCTTGACAGGTTAATTAATCTGAGGAAAACAGAATACAGTTTAGACAGGCAATGGTTGCGATCATGTGCGCGTCAGCACTTTGTCGGACCAAAGTATTAATTACTACTTGGCTTGGATCTTCTTTTGGATGCAAATGCTACAAGCGATCGAGGGCATACTTTTGCTGCTTTTTGGAAGATTTGGGCAGCTTTGATCTTGCCACTATCTTGAATGTGCTTGAAGCGAGATTCGTCCTGCTTGATCCTAGAGAGAAGAAGAGGGAGATACTGGGGTTGTCCTACGTACGGCTTTGTTTAGAGTTCAGACTTGAAAAGTCAGTCAATGAGATCTACTGTATGTTCACCCAGGTTTCATCGCTTTAGGGTCAAATCTACTTACCAGAATATCTGTTCCGGGCTGTACCCTATGTACACGTTACTTTAACTTTAATTCTTTTTCTCCCAAAAAACTCCTATAAACAAGGCATTATTATTTTTTGAAATAAGGCGAAAGACTTGCCATTTTCATTGAAAATAAATAAGTTTAAGAGAGGTCCTTTGAGCATGTCCACCAAGCGTTCCCATGCGGGTGTTCCCGGACCTATTTTTTCATCTTGGCGGCGAAAAGTCGTCAGTCGCGTTTTCAGGACGCCGAAATACGTCGGATTTGGCTAAACTTTTATCCGACGTTCCTAGGCCGAACCGGAACGTTTCTAGGCCGAACCCAGGACGCTAGAAACCGCCTGAAAATGCTGGACCAGCGGAATCAACCAAAAAAAGTTTATGGCCCCGTCCTGTCAGCGTGTGAAGCCGAGTCGTCCTCATCCCGCCGCCTCTTCTCCCGCGATGGACCACCAGGCAATAATTGACCATCTCGTCGGCCACGCATCCCCATAATGGCGCGCCACCGCTGGCCTGCCTTCCTGACGTTTCCTCTTTTCCCGCTCACGCCGCTACATCCCTCCCGACTTCGCCGCCCTTTCCTCTTCCGACTATAAAAGGGTATTTTACTGTCAACACCCGGATTTTTCAATCCTAGATGCCTGTTATGCCATACATCGCAATCCCAGGATTACCATTTTTGCGAGACATAACAGAATTGGATACCATAGTACTTCATCCATTACAACGATACATAAGTTCTTACACAAATAGGGATCTCATGATCCAGTTCTTAATACAACATCAAGCAGCGGAATACGTAATAATAACGGTAGCGTAGGTGAAGCTCCATCTTCGGGGTCACAGGCAATGCTGACGATGGGAGATGATCCTAGTTGTCGTAACCTTCCTGGGGTCCATCCTCCAGGTACTCCTCTTCATAGTCTGGCCATGGGAATAGCCAGGGACAAAGCCATGAGTACTCTTTAAGTACTCGCAAACTAATACTAACAAGTAAAAGGGTTTTTTGGATAATAGGACACTAGGCTCTAGGGTTGTTTTGCAAAAAATCCAGGTTTATCTTTACTAAGTTCCAAAGCTAGTCACAATTTTATAACTCCTAAGTGGGATCTTGTAATTCAGGTCACAACTCTGTTGTGGTCAAGTCAAAGTCTCAACTCATTTTGAAAAGGGTCTGACGGGGGAACTGTATGGCCACTCCAACTGTCCATAACCGCGGACACGGCTATTCGAATAGTTTGACACTCTGCAGAGATTGTACACTTTCACCACAACATTCGATAATCCGTCAGGAACAAATCCTGAATTCACCATACTCAGTATGCGGATAATCAATCCTAACCTTTCAATTACACTCCCTAGTATAAGCACCTCTCCTGTGAGTTTGGCCTCCCAACCATGACCACGGTCATCTTGGGTACTGCACAGGTGGACAATCTTCACAAGGTAGCCTCAGCTCAGACCTTGGCCGTGAGGGAACTAATACTAGGGTATATAAGTTTCCAGTCAAGCCCTACCCAATATTCGGGTATTGTGGTTGTACGATAAGTTTGGAATGGTATCGTATCCAGACAACCATCAGTTTTATAAAGGGCTAAGGCTCATGCCTCAACATTTTCATCACCAAAATCATCAAGGGTTTGGAAACACATGTCCAAAACATTTCAATAGAATGATCCATCATTCCAAGGTTTTCATAACCATTTTCCACCAAGTAATCCCATCTAAAGTTGATCAAGTTTTATGCTTAGCACTAGCATCTACAGTTGGGAAGGGTAATAATGAGGGGTGGTAACTGGTGGGGTTTCACTAAGTCCAACCTTATATCTTAGGCTGAGATCGAGGTTTCTAGCTTAGGCCAAATTTTATGTTCTTAGGGCCAACTTGAGCACAGCTGTCTAATATCTACCAAACTCTTAAGTAGACTCTAAGTAAGCTTTGATAACGAAATAAAGTAAGAAGCTTGCCATAAAACTAGGATTGGTTTAGCAAGTTGGTATGATCACATACGCTTAAGGCATATAGTATTCATATCACAAGCATGGGTTTGTGGCAACAATAGGGTATCTTGCAAGTGTTTGCTTGCATTGGTCAACTTGGTTAGTAAAGCTTGCCTTGTGCAGAGCAGTGATTGAAGTTCTCTTCGGCTTCCTCTTCGTAGTATCCTCCTTCCTCCTCGTAGTATCCTTGGTCGGTACTAGCGTCTAGGAATAAATACGAGTTACACAATCACCAATCAATACTTAACTACTTGCAATCATCACACACAAGGGTCCTATAGATGATCTAGCATCATCTCTAACATTACAAGGTTAAGGATTGGTTTAAGTCCTTTTTATTTTAGAAAAGTAATTTCTACTCATTGAAAAACTACTTAAGATTTAATATTCTCTAAACTAAACATGGGATCATGTTGACACATGTCATCACCACATATTGTAGTCCATGGGAATGTGATTTAAAGTGGTGTCACAATTTAATAAGGCTTTACCCTTTTATTTTAATTGATTAAAGTGGCTAGAAATGCTTATGTAGCATTCTTTTATTCCTTGAACATTATTTCTGCAAGTAAACCTATATATTTTTATATATTCTGAAAGGTATGGTTAAGTGTGATTTTTGAGAGTTGGAATCAATTCAAAAGCTTTTATGGTTTAAATTTGAAAAATGTTTGAATGCAGAAAAACTTCTGCCTTGTTATTTTTGCTATGGGTGATCTACAGATCCAAATGACTTGAATCCAACGGGCTTGGATTAAGCATTCACAGACCTTTCCAACAAAATTGGTTTCATCCAATTTGGTGCACTGGATCGACTTGGGTTGATTTTTGAAGTTGGGTACAGAAGTGTGTTTGAAATTAAAAAGAAAAAGGTTTAATTTGAATTGCTGGGCTGCGCGGGAAATTCTAACGGGCCGGCCTGCTAAGTGCAGTGCTCCCGCGGGCTACGTAAGTGGGTGTCCCCACTCGTCAGTGACACGGGGCTGGGCGAAGCAGTATGGGGCAACGTGGGTCGTTTGATCTAGTTCTAATCCAACGGCTGAGGGTCATCGTCGCCGCGAGACAGCTCCGGCGAGAACGAAACCTAGCGCGGCCAGTGAGGGGTGCTGGGGGCTCAGCGGGGTACGGGCGAGGGTCGGCGAGGCGGGCGAACGACGAAGTCGACGACGGCGATCCTCCTGGTACCGGTGGCTTCTCCTGGGGCGGCTCCAATCGCTGGCTCCCTTCTTCTCCAGAGGCGGCGGGTTCCGGTGAAATTCCGGTGAAGTGGTGATCGCCTTGCTCTGAGGATGGTGTGGCACGGTCAGTGGGGAGAGGGGAGTGAGATGGTGTGAAGAAATCGTGCGGGGGTGGCCTCTATTTATAGTCGAGCGAGGGGACCGTCGGGGCGCAAGGTGAGCTCGTCGGGGGCGACGTTACAGGCGGCTAAAGGCATGGGAAAGGGTAGGGGACGGTGCTGTGTCTCCTGGCGATGCTCAACGACATGATCGCGAGGCATGGGGCGGTGCGGTTTGGTCTGGAACGGGCGGTGCTCTGCGCGGTAGAGGCGGCGTCTTCGACGGCGGGCGGTGGTTGTATGGCACGGGGCTGCTAATGGGGATGTCTGGCGATCTCCTGGGTCGGTGGTGATCGTGTGTGCGCGCGGTGAGGACGGCGCGCGGTCTGGGGACGCTGGTCGCGGGTGGTGCTCTGGCGCACGCTCGGCATGGTCTGGGCGCGGCTTGTGCGCGTGGTCCAGGGCTTGGCAATGCTCGCGGCTGGGACAGGCAGTGGCGGTGGACGGTGGGCTGCCTCCCAGACATGCTGGCTAGGCTTGCTGCTGCTCCTAGCTTGCTGTCCACATTGGGGTGACATGGGTGTGCTCGGATGTTCACCATTAATGGCAATGGCAAGCTCACAGGGGTGCTAGTGTTGGGCTAATCTTTTTAGATGATCTACTGGTTTGTGTATGAGCTAACTAGGGAACAAGTTAGGCTCAAAACACTGCACACTATAGTGTTTGTGGTTTTGTTTGATTTGTGTCTGCAACCTGTTTGATGAAATGGCCGCATGAAGTCAAGTTTTGAATTTTGAAATGAATTTTGGTGAGTTTGCTAGATTGGTTCTGGTGAGTCTGCAGATGCTTGGGTTTTGAAAGTTGAGCTTGTTTGAGTTGGTTTTGAAAAAGTGGGATCTTTTCATATGAAGAAGATTCAATTTCGAATTGTCATTTAAACTATGCATTTGAAAGTTTCTGGATGATCACAAAGTGGGCCTTGATACTCTGTTATGAGTACATTCAAGGGGTGCAAAGATCCAGAAAAGTTTCTGTTAGGTTTTGAAAGTTTGAGACAGCCAAAGTAGGCATGGGAGTTAAATTGGCCAAAATGACCATTCACTTAATATATTTGTTTTGATTTACTTGTCTTTAGGAAAAGTGTGGGAAATGTTTTAGATGATGTTCTTTTCACCTAAGAAATATTTTACAAGCAATGGTTCACACAAACAAGGTGGTTTTTAAAGAAATTCAAAATCCATGCATACACATATACATGCATTCATGAATTCATTTAGAAAAGTTTTTGTTAACCCTAATCTTGATGATTAGTGTTTTGATGATCTAAGTTTGATATTTTTGGGATGTTACATTTACCCTCCACTATTTTTGGTTGACAATTACATCGTAGTTAGAGCGGACTAATGTTACTACTAGTGTCTTACACAGGTTTTAGTCCGATGGTATGATGGAAGATCACCAGAGACCCACCCCCACATTTCTCCTCTTTCGGCTATAAATGTTGACGCCAAGAGGAGCGGGCCGAGCGCGATCCTCGACGACAACGACGAGGCCGGTCCGTCGTCCCAGCCGTGGCGCTACGATAACACCAGCCAGGGAAGCTGCACCCCTGTAGCCGCCGAGCGGCGATGACGGGACCCAGGACACTGACTACACATGCTTCTACCGCAACTTCGGCATGTGAGCGACGCCCGCAGCGACATCGGCATCGGCATCGGCGTCTGCATCAGCATCGACATCGACCTAGTAGTTTTTACTATGTTTTTTATTTTTCTTTAGCATAATGCAGTAAAAATTTGGGTATATGTCCGAATTTGACATAATATGTACGAAATCATCTTTATTTTAATAAAATCGTCTTTATTCGTCTATATTTCGTCGAGTTTGATTGAATTTTGGCCAAATACGAAAACTCAGCCTAGAAACACGACCGGGAAACCGGCCATTTCCAGGCTATCCATCCGGAATTGGGCCTAGAAACGTCAAATCGAGTAGAGGTGCTTTTACAAACCAAAGTCTGGCCAAGACCATGCACACCACAAAAGACTAATCTCATGGCATCAAACTATTAAGCGATTTAGCCCCGGACAGATATCACATTACCACCTCCTCTTTAATCTTGGAAGTTAGCATCAAGTAATTGATTGATTCCGGAACACCCTCGCATTGGGGTCCTTTCATATCTCCCGTGAGATGCATCAATTTTACTTTTGCCAGAAACATAACCCATTTCGTTGTCCGTCAACACAAATAACACACGAAAAACACTTGCTTTTTTTAGTGGCGCATACATTAGACCTATGTGGTTCAGTGGTTGCGGTTGTGTACCATATTTAGTACTACAGGACTACAGCCGATGGTGTGCCTGACTGAGTGACTGGGCAAGGCTTATGTAATCCTTCACTAGGCACAGCGTTTTTAAAGATCAGTCAGTTGCACACATAAGTCAAGCAAAGTGCTGCCGCCGCTGGTGGACACCAACACATGCATGATAGCTATGTCTGTGATCGCAGCATGGAGATGTTTGTTTGCTCCAAGATGGAAGGAATGCCGTGTGTTAGATTATAAGTTTGTCTTGTAATATAAGTTGGTTAGGCTGGCCGTATCGGTTAGGGTTTTAGCTGAGTCGGTTGTGACTCCAGCCTCATATATAGTCCTTGTACTCGCTACAATCAATGCGTGGGAATTATTATAATTCTACATGGTATCAGATTAGTTCCGTTCCTAGTCCATGGCCGCGCCCCCAACACCGCCGCCGCCGCCTCCACCCGGCTACTTCGAACGCCGGGCTGCCCTCGCCGCCGCCAAAACCGCCTCTCTCGCGGCATCCTCTTCCAATCCATCCACTCAAACCCTAGCCCCAACTACCCCTACTATCAACTATCCCGACACGATCTCAGATGTCAGCCTGTTCATCCCAATTACCCTAGATTTACCGAAGCATAATTACTACCATTGGCGCCATCTCTTCGAAGTTCACCTCGGTCGCTGGACTCTTCTCGACCACGTCGCCGCTGACACCGTCCCTCGGCCCTCGCATCTGCGCTGGGTCAAGGACGATCTCGCGATCATCCAATGGATCTATCAACGAGTCTCCACCGAGATCTTCAACCTCGTCTTCCATGACGCCACCAACGCCGTCCTCTGGGTGGCTCTACGCCGACTCTTCCAGGACAACGTCGACGGTCGCGTCAACACGCTCCACACAGAGCTCCGCAACACAGTCCAAGGAGACTCACAAGGTGGCGTTTATTGCCAACGCCTAAAGTCCATCGCCGACGAACTTCACGAGCTTGGGGATCCTATCGACGACAAGCAACTCATCAACATCCTCCTCGTCGGCCTTGAACTTTTGAGTCCTCGTCCCCCGACGCAGGCGTACCACGCTGCCTCGTCGACCTATGCCTACGGCGCTCCATCTCCTGCGCCCTACTTCATCGACAGCAGCGGTCTCTACCACATGCAGCCTCACCCGCCATCCGCTCCGACAGCCTCCTACACGCTGCATGCTCCGCCACCATCAATGGCTCCGCCTCTACTGCCTTCACCAACACCCCATTGGGACCAAGCGGCCTTCTTGCAGGCCATGAACAATTTTGCTGCCCAGGGAGCATCAGGTATGGACTGGATTTTCGATTCTGGTGCTTCTAGCCACATGTCTAATTCGCATAGTATGCTGTCAAATTGCACCTCTTCACCTTTTTCTTCAATTACCCTAGGCAATGGTTCCACTATTCCAATCTATAGCACCGGTCACACTCAATTACCCACACCCATTAAACCCCTTTTACTTCGAGATGTTCTAGTTGCTCCTGCTCTTATCAAAAACTTAATTTCTGTTCGCAAGTTTACCTCCGACAATCTTGTCTCTATTGAATTTGATCCCTTTGGCCTATCTGTGAAGGATCTTCGAACCAAGGAGGAGATCGCACGCTTCAATAGCTCTGGTGATCTCTATTCTATCCATGGAGCTCCTGCCGCACGTCACCCCTCCTCCATGATGGCCTCCGTCCACCTTTGGCACCAGCGTCTAGGCCACCCCAATGCCGTCACCACTACAAATTTGCTTAGTGAATTTTGTCTTCCATGTAATAAAGATATTCATGATCCCTTAGTGTGTGAGTCGTGTCAACAAGGCAAACATGTGCGTCTTCCCTTTAGTTCTTCTAGTTCCTATAGCATTTTTCCTTTCGAGCTTTTACATTGTGATATATGGACCTCTCCTCATACTAGTATTTCTGGTTTTCAATACTATCTTGTTATTCTAGATGACTTTACTCATTTTATTTGGACGTTTCCCCTCAAACACAAATCATATGTTCACACCACCTTCCTTCATTTTCAACGATATGTTTCCACACACTTCTTTCTACCCATTCAGTTTCTCCAATGTGACAATGGCCGTGAATTCAACAACATTAAAAATCGAAACCTTTTTCTTCAACATGGAATTCTATTGCGTTTTTCTTGTCCCTACACTTATCCCCAAAATGTCAAGGCAGAACGATATCTTCGTACTCTTAATGATATAGTCCGCACCCTTCTAATTCAATCATCTATGCCACCAAAGTTTTGGGCAGAAGCTCTCCGAAAAGCCACTTTTCTGTTAAACATCAGACCCTCCATTGTTAACCCAAAAACAACACCCTTCTACTCTCTTTTCCTAAGCCACCCCAATTATTCCGAGTTAAAAGTTTTTGGTTGCCTTTGTTTTCCCAACATATACGCCACCACTCCCAATAAACTATCTTCTCGCTCCATCCCCTGCGTGTTTCTCGGTTACTCCGACGAGCATAAAGGATATCGCTGTCTAGATCTTTCCAATGGTCGCATCCATATATCCCGTCACGTCACTTTCGATGAAACAAACTTTCCTTTTGCCACTCGGTCACCTTCCCCTGAACCTACCTCACCAACACCTCCAAATCACTCCCCTAGTCTCCTACATCCCCTCCTATACAACCCCAGTGTCGCCAACTTACAGCCCCAAGTCACGAAAGAACCGACCCAACCCCCTGCCGCGACACATGAAATGATGCAAAACTCTGTCGCGGCAGACCTCCCTGCAGCGCCTGAGCCTGCTGAACCCTCTGCCGCGGCAGAGATTCAGACTCCAAACCCTGCCGCGGTAGCGCGCTGCCGACGCACCATCGCCTGTGCCCGATCGTTCCGCTGCGCCGGGCACCTCCTCTGCTCCTTTACCCTCACGTACCATCCCTACTACTGCTCCTAGCAATAACCATGTTATGCGCACTCGTGCTAAGTCTGGTTTTCACCTTCAACCTAAAGAACGTCTCACTCTTCTTGCCGAATCCCAAATTTCACTTATTCCTCGTACCTACAAAGCTGCTCTTCTAGATCCTCATTGGTCCTCAGCCATGCGCGATGAGTTTCAAGCTCTATTGCAAAATGACACTTGGCAACTTGTTCCCCGACCACATGGTGCAAACATTGTCTCCGGCAAATGGGTCTTTCGCCAAAAATTCCACTCTGATGGATCTCTTGCTCGCTATAAAGCCAGATGGGTTTGTCGGGGTTTCTCTCAACAACTTGGAATTGACTATGATGAAAATTTTTCTCCTGTTGTTAAGCCAAGCACAATTCGTACTATCCTTAGTCTTGCCATCTCCTCCTCTTGGCCTATTCATCAACTCGACGTTAAAAATGCGTTTCTCCATGGAAGCCTTAATGAAACAGTCTATTGTCAACAACCTCTTGGATTCGAAAATCCTAATCTACCCAATCACGTCTGTCTTCTCCAAAAATCTCTTTATGGCCTTAAACAAGCCCCACGAGCATGGTTTCAACGTTTTTCTACTTTCATCCAAACAATAGTCTTTGTTCCATCTCTTTCTGATTCCTCTCTTTTTGTCTACAATCAAAATTCACAAACTTGTTATTTACTTCTCTATGTTGATGATATTGTCCTCACAGCTTCCTCCACCCCTTTTCTCAACCATATCATTTCTCTTTTAAACACCGAATTCTCCATGACTGATCTAGGTCACTTACATCATTTTCTTGGTATTTCTGTCACTCGCAATTCCAATGGTCTTTTTCTATCCCAACGACAATATGTTCTTGACCTTCTCTCACGGGCAGGGATGCAGGATTGTCAGCCCTCTCGTACTCCTGTTGACACATCTTTTAAACTTTCTGCTGATGGTGAGTCTTTTTCCGATCCTACTCTTTATCGCAGTCTTGTTGGTGCTCTACAATATCTCACTCTTACCCGTCCTGAGCTTTCTTATGCTGTCCAACAAGCTTGTCTCTATATGCATGACCCCCGCGTCCCACATCATAATCATGTCAAACGTATTCTTAGATATCTCAAAGGCACTCTTGATCATGGTCTTCACATTAATTCTTCCTCTCCTACTACTTTGACAGCATATTCCGATACCGACTGGGCTGGTTGTCTAGATACCCATAGATCTACGTCCGGATACTATGTTTTTCTTGGTAACAATTTGGTTTATTGGTCCTCAAAAAGACAGGTAACAGTCTCAAGGTATTCTGCAGAGTCTGAGTACAGGGCGGTTGCGCACACGGTTGCTGAAACGGTTTGGCTACGTCAGCTAATTTCGGAGTTGCACCGACCTATTCATCAAGCAACCATTATCTATTGTGACAATGTTTCAGCTATATACATGTCCAGCAATCCAGTGCAACATCGTCGCACCAAGCACATCGAGATCGATATCCACTTTGTTCGGGAGAAGGTTGCTTTGGGCCAAGTATGGGTTCTACATGTTCCTACCACAGCGCAATTTGCTGATATCTTCACAAAGGCTCTTGCTACTGCGCCTTTTACTGACATTCGATTCAGTCTCAACATTGCTGAACCCAACGATGAGACTGCGGGGGGATGTTAGATTATGAGTTTGTCTTGTAATACAAGTTGGTTAGGCTGGCCGTATCGGTTAGGGTTTTGGCTGAGTCGGTTGTGACTCCAGCCTCATATATACTCCTTGTACTCGCTACAATCAATGCGTGAGATTTATTATAATTCTACACCGTGAGTGAAACTACATTGTCTCATGTTTCTCGGGCTCAATGCCCCCTGACCCAAACGCCAGTAGAATATTACGTGCGTGATGCTCTCTCTCATTAAAAAAAGGCCCGAGACTCAGCGCCCGAGGAACCAAATCGTCTCTTGGCCCGGGAGATGAGGATCCTCCACCGGACCTTCCCTACGTGGGCTCCGCTCATGGCACGCAATTTCTTTTTTCATCCTATTTCTCTGGTCACTTTTTTTTCATTTTCATTTATTTTACTTTCTTGTTGCAATTTTTGCCAATAAATTTCTAAAATGTTAGAGTTGGCCCGTTCATGCAAGGCAAAAGCCGGGTTGCTAGTTGAGTGGAAGTTGGACCGACTTATAAGAAGAGCTCTTTCATCACTTGTACGAGCTTGAAAAGAGAAGCTATATACACGCACGCTCCTCCTCTCCTCGCTCGTAACGTCACGGCACGTGCGCGCTGCAGGTTACGGTTGCGGGAATCTCACCGAGCCAAGCTTAATTTTCCACGCATAAATGGTCGCGCCTATAAGACAGAGGTCGCGCCTCCTCTCAGACACACTATCGCACATCCCTTTGTCTCTCCAGTTCCAGAGCATTACACTACCTAGTCTTTCCCATCCCGTCTTGCGGCGTGCACCACGAGCCGGGACAGTAGGCCTCCGATACCCCGCTGCTTCGAGTCCTGTACGGGAGAAGGGCGATAAGGTTTTTGGGAGCGCTATTGGAGCGACTATTGGCTTCATCACGGACTCCTTCACGGATAGCGATAGCGCCGATGTCTTCTCCAACAAGGACCTTTTCCCTGACATCAGCAACCTCTTGCTCGACGACATGGCTGACGATGATGCCAACACGAACGCTGGCGGTTCCTCTGCTGCTGCTATGATGTACATCCTCTTTCTCAACTTTGTACTGATCGTATCTCAAGTTCTATGCCTTGCAATCCGTTTGGTTATCTACCTTAATTTGTATTTGCTATTTCACATGATTCGTCTAATTTCTATTATTATATTCATGTTTTATCTAGCATTTATTATGGTAAATTGCTCTTTTATTCAACAATTCAAAAACCTTATTTCAGGAAATTTGCCCCAAGTGGCTTTGTTGCTTCTATGAAGCCACCTGTGTTTGAAGGTGTGAATTACAAACGATGGCGTGCGAGAGAAGTGCTCTGGTTTTAGACCATGAGCTGCTATAATGCCATCTATGTCGCGCCTGAGGGAGATCTTAATCCTGCTCGGTAAGAGGTGTTCCAAAAACTTGATACCACTTTCTGCCTTGATCAACATTCTTGGCGACAATATTGTCGATTCATATCTATCATTTAGAAATGCCAAGGATATGTGGGATGTGCTCGAGAGAAAATTTGAAGTCTTTGATACTAGAAGTGAACTGTATGTCATGAAACAATTCTATGACTATAAGATGGTTGATGACCGCCCCATTGTGGAGCAGGCTCATGAAATACAGTCACTTGCCAGGGAGCTTGAGCACTTCACTTGTGTGTTACCGGACAAGTTTGTTGTCGGAGGCATTATTGCCAAGCTTCCCCAGTCATGGAGGAATTTTGCTACTTCTCTGAAGCACAAGAGGCAAGAGTTTTTCTGTGATGAATCTCATTGGGACTCTTGATGTGGAAGAGAAGGCGAGATCAAAAGACACACGTGCTCGAGGTACCGAGGGAGGTTCTAATGCCAATCTGGTATAGAAAAGTAACTTCCATCCTCACAAGTTCAAGAACAAGGGCAAGTTTGATGGCAAATGAAAGTTCGATGGAAAGAACAAGGCATCACAATCAACCAATTTCAAGAAGAAGACTGATAAGAAGAAAGGTGCTTGTCATGTGTGCGGTGATCCTGATCATTGGGCTCCTGCTTGTCCCAATCGCTTTGACAAACGCCAGCATAGAAAGGGCAGCAAGACTGCAAATGTTGTCATGAGCGACGTTTAGATGAAAGATGTTGGGTATGGTATATTACCTACCATTCTTTCATTATGTTATTCTCCTAATTGGTGGATTGACACATGCGCTAATGTACATGTCTCTGTTATGATATTTTCATGTTTTCTTCATATCAGGTTAGAGGGACTCAAACCATGCTCATGGGGAATGTCTCGCATGCTTCTATTCATGATGTTGGTATAGTCGATCTGAAGTTCACTTCAGGAAAGACCGTGCGCCTGAAGAACGTGCATCATGTTCCCTCCATAAATAAAAATCTTGTTAGCAGATCTCTTCTATGTTGAGATGACTACAAGATTGTATTCAAGTCCAATAAATTTGTAATCTCTAAGTATGGAACCTTTGTTTGGCAAAGGTTAATATACCAATCCCTAAGAAGCGCAAGCTTGGAACAAAAACCATTGATTGTGTTTTTCTGGGCTATGCTTTCCATAGCATTGCTTATAGATTCTTGATAGTAAAATCTAAAGTACCTGACATTCAAGTTGGTACAATCATGGAGTTGACTGATGCGACTTTCTTTTAGGATATCTTTCCTATGAAGGATAAACCTAACTCATCAAATTCGGAGATACCTAGTTCATCTAATCAGGAATTTGCTATAATTTCCGAACCTACCATTCCAATTGAACACTCTAAAAGTCCTAAGGAGGATGATAATGAAACTCCTAAAAGGAGCAAGATACAGAGGACTGCAAAGTCCTTTGGTGATGATTTAAATGTGTACCTTGTGGATGACACTCCCACTTCCATTTTAGAAGCATATGCATCTCCTGACGCTGACTACTGGAAGGAAGCTGTCCGTAGTGAGATGGATTCCATCTTAGCTAATGGAACATGGGAGATCACTGATCTTCCTTATGGGTGCAAACCTATAGGATGCAAGTGGGTGTTTAAGAAAAAGCTTAGGCCTGATGGTACTATTGAGAAGTACAAGGCATGGCTTGTGGCCAAAGGGTATACTCAAAAAGAAGGTGAAGACTTCTTTGACACTTACTCACCTGAACCAGGGCGGATCGTTGTTGGAGGAACTAGAAGCTCTGGAGATGTCCTAGTTTTCCTTACTGCAAAGTTTAGAGATGTAGTTGTCCTTGAAATTTTAGGCGGCTTTAGAATACGAAGGGAGCGGGATCTAAATTTTCAACAGAAAAGTTGTGCTAGGAGAAAGTGTTGTATCTGGAGGGGTCGAAAGATCAGTGATGTTGGGGGGAGGAAGCTTGGTCCATGGTGACAGAGAGGTGGAACCTTTTTTCACCAGCTTTGGCATATCTCTTGGCATCCCAACCAACCCTGTCCCAGTCCATAAAGCTAGGCCTCCCCTGTCTCTTAGGGTTTGCTCCCTCCTACCAAAACTAGCGGCGGATGAGCTTGTCGGTTTGAGAGTGTTGGGGGTTAAAGAGATGGATCTATTGAGTTAGGGCATATTGCTGTATAGATGTCCATGGTTGGAGGTGGTATGAAACAAGGCTGGGGACGAGGCCCTGAATCTGGCAATTGGAGCAGATGCAACAACCTCAGATGCAGTAGCCTCAGATGCAGCAACAATAGAAGATGCAAGGTTTTGAGTATGGTCATATGCCTCCACCTCCTTATGGTTTTCAACCTCCACCCCCATATGGTTTCATGCCTAGGAACATCCCTCCCCCATGGGGTTTCCCTGGTCCATTTCCACCCTACCCACCTAGTCAGTAGTATGGTTTGAAATCAAACAAATGGGTTGGTCCTCAGCAGGGTGGTTCACAACAACATCAACAGTCTCAGATTAGTAGGGATAATTAGAAAGCAAAAGCTCAGGGAAAGGCAAAGAAGAAGCTTGTATCTCAGAAAGACCAAGGCCAATCTGGCTTTGATGTGCTTGCCCAGATGAATTACACCAGCTCAATATGTATGTGCTGTGGTGCACCAGGCCACCATCAGGCTGTCTGTGGGAGGCAATCTGTTTATTTCATTTGTAGGGTTCTTTGCATGTAAATCAAAAAAAATCTACCGCGAGAACACACAAAACCAAGATCTAATCTATGGACAAGCCAAGATCTAATATACGAGACCGGTGCAACAAGATCGTAGAGAACTAACCCTTGTAGATCCAAAGTGTTTAACAAGATCGGATTCTCGTGGTTGATGTAGTAGATCAGTTGCCGATCTCAAGATTGTGTAGACAATCCTTTCGGCGCCGCATTCTGGCAGCGCTTCCGCAGTCGATCACACATACGGTAGTCGATGAAGACCTTCCTCTCCCTTGTTCCAGCAGGGCATCGGAGGTTGTATATCTCCTTGGAATCCTAATAGCATGATGGTGTGGTGGTAGTGGCGGAGGAGGATAGATTTATGCAGGGCTTCGCCTAAGCCGGAGCAGGACGGTGGACGAGAGAGAAGAGAGGCGGCGGCTAGGGTTAGGCGCCAAGGGACAAGGGGTGTGTGTGTGGGGGGAGGGGGGTGCACCCAACCCCTCATTATATAGGTGGGGAGGGGGGGTGCATCCGGCCAAGGGTTCCCAGCCCAGGCCGTGTCCCCCCAACTCGGCCACCAAGGGGAGAGTTGGAACCTTTCCCACCAAGTCTTCCCTCTTACCAAAAACTAGAGTTTGACTTTTCAAACTAGGATTTGACCCTTTTACTAGTGTTGGCCGAATTGTCCCTTTAGGGTTTGATGCGGCTAGACCCTAGGGCATGCCACTGTCCAAGTGACCCCCTCCCGGGGTGGTGGTCCCTCTAGAACATTCTAGAAGTATTCGCTCAAAACACCGAAACTTTTCCAAAACCTCGGAAACCACTTTCCTTATATGAATCTTATTCTCCGGACCATTCCGGATCTCCTCGTGATGTCCTGGATCCAATCCGAGACAACTCATATTCCATATATACTTAAACAACATCGAATCCTTAAGTGTGTCTCCCTACGGTTCGTGAACTATGCAGACATGATTGAGACACCTCTCCGATCAATAACCAATAGAGGGATATGGAAATCCATATGGCTCCCGCATATTTCTATGATGACTTCGTGATCGAATGAACCATTTACATATGATACTAATAGCTGTGAGATTCGATATATTTTTAATGTGTTTTCTTGATGGTTTTCGTCTGGATTTGATGGTTTTCTAGATTTACCTAACGCTAATACTTCGGTTGCGAAGAAAACTTGGTTTTTAAGGTGTGTTTCAGGTTCTGAACATCAACAAAAGGGTTCAACAGCAAAAATACAATTTTCAGGCAAAAACAAGCAAATCCCTTTTTGGAAGCAATCGAGGAAGGCAACGAGTAACTTTAACGACCAACTATACGGCAGGAACATTTTTTCCGGCCATATAGTTGCCACCGTATAGTTGCCACTGCCTTCGTCTTGTTAAAACGAACAACTTTCATGAAGAGTCGGGGGGCAAAAAACACAACACAGTAGCCGATGTTCCATCCATAGAAAGAAGAGATCCGGAGAAGAAGGGGAAGACGTTCTTCATCTCGATCCACGATATTTGACCTCCTAGCCACCACACCCCCATAGCCATTACTTGTACTTGAGATAGATATCTTCACCTTGCAAGATTAGGATTGAGATTGTTTCTTCCTATCTTGAATTGTGTTGGATTGATTTTCTATTCTTATTGTGGATATCCACGGTAATATTAAGAAGAGCTCCCTTTATTTAATTATATCGACGGTGCTTTATTCTCTCATGTGTGAGTAAGCTCCTTTGGGCATGGGAGATGTAAGGGATTGGTGACATGTGATGCGCCTATATATTTTCCATTAGCTTGTGCTTGACTATCTGTGTGCCTAATGCTTGTTGTTCAATTAAGGGCCCAGACAACATGATACTTTGTTCTACATGATAGCTGTGAGATTTGACACATTTTTGATGGTTTCTATTGATGGTTTTCGTTTGGATTTGATAGTTTTCTAGCTTTACCTAACACTAATACTTTGGTAGCTAATAAAACTTGGTTTTTAATGTGTGTTTCAGGTTCTTAAAATCAACAAAGGGTTTTAACAATAAAAACACAATATTCAGACAAAAACAAGCAAGTCTCTTTTTGGAAGTAATCGAGGGGAGTATACAAAAGCTTTAATGAGAAACTATACGACGGGAATATTTATTCCAGCCGTATAGTTCCTGCCATATAGTTGCCATCGCCTCCGTCTTATTAAAAGGGACAACTTTCATGAAGAGGCGAAGGTCGAAAACAGAACACATGAGCCGCCATACCATCCAAAAGGGAGAAAGAAGATATCCGGAGAAGAAGGAGAAGACGTTCTTCATCTCGCTCCACGATCTTCGACCTCCTAGCTACCACACCTCCATAGACATTACTTGTACTTGAGAGAGAGATATCCACCTTGCAAGACTAGGGTTTGAGATTGTTATTCCCATATTAAATTGTGTTGTATTTATTTCTATTCTTATTGTGGATCTCCACGGTAATATCAAGAAGAACTCCCTTTATTTAATTATATCAATGATGCTTTCTTCTCTCATGTGTGAGTAAGTTCCTTTGGGCGTGGGAGATGTAAGGGATTGGTGAGATGTGATGTGCCTATATAATTTCCATTAAGTTTGTGGTTGATTTAATTACTATATTATGTATGCTTGATTATCGCTACGATACTTATTGCTTGTTGTCCAATTAAGGGCCCATACAACATGATACTTTGTTCTACATAGATAGGATCTTGTTCGCTAGCAGACCGGCTACCCCCGAGTGTCATGGGGATATCAATGGAAAACTAGTTTGACTCGAGGATCATGATGAACCATCATGCTTATTGCATTAGTCTGATCCAAGGAGCTTAATTTCTAAGCAACCTGAAGGATCTTAATCATCTAGTGACTGACCATGGTTGTGGTAATAGGCTAGTAGGATTATTGAAGTTGGGATGAAATCTACCAAGAGGATTTCTGGCTAATTATGGGTTGCTTGCCTACACACATACTTATAAGATTACAATTATTATACTTATCACTCATCCACCTGGCACATTTACTATCACCATGAACTGAATCTCCCTGTGCCTACTTTGCCATATGCAGAAAACAACAAACAAATCGTTCTTTACTTTTATGCTTTTTATTTCTGAAATTTACATTTTAGTTTTATTGAAATACATTCCTTTAATCCAAATTCTATTCTTATTTCAACACTTGCATTCAATTCACTCAAAGACCCGTGAAAACTTCGGGTGTGACAAAGACTTCACCCATAAACACTTACCTTTGGGATCCTTGTAGGATCGACCTCTTAACTTCAAAACTAGCTACAAACGATCTGTGCACTTGCAGCCATCAAGATATTTTCTGACGCCATTGCTGGGGAGCTAAACACTAAGTGTTTTTTCTCTTGACATTTCAGGTGTTACCACTACAAAATGGTCTGCCTAGGAGACAATGGGTCTACACACTCTGGTAGGACCTATCTACTGGATTATCTTGATCGCGTGCCTGCTCAAAGGTGCGAGGAAATTATTGAAAAACTTTTGAGATCGAATAAGGTTGAAGTTGAGAACCTGAGTGACTTCATGGAAATTATGTCCATTCACAGGAAAACTCCCAAGAAATCTTAGAAAACTCTTAGAGAATACACTGCTCCAAATTCAACTTTTGTAAAACAAACAATAGAATTTCCTAATCCCGGAGTTAGACAATATCGATTTGATGGTGAAATTATTAAAATTTTGCAGGAAAAGGCTTTCAGAGGAAGGGAAGATGAATACCCAGGAAGACATCTTAGAGAGTTCGACGACGTGATAACATCACTTGGACCAAAAGGTTTGCCTAGAGATTTCTGTCGCCTAAAACTATTTCGTTGGTCTCTCAAAGGTAAGGCTCTAGACTGGTTATATTCTCTCCCTCGACATTACATTAAATGTTGGGAAAACTGCATTGTTAAATTCATAAACATATTTAATCATTTTAAAAAGGTAAATGAAATTAGAAAAAATATAGGCAACTTTAGTCAGAATGTGGGAGAAAACTACCCACAAGCCTAGGATAGATTCTTTGGAATGATCATTAGTATTCCTAATCATGGCTATTCTGAATCAACTATTTTCCATTTATTTTACCATGGTCTTAATACACAATGTAGAGATTTGCTTGACTTCTCAAAAGGAGGATCGATAAATACTTTAACTATTAAGGCATGTTTGGAATTAATGTCTACTAGGGCTAAGAATGATTCTTTATATAATCCTAATTTTGGCACTAAGATGGAAAAAGAAATACTTCGTATAAATCCTGATCTTATGCCTGAAGTACGCAAAAGAATGAAAGAGAAAGGTATACCTTCTGAACTTGTTAAAGAAAACAAAGTAGATTTGTTACAAGTTTTTACTAAAGAGGATGGAACTAGAAAAGTTTTTCAAGAATCAAAACATCGACATGCTAAATCTCAAGTAATTTGCATAAGCAATTTCAAAGACATAAGAAGATTTTGGCAGATCTAAACAAAAATTATGACGAGATTGGCCAAGAAATAAAATTATTTCACAAGTACCTTAGTATGGTTGAAACCCAATGTGAACAAATAGCATCTGGTTATTAAATTTTCCTTCAAGATGATATTCATGTTTCTACTAATGTTGTTACAAGGAGAGGTGCAGTTGTTATAGGGCCTTTAGGACCACCAGAATATGAAGCTAAAAAAGGGCGAAGGAAAAAAGACTTGCTTAAATCAAGCCAATAAGATGACACGCTGGTGGATCCTCAGGATGAAACTGCTCAAGAAACACAAGACCAAACCTTGGAGGAGCAAAATGATGCATATGATGACAGTTATGACTCTGATGCAGAGACTGTTGATCTAAGAGAAGAAAAAGAAACAAGCAAAGAAGACGAGGTTGTTGCAATAGAAAAGAAGAAAACCTATAAGCAACAACAAAACAAAGCAACTAAAGAGCCTGATCCCCCACAAAAGGTAAAAGATAAGAATAAGAAAGGTGAGCAAAAGCTACCCTATCCAAATCATAAAAAGAAAGCACCGGATCAGGTAATCTATGACTCTTTCACAAAAGCATTAAGTGATCTTCGTCTAGAAATTCCATTTGCGGATGCAATAAAAGTTCCTATCTATTCGAAATTTCTCTGTGATATCCTTAATAGAAAGAAAGAAATAACTGAAATCATTGACATGGTGACTAGTTACCCTGCTAATGGGAAGCTATTGTCTAAATCAGGGGATCCCGGAATACCAACTATTTCATGTTCAATAGGCAAAACTGATATTCATAATTCCTTATTCACTCTATAAAAGGTTAGGATTATGGGAGTATTCCCCCACTTCTATCACTTTACATATGGCTGACAAATCCACTAAATAGCCTGTTGGTATGATTGAGGATGTTCTACTTAGAACAGATGAGCAAGTTATTCCCACTAACTTTATTATTCTTGAAATGCTAGAGGATGAAAAGTTATCTAATACTTGGAAGACCTTTTCTTAGCACTGCAGGAGCATCAGTTAATTGTGTTGAAGGAAAAATAATCTTCAATGTTTATGATGCCGAAATCATCTGGTATTTTTCAAAGAAACTAGAAGGGGGAGAAATGTATATTCCACCGGCAAAACGAGTTCATGTGGTAAGTGCCTTTGATAAAGGGCAACCCAAGGTAAGAATTTGAGAACAGAGAAAGGGTTAAAATATTCAACCGCTCTAAATAAAATTCTTAATGGGATCAACCCATCATATCAATAAAATAAAGTTAAATAATAAAAATTTCATCCCATTCCTACAACTTTTTCACAGACATTTTTGCGGAAGTGCGCTAGTGAAGATGCATCTGTCAAAAAGTAGTAGAAATATCGATTGAATAATCTTATATTTAGTGTAGAAAATAAAGTTTGAGTTTTATATATAGAAACTAGCTTAATCATATTGTCTAGATTAAAAAGTGAATCTGAAAATTTTGGCGAAAAAGCATGTTCCAGGAGTCGTAACGACCAACTATACGGCGGGAATATTTATCAGCCGTATAGTTATCGACAAAATTCTCAAAATAGGAGTCTCGAATACAGAAGGTTTAACGACCAATTATACGGTGGGACACTTTTGTCCGGCCATATAGTTGCGATATGGCGTGGGGAAACCCTAATTCTCACCGCCGCAACTATACAGCGGGAGCTACTTAACCCGGCCATATAGCTCCCGCCGTATAGTTGGGCCCGGCCACTTAATCGACTCGGGGCCGGCTAGGGTTCCTCCTCTCCTCATTATTTCTCTCATATTCTCTCTCCAAACCTCTCAAAACCCACCTAGAACTCTTGATTCTTCGCGGATTTCGTTCGTTTGAGTGGGGGAATCAACAGACGGTATGTTTCTCTCCCTATCCATGCTTTATTTGCAAAATTCCATGGTTGAAATCCTCGCACTGAATTAGTGGATGAACTCAAGCTTGATTGATTTTCTCTTTTGATTTCTCACATTAGGATTGAATTCCTCCACGTAGAATCGTTCATATATCATGTAGAAACTATATGCCTAAGGTTTTATGTTGAAATTTCTCAGTGCATAAAGATGAACAAGTTCGGTAGTATTTTTTGCGAGAGCAAGGGCCAACATGGTGAAGGTCCGGGGCTCCGGGCTGAGCTCGACAACAAGTACGCCGTGGTCTTAGCAAGGAAAGTGCTGCCTACACATTGGGCCTATGATGGCTTTCTCAACGCATCAGGGTTGAGGGCGGACTTCGACCATATGTGTGCGAATGCGGGGCTATCTAACCTCGCCTATGCAAGCCACTACACCTACGTTGAGCTCACCCATGAGTTCCTCGCCTCCTTCTACGACGACTACAAGGAGAAAGGTAATGCATGCACGGTGAGTTTCACCAACCAGCGGCCATATCAAATAACTTTCCATCAATTTTGTGAAGCTTTTGGATTCCCTCAAGAAGGGGAATCAACTGTTACAAACCTATATAGCGTCTCATGTGGAGAAACTTGGGAGGTTATTTTTGTTAATGGTGGCAGAGACTTCTACCAGAAGAAGGTGTCCACCATTCAGAACCCGACCATCCGCTACTTCTCCATGTTTCTTGCTAACACTTTGTTGGTAAGAGGAGATGCCGGCTCTATGGAAAATGCAGATATGGACATGATTACCAAGGCACTCTTCCCTGATGCACTGCAGAGTCCCACTCCTGCAGCTCTGTTCCTCCAGCACCTCCGCCACCAGAGCAACAAAAAGAAAGGTGATATTAGCATCGGTGGATTGGTAACACACCTATGCCAAGCCCGTGGAATTCAGATGCCTATTATGCAATCTGTTGATGGCTCCATACTTATGGATATCAAATATATAACTGCTTGTGGTTTCCTCAGTGTTTACCGAGTTAATAGGAGGCTCCAAGCCTATCAATTTGGTTATCTTGATGTTGTGCAGGATGAGCAGGTGCCATTACCTTGCCCACAAGCCTTCGCGGTTGTAATATCCCAGCATTAGAACTTAGAAATAAGCTGAACCTAGATGTGTGCATTGCATTCATGCATAGAAAATCCGAATAATTTTTGCGCTTTTAAAACAGAACTTATCAAATTGATTGAAGCTTCTTTTAACTTGATGGAATTGAAGTAGATCATCAAGTTAACCGTGATAAGTTTCAATATGACTTTTGATAAAACCTTATTTAGTTGAACATGATTTGGTCTAAGGGTAGACCAGATATAATAAAATGTCACTCATAATACATTGCTTAAATAATTAATCTCTGATCCTTAAGGGATTCTAACATCATATTCAACACAACAATTCATAAGTGCCAAGTTAAGATTACAAACTAAAGTAATAAAAAAATGTAATGACTAATCCTAACATATCTTATTCTTATCTATTCTTACTATGAGTACCATAGTAATACTTTACTTTAACTCTTTAATGAGATTGAGTTGGAAAGAGACTAATCAAGATCATTCACTAAATATCTTTCTTTCCATATCAATTTTTATGGAACTTATCTTAATATCTCTTGTTCATCAATGTTGAGTAATCCACCATTGATTTACAAATTCTTTAACTATCAATCCTTGATCTACTATTTCTTGATCTTATCATAACATATACTTAAATCTTTTAAAGAGGCCATAGTCCATAAATAACCTTAATCCAATATGAGATACTAAGAAGATAATTTCAAGATAATGGAAAAGTAGGATAGATAAAGCCTTGCTTAGCCAACTAAGAACTTAAGCAATAAATGATTAAAGGATTATAATGGTAATGCTTTAGCCACCTATATTGAATGCTTATATTTAGTATAAATAATAATGGTGGGCAGAACATGATTGGAACCTTAGTAGAGATAAGTTATCCTAGAGTAGTCATTGCAAACCACATAAATATAATTTAGGGATTGAAGTGTGAGTCATTAGAGTTAAGTGAATATAGGATGATATTATTCAATAAAAGCTAGTATAGCATAGAGTTATAGAAGTGGTGTTATTCATATTAAAGGATAGTCAACTTTAGAGAAAGGTAGTTGGATGCATATAACTATTAGAGATACATTAGTAATGAATGATTAAGGAAGATTTTGAGTAGATATTGAAGGAAATATTTGTTGGATGGAAAGTTATCAACAATATAGTAGTAAATACAACCAAGAAAGGATATGAGGAAGTTGTGAAATATTTTAGTATACAACTCATTTGAATCATCCATAAGTTTAGAAGGTTAATCAGTGAATGAGAATATTTCTATGAATTAAAACTCATCATATTAATTATGATGATAAACAGGAAAAAGGTAGTATATCTAGGAAAGGAATTCCTTAATAAGAAGTCTAGAGTTATGAATTATGGAAGATAATAATTCTTGGTAAATAATCAACTCCAAATCTTAAAACCAAGTAAAATATCCATTTCATATTAAGAATTCTCCATCTTATATCTATATCACTTGATAGGAACATTTCCCTACAAAAAATCACATAAACCCATCTCTGACAATTCCAACCATCATAATTGAATGTGCTCAAGAGTATATTTACAAATTTCTTTTTATAAAACATTCTAGATATAACTTTATATTATAAAAGCTAATGTCATCAAATATCCCAAACAGAAAATAATATGCTTAGTTATTGAATCTTTAACCACATCCATAAAGGAGTCTAAGTATATTAAACACCCTAAACCCTAGGGTAAATAATTATAATCCAAAATCCTAAACTTCCTTGTTTATCATAAAAGAATAGATACAATTTCCATTTTCCAAATCAACAGAAGTAGTAATGAACATATTCATTTCTTTTATATTTCATGCATCAAATAATGATCTAGGATCATTATGCATATAAAAATTTATATTCAAACTCTGAGCCAACTAGAGTTAAGAGTTATAAACAAATAAGAATACATCATTCAAGAAATTCATAACTAAAAGAGGAGAGAAAAATAATAAGAAAAGTTTCTACAAATTATTATAAAAGGGGTTCCTATTGATTAAATAAGAGGAATACAAAAAAATTATATAATAAAAGTTCACAAATGATACTAAATATATTTTAGTATTATTGCAATTATCCAGCAAATAAATCCTACCATGAAAAGTTCAAAATATAAATCAAATTCAAATCTGAAAATGAAAAGAGAAAATAGGAAAAGGTAAAAAAATAATAAAACCAAACCTGGCCGTAGCCCAACCCTACCTTCTTACCTAACGCCCCTATGCAGCCCACAATAGCCCAGCAACCAGCCCAACTCGTTTCCATCTGTGACTGACAAGTGGGACCAAAGGAGGACCGCGGGTTGAGCTGAAAGAATTGCCAGGGGGTTATCCGCAAAAGTTACATCGTCGTCATCCTCACGCACACAGGCAGCTCGCTGGAGGAGCTCGCCGCCGCTCGATGTCGTCGTCGTCAGCCGTGCGCCAAGATGCTCGCCGTCGTTCCAGAGGGGGATAAGAAGGCCACCACGACGCCCTGCCTCAATCCCTATCCCCAAATTCCTCCTTATCCTCTCAGATGCGAATGGGACCGAAACCCTAGCTCACCGGAACCACCCCTCGCCGTCGAACCACATCTCCCCACACCCTTCCAAGCAGCCATGGAGAAGAGCTGTCCTCCATAGATCCTCTGAGAGAAAGCCTGCATCAAGGGGAGCACTGGAGTGGACGAATTTGGTCGTTCTTCCTTGCGGCAGTTCGTCAGAAATCCTGTCAGAGAGCTCGCATGTCCTCGCCGACCTCTCTATCATCCTCAGGGTGAGTTCCTGAACCTTCCAGTATCCTTAAATCATCTTATCTCGTTGTAAATCGTCGTATCATCGTGTACCACCGTCGGCCAACGACGGAGCTCATCGGAGATGAGGCTCCGATGACCATTTCCGAGCGGCACCGCCACTTTAGGACTCAGCACGTTGCACCGATTCGAACTAGGTTCATTTCGTTTGCTGGGGCGCAGTAGATCGTCGCCGGCGAACAACCACTGACGGCGGTGGTGGTGCTGATGCCATCGCTACGTCACGCCGACGCCACCCTAGACCCAGTCAGCTAGTTTGACTAGTCTTTGTCTCGCGTGGCTGATGACATGGCCTTGGGCCCATGTGTCATCGACTGAGGGTAGAGAGAGGGTCAGTAACAAATACATTTTATTAATCTGAGAGCTAAGGTGGACAATGGCCCACGGGTCAGTGACTGAAGCTAGCTGTAGGTGCGGTGTAGAAAGTATTTCCTGTTTAAGAAATAGATAAAACGTTATAAACTTAATTATTAATATTCCAGAAATCAAATAAATGCTTAAATCTTGTGTAATTAATAACTTTTGATATATAATTCAGAAAAATATGTAGAATATATGAAAATTTGTAGAAAAATAAAATCTACAACTTAAACTTATTATCCAATATTATTATGATGATTATTTAAATAAATATTATTTAATAAAGGTTTAAAAAGTAATAAAAGTTGATAATTCAGATTTTAATAATTGTAAATGTTAATAATATAAATAAAATACCAAAAATCTTAGAAAACTAAAAATTATAATTTGAAACCATAATCTTGTATTAGTATTTCACTTAATTAAATATTCATGATTTATTAAGTAATTATAAAGTAATAAGAATTATAAAAACCATATCTTATTATTTATAAATCACAAAAATAAATGTAATATACCAAAATGATCACAAAAATAATATCTACATGTTAAAAATCTAATATTCTACTTTTGAGTCAAATAAAAATTCAAATATTATAATAACTCAAATTTAAACTTATGTACTTCATTAATAATTCATATAAGGATAAATAAAATTTATTAATATTCCTGAAATGAGTCAAATAAGTCTGATAAATAGTATTAGTCTTAAATTTAATAATACAAGGCCATAATGGTTTCAAACATTATAAATACCTTTTATTTAAATTATCCTCAACCTTGAGGGAAGATTATATTCTCAAAGGATTCCAATTCATGATAAAAACCTTAAAGAATAACTAGTGAATAAATCAGATCATTCCTATCTACTTTAAACACCAGATTACAAAAACTACCACCACACTATAATAAATCCATAAGTAGTTAAGTAATATTATATTTTGGTTTATAAACTATAACCACTCATTTATAAAAGGTAAATGATACTCCATTATAAAATCAAGAAACCACTACACTAAGTAAAAGGATCACCAATATTAAGTAACCTAAAGGAAACATTCCAGATACACAAGATACAAATGTTATAAGTATTATCCTTTCAAAGTTATCTATATTTTAAAGTTAACTTTAGTCTCCAAAAATCTAAATATAATACAATAAACATTACTATTTATTTTATAGTTAACTTTGGTCTGAAGTAGTTAAGTTATAAAAAAAACATCTCAAAACCAAACCATTCGAGCAAACATAAATAACAGCTACCCAACTCAACTAACCCCAAAGCTTGTTTAAACCTTAGAAGAGAAACCTTTTCTTCGAAGGTTATTCTTTTTGCCACTTCAAACAAGAACTCTTATATAAGCAATTTTGACTAGTATTTCATAAGTATGTATTTTATTGCTGCATATGTGTTGCTCACAACCACTTATAAGCCCTAATAGAAGAACAAATGTGAAACTTATCTAAAAGGACCACACATTCCAAAGTAACCATTTCCGGAATCCAAACCCTAGGACAACGTTATTCCCGGGATTTGTGTTTAGAACGTGCATCACATTACTTATGCATAAAAGCATATTGATTCTTTAAACATTAGTCCTTACCGGACCAATGATGCTGATTTCAGATCTTGGATCTTATAATTACTCGAAGACCGTGAGTGCATATTCTTGCAATCACAAAAGGCAAGTTCACACTTGCTCATGTCCTTTGTTTATTTTATGTAAAGTATTTTACAAATCCAGTGTTGTTATCACCTGCATTTGAAAAAGGTCTTAAAACACTATTTTTAATAATAATGTGAACTATTGATTACTGATCCAGGGTGATCAGCTAATCTATTAAATCTGGCAGTTGGAATACCACTGTTCAAAACTATATCACCTAGGACTTAACAACCAATGTCGCCACTGATTCTTGTGTCGTATATTACGCGTTGACCATGAGATTTGGAATGGGACGGAGAAGTCAGCTGTATCTTCTTCCTCTCGCATGAGGTCGTATGTGCAGGTCGTTGTTGTTATCCTGGTAGCGTGGATATTAATTGGTAATTCGTAGAGGATATGCAGCATATGGGTGGGAACCCTCATCGTCCCACGATAGTTCTGGCATCTAAAGGTTTGTACAAACCATTGTCGTAATTCATTATGTGGGCATGGTGTACACCAAGGAGGCATGCAGGGTCGCGAAGGAGGCAGTGATTGGCTTGGACCAACTACTGGGCCCCACATCATGGAATTGTGGACGGGAAAGTACGCCCGGTTGTGCAACAAGGAGTTGATCTCTCATGGGTAAAGTAACGCACCTCTGCAGAGTGTAAGAACTATAACTTGTTACTCCCTGTTCCGGGAAGGAGCTACGAACGCGGCAGGAAAGGAACTCCATGAAAGTTCTGGTCAACCTGTGAAGGCTGATTGTCATAGTTCTTCGGAATAGTGCCAAGGATTTATAATCCTAGGTGGTAGTTAGAGCACCAAACTTCCCACCTTGCATATAATGAACTTGTTGGGTAACGTTGTTACTCATTCTTTCCTTTGAACCCTTGCTTAGACTCTAAGGATCCCGAAGACATGCCAATGTATGCAGCCGAATGCCAAGAAGACGTGTTCTACGAGGAACCTGATCTATCCGGAGGAGTTGAAGGCGTGGACTACGAGATCCGCTATGTTGTCGATGAGAACGAGTCCACTTAAGTGTCTAGTTAGTAGTACCTAACGGATCTGAGCAGCATGAACTCTATAGAATAAGTTGTTGAGCCCCCTCCTAGTCGGAGTTGTTACTCTTAACTTTCCGCTAAATACTTTATATTTTGGTTTGTAAGTTGAATCTTTTGGAAGTCTTGAACTTCCGATATTGTAACAATAATAATGTGTGTACTTTTGTAATATGGACCCGCAATGTTTCTGTTGTACCACTCTGAGGGGTGTGATATTTACGGAACGGTGTTCTGTGAATGTCATGTCAACGACTATAGTGTACTACACATGCAGTGGTATGCTGGGTCACCGCAGAACCCTCAACGTCCCACGATAGTTCTGACATCTAACGGTTTGTACTACTCGCAAAATAATACTAACAAGTGAAGGGGGTTTTTGTAGTAGGACACTAAGCTCTAGGGTTGTTTTGCAAAAAGACAGATTTACCTCTACTAAGTTTAGAAACTAAGAAAGCTAGTTGAAGTTTTATAACACCCAAGTGGGAACTTGTATATCATATCACAACTATGTTGTGGTCAAGTCAAAATCTCAATTCATTTCACAAGTCACTTTGAAAACATCTGACGGGGGAACAGTATGGACACTCCAACAATCCATAACCGCGGACGTGGCTATTTGAATAGTTTGACACTCTGCAGAGATTGTACACTTTCACCACAACATTCAATACATCCGTCAGGAACAAATCCTGAATTCACCATACTCAGTATGCGGATAATCAATCCTAACCTTTCAATTACACGCCCTAGTATAAGCACCTCTCCTGTGAGTTTGGCCTCCCAACCATGACCAACTGTCATCTTGGGTACTCCACAGGTGGACAATCTTCACAAGGTAGCCTCAGCTCAAACCTTGGCCGTGAGGGAACCAATACTAAGGTATATAAGTTTCCAGTCAAGCCCTACTCAATTCTCGGGTATTGTGGTTGTACGGTAAAATTGGAATGGTATTGCATCCAGACAAGCATCAGTTTTATAAAGCGCTAAGGATCATGCCTCAACATTTTCATCATCCAAATCATCTGGTGTTCGGAAACACATGTCAAAACATCTCAATAGAATGATCCATCATTCCAAGGTTTTCATAACCATTTTTCCACCAAACATTCCCATCTAAAGTTGATCAAGTTTTATGCTTAGCACTAGCATCTACAAGTGGGGGTAAGTACTAATGAGGGGTGGTAAACTAGTGGAGTTTAACTAGGTTCAATCTCATACCTTAGGATGACATAAAGATTTTCTAGCTTAGGCCAAATTTTATGCTCTTTATGCAACCTTCAGTTGTCTTACTAGTATCTACAATTTACTCAAGTAAACTCTAAGTAAGAGCTTTGATAAAGAAATAAGGTAGCAAGCTTGTAAGTAAAACTAGGATTGGGTGTCATCAAATGTGTCTAACCAAGCATGCTTAGTGCATTGCATAGGTTATTTCACTCTAATAATTGCAAGTGTTAGCTTGCTCAATAAACTAGTAGTATTAGGCTTGCACAAGTATTAGTAGAAGCTTGCTAAATTGCAAGTGTTAGCTTGCCTTGTGCAGAGCAGTGGTTCAAGTTCTCCTCGGCTTCTTCTTTGTAGTATCCTCCTTCCTCCCCGTATCCATGGTCGGTACTAGCGTCTATGAATAAATACGAGGTACACAATCACCAAACAATACTTAACTACTTTCAATCATCACACACAAGGGTTCTATAGATGATCTAGCACCATCACTAATATTACAAGATTATTTCTTTTATTTTTAGAAAAGTAATTTCTAGTCATTGAAAAACTACTTAAGATTTAATATTCTCCAAAACAAATATGGGATCATGTTGACACATGTCATCACCACATATTTCAGTACATTGTAATGCGATTCAAAGTGGTGTCACAATTTAATAAGATTTAACCTTTTATTTCAATTAAATAAAGTGACTAGAAATGCCTATGTGGCATTCTTTTATTACTTGAACATAATTTCTCTAAGTAAACCCATATGTTTTTATATATTCTGAAAGGTATGATCAAATGTGATTTTTGAGAGTTGGAATCAACTCAAAAGCTATTATGATTTAAATTTTAAAAATGTTTGAATGCAGAAAAGATTCTGCCTTGTTATTTTTACCAAGGTTGCTCTATAGATTCAAATGATTTGAATCCAACGGGCTTGGATTAAGCATTTCAATATCTTTCTAACACAATTGGTTTCATTCAATTTGGTTCACTGAATCGAGCTGGGTTGATTTTTGAAACTGGGTACAGAACTAGGTTTGAACTAAAATGGAAAAAGTTAAATTCAAACGACTGGGCTGCGCGGGAACTGCTAATGGGCCGGCCCAGTGTCACTCCGTGGAGCGGGGCACAACTGACAGGGGGGATCTACTGGCCAGTGATTCTTTAAACGCGAAGCGGTACGGGGCAATCTCGTCCGCACGATCTAAGTCTAATCGAACGACTGCTACTCATCGTCCATGTCGGGTGATGCCGGCGAGACAGAAACCTAACGCAGCAGGTGGGGGTCTTCGGGGGCTCACCAGGGCTCAGGCGAGGGTCGGCGATGCGGGCGAACGACGAAGTCGACGACGGCGAACCTCCTGGTACCAGCAGCTCCTCCTGGGGTGGACGAAATCAACGACGTCCTTCTTCTCCAGAGGCGGTCTGCTCCGGCGCAATTCCGGCGATGCGCTGCTCGACTTGCTCCGGGAATGGGGTGGAACGATCAGTGAGGTGAGGGGAGTGAGATGGTGTGCTCAATTCGGCTGGGGGTCGTCTCCTTTTATAGGCTCGACGGTGAGACAGAACGAGATGGGCAGACGACGGTGGCGACACGGCTACGGGCAGCTAGGGGCATGGCCGAGGGTGGCGATCGTTCGGTGGTCTCCTGGCGATGTTCTAGGGTTTTAATGCGCGTGTAGGGGCGGTGGAAATGGTCGGGAACGCTCGATGCTCTGCGAGGCAGAGGCGGCGTTTTCGACGGTGAGCGGTGGCTATGGGGCACAGGCGGTGAAATGGGCATGTCTGGTGGTCTCCTGGGACGGTAGGGAGCATGCTGGCGGGCGACGAGGGCTCGAGGTGGTCGGGTTGCGTGGGAACGGTGTGTGCTCTGCGGTGCACGTCGGCATGGTCGACAGCGGCACGGGCGCGGCGTTCCTGGCGGTTCTGGTCCGGGTCTTCGAGCTAGGGCTGGTCGAGAGGGGGCGGTGAGACACGGGCTACCTCCCAGACAAGGTTGGCATGGCTAGTTATTCCTCTAGCCTGCTGTCCACACTAGGGTGACATGGGTGCTCTCGGCCTGTTCACCATTGATGATATTGGCAAGCTTACAGTGGGGCTAGAGCTTAGTTAAGTTTTCTAGATGATCTACTGAGGCTAGTGTAACTAGAGAGGGAACAAGGTTGGCTCAAATCAGTGCTCCAAATAGTGTTTTGATTTTGTTTGATTTGCATCTGCAAGGTGTTTGATCAAATGGCCGCATGAATTCAAGTTTTGAATTTTGAAAATATTTTTGGTGGGTGTGCTAGGAATGTGCTGGTGAGTCTGTAGATGCTTGGGTTTTGAAAGTTGAGCTTGTTTGAGTGGTTTTTGAAAAAGCGGGATCTTCCCATATGAAATAGATTCAATTTTAAACTGTCATTTAAACTATGCATTTAAATGTTTTTGGATGATCACAAGGTGGGACTTGATACTTTGTTATGAGTACTATCAAGGGGTGCAAAGATCCAAACAAGTTTCTGTTAAGTTCTGAAAGTTAGAGATAGACAAAGTAGGCATGGGAGTTAATTTGGCCAAAGTGACCATTCACTTAATTTGTTTGTTTTGATTTATTTGTCTTTGGGAAAAGTGTGGGGATTGTTTAGATGATGTTTATTTCACCTAAGAATCATTTTACAAGCAAATAAACACATAATCATGGCAATTCAAAAGAATCCAAATTGTAATGCATACACATAGGAATGCTTTCATATTTTTAATTGGAAAAGTTTTTGTTAACCCTAATTTTGGTGATTAGAGTTTGATGATTCTAGTTTAATATTTTTGGGATGTTACAAACCTTCCCCCTTTAAACAAAATCTCGTCCCGAGATTTGAAAAAGGACGAAAAGATTACCTAGGAGTTGAAGAGATCGGGAAACTCCGTCCTGATGTGATCTTCGCGCTCCTAGGTAGCTTCCTCTTCTGTGTGGTTGCTCCACTGAATCTTGAGAAACTTGATGCTTCGGGTTCTGGTAGTTCTGAAAGCTTCTTCCAAAATACGGATGGGTACTTCGGGATAGGTCAGGTCATCGTTGATCTCTATGGTCTGGTGATCAATATTCTTGAACACTTTAGTCTTCTCCGGGACTTCGAGACACTTGCGAAGTAATGAGATACGGAACACATTGTGCACGGCTGACATCTCTTCGGGTAGTTCCAATTGATACGACACTTCTCCTCGATGGTTTAGAATCTTTAAGGGTCCGATATATCTAGGGGCTAACTTTCCTTTCAGCTGGAAACACTGCATTCCCTTCAATGGCAACACTTTCAGATATACAAAATCTCCTATGTTGAAGGCGAGGTATCGACGTATCTTGTTGGCATAACTCTTCTGTCTGGACTGGGCGGTCCTGAGGTGCTCACGAATCTTGTGAACCTTCTCCTCTGCTTCTCGTAGGATATCGGGTCTGAAAATCTGACTCTCTCCTACTTCCGACCAGTTCAAAGGGGTGCGACACTTTCTTCCGTACATAAATTCAAATGGGGCCATTTGCAAACTAGCTTGATAACTGTTGTTGTACGAAAATTCTGCGAACGACAGATAGTCTTCGCACTTAGATCCATATTCTAACACACATGCTCTCAGCATATCATCGAGTATTTGATTTACTCGCTCCGTTTGTCCATCGGTCTGAGGGTGATAAGGCGGTGCTGAAATCTAGGCGGGTTCCTAAACCTTCTTGGACTTTCTTCTAGAATCTTGAGGTAAACTGAGTTCCTCGATCCGATACGATGTTCTTGGGGACTCCATGCAAACTGACGATTCTAGCGATGTATAACTCCGCTAGCTTCAAACTCTGATATGTGGTCTTGACAGGTAAGAAATGGGCGACTTTGGACAATCTGTCCACTATGACCCAAATAGAGTCATTTCCCCTACTAGAAGTAGGCAATCCGGTGATAAAGTCCATTCCAACGGAATCCCATTTCCATTCCGAAATCTGTAATGGTTGCAACAATCTAGCGGGTCTTTGATGTCCTGCCTTGACTCGCTGACATATATCACATTTGGCGATATAGCTTCCGATTTCTCTCTTCATCTTATGCCACCAAAATTGCTCCTTCAAATCTTGATACATCTTCGTTCCTCCGGGGTGGATAGAATAAAGAGTATCATCTTTCAAAATAACTTCCTTCAACACAGAATCTGCTGGTACACAAAGGCGTCCTTTGTACCACAAAACTCCTTCTTCGTCTTCGGTGAATCCGGGTACTTTGCCTATACCGATACAACGCTTGATTCCGTCGATACTAGCATTTCCTTTCTGCGCCTCTTTAATCTGGCTGATCAAAGTGGGTTGAAGTTCTATGCTAGCCAAAAATACTTCACTCACTAATTCCATTCAAAAATCTTCCATCTGTTTGTGCAAGCTTGGTTGCTCCTCCAAAATCATGGAGTTCAAGCGGCACGGCAATCTGCTAAGGGCATCTGCTACCACGTTGGCTTTACCGGGGTGATAGTGAATGTCCAGGTCGTAATCCTTGATTATCTCAATCCATCTTCTCTGTCTCATATTCAGATCCTTCTGAGTGAATATATACTTCAGACTCTTGTGATCCGAGTAAATCTCACAACGATTTCCCATCAGGTAATGCCTCCATGTTTTCAGGGCTAGAACTACGGCTGCGAGTTCGAGGTCATGGGTTGGGTAATTTTGCTCATGTTGTTTCAGTTGTCGAGATAGATAAGATATAACTTTGCCTTCTTGCATTAGCACACATCCTAGACCGATCTTGGATGCGTCACAATACACGTCAAAGGGCTTCGTGATATCCGGCATGATTAAGATTGGGGCTCAGATCAATCTCCTCTTGAGTTCTTGAAAACTCGCTTCACATTTGTCGTTCCATTGAAACTTCTTGTCCTTCTTCAGCAATTGAGTCATGGGTCTGGCGATACTCAAGAATCCTTCTACGAACTTGCGTTAATATCCCACCAATCCGAGAAATGCACGAACTTGGGTTTGGGTGGTTGGGGCTTGCCAATATTCGACATCTTTATCCTTTGCAGGGTCAACGGCAATTCCTCCGGCTGATACAATGTGGCCGAGGAATCCTACCTCTTGTAACCAGAATTCACATTTGCTAAACTTGGCATACAGCTGATGCTCTCTAAGGGTTCCAAGAATGGTACTTAGGTGTATCTCATGTTCTTCTTCCGATTTGGAATAAATCAGAATGTCGTCGATGAAAACAACGACAAACTTATCCAGGAAGTCCATAAAAATCTTATTCATGAGATTCATGAAATAAGCGGGGGCATTGATTAATCCAAAAGACATGACAGTATACTCGTATAATCCATATCTGGTGGTAAAGGCAGTCTTTGGAATATCCTTTGCACGAATCTTGAGTTGATGATAGCCAGTTCTAAGATCAATCTTAGAAAACACAATGGCACCGGTCCACTGATCAAACAAATCTTCTATCTTGGGCAATGGGTACTTGTTCTTGATGGTGACATCATTCAACTTCCGATAATCCGTACACAAACGGTTACCTCCATCCTTCTTGTCCACAAACAAGACAGGTGATCTCCATGGTGACGCACTTGGTTGAATCAATCAAATTTCCAACATGGAATCCAGTTGCTTCTTCAGTTCTGCTAGTTCCGACGGGTTCATACTATAGGGTCTCTGGGCTATGGGTCCTGTTCTGGGGATTAGTTCAATGATAAACTCGATATCCCGATCTGGGGGCATACCAGGAAAAACATCTGGAAATACATCGGGGTATTTGCAGACTATCCGGACTTGGTCAATGGTAGGTTGGGCTATACTCTTGTTGCACTTGAATTGGCGAGGTAAGGTTTCAGATATATGCTCCACTGATATTCCAGCGGTACTGGTCATGGTTATGGCTTTCTTGGCACAGTCAATCAATCCTTTATGTTTGGACATCCAATCCATTCCTAGTACTACTTCCAAACCTTTAGTTCCGAGTACTATCAGATTAGCATAAAAATCTATGCCATGGATTCAGATAGGGACGGCTTTGCAAATTTGCCTAGCCTTGGTGGTTGAACCGGGGATTTTAACAATCATAACATGCTTCCGTTTTGTTGGTTGAATCTTACTAGTGCAGGAAAATTCTTCGGTGACAAATGAATGCGATGCACCCGAATCAAACAACACTCTTGCAAGTACTGAATTAACAGAAAACATACCCAGCACGACGTCTGGCGCTTCCTGAGCTTCTTCAGCATGCATGAGAAAAAGACGGCCATCGCGGTTGAGGGAATTCCCTGGGGCAAACCTTCTTCCAGGCTGAACACGACGCTGTTGCTGAGCTGGGGCATTGGTATTGGGGGCTGCAGCATTCTTCTTGTTGGGGCACTCGTTGGAGTAGTGACCCTTATTTCCATAGTCATAACAAGTCACTTGCGACTTGTCCTTTGCTGCAACAGGCACAACATTGCTTCCAGTCCTCGGGGCAGTGTTGGTGTTGGCGGTAGCATTGTTTTTGTTGAACTTGGGTGGTGAACGGTTGAAATTGTTAGGGTTGTTGGGGTTGTTGTGATTTCCTCCGGGCCTTGGGTTTCCACGGTTGGGATAGGTCGAACGGTTCATCGGGGGTCTGTTGGTTCTCGGGGCAAATCCTGGAGATGGGTTTGGGCGATACTTTGGGGTCTGATGGGTTCCTGGCTGATGCATCATGCGACGCTTGCGGTTCTCATTGGCCTGGTTGATCTTTCCTTCCATCTGGATGGCAGAGTCGACAAGGGCTTCAATATCCACAAAAGGGATATTGACTAACACCGTCTGCATCTCATCGTGCAGACCATTCAAGAATCTTTCTTTCTTCTTGGCTTCCGTGTCGATCTCATCCAGGGAATACCTAGCTAATGACAAGAATTTGTCACGGTATTCCACTACAGTCATCCGTCCTTGCTTCAGTTCTCTGAACTCATCTCTCATTATCTTGATCAAACCCGGTGGCACATGGGTTCTGCTGAACTTGACCCTGAATTCCTCCCAGGTCATCATTTGTCCTCCGGTCATTGCTCGAACGCTGTTCCACCATGCTCTGGCATCTCCGGCTAGATAGTGGGTGGCGAACAAAACTTTCTCGTTAGCTTCCACTCCGGCGACTTCTAGGTTGTTTTCCATGGTTTGCAGCCAATCGTCAGCGTCTAGGGGCTCTTCTGACTTAGTGAAAACAGGTGGGTTGGTGTTCTGGAAATTCTTAAGCTTAGATCCATGGTTGTCCTGATTTCCGTGGCCTTGATTTGAAGGGTGGCTAGGTTGGCTTGACGTTCGGCTCTTTCAGCTTCGCGGTCAGAAACCAACATTTGCAGGATCTGCAACATCGGGTTCGGGGATGAACCACTTCCTCCGCGAGGCATCTGAAGATTGAGATAGATCATGAGAAAAGAGGGAAATTTCTAAGGTTGAGGGACTTTGAAAAGTTTTTAAAGTTTCACTCTGATTTTTTTAGCAACTTGCTTTTCATTCATTCATTCATTCATAGCACACGATACAAACACACACCACAAAGAAAGAAAAGCAGATGGTTTTAAGAACCATTCTGGAAACTACGATACAGTGGGACCGAATACTACTCACTACGCTAGTGCTCAAGTGCTACTACTCTTCGGAGTTGGTGTAGTCGTCATCCTCATCATCCTCATCCCCATTGATGAAGGCGAAATCATCCTCATCGGTGAAGAAGTCCATAGCCTGATCCTCCAGAAAATCATCATCGCTGAGATAGGAGTAGGGGTCTCCACGAACATCTTCTCCGGCATTCTCCCTTTCCTCCAACTGCATATCTCTCTCATGGATGGTCTCCTCCAAATCCGAGATACGGTGGCGAAGACGGGCATTGATGCGCTCCTTCTTGTCAAGCTGACAGCAGCAAGACTTGCGATCCTTCGCTAGCATGGCGATGGTCTGATCCTTCGTCTTGATGATGGCGGACTTTTGGTTGGAGTAGTCACGGCAATTATCCAATTCCTGTTGATGATCGTACATCATGAAGCTAAGGTGGTCCAACTGAGTCTTCAGCTCGGGGTGGTATGGGGCTTCTAGTGGCTGTCCATTAGCTTCACGCCTTGGACAAAACTCAAAGCGGGTACCCTTGATCTGGTTGATACTCTACCCACACAGACGGGCAAGAGCTTCCTGCATGGCCCTGGCAAGTCCATCTAGCCAGTTGTTCTCTCTTAAGGTGAACTGAATTCCCTCGGCAGTGGGAGGTTCAATCTTTCCTCGGAGACTTGCAACAATTAGCCAATGCAGATCTTCTCCTCCTTGATCATTGAGCCGAGCTCCAAAGAACTCGGGGTGCGGACGCTCCAGAAGTTCCGAAAACTGGTCCAGATCCCGCTCAAAGATAGGGTCTCCTCCATTCCCCAACTGATAAGACTTGTTGTACTTCACGTCCATCTAAAAGAATATAAGATGGGTAAGTTAGTAGAGTGATCAAGTGTGTAGAATTTTATGTATTTTGTAAGAGTTTTTGAGGAACATGAATTTTTATGAAAGAATCAAGGTGATAAGAATGGGAATAAGTTTTTGTAAATATTTGCTTCCTTTGGTTTTGAAACTAAGTTTTTTATTCAACGTCCAGTTTAATTAGGGTCTCCTATGGTCAGGATGGCTCTGATACCAACTTGTCAACACCCTGATTTTTAATCAAAGATGCCTGTTATGCCATACATCGCAATCCCAGGATTACCATTTTTGCGAGACATAACAGATTTGGATACCACAGTACATCATCCATTACAAACCATATATAAGGTCTTACACAAATAAGGATCTCATGATCCAGTTCTTAATACAACTCAAGCAGCGGAAATACGCAATAATAAAGGTAGCGTAGGCAAAGCTCCATCTTCGGGGTCACAGGCAATGCTGACGATGGGAGATGATCCTAGTTGTCGTAACCTTCCTGGGGTCCTTCGTCCTGATACTCCTCTTCATAGTCTGGCCACGGGAATAGCCAGGGACAAAGCCATGAGTACTCTTTAAGTACTCGCAAACTAATACTAACAAGTGAAGGGGGTTTTTGTAGTAGGACACTAAGCTCTAGGGTTGTTTTGCAAAAAGCCAGATTTACCTCTACTAAGTTTAGAAACTAAGAAAGCTAGTTGAAGTTTTATAACACCTAAGTGGGAACTTGTATTTCATATCACAACTCTGTTGTGGTCAAGTCAAAATCTCAATTCATTTCACAAGTCACTTTGAAAACATCTGACGGGGGAACAGTATGGCCACTCGAACTGTCCATAACCGCGGACGCGGCTATTTGAATAGTTTGACACTCTGCAGAGATTGTACACTTTCACCACAACATTCGATACATCCGTCAGGAACAAATCCTGAATTCACCATACTCAGTATGCGGATAATCAATCCTAACCTTTCAATTACACGCCCTAGTATAAGCACCTCTCCTGTGAGTTTGGCCTCCCAACCATGACTAACTGTCATCTTGGGTACTGCACAGGTGGACAATCTTCACAAGGTAGCCTCAGCTCAAACCTTGGCCGTGAGGGAACCAATACTAAGGTATATAAGTTTCCAGTCAAGCCCTACCCAATTCTCGGGTATTGTGGTTGTACGGTAAAATTGGAATGGTATCGCATCCAGACAACCATCAGTTTTATAAAGGGCTAAGGCTCATGCCTCAACATTTTCATCATCCAAATCATCTGGTGTCCGGAAACACATGTCAAAACATCTCAATAGAATGATCCATCATTCCAAGGTTTTCATAACCATTTTTCCACCAAATATTCCCATATAAAGTTGATCAAGTTTTATGATTAGCACTAGCATCTACAAGTCGAGGTAAGCACTAATGAGGGGTGGTAAACTAGTGGAGTTTAACTAGGTTCAATATCATACCTTAGGATGACATAAAGATTTTCTAGCTTAGGCCAAATTTTATGCTCTTTATGCAACCTTCAATTATCTTACTAATATCTACAATTTACTCAAGTAAACTCTAAGTAAGAGCTTTGATAAAGAAATAAGGTAGCAAGCTTATAAGTAAAACTAGGATTGGGTATCATCAAATGTGTCTAACCAATCATGCTTAGTGCATTGCATAGGTTATTTAACTCTCATAATTGCAAGTGTTAGCTTGCTCAATCAACTAGTAGTATTAGGCTTGCACAAGTATCAGTAGAAGCTTGCTAAATTGCAAGTGTTAGCTTGCCTTGTGCAGAGCAGTGGTTGAAGTTCTCCTCGGCTTCTTCTTCGTAGTATCCTCCTTCCTCCTCGTATCCTTGGTCGGTACTAGCGTCTATGAATAAATACGAGGTACACAATCACCAAAAAATACTTAACTACTTTCAATCATCACTCACAAGGGTTCTATAGATGATCTAGCATCATCACTAATATTACAAGATTATTTGTTTTATTTTTAGAAAAGTAATTTCTACTCATTGAAAAACTACTTAAGATTTAATATTCTCCAAACCAAATATGGGATCATGTTGACACATGTCATCACCACATATTTCAGTACATGGGAATGTGATTTAAAGTGGTGTCACAATTTAATAAGATTTAACCTTTTATTTCAATTAAATAAAGTGACTAGAAATGCCTATGTGGCATTCTTTTATTACTTGAACATAATTTCTGTAAGTAAACCCATATGTTTTTATATATTCTGAAAGGTATGATCAAATGTGATTTTTGAGAGTTGGAATCAACTCAAAAGCTATTATGGTTTAAATTTGAAAAATGTTTGAATGCAGAAAAGCTTCTGCCTTGTTATTTTTACCAAGGGTTGCTATATAGATTCAAATGATTTGAATCCAACGGGCTTGGATTAAGCATTTCAGTATCTTTCTAACAAAATTGGTTTCATTCAATTTGGTTCACTGAATCGAGCTGGGTTGATTTTTGAAACTGGGTATAGAACTAGGTTTGAACTAAAATGGAAAAAGTTAAATTCAAACGACTGGGCTGCGCGGGAACTGCTAATGGGCGGGCCCAGTGTCACTCCGCGGTGCGGGGCGCAACTGACAGGGGGGTCTACTGGTCAGTGATATATTGGAACATTCAAGATAATGAGTCAAAACAAAACTATAGCTTATGCTTTAGAGTTACCATCAAGATTGGCTCAAGTGCATAATGTTTTCCATGTGTCACAACTTCGCAAATGTTTGGAAGTTCCTGATGATGCAATAACACATCAAGAGATAGAACTACAAGCATACCTGACTTATATTGAAAACCCCTGCAAGATTCTGGAAAAAAACTGGAAAAGATTGAGGAACAGGGCAATCAAATATTGCAAGGTACAATGGGACCATCACCCTGAGAGAGAAGCCACATGGGAGAAGGAAGAGGATTTAAGAAAATCTTATCCAGAACTATTCAGGTACATCTCCACAAACTTCGGGACGAAGTTTAATTTAAGGGGGGAAGTCTGTAACATCCCAGTATTTAGGACCTAACGAAGGGTAGATTTTGGAATAGGTATTGTTGCATGCATTCATTTGTGAAAATGCGGGTAAACTTTTTGCCAAATAAAAACCTTGAGTGATCAATGTTTCTTTCTTACTTTGAGAGTAGGTTTAGTCTTAAAGGAGGATTGCTATAAACTTTGAGATGATCTCAAAGGAATTATGGGTGTTTTGAAACCAGTTTGGATTTTAAAACTTAAGTGAATTATAATTTAAATAATTTTGATTTAAGATTTGAATCTTAAATTAAATATGAGAAAGGTATGATAACTTAAATCTTATCTAAAAGCAATATGGTATATGAAGTACATTTCTTATTTAGAAACAAACTACAAAGAATAACTTACTAAAGTTATTCCAAACTTTACAATTCACACAAGAGAAAAGAATAAAATATTCTTTATTAATAAATATATAATCTTCATTACAAAGAAACCAAATAAAGATTACAAGAATTATAAAAGGAAAATTACAAAAGATTAAGAAAAGTACATTGGTATATCTCTACTAACTATCCTATATCTAAACTACACTAAATCTTCATCTTGATCTTTGTACCTGCAAAACAAAGATTAAATAAGAAACAAAATAAGATTAGTGTTAATATATAATTCTCTCAGATATGTCAGTCAGGTGCACTTGACAATCTCATCATTAAGAAATGATAAAGGGGCAATTTTCACCAATATGAAAGACTTCATCTTTCATAAATTCAAAGCCAGAATGCAAATGACAGCCAAAAGGGACCAATTCACCAGCCAGTGTAAAAGTAATTTGGTAATGGTAAGTTCACAAATTCTGAACCTATCCACATGTGCATAGCAGGCACACAAGCTGCACACACACAGCATGCAAAAGGGTGAGCTGTCGACCTCACAAGCACAGCCAGCATAACAAAACCACAACACAGTCGTGGAGATGCACCTCAGTGCATCACTCCACTACATCACACCACAGTACAGCAGGGTGAACGCCAGCCAAACCAAGAACAACAACCAAACCAACCACCTATATCAACCCAAACATCACCAGGATGGTGACATAAGGAGAGGGATGGAACTCGTGGATAGCAAGGTCAAGCCAAGGAGCTAGGAGGAGCAGGCAAGCTCAAGAGCCAGCAAAAGCAGATCAAGATCAAGACCAAAATCAAGATCAAGATCATCATCAATATAGTACACCAACATCAAATCTTGTGGTGAGTCTCATAAAACCATCACATGCTTTCATCAGAATATCTAAAAAAAAGCATGTGTTGCTTTATGTAATGATCTCTCAATAAGCACCCAAGAGGGGTGAATTTATCCTAGATATTTTAGGTAAAAGGATAAGAAATCAAACTCCACCATAAGCACTAAACCCTCAGACCAGCATCACTGGGTTTAGTGTTATTTTTGCAACTTAGATTATTTTCATTTGATCTTACCAGATCAGGGCACATCTCTCAAAGAGAGAGTAGCACCTCTAAATCTATAAGATTCCAACAAACTATTGCCCAACTAACTAGGAATCACATCCTAGGGCCTCAGACCCACATCATAGGCAGGAATAATAATAAAAGCTTCCATATCATCTTATTAGTTTTAATCACAAGCATAATCAAACTAAGCCTAGAAATAAGACTCAACCACTTGTGTGCCAAATCATATTGGTATCACAAGGACAGGTTGTATATGAACCAAAACCATTCCTTGTTCAGAATCCACACATAAAAGGGACAACCAAATATATATCATTTTCCTAAAGCTAAGTGCCAGGAATTAACATTTAAAATGAATCTATACATCCACAGAAAATCATTACATATAATGATTTGATTCAGAGTGTATCATCTCAAACAAACCCATATTATGATTGCAGTAAGCAACCAGTGAGAGAAAACTACTGTCGGTATGAGTAATCTAACAGTAGAGTAACTCTCAGACCAACAACATAGTCCAATCAAGGATTTTATTGAAACAACTAGCATGGATCATGGTGTATTACCACTAGGGCAAATCTGACAGGCAACTAGTGTCATCAAAGCTACTATCAATCCTTAACCACAACAAGCAATCATTTCCCATGATCAAATATGATCAACACTAGATATAAAGCATCATAGATATGATCAACAGAGGGGTTATGAACCCTAATCCAGAGATGAACCCAATCAGCACATAATCACTCAACATGAGAAGCCACTAGCTACACACCAAAAAGAATCAAGGCAGTAGCATGGACAAACACCACAGAGACCACTTACCCGAGGTCCTCGCTGATGAATCGAAGAGGAAGCAGAGGGGCCGACGAACTGCGGCGACACAAGGAGCACCCAGAGGGGCGCTACAACCTGCACCTGCCACGGCGGCGGCCGCAGCAGCGCACGAGACCAGCACACCACCACAGGCGGGATCGCGGCGACGGTGACAACAACTTTTCCAAACCCTAGGGTTCGGGAATGGGGTGGAACTGACCACATGGAAGCCCCAAAGTCAAATCCAAGTAGGTGGAACGAAAGAGCATCGTCGACAACCCCAAACCGCACCACGGCGGCGGCCAGGACGGTGGCGGCATCGTCGGCCACGGGGGCGAGTAAGGGGAGGAGGAGATAAGGTCGAGAGAGAGAGGAGGCAGTGTGGGCTGGGTGGGCCAAAACCCTTCGGGGTAGTTATTTCACCCTGTCCTATTGGGCCACCTTGGCCCAATAAGCCCAAGGGGCCAGCCCAAGTTATTTAATAATTCTTTTGATCAATTAAAAAAGACCAAAATACCCCTGATCTAAATAAAATTATAGAAAATAAAATAAAAATCCAAAAATGATAAATAAAATATTTTTGGATTCACAATAATCCACTCTAACCAAATAAAATAAGATATCAAATTTTGGACATTCAAATTTTTATAAGAATTTTGTAAATTAAATATTCCTTATGAAAATTTTACAAAATTATTGAAAGGTGATAAAAATAAATAAAAAATCCCTTTCATTATTTATTAATATTAGAGTATTTTTTTAAAAATACTAAATAAATATTTAGTAATAAAATTAATGTATAATTAATAATTCCTAAAAGAATTATTAAATCAATAAAAGGCAAATAAAGGGAAATAAAATAAAATAACTCAATATATGTTATAAATATTAAAAATAAATATTTATAAATCCTTTATTACTCAAAAATGGACTTTTTGGGGTAAATGCATATAAATTGAAATAATGCATTACATTACTTGCATAATCATTTTGCTTCTTTAAAAATTGTCCTTACCGGGCAATAATGATGTTTTTGTAGAACTAGAAGCTCAAGGTCCAGTGCAAGCATCACTCTTCACTACCTTGCCATCACAAGGCAAGTTCATCACTTGCTCATGTCCTTTGAAGAGTCTTTATCAAACTATTTGCAAATTATGTGTTATCATATATGCTATAAAATAAAGAAAATATTATTTTCATAAATAAAGAAATCATAGATATCATCCTAAGTGGTGATATAATGGAGCAATAGAACTTAGAGTTCTAATTGCAACAATGATGATCAAATAGGGACTTAATAACCCCTGACATCAGTGACTCTAGCGCCGTATATTACGTGTTAACCATGAGATTTGGAATTGGACAGAGAAGTCAGCTGTATCTTCTTCCTCTCGCATGAAGCCAGATGTGCAGGTCGTGGTTGTTATCCTTGTAGTGTGCATATTAATTGGTAATTCGTAGAGGATATGCAACATATGGGTGGGAACCCTCATCGTCCCACGATAGTTCTGGCATCTAACGGTTTGTACAAACCATTGCCGTAATTCATTATGTGGGCATGGTGTACACCAAGGAGGCATGCGGGGTCGCGAAGGGGGCAGTGATTGGCTTGGACCAACTACTGGGCCCCACATCATGGAATTGTGGTCGGGAAAGTACGCCCGGTTGTGCAACAAGGAGTTGATCTCTCATGGGTAAAGTAATGCACCTCTGCAGAGTGTAAGAACTGTAACTTGTTACTCCTTGTTCCGGTAAGGAGCTACGAACGCGGCAGGAAAGAAACTCCATGAAAGTTCTGGTCAACCTGTGAAGGCTGATTGTCATAGTTCTTCGGAATAAAATCAATCTTTGAAGAAAGATTTACAAAAACTGCATAGTGCCAAGGATTTATAATCCAAGGTGGTAGTTAGAGCATCAAACTTCCCACCTTGCATATAATGAACTTGTTGGGTAACGCTGTTACTCATTCTTTCCTTTGAACCCTTGCTTAGACTCTGAGGATCCCGAAGACATGCCAATGTATGCAGCCGAATGCCAAGAAGACGTGTTCTACGAGGAACCTGATCTATCCGGAGGAGTTGAAGGCGTGGACTACGAGATCCTCTATGGTGTCGATGAGAACGAGTCCACTTAAGTGTCTAGTTAGTAGTACCTAATGGAGTCGTGCAGCATGAACTCTATAGAATAAGCTGTTGAGCCCCCTTGTAACATCCCTAAAATCATGTTTTTAAACTCATGCATATCATCCATGCATCCATGATCATATGAATTTCATTTCAAACAAATCATTTCAAAACAGAAGCATATATGCTTATTATTTCATGTAAGTTTACTCTAGCCTTAGTGCTATCTTCCAATGAGAAGAATACTTGTTTTGGTTCAGTAAGGTTTGTATTCAAACTTAGGCACCTTCAAAAGCTTGAGCAAAGTTTTCAAAACAAAATGAGTAAATAAAACCAATATTATGCCTATTGTATATTTCACATAAAGACTTGGTTTTATTTTTATTTTCATTTGATCAAAGTGTTTTGAGTAAACAGTAGTGTTTGACACACATTTGAGTGCAAGGTTTGCAGTATAAAAACCTAGAGAAGTTTTGAATTCAAACTCATTTTATTTGGAGTTGAAAATCATTTCAGAAAAATCAAACAGAAAAAGAAAAAGGCTAAAAGGGAAAAAATAAGCTAGCAGGCGAATCTGGCCCAACTAGCCCAACTAAGCCCAGCAACCCACCCCACGAACCATTTTTCGTTACTCACACCCGCACCCGCCGAGTGACTGACAGACAGGACCCACCCCCTCTCTGTTTCTCTCGCTGACAGCCGCGGCCCACACGTGTCACATCCCAAAATTCTCCTAATTTTGGAATGTGAAATAAATAAATAAGTTTGATTGATTGTTTGACTATGTTGAAAATTCTCAAAGAGAAGAAACTTTTTGAATAGAAAATCCTCTCAACCTTGAATTCAAAATCTTATATTCTTTTGTTATGACCTAAGTAGCCATATAGGCAAAAGGGAATGGATGGATTATGGATTGTAGAATTGGTGTGCAAGATTTCAAAATGAAAATTATGAAGCATTCATAAGCATTTCATTACATCCATGCATAGTCCTCACAAACTGAATCCAGAACCTGGTATCTAAATCCTATAGTTGATTCGCCCAAATGTTCCTAAAGGTAATTAAATTGACTTTATAAAACCCACTGTTGTTAAGGCATAAATTATTGATAATTATAGCCTAAAAATATCCAATTAATATTACAAAATTTTAGAAACAAAATTGAGCTCATTTGGAGCTATTATGAAAAAGTTATGGAATAAATACAAACACATAAAGATATAAATAAAATGAAATATACAAGGATTTATGAATCCACTATTTGAAAACTAGTAAAAAGATTATAAATATGATCCTACAATGATCTATTCGATTTTAGAAAATTTTAGAAACAAGAATCATATCATTTGGAGTTCGTATGCAAAAGATATGAGGAAAACAAGTAAATAGAAAAAGAAAAAGAAAAACTTTGTGAGAACTGGTTTGAACTTATCTCAACCATGGTTTGAAAACATTTTTGTATGAGTGGATTAACATGACTATCCAATTGATTGCATTCTACCTCAACTATTGGGATTCTTTAGTAGCATCTAAAATATTTATCAAACCATGCAATAAGTATTAAAGAGAAGGAATAACATGATTTTCCCAAATTATGGTGGAGTAGTATTATGTTCCATTTTACTATTGAAGTCCTTATTTTTTTGGACCCTTTTTATATTATTCAAACATGTGTTCATAAGAGAGAAGATAATATGACTTATTCATTATGATTTGATATTAATATGTAGTACCGATGTCCTACTTTACATATGTGTTCTAGATTTTTTTTTATGCTAGTTGGAATTGAGTGAATTGATTGTTTAAAATAAAACCAGGAGCTATTTATAAATTTTGCATAGTAGTCATATAAGGCCAATTGCATAGACCTTATTTTATATTTTTGTTTGACATAAAAAGGTTTCCTAATCTTCTATACATGTGCACATTATTTATACAAACCTGTAGGATTTAATTTTATTCAAATCTAAGTTCAAAATCAAAATCTAGAAAACAAATAAGAAAAAAAATGAAAATGAAAACAAACTAACCTATGTGCGTGCAGCAGCAGCGCAGCTTCTATCTGTTAGGAATCAATTATTAACTAAATAGACGGTTAATAGATTCCAATAGAATATTCGTTTTGTCCAACCGCTTGTATATAGCGAACCGTCGCCGTGTCTTTTTGGAACCGTTGTGCCTCTTCCGAATCGACTCAAAGCACGTAACCGACTATGTATTCACGACTGTTGGGTACTATAAAAAACCCCAGTCACTATCAATGAAAGTACTCATTTTCCTTTCAATCTTTCTGTCTCTCTTCACGTTATCAGCACTTGCTTTTCCTACAGCGACTAGGCCGCACGGAGAGAACAGAGAAAAAGAATTTTTACGGGAAACAATCTGATGGAAGAAGAATTATGTCTAGTGGATAGTGCTACCACTAACACAATTTTAAGGGAAACAAAATACTTCCAAACTCTTACCAAGAGAAAGGAAGATGTTATGACTATAACTGGGAATAACAAAGCAATTATTGGTTCGGGAAGAGCCACATTCACACTCCCTATGAGTACTACTATTGTAATTCAGAATGCGCTCTTGTATCCTGAATCCACACGTACCCTTATAAGTTTCAAAGATATCCGATCAAATGATTTCCATCTTAAAACTGTAAAGATGGATAAGAAAGAATATTTGCTTTTAACAAAAAGCGACGGATATGAGGAACAAAATCTTGAAAAATTCCCTTCATTTTCATCCGGATTATACTTTACATACATCAAACCCGTACCTTTTGTTGCGTATAAAATAATTTTTCAAAATCTTGATAAATTCAAGACTTGGCATGATCGCCTTGGTCATCCTGGAATAGGTATGATGAGAAAAATTATTAGTAATTCTGTTGGTCATAATTTACCAATTAAAATATTTCCCAAATCATCAGATTTTGTATGCACTTTATGTGCTACGGGAAAACTAATAACTAAGCCATCCTACCTCAAAGTTAAAAATGAGTCACTCAATTTTCTTGAAAGAATTCAAGGAGATATATGTGGTCCAATACAACATCTATCTGGACCATTTAGGTACTTCATGGTGCTAATTGATGCATCGACTAGATGGTCACATGTGTGTTTATTATCTACACGTAACCATGCCTTTGTCAAATTAATTGCTCAAATTATCAAATTGCGAGCAAATCATCCTGAACATAGGATAAAAACAATAAGAATGGATAATGCGGCTGAATTTAGTTCACGCGCATTTAATGATTATTGTATGGCTTTAGGTATCCATCTAGAACATTCAGTACCTTATGTACATACTCAAAATGGAATGGCCGAATCTTTAATCAAAAGAGTAAAGCCAATTGCTAGACCACTATTGCAGAATTGCAATTTACCAACCTCTTGTTGGGGACATGCGGTTTTAGACGCCGCAGATCTGATAAAAGTCAGACCAACTGCATATCATGAAACTTCCCCGTTTCAAATAGTACGAGGCAATCAGCCAAGTATTTCCCACCTGCAAAAATTCGGTTGCGCTGTATACGTGCCGATATCACCACCGCAGCGTACCTCCATGGGCCCCCATAGAAAATTAGGAATCTATGTGGGATATAATTCGCCGTCAATTATAAAATATTTAGAACTCCTAACAGGGGACCTGTTTACAGCCCGGTATGCTGATTCAATTTTTGATGAGGATCATTTTCCGGCATTAGGGGGAGAAACAAACCACAATGAATGCCAGGAAATAGATTGGAATGTGACAGGCATCCAATCCTTAGATCCACGTACTAAAGAATCTGAATCTGAAGTTCAGAGAATAATAGATTTGCAACATTTTGCAAACAACTTGCCAGACGCATTTACTGATCACAAAGGTGTCACTAAATCTTATATCCCTGCAGTTATGTAGCACCCCGGGTAAAACCACTACTAGAAAACCGCTATTATTTTTATTATGCGCCTCACCATGACATCATCATGTATCTGTTTGATAAAAACTATTTTACAAAGGTCTATTTTGTTTTTGGCAAACACCCCGTCTTAATTCAAATCAAACTTCGGTTGTCCAGATATTTTGTTTTGACTAAATGATTTACAAAAGTTCTTTGAAATAAATGTATAAATAAAACCCTAAATATTTTAATTGGGGAAGGCAGCCAAACCAGGCCAAACCGGCCACCTCCATTCTAGCCTAGACCAAACCCTAGAAACCCTAAACCTAAACCTAATCCTAAACCCCCACCTACCACCCTGCCGCACGCCACACCGTCCCTCCACCCCGCCGCCACTCACCACCCGCGCGGCAACCCGCAACACAACACAGCACACACACACATGCCCGTGTCGTACCACACAGCCACGCAACCACCCACCATCGCGTGAGACCGACGCCACCCCAATCCACTCCAGCGCAAGGCCACCCTCCTGTTGCAACCCCTCTGTGAAACTGGCCCCACCACGAAAGCGACCCCCCACCTCTCGCTCGTCTCACTCGACGCGCCTGACCCCCGCTTGCCTCCTCCTATAGGGTAGCGCCGCCGCCTGGGGCTCAAGCACGCGAGCTCGACCCCCCCCTCCAGCGGACGCCTCCTCCCCGTCTTGGTAACCCGTCCCCAACCCCGTCGTCCTCATCTCCTGCTGCCGACATGCGCCCGCCTCCTCGCCTCGTCTTCGGCCTTTCTCTTCCCGACGCCGTCTCTGGCCTCCCTCCGCCGTCAGCTCTTCCCCGGCCGCCACCTCCTCTGGCCCGTGGCCCGAGCACGCAGCGCCCCTCCCGCTCGCCTACAATTCCCGCGCCTTTGGCCCCCGTCGCCAGGAACCGCGCCCCGCCGCCATGGACACCTCGCCACCGCCACCACACCAGCGGCCAGCCGCGCCCCTTCGTTCTAGCCATTGTGCGCGCTGGCCACCCCCTCCTCCTCTGGCCGCTCGAGTCCGAGCTCGCCGCCCTCGACCTCCCCCGCGCCGGCTGCAGCGTGCTCCGCGTCCCCGACTTCCGCAGTGCCTCAACACCCCGCCGCGTGTGCGTGTCCCTGCAGCCGCGACCCCCTCGTCGGCCTCCTCCTACAGCACCCTCGCCGGTCGCCACGGTCAGCGACTCTCCCCAGCGTGCCTCTCTCCTCGAACTCTGTCACCGCCCGCGTGCCTCCCCATGGTCGCCCCTTTTTCGTCCGCTCGCCGCGTGCGCAAGGTCTCTGTCGAGCCTAACGTGTTTGTTGATGTCCCGTTCTGCTTGTTCTATGTTGCTACCTGACGATGTGGGAGTGCAAGCCCGTTGGCTCCTTGGTGCTCTAGTGACGCCGTTTGTGAAGCCTATGGTATACCGTGTGTGGCCAGGGCTTCTTGCTGTCAAGATCCGCAAGTCCAAGCCAGGAACTTCGAGTTGATTCGTTAGGAGCGTTGCCCTTGGTCCTCTACAACATCTCCTGGGGCAAACCCCTTCTCGATGTCGCCAAGATCTTCCGAGGATCCTACCCAAGTTCTTCCACGAGACCCTCGAAGACCGATCCCAGCGTCCGAGACCCCGAAGGCCGATCTCGCCGAACCCGAACCCTGGAACCCCCAAGATCATCGATCCAATGTGTGACCCCTTTTCGAGACCCTTATATTTTTATAATATATAAATATACTTGTTGCATATCAATTGTCATGCTTGCATACATATTTGTGGTTTGGGGACATTATGTCAATTCACCTAAAGTAAACATGGAGGCCATAGGTGGGCGAATCTAGTCTAATATTGGCTCCATTTAAATTTGCCTAGCAAACCGATACTATGTTTTGCCATGTTAAGACAACATTTAAATTGCGGGGTATCTAAACAACATGAACCACCTATTTAATTGTCGGGACCCGGTTCCGCTTAATTTTGCCTAAATGCATCGCATCCTTTGCCATGTCATGCATCATACATGCATCATGCCCGATCTTCTGCCGTTGTATTAAATAGTGCATCCGGTGTTACCTTTAGTGTTTTGGTTCTTCGCGGATAAGGCCGTTGAGTTGATGCGAGTGTCGACCCGATCTTCGGTTGAACCGTCGGCAATGTTTTCCAGGCGAGCAATCTCCCCCTTTCTACCTATCTTACTTTTATAGTATTTATTCCCTCCTGTTGATCTATTGCTATCTGTGTTGCGATGCTCTAGTTTTCGTACCCGAGATATCCCTTGCAGCCTTACATTGCCTTGGACACATCCTATTACCTGTTGTTTGGTAGATAGCTGGACTTGCGCGTCGTAGTCGCTTGCTCAAGTGCTGATGCGTGTCATCGAGTACCACAGTTGTTGGAGAAATGCCTTATGGTTTATGTTGGAGATGATCATGGCTTTAATTATTGTTTAATAACTAAAATTGAAAGTAGGTAAATGCAGAGGCACCGGTGGGTAATAGACAATATTTGGTTTTTAACCGCTCACTGGTGTCCCGTAGGACCCCGAGTTCTTGACACCTGTTCCGAGATCGAGCGCGCTAACCACAGGTGGGGTGTGTGGGCACCCCCATCGATTTAGTACCTGATTCCAAGTACTGTACTGGGGGCCACAAGTAGTTTGGGGCTTTATTACTATCCTGTACTTATGCCATGCTTTACTGCTTTATTTACGATTGTGCGAGGAGCACCTGTACTGTTTAGGTCCGTGACACGTTTTCGCTGTATCGACAAGCCCAGTCACACTTTCGGGTTCCCAGTCGTTTACAGCCATCTACACAAACCCTGAGTCCGTCTCGGAGACCGGTCGACTTCGATACGGGTAGCTTAGTGGGGTGGCCCCCCGTGCTTGCTTTGGGTCTGGGAAACGTCGTGTCCGAAACCCCGTCGACATACCGTTGGGTGTATGTTTTGTGATCTTGTACCTACCTGATCTGACAACAAGGGTGTAGGTGCGTGTGGAAACTTTGGTGCACCCCTGCAGGGTTAAATCTTTTCGAGAAGCCGTGTCCGCGGTTATGGACGACTTGGAGCACAGTTCTCGATCATAGACAACCATAACTAAAGTTTACTATTATAATTTGACTGGTATCCAATATGACTAGTAATCAGCTCCACTACCACGGAATGGCTAAATAAAAGTACCAACAACTGCTGGGTTTGGGATATCTCATGCTAATTGTATCTGACTAGTAAGTGTTGCAACTACAACGGAATGGTTAACTAAAACTGGCCACTGCTTATTATATCAGGATGACTCATGCTATCTATATTTGACTAGTAATTGCCGCCACTATAACGGAATGAATAAAACTACCAACTGTGTGAGTTCCTCGGTTGACTTCCTCGTTTGGTCTCGAGGGGGAAATACCAGGATGGGTATGTTTGGTGGTAGTATCAGGATGGTTTCGAATAGGTCTTTCTTATCCCTCTCGGATAGCCGACAGTTATCTCGAGTCTCTATAGGTTGTTTAGTGCATGCCGTGCTGCCGCTCAGTCCACCATACCTATGTAGGCGAGGACCGCCGAATTCTAGTCTCGCCGTGTACTGGCCTCAGTACTGACCGCTCTCTTTTTCCTTTGCCCTTTGTCGGCACCCCTTTTGTGTAAGCAGGTTTCGAGATCGACGTCGTTAGCAGGGTTACCCTTCCGGCTTGGCCTGGGCAGGGTTATGGACGCCTTTGGTTATTCTTCAGGGCTCTTAGCTCAATTTGCATCTTGTCCGTACTCGGACGCTGTATCGTTTTCAAGGTGATTTGGATCTTTGTACTGTATATCTGTATTCTTGACTCATTGAGTCGCCGTGGTATATATCTGTTCTGTGGGTTCCATCGTGGACTATTGTGTAATGATATTACTTCGTTTTCCACCCGCACGAAAGTGCCTGGTGGGCACCTTTGAATCATTTCTATGCGGGTTTGGCGGGTTTCGCTAAAACTTGCATAGGGCCGATTCTGAGGGTGTTACAGAGTGGTATCAGAGCTCAGCAGTTGCGATACCCCATAAGTCCAGCCTGTAGGATAACCTAGCTAACGGCCGAAGTAGAGTGTCAAAACTATTTTTGAAAAATCGGTTGGATAGTTCTGATTAGGTCTGATTTTACTCCTTACCCCTCTGCTGCTCTCCTCTCACCTCTGCGTGTTTTGAATCCGCTCTCTTCTCCCTCTCCGAGTCCAGGATTTCTCGTGGTTGGGTTCCATCGTACCTTCAGGGTTTCTCTTCCTCCTTTGGTAACGGTGTTGCTACATCTGGTCTTCATGCTATCCGAGGAATCCTTCGTCTGGTGGACTTCTCTTTGTTCCTTCTTGTGCCTTCCGGTGCTTTCTGACGCGACGAAGTCATCTACATCAGATCTGATGAGAATGTCCACCCCTCCTTTGTTTCCGAACCTTGTTTGTCGAGATCTTCAGTCTGAATTCCGAGAGTTGGTTGCATAATTTTACCATTCATGTGCAGAGTAATGCTTTGGGTGCGCGATGGACTGATCACCATCCGACTACTCTTATCATTCGCTCTTGTGCATTGAGTTGGTGGATCAAGCAATTTTACTCCTTCCATGGAAGTTACAGGTCGCTTATCTTTTGATACCTCTACCTTCGTGTTTCTCCGGAGTGTTCCCTCAATGGACGTGAGCCCCGACCCTTGTTGGTGGTGTCGCCAATTTCAAGATGAAGGAGGAACCCTCGTTAGTGGTGTCGCAAGGATCTACACGAAGCGAGAAGATTCAGGTCATCGGCTTTCTTCCCCGTACTAGGAGGCGGATCTCGAGGGCGAGATCCATTGTTAGTGGTGTCGAATTGTAGCACCCCGGGTAAAACCACTACTAGAAAATCGCTATTATTTTTATTATGCGCCTCACCATGACATCATCATGTATCTGTTTGATAAAAACTATTTTACAAAGGTCTATTTTGTTTTTGGCAAACACCCCGTCTTAATTCAAATCAAACTTCGGTTGTCCAGATATTTTGTTTTGACTAAATGATTTACAAAAGTTCTTTGAAATAAATGTATAAATAAAACCCTAAATATTTTAATTGGGGAAGGCGACCAAACTAGGCCAAACCGGCCACCTCCATTCTAGCCTAGACCAAACCCTAGAAACCCTAAACCTAAACCTAATCCTAAACCCCCACCTACCACCCTGCCGCACGCCACACCATCCCTCCACCCCGCCGCCACTCACCACCCGCGCGGCAACCCGCAACACAACACAGCACACATGCACATGCCCCTGTCGTACCACACAGCCACACAACCACCCACCATCGCGTGAGACCGACGCCACCCCAATCCACTCCAGCGCGAGGCCACCCTCCTGTTGCAACCCCTCTGTGAAACTGGCCCCACCACGATAGCGACCCCCCCACCTCTCGCTCGTCTCCCTCGACGTGCCTGACCCCCGCTTGCCTCCTCCTGTAGGGTAGCGCCGCCGCCTGGGGCTCAAGCACGCGAGCTCGACCCCCCCTCCAGCGGACGCCTCCTCCCCGTCTTGGTAACCTGTCCCCAACCCCGTCGTCCTCATCTCCTGCTGCCGACATGCGCCCGCCTCCTCGCCTCGTCTTCGGCCGTTCTCTTCCCGACGCCGTCTCTGGCCTCCCTCCGCCGTCAGATCTTCCCCGGCCGCCACCTCCTCTGGCCCGTGGCCCGAGAACGCAGCGCCCCTCCCGCTCGCCTACAATTCCCGCGCCTTTGGCCCCCGGCGCCAGGAACCGCGCCCCGCCGCCATGGACACCTCGCCACCGCCACCACACCAGCGGCCAGCCGCGCCCCTTCGTTCTGGCCATTGTGCGCGTTGGCCACCCCCTCCTCCTCTGGCCGCTCGAGTCCGAGCTCGCCGCCCTCGACCTCCCCCGCGCCGGCTGCAGCGTGCTCCGCTTCCCCGACTTCCGCAGTGCCTCAACACCCCGCCGCGTGTGTGCGTCCCTGCAGCCGCGACCCCCTCGTCGGCCTCCTCCTACAGCACCCTCGCCGGTCGCCGCGGTCAGCGACTCTCCCCAGCGCGCCTCTCTCCTCGAACTCTGTCACCGTCCGCGTGCCTCCCCATGGTCGCCCCTTTTTCGTCCGCTCGCCGCGTGCGCAAGGTCTCTGTCGAGCCTAACGTGTTTGTTGTTGTCCCGTTCTGCTTGTTCTATGTTGCTGCCTGACGATGTGGGAGTGCAAGCCCGTTGGCTCCTTGGTGCTCTAGTGACGCCGTTTGTGAAGCCTATGGTATACCGTGTGTGGCCAGGGCTTCTTGCTGTCAAGATCCGCAAGTCCAAGCCAGGAACTTCGAGTTGATTCGTTAGGAGCGTTGCCCTTGGTCCTCTACAACATATCCTAGGGCAAACCCCTTCTCGATGTCGCCAAGATCTTCCGAGGAACCTACCCAAGTTCTTCCACGAGACCCTCGAAGACCGATCCCGGCGTCCGAGACCCCGAAGGCCGATCTCGCCGAACCCGAACCCTGGAACCCCCAAGATCATCGATCCAATGTGTGACCCCTTTTCGAGACCCTTATATTTTTATAATATATAAATATACTTGTTACATATCAATTGTCATGCTTGCATACATATTTGTGGTTTGGGGACATTATTTCAATTCACCTAAAGTAAACATGGAGGCCATAGGTGGGCGAATCTAGTCTAATATTGGCTGCATTTAAATTTGCCTAGCGAACCGATACTATGTTTTGCCATGTTAAGACAACATTTAAATTGCGGGGTATCTAAACAACATGAACCACCTATTTAATTGTCGGGACCCGGTTCCGCTTAATTTTGCCTAAATTCATCGCATCCTTTGCCATGTCATGCATCATACATGCATCATGCCCGATCTTCTGCCGTTGTATTAAATAGTGCATCCGGTGTTTCCTTTAGTGTTTTGGTTCTTCGCGGATAAGGTCGTTGAGTTGATGCGAGTGTCGACCCGATCTTCGGTTGAACCGTCGGCAATGTTTTCCAGGCGAGCAATCTCCCCCTTTCTACCTATCTTACTTTTATAGTATTTATTCCCTCATGTTGATCTATTGCTATCTGTGTTGCGATGCTCTAGTTTTCGTACCCGAGATATCCCTTGCAGCCTTACATTGCCTTGGACACATCCTATTACCTGTTGTTTGGTAGATAGCTGGACTTGCGCGTCGTAGTCGCTTGCTCAAGTGCTGATGCGTGTCATCGAGTACCACAGTTGTTGGAGAAATGCCTTATGGTTTATGTTGGAGATGATCATGGCTTTAATTATTGTTTAATAACTAAAATTGAAAGTAGGTAAATGCAGAGGCACCGGTGGGTAATAGACAATATTTGGTTTTTAACTACTCACTGGTGTCCCGTAGGACCCCGAGTTCTTGACACCTGTTCCGAGATCGAGCGCGCTAACCACAGGTGGGGTGTGTGGGCACCCCCATCGATTTAGTACCTGATTCCAAGTACTGTACTGGGGGCCACAAGTAGTTTGGGGCTTTATTACTATCCTGTACTTATGCCATGCTTTACTGCTTTATTTACGATTGTGCGAGGAGCACCTGTACTGTTTAGGTCCGTGACACGTTTTCGCTGTATCGACAAGCCCAGTCACACTTTCGGGTTCCCAGCCGTTTACAGCCGTCTACACAAACCCTGAGTCCGTCTCGGAGACCGGCCGACTTCGATACGGGTAGCTTAGTGGGGTGCCCCCCCGTGCTTGCTTTGGGTCTGGGAAACGTCGTGTCCGAAACCCCGTCGACATACCGTTGGGTGTATGTTTTGTGATCTTGTACCTACCTGATCTGACAACAAGGGTGTAGGTGCGTGTGGAAACTTTGGTGCACCCCTGCAGGGTTAAATCTTTTCGAGAAGCCGTGTCCGCGGTTATGGACGACTTGGAGCACAGTTCTCGATCATAGACAACCATAACTAAAGTTTACTGTTATAATTTGACTGGTATCCGATATGACTAGTAATCAGCTCCACTACCACGGAATGGCTAAATAAAAGTATCAACAACTGCTGGGTTTGGGATATCTCATGCTAATTGTATCTGACTAGTAAGTGTTGCAACTACAACGGAATGGTTAACTAAAACTGGCCACTGCTTATTATATCAGGATGACTCATGCTATCTATATTTGACTAGTAATTGCCGCCACTATAACGGAATGAATAAAACTACCAACTGTGTGAGTTCCTCGGTTGACTTCCTCGTTTGGTCTCGAGGGGGAAATACCAGGATGGGTATGTTTGGTGGTAGTATCAGGATGGTTTCGAATAGGTCTTTCTTATCCCTCTCGGATAGCCGACAGTTATCTCGAGTCTCTATAGGTTGTTTAGTGCATGTCGCGTTGCCGCTTAGTCCACCATACCTATGTATGCGAGGACCGCCGAATTCTAGTCTCACCGTGTACTGGCCTCAGTACTGACCGCTCTCTTTTTCCTTTGCCCTTTGTCGGCACCCCTTTTGTGTAAGCAGGTTTCGAGATCGACGTCGTTAGCAGGGTTACCCTTCCGGCTTGGCCTGGGCAGGGTTATGGACGCCTTTGGTTATTCTTCAGGGCTCTTAGCTCAATTTGCATCTTGTCCGTACTCGGACGCTGTATCGTTTTCAAGGTGATTTGGATCTTTGTACTGTATATCTGTATTCTTGACTCATTGAGTCGCCGTGGTATATATCTGTTCTGTGGGTTCCATCGTGGACTATTGTGTAATGATATTACTTCGTTTTCCACCCGCACGAAAGTGCCTGGTGGGCACCTTTGAATCGTTTCTATGCGGGTTTGGCGGGTTTCGCTAAAACTTGCATAGGGCCGATTCTGAGGGTGTTACAAGTTAATGCACCAGAACGAGTAGAGGTACCAAATAAAACTACTCAACCCCTAATTACAAATAAAAGGGGGAGAAATCTGGTCATCAGGGAAAAGGCTTCTCAAATGCCACCGCGGAAACTTAGAAAATCACTAAATAGAAATCAACCTGAAGTTGATAGACACCAAACAGATGTTCAACATCAAGAGCCCAGCATAAATGTGCACACAAATTCTAATGCTAGGACATCGAAACAACCAGACTCCGTTGTTATGGGAAATCACACGGTGCCTGAGCTAATCAATGAAATCTCCACAAACTATATCGATTCGGGAGAATCATATAATAGAAAGACTACACTTGTCGACACATATTTCTCCTCTAAAATTGCTAAAACCCTTCAACTGGATCCAGAGCCAACATCTATGAAAGAGTGCCTGAAGCGCTCAGATTGGCCTAAATGGAAGGAGGCAATTGAGGCAGAACTGCACTCGCTTAATAAAAGAGAGGTATTCTCTAAAGTAATGCCTACTCCTCATAAAGTTTTCCCCGTGGGAGCTAAATGGGTTTTCGTTCGAAAAAGGAACGAAAATAATGAGGTGGTGAGATATAAAGCGAGGCTAGTAGCACAAGGGTTTACGCAGAGACCCGGTATCGACTACGACGATACATATTCTCCTGTAATGAGTGGAATTACGTTTCGATACTTAATATCATTGGCAGTACAGATGAATTTATCAATGCAGTTAATGGATGTAGTGACCGCTTATCTATATGGATCACTCGATGCGGATATTTATATGAAAGTCCCTGATGGACTTAAAATTCCGAATCCAAACATAAATCGCAACATGTATTGTGTAAAATTACAAAAGTCACTCTATGGCTTAAAGCAGTCGGGTAAAATGTGGTATAACCGGCTTAGTGAGTTCCTTATCCATAAAGGATACTCAAATAATGATGATTGCCCATGCGTTTTTATAAAGAAATCTTCAAAGGGATTTTGCATCATCTCAGTTTATGTTGATGACCTCAACATCATTGGTAACGCAGCAGATATATCTGTAGCACGCAATCATTTAATGACGGAATTTGAGATGAAGGATTTGGGAAAAACCAAATTCTGCTTAGGTTTACAACTTGAGCACCTTCCCTCAGGAATACTCGTTTATCAGCCCGCATATATTTAGAAAGTTTTGGAAAAATTCAATATGGATAAATCATATCCATCTAAAACACCCATGGTCGTCAGATCCCTTGATAGAGAAAAGGATCCCTTTAGACCTAGGGATGATAACGAAGATGTATTGGGACCTGAGTTTCCATACCTTAGTGCTATAGGAGCACTAATGTACCTTGGTAATTGTACTAGACCAGATATTGCCTTCGCAGTGAATTTGCTGGCTAGACATAGTGCTGCTCCAACAAAACGCCATTGGGCTGGAGTAAAGAATATCTTCAGATATTTACAAGGTACTAAAGATCTTGGTTTATTCTATCAGAAAAATCAAGATATGACTTTGACTGGCTATACTGATGCTGGCTATCTTTCTGATCCCCATAATGCTAGATCACAAACAGGGTTTGTATTTTTATATGGTGGAACTGCTATTTCATGGAAGTCTACAAAACAGACTCTTGTAGCAACTTTCACTAACCACTCTGAAATAATTGCATTATATGAAGCCTCACGAGAGTGTGTATGGCTTCGCAGAGTGATTAATCATATACAAACATCATGTGGTATTGGTTCATTAGAATCACCAACTATTATCTATGAGGATAATGCCGCATGTGTTACTCAAATGCATATGGGATATATTAAAAGTGATATTACAAAACATATTGCTCCAAAACTGTTCTTTCCTCATGAATTACAGAAAAATAGAGAAATTAATATTTTGCAAACAAAGTCATGTGACAATCTTGCAGATTTGTTCACTAAGTCTTTACCAACATCTGCATTTCAAAAATGCATTCATGGCATTGGTATGAGACTACTTCGAAATTTGCAAAGTTCAGGGGGAGAAATCTCCTAGGACTGAACTTAGTATTTAATATCCGATAACAATATATTGTACTCTTTCATATGAGTTCTCCAATGGATTTCTCATACAGATTTTATGGTACAATTATTATACCAACAGTATATCGGATTCCTATATTCTCCTTATATTTTCCACAGGATTCTGGAGGACATATCTTGTACAAGATCAAGCTTTCAAGATAAAGAACAATCAAGATATTCTAGCACTCAGGACATTATGATGGATTCAATATCTCAAAGATGATCAAAGTATTCAAGACTCTCCGACGTCCAAAATATATGATGATTCTCGAGACAATGAAGATAGAAACAACGTTGTCCAAGGGGGAGTGTTAGGAATCAATTATTAACTAAATAGACGGTTAATAGATTCCAATAGAATATTCGTTTTGTCCAACCGCTTGTATATAGCGAGCCGTCACCGTGTCTTTTTGGAACCGCTGTGCCTCTTCCGAATCGACACAAAGTATGTAACCGACTATGTATTCACGATTGTTGGGTACTATAAAAAACCCCAGTCACTATCAATGAAAGTACTCATTTTCCTTTCAATCTTTCTGTCTCTCTTCACTATCTAGGCGAGCGTGCACAGCCAGGCCAGCGAGCACGCGAGCGCGTAACAGCGTGGCCCAAACCCAGCGCTCAGCAGCCCCGCTGCCTTGCCAAAAAAAAAGAAAACAGCCCCGCTATCAGGTGGAGCCCACCTCATCGTCACCTACCTCGAGTGAGAATCCAAGATGAATACGGTTCGTGTCTGATTGAAAAACGACCCCAACAAATCGCCGATTCTGGTAAAATTTGTTACCCCTTTGCTATGAAATTCCGGGTATAAATAGCCCACAACTCAGCACCTTTTTGCCCCAAAAATCCCACTAAAATTCCGCCGCCAGGCTGCCAAATTTTGGAATCAATTAAATCTTATCGCCGACGCCATTGCTGAGCTCGGGAGGTTGAAGTCACCGTCGTTTAGGACCACCTCTTTCTTCTCTTTTCTCTCTATTACTTACCCCTTGGTCGCGCACTTTGTTTGACCTTTTTCCCCATCCATCAGAGCATGGGTGAAGCTACACGGAGCCACCGGAATCTCGCCGGAGTTCGAGACGACGAGCCGCTCTTCGCCGCCGTCCGAAGGAAGGAGGGATGACGTCAAGGAGGCGAGGAGGAGCGTTGCGATCAGGTGCTGCTCGTTGACTACTTCGCCAAGCCCGAAGATCGCCAGGACTGTTGTCTCTGCCGCACCGATTGTCTGTCGCCGTCGTCATTCGTCCGCCCGCCTTCGGTAATGGCCAGCTCACTCTGTTCATCCGATCCAGATCCAACGGCATATATTAGATCGTGTATGGTCCAGTGTAATCTTGCTGTATGGCATCCCGCTAGCGCCTAATCAACTGACTGGTCAACGCCACGTAAGCGGAATATTTCGGGAATATTCTCCCGTATTATCAGAAAATAACTAAAAGACAGAAAATGTATCAACTTTGTAAACTTCATAGAAATTAATCTGCAGCTCCAAATTTAGCAAATTTTATGTACATGGATTCAGAAAAGTATGAATAATATTAATGTTCTGTTAGGTACAACTTTTGCAGTATATATTTACTGCTGTAATTTAAATGATTTAATGGTCTATTTGGAGTAAATAAATCATATTAAAATATTGTAGATCATAAAAATACAAATAAGATGTCTATGGAATCCTTGATTCATGTAGAACACTTATCTGGCCTTAGATATATTTTTTGTCAAAGGAAACAATTTAAATGATTTAAACCCTTTAACTAGTATTTAAATCATAAAAAATTAACCAAAACTCGAAAATTAGTGAAACCAATTACTAAGGTTTTGTATTTACAATATCTATCCAGAGAAATTGTGTGCCAAATTATTTGGTACTGTTAAAATATAAATGCATGCAGAAAACTATAAACTCATTGCAATGGTATTTTAATCATAAGAAATTATCTGTAACTCCTTTTTAGGTGATTCAAATTGCTACTGTCTCTAAATTGCATTACCTATCCAATAGCATTTAGTTCAGAATTTAATATGATATAAAAATCAGTAGTTCAATTAAAGTGCTATAAACCATATTAAATCGATATAACTTTAATAATAAATGCTTTAATGCATTAAATGATTTTCCACATGCATCATGTGATCTAATAATTTTCAGAACATTAAATACAACAAGAGTGACTTATTAAATTGTCATGCATGCATTTGTTCATCATTGTTTTATTGTATTCTGCATTGTTGCAATGTTTTGAATGGTGTGTTTGTTGTGTTTGCTTTAAACGTTAGATTACGAGGAGTGCAACTACTATGATTGCAAGTATTGCGATTATGACGAGTGCAACCATTATATCTATGAGGATTGTGAGGATTATCTAATCGACTACATCTACAACAAAAGGAAAGTGGTGCTATCTTGGTCATAAATGTCCTATTGTTTTCCTATGCATTGTAGATGTTTTGTAGAATTGCATATGTAGGAATTGATGTGTATATGCTATGCTATGTCCCATATTATTCCCTAGTATTCCTTGTTTATGAGCCATCGTATTGGTAGATTGCTTAGCTATGCTATTTAGACGAGGAAGGGAATCACATCATGAAAAGTTATATGTTTTGAAAGGCTTATGTTTTGCTAAATGACAAACCAACATGTTTTAATGAACCAACTTGGCGGAATGGCATTGATTGGGTCATCGAGTGTGGATTATGGTGGGGAATGCCGCCCAGGACACTGAGAAAGGATTGGTTTCTTTGTTTGGTAGCTTTCGTGTGCAACTATGTGCCAATAATGAAATGGGCGGTTGGCTGAACTCAGTAGGTTGTGGTAACTCGAACCCGCGTATCCAGAGATGTAGATAGTGTAGGTTGGACCGGTGCGCGTCGGGATTGGGGAGCTACTTCCCGAACGGTTCCTTCTTGGACTTCTCCCTATCATCACCCAATATGAGAGTGGTGGTACGAGCTGGGCTGGCCAAGTCATATGGGTAAAGTGTACTAACCCCTGTAGGGTGTATAAACTAAGTTCTTAGCCATGTCCCCGGTTATGGACAATTTTAGCGACCTGATACTGATGCTATGATATTTCTCACTCATCCTTATTTCTTAATTACTTAAAACTTGTTGGGTGAACATAATTGGGTAGGAGCACCTGGGAGTGAACCAGAGTGTCCTATTTATCGTATTGGAAAACTACTTTGTTACAAATGTTAGGATAAAACTGTTGCTGTATGCAAATGAGCCTGAACTCCACTTGGCCAAATAAGCATGTAGTTGATAGATCTGTTGTTAACCACTTTAGCCTACTTGCCATACATTCAATGTATTGACCATTCGTGGCTGCAACGTTTCATGTTGCAGGTTATATCGTATCTAAGTGATCGTTCATAGGTCGCGAGACTCCACTCAACATTTGTTCGCCTGTGGCACATTTGAAGGATGGAGATCTACCTTGTATTCGTTTTCCGCTGTGTACTTGAATGAATAATGTAAATTCTGGATCATATTCGTTGTATTCATGATGCACAGTTATATTTGGTATCATTTTGTACTGTGTGTGCCAGTGAACCGATCCAGGGATTGACACTATACACATGAACTCAGCCTTATCAGGCGAGGGTGTTACAACACGACGTCGTCGTCTCCACCCCGCGACGTGTTCTTCCCCAAATCACGCCGGCCGTTCCCTGTATTGATTCGCGGCGTCAATTCACGTTGAATGCTGGAGTAAATCTCGCTCGCGACCATGCTATTTAAACCCCCTCTGCCCCCTCTCCATTTTCCCCCAGACTCCGAGCACAGAGCGCCCCCAGGCTGCCCGCAATCATCCTCGCGCCGCCGCAGACAGAGCTCACTCCGGCAACCAATCCCGGTGAGCCCCGTGCGCCCCTTCTTCTCTGGTTCTTGCAGACAACATCACCACTTCCTTGCGCACCTACTGACACCGTTGGTTCCTTCTATACCGCCCCAGGTCGTCGTCTTCGACAAGCACAGCAAGGTTCCGACGACGTCCTCAACTCCGGCGATTAAATTCGGTGAGCCCCTTGTTCCCCTTCGCCTCTGATTCACACGAATGAGTTCGCCGTAGTCTTGCGCATCTCTTGATGCCGTTTGTTCATGCTAGGGTGACTAGGAGCGTCGCCAACGTCGTCGTCCACCCGAGCCCGACGCAGTCAGCAACTCCGACGAGCCCGTGCAGCCGTGTCCGTGCGCCCCTTGCCAAGCCGTCGCCAGGTTGAGCATCAGTGCATCGCCACGATTCTGGTAAGCATCTGCGACGACCCCAGATCCACCTGTAGCGCCACGCCGCCGTAGGCCGAGCTCGCCGCCGCCAGTAGCCACCGCCAGCGCCGCCCATCTGTGGTCGCTTGATCCAGGACCGTAGGATCTAGATTCAGTGCGTATAAACAGATCACTTATCGAAGCGTTATGAGTAGATCTTGGCCGTGCAGATTAAGTAGATCTAACGGCTCACAGACGCGATCCTGAGCGAACCGGTACGCACCAATCAGATTAAGACGCGTGGCTAGAGTTTTGGTTTAAATTCAGGATTTAAATCTATTAGATGTTTGAATTTGATTTAGCCATAACTTTTGATCCCCACGTCCAAATTTGATGGATTTTATATCAATGGAATCAGGAGAACAAGCCCTTTCTAAATATGCAATGTTTTTAATGTTTTGCTCCTGTTAAAATGGTTTTATTTACAGAAACACGTGTAGGGCTATTTTGAGTATATGAATTGTTTAAGAAATGTTTTAAGGTTTAAATAAATGTTGTTTGGCAAGTTTTGAACTTGTTTATGAACCAGTACTGTACACTTGCTTTGTTGAGTTTTAAAAACCATCACATATCATATTGCATGCATTCATATATTTTTGTTTGTATATATTTTGTATGTGATTGTTGCTATGATTTTATGTGTAGATTTTGGTGCCAATAGTGATTGTGATTGTGAGGAGTGTAGCTACTCTCCAAACTACCAAGGCAAGTGGTGCTTCATGATATTTTTATCCCTATGTTTTCTACTAAGCATTAGAATTATTTTGCTAGTCTTGCATGTTATATTTTGCTTATATGCCATGATGGGAAATCCTAGTAGTTGTAGAATTGCTAGGAAATTTCTAAGTTAAGATGCTTATCTATGCCATGCTTAGCCTAGCTAGTAGCAACCAAGGGTGGTGAAATATACATGCTATGATAATATATTTCTAAGTCTTTGGACTTGTGTTTTGCCTAATAAAACAACTAAGTAAATGAAACACCTGGGTGGAATGGAAGGAATGGTTTATGTTGAGTGGTTACACAAGGCCATTTCTATGGTTTACCTTGTGTATCTCACTTGTGGAAAGCCACCCAGGAACAAAGAGATTTTAGAGGCCAAATGTTAAGAAGCTTCTAGTGCAGCCACTTTTCAATATGGGCTCTGCCAGGATCACATAAGTTGCTAGAACTTAGCCATTTGGACAGTTGGTGGTAGTGGGATGATAGGTTGGAACGCGTCCATTTGGTCTAAGGGAAGGCTTCTGAAAGGTCCTGTCTTGGTGAAAATCAAGGCTTGTGGGGAAAGTGCACAACCTCTACAGATGGAAGAATCTAAGTACTTAGCCATGTCCCTGGAAAAGGACAACTTGAGCATCAAGACATGGAAGCTATCAAGAATCTCCTCATCCCAATTTCTAAGTAAAACTTGTGGGTGAACAAGGGTGAAGGACTCCAATGTCTATTGGTGGTTCCTTGGGAAAAGTTTTGACAAAGAAAAACTTAGTGTTTTCAACTAATAGGCAAAACCTATTTTGAGCAAAGCAATCCAAGCTACACTTAGCCAAATTGCATATAGTATCTAGTCCACCTAAATTATACTAAGGTATCACTTGCCAATACTATTCCAATGTATTGACCCACTGTGGCTGTAGCTTGTGATGTTGCAGGTTACTCTGATGAGGATTAGGAGTCATGAGTCTACACTCAACAAGTTTTCCTGTGGCACATGAAGATGAAGACTTTTATCTATTTACTTATTTAAACTCTTGTAATAGGCCTGTGGCCATGGAGTTGTAATGACTATGTTGCCTCTGGAATGACTGCAATAATGACCTTTGTTTCTGTGTACTTCATCTTAAACTGTGGATGCTAGCATTGATCCAGGGACTAGCATTGCAATCACAGGGATCCTTTTCCTTTATAAAGGAGGGATCTTACAGATGGTATCAGAGCACTGTGTTGCCTGTAGGATTATGACCCTAGGATTGGAAACCACTAAGGTAAATTTTCAACAACTTCTACACTTGTCTATTCTTCTCGTAAACTTTTCTAATCTTCTTTCTCATCTCTATTTGTAGATGAACTCCATCAACGAAGCCGTAAGGAAAGGACCACTCATGACAATGACCTTGGAGTGTGAGACAGAATTTCCCAAGGCTCTCAAGGACCTCATGGTTGCAATGGAAATACATGGGGCAGCTGTGTACAAAGGTTTTCCTGTGATGGATGAAGGAGTTGAGTACTGGTGGGTGCAACTTCACTTGTATAAAAACAAGGAAGACAACCACAAGGAATCAGGATTCTGCATGTTCACCAATTCAGTGGTGCACACTACATTCTTTGATTCAGCAAGGGATGCAGCTTGGAGGACCATCAAAGAACTTGGTGATAGATTCAAGTGCAGAATGCTCAACCTCCAAAATTACCTAAAGGAAGAGAAGAAACATACAAGAGTTGGAGGCTACCAACCAAACCTTAAGAGGAGACATTATAGACTTAGTGATGTAGTCATGTGATCAAGATAGACTGATTGCTTCTAGAAACATTGTGTTAACCAACAGATCCAGTGAGATAGGATTGTAAACGTACTTCGTTAGTTGGACCACCAGTTATCACCTTTCCAAATGTTGCTAAAAATAAGTTGAACCTTGGTTGTTGTAATGGATTCATGTATGCCATGACTTGTGTGTTTTGATTTCCAAAGATATGCATGTGATGCTTTGCCTTGTGTTTTATCTTAAATTGTGTTGTTCTAACTTTTTCTATCTTATAAATAGATGCATAATGTTACCATCAGCACTGTTGAGGAGTTCCAGGGAACTCGCTTTGGTCCTCGTATTATTGAGCTCACTACTTTGCTCAATCTCCCTCTTCCTACCATCATGGTGCTTCCCCTCACCAAGTTTGAGAGGAAAGACCTTTGGGGTTTCAAGGTCAATCAGCCCGGACGCCAGACTGAGCCTACCACGGAGGCCATCATCTTCAAGCTCATGCACGATGACAAGGAGAGAGGCCTAGAGGTAGTCATGCAGGACTTGATTGGACGTCTGTTAGGGAGACACTCTCGACAGGTTAGAGGTACACACTTCCACGTCTTTGGTAGACGTGATGAGGATGGAGAGGCCATCGACTTCGAGGACACTTCGAGGGATACAGCTGAGCCGATTCGCCTATACCTCTAGGACTTAGAGGTTCTTCTTAGGCACGTGGACACTGATAGGACCAACGTCATGCTTAGCAATGACGAACTCCAGGTGCAGCTTCGTGAGAAGGACAAGCTCTTCGCAGAGGAAGATGAGATAGTCAAGGAGATGGAGGCAAAGTTCGAGAGCCAGGACAGAAAGTTCAAGAGTCAGGAGAAGCGAGTCCAAGATAGGAACAAGAGGATTCGGGACATGACTGAAGAACTGCAGGCCAAGGACTTCGAGCTCGAGCATCAGCAGACTGTGATTGAGAGGCTTCGTTCTCATAAGAGGGCTCTCAAAGCCAAAGTAGAGACCTTGACCACCAATGTCGAGGAATACAAGACCGCGATGGAGAATGCAGGTCTTACCTTTGTTGAGGAGGAGGTTGATGCCGAGGAGTAGAGTTGACTACTCATTTATCATTTATTTATCATACTTTATTTGTGTCACAATGACCATACAACATGTGGATGGCTTGTTATTGGTGTGTTTACTTTGCAAACTTGTCGTTTTTGTTGTTGAACTATTATTATTATGATGCATGATTTGTGATTGTTTATGTGATGTATTGTGCATGAAAGCATCTATGGGTATCTCATTCTTATCTCTATTGAACAAACCACAGATGCCTCCCCGTTGTGCCAATCCCAACCCCAACAACACCAACATCACTCCTGAGATGCAGCAAATGATGACAACTCAGACTCAGCTGATGCAAATGATGACGACGTTCATCCAGAACCAAAACAACAACAACAACAACAACAATAACAACAACCCACCGGGTTTTGACATGCTTACCAGGTTCTTGAGATTGAGGCCAGCAAAGTTCTCAGGAACAACTGATCCCATGGTGGCCAATGATTGGCTACGCTCTGTGAACAAGGACTTGGTAACTGTGGGCTGTACTGATGCAGAAAAAGTCAGATTTGCAGCACATTTGCTGGAAGGACCAGCCGCCACTTGGTGGGATAACTTCCAGATCACCACTCCCATAGAAAATGTGACATGGGCTATATTTGAGGATGGCTTTCGTACTGCTCATATCTCATCTGGAGTGATGAGTCTGAAGAAGAAAGAATTCCATAATCTGAAATAGCGCCACCGCAGCGTGGCTGAATATATCGAGGAGTTCAACAATATGGCGCGTTATGCACCGGACGAAGTTGACACTGATGCTAAGAGGAAGGAAAAGTTCCTTGAAGGCCTAAATGATGAACTGAACTTGCAGCTATCAGTGGCCTATGTTCCCACTTATCAGTCTCTTTGTGACAAGGCTGCTATTTTGGAGAACAAAATGAAGCAAGTTGAGAGCAGGAAGAGAAAGCACTCAGACAAGCACATCTCGATATCGTCTCACAAACGTTCCCATTATGATGATAGTGGAAGCTCAGGATCCCACAAGCATGGGAAATTCAACAAGAACCACAACCACAACCGTCATCATGACAACAAGCATCACCGTAGTCATGACCATGACAAGTACAAGAACCACAAGAGTGGATATAAGAGCCACCATAGTGGTAGTGGAAGTGGCAGTGGAAGCCAGCCTGTCAAGAGAGACATTAGTCAGGTTGAGTGTTTCAAGTGCAAGAAAATGGGGCATTATGCAAATGAAAGCCCAGAAAAGAAAGTTGAAGGACCCAAAAGGCCCAACCCTTTTCAGAAGGGACAAGTGAACCATATCAATGTGGAGGAAATCTATGAGGAGCCTGATGCTGTTGCTGGTAAGTTCAGACTCAATTCTGTTCCAGCATTTGTTCTCTTTGATACTGGTGCATCTCATTCATTCATATCAAGAGCATTTGTTGAAAGAAATGAACTACCGGTAGAAACTATTGGGTGTCCTATGAAAGTAAGTTTTCCTGGTGGAGAAATGATAGTAAATTCAGGGTGTCATGATCTAGTCATAGAGTTTGGGAAGTATAAGTTTCCCCTTAACTTGATAATTCTAAACTCCCAAGGATTGGATGTCATTTTGGAAATGGACTGGATGCCTAAGCACAAGGGAGTGATAGATTGTGCCAACCATACTGTCTCACTCACAACTCCAGAAAAAAAGGATCAGATTCAAGACCAACTTTGAAGCAAAAAGGAGTATGCTAAATTCTCTTAAGGGGGTTAGCATAGACAGTGTACCAATTGTGAGTGAATATCCGGATGTGTTTCCGGAAGAGTTGCCGGGAATGCCACCAGATAGAGATGTGGAGTTTCTTATTGATTTGCTACCAGGATCTGGACCAATATCAAAGAGACCATACAAGATATCAGTTGATGAACTGAAAGAACTCAAGAAACAACTTGGAGAACAGTTGCAGAAAGGATTTATTCAACCAAGTTCTTCATCTTGGGGAGCCCCAGTTTTGTTTGTGGAGAAGAAAGATAGAAGTCAAAGGTTATGCATAGATTACCGTTCACTCAATGAGGTGACTATCAAGAACAAATACCCTTTACCAAGAATCAATGACTTGTTTGATCAGTTAGAAGGAGCTTGTGTGTTCTCAAAGATTGATCTCCGGTCAGGATATTTCCAACTCAAGATAAGAGAACAAGACATACCTAAGACAGCTTTCACCACAAGGTATGGATTGTATGAGTATACCGTGATGCCATTTGGTTTGACCAATGCTCCAACATACTTTATGAATATGATGAACAAGGTGTTCATGGAATTACTTGATAAGTTTGTTGTCGTTTTCATCGATGATATTTTAGTCTACTCCAAGAGCAAAGAAGAACATGAAGACATTTGCGTTTGATACTTGAGAAGCTTAGAGAGCATAAACTTTATGCCAAATTCAGCAAATGTGAATTCTGGTTGAATGAAGTTGGATTTCTCGGACACGTTGTGTCAGGGGATGGTGTAGTAGTTGATCCTGCTAAAGTTTCAGCTGTAACTGAATGGGAATCTCCCAAGTCAGTGAAGGAAGTTCGTAGTTTCCTGGGCTTAGCAGGTTACTACAGAAGGTTCATTGAGAATTTCTCCAAGGTAGCTAAACCTATGACAGAATTGCTAAAGAAGGACAAGAAATTTGCTTGGTCTGAAGGTTGTGAACTCAGTTTTCAAGAATTGAAGAAGAGACTTGTGACAGCACCAGTCTTATGTCTGCCAGATTTGGAGAAGGATTTCCAAGTATATTGTGATGCATCTCATCATGGTTTGGGTGCAGTACTTATGCAAGAAGGAAAAGTTGTGGCTTATGCCTCGAGACAACTCAAAACTCATGAAGTGAACTATCCTACTCATGATTTGGAGTTAGCCTCTGTTGTCCATGCACTCAAAACATGGAGACACTATCTTTTGGGAAAGCGATGTGAAGTGTTCACAGATCACAAGAGTTTGAAGTATATCTTCACCCAGAAGGAAATTAATATGAGACAAAGAAGATGGCTAGAACTCATCAAGGACTATGACTTGAGTTTGCAATACCACCCCGGTAAAGCAAATGTTGTAGCGGATGCTCTAAGCCGTAAAGTTTTTGTGAATGGCCTTACTAAGGGAGAATTGCCAGATGATCTGTGTGCCCAATTTAGAGATCTCAGATTGGAGATTGTGCCTGAAGGACATCTCATGTCTTTGGATGTTTAACCCACCTTATTGGAAAAGATCAAAGAAGCCCAGAAGACCGATAATGAAATTGAAGAGATCAAGGAAAAGATTGGCAAGGGAAAAGCCAAAGGATTCCATGAAGACGAACAGGGTACTTTATGGCATGGAAAACGTATCTGTGTTCCACAAGATCCGGAGCTTCGAAAACTGATTTTGCAAGAAGCACACAACTCACCGTATTCCATTCATCCGGGTAACACCAAAATGTACATGGATATGAAGGAAAGATTTTGGTGGAATAATCTCAAGAAGAACATCGCCGAACATATTGCTTTGTGTGATGTGTGTAGTAGAGTGAAAGCGGAACATCAGAAACCAGCAGGTTTGCTGTTGGAGATATGCCCTAGAGGCAATAATAAATATAGTTATTATTATATCTTTGTGTTTATGATAAATGTTTATATTCATGCTATAATAGTATTAACAAGGAAACATTAATACTTGTGTGAATTGTAAACTTAAATTGAAGTCCCTAGTATAGCCTCTATACTTCACTAGCTTGTTGGTTGATTAAATGATTGTGGTTTCCATATCATGAACATTGAGATGTTATCAACAACAAGATCATATCGTTAGGAGAATGATATGGTGGACATACTCCTATTGATAAGCGTAGCATAAAGATCAAAGTCATTTCAATAGTTCAAATTGCTATATGCTTTCTGATACATAGTAACCTAATTCCTTCGACCATGAGATCATGCATATCACCTTTACCGGATGGATGCTTTGATGACATCAAACACCACACCGTAACTGGGTGGCTATAAAGGTGGCATTAAGTGTTCGGAAAGTATTGGTTGAAACACATGGATCAAGAGTGGGATTTGTCCATCCACATGACGGATGATATACTCTGGGCCCTCTCGGTGGAATGTCATCCAATTGGCTTGCAAGCATGTGACTTGGTCACAAGGGATCACATATCACGGGAACGAGAAAAGAGTACTTATCAGTAACGAGGTTGAACTAGGTATGTAGAGATACCGACGATCATAACCTCGGATAAGTAACATATCGTGAGACAAAGGGAAATTGGTATCGTATGTAAGTGGTTCATTCGATCGCAAAGTAATCGTAGAAATATGTGGGAGCCATATGAATTTCCAGATTCCTCTATTGGTTATTGTTCGGAGAAGTGTCTCGATCATGTCTGCATAATTCACGAACCGTAGGGAGACACACTTAAGGATTCGACGTTGTTTGAGTAGTTATGGTATTATGAGAAAGAGACCGAATGTTGTTCGGAGTCTCGGATGTGATCCGGGATATCACGAGGTGATCCGGAATGGTCCGGAGAATAAGATTCATATAAGGAAAGTCCCATTTCGGAGTTCGGGAATGATTCCGGTGTTTTCATCGGGAATGTTCTAGAAGGTTCCGGATTGACCGGCACTCCGGGGGGGGGGGGGGGGGGGGAAGGGTACATGAGTGTGTCATTGAATGATTGCATCATGTACTAAGTGTTCTTGCTGTTCCAAAAACATGAAAGTCAAATTGCCAGTTTGAAAGTCAAACGGCTAAAACAGGAAACTGTGGGAAACAGGAAACTGTGGGAAACAAGCAAGAGGAGTTGGAACCAACTTGGAGGAGTCCCACTCCTCCAAGCCGGCGCCCAGCCCAAGGCCGACTTGGGGAGGGACTCCCCTCCCCTGGCCGCGCCTCCCCACCTATAAAAGGAGGGGCAGGGCTCCCTCCTAGAACACACAAGTTCCTATCTTCTACCTCCAGTTTAGAGCCGTTTTGGTTTAGAGCTTCTAATTGCTTTAGCCAGCGGTTTAGAGCCTTCTAATTGGTTTAGAGCCTTCTAATTTGTGTGTCTAATTACTAGACCACTAATAGCCTCTCTCATAAGCTCCACCATACTCGCACCGGCTTAAGGCGAAGCCCTGCGGGATTTCCCCTCTACTTCCGGTACCACGCCGTTGTGCTGCCGGAATCGCGAGGAGAGTGCTACAACCTCCGCTGCCTGCTGGAACAAGGGAGAGGAAGGTCTTCGTCGAGTACCGAACGTGTGACCGACTGCGGGAGCGCTGCCGGAACGTGGCGCCGGAAGGATCGTCTACACGATCTTGAGATCGGAAAGAGTACGACTACATCACCCACGAGAATCCGCTCTCGTTAAACGCTTTGGAATCTTCGAGGGTAAGTTATTCCATCGACTCGTTGCTACAATCTAGTAAATAGATCTTGGCTTGTTTGTTTGTATGCGATAGAAATTTTTTGTTTTCCATGCTACGAACCCCTACAGTGGTATCAGAGCCAGGTCTATATGTAGATCTGTTGCACGAGTAGAACACAATGGTCATTGTGGGCGTTGATGCTTTTATTGTAGATTGCTTTTTGTGTACTTTGCATCTTGCGGTATGTTGGGATGAAGCGGCCCGGGCTAACCTTACATGACATCGTTCATGAGACTTGCTCCACGCTTGACATGCAACTTGTATTGCATAAGTGGCTTTGCGGGTGCCTGTTTCTCCTAGCATAGTTAAGATCCAATTTACAACGGGTAATCAACAATGCTAGTATCAATGTTGTGGTTCTTGTTCGTAAGTTAGAACGACACTTATTGAAAGCCCCAAACCACGTAAAATATGCAAAGAAAGTAGAAGCGTCTAACTTTGTTTTGCAGGGGTGTGCAGTGATGTGATATGGCCATGATTGTGATTATATTTGATGTATGCAATGTTCCTTATTGTAAGTTGGCAACCGGCAGGAGCCATATGGTTGTCTTTAATTTATGTTAAGACCCGCGTGTCTATTCAAAGTAGTTGTAATAGTTGAAGCCGGTGGACGACAACCATGGTGAAGCGTCATTGACCTTGATGCAATGCCGGTGATGATGGAGATCATGTTCGTGTTTGAAGATGGAGATCGGAAGCACAAAGAAGAAAGGCCATATCATATCACATATTATGAATTGCATGTGATGTTAATCCTTTATGCATCTTGTATTGCTTAGTAGACGACGGTAGCATTATAAGATGATCCCTCATGCACATGAATTTCAAATCATAAAGTGTTCTCCCTTAGTTAGCACCGTTGCTAAAGCTTGTTGTTTCGAAGCACCACGTGATGATCGGGTGTGTTAGATTCCGCAAGTGTATACAATGTAAGCAAGCCAGATTTGCTTATGCGGTGGCTAAGGTTTGATCTTGACGAGCCTAGCATGTACAGACATGGTCTCAGGAACACGGATTACCGAAAGGTAAAGCATGAATCATATAGTAGATATGATGAACATGATGATTGTTCGCCATTGAAACTATATCAACTCTCGTGATGATCGGTGTTGATGTAGTGGATTTGGTTCGTGTGATCACTAAAACAATGTGAGGGATGTTGTTTTGAGTGGGAGTTCACCTAATTTAATTTCATTAATTAATTTGAACTCAATTTGTCATAAACTTAGTCTAAACTATTGCAAATATGTTGTAGATCAATGGCAGCCCCTACCATCAATTTTAATGCGTTCCTAGAGAAAGAAAAGTTGAAAAACAATGGAAGCAACTTCGCGGATTGGTTCCGCAATTTGAGGATTGTCCTCACAGCTGGTAATTTGACCTATGTGCTGGATGCACCGCTGGGTGACCCACCTGCAGCTGATGCTTCCGATGAAGTAAAGAATGTTTACCTCGCTCGGAAGAATCAGTACTCCATAGTTCAGTGTGCTATCTTGTAAGGTTTAGAATCGGAGCTTCAGAAAAGGTTTGAAGAGTCAGACCCATATGATATTGTCGAGGATCTCAAATTAATTTTTGAGACTCATGCGGCAATTGAAAGTTATGAAGCTTCTGAAAAGTTCTTTAACTGCAAGATGGAAGAGGGCAGCTCCGTCAGTGAGCATGTGCTTAAGATGTCTGGGCACGCAAACAAACTTCAAAGCTTGGGTATAGTGATTCCTAATGCTTTGGGGGTTTACCGCGTCCTCCAGTCATTGCCACCAAGTTACAGGAACTTTGTGATGAACTACAACATGCAGAACATGAACAAAGAGTTGCCAGAACTATTTGCTATGTTAAAATCTGCAGAAGTGGAGATCAAGAAAGAGCACCAAGTGTTGATGGTCAATAAGACCACCAAATTCAAGAAGGGCAAGTCTAAGCAAAAGGGACACTTCAAGAAGGGTGGTAAGAAAGTTACCACGCCGACGAAGAAAACCAAGGCTGGACCAAAGCCTGAAACTGAGTGCTTTTACTGCAAGGGAGTAGGTCACTGGAAGCGGAATTGCCCAAAGTACTTGGCGGATTTGAAGAACGACAACATCAAGAAGAAAGGTATATCTGATATACATGTTATTGATGTGTATCTCACTAGTATTCGTAGTAGTGCCTGGGTATTTGATACTGGTTCGGTTGCTCATATTTGTAACTCGAAACAGGTGCTGCAGAATAAACGGAAGCTAGCGAAGAACGAGGTGACGATGCGCGTGGGAAACGGATCAAAGGTTGATGTGATCGCGGTCGGCACGCTACCTCTTCATCTACCATCGGGATTAGTTTTATACTTAAATAATTGTTATTTGGTGCCTGCGTTGAGCATGAACATTATATCGGGATCTTGTTTATTGCGAGACGGTTACTTGTTTAAATCTGAGAATAATGGTTGTTCTATTTATATGAGTAATATGTCTTATGCACATGCACCTTTGATAGATGGTCTATTCTTATTGAATCTCGATAGTGGAAATACACATATCAACAACATTGAGGCTAAACGTTTGAAATCAAGCGATAATTCGACCTATATGTGGCACTGTCGTCTTGGTCACATCGGAGTGAAACGTATGAAGAAACTCCATTCCGATGGACTTCTTGAATCACTTGATTTTGAATCACTTGAAAGATGCGAAGCATGTCTGATGGGTAAAATGACTAAGACTCCATTTTCTGGTATGATGGAGCGAGCTACGGACTTATTGGAAATCATACATACCGATGTGTGTGGTCCAATGAGTGTAGCATCGCGCGGTGGTTATCGTTATGTTCTTACCTTCACGGATGACTTGAGTAGATATGGGTATATCTATTTCATGAAACATAAGTCCGAAACTTTCGAGAAGTTTAAGGAGTTTCAAAGTGAGGTAGAGAATCAACGTAACAAGAAGATTAAATTTCTACGTTCTGATCGTGGAGGTGAATATCTAAGTTACGAGTTTGGCGAGCATTTAAAGAAGTGCGGAATACTTTCACAATTGACACCGTCGGGAACACCACAGCGTAATGGTGTGTCCGAACGTCGTAATCGAACTCTCTTAGATATGGTTCGTTCTATGATGTCACTTACAGATTTACCGCTATCATTTTGGGGTTATGCATTAGAAACAGCCGCATTCACTTTAAATAGGGCACCGTCTAAATCCGTTGAAACGACACTGTATGAATTATGGTTTGGGAAGAAACCTAAATTGTCGTTCCTTAAAGTTTGGGGATGCGAAGCCTATGTAAAGAAGTTACAGCCGGACAAGCTTGAACCCAAAGAGGAAAAATGCGTCTTCATAGGATACCCGAAGGAAACTATTGGGTATACCTTCTATCATAGATCCGAAGGCAAAATCTTCGTTGCCAAGAATGGATCCTTTCTAGAGAAGGAATTTCTCTCGAAAGAAGTGACTGGAAGGAAAGTAGAACTCGACGAGGTTGTCGAACCTTCTCTCGAAATTGCGAGTAGCGCAGTACCGGAAGAAGTTCCTGTGGTGCCTGCACCAATAAGAGAGGAAGCTAATGATGGTGATCATGAAACTTCGGTTGAAGTTACTACAGAGCCTCGGAGGTCAACGAGAACTCGTACCACTCCAGATTGGTATGATTCCGTTATGAATGTCATGGTGGTGGACAACACCGATGACCCCGAGACATATGAGGAAGCGATGATGAGCCCAGATTCCAATAAATGGCAAGAAGCCATGAAATCCGAGATTGGATCCATGTACGAAAACCAAGTATGGACTTTGGTGGACTTACCGGATGGCCGGAAGGCTGTCGAGAACAAATGGATTTTCAAGAAGAAAACAGATGCTGATGGTAATGTTACTGTCTATAAAGCTCGACTTGTCGCAAAAGGGTTTCGACAAATTCAAGGAGTTGACTACGATGAGACTTTCTCACCGGTAGCGAAGCTAAAGTCTGTGAGGATTATGTTAGCAATCGCTGCATATTATGATTATGAGATATGGCAGATGGATGTCAAAACAGCATTCCTCAATGGAGACATTGATGAAGAGTTGTATATGATGCAACCCAAAGGTTTTGTCGATCCTAAAGATGCTAACAAGGTATGCAAGCTTCAACGGTCCATCTATGGATTGAAGCAAGCATCCCGAAGTTGGAATCAACGTTTTGATAAGGTAATCAAAAGTTTTGGTTTTATACAAACTTATGGAGAAGCTTGTATTTACAAGAAAGTGAGTGGGAGCTCTGTAGCATTCTTAATACTGTATGTGGATGACATATTGTTGATTGGGAATGATGTAGACCTTCTTAATAGTGTCAAGGAATATTTGAATAATAGTTTTTCAATGAAGGATCTTGGCGAAACAGCTTACATATTAGGCATAAAGATTTATAGAGATAGATCGAAACGCCAAATATCATTGTCACAGAGTACATATTTGGACAAAGTTCTAAAGAAGTTTGGAATGGAAGAAAGCAAGAAAGGGTTCTTGCCCATGTTGCCCAATATGACCTTGAGTAAAACTCAAAGTCCAACATCGGCAGAAGATAGAGAAAGGATGAGTAAGACTCCCTATGCCTCAGCCATAGGATCTCTAATGTATGCCATGCTATGTACTAGACCCGACATTGCATATGCTGTTAGTTTAACTAGCAGATATCAAAGTGATCCAGGAGTGGATCATTGGACAGCGGTCAAAAACATCCTTAAGTACTTGAGAAGAACTAAGGATATGGTTCTTTCTTATGGAGGTGATGAACAGCTCGTTGTTAATGGTTACACCGATGCTAGTTGGAACACCGATCCAGATGATTCTAAACCACAATCCGGATACGTATTTATTTTGAATGGTGCAGCAGTTAGCTAGAGGAGTGCAAAGCAAAGCGTTGTGGCGAGATCTTCAACTGAATCGGAATACATGGCTGCTTCAGAGGCTTCACAAGAAGCGATATGGATGAAAGAGTTCATTACAGAGCTGGGTGTGGTTCCAAGTGCGCTGGACCCAATGTCTATCTACTGTGATAACATGGGCGCCATAGCCAATGCGCAAGAACCAAGGTCACACAAGAAGCTGAAGCATATCAAGCTGCGTTTTCACGCTATTCGAGAACATATCCAGGATGGGGATATAAAGATTTGCAAAGTACACACAGATCTGAATGTGGCGGATCCGTTGACTAAACCTCTCCCGAGGGCAAAACATGACCAACACCAAACTGCCATGGGTGTTCGGTATATTACCATGTAATCTAGATTAGATGACTCTAGTGCAAGTGGGAGACTGTTGGAGATATGCCCTAGAGGCAATAATAAATATAGTTATTATTATATCTTTGTGTTTATGATAAATGTTTATATTCATGCTATAATAGTATTAACAAGGAAACATTAATACTTGTGTGAATTGTAAACTTAAATTGAAGTCCCTAGTATAGCCTCTATACTTCACTAGCTTGTTGGTTGATTAAATGATTGTGGTTTCCATATCATGAACATTGAGATGTTATCAACAACAAGATCATATCGTTAGGAGAATGATATGGTGGACATACTCCTATTGATAAGCGTAGCATAAAGATCAAAGTCATTTCAATAGTTCAAATTGCTATATGCTTTCTGATACATAGTAACCTAATTCCTTCGACCATGAGATCATGCATATCACCTTTACCGGATGGATGCTTTGATGACATCAAACACCACACCGTAACTGGGTGGCTATAAAGGTGGCATTAAGTGTTCGGAAAGTATTGGTTGAAACACATGGATCAAGAGTGGGATTTGTCCATCCACATGACGGATGATATACTCTGGGCCCTCTCGGTGGAATGTCATCCAATTGGCTTGCAAGCATGTGACTTGGTCACAAGGGATCACATATCACGGGAACGAGAAAAGAGTACTTATCAGTAACGAGGTTGAACTAGGTATGCAGAGATACCGACGATCATAACCTCGGATAAGTAACATATCGTGAGACAAAGGGAAATTGGTATCGTATGTAAGTGGTTCATTCGATCGCAAAGTAATCGTAGAAATATGTGGGAGCCATATGAATTTCCAGATTCCTCTATTGGTTATTGTTCGGAGAAGTGTCTCGATCATGTCCGCATAATTCACGAACCGTAGGGAGACACACTTAAGGATTCGACGTTGTTTGAGTAGTTATGGTATTATGAGAAAGAGACCGAATGTTGTTCGGAGTCTCGGATGGGATCCGGGATATCACGAGGTGATCCGGAATGGTCCGGAGAATAAGATTCATATAAGGAAAGTCCCGTTTCGGAGTTCGGGAATGATTCCGGTGTTTTCATCGGGAATGTTCTAGAAGGTTCCGGATTGACCGGCACTCCGGGGGGGGGGGGGGGGGAGGGTACATGAGTGTGTCATTGAATGATTGCATCATGTACTAAGTGTTCTTGCTGTTCCAAAAACATGAAAGTCAAATTGCCAGTTTGAAAGTCAAACGGCTAAAACAGGAAACTGTGGGAAACAAGCAAGAGGAGTTGGAACCAACTTGGAGGAGGAGTCCCACTCCTCCAAGCCGGCGCCCAGCCCAAGGCCGACTTGGGGAGGGACTCCCCTCCCCTGGCCGCGCCTCCCCACCTATAAAAGGAGGGGCATGGCTCCCTCCTAGAACACACAAGTTCCTATCTTCTACCTCCGGTTTAGAGCCGTTTTGGTTTAGAGCTTCTAATTGCTTTAGCCAGCGGTTTAGAGCCTTCTAATTGGTTTAGAGCCTTCTAATTGGTGTGTCTAATTACTAGACCACTAATAGCCTCTCTCATAAGCTCCACCATACTCGCACCGGCTTAAGGCGAAGCCCTACGGGATTTCCCCTCTACTTCCGGTACCACGCCGTTGTGCTGCCGGAATCGCGAGGAGAGTGCTACAACCTCCGCTGCCTGCTGGAACAAGGGAGAGGAAGGTCTTCGTCGAGTACCGAATGTGTGACCGACTGCGGGAGCGCTGCCGGAACGTGGCGCCGGAAGGATCGTCTACACGATCTTGAGATCGGAAAGAGTACGACTACATCACCCACGAGAATCCGCTCTTGTTAAACGCTTTGGAATCTTCGAGGGTAAGTTATTCCATCGACTCTTTGCTACAATCTAGTAGATAGATCTTGGCTTGTTTGTTTGTATGCGATAGAAAATTTTTGTTTTCCATGCTACGAACCCCTACATTTTCTTCAACCACTACCTATTCCTGATTGGAAGTGGGACAAGATAGGTATGGATTTCATTACTGGATTGCCAAGGACCCGGTCCGGATATGATTCTATTTGGGTAGTAGTGGATCACCTTACTAAAGTGGCTCATTTCATACCCGTGAAGACAACTTACACAAGTGCTAAGTTAGCCAAGATCTATATGAGCAGAATAGTGTGTCTACATGGAGTACCCAAAAGTATTGTGTCTGATAGGGGAACTCAATTCACTTCCCATTTTTGGAGACAGCTACATGAGTCATTGGGAACGAGGTTAGAATTCAGCACTGCTTTTCACCCTCAAACTGATGGACAGACAGAAAGGACTAATCAGATTCTTGAAGACATGTTGAGGGCATGTGCCCTAGACTATGGAGCTAGTTGGGATGAAAGTCTGCCTTACGCAGAATTTTCTTATAACAACAGCTATCAAGCCAGCATTGAGATGGCACCATTTGAGTTTCTCTATGGGAGAAAATATACCACCCCATTACTATGGAATGGTGTGGGAGAAAGAAGTTTGTTCGGACCAGAACTTATCAAAGAAGCTGAGGAGAAGGTCAAATTGGTTAAGGACAGATTAAAAATAGCACAGTCCCGACAGAAAAGCTACGCAGATCCTAAGCGTAGAGAAGTCACCTATGAAGTTGGTGATAGAGCTTATCTTAGAGTGTCACCACTTCGTGGAGTGAAGAGGTTTGGAGTCAAAGGGAAGTTGGCCCCAAGATATGTTGGACCATTCAAGATTCTGAGTCGTAAAGGAGAAGTTGCTTATGAAATTGAATTGCCAGAGTCTTTGTCAGCTGTTCATAATGTGTTTCATGTGAGTCAGCTTAAGAAATGTCATCCAGAAATAGAAGAAACTTCTTTGAAGGATACTATACCTTTGGAAGAGGTTCAATTGGAAAGTGATCTCACTTATGAAGAGAAACCTATCAAGATTCTTGAGACTGCAGAAAGAGTCACACGGACTAAGACTATCAAGTTTTGCAAAGTTCAGTGGAACCATCATTCCAAAGAGGAAGCAACATGGGAAAGAGAAGATGATCTTCAGAAAGACCACCCTCACCTATTTGCTAGCCAATCCGAATCTCGAGGGCGAGATTCACCTTAAGGGGGTTAGATTTGTAACATCCCTAAAATCATGTTTTTAAACTCATGCATATCATCCATGCATCCATGATCATATGAATTTCATTTCAAAACAGAAGCATATATGCTTATTATTTCATGTAAGTTTACTCTAGCCTTAGTGCTATCTTCCAATGAGAAGAATACTTGTTTTGCTTCAGTAAGGTTTGTATTCAAACTTAGGCACCTTCAAAAGCTTGAGCAAAGTTTTCAAAACAAAATGAGTAAATAAAACCAATATTATGCCTATTGTATATTTCACATAAAGGCTTGGTTTTATTTTTATTTTCATTTGATCAAAGTGTTTTGAGTAAATAGTAGTGTTTGACACACATTTGAGTGCAAGGTTTGCAGTATAAAAACCTAGAGAATTTTTGAATTCAAACTCATTTGATTTGGAGTTGAAAATCATTTCAGAAAAATCAAACAGAAAAAGAAAAAGGCTAAAAGGGAAAAAAATAAGCTAGCACGCGAATCTGGCCCAACTAGCCCAACTAAGCCCAGCAACCCACCCCGCGAACCATTTTTCGTTACTCACACCCGCACCCGCCGAGTGACTGACAGACATGACCCACCCCCTCTCTGTTTCTCTCGCTGACAGCCGCGGCCCACACGGCGTCGTCGTCTCCACCCCGCGACATGTTCTTCCCCAAATCACGCCGGCCGTTCCCTGTATTGATCCGCGGCGTCAATTCACGTTGAATGCTGGAGTAAATCTCGCTCGTGACCATGCTATTTAAACCCCCTCTGCCCCCTCTCCATTTTCCCCCAGACTCCAAGCACAGAGCGCCCCAGGCTGCCCGCAATCATCCTCGCGCCGTCGCAGACAGAGCTCACTCCGGCGACCAATCCCGGTGAGCCCCGTGCGCCCCTTCTTCTCTGGTTCTTCCAGACAGCATCACCACTTCCTTGCGCACCTACTGACACCGTTGGTTCCTTCTATACCGCCCCAGGTCGTCGTCTTCGACAAGCACAGCAAGGTTCCGACGACGTCCTCAACTCCGGCGATTAAATTCGGTGAGCCCCTTGTTCCCCTTCGCCTCTGATTCACACGAACGAGTTTGCCGTAGTCTTGCGCATCTCCTGATGCCGTTTGTTCATGCTAGGGTGACCAGGAGCGTCGCCAACATCGTCGTCCACCCGAGCCCGACGCAGCCAGCAACTCCGACGAGCCCGTGCAGCCGTGTCCGTGTGCCCCTTGCCAAGCCATCGCCAGGTTGAGCATCAGTGCAACGCCACAATTCTGGTAAGCATCTCCGACGACCCTAGATCCACCTGTAGCGCCGCGCCGCCGTAGGCCGAGCTCGCCGCCGCCAGTAGCCACCGCCAGCGCCGCCCATCTGTGGTCGCTTGATCCAGGACCGTAGGATCTAGATCCAGCGCGTATAAACAGATCACTTATCGAAGCGTTCTGAGTAGATCTGGGCCGTGCAGATTAAGTAGATCTAACGGCTCACAGACGCGATCCTGAGCGAACCGGTACGCACCAATCAGATTAAGACGCGTGGCTAGAGTTTAGGTTTAAATTCAGGATTTAAATCTATTAGATGTTTGAATTTGATTTAGCCATAACTTTTGATCCCCACGTCCAAATTTGATGGATTTTATATCAATGGAATCAGGAGAACAAGCCCTTTCTAAATATGCAATGTGTTTAATGTTTTGCTCTTGTTAAAATGGTTTTATTTACAGAAACATGTGTAGGGCTATTTTGAGTATATGAATTGTTTAAGAAATGTTTTAAGGTTTAAATAAATGTTGTTTGGAAAATATTGAACTTGTTTATGAACCAGTACTGTACACTTGCTTTGTTGAGTTTTAAAAACCATCACATATCATATTGCATGCATTCATATATTTTTGTTTGTATATATTTTGTATGTGATTGTTGTTATGATTTTATGTGTAGATTTTGGTGCCAATAGTGATTGTGATTGTGAGGAGTGTAGCTACTCTCCAAACTACCAAGGCAAGTGGTGCTTCATGATATTTTTATCCCTATGTTTTCTACTAAGCATTAGAATTATTTTGCTAGTCTTGCATGTTATATTTTGCTTATATGCCATGATGGGAAATCCTAGTAGTTGTAGAATTGCTAGGAAATTTCTAAGTTAAGATGCTTATCTATGCCATGCTTAGCCTAGCTAGTAGCAACCAAGGGTGGTGAAATATACATGCTAAGATAAAATATTTCTAAGTCTTTGGACTTGTGTTTTGCCTAATAAAACAACTAAGTAAATGAAACACCTGGGTGGAATGGAAGGAATGGTTTATGTTGAGTGGTTACACAAGGCCCATTTCTATGGTTTACCTTGTGTATCTCACTTGTGGAAAGCCACCCAGGAACAAAGAGATTTTAGAGGCCAAATGTTAAGAAGCTTCTAGTGCAACCACTTGGCAATATGGGCTCTGCCAGGATCACATAGGTTGCTAGAACTTATCCATTTGGTCAGTTGGTGGTAGTGGGATGATAGGTTGGAACGCGTCCATTTGGTCTAAGGGAAGGCTTCTGAAAGGTCCCGTCTTGGTGAAAATCAAGGCTTGTGGGGAAAGTGCACAACCTCTGCAGATGGAAGAATCTAAGTACTTAGCCATGTCCCTGGAAAAGGACAACTTGAGCATCAAGACATGGAAGCTATCAAGAATCTCCTCATCCCAATTTCTAAGTAAAACTTGTGGGTGAACAAGGGTGAAGGACTCCAATGTTTGGTGGTTCCTTGGGAAAAGTTTTGACAAAGAAAAACTTAGTGTTTTCAACTAATAGGCAAAACCTATTTTGAGCAAAGCAAGCCAAGCTACACTTAGCCAAATTGCATATAGTATCTAGTCCACCTAAATTATACTAAGGTATAACTTGCCAATACTATTCCAATGTATTGACCCACTGTGGCTGTAACTTGTGATGTTGCAGGTTACTCTGATGAGGATTAGGAGTCATGAGTCTACACTCAACATGTTTGCCTGTGGCACATGAAGATGAAGACTTTTATCTATTTAATTATTTAAACTCTTGTAATAGGCCTGTGGCCATGGAGTTGTAATGACTATGTTGTCTCTGGAATGACTGCAATAATGACCTTTGTTTCTGTGTACTTCATCTTAAACTGTGGATGCTAGCATTGATCCAGGGACTAGCATTGCAATCACAGGGATCCTTTTCCTTTATAAAGGAGGGATCTTACACCCCTCCTAGTCGGAGTTGTTACTCTTAAGTTTCCGCTGAACACTTTATATTTTGGTTTGTAAGTTGGATCTTTTGGAAGTCTTGAACTTCTGGTATTGTAACAATAATAATGTGTGTACTTTTGTAATATGGACCCGCAATGTTTCTGTTGTACCACTCTGAGGGATGTGATATTTACGGAACGGTGTTCTGTGAATGTCATGTCAACGACTACAGTGTACTACACAAGCAGTGGTATGCTGGGTCACCGTAGAACCCTCAACGTCCCACGATAGTTCTGACATCTAACGGTTTGTACAAACCATTGCCGTAATTCTTTATGTGGGCATGGTGTACATGAAGGAGGCATGCGAGGTCGCGAAGCGGGAAGTGATTGGCTTGGATCATCTTCTGGACCCCACATCATGGAATTGTGGACGGGAATAAGCTACCCAGTTGTGCAACAAAGAGTTGATCTCTCATGGGTAAAGTGACGCACCTCTGCAGAGTGTAAGAACTGTAACTTGTTACTCCCTGTTCCGAGAAGGAGCTGCGAACGCGGCAGGAAAGGAACTCCATGAAAGTTCTGGTAAACCCGTGAAGGCTGACGGACATAGCTTTTCAGAATAAAAGCAACCTTTGAAGAAATGTTTATGAAAACTTGCATTGCCTACGACCTAACGTCTGTGGCTGTAGTTATAGTGCATCAAACACTCATTTTCTAGTGAATTTGCTGAGTACGCTCGTACTCAAAGCATCTTCTTAACCCTTGCTAGATTCTGAAGTTGGATTAGACAACAACCACATCAAGTTATGCTCCAGGACTTATCATGCCCAGCTAAAGCTCTTCAATGAAGACAAGGAAGTCAACATATACCTCAACTCAAGTGAAGACGAAGTTACTGATTAGATAGGAATATAATCTCTAGCCAAAGCACCTATTTCTGTAGTGCCTTGCAATAGCAGCAATGCCAACCTCTTAGCCAGAATACTAGACTTAATAGTATAATCGTTCTTGTGTTATTTATCTTTGATTCTTTTCCGTAAGAAGTTCTTTCTCTCTCTTTAACCTAGAGTGTTCTCTGGATCTTATGTAAAAGAGTGAGTTTTAACCTTTAGCCATGTATTGGACCCGATGTGTTTCTGTTGTGCCATTCTGAGGGATGTAATACTAGTGAACGCTGTTTCATTGGTGTTATGTCAACGACTGTAGTATACTACATCATGCAGTGGTATGCTGGGTCACCGCTGCGGTTCAGGGGAGGGACAACTTGATCATCACCAAGGATCAAGTGACGGAGATCATGGCATCAATCTATCCTGACTCTGAGGAAGAGGAAGAAGAAGAGTAGCAGGATGAGCAGCAGGAGCAGGACAACCCTGCTTGGGGAGGACGGCAGCAGCAATAGCATCCAGAGGGACCTTGGGACCCATGGCCCAATCAGCAGCAAAAGCAGCATGGATTCAATAATGTCCCCTATGAAGATTTTATGCAGCTCAACCAACGCGTCGGGGAATTTGACCAAACTCTTCATGGAGTGAATGAAGATGTTTGTGCCCTGAATAATAGCTTCAGACACTTCATGACCCACTTCCCCGACTACTACCATCAGCATCCATACCCGCCGCCAAACGACGGCAACAACTAAGCATGGCAACAACCTAAGCTTGGGGGAGGTTGAAAACCTCCAAACTTTGCATTCATATTTTTATTTCTTCTTTTGATTTATTTCACTTCTTCAAAATTGCATGTTTACTTTCAGTTTGCATTCTTAAGCCGAAAACACAAAAAAGTAGTTGTAATCTTTGTTTGCAAATTTGTTTCCTTGTTTCTCTCAGAGGTTGCTCAATTTCAGGTGACTTGGCAATAGGGAAATATAGAGGGGATTCGACTCAAGTACGGGAACGAAGAAAGCAAGAGGAGGTATCACATTCCTTTCATCACCTCTTCTGCAACTTTAAATTGATCCTATAGTTATTTACTCGCTTTCACTTGAGTCACTCCCCACATAGCTTGTTACCCTATAAATTATATTCCTTCACTAGTGTCCCCTTTTAGCTTTGATACAATGAGCAACGAACTTGGTTAAAATATTTCCAACATTTTTTCAACAAGAAAAAGTATCCAAGAGATGACTTGAGTCCATGTTTAGCCCAAAGGATTTTATTTTAGAAACTACTCAACCCCATTGAGCTTAATGTAAATATACTCGATAGCACCCTTGAATGAAATTTTCTGATAAAATCGATGCTTTGAAGTAGTAGAGATTATGCCAATGCTTTTTCTAATAATTACAGTAGGATATTGCTTTATGCATGTCACTACAACACTGTCGTACTACATGGGGAACTATTAACTCCGCTGGCCAACGAACGATCTAAATATGGGAAACCACTTGATTTTGGCTATTGAGTTATATGAGCGTCTGTAGCTGTAATGCTATGACGGGTAAATTTTTTAGTCTCCTCGTGTTTTCACATTCCAAGTGAAGTTGTAGTACTCCTCTGACCTACTATTGCTCAACAGTTATCTATTGGCATGGTCACGAGTGCACAACATAGCCCCAATTAACATGTTAAAAACAGTGGCATGATTTCTCTATTGAAGAGCTGAAGTTTTTGAAAAACAAGGAAATGAAAAAGGTGCTTTGAGAGTCTTGAAATTTTGACGTGGTAGTAGATGATTTGTTCTTTAAATGTTGTTGGTGCCAACTTGAGTACTCTTAATTGATTAAAGGAACAAGAGCAAAAAGTTTTCATCTCTCAATAAGGGAGAAGCCAAAAAGATTTGTTTCACTTTCCTAGCTAAACTTTCGACACTTGCTCAGACATATGATTTATTTTCTAGCAAGATATATGTGGTTAGGAAGTGGACTCAGTGCAATCTTGTGAATAATTGTATGATCATGTTTAAGATTGCAGGAATTGTGAAGAAAATAATTTGACACCAATTCGAGCTTGTAAGTTCTTTTGTTTCAGTCTCGAATCTCCACTATCCTTTCTTACTTCCTTGTCACGCGAGGGCGAGCAATATATAAGCTTTGGGGAGTTGATAGCTGTGAGATTTGACACATTTTTTATTGTTTCTATTGATGGTTTTTGTTTGGATTTGATGTTTTTTTAGCATTACCTAACGCTAATACTTCGGTAGCAAAGAAAACTTGGTTTTTAATGTGTGTTTCAGGTTTTGAACATCAATAGAGAGTTTTAGTAGAAAAAACACAATATTAAGACAAAAACAAGCAAGTATCTTTTTGGAAGCAATCGAGGGGAGTATACAGAAGCTTTAACGAGCAACTATACTGTGGGAATATTTATTCCAGCCATATAGTTCCCACCATATAGTTTCCATCGACTCCTTCTTATTAAAAGGGACAACTTTCATGAAGAGGCGAAGGTCGAAAACAGAACACATGAGCCACCATCCCATCTAGAAGGGAGAAAGAAGATATCCGGCTAAGAAGGAGAAGATGTTCTTCATCTCGCTCCATGATCTTTGACCTCCTAGCCACCACACCTCCATAGCCATTACTTGTACTTGAGAGAGAGATCTCCATCTTGCAAGACTAGGGTTTGAGATTGTTCTACCCATCTTGAATTGTGTTGGATTTATTTCTATTCTTATTGTGGATCTCCACAGTAATATCAAGAAGAACTCCCTTTATTTAATTATATCGATGATGCTTTCTTCTCTCATGTGTGAGTAAGTTCCTTTGGGCATGGGAGATGTAAGGGATTGGTGAGATGTGATGTGCCTATATAATTTCCATTAATTTTGTGGTTGATTTTAATTACTATATTATGTGTGCTTTATTATCTGTGGGATGCTTAAAGCTTGTTGTCCAATTAAGGGCCTGCTTTGTTCTACATAGATATGATCTTGTTCGCTAGCAGAGCTGCGACCACCGAGTGACACGGGGATATCAATGGGAAACTAGTTTGACTCGAGGATCACGAGGAACCACCATGCTTATTGCATTAGTACGATCCAAGGAGCTTAATTGCTAAGCAACCTGAAGGATCTTAATCGTCTAGTAAATGACCATGGTTGTGGTAGTAGGCTAGTACGATTATTCAAGTTGGGATGAAATCTACCAAGAGGAGTTCCAGCTAATTATGGGTTGATCGCCTACACACATACTTATAAGATTATAACTGTTACACTTATCACTCATCCACTTGGCATAATCACTATCACCATGAATTGTATCTCCCTGTGCCTACTTTTTCATTTGCGGAAAACAACAAACAATCGAATCATTCTTTACCTTTATGCTTTTTATTTCTAAAGTTTACATTTTTGTTTTATTTACATTAATTTTAATCCAAATCTTGTTCTTATTTCAACACTTGCAGTCAATTCACTCGAAGACCTGTGACAACTTTAAGTGTGACAGAGACTTCATCCATAAACACTTACCTTTGGGCTCCCCGTGAAATCGATATCTCAACTTCGAAACTAGCTAAAAACGATATGTGCACTTGCAGTCATCAGATATGGATCCCCTTTGTCGCACGATACTTTACTTATCCGAGGTTCGATCATCGGTATATCTATACCTAGTTCAACCTCTTTACCAATAAGTACTCTTTACTCGTACTGTATTTAAAAGCTTTGTAGCAAATGAACTTTATGACATGATCTTATGCTATGCTTACTTTGGGGGGGGGTGCATCACATCATTCTCCTAATGATATGACCTTGTTATTAATAACATCCAATGTCCATGATCAGGAAACCATGATCATCTAGTAATGAACAAGCTAGCTTAACAAGAGTCTTACTAGGGTCTCTTTTATGTTTACAAAACACACAAGTATTAATGTTTCCTATTAATACAATTATAGCATGGGATGTAAACATTTATCATAAACACAAAGATATAGTAATAACCACTTTATTATTGCCTCTTGGGTATATCTCCAACAGTCTCCCACTTGCACTAGAGTCAATAATCTAGTTTGGAAAAACTTGTGCATTCAACAACTACGGCTTTTTGGTGTTGTATATACACAATTGCTAGTGGTAAACTTAATCTTTGGATCTGATGCTTCTAGGTCCGTTTGTATTTGCATGTCTTTGTGTCCCTACGCATCACTCATTCTCCAATGAGATGGCATTGTATAACTTTGGTCCTTTGCTGAGTCCTTTAGTTCCTTGGAGTTAAACCAAGTCGATACAATTGTCGTACAATATATCTTTGTAATACTAGCCCGCTATGAACCACACCTAGTTTGATAACAAAATACTTGACATAAATGCCCTCTTTTGCTACTACAATAGCAGTCATATACTTAGCCTTTTGTTATAGTATCTGTCACAATGTCTTAACTTTGGAACTCATCCAAATCCGTTATAGAACTTTCTTTCCATTACATTGTTCCACCAATAGTTTAAATTGAGATAAACTTAATTTGTATCTTGTGACAAAACTAGTATCAATGTAACACTTTACAATGAACTAACTATCTATTTGTCACCTCTACATAAATAATATATTCTTAGTTCTTCCAAAGATCATAAAAATATCCTTACTATTGTCCAATATTCATCTTATGAGTCATTATGGTATATGCTCATAACACTTAGATCATAGGACATATCTGGATATGTACATATCATGGTATGATTGATCAAGATATTCATGTGATTTCACTCAGCAAGTGTCAAAACACTTGAATCTAGTTTCACTTACCAAGTGTCAAAACACTTGAATCTTGAATCAATCCTTAATGTGTGACAAGAACCTTTCTTGTTGTTTATATATTGAATTCTTTCAATATCTCATCTATGTACTTCCGGCACAACCATATTAGTGTCTCAATCTATTCATATAGACATTGATGCCTAATGGGATTTTCCTAAGTCTTTCATCGAAATGAAATTCTTAACCTATGTAAATAAAAGATACATCATTTCCAATCAACAATATGTCTTAACGCTCCCACTTAATTTCTTGAAAATGCAAGCATCTTCATCATCTCCGATGAAATTAAACTCTTTTAACAGTTTCATCACGGTGAAGATTCCAACTTCGTGATGCTTACTTCAACCATTGAAGTTTGCATGCGATTTTAGCATCTTTTGAATTAACAAAACCCTTTGGATCGTGTCATATACACGTCCTAGGTAACCATTCTATTATAAGAACTTTGTTTTGTTTTTTCAACTACCATATACCAAAATTATATGTAGTGGTTGCTACAACAATCCGTCAAGACTAAATATCGCTATGAAAGATCAAATATTGTCATAGTCAATTCCTTGAACATTGTTGTAAACTCTTTACCGACATATCGAATATAGATGTGAAATATCCATGTCTATTTCTTTATAGATCCAAATATGACTGAAAGGTTTTACACCTTTCTAGAGGGTCTTCCAAGTTCAAAAACTTGATTTCTCGTGTATGGAACTATCACGGATTTTATGGCTTCAAGCCATTTGATGGAGTCAAGGTCCATCATTGCTTATTTTCATATAGTCGGTTCATCATTATCAAACAACAATGATTTACTCTCAAATATTAGTATTTGATTGTTTTACCCGACCTACTCGGTTCAATAGGAACTTAGACCTTCGTGACCACAAACTTTGAGGTACGTGAGCCATGAGCATTGTTGTCGCCTCCGGGACACTTTACAGTGCTGTGCAACTCTACACATATAGCTAAGGTTCCATAACCTTATCAAAGTTCTATTGTCCTCCCACTTAACTTTTCACGAAAAATTCCTTCTCAAGAAACTTGACGTTCTAAGAGACAAACACTTTTGTCTTCGGTGTTATGGAGGAATACCCAATGGTTATTCGAAATAACATTCAAAGACATGCTCATTTGACTTTGGTTGTAAACATTTTACTTATGCCTATCATACCAAAGTTTAAGAAAGGAAAACTTGGGTTTTATCCAAGACCATAACTTATATGGTGTCATTTCAGAGGATCATGATGGAGCTCTTTTTAGTGTAAAAGTGGTAGTCACTAAAGCTTTAATATTTAAAATACAATGGCAGTTTTATAACTGACACCTTTGATTTCACCATGTCAAACAAGGTTTCATTACATATCTCGAACACTCCATACTCATATGGTGTTTCGGGAAATGCAAATCCATGGAACGATTTCCCAAATCTTAGGTGTTATGCTAAACTTGTAACTCAAATATCTTCCTTTACGATCTAATCATAAATTCTTTATTTTCTTCTTACAATGATTTTCCACTTCATCTTGAAAGTCTTTGAACATTTTCAAATATTTCACACTTCTTCCTCAACAAATATACACATATATTCACTCAAATTTCCGGAGAAAGCATATGAAGTTGAAATCCATCGCTCACGACTACACATAATATACTACATACATCAATATGTACAAATTCCAATAAGTCAGTTGTTCGTTCTTCTTCGGACTTTGAATGAAGTTTCAATTATCTCCAGGAAAGTCTCAGAAGCGTCATTTGATCAAAATCAAAAGAGTCCAAAATTCCAACAGCATGAATTTTTTTCATGCTTTCTTTCCAATATAATTTAAACGGCGATGCCACTTCTTAAGTGATCTTTTAATCATTTGTCTTTCAACATTTTTAGCATTAGTTTATGGACGTGATTTCTCCAACTAGACTTGTAATCATCCATCTTATATGAAACGCGGTAATTATTTGAACAACCTTTTGTTCTCATAATACTTGATCGAAATAACAATTATTGAAACAAATCTTGGGGGTAAGCTTTTATGTAAATGAGAAACACAAAACCACCTTGTTTGTTTTTGATGAACATCATCACATATTCTCTTGCTGGTTACTTCGGCCATTGCAGTTCATGAATTGTGTTGTCATGTATGACACTTCACACCAACCAATTCGGTATCCAATACCCAGGAACCACATTGTTTAACAAGCAAAGAATACATTCATAACATGTATATCATCTATATATCCAAGTTGGATATTTCCAACCTTTTATATTTCTGCCAAATATTTCAAAGATTCTCTTTCAGCATTTCCTTTCCCTTTTAAAAGAATCTATCAACATCAATAGTGGGGTCATACACATGACACATAGTCCAAAGTGTCTATAGTCAAATACTAATACCTTTGGACTTGCATAGATCACCATCAAAAAATGTTTGGCGTTCTTTCAAAATCCATTCTTTAGTAATATTTTAGTGTAGTAAACATTTTACCTACATCTTCTATTCATCCTTATCATGACAACTTTCATGATCAAGCTACCATAGCTTATAAAGGACAATCGCGAGTATAATGTTGCTTTCCAAAACCTTTTTGGAGGATTAGGATGTCTAGTGATATCTACGCACTTCTATTCTTGTAGACAGTTGTTGTGCCTCCAAGTGCAGAGGTTTGTAGAACAACAGGAAGTTTCCCTTAAGTGGATTACCCAAGATTTATCAAACTCAGGGAGGAAGTGATCAAAGGTATTCCCTCTCAAGCAATCCTGCAATCAAGATACAAGAAGTCTCTTGTGTCCCCAACACACCCAATACACTTGTCAGGTGTATAGGTGCACTAGTTCGGTGAAGAGATAGTGAAATACAAGTGGTAACGGTGCCAGAAAATAGCTTGACGGTGAGGCAAAGACTAAAGCAAGCAAACATGCAACATATCTAGTAGCAAACGGTGTTTCAATGCTTAGAAACAAGGCTCAGGGATCATACTTTCACTAGTGAACACTCTCTCATATAGATATCCTCTCTTCATGATACTACTCTTAACTACTCTCCGGTTGGACACTCTAATCCACGATAGGGCCTTCCCTAATCTGGATAATCCCACACTGTCACCTTGAGCGCTAGATGGTTCCAACAAATACCACAATTTCATAAAGACATCCAACTCCAAATATAACTCATAACAAATATTCAATCTAGCCAAAGTGCCACACACGGTATGCACGCTGTCACTTTCACACACGTGGGGAAATCATAGATCTATTAAAGCACAAAGAGTATTTATGTAGACTCAAGCCTAAGTGCCACCATGGCGTGCACGCTGTCACTTTCACACACATGGGGAGAGTAGAGATCTAATGAAGCACTTGAGAAGCAAGGTAGATCTACTTGATTACAAAGCTCATGACCACAGCAAGATCATGCATATAGAGAGAGATGAACACATAGCTACCGGCAGAGCCCTTAGCCTCGAGGAAGAACTACTCCCTCCTCATCATGGGAATCAGCAACGGTGATGAATATGGCGATGGGGATGGCTCCGGGGGCACTTCCCCATCCCAGCAGGGAGCCGGAACATAGACTTTCTGTCCCCCGAAACTCCCTTTCAGTGGCGGCGATGCTATAGAGGTTTTCGTGGATTTCTTCTGGATTGTTTAGGGTTTTTGGGTCGGAGGCTTCTTATAGGCGCTGGAATCAAGGTCGGTGGGGGTCCAAGGGGCCCACATCCCCTCCAGGCGCCTCCAGGGCTTGCCCGTGCCTAGGGGGGTTTTGGCCCCCCTCCGTCTCTGCTTCGTGGTTCCGTGTTGCTCCGGGAAAAATAATAACTTTGTCTTTTGTCCCGTCCAATTCCGAGAATATTGATTTTCTGCCTTTCTGGAACCAAAAACAGAAGAAAACAGGCAACTAGCACTGTGGCAACTTGTTAATAGGTTAGTACCAGAAAAGATATAAAAGCACCTAAAATTATAGACAAAGCAAAGTAGATACAAAACAAGCATGGAGCATCAAAAATTATAGATACGTTTTCGACGTATCAAACATCCCCAAGCTTAATTGTAGAGGTCCCAACCTTTAATAAGGTAGAGATCCTTGTGTTTACAATGCTAGTCCCTGGATCAATAGCTAGCATCCACAGTTAAGATGTAATATCAAGAAAAAAAGGTCATAATACAACTTTATAACCAGGAATAAAATAATTCATTACATCTTACATAGCTCATTTGGCTATCACATTACATTTGCAGCAGAATATCTATAAGCATGGGGTCCTTCATCTTCAAAGTGCCACAGGCAGTCATGTTGGTTGTAGACTTGTAATCCTAATCAACACACTTAACATCAAACAAACCTGCAACATAATAAGTTGCAGCCACAAGGGTCAATACATTTGAATTGTATTGGCAAGTTTCACTACTATGTAGAAATAAGTGGATCCTAACATTACATGCATATTTGGCTAAGTAGGGTTTTAGGCTCATTTGCAGAAAGCAGCATAATTTATACTATCTTTTCAAAGTAGTTTTGATCTTTTGTCAAATCTTTCTGAACTCATTGGAATCCACCAAGTGCTTCAAGTCTCTTGTTGTCACTTTCAAGTTTTTCTTTTAGAAATTGGAATGTCGAGATTTTCCATAGCTTCAGGCCTTAGTTGCTCAGTATTGTCCATAACCGGGGACACGGCTAAGTACTTAGATTTTTATCTTCTGCAGAAGTTGTACACTTTACCCACATGACACATTCTCATCTTGATGCCACCAGTGGCCGCTGGATAAGTACTCACCAAGATGGAGTACTGGCAGATTGAGAGTGTGACGAAGTCTTTCCATAGGAGTCCTCCCAATACACAATGCTAGCTTATCTATCAGGCACCAATGTAGGGTTTCAAGTTCCCTCATTCTAGTAACCTGAAGAGGCCAATGCATGGGTCTTCCACTATGTAGTTGACTAAGCCAGTGCCCAATTAGCATGTGGCTGTACACGGAAGCCACTGTACGAGAAACATGTTCAATCTCTAAGTCCCTGGGTGGTTTTCTTCTAGTGCAGAACAAAAAGAGATTGCCATATAAACATGGTTTCTCTTGTTGCCACCTTGTCCAAAACTTGAGTATCCTTGTCCACCCAGGTGGTTCATTGAGTACTTGTTTTATTATATAAAACACAAGTCTTTTCAATACTTCTCATAATCTCAACATGTATCCCTTCTCAATATATAAAGCAGGGCTAAGCATATTACAAATACATTGTTTTCACTAAGGAATATATAGGGGTATCCTATTAGGATTTAGCATAGCAAAATATAGTAGACCTCATCATGCATGTTTCAAAATCCACTAAATGTAATGAAAATAGTAGGACTTGGATGATAGTGTCACTTGACTTTTTGGTAGAGGATGTTGGTTCACTTCTTGATCTTGATAATATCACACTCTTCTAACTTCACTACAAATCAATCAAGCAAACATAGATTCAATTAGCATTCCAAACATTATTCAAACAATTCATCACACATAAAATAATAGAAACTAAGTCATGCATGCAAGCATGCAAAAGATAGTTTTATTTGCAAAGGTGGTTTCTACTAGGCTCTATACATCGTAAGGTTCAAAGTGGTCATTTTCTAAAGTGTCAAACCCATTTGCAAAAGGGTTTTATCTATAAACCATTTTCAAATCCAATCATTATTTCATGTGGTGGAAAATGTTTTTAGCACAGCAACAATTTTATATTGTTCAACAAATAAGTTGTTAATTCACAAAACTTGGTGTTTAGGGTCAGTAGGTTTGAATCAAAACATTTTCCAAAGGTTTTTCTCAAAAATCATTTCCATATCAAAATCAATATTTTTATTTGACTAGAAATGAGCTAATTCAATTATTCAATCCTAATCTTCACAAAATACATTTTTAAATCCATAAGTTGGTTCCTAGGGTCTGTAGGTTCACAACAAACCATTTTGCAAAGATTTCAATCCAAAAATCATTTTGGAATAAATTTTATATCCTAAACAAGCATACACAAGTTTCTGCAAAAACAAACATTTTACTAGAAGCTTTTTACTAAAAAAGTGCATGGTTGGCTAGGTATTGTTTTTCTAAATCCAATGATATAAAGTTTGCAAAATTTGGACGTGTAGATTTTAAGTTATGAATTTTTCAAGTTTGCATATCAATCTGATTCCAAATTCTGTTTTAAATCGAACTAGTGCCACGCGGCGTGATACTATTGGTCGGTACCGGTTCGCACGGATCGACTTCTGCGAACCGTAGGATTTAAGTTAGATCGCGTGGTTCAGATGTGCTCATACCCGTTCGCTTAAGTTCTAATCCTAGCCATAGGATCAAGATCTAACGGGCTCAGCTGCTTTGACCAAGGACTGGCGGCGCTGCGCGGCGGCGAGCGGCGGTGCACGCTCAGACGATGGTGTTGCGGCGATTCTAGGAAGCAAGGGAAGGAGCGGAGGTGCTCACCGTGCTCGTGAGATCGAGGTGGAGCTCAAGGTGGCGCTGACCTGGCGAGGGGCGCTCGGAGCTGCGGTTAATTCTTCGCCGGAGTTTGCAACGGCGTCAGGCGGCTCTGGAGGTCGTCGAGGGCGACGCTGCGGTTCACTCCGAGGCAAAACAAGGACACAGTTAGACGCGGGCAAGTGTGGCCAGTGCAGGAGTATCATCGGGAAGGAGAGGGGAGGGCGTTGCTTACGGGGATACTTTGCCGGAGCGTCAGCAAACGGCGGTGGCTTTCAGATGATGTCGAAGCCGAGGCTCTGGGGCACTCGCGGGCGAGTTCAAGGCACTGGAAGATGCGCCTGGGGCTGGGGATCACTCTCGCGTGAAGCAGAGCTTGCGGGGGTGAGGGTGCTGGCCGGAATCGGAGCAGAGGTTCGTCGGAGCAGTGAGGGCGCAGGCTCGAATTGGGGCAGTCTAGAGGCAGAGGGGAGGAGCTTCTTGGGGGAAAAGAGAGAGCAGAGAGGGGCGCTTAAGGGGGCGTGATCACTGCAGGGAATTATGCGGCCATTTACGCGTATTGATGCTGGCAGTAACTCGGCGGCAACGGCAGGGCGTGGTTTGGGGGTTGAAGACGACGGTGAGGTGGCGATGGGACCTGTCTGTCAGCGTGAGGAAGAGAGGGGAAGTGGGGCCTGTCTGTCTGGGACTGCGCGGGTGCGTGTGTGGGTGGAAAACGTTTCGCGCGTGGGGTACGCCGGGTGGGCTGTGTTGTTGGGCTGTTGGGCCAGTTTAGTGGGTCGAGTCTGATTCCATTTTTTTTATTCTGGTTGCTTTTCTTTTTCTAATTGATTTTCTGTTTTGAGATTCAATCAAACAATTAAGCACTCAAATGATTTCAAAACTTTGCCAAACTTTGCTTTGATTTTAGTTCTGTTTAACAACACAAATCAAAGTCAAAAATAAAATAATATTTTATACTTTTTAGGATCCATTAAACCTTAGTCATTAATTCAAATAGAATTTGATTTATTTAAAATCTCCATTTTGAAATCTAAATATTATCAAAACCAAATCAGTAGGTTTTATTTTAAAATATAAAATACTTGGAAAACTTGTTTAAAATAATTTAACAAGTTTTAATGTTTTAATTAAAATGGGAAAGCCTTTACTTTAATAAATTTGGATATTAATAAATCCTCATTATTTTATTTAAATAAACTTTTACTCTTTTTTATTAAATAGAAATATTTTTATTTCAAAAGCTTGGCCAAGATTTAATTTGGCTCTATAAAATAATCTTTATTTATAATTCTATCCTTTTATTTTGAAACCAAATCTTTTTATTAAAGGATCCAAAAATAGTAATTTCACTTATTTAAAATTTTCTTTATTATTTGTTTATCTTTTCAAATCCCTTTAGGATTTGTTTGATCAAAAATAGGTTTGAAAGTTTCCAATTGGAATCAAAGTTTCTTCTCACCCTGAAAATCAACAAAGTTTTATTTTATTCATTTATTTTTCACATAACAAGATTTGGAAAATCTTGGGATGTGAGAGGCTACCACCCTTAAAATAAATCTCGTCCCGAGATTTGGGAAGTTTAGGGTTACAAGTTGGCTTAAAACATCTAGGGTACTACCACCCTTAAAATTTTTCCAACTAAATTACATTTTGGCCTGCTTGGGATCTTGGGGAAACTTCTCTGGGCAAACATCTGCATAGTGTCCTTTGTTTCCACACTTGAAACATGTGACAAGGCTGAGATCCTTCATAGGCTTGTTTATCTTGTGCTTCATCTTTTCTGGGCAGTTGCTTTCATAATGTCCTTGGTTACCACAGTTGTAACATGTGATAAGATTGAGTTCTTCACGTATCTCTTGTGGACAGGTTGCTACATAATGGCCTAGCTCTTTGCAGTTGTTGCACCATACTTGGCCAATCTCCTTATACTTATTCTTCTCTGGACATTCACTGGCATAATGTCCCATTTCTTTACAATGATTACATTGCACATGGCTTTTGTCCTTCTTTTTCTTGGGTTTCTCCAAAGCTAGGAGTGCCTCTAGTTCATGTTCTTCATATGTTATCTCATAGGTAGGAATGTCTACTGGTTTCTTAGACCTTCTATTGCTCCTTGGATAATTCATATGCCTCTTCTTTGGTCCTTTAAATTGGGTCGTATTGCATGGAGGTACAAGTGGAGATTTTCCTTTGTCCTCATCCTTCTTGGTAGACTTGGCACCCTCTTGATAGTCTGCAATCAGTTGTTGCACTCCACCTTGTTTCCTTTGTTCAACTATGGAATAGATGGGGCATTGGATAGGGACATGATTATTTCCTTCACATAGGTAACAAGTAGCTTGGGAGGTGGGACATTGGCCAACTGGATGTTCCTCTTCACAGTTGGGGCATTGATCTCCATGCTCCTTGGAAGTGTGATCCTTGTCTCCACAAATATTGCAAGCTTTGGTTCCTTCTAGAATAACATCTTTGTCATCCTTGTTGTCACAAACTCCTTTGGAAGAGTTGCTTTCCATGTTGATCATTTGATCTGTCACCTTATGCAATAATTGGGCTTGGGTTTCAAAGGAACTTTGCATGGTTGGATATTCCCCACTGGTGTTGGCTATGAATTGAGCTGTCACTTGGTTCAACTGGTTTTGGGTTGCTATGAGTTCTCTCATGTTGTCCTCTTGGTTGTTGTTGTTGTTGTTGTTGTTGTTGTTGTTGTTGTTGTTGTTGTTATCAACCTTGATGTTGGAGTCTCTTGGAGTAGTCATCTGTTTGGGTTGAATTGAGATTAGAATAGACAAAATATCTCTAAGGAAATATTACTAATCACACACTTCACAAATCACACAACAATGTGCAAGCAATCACAAACAAATACTCAAACAACAAGTTTCAAGCATATTTTTAGGCAACCAAAAATATTTTTGTTACACCACATAAGTTGGTGGGTTTGACTTAAACAATATATGGTGGTCCATCTACATGGTTCACTTGTGATCTTTCCATCCTTCTTGGTTGATTCTTCTTGAATGAGATCTTTTATTCTTGAGAAAATCCTTGGTCACAAAACTTCAAAGGTGATCATGGTTTCTTCTAAGTTGTGTTTCCTTAGTCTTCAAGTCTTGAGTAACATTTGTTATCTTCTCTTGTAGACCTTAGTGATATCCAAGATTGAAGTCCTTGGTGAGAATGCTGAAGATGTTGAAGTCATTAGAGTTGAAGATGTTGAAGTCATTAGAGTTGATGATGTTGAAGTCATTAGAGTTGATGGAGTCCTTTGTACATGGTGAAGTCTTTGGCCATGGGGTAGGCTTTATCCATCAAGTTTGAAATAGATGAGATGTAGAATCAAAACCAAAATGGTTGAGGAAAGAGTTTACAAGATTGTTTGTATATAAGTTTTGGAACAAATACAACTCCTATTTTCCTAAGAGGTTTTGTCCAATTCTAGGGTTACAAATCCTACAGGCAACACAATGCTCTGATACCATCTGTAGAGGTCCCAACCTTTAATAAGGTAGAGATCCTTGTGTTTACAATGCTAGTCCCTGGATCAATAGCTAGCATCCACAGTTAAGATGTAATATCAAGAAAAAAAGGTCATAATACAACTTTATAACCAGGAATAAAATAATTCATTACATCTTACATAGCTCATTTGGCTATCACATTACATTTGCAGCAGAATATCTATAAGCATGGGGTCCTTCATCTTCAAAGTGCCACAGGCAGTCATGTTGGTTGTAGACTTGTAATCCTAATCAACACACTTAACATCAAACAAACCTGCAACATAATAAGTTGCATCCACAAGGGTCAATACATTTGAATTGTATTGGCAAGTTTCACTACTATGTAGAAATAAGTGGATCCTAACATTACATGCATATTTGGCTAAGTAGGGTTTTAGGCTCATTTGCAGAAAGCAGCATAATTTATACTATCTTTTCAAAGTAGTTTTGATCTTTTGTCAAATCTTTCTGAACTCCTTGGAATCCACCAAGTGCTTCAAGTCTCTTGTTGTCACTTTCAAGTTTTTCTTTTAGAAATTGGAATGTCGAGATTTTCCATAGCTTCAGGCCTTAGTTGCTCAGTATTGTCCATAACCGGGGACACGGCTAAGTACTTAGATTTTTATCTTCTGCAGAAGTTGTACACTTTACCCACATGACACATTCTCATATTGATGCCACCAGTGGCCGCTGGATAAGTACTCACCAAGATGGAGTACTGGCAGATTGAGAGTGTGACGAAGTCTTTCCATAGGAGTCCTCCCAATACACAATGCTAGCTTATCTATCAGGCACCAATGTAGGGTTTCAAGTTCCCTCATTCTAGTAACCTGAAGAGGCCAATGCATGGGTCTTCCACTATGTAGTTGACTAAGGCAGTGCCCAATTAGCATGTGGCTGTACACGGAAGCCACTGTACGAGAAACATGTTCAATCTCTAAGTCCCTGGGTGGTTTTCTTCTAGTGCAGAACAAAAAGAGATTGCCATATAAACATGGTTTCTCTTGTTGCCACCTTGTCCAAAACTTGAGTATCCTTGTCCACCCAGGTGGTTCATTGAGTACTTGTTTTATTATATAAAACACAAGTCTTTTCAATACTTCTCATAATCTCAACATGTATCCCTTCTCAATATATAAAGCAGGGCTAAGCATATTACAAATACATTGTTTTCACTAAGTAATATATAGGGGTATCCTATTAGGATTTAGCATAGCAAAATATAGTAGACCTCATCATGCATGTTTCAAAATCCACTAAATGTAATGAAAATAGTAGGACTTGGATGATAGTGTCACTTGACTTTTTGGTAGAGGATGTTGGTTCACTTCTTGATCTTGATAATATCACACTCTTCTAACTTCACTACAAATCAATCAAGCAAACATAGATTCAATTAGCATTCCAAACATTATTCAAACAATTCATCACACATAAAATAATAGAAACTAAGTCATGCATGCAAGCATGCAAAAGATAGTTTTATTTGCAAAGGTGGTTTCTACTAGGCTCTATACATCGTAAGGTTCGTCATTTTCTGAAGTGTCAAACCCATTTGCAAAAGGGTTTTATCTATAAACCATTTTCAAATCCAATCATTATTTCATGTGGTGGAAAATGTTTTTAGCACAGCAACAATTTTATATTGTTCAACAAATAAGTTGTTAATTCACAAAACTTGGTGTTTAGGGTCAGTAAGTTTGAATCAAAACATTTTCCAAAGGTTTTTCTCAAAAATCATTTCCATATCAAAATCAATATTTTTATTTGACTAGAAATGAGCTAATTCAATTATTCAATCCTAATCTTCACAAAATACATTTTTAAATCCATAAGTTGGTTCCTAGGGTCTGTAGGTTCACAACAAACCATTTTGCAAAGATTTCAATCCAAAAATCATTTTGGAATAAATTTTATATCCTAAACAAGCATACACAAGTTTCTGCAAAAACAAACATTTTACCAGAAGCTTTTTACTAAAAAAAGTGCATGGTTGGCTAGGTATTGTTTTTCTGAATCCAATGATATAAAGTTTGCAAAATTTGTACGTGTAGATTTTAAGTTATGAATTTTTCAAGTTTGCATATCAATCTGATTCCAAATTCTGTTTTAAATCGAACTAGTGCCACGCGGCGTGATACTATTGGTCGGTACCGGTTCGCACGGATCGGCCTCTGCGAACCGTAGGATTTAAGTTAGATCGCGTGGCTCAGATGTGCTCATACCCTTTCGCTTAAGTTCTAATCCTAGCCATAGGATCAAGATCTAACGGGCTCAGCTGCTTTGACCAAGGACTGGCGGCGCTGCGCGGCGGCGAGCGGCGGTGCACGCTCAGACGATGGTGTCGCGGTGATTCTAGGAAGCAAGGGAAGGAGCGGAGGTGCTCACCATGCTCGTGAGGTCGAGGTGGAGCTCAAGGTGGCGCTGACCTAGCGAGGGGCGCTCGGAGCTGCGGTTAATTCTTCGCCGGAGTTTGCAACGGCGTCAGGCGGCTCTAGAGGTCGTCGAGGGCGACGCTGCGGTTCACTCCGAGGCAAAACAAGGACACAGTTAGACGCGGGCGAGTGTGGCGAGTGCAGGAGTATCATCGGGAAGGAGAAGGGAGGGCGTTGCTTACGGGGATACTTTGCCGGAGCGTCAGCAAACGGCGGTGGCTTTTAGATGATGTCGAAGCCGAGGCTCTGGGGCACTCGCGGGCGAGTTCAAGGCACTCGAAGATGCGCCTGGGGCTAGGGATCACTCTCACGTGAAGCAGAGCTTGCGGGGGTGAGGGTGCTGGCCGGAATCGGAGCAGAGGTTCGTCGGAGCAGTGAGGGCGCGGGATCGAATTGGGGCAGTCTAGAGGCAGAGGGGAGGAGCTGCTTGGGGGAAAAGAGAGAGCGGAGAGGGGCGCTTAAGGGGGCGTGATCACTGCAGGGAATTATGCGGCCATTTACGCGTATTGATGCTGGCAGTAACTCGGCGGCAACGGCAGGGCGTGGTTTGGGGGTTGAAGACGACGGTGAGGTGGCGGTGGGACCTGTCTGTCAGCGTGAGGAAGAGAGGGGAAGTGGGGCATGTCTGTCTGGGACTGCGCGGGTGCGTGTGTGGGTGGAAAACGTTTCGCGCGTGGGGTACGTCGGGTGGGCTGTGTTGTTGGGCTGTTGGGCCAGTTTAGTGGGTCGAGTCTGATTCCATTTTTTTTATTCTGATTGCTTTTCTTTTTCTAATTGATTTTCTGTTTTGAGATTCAATCAAACAATTAAGCACTCAAATGATTTCAAAACTTTGCCAAACTTTGCTTTGATTTTAGTTCTGTTTAACAACACAAATCAAAGTCAAAAATAAAATAATATTTTATACTTTTTAGGATCCATTAAACCTTAGTCATTAATTCAAATAGGATTTGATTTATTTAAAATCTCCATTTTGAAATCTAAATATTATCAAAACCAAATCATTAGGTTTTATTTGAAAATATAAAATACTTGGAAAACTTGTTTAAAATAATTTAACAAGTTTTAATGTTTTAATTAAAATGGGAAAGCCTTTACTTTAATAAATTTGGATATTAATAAATCCTCATTATTTTATTTAAATAAACTTTTACTCTTTTTTATTAAATAGAAATATTTTTATTTCAAAAGCTTGGCCAAGATTTAATTTGGCTCTATAAAATAATCTTTATTTATAATACTATCCTTTTATTTTGAAACCAAATCTTTTTATTAAAGGATCCAAAAATAGTAATTTCACTTATTTAAAATTTTCTTTATTATTTGTTTATCTTTTCAAATCCCTTTAGGATTTGTTTGATCAAAAATAGGTTTGAAGGTTTCCAATTGGAATCAAAGTTTCTTCTCACCCTGAAAATCAACAAAGTTTTATTTTATTCATTTATTTTTCACATAACAAGATTTGGAAAATCTTGGGATGTGACATTAACTCCTGCTCGTCCTCGAGTAGGTAAGTGATAAAAATAATAATTTTTGAGGTGACATGCACCATCAAAACCAAGATCAAACCATTTGCAAGCATTGAAAGCTGGGATCAAAGAACTCTAAACATGTGCATGAAAGATGGAGTTCTAACAATAGGACATAGTAACTATGCATGCAACATGAAAGGCTACAAACAAATATCATGAATAACATGCATTGAAAAACGTTTGTTTGTTTCACATACAGAAAACATAGCATAGTGGCAATCAGCTTGTCCCTCATAGAGTAGCAATATAGATGCATAGGACACCTTCAAAGTTCACAAGGGTGACTAGAAACAAATAGCACAAGAACAAGTAATATCACAATATGCATCAATCAATAAGTTTTGGGACACTGCACATAGAATGACAACTATGCTCTCTTAATGGTACCTAAAAGTAGAAGGTGGAGACTCAAATAATGGTGGAAGAAAGGCCTTTTTGTAAAGGAAGCAGGGATTTCAAGTTTCAAAAAGAGCTTCCAAAAATTATGGTACTTGTTAGCTTTCATCCCTCTTTGCCCCTATCATAAGCATCTTGAAGTGATTAAGGTTAAAGTGAACAAAGATGGAGTATATGCTTGATGAAGTATAAGTTGGCAATCTCAAGTCCCTTGAATACGAGGGCCACACCTCATGTATACTCAACTTTGGGTCCAGGTAAGTTCTTGTCATTATAAGTATTTGCATATCGTAGAGAACCGCCAATGGGGTACCCCTTGCACATGGTACAGGAGCTTTCCCATAACCAAAATGACAAGGCAAGCAGACAATGAGCATATCAACAATCTTTTTATTTACCATATGCATAGCTTTTTATTGAGGATGCTTCATAGATAGCTCACTATGGTGATGCTGCAAGTTTCCACCATGATTAGGCATGGCTTAGGCTAGCGGCCCAGGCGTTTCTCTAACACAGGATACAAACTCCATGTACTTACAAGTTCCCTCTTTATTTCACACCGGTGACATCCATAGACAAAAGATCATGATATCAACTGAGTACAAAGTATAAGTGCAATGTTGAAAACGTTCCCCGTGATAGCACGGTTCTGCTAATTCCAACGTATAAGTTCAAGCATATACAACATAAACGACACAATGGTTCAATTTTATAAGGGGCAAAGAATATGAAGTGTGCCATAAAGTTTGTGAGAGCTTTAATCACTAAGTTTTCACATAACAAAATAGTTTTTAATTGGAAGATAGCTGAAAACAAGAACATACTTGGAATAGTGTAACACACCATGCATAGGAGTTTATAGTGGACACTTGGAAAAACTTAGTTTCTTGGGAGTTGGAAGCATGAGTAGAACTTACTCATACAAGTGGAGGCTACCAAAATACTAGGAGCAACCAACTAAGAGAGCATAATGGCCATAATCATGCAGAGCAACAAAGGATTACTAATCAAAGCATAGAGTGGTACTGCAAGTCAAGGACTAAATGATCATAGAGGCTATGGTGACTTGTTCATAGTCATAACATGGTGTGAGCATGTTCCAAGTCAACCCAAGAAAAACATCAAAGGAGAATACCATAATACTATGCTTTTCTATGCTAAAACAACGCATGATTTCTTCAAGGCACACTAAGAAATCCCAATTGTTTGGAACAAGAAATGCTACAGCAATAATCACTAAGCATAAGGTTAAAACAACACCTAGCATGTCATGATAAAGTCTAAGTCACAGTCAATGCAAGATCCTCTTGCACTTTCAAGCAGGAACTTCCTACTCCTTTCCAACACCAAACAACTTATTTGAAACAACTCACAAATATAACAATCAATAAAGATCAGTGAGATTGTCTCACAAGTCCACAAAGAAGAACTAAAAAGTTCTAAGCTTAAAGCACAAGAAAACTAAGGCTGAACGCAGTGCTAGCAAAAGTGAACACTCACAAAACAATAAGAGTGAAACCTTAGTTCTTCTCAAGTACTTAAGGATGTTTTTGACCGCTGTCCAATGATCCACTCCTGGATCACTTTGATATCTGCTAGTCAAACTAACAGCATATGCAATGTCGGGTCTGGTACATAGCATGGCATACATTAGAGATCCTATGGATGAGGCATAGGGAGTCTTACTCATCCTTTCTCTATCTTCTGTTGTTGCTGGACTTTGAGTTTTACTCAACGTCGTATTGGGAAACATGGGCAAGAACCCTTTCTTGCTATCTTCCATTCCAAACCTCTTTAGAACTTTGTCCAAATATGTACTTTGTGACAATGATATTAGGCGTCTCGATCTATCTCTATAAATCTTTATGCCTAATATGTAAGCTGCTTCGCCAAGATCTTTCATTGAAAAACTATTATTCAAATATTCTTTGACACTATGTCATCTACATATAGTATTAAGAATGCTACAGAGCTCCCACTCACTTTCTTGTAAATACAAGCTTCTCCATAAGTTTGTATAAAATCAAAGCTTTTGATTACCTTATAAAAACGTTGATTCCAATTCGGGATGCTTGCTTCAATCCATATATGGACCGTTGAAGTTTTCATACCTTGTTAGCATCTTTAGGATCAACAAAACCTTTGGGTTGCATCATATACAACTCTTCATCAATGTCTCCATTGAGGAATGTTGTTTTGACATCCATCTGCCATATCTCATAATCATAATATGCAGCGATTGCTAACATAATCCTCACAGACTTTAGCTTCGCTACTGGTGAGGAAGTCTCATCGTAGTCAACTCCTTGAATTTGTCGAAACCCTTTTGCGACAAGTCGAGCTTTATAGACAGTAACATTACCATCAGCATCTTTTTCTTCTTGTAAATCCATTTGTTCTCGACAGCCTTCCGGCCATCCAGTAAGTCCACCAAAGTCCATACTTGGTTTTCGTACATGGATCCAATCTCGTATTTCATGGCGTCTTGCCATTTATTGGAATCTAGGCTCATCATCGCTTCCTCATATGTCGCAGGGTCATCGGTGTTGTCCACAAACATGACATTCATAACGGGATCATACCAATCAGGAGTGGTACGAGTTCTCGTTGACCTGCGAGGTTCTGTAGCAACTTCAACCGAAGTTTCATGATCATCATAATTAGATTCCTCTCTTATTGGTGTAGGCACCACAGGAACTTCTTCTAGTGCTGCACTACTCGCAAGTTCGAGAGAAGGTTCAACAACCTCATCGAGTTCTACTTTCCTTCCAGTGACTTCTTTCAAGAGGAATTCTTTCTCTAGAAAGGATCCATTCTTGGCAACAAAGATTTTGCCCTCGGATCTATGATAGAAGGTATACCAAATAGTTTCTTTCGGGTATCCTATGAAGACGCATTTTTTCGCTTTGGGTTCAAGCTTGTCCGGTTGTAACTTCTTTATATAGGCTTCGCAACCCCAAACTTTAAGGAACGACAATCTAGGTTTCTTCCCAAACCATAATTCATACGGTGTCGTTTCAACGGATTTAGATGGTGCCCTATTTAAAGTGAATGTGGCTATTTCTAATGTATAACCCCAAAATTATAGCGGTAAATCTGTAAGTGACATCATAGAACGAACCATATCTAAGAGAGTTCGATTACGACGTTCGGACACACCATTACGCTGTGGTGTTCCCGGCGGTGTCAATTGTGAAAGTATTCCGCATTTCTTTAAATGCTCGCCAAACTCGTAACTTAGATATTCACCTCCACGATCAGAACGTAGAAATTTAATCTTCTTGTTACGTTGATTCTCCACCTCACTTTGAAATTCCTTAAACTTCTCGAAAGTTTCGGACTTATGCTTCATCAAATAGATATACCCATATCTACTCAAGTCATCTGTGAAGGTAAGAACATAACGATAACCACCGCGCGATGCTACACTCATTGGACCACACACATCGGTATGTATGAATTCCAATAAGTCCGTAGCTCGCTCCATCATACCAGAAAATGGAGTCTTAGTCATTTTACCCATCAGACATGCTTCACATCTTTCAAGTGATTCGAAATCAAGTGATTCAAGAAGTCCATCGGAATGGAGTTTCTTCATACGCTTCACTCCAATGTGACCAAAACGACAGTGCCACATATAGGTCGAGTTATCGCTCAATTTCAAACATTTAGCTTCAATGTTATTAATATGTGTATTTCCACTATCGAGATTCAATAAGAATAGACCATCTATCAAAGGTGCATGTGCATAAAACATATTACTCATATAAATCGAACAACCATTATTCTCGGACTTAAACAAGTAACCGTCTCGCAACAAACATGATCCAGATATAATGTTCATGCTCAACGCAGGCACCAAATAACAATTATTTAAGTATAAAACTAATCCCGATGGTAGATGAAGAGGTAGCGTGGCGACCGCGATCACATCAACCTTTGATCCATTTCCAACGCGCATCGTCACCTCGTTCTTCGCTAGCTTCCGATTATTCTGCAGTACCTATTTCGAGTTACAAATATGAGCAACCGAACCAGTATCAAATACCCAGACACTACTACGAGTACTAGTGAGATACACATCAATAACATGTATATCGGATATACCTTTCTTCTTGATGTTGCCGTTCTTCAAATCCGCCAAGTACTTTGGGCAATTACGCTTCCAGTGACCCTCTCCCTTGCAGTAAAAGCACTCAGTATCAGGCTTAGGTCCAGCCTTGGTCTTCTTCGCCGGTGCGGTAACTTTCTTACCGCCCTTCTTGAAGTTTCCCTTTTGCTTAGACTTGCCTTTCTTGAATTTGGTGGTCTTATTGACCAACAACACTTGATGCTCTTTCTTGATCTCCACTTCTGCAGATTTCAACATGGAGAAGAGTTCTGGCAACGTCTTGTTCATGTTTTGCATATTGTAGTTCATCACAAAGTTCTTGTAACTTGGTGGCAGTGATTGGAGGACACGGTAAATTCCCAAAGCATTAGGAATCACTATACCCAAACTTTGGAGTTTGTTTGCGTGCCCAGACATCTTAAGCACATGCTCACTAATGGAGCTGCCCTCTTCCATCTTGCAGTTAAAGAACTTTTCAGAAGCCTCATAACTCTCAACTGCCGCGTGAGCCTCAAATATCATTTTGAGTTCACGGACAATATCATGTGGGTCATGGTTCTCAAACCTTTTCTGAAGCTCCGATTCCAAACCATACAAGATAGCACACTGAACTGTGGAGTACTGATTCTTCCGAGTGAGGTAAACGTTCTTTACTTCATCGGTAGCATCAGCTGCAGGCGGGTCACCCAGCGGTGCATCCTGCACATAGGTCAAATTACCAGCATTAAGGACAATCCTCAAATTGCGGAACCAATCCGCGAAGGTTCTTCCATTGTTTTTCAACTTTTCTTTCTCTAGGAACACATTAAAATTGATGGTAGGGGCCGCCATTGATCTACAACATATTTGCAATAGTTTAGACTAAGTTTATGACAAATTGAGTTCTGATTGATAGTTAAATTAATCTAGGTGAACTCCCACTCAAAACAATATCCCTCACATTGTTTTAGTGATCACATGAACCAAATCCACCACATCAAAACCGATCATCATGAGAGTTGATGTAGCTTCAATGGCGAACAATCGACATGTTCATCTTATCTACTATATGACTCAAGCTTTACCTTTCGGTGATCCGTGTTCCGAGACCATGTATGTACATGCTAGGCTCGTCAAGATCAAACCTTAGCTTCCGCATGAGCAAATCTGGCTTGCTCATGTTGTATACACTTGCAGAATCTAACACACCCGATCATCACGTGGTGCTTCGAAACAACAAGCTTTAGCAATGGTGCTTACTAAGTATGAACACTTTAAAACTTGAAATTTATGTGCATGAGGGATCATCTTATAATGCTACCGTCGTTAACTAAGCAATACAAGATGCATAAAGGATTAACATCACATGCAATTCATAATATGTGATATGATATGGCCTTTCTTCTTGTGCTTCCGATCTCCATCTTCAAGCACAAACATGATCTCCATCATCACCGGCATAGCGTCAAGGTCAATGGCGCCGCTTCATGGTTGTCGTCCACCAGCTCCAACTATTACAACTACTTTGAATAGACACGCGGGTCTTAACAGAATTTAAAGACAACCATATGGCTCCTGCCGGTTGCCAACTTACAATAAGGAACATTGCATACATCAAATATAATCACAATCATGGCCATATCACATCACAACACACCCCTACAAAACAAAGTTAGAAGCCTCTAATTTTCTTTGCATATTTTATGTGGTTTGGGGCTTTCAATAAGTGTCGATCTAACTTACGAACAAGAACCACAACGTTGATGTTTGAACTATCAAGTGCCCGTTGTAAATTGGATCTATACTATAATGGGAGATACAGACACCCGCAGAGCCACTTATGCAATACAAGTTGCATGTTGAGCGTGGAGCAAGTCTCATGAACGATGTCATGTAAGGTTAGCCCGGGCCGCTTCATCCCATCATACCGCAAGATGCAAAGTACACAAGAAGCAATTGATAATAAAAGCACCACCGCCCACAATGGCCATTTTGTACTACTCGTGCAACAGATCTACATATAGACACGGCTCTGATACCACTTAGGGGTTCGTAGCATGGAAAACAAAAAATTTCTACCGCATGGAAACAAACAAGCCAAGATCTATCTACTAGATTGTAGCAACGAGTCGATAGAGGAACTCACCCTCGAAGATTCCAAAGCGGTTAACGAGAGCAGATTCTCGTGGGTGATGTAGTCGTACTCTTGCCGATCTCAAGATCGCGTAGACGATCCTTTCGGCGCTGCGTTCCGGCAGTGCTTCCGCAGTCGGTCACACATTCGGTACTCGATAAAGACCTTCCTCTCCCTTGTTCCAGCAGGCAGCGGAGGTTGTAGCACTCTCCTCGCGATTCCGGCAGCACGACGGCGTGGTACCGTAAGTAGAGGGGAGATCTCGCAGGGCTTCGCCTTAAGCCGGAGCGAGTATGGTGGACTATGAGAGAGGCCTTGGCGATCTAGGGTTTAGGGGCGGAGCTTGGCCGGCGGCCTAGGGAAAGCCCCAAGTCGGCGGCTAGGAGAAACCCTAGGGCGGCGGCGACTTGCAGGAGGCCGGCGGCTAGGGTTAGGGTTTGGGTGGTATTGGGTGTAGGGAAGAGGGGCAGCCCTGCCCCTCCTTTTATAGGTGGGAGGGCACGGCCAAGGGGAAGGGAGTCCTCCCCCAAGTCGGCCTCCTTGGCCGGCGGGTGGAGGGAGAGGAACTCCTCCCCAAGTAGGTTTCCTACTCTCCCTCCACCAAACAAAACTGCCGTTTGACTTTTCAAACTAGGATTTGATTTCTTCATTTATTTTGCCTAGCCATTATACCTAGTACATGATGCAACCATTCCGCATTGTCATGACACATTCATGTACCCTTCCCCTCCGGAGTGCCGGACCTTCTGGAACCTTCTAGAACATTCCCGATGAAAACACCGGAATCATTCCCCAACTTCGAAACAGGACTTTCCTTATATGAATCTTATTCTCTGGACCATTCCGGATATCCTCATGATATCCGGATCCCATCCGAGACTCCGAACAACATTCAGTCTCTTACTCATCATTCCATAACTACTCAACAACATCAAATCGTTAAGTGTGTCTCCTACGGTTCGTGAATTATGCGGACATGATCGAGACACTTATCCGAACAATAACCAATAGAGTAATCTAGAAATTCATATGGCTCCCACATATTTCTACGATTACTTCGCGATCGAATGAACCACTTAGATACGATAAGGTAGAGATCCCTGTGTTTACAATCTGTAGAGGTCCCAACCTTTAATAAGGTAGAGATCCCTGTGTTTACAATGCTAGTCCCTGGATCAATAGCTAGCATCCACAGTTAAGATGTAATATCAAGAAACAAAGGTCATATTAAAACTTAATAACCAGGAATAAAATAATTTATTACATCTTACATAGATCATTTGGCTATCTCATTACAATGCAGCATAATATAACAATAGCATGGGGTCCTTCATCTTCAAAGTGCCACAGGCAGTCATGTTGGTTGTATACTTTCAATCCTAATCAATAAACTTCACTAACATCAAACAAACCTGCAACATAATAAGTTACAGCCACAAGGGCCAATACATTTGAATTGTATTGGCAAGTGATACTATGGTAGTATAGTGGAGTCTATCATCTATATGCATTTGGCTAAGTGGAGCTTAAGCTTGCTTTGCTTAAAATAGATTTTCCTTATCTTTTGAAAAACACTAAGTTTTTGTTTTTCAAAAATCACCCAAGGCATCTCCCAATAGAAATTGGTGATCCTTTAACCCTTGTTCAACCACAAGTTTTTAACTTAGAAATTGGGATGAGGAGATTCTTGATAGCTTCCATGTCTTGATGCTCAAATTGTCCTTTGCCAGGGACATGGCTAAGTACTTAGATTTTACACTCTGCAGAGGTGGTGCACTTTCCCCACAAGACTTGGTTTCACCAAGACAAGATCTTTCAGAAGCCTTCCCTTAGACCAGAATGGACGCGTTCCAACCTATCATCCCCTACCACCAACTGTCCATTTGGCTAAGTTATTGCAACCTATATGATCCAGGCAGAGCCCATAATGCCAAGTGGCTGCACTTGAAGCTTCTCAACATTTGACATCTCAAATCTCTTTGTTCCTGGGTGGCCATCCACAAGTGAGATACACAAGGTATACCATAGAAATGGGCCTTGTGTAACCACTCAACACAAACCATTCCTTCCATTCCACCCAGGTGATTCATTCACTTAATGGTTTTATTAAATAAAACACAAGTCCTTGACTTAGAAATATTCCATAGCATGAATATAATCCACCCTTGTTTTCTACTATCTAAGCTAAGCATGATAGTAGTAGGAATCTTAAATTAGGAAATTTCTACTAAGGTTTCATCTACTAGGATTTCCCACGGCATAGTTTACACTTAGCAAAAATTCCATGCAAGTCCTACTTTAGAAATATCACTAATGCATAGTGAAAAATAATGGGACAAAAGTATGAAGCATCACTTGCCTTTTTGGTAGAGAATATAAGTTCACTCCTTGATCTTGCAATATTCACACTCTTCAAATTCCACTACAATTCAATCAAGCAAGCAAATATTCAATCTACCATTCAAGCAACATCACATAAAATACTAGAAACAAAGAAATGCATGCAATCATGCTAAATATTGTTTTATTTGGAAAAGTGGTTTCTAACATGTTATAAACATTCTAAAACATCTATGGGTCATTTTATATAAGTGGCAAAAATAATTTGCAAAAGATTTTACTTATAACCCATTTTTAAACCAATCAATATTTTATGTGGTTGAAAATGTTTTTAGCAAAGCAATAATATTTATAGGGTCCACAAAATATAATTTTAAATCATAAAACTTTATGTTTAGGGCCCGAGAGTTTAAATCAAAACATTTCCCAAAGGTTTTTCTCCAAAAACATATAAACAACATTTTTATTTGACTAGAAATGCTTTAATTCATAGATTTATTAATTTGACTCACAACATATATTTTTGAATCCATAAGTTGATTTATACGGTCAGTAGGTTCAAAACAATCCATTTGCCAAAGGTTTTATCACAAAAATAATTTTTAGAACAATTTTTATATCCAAAATATGCCTACACAAGTTTCTGCAAAAACAACCATTTTTTCAGAAGCAATTCACTAAACAAAGTGCATGGTTGGATAGGGTTTATCTTGCTGATTCCATTGATATAAAATTTGCAAAATTTGGAAAGTTATGAATTTTACAAACTTGAACATCTAATAGATCATTTCTGGTTTTTATTATAACAGACTGGCCACGTGGCGTGATTTCACTGGCCGATACCGTTTTGTGTGGATCGACAGATACAGGCCGTCGGATCTAAAGTGGATCGTGTGGCACAGATAAGCTCGTACCCCTTCGACTAAGGTTCTATCGCAGCGCTTGGATCCAGATCCTACGGTGCATAGCACACTAGCCACTAACTGGCGGTGGCGACTGGCGGCGGCGCGCCCTGGCGATGGCGTTGCCGACGATGCAGGATGCGAGAAAGAGAGAGAGAGGGAGCTCACCGTGTTCGCAGCACACTGCTAATGCTCAACATGGTCTTTGTTGGCCAAGTGGCGCACGGGTTCGTCTTCAATCTCTCGCCGGAGTTCGCAACGGCGTCGGCCACGCTCTGATATTGACGGGGTCGACGCTACGAAGCGCGCTAGGACACGAAACAGGCGGCGTTAGATGCGCACGGGAGAGTAGATCATATGTGTGTCAACGAGAGGGGAGAGGGTGGTCAGGACATACCGAGGGAGATCGCCGGAGTTGATGCCGAAGGCGGTGGCGCATTGGCGTCGTCGAAGGCGACGTTCTAGGGCGCGCGCGAACGGGCTATGGCTACTGTCAGGTGCGCCTGGTGACGGAGAGCACGCTCGTGTGGTCGAGGAGGCGAGGGGTGATGGGGTTTGGCCGGAATCGTCGCCGGAAGGCGTCGGAGGCAGTGGGGTTTCAAAGAAAAATCAAAGCTGCCTGGGGGAGTAGAGGAGACGGCGTCTGGGGGAAAGATAGAGGGGGTGTGGGCGTTTAAGCGTGCGTGATCACAGCGAGTAAGGGCTGCAGTGTTAAGGCGAATTAAGCCCACGGAATTACAGCCAGAAACGGCGACGAACTGGTCACACACTGTGAAGAAGAAGACTGGAAGGTGGGGTCATTCTGTCAGCGAGAGAGAGAGAGAGAGTTCAGGTGGGGTCCAATCGTCAGCGTCCTTGCGGGTTTGTTCGCGAGTAGAAGAAAACGGTTAGGGGTAGAGGAGAGAGGTGGGTTGCTGGTCCTGGACTGGGTCTACTGGGCTGGTTAGTTGGGCTGGCTGCTTGTTTCATTTTTTTTGTACATATAGTTTTTCCTTTTTCTTTTTTTATTTATCTTTTTTGATTTTGTTTAAACATTTCAAACAACTATTTGAATTCAAACTTCAAATAAACTTTGTGTATATTCAAATATTGATTAATAATACATTCTGAAGTCAAATTTAGAATAATTTATTTATTCTTTTTAGGGCACATTAATTAATTAAAATAGGCCCTTGTATTAATTCAAATAAGATTTAATAATGTTTTCAAATTCCATTTGAATTCTAAATATTTCCAAATCTTTTCAGTAAGTTTTATTTATTAGGGTATCAATTAACTCACCTTGAATTTATTTGGAATATTTTTAATATGATTATAAATCATTTAAATTGGGTATTTGTCTTTATTCCAATGAAATCAATTATGGTTTTTAATTCCATAATTTTATTTAGAAGATTTCTTTGATCTTATTTAAATTAATTAAATAACTTTTATTCCACTTGGGTAAATTCCAATATTAGTTTCCCATGATTTATTTAATCATTCTTAATAGGGTTTGTTTTTTTATTCATATAGAAATAGAATTTGGTTAATGCCATTTTATTTTATTTGGAAAATTCTTTATCCATTATTTTATTTGGATTTGGATTATATTTATTCCATTTGCTTAAAGATTAGGTCAAGATTTAATTTGGCCTTTAGATATTCCTCATTTAATATTTCTTTCTTTATCTTATAAAATCCATATCTTTTTATTTAAAGATCCAAACTTTGTGATTCCAATTTGACAAACCTTCTTTAATATTTGTTTATATTTTTAAATCTCTTTAGGATTATTTGCTCAGCATTTGGTATGAATTTTAGATAAGTGCTTTATTAGCTTTGGAAATTTACTTTTCCTTATCTTATTAAATTCATAAGATTTTATTTATGGATCCAATTTAAGTGAAACCAATTTCTATGGTTTTATATTATTTCTATTTGTCATTCTTGATCATTTATAAATGTTTGTTGACAAAAATTTTATATGGATCAAATCCATAGGCTTAGATATAACTTGGATATGTTTCCTTCCATTAGGGTTTGAGGGTTTTGGTTTAATTACAAATGTTTAAATTTCCAGATGCATTTATGAAGAATACAATTCACTTGATTTGAATTTAGTTGGATTCAAACTTTACTCAAGTTTGTTTAAGATGGTATTTTAAGTTTGCATTTAGAATCAAAAGTTTCTTTTCACCCTAAATTTCAACAATTATTTATTTTGCTTATTTATTTTTCACATTACAAAATTTGGAAAATTTTGGGATGTGACACTTTGCGATCGAATGAACCACTTACATACGATACCAATTTCCCTTCGTCTCACGATAGTTTACTTATCCGAGGTTTTGATCGTCGGTATCTCTACATACCTAGTTCAACCTTGTTACTGATAAGTACTCTTTTCTCATTCCCGTGATATGTGATCTCTTGTGAGCCAGTCACATGCTTGCAAGCTAATTGGATGACATTCCACCGAGAGGGCCTAGAGTATATCTATCCGTCATATGGATGGACAAATCCCACTCTTGATCCATGTGTCTCAACCCATACTTTCCGAACACTCAATGCCACCTTTATAGCCACCCAGTTATGGTGTGGTGTTTGATGTCATCAAAGCATCCTTCCAGTGATGGTGATAAGCATGATCTCATGGTCGAAGGAATTAGGTTACTATGTATCAAAAAGCTTATAGAAATTGAACTATTAAAATGACTTGATCTTTATGCTACGCTTATCTATAGGAGTATGTCCATCATACCATTCTCCTAATGATATGATCTTGTTGTTAATAACATCTCAATGTTCATGATCAAGAAACCATGATCATCTATTAATCAACAAGCTAGTATTATGAAGAGCCTTTACTAGGGACTCTAATTTAGTTTACAAATCACACAAGTATTAATGTTTCTGGTCAATACTATTATAGCATGAATGTAAACATTTATCATAAACACAAAGATATAATAATAACTATATTTATTATTGCCTCTAGGGCATATCTCCAACACTATCCGGTTGGACACTCTAATCCATGGTAGGGCCTTACCCAATCTAGATAACCCCACACTGTCACCTTGAGCGCTAGATGGTTCCAACAAACACCACAATTTCATAAAGACATCCAACTCAAAATATAACTCATTACAAATATTCAATCTAGCCAAAGTGCCACACACGGTATGCACGATGTCACTTTCACACACATGGGGAAAAGCATAGATCTATTAAAGCACAAAGAGTATTTATGTAGACTCAAGCCTAAGTGCCACCATGGCGTGCACGCTGTCACTTTCACACACATGGGGAGAGCAGATATCTAATGAAGCACTTGAGTAGCAAGGTAGATCTACTTGATTACAAAGCTCCTGACCACAACAAGATCATGCATAGAGAGAGAGATGAACACATAGCTACCGGTAGAGCCCTTAGCCTCGAGGAAGAACTACTCCCTCCTTATCATGGGAATCAGGAATGGTGATGAAGATGGCGATGGAGATCGATGGAGATGGCTCCGGGGGCACTTCCCCGTCCCAGCAGGGTGCCAGAACAAAGACTTTCTGTCCCCCGAATCTCCCTTTCGGTGGCGGCGGTGCTAGAGAGGTTTTCATGGATTTATTCTGGATTGTTTAGGGTTTTTGGGTCGGAGGCTTCTTATAGGCGCAGGAATCAAGGTCGGTGGGGGTCCAGGGGGCCCACACCCCCTCTAGGCGCCTCCAGGGCTTGCCCCCGCGCCTAGGGGGTTTGTTGTAACACCCTCAGAATCGGCCCTATGCAAGTTTTAGCGAAACCTGCCAAACCCGCATAGAAACGATTCAAAGGTGCCCACCAGGCACTTTCGTGCGGGTGGAAAAAACGAAGTAATAACAATACTCAACAGTCCTCGATGGGACCCACAGAACAGATATATATACAACACGACTCCATGAGTCAAGAATACAGATATACAGAACAAAGATCCAAATCACCTTGAAAACGATAGAGCGTCCAGCTACGGACAAGATGCAAATGGGGCTAAGAGCCCTGAAGAATAACCAATGGCGTCCATAACCCTGCCCAGGCCAAGCCGGAAGGGTAACCCTGCTAACGACGTCGATCTCAAAACCTGCTTAAACAAAAGGGGTGCCGACAAAAGGGCAAAGGAAAAAGAGGAGCGTCAGTACTGAGGCCAGTACACGGCGAGACTAGAATTCGGCGGTCCTCGCCTACATAGGTATGGTGGACTGAGCGGCAGCGCGACATGCACTAAACAACCTATAGAGACTCGAGATAACTGTCGGCTATCAGAGAGGGATAAGAAAGACCTATTCGGAACCAACCTGATACTACCACCAATCAAACCCATCCTGGTGTTTCCCCCTCGAGACCAGACGAGGAAGTCAACCGAGGAACTCACACAGTTGGCAGTTTTATTTATTCAGTTATCGTTGCAGCAATTACTAGTCAAGTATAGATAGTCATCCTGATATAATAAGCAGTGGGCACTTTTAGTTAACCATTCCGTTGTAGTTGCAACACTTACTAGTCAGATACAATTAGCATGAGATATCCCAAACCCAGCAGTTGTTGGTACTTTTATTTAGCCATTCCGTTATAGTTGCAATACTTACTAGTCAGGTACAATGGTAGCAAGCGACAACCCAAACAAGCAATTGTTGGCAATTTTATTTAGCCATTCCATTATAGTGAAGCTGATTACTAGTCATTATCAAGTCAAATTTATAGCACTACTTTAGTTATAGTTGTCTATGTTCGAGATACTGTGCTCCAAGTCGTCCATAACCGCAGACACGGCTTTCAGAAAGTTTTACCCTGCAGGGGTGCACAAATAGCAACACACACTCGATCGACCTCGGAAAAACCAAATCAAAACCCAACGAGGCTTTCACGACAAAGCAATCACAAGATTCAGAAATATTTCAGGGGGACACCCCATTGAGTACACCCGCAACGAAGTTAGCCGACTCCGAGACGGACTCAAGGTTTGCGCCAGTGGCTGTAAACGACTGGGAACCCAAAAACTGGGCTTGTCGATACCGCGAAAACACTCCGCTTTCCTAAACAGTACAGTGCGCAGTACCTCGCACAATTTTAAATAAAGCAGTAAAGCATGGCATAAGTACAGGATAGTAAATAAAACCTCAAACTAGTTTGTGGCCCCAAGAAATAAGAATGAATCAAGCTCTGGCTCAGGGGGGTCCCATAATCCTCCCGGATGTGGATAGCACGAATATTCAAGGAACAGGTATCAAGTACTCGGGGTCCTACGGGACACAAGTGGACGGTTAAAAACCAAATAACATCTATTGCCCACCTGTGCCTCTGCATTTACCTACTTCAATTTTAGTTACTAAACAATAATTAAAGTTATGATCATCTCCAACAATAAACATGCGGCAATACTCCAACAACTGTGGTACTCGACGACACGCAACAGCACTCGAGCAAGCGACTACGACGCGCAAGTCCAGCTATCTACCAAACAACAGGTAATAGGATGTGTCCAAGGCAATATAAGGCTGCAAGGAAATCACGGGTACGGAAACTAGAGCAACGCAACACAGATAGCAATAGATCAACAGGAGGGAATAAATGCTATAAAAGTAAGATAGGTAGAAAGGGGGAGATGCTCGCCTGAAAACATTGCCGAAGGTTCAACCGAAGATCGGGGCGAAGCTCACATCAACTCAACGGCCTTATCCCCGAAGAAGCAAAACACTAGAATAAACACCGGATGCAATATTTAATACTACGGCAAAAGATCGGGCATGATGCATGTATGATGTATGACATGGCAAAAGGTGCGATGCAATTAGGCAATATTAAGCGGAACCGGGGGTCCCGACAATTAAATAGGTGGTTCATGTTGTTTAGATACCCCGCAATTTAAATGTTGTCTTAACAAGGCAAAACATAGTATCGGTTCGCTAGGCAAATTAAATGAAGTCCGGAATAAGACAAAGATATCCCGCATATCGACTCCATATTTAATTATGAGATGAATTGGCATAATGCCCCCAAACCACATGGTATGTGTGCAAATATGAACATTTTAATATGCAACAAGTTTAGATATTATTATAAAATAGGGCTCGGGAAGGGAATCACACATTAGGGGGTCGGTGATCTTGGTTTCGGGGGTTCGGGGTTCGATCTCAGGGTTCAGGGTTCGACGGGATCGGCGAGGTTCAGATACAAGAGGAGAACTTGGGTCCAAGCGGTCGATCTTGCCGCATCCGGGAAGAAGAGCTTGGTTGGCGTCGGGGGCACATCGGATCCGCCCTGGTCGGTGCCGATCTTGTCGTCGATGGCGAACTTGAGTGGATCGGGTACCGGGGTCTTCGGATCCGTGAAGTAGATCTTGTCGCACGGTGTCCGGGGTAGACGAACTTGGCGTATTCGCATCGGCGATCTTGGCGTTCGGGTTCTCGACTTCGCATCCTCGAGGAAGTACTCGTCGTATCCGTGAAGAAGATCATGTCGGTCCACGGGGTCCGGGCTTCGGGATTCGACGAGGGATCGGTCTCGGGTCTCCAAAAGTGGATCTTGAGGTTTCCGTGATGGAGGTCTTGGAGTCTCGTGTTGGCCTTGGTTACCTGATGTAATTCATCAGGTTTCTCCTCTTCGATCCTTCAGGTTGGTCTGCATGCGTCGGTGCATCTTGGGGCGTATCAACGCCACAACAGGACTTGTTGGGCATCACCAGGTACACGCGGATCCCCGCTTTGCAAACAAACGATGCCACAAACACATCACTGTAGGCCATCTCAGCACAACAAGGCATAAACGAGGCAAGCAGCAGGGCCGGTGGACAGGCGCGGATGGCGGATCTCGCGCGAGAGGGAGGCAGCGACGGGTGCTGGCCAGGGCCAAGCGAGGAGAGGGCGGATCAGGCCGGCGGTGTCCGGAGCAGGGCGCAGAGGCAGGGTCCTCGAGGGTGACGACGAGGGGAAGTAGAGGAGGAGGCAGCAACTTGCTAAGGACAGCCAGAGAGGGGTGAGGAGGACAGGCGACGACCCGGGGAGGAGAGAGCCCGCTGGCGGCGAGAGGACCCGAGGCCGGCATCGGGGCTCGCGGGCAGAGCAGACGTAGGGCGAGGCGGCTCGCTCTATGCGACCACGGAGGAGATGCTCGACGGAAGAGGGCGAGGGGGAGCACTGCGATGGGAAGGAGAGCCTGGCGGTGGATACTGGAGGAAGGAGGGGGTCATCGGTGCTCGCGGTGGTCACGGGAACAGAAGGAGGCGGGGAAAAGGCATCCGGCGACGGAGGGAATTGAGCGGGGCGGGGGAACGACAGGCGGTTGCAGAGGCGATGCAGACGGGGCCACAGCGGCGAGGTAGGCGCGGCCGGGTCCTGCTGCTGGTTGAGGCGAGGCGGGGAGCTTGGCGGGGATCGATGCTGGGAGGCGGCAGGAAGGCTCCCGAGGAGAAGAGGGTGGGGTTGGGCTGCATCAGGGGGGCCTGTGGTGTGTGGGGATCGTGTTCGGGGTGGGGCCCAGGGACCGGGGAGGGGGTGTGGGGCGCGCCAGCGGGTGGAGGTGGGTGCGAGCGGTGTTGACCGGGGTGGGTGGATTCGGTGTGTAGCGTGTTGGGTGTGTTGCTGTGTGGGTTGGGTCAAGTGGGTGGGGCCCGCGGGGAGTGGGGTGAGAGAGGTGGCAGATGGTGATTGGGTGGAGTGAGGTGGAGGGGTGAGGTGGAGGGAGAGGATTGGTCAGGGTGAGGTGGAGGGAGGCTGGGTAGGATAGGATTGGGTAGAAAAAGGTTTTAGGACAGGCTGGTTTTTGTACTGGGGTAGCTGACTGGGTCGGATCGGCCCGGTACGGCTGCCCCCTAAAAATAATATAAATATTTTATTTAACTACAACGGGGCTTTTGCAAACCGCTGGTAGACAAAACAAAATAATCCGGAGAACCGGGTTTTAATTTGAATAAAGACGGGAATATTTGGAAGACAAAACTAGGCATTCCGAAAATAGTTTTATGCGAACAAATGCAATGGCGATGTTCAAATGCAATGTGGCATGATGACATGAGCATGCAGTCATGATGATGCAATGCACAAAAACAACGCGATTTTCTAGTAGTGGTTTTGCGGGATGCCACAATTCGACACCACTAACAATGGATCTCGCCCTCGAGATCCGCCTCATGGTACCGGGACGAAGGGCGGCGACGTGAATCTTCTCGCATCGTGTAGATCCTCGCGACACCACTAACAAGAGGTCGTTGTCCGTGATCGTCGAGAGAACACTCCGGGAACAAAAGGTCGAAGGTAGAGGTATCAACAAATAAAGCCACCTCTAGCTTCGATAGAAAGAGGGAACCGATGCATTCTCATCCACTTCAATGTACACAAGCGAATAGAGTGAGTAGTCGGCATGGGGGCCAATCCATCACGCACCCAAACTATTACTCCACACAATCAGTGGAAAAGCGTGCAACCATTCTCGAAATCAGACTGAAGATCTCGACAATCGAGGTTCAGGAACAAAGGAGTGATGCAGACTCTGCATCGGATCTAGCGTAGATGATGTCGTCGCGTCAGAAAGCACCGGAAGGCACAAGAAGGAACAAAGAGAAGTCCACCAGACGAAGGGTTCCTCGGATAGCATGAATACCAGATGTAGCAACACCGTTACCAAAGGAGGAAGCGAAACCCTGAAGGTACGATGGAACCCAACCACGAGAAATCCTGGACTCGAAGAGAGAGAAGAGAGCGGATTCAAAACACGCAGAGGTGAGAGGAGAGCAACAGAGGGGTAAGGAGTAAAATCAGACCTAATCAGATCTATCCAATCGATTTTCCAAAATAGTTTTGACACTCTACTTCGGCCGTTAGCTAGGTTATCCTACAGGCTGGACTTGTGGGGTATCGCAACTGCTGAGCTCTGATACCACTCTGTAACACCCTCAGAATCGGCCCTATGCAAGTTTTAGCGAAACCCGCCAAACCCGCATAGAAACGATTCAAAGGTGCCCACCAGGCACTTTCGTGCGGGTGGAAAAAACGAAGTAATAACAATACTCAACATTCCTCGATGGGACCCACAGAACAGATATATATATACAACACGACTCCATGAGTCAAGAATACATATATACAGAACAAAGATCCAAATCACCTTGAAAACGATAGAGCGTCCAGCTATGGACAAGATGCAAATGGGGCTAAGAGCCCTGAAGAATAACCAATGGCGTCCATAACCCTGCCCAGGCCAAGCCGGAAGGGTAACCCTGCTAACGACGTCGATCTCAAAACCTGCTTAAACAAAAGGGGTGCCGACAAAAGGGCAAAGGAAAAAGAGGAGCGTCAGTACTGAGGCCGGTACATGGCGAGACTAGAATTCGGCGGTCCTCGCCTACATAGGTATGGTGGACTGAGCGGCAGCGCGGCATGCACTAAACAACCTATAGAGACTCGAGATAACTGTCGGCTATCAGAGAGGGATAAGAAAGACCTATTCGGAACCAACCTGATACTACCACCAATCAAACCCATCCTGGTGTTTCCCCCTCGAGACCAGACGAGGAAGTCAACCGAGGAACTCACACAGTTGGCAGTTTTATTTATTCAGTTATCGTTGCAGCAATTACTAGTCAAGTATAGATAGTCATCCTGATATAATAAGCAGTGGGCACTTTTAGTTAACCATTCCGTTGTAGTTGCAACACTTACTAGTCAGATACAATTAGCATGAGATATCCCAAACCCAGCAGTTGTTGGTACTTTTATTTAGCCATTCCGTTATAGTTGCAATACTTACTAGTCAGGTACAATGGTAGCAAGCGACAACCCAAACAAGCAATTGTTGGCAATTTTATTTAGCCATTCCATTATAGTGAAGCTGATTACTAGTCATTATAAAGTCAAATTTATAGCACTACTTTAGTTATAGTTGTCTATGTTCGAGATACTGTGCTCCAAGTCGTCCATAACCGAGGACACGGCTTTCAGAAACGTTTACCCTGCAGGGGTGCACAAATAGCAACACACACTCGATCGACCTCGGAAAAACCAAATCAAAACCCAACGAGGCTTTCACGACAAAGCAATCACAAGATTCAGAAATATTTCAGAGGGCCACCCCATTGAGTACACCCGCAACGAAGTTAGCCGACTCCGAGACGGACTCAAGGTTTGCGCCAGTGGCTGTAAACGACTGGGAACCCAAAAACTGGGCTTGTCGATACCGCGAAAACACTCCGCTTTCCTAAACAGTACAGTGTGCAGTACCTCGCACAATTTTAAATAAAGCAGTAAAGCATGGCATAAGTACAGGATAGTAAATAAAACCTCAAACTAGTTTGTGGCCCCAAGAAATAAGTATGAATCAAGCTTTGGCTCAGGGGGGTCCCATAATCCTCCCGGATGTGGATAGCGCGAATATTCAAGGAACAGGTATCAAGTACTCGGGGTCCTACGGGACACAAGTGGAAGGTTAAAAACCAAATAACATCTATTGCCCACCTGTGCCTCTGCATTTACCTACTTCAATTTTAGTTATTAAACAATAATTAAAGTTATGATCATCTCCAACAATAAACATGCGGCAATACTCCAACAACTGTGGTACTCGACGACACGCAACAGCACTCGAGCAAGCGACTACGATGCGCAAGTCCAGCTATCTACCAAACAACAGGTAATAGGATGTGTCCAAGGCAATATAAGGCTGCAAGGAAATCACGGGTACGGAAACTAGAGCAACGCAACACAGATAGCAATAGATCAACAGGAGGGAATAAATGCTATAAAAGTAAGATAGGTAGAAAGGGGGAGATGCTCGCCTGAAAACATTGCCGAAGGTTCTACCGAAGATCGGGGCGAAGCTCACATCAACTCAACGGCCTTATCCGCGAAGAAGCAAAACACTAGAATAAACACCGGATGGAATATTTAATACTACGGCAAAAGATCGGGCATGATGCATGTATGATGTATGACATGGCAAAAGGTGCGATACAATTAGGCAATATTAAGCGGAACCGGGGGTCCCGACAATTAAATAGGTGGTTCATGTTGTTTAGATACCCCGCAATTTAAATGTTGTCTTAACAAGGCAAAACATAGTATCGGTTCGCTAGGCAAATTAAATGAAGTCCGGAATAAGACACAGATATCCCGCATATCGACTCCATATTTAATTATGAGATGAATTGGCATAATGCCCCCAAACCACATGGTATGTGTGCAAATATGAACATTTTAATATGCAACAAGTTTAGATATTATTATAAAATAGGGCTCGGGAAGGGAATCACACATTAGGGGGGCGGTGATCTTGGTTCCGGGGGTTCGGGGTTCGGTCTCAGGGTTCAGGGTTCGACGGGATCGGCGAGGTTCAGATACAAGAGGAGAACTTGGGTCCAAGCGGTCGATCTTGCCGCATCCGGGAAGAAGAGCTTGGTTGGCGTCGGCGGCACATCGGATCTGCCCTGGTCGGTGCCGATCTTGTCGTCGATGGCGAACTTGAGTGGATCGGGTACCTGGGTCTTCGGATCCGTGAAGTAGATCTTGTCGCACGGTGTCCGGGGTAGACGAACTTGGCGTATTCGCATCGGCGATCTTGGCGTTCGGGTTCTCGACTTCGCATCCTCGAGGAAGTACTCGTCGTATCCGTGAAGAAGATCATGTCGGTCCACGGGGTCCGGGCTTCGGGATTCGACGAGGGATCGGTCTCGGGTCTCCAAAAGTGGATCTTGAGGTTTCCGTGATGGAGGTCTTGGCGTCTCGTGTTGGCCTTGGTTACCTGATGTAATTCATCGGGTTTCTCCTCTTCGATCCTTCAGGTTGGTCTGCATGCATCGGTGCATCTTGGGGCGTATCAACGCCACAACAGGACTTGTTGGGCATCACCAGGTACACGCGGATCCCCGCTTTGCAAACAAACGATGCCACAAACACATCACTGTAGGCCATCTCAGCACAACAAGGCATAAACGAGGCAAGCAGCAGGGCCGGTGGACAGGCGCGGATGGCGGATCTCGCGCGAGAGGGAGGCAGCGACGGGTGCTGGCCAGGGCCAAGCGAGGAGAGGGCGGATCAGGCCGGCGGTGTCCGGAGCAGGGCGCAGAGGCAGGGTCCTCGAGGGTGACGACGAGGGGAAGTAGAGGAGGAGGCAGCAACTTGCTAAGGACAGCCAGAGAGGGGTGAGGAGGACAGGCGACGACCCGGGGAGGAGAGAGCCCGCTGGCGGCGAGAGGACCCGAGGCCGGCATCGGGGCTCGCGGGCAGAGCAGACGTAGGGCGAGGCGGCTCGCTCTATGCGACCACGGAGGAGATGCTCGACGGAAGAGGGCGAGGGGGAGCACTGCGATGGGAAGGAGAGCCTGGCGGTGGATACTGGAGGAAGGAGGGGGTCATCGGTGCTCGCGGTGGTCACGGGAACAGAGGGAGGCGGGGAAAAGGCATCCGGCGACGGAGGGAATTGAGCGGGGCGGGGGAACGACAGGCGGTTGCAGAGGCGATGCAGACGGGGCCACAGCGGCGAGGTAGGCGCGGCCGGGTCCTGCTGCTGGTTGAGGCGAGGCGGGGAGCTTGGCGGGGATCGATGCTGGGAGGCGGCAGGAAGGCTCCCGAGGAGAAGAGGGTGGGGTTGGGCTGCATCAGGGGGGCCTGTGGTGTGTGGGGATCGTGTTCGGGGTGGGGCCCAGGGACCGGGGAGGGGGTGTGGGGCGCGCCAGCGGGTGGAGGTGGGTGCGAGCGGTGTTGACCGGGGTGGGTGGATTCGGTGTGTAGCGTGTTGGGTGTGTTGCTGTGTGGGTTGGGTCAAGTGGGTGGGGCCCGCGGGGAGTGGGGTGAGAGAGGTGGCAGATGGTGATTGGGTGGAGTGAGGTGGAGGGGTGAGGTGGAGGGAGAGGATTGGTCAGGGTGAGGTGGAGGGAGGCTGGGTAGGATAGGATTGGGTAGAAAAAGGTTTTAGGACAGGCTGGTTTTTGTACTGGGGTAGCTGACTGGGTCGGATCGGCCCGGTACGGCTGCCCCCTAAAAATAATATAAATATTTTATTTAACTACAACGGGGCTTTTGCAAACCGCTGGTAGACAAAACAAAATAATCCGGAGAACCGGGTTTTAATTTGAATAAAGACGGGAATATTTGGAAGACAAAACTAGGCGTTCCGAAAATAGTTTTATGCGAACAAATGCAATGGCGATGTTCAAATGCAATGTGGCATGATGACATGAGCATGCAGTCATGATGATGCAATGCACAAAAACAACGCGATTTTCTAGTAGTGGTTTTGCGGGATGCCACATTTGTACACCCTGTGGCCCCCCTCCGGCTCTGCTTCGTGGTTTCGTGTTGCTCCGGGAAAAATAATAACTTTGGCTTTTGTCCCGTCCAATTCCGAGAATATTGATTTTCTGCCTTTCTGGAACAAAAAACAGAAGAAAACATGCAACTGGCACTGTGGCAACTTGTTAATAGGTTAGTTCCAGAAAAGATATAAAAACACCTAAAAGTATAGACAAAGCAAAGCAAAGTAGATACAAAACAAGCATGGAGCATCAAAAATTATAGATACGTTTCTGACGTATCATCTAGCATCTCCAACCTTCGCAAATTCTCATAAAATATGAGAACATATATTTTTCCAAATTATACTCTATCATGTTGCAACCAAAACATTGTTTTAGATATCGCAATATCTTCCACACATGATGGTTCCTAAAACAATTCTTTTAGCTCCTAGATAACCTTGATATTAAAACAGTCTTTTGAATATCTAGAATCATGGAGGAAAACATGATACTTTAGATACTACCACTGGAATTGTTACTCTTGATTTAATACTAATTATTAAACGTTATGGAGTAAACAGAGTTTGCTGAAAGTTTACAATAGGACTTTAAACTTTAGATTGATATTCAAAACAATACGATACTAGTTTGTAAAGTAACTATCCAGAATTCTATAGTTCTATTATCTCAATTATAACTAAGTGTAAGGTGGTGAATGGATGCCAATGACTACAGCAATTATGAAAATTCACTTTGATTTAATTTATGATAAATTGTGTTCAACTTTAATCATATTACTATTTGAACTCCCACTCAAAACAACATCCCTCGAGTCGTTTTGGTGATTACACGAACCAAATCCACTACACCAAGTCCGATCATCACGAGAGATGATGTAGCTTTAAAGGTGAACAATCAACAGGTTCATCATATCATCCATATGACTCATGCTTCACCTTTAGGTATTCCGTGTTTTGAGGCCATGTCTATACATGCTAGGCTCGTCAAGGTTAACCTTAGTATTTGCATGTGCAAATCTGGCTTGCACCCATTGTATGCACACGTAGAATCTATCACACCCGATCATCATGTGATGCTTCGAAACAACGAGTCTTGGCAACGGTGCCTACTAAGGATGAACACTTTTATTACTTGATATTTAGTGAGAGGGATCATCTTATAATGATACCATCACGATCTAAGCAATACAAGATGTATAAAAGGATTAACATCACATGCAATTCATAATATGTGATATGATATGGCCTTTCTTCTTGTGCCTTTGATCTCCATCTCCAAAGCACGAAAATGATCTCCATCATCACCAGTGTGGCGTCAAGGTCAATGGCGCCGCTCATGGTTGTCCATCACCAACATCAACTATTACAACTACTTGGAATAAAGCGATTACATGATGAATAGACACGCATGTCTTAACGAATTTAAAGACAACCATAAGGCTCCTGCCGGTTGCCAACTTACAATAAGGATCATTGCATACATCAAATATAATCACAATCACATCATGGCCATATCACATCACCTCACATGCCCTGCAAAAACAAGTTAGATGCCTCTAATTTTCTTTGCATGTTTTATGTGGTTTGGGGCTTTCGAATAAGAACCGTTCTTACCTATGAACAAGAACCACAACGCTGATACAAGTGTTGTCAAGTGCCCTTTGTAAATTGAATCTTAACTTTAGTGGGAGAGACTGACACCTGCAAAGCCACTTGTGCAATGCAAGTTGTACGTTGAGCATGGAGCAAGTCTCATGTGCGACGACATGTAAGGTTAGCCCGGGCCGCTTTATCCCACCATGCCGCAAGATGCAAAGTACATGAAAAACAAGCGACAACAAAAGCATCAACACCCACAAAACCATTGTGTTCTACTCGTGCAACGTATCTACGCATAGAGTCGGCTCTGATACCACTTTAGGGTTCGTTGCATGTAAAACAAAAAATTCTAACGCAAGAGCACACAAAACCAAGATCTAATCTATGGACAAGCCAAGATCTAATATAAGAGATCGGTGCAACGAGATTGTAGAGAACTAACCCTTGTATATCCAAAGCGTTTAACGAGATCGTATTATCGTGGTTGATGTAGTCGATTACTTGCCGATCCTAAGATCGTGTAGACGATCCTTACAGCTCCGCATTCCGGCAGTGCTTCTGCAGTCGGTCATACGTACGGTAGTCGATGAAGACCTTCCTCTCCCTTGTTCCAGCAGGGCAGCGGAGGTTATAGATCTCCTCGGAATCCCAACAGCACGACGGTGTGGTGGTGGTGGAGGAGGAGCAGATATTTCTGCAGGGCTTCGCCTAAGCCGGAGCAGGATGGTGGACGAGAGAGAAGAGAGGCGGCGGCTATGGTTAGGCGCCAAGGGACAAGGGGTGTGTGTGTGGGGGGGTGCGCCCCCACCCCTCAGTATATAGGTGGGGGACGGACGGCCAAGGGTTCCCAGCCTAGGCCGTGCCCCCCCAACTCGGCTACCAAGTGAAGAGTTGGAACCTTTAGCACCAAGTCTTCCCTCTTACCAAAAACTAGAGTTTGACTTTTCAAACTAGGATTTGACTATTCAAACTAGGGTTTGAACCTTTTACTAGTGTTGGCCGAATTGGCCCTTTAGGGTTTGGTGCGGCTAGCTGCTAGGGCATCCACTGTCCAAGTGACCCCCTCCCGGGGTGGTGGAACCACGGGTGGTCCTTCTAGAACATTCTAGAAGTATCCAGTCATAACACTGAAACTTTTCCCGAACCCCGGAAAACCACTTTCCTTATATGAATCTTATTCTCCGACCATTACAGATCTCCACGTGATGTCCTGGATCCAATCCGAGACTGTAAACAACATTTGGTCTCCAACTCATATTCCATATCTACATAAACAACATCAAACCCTTAAGTGTGTCTCCCTACGGTTCATGAATTATGCAGACATGATTGAGACACCTCTCCGATCAATAACCAATAGAGGCATATGGAAATCCATATGCCCCCCATATATTTCTACGATGACTTCGTGATCGAATGAACCATTTACATACGATACCGATTCCCTTTTTCGTGCGATACTTTACTTATCCGAGGTTTGATCGTCGGTATCTCTATACCTAGTTCAACCTCGTTACTGATAAGTACTCTTTACTCGTATTGTGATGTGACATCCCTTGCGACCTTGTCACATGCTTGCAAGCCAATTGGATGACACTCCACCGAGAGGGCCCAGAGTATATCTATGCATCATATCGATGGACAAATCCGACTCTTGATCCATGCGCTTAAATCCATACTTTTAGAATACCTAATGCCACCTTTATAACCACCCAGTTACGTAAGTGGCGTTTGATGTCATCAAAGCACTTATCTGGTGATGGTGATTAACATGATCTCATGGTCGAAGGATTAGATTACTATGTATTTAAAAGCTTTGTAGCAAACAAACTTTATGACTTGATCTTATGCTATGCTTACTTTGGGGTGTGTGTGCATCACATCATTATCCTAATGATATGACCTTGTTATTAATAACATCCAATGTCCATGATCAGGAAACCATGATCATCTAGTAGTGAACAAGCTAGCTTAACAAGAGGCTTACTAGGGACTCTTTTATGTTTACAAAACACACAAGTATTAATGTTTCCTGTTAATACACCTATAGCATGGGATGTAAACATGTATCATAAACACAAAGATATAATAATAACCACTTTATTATTGCCTCTTGGGCATATATCCAACATCATTTACAAAGCTACGAGTCACAAGTTTGATGATTACCCAATTAAGAAGAGACCACCTCAGATTGCTAGGTATGTAGGCAGTGCTGCCGCTAGTTTGGGTTTCTACCATATTGAGACTCCAAAAGTGGTTATAAATCCCGTCTCATCCACTAAGATCTGTGGCTTGGTGTTTGTGGAAGGGGTGAGCTCACTAGTGCAGAATTAGCTGAGGAGTTTTCCAAGATATACAAGAAAAAATAGCCATGGAAGGTTAGGAAGTTGGGGCACCTAGGGATCTACCTAGTAAAATTCCCACAACACATCCTAGTGGACCAAGTTATTGGCTATCCTAGGTTTGGTCTGTCCAGAGAGGGTGTTTGGATCAAGATGGAGGCTTGGAGTGATGATCAGGGTCCGAACAATGGTTTTAAAACTAGGATGATATCTAGGAGAACTCTGCTCAAATTGAGGAGCCTTTTAGTGCTAACAAAGTGTTTCAGATATTGGAAAAGAAAGTTTTAGTGGACAGCTCAGGGGGTTTTGTTTGGAACAAGTCTCCCTTACCTACCAAAGGCAGGACCAAGTCTCTGATTTCTGGCTGGATGAACAGTGCTCCTTTCAACCAAAAAGATAGCTACTAAAGATGTGAGATTACATGTTCGTGAATGTATCTTTCCAACCAAACAAGAGCTCACCAAACAAAACATGGGAGCTGATTGTGGGAAAGGTAAGAAGAAGAAGGTGTGGGGCCTCATTCAACCCACAAGACAAAGCTACATGATTGGTAGGTCTCAGAAAGTGATGGACACAACAATGAAAAGGAAGAAAGTGATCAACCTGGAGAAGCGAAAAATCAAATGTATAATGAATTCCAACCCTTTCCATGTTTTACATGTTGATGAGTTAGAGAGTATGGCTTTAGTTGTAGGTGTTGATTTTAATTAAAATCTTGTTGAAAAACCAGATTTTCCTTCTAGTATTAATCTAGTCGTAGAATCAGCTTCATCACATAATGATGATGAAGTTGAGAGTCTAGCTAAAGGTTGAATAGAAGTAGTAAATAAATCTCAGGGCAAACACCCCATGAAGTAGTTTCAATGATTTGTTCCTTTTGGAAAAGTAGGAGTATTTCTGCTCCTGGTAGGAAAAGTTCATAGATGATAATATAGTTTCATTAAATGTTGATTACATAGGTTTCCAAGATACTAAGAAGGAGAATTTTAGTAATTCTTTTTTAAAGTCTTTGTTGGAAAATAGAAACTTTTCCTGGAACTACTTGCCTGCTATTGGTACTGCGGGTGGTATCCTGGTAGGGATTAATCGTGACATGTTTGAAATTTTAGCTTGGGATATTAGAGTTTTTAAGTAAGTACTGTCCTTAAGAATAAAGTTTTTAGGTCTACTTTTAGAATTACTACTGTTTATGGTCCGGTCTATGAGGACAAAAAACAGGAGTTTATTTCTGAGCTCCATGAGGTATTTATTAACTGGGATGGTCCTTCCATGATTGGGGAGATTTAAATTTGATTAGGTCTTCTAGCGATAAGAGTAGTGGTAATGTAGAATTTAGATGTATGGACAAATTTAATGAATGGGTGGAGATGTGGGCTGGCTGGTAGAGTATATACTTGGGTAATAATGAGAATTTTTTTATCATGAGTAAGAGAGATATAATTTTTTGTTCTACTAATTTTGAGATTATTTTTCCCTTTTCTAGTGCTAGAACTTTAGCTAGAATTGGGAGTATGGTCACTCCTATTATTTGGGAGTCTAGTGAATCTCATATCCCCAAGAAGAATAGTTTTAAGTTTCAGAAGTGGTGGATGTCTAGGTCAGACTTTAGGGATGTAGTGAATAAATCTTGGGCTACCAATGTAGATAGTGTATATGTAGTGGATATTTTGCAACCAAAATTAGATATTTTAGGAAATTAGCTAAAGGGTGGAGTGAAAATTTAGAAGTTGCTATTAGGAGAGAAAAAATATTTGATGAAAGAAAATGGCATTCTTGACATTAAATATGAGACCTGCACTCCTCTAAGTTATGAGGAGAGAGACAAATTTGAATTTATTCTTAGATAACTAAATGGCTACTGGATTATGGAAGAAACCAAAGCCAGGCAAACACAAGGATGGTCCAGATCTCCTCCTACACTTTTATCGGTGGCAAGATTGTAAATTCGAGAGGTTTGAGTGCTGCTAGAGCCCTGTCTAGGCCCGTACGGGCCCGCATAGATTTGTTGGAAGTATTTGTAAAGTATCGTACAGGTAAGGTCATGTGAGCGCGTGACGTCAAGTATACCTGAAACGACATGACGTATAAAAGGGTCGTGGGTGGCTCCGCCTGCCTCGCCCCACCCATTTCCCCCAAATCTGGTAGGAAAACCCTCATTCACTTCATCTTCTCCATCGCGTACGGCTTGATTCTCCTTCGCCTCTGACAGATTCGTTTGATTCCATCGGTGATGGAGGGTGGTAGCCCCGTAGTGCCAGCGGCCACTGCTATTGAGGACAGGAACACCGGCTTCTCATGGCCAAATGCGGTTGTCGAGGGTGGAGGTGGCCATGGTGGTTTGGGTGTTGGTGCGGCCGCGTCGAACGTGACGGTGGTGACGACGCCGAATCAGGTCGAGGTGGCATCTGGTGGCGCGAGCGTGCTGGATATGAACGTTAGTCAGCACGTGGAGGTGTCATTTGAGGTATGTGTTTATCAACTTCTTCTTGGACCTTCCTCTATCCCATTGTTGTTAGTGTTGATTATGGTTGGATCAACCTAGCACTTGTGGATATCGAGTGGAGTGACCTAGGCTTTCAGATTGTATGTTTGTGGGCATTAGGGTTAGGTTGTGCACATTTGGTAATAACCAATTTTTGCAATCACATTGGTCGGCCGGGTGTTTTAGAAAAAAATATTTGTTGGATGAATGGATGAATGTGATATGTGTGTATTCAATTTGAAAGAGTTTTGTTATTGTTTGTTGATATATACTTGGGAGATAGGGAAATGTGGAAGGCTACACTAGAGGATACACTAGTGCTGCAATAAAGGATTTTAGTTGTTGTATACATGTAGTGGTGATACTTTGTAGTAGTTTTTTATCTAATGATGCAAGTTATTTGCATATGAATTTGCTTTGTGCTTGTGTTTAGGTTTGTTGGAATCTGGTATTTAACTGTCCATCTAATTATTAGTTGATTGCGGCAATGTTGTTTCTATGATGTTATAATGCACTATTAATTTGCAAACTGATGTTACACGATGTTTAGTGCAATGTAGGTGGTGTAATTTGGCAGGACAAGCAAGTATAGCATGGTTCTGGCTAATTATGAAGCCTAATTAATTGGTTAATGTAGGTTCATGACCTATCATTTATGCATTTACACATGGTTATGGTTAAATATCAAGCCTTGTTAATTGTTTAGTCTTGGTTCATCACCTAGCAGTTATACCTAAATGATTATTATTTGTTTTACTAGTATGAATGCCAAAATGCTTAATGATAACACTTATAAATTCTACTCTAAATTGCACCCTCCTTGTTTGGAATTATGTAAGTACAAGAGATCCACATTTAATTGTTCCCAAAAAATTTTAGGTGTATTAATTATGAAATGAAAATATCTAGAATTGCATATTGACTTTAATTTGGTTTCAACACTAATTTTAGCAACAATGAGTTAACTAAATTCTTGTAATGGACAATGCATGTAACTACCTCGGTGAATTACGCTCCTAGATACAAGCCTGGATGAGTGGTAGTGGTTGAAATAGTACGGTGGGGCCCCAAAAGCCACTCACTGGTAGTCCTTTCAGACGTCCCAACCACTACCCTCTCAACGGGACCTGTACGGGCGGCGTAATCGGCAGGCGAAGGGATCAACTACGTACACAAGTGGGTATGTACGCAAGCCACCATACAAGAGTACATCAGAGCCATACCAGCTAGAAAGAAAGAAAATATAGCAACGCCATACGGCAAGATTCAAATGACCTAGATAGATCTATATTTTAGGATACTTCCTCATACAACACACATCAGAGTATCATGCGGAAGCGGCAAACAAAATCCGAGTACGGATAAGAAGCAAATCGGCATAAGATGCCATAGAAATAAGCACATCCCAACTACAGGTCTCACGGATCCCTGTTCCCGGAATCTCTACACCGAACGATCGTTGCCCATGTCCTCGGCTTTTTCCACCCAGTATCCGTCCTGTGAAGGTACCTGTTCATCTGAACCAAATAATTTATCGTGTGAGACCCTAAGGATACTCAGCAAGTCTTAATGCCTCTAAAGGGGACACAACCTGGGGTGACGCAATTGCAGCGAAAGATAAACCCTAGCAGTTCTACAGATAAACGCTAACCATCCGCCTAACCAATGATAGACGGATGTCCGTGAATTAAGAACAGCAGTTATAACAGTAATTTCATCCGATCCATCCTCCTCCTCGCTTACCAACGAGGAAGCGGACGAACAATCCCCCATCCGTTGGCAATTTTATTAACCATTCCATGAGTGTTGCACTATTTACTAGTCAGTTGTTTAGTCAAGTTAAAAGCGGTCCTTTAGTTATACTTGTCTATGATCGAGAAACTGTGCTCCAAGTCGTCCATAACCGCGGACACGGCTTTCAGAAAGTTTTACCCTGCAGGGGTGCACAAATAGCAACACACACTCGATCAACCTCGGAAAAACCAAATCAAAACCCAACGAGGCCTTCACGACAAAGCAATCACAGGATTCAGAAATATTTCAGGGGGCCACCCCATTGAGTAGACCCGCAACGAAGTAAGCTAGCTCCGAGACGGACTCAAGGTCTGCGTCAATGGCTGTAAACGACTGGGAACCCCAAACGGGGCTTGTCGATACCGCGAAAACATTCCGCTTACCTAAACAGTACAGTGTGCTATCCATCGCACAATCGTAAATAAAGCAGTAAAGCATGGCATAAGTACAGGATCGTAAATAAAGCCTCAAACTAGTTTGTGGCCCCAAGAAATAACAATGAATCAAGCTCTGGCTCAGGGGGGTCCCATATACCTCCCGGATGTGGACAGCGCGATAAATCTTGGAACAGGAATCAAGTACTCGGGGTCTTACGGGACACAAGTGAGCAGGAAAAACCAAATAGCAGATATTGCTCACCGGTGCCACTTTCATTAGTTCTCTCATTACTACTCAGGTTAAGTTGTTTAGGTACCTCGTTATCCAACAGACACTCACATACCCTACACATGCTGCTGTACGACTCGCATGGCTCAAACAACTCCTGTAGTAATGGCTCATGGGATGGAGGAACAAGCTTGGTGGGGTATAAAGTAAAGGCTATGCAATACTTGGGATTCAGTTTAATGCAATCGCGACTCAATGATGCAAGAATAAGATAGAGGCGGTAGGTACTGTATGTATGCAAGCATGTGGAAGTGCTTGCCTGATAACTCAGTTGAAGCGAGGGACGGATCTGGGTAGTGCTCCTGGTTCTCTTGATATAACCCCTGCTCAGTGTCTATCCGAGAAAAACCAAACAAACAAGGCCAACATGAATATAGAGCACAAGCAGATGAATAAGGTGCGACAAGCAAACAATCATGCCATGATGAATGATGCACAATTTACATGGCAATAAGGTAGCACGGCATGGTGAGGTGTGGAAGACAAGTAATAACATTTTAATGGGGTTTTGGATCACATTTTGTTGTCATAACAATTGCTGTTTACTATATATTCATATGATGCATGCTGCATTTAAAGTAATGGATAGCATAAACAGAAAGGTCTCGTCGAGCTGATCATTTTAGACCTATCATTTGCTAAATTTGGAATTATAAAACAAAAGTTATTAATTATTTAAGTTATAGTGGCAATTGGTGTAATTTAATTAAACTTGGAATTTTAATTGTGCAAAAGACAAATTGAATGGCATATTTGGAATCCTCTCATTTTACTGATCTCAAAACATATATCATTTGCTAAATTTGGGTTTACAAATGAAAAGTTATTTAATACTGAATTGAAGTTTGAATTTGATTTAAATTTAATTATTTTTGAATTTAAACAGAGTCTGAAAACATTTAACACCGAGGCCACCCTGACCCTAGTCGCTTACAGGTGGGGCAGGATCCTGCGGTCCCACGCGCCAGCGGCTGAGGGAAAAGGGGGACCGCGGGTTGATTTGGAAAAAGATAGGGACCCTTTTTATAAAACGGCGACGGTCACTGACGGTGGGGCTTCGGGGACCGCGGGTTGACAAAAAGGTTTGGGAGGGGGTTATTCGCAAAGTGACCCACTGGTACTGTTTTTCTTCCCCTGAATCCTTGACGGGCGCGCGACAGTCGCTCGCGCGACGCGCGCGGCGCGGTGGGGGATCGAACTCGCGCTCTCTGGCTCGCGCAGGGGCCTGTCGCCACTGGGGTAGGCTAGGTTAGCTGACGGTGAGATGGGCGCATGCTGGATATGGTGTTCGCGACTGGGAGCTAGCAGAAACAAACACGACGCCGGCGCACAGAGACCGTTCGACGGAAGGTCCGCCGCGTCCAGGAAGAGACGGAGCGGGAGAGGATGTCTGGGAGGCGGGGGTGCTCACCGCGAGTGTGCTGGTGCAGTTGGTTCGGGCAGGGGCGCGCTTGATCGGCGGCGAGGCAGGAGCTCTGGGGACGCTAGGGTTCTGCGGTGCGCGGCGTGGTCCAGGCTCCTGGGGGCTTCTCCTCCTTGGCGACGCGACCGGGACGGTGCAGGGGTCCTCCGGGGCTTCCTCGACGTACGCAGCGTGCACGCCACCGGCTAGATAGATGGGGCAGGGTGTAGTCTGGCGGTGTATGGCGAGGCGAGGAAGATGGCTAGGGGAGGAAGGGAGAAGAGGGCGAAGCCCTGGCAGATCTGGGGAGAGCAGAAGGGTGCTGGGGTGTAGATAAGAACGGCCAGGAGGGGGCTTGCGTGGGGGAGGGGAAGGTGGCCTCGGTGCCACCTTTTTCCTTCTCACGTACATGGCATGGGGCCAGGGCAGGCACGGGCTGGTCAGGGCTAGCTAGGGAGGGGGAGGCTGGCAGGTGGGGCTGCAGGCACGGGCTGGTCGAGAGGCTCGGTGTGGACAGCTGGGCAGAGAGATCAGAGGGGGAAAAAGGGAGAGGGGAAGTGGCCGGCTCGGCTAGGGTTTGTGGTGGGAGATAGCTAGGTGGGGTAGGGCAGCCAGGTGGGTCCAGCAGGTAGAGAGAGGGGGTGGCGAGCTGGGGCAGGGTTTGGTGTGACCATGCTAGGAAGTGGAGAAGAGGAGGGGTACTTAGGGTTTTGTTTAGGGGAGGTGTAGATTAGGGTTTTTGTTTAGCTAGGATGGGGAGATGGCATGGGGTAGGTTTTAGGGTTTTTAGCTAAGAGAGGGGGGGTTTTGGATAGAGGGAGAGGTACTTCACTTGATCAAGCATGCTTCATAGACAAACACACAAGATCAAGAAAAGGAGAAAAGAGAGAAAGGTAGGGAGAGATGACTATGTGGTGATGGGGTCTTTCTTTGGTCCATGCGTGCTCCAAATAAAGACCAAGCAAGATCCAAGAGAAGAGGTAGAGAGAAGGAGATGGGTTTAGGTTTGTGCATGCCTCATGAGCACATGTGTGTGCATGGAGCATGGGGATAGAGGTTTAGCTAAGGGGGATAGAGATAGATGATATGGTGAAGAAAACTACAAGCCCAAAACAAGATTTAAACCAAGAAAAGATGATCCATGCAAGCAAAGCCAAAACATTCCAAAGCCAAGAAAAGGTGGCACTTGCAAGGCCCATGCAAACAATATTTGCCATGTAGTTATATTGTAAAACAACATTAATCCATGTGGCACTATTCCTTGCATTCCCAAAAGGTGGGCAAAGGCCAAGCATAAGATTATGGTTGGATTCCAACCAACCAACATGAGCTAGAGATAACTCAAATAAAATGCCAAGCTCATATTAATTGGATGGTGGAATTATAAGGTGGTGAAAGAAAAGGTGGTGGAGTCAATAAGAGAGATGCCCCCAACTCAACTTGGGCATTTAACAACATATCAAGAGCCAAATACAATATCAAGAGACAAATACATTTAATAGTGCACATGAGATAAGAACCAAACAAGAATAGGTTTTATATGATGCTCAAATACAAGGTGACATGATGACATGAGCACGATATGATGATGATGCAACAGTTATATGTTGGAAGTGGCCCTTTTTATTATTATAACAAGTAGCATTACAGGGGTTAGACAACTGGGATGCTACAACTCTCCCCCACTAAACAGGAATCTCGCCCCGAGATTCTAGGAAGAAGAAGAAGATACAAAAAGAGAAGGATGGTTGGCACGGAGTTCATCTTCACGCTCCCATGTGGCTTCATCAACAGAATGGTGTGACCACTGCACCTTGCAGAACTTGATGGACTTGTTGCGAGTCCTTCGTTCTGCGGTCTCAAGGATTTTGGTGGGGTGTTCCTGATAAGATAGATCTTCTTGGAGATCGATTTGCTCATGATCCACGGTCCTGCCGGGATCTTTGAAGCACTTCTTGAGCTGAGAGATGTGGAAAACATCATGGACTTTGAGTTTTTCCGGAAGCTCCAGGGCATAAGCAACTTCTCCTCTTCTACCACGAATCTTGAAAGGACCGATGTATCTAGGAGCCAACTTTCCTTTGATACCAAAGCGGTGTGTGCCTTTCATGGGAGTGACACGAAGGTACACGAGATCACCAGGGGCATACACCATGTCCGAGTGTTTCCTGTCATAGTTGCTCTTCTGACGACTCTGAGCAATCTTCAGGTTCTCCAGAATGATATGCACCTTCTCCTCTGCTTGAGTTACAATATCGGGGCCAAACCAGATTCTTTCTCCTGCACCTGACCAACCAATCGGAGTTTTGCACTTGCGACCATAGAGAGCCTCAAATGGTGCCATCTTTAGACTCTTCTAGAAGCTGTTGTTGTAGGAGAATTCAGCATATGGAAGGCACTCCTCCCACTTCATGCCAAACGAGATGACGCAAGCCCGAAGCATATCCTCCAGAATCTGATTGATCCTCTCCACTTGTCCTTGCGACTGAGGGTGGTAAGCAGTGCTGAAGTTCAACTTTGTTCCCAAAGCTTTTTGGAAACTCTCCCAGAACTTTGAGGTGAAGATGCTCCCACGGTCGGAACTGATTTCAAGCGGAACCCCATACAGAGAGACAATTCTGTTGATATAGAGCTCAGCCAACTGAATTCCAGAAATTGTTTCCTTGACGGGGAAGAAATGAGCCACTTTAGAAAGCCTGTCGATGACAACAAAGATTGCATTGTTGCCCTTCTGCGACCTTGGAAAGCCAGTGATGAAGTCCATCTCTACTTTCTCCCATTTCCATTCCGGAGGTTTCAATGGCTGTAGAAGACCAAATGGTTTCTGATGGACAGCCTTCACTCTACGGCAGACATCACATTCTGAGACATACTTGGCGCAATACCGTTTCAACCCAGGCCACCAGTATTGTGTTTTCAAGTCCATGTACATCTTTGTGCTGCCAGGATGGATAGAAAGAACCGAATCATGCGCCTCCTTGAGAACTTGGTCTCTCAGACCCGGGTAGTTTGGAACAAACATCCGGTGGTCGAAGAAAAGCGTGCCTTGATCATCAACGTGGAAGGACTCATACTTCGGAAGCCCAAGTTTAGAGATGAGCTTTCTGGTGTGCGGATCACCAAGCTGACGAGAGCGAATCTTTTCTTCCAAGAGAGGAGTAGCCAGAAGGTTCAGGAGATGCCCTTGTTCCACAACTTCCAGGTTGAGCTGGCGGAATTCCTCGCACAAGAGGGGCTGCTGCTCTTCCATCATGAGGTTATTGACATAAGCTTTGCGACTGAGAGCATCTGCCATGACATTAGCTTTGCCCGGTGTGTAGTTGATGGTCAAATCAAAGTCATTGATTGCTTCAATCCATCTCCTCTGCCGAAGGTTGAGATCAGGCTGAGTGAAGATATACTTCAAACTTTTGTGGTCAGAAAAGATCTCACAACGGTTGCCAAGCAAGTAGTGCCTCCATAGCTTCAAAGCAAAGACAACTGCTGCTAGCTCGAGGTCATGTGTGGGATAGTTGATCTCATGCGTCTTCAACTGACGAGAGGCATAAGCGACCACCTGTTTCTCTTGCATAAGGACCGCACCCAATCCTTGCAAAGAGGCATCACAGAATATCTGGAAAGGCTTAGATGTGTCTGGAGGAACCAAGACTGGTGTGGAAGTGAGCTTCTCTTTGAGTGTCTCAAAACTTTCTTGACAAGCAGGAGTCCACAGGTACTTCTTGCCTTTCTTGAGGAGATCGGTAAGAGGCTTTGCTATCTTCGAGAAGTTCTGAACAAAGCGACGGCAATAGCTAGCCAAACCAAGAAAACTCCGCACTTCCTTGACATTAGCAGGAGGAAGCCATTCAACTATTGTCTTCACGGTTTCCGGGTTGACTGCAATGCCCTTGGCAGAGATAACATGACCCAGGTATGTTACTTCAGGCAGCCAAAACTCACACTTTGAGAACTTTGCATACAAGCGGTTCTCACGAAGCTTGTTTAAGACACACCGCAGGTGTTCTTCATGCTCCTCCTTGGACTTGGAATAAACCAGAATGTCATCCAGATATACCACAACAAATTTATCCAGGTACTCCATGAAAACGGAGTTCATCAGCCTCGAGAAGGTAGCAGGTGCGTTGGTGAGACCGAAAGACATGACCGTGTACTCATACAGGCCATAGCGGGTGGTGAAAGCTGTTTTGGGCACATCTTCTTTGCGAATCTTGATTTGGTGATAACCACTTCTCAAGTCCAGCTTAGAGAACACCACAGCTCCTGCTAGCTGATCAAATAGATCATTTATCCGTGGGAGAGGATATTTGTTCTTGATAGTTTTAGCATTGAGAGTCCGGTAGTCAACACAAAGTCTATCAGTCCTGTCACGCTTCTTCACAAAGATTGTTGGGCTACCCCAAGAAGAAGTACTGTGTTGGATGAAACCCAACTTCTCTTGTTCATCAAGTTGTCGTTTGAGTTCAGCCAACTCAGAAGGACCCATTTCATAAGGCCGCTTGGAGATAGGAGCCGTTCCAGGTTCAAGCTCGATCACAAACTCAACCTCACGATCCGGAGGCATACCCGGCAACTCTTCAGGAAAAACATCCGGAAACTCATAGACCACTGGGACTCTCTGAATAGCTTCCGTGGCATCATCATTCAGAGCCGCCAAAGAGAAAAGCTGGACAGCAGGCGTCAGACTTGGAGAAAAGACTATATGGCCTTCAGGAATCTTCAAAGAAACCGAGCGTTCAGCACAATCAATCACAGCTGCATTTGCTGTCAACCAATCCATGCCCAAGATGACATCAATGTCAGAATTGCCCAGAACAATTAAAGAAGCCGAGAACGAAGAGCCACCAATCTCAACTTGATTGCCATGACTGATCTTAGATGCTATCATATTTGTTCCAGGGGAAAGGACCATTAGCTTCTTAAGGAGAGGATCCATTGCTAACTCATTCTCATTTGCAAACTTGTGAGAAACAAAAGAATGCGATGCACCAGAATCGAACAAAACTCGTGCAGGGACTGAGTTAACGGATAGCGTACCCATCACCACTCCAGGTGCATGCTCAGCTTGAGCGGCGTTGACACAATTGGCACGAGCAACCGTAGACCCGGGCTTGGTGTTGATGTTGAGAGCCCGAGGTGGTGGTGCACGAACCGTAGGAGAGCTTGCTGCAGATCTTGGCGGGGGTTGAGGGAGAGCCTTGTTCTTCAACGGACAGTTCCAACTCAGATGTCCAGGATCTCCACATGTGTAACAAGCACCAGTTGGACGTGGAGCAACGTAGCCAGGGACTCCGCCAGGCGCTCCAGGGTAGTTGTGGGTGTAGCCCCTGGGAGCAGCAGTGATGGAGTTTAGTGGCCTCGACGTGTAGCTTGAAGGTCTTGGTGAAGCCGGGAGCGACGGTGGGGTGTTAGGAACCCAGACTCGCCGCTTAGAAGGAGCTGCCATAACCGAAGAGCTTGATGCATCCCTGTTGTGTTTCTTGGAGTCCTCGAACACTTGCCGACTTGCCTCCTCTTGCAAAGCTGTGTGATGTAGTTCCAGGAAAGTTGCCGGTCTTGCATGCGTGATTGCATACTTGATCGACGCATTGAGCCCTTGCCTGAACCTTTTCTGCTTCTTCTTGTCATCAGATACCTCATCACCACCATAACGAGAGAGATTCATGAAGTTCCTGATGTAGGTGTTGACGTTATCATTTCCCTGCTTCAGGTTGAGGAAAGCCTCCTTCATCCTTTCCATTACAATCTCTGACAGGAATTGCTCTTTGAACGCTCCAGAGAACTGTCCCCAGGTAGGCTGAAAACCAGTGCAGCTTGCCTTCAAGTAATTTTCCCACCAAAGAGCTGCATCCCCCTTCAGAAGGTGAGTATCACACTTTACCCACTCCTGCTCAGGAACATCAGCCGTCTCAAGAAGCCTTGACGTCTCACGTAACCAATCATCCGCATCCAGTGGGCGATCAGACACATCAAACTGACGAGGGTTGAATTTCAGGAAGCTCTTGATGTCGCCCCGCTTGGGAGGTGGAGGGAGTGGAGCAAACTCATTTCTTCTGACGCTTTCTTCCAAGCGCTGCTGGTTCTGCTGCATCGCTGCCAAAGCATTAGCTATGTTTGACAATGCGGCCCCAAGCTCTGGTGGTATGTCCTCATCTGAACGGCGTGGTGGAGCCATCCTGAGATTGATATAAAACACAAGTCAGTACTATAATGGAGAATGATAATAATCCAAAATAGTACCAAGATGGAATTAACCAAGATTAAAGGATACAATTTACTGAGATGATATTAAAATATCAACAAAGTTCAAAGCACCTAAAAGATATTAAGCATATCGCACACGACTGAAAAGGAGTGTGGTACACAAATATATCAAAGAAAAATTCTCCACAAATTTCGGCATTAAAATACCAATAGATGCGCAAAATTACTTAACGAATTAAGATTAGTGACTCTACCGATTCAATATACAAAAGCGAATGATAAAAGTAGTGGTATGGTCGCGACTCCATCCCGCACTCAAATCATTACCTCGCACATGAACAAGTGGAACACATATCCTAACCCCTTCTTCTCACGACGAAACCTAAAGATTGGTAACTACGGAAACGAACACCCCAAACAAGATAGCGTCGGATACAAAGAGGAAGTTAGATTGCGTCGGTTTGCAAAAGCCTGTCGGTATGGAATGTACCAACAGTTGACAACCAAAGGCAGACAAGATAGCAACTTGGATGCAACAGATAGACAAGGGATTACACACACACACACACACACACACACACACACACACACACAACCTATGGTACTACGGAAACCCAGAACACGTGAATCCTAGTTTGAATTTTGAGAAGAGGATTGTAAACGTTGCACTTCCTTACCAGAAAAGGGTGGGTGGAAGGGTAAGAAGAAAAGTGGAAGCAGTCCTACTCTCGCGTTTTGTTTTTCCCTAATATACATAACTACCAAAATATTTGCTAGACTGACAACGACCGTTTGGCTGAAACCCTGAAGGTCGGGATGGCTCTGATACCAATTATAACTACCTCGGTGAATTACGCTCCTAGATACAAGCCTGGATGAGTGGTAGTGGTTGAAATAGTACGGTGGGGCCCCAAAAGCCACTCACTGGTAGTCCTTTCAGACGTCCCAACCACTACCCTCTCAACGGGACCTGTACGGGCGGCGTAATCGGCAGGCGAAGGGATCAACTACGTACACAAGTGGGTATGTACGCAAGCCACCATACAAGAGTACATCAGAGCCATACCAGCTAGAAAGAAAGAAAATATAGCAACGCCATACGGAAAGATTCAAATGACCTAGATAGATCTATATTTTAGGATACTTCCTCATTCAACACACATCAGAGTATCATGCGGAAGCGGCAAACAAAATCCGAGTACGGATAAGAAGCAAATCGGCATAAGATGCCATAGAAATAAGCACATCCCAACTACAGGTCTCACGGATCCCCGTTCCCGGAATCTCTACACCGAACGATCGTTGCCCATGTCCTCGGCTTCTTCCACCCAGTATCCGTCCTGTGAAGGTACCTGTTCATCTGAACCAAATAATTTATCGTGTGAGACCCTAAGGGTACTCAGCAAGTCTTAATGCCTCTAAAGGGGACACAACCTGGGGTGACGCAATTGCAGCGAAAGATAAACCCTAGCAGTTCTACAGATAAACGCTAACCATCCGCCTAACCAATGATAGACGGATGTCCGTGAATTAAGAACAGCAGTTATAACAGTAATTTCATCCGATCCATCCTCCTCCTCGCTTACCAACGAGGAAGCGGACGAACAACCCCCCATCCATTGGCAATTTTATTAACCATTCCATGAGTGTTGCACTATTTACTAGTCAGTTGTTTAGTCAAGTTAAAAGCGGTCCTTTAGTTATGCTTGTCTATGATCGAGAAACTGTGCTCCAAGTCGTCCATAACCGCGGACACGGCTTTCAGAAAGTTTTACCCTGCAGGGGTGCACAAATAGCAACACACACTCGATCAACCTCGGAAAAACCAAATCAAAACCCAACGAGGCCTTCACGACAAAGCAATCACAGGATTCAGAAATATTTCAGGGGGCCACCCCATTGAGTAGACCCGCAACGAAGTAAGCTAGCTCCGAGACGGACTCAAGGTCTGCGTCAATGGCTGTAAACGACTGGGAACCCCAAACGGGGCTTGTCGATACCGCGAAAACATTCCGCTTACCTAAACAGTACAGTGTGCTATCCATCGCACAATCGTAAATAAAGCAGTAAAGCATGGCATAAGTACAGGATCGTAAATAAAGCCTCAAACTAGTTTGTGGCCCCAAGAAATAAGAATGAATCAAGCTCTGGCTCAGGAGGGTCCCATATACCTCCCGGATGTGGACAGCGCGATACATCTTGGAACAGGAATCAAGTACTCGGGGTCTTACGGGACACAAGTGAGCAGGAAAAACCAAATAGCAGATATTGCTCACCGGTGCCACTTTCATTAGTTCTCCCATTACTACTCAGGTTAAGTTGTTTAGGTACCTCGTTATCCAACAGACACTCACATACCCTACACATGCTGTTGTACGACTCGCATGTCTCAAACAACTCCTGTAGTAATGGCTCATGGGATGGAGGAACAAGCTTGGTGGGGTATAAAGTAAAGGCTATGCAATACTTGGGATTCAGTTTAATGCAATCGCGACTCAATGATGCAAGAATAAGATAGAGGCGGTAGGTACTGTATGTATGCAAGCATGTGGAAGTGCTTGCCTGATAACTCAGTTGAAGCGAGGGACGGATCTGGGTAGTGCTCCTGGTTCTCTTGATATAACCCCTGCTCAGTGTCTATCCGAGAAAAACCAAACAAACAAGGCCAACATGAATATAGAGCACAAGCAGATGAATAAGGTGCGACAAGCAAACAATCATGCCATGATGAATGATGCACAATTTACATGGCAATAAGGTAGCACGGCATGGTGAGGTGTGGAAGACAAGTAATAACATTTTAATGGGGTTTTGGATCACATTTTGTTGTCATAACAATTGCTGTTTACTATATATTCATATGATGCATGCTGCATTTAAAGTAATGGATAGCATAAACAGAAAGGTCTCGTCGAGCTGATCATTTTAGACCTATCATTTGCTAAATTTGGAATTATAAAACAAAAGTTATTAATTATTTAAGTTATAGTGGCAATTGGTGTAATTTAATTAAACTTGGAATTTTAATTGTGCAAAAGACAAATTGAATGGCATATTTGGAATCCTCTCATTTTCCTGATCTCAAAACATATATCATTTGCTAAATTTGGGTTTACAAATGAAAAGTTATTTAATACTGAATTGAAGTTTGAATTTGATTTAAATTTAATTATTTTTGAATTTAAACAGAGTCTGAAAACATTTAACACCGAGGCCACCCTGACCCTAGTCGCTTACAGGTGGGGCAGGATCCTGCGGTCCCACGCGCCAGCGGCTGAGGGAAAAGGGGGACCGCGGGTTGATTTGGAAAAAGATAGGGACCCTTTTTATAAAACGGCGACGGTCACTAACGGTGGGGCTTCGGGGACCGCGGGTTGACAAAAAGGTTTGGGAGGGGGTTATTCGCAAAGTGACCCACTGGTACTGTTTTTCTTCCCCTGAATCCTTGACGGGCGCGCGACAGTCGCTCGCGCGACGCGCGCGGCGCGGTGGGGGATCGAACTCGCGCTCTCTGGCTCGCGCAGGGGCCTGTCGCCACTGGGGTAGGCTAGGTTAGCTGACGGTGAGATGGGCGCATGCTGGATATGGTGTTCGCGACTGGGAGCTAGCAGAAACAAACACGACGCCGGCGCACAGAGACCGTTCGACGGAAGGTCCGCCGCGTCCAGGAAGCGACGGAGCGGGAGAGGATGTCTGGGAGGCGGGGGTGCTCACCGCGAGTGTGCTGGTGCAGTTGGTTCGGGCAGGGGCGCGCTTGATCGGCGGCGAGGCAGGAGCTCTGGGGACGCTAGGGTTCTGCGGTGCGCGGCGTGGTCCAGGCTCCTGGGGGCTTCTCCTCCTTGGCGACGCGACCGGGGCGGTGCAGGGGTCCTCCGGGGCTTCCTCGACGTACGCAGCGTGCACGCCACCGGCTAGATAGATGGGGCAGGGTGTAGTCTGGCGGTGTATGGCGAGGCGAGGAAGATGGCTAGGGGAGGAAGGGGAGAAGAGGGCGAAGCCCTGGCAGATCTGGGGAGAGCAGAAGGGTGCTGGGGTGTAGATAAGAACGGCCAGGAGGGGGCTTGCGTGGGGGAGGGGAAGGTGGCCTCGGTGCCACCTTTTTCCTTCTCACGTACATGGCATGGGGCCAGGGCAGGCACGGGCTGGTCAGGGCTAGCTAGGGAGGGGGAGGCTGGCAGGTGGGGCTGCAGGCACGGGCTGGTCGAGAGGCTCGGTGTGGACAGCTGGGCAGAGAGATCAGAGGGGGAAAAAGGGAGAGGGGAAGTGGCCGGCTCGGCTAGGGTTTGTGGTGGGAGATAGCTAGGTGGGGTAGGGCAGCCAGGTGGGTCCAGCAGGTAGAGAGAGGGGGTGGCGAGCTGGGGCAGGGTTTGGTGTGACCATGCTAGGAAGTGGAGAAGAGGAGGGGTACTTAGGGTTTTGTTTAGGGGAGGTGTAGATTAGGGTTTTTGTTTAGCTAGGATGGGGAGATGGCATGGGGTAGGTTTTAGGGTTTTTAGCTAAGAGAGGGGGGTTTTGGATAGAGGGAGAGGTACTTCACTTGATCAAGCATGCTTCATAGACAAACACACAAGATCAAGAAAAGGAGAAAAGAGAGAAAGGTAGGGAGAGATGACTATGTGGTGATGGGGTCTTTCTTTGGTCCATGCGTGCTCCAAATAAAGACCAAGCAAGATCCAAGAGAAGAGGTAGAGAGAAGGAGATGGGTTTAGGTTTGTGCATGCCTCATGAGCACATGTGTGTGCATGGAGCATGGGGATAGAGGTTTAGCTAAGGGGGATAGAGATAGATGATATGGTGAAGAAAACTACAAGCCCAAAACAAGATTTAAACCAAGAAAAGATGATCCATGCAAGCAAAGCCAAAACATTCCAAAGCCAAGAAAAGGTGGCACTTGCAAGGCCCATGCAAACAATATTTGCCATGTAGTTATATTGTAAAACAACATTAATCCATGTGGCACTATTCCTTGCATTCCCAAAAGGTGGGCAAAGGCCAAGCATAAGATTATGGTTGGATTCCAACCAACCAACATGAGCTAGAGATAACTCAAATAAAATGCCAAGCTCATATTAATTGGATGGTGGAATTATAAGGTGGTGAAAGAAAAGGTGGTGGAGTCAATAAGAGAGATGCCCCCAACTCAACTTGGGCATTTAACAACATATCAAGAGCCAAATACAATATCAAGAGACAAATACATTTAATAGTGCACATGAGATAAGAACCAAACAAGAATAGGTTTTATATGATGCTCAAATACAAGGTGACATGATGACATGAGCACGATATGATGATGATGCAACAATTATATGTTGGAAGTGGCCCTTTTTATTATTATAACAAGTAGCATTACAGGGGTTAGACAACTGGGATGCTACAACTCTCCCCCACTAAACAGGAATCTCGCCCCGAGATTCTAGGAAGAAGAAGAAGATACAAAAAGAGAAGGATGGTTGGCACGGAGTTCATCTTCACGCTCCCATGTGGCTTCATCAACAGAATGGTGTGACCACTGCACCTTGCAGAACTTGATGGACTTGTTGCGAGTCCTTCGTTCTGCGGTCTCAAGGATTTTGGTGGGGTGTTCCTGATAAGACAGATCTTCTTGGAGATCGATTTGCTCATGATCCACGGTCCTGCCGGGATCTTTGAAGCACTTCTTGAGCTGAGAGATGTGGAAAACATCATGGACTTTGAGTTTTTCCGGAAGCTCCAGGGCATAAGCAACTTCTCCTCTTATACCACGAATCTTGAAAGGACCGATGTATCTAGGAGCCAACTTTCCTTTGATACCAAAGCGGTGTGTGCCTTTCATGGGAGTGACACGAAGGTACACGAGATCACCAGGGGCATACACCATGTCCGAGTGTTTCCTGTCATAGTTGCTCTTCTGACGACTCTGAGCAATCTTCAGGTTCTCCAGAATGATATGCACCTTCTCCTCTGCTTGAGTTACAATATCGGGGCCAAACCAGATTCTTTCTCCTGCACCTGACCAACCAATCGGAGTTTTGCACTTGCGACCATAGAGAGCCTCAAATGGTGCCATCTTTAGACTCTTCTGGAAGCTGTTGTTGTAGGAGAATTCAGCATATGGAAGGCACTCCTCCCACTTCATGCCAAACGAGATGACGCAAGCCCGAAGCATATCCTCCAGAATCTGATTGATCCTCTCCACTTGTCCTTGCGACTGAGGGTGGTAAGCAGTGCTGAAGTTCAACTTTGTTCCCAAAGCTTTTTGGAAACTCTCCCAGAACTTTGAGGTGAAGATGCTCCCACGGTCGGAACTGATTTCAAGCGGAACCCCATACAGAGAGACAATTCTGTTGATATAGAGCTCAGCCAACTGAATTCCAGAAATTGTTTCCTTGACGGGGAAGAAATGAGCCACTTTAGAAAGCCTGTCGATGACAACAAAGATTGCATTGTTGCCCTTCTGCGACCTTGGAAAGCCAGTGATGAAGTCCATCTCTACTTTCTCCCATTTCCATTCCGGAGGTTTCAATGGCTGTAGAAGACCAAATGGTTTCTGATGGACAGCCTTCACTCTACGGCAGACATCACATTCTGAGACATACTTGGCGCAATACCGTTTCAACCCAGGCCACCAGTATTGTGTTTTCAAGTCCATGTACATCTTTGTGCTGCCAGGATGGATAGAAAGAACCGAATCATGCGCCTCCTTGAGAACTTGGTCTCTCAGACCCGGGTAGTTTGGAACAAACATCCGGTGGTCGAAGAAAAGCGTGCTTTGATCATCAACGTGGAAGGACTCATACTTCGGAAGCCCAAGTTTAGGGATGAGCTTTCTGGTGTGCGGATCACCAAGCTGACGAGAGCGAATCTTTTCTTCCAAGAGAGGAGTAGCCAGAAGGTTCAGGAGATGCCCTTGTTCCACAACTTCCAGGTTGAGCTGGCGGAATTCCTCGCACAAGAGGGGCTGCTGCTCTTCCATCATGAGGTTATTGACATAAGCTTTGCGACTGAGAGCATCTGCCATGACATTAGCTTTGCCCGGTGTGTAGTTGATGGTCAAATCAAAGTCATTAATTGCTTCAATCCATCTCCTCTGCCGAAGGTTGAATCAGGCTGAGTGAAGATATACTTCAAACTTTTGTGGTCAGAAAAGATCTCACAACGGTTGCCAAGCAAGTAGTGCCTCCATAGCTTCAAAGCAAAGACAATTGCTGCTAGCTCGAGGTCATGTGTGGGATAGTTGATCTCATGCGTCTTCAACTGACGAGAGGCATAAGCGACCACCTGTTTCTCTTGCATAAGGACCGCACCCAATCCTTGCAAAGAGGCATCACAGAATATCTGGAAAGGCTTAGATGTGTCTGGAGGAACCAAGACTGGTGTGGAAGTGAGCTTCTCTTTGAGTGTCTCAAAACTTTCTTGACAAGCAGGAGTCCACAGGTACTTCTTGCCTTTCTTGAGGAGATCGGTAAGAGGCTTTGCTATCTTCGAGAAGTTCTGAACAAAGCGATGGCAATAGCTAGCCAAACCAAGAAAACTCCGCACTTCCTTGACATTAGCAGGAGGAAGCCATTCAACTATTGTCTTCACGGTTTCCGGGTTGACTGCAATGCCCTTGGCAGAGATAACATGACCCAGGTATGTTACTTCAGGCAGCCAAAACTCACACTTTGAGAACTTTGCATACAAGCGGTTCTCACGAAGCTTGTTTAAGACACACCGCAGGTGTTCTTCATGCTCCTCCTTGGACTTGGAATAAACCAGAATGTCATCCAGATATACCACAACAAATTTATCCAGGTACTCCATGAAAACGGAGTTCATCAGCCTCGAGAAGGTAGCAGGTGCGTTGGTGAGACCGAAAGACATGACCGTGTACTCATACAGGCCATAGCGGGTGGTGAAAGCTGTTTTGGGCACATCTTCTTTGCGAATCTTGATTTGGTGATAACCACTTCTCAAGTCCAGCTTAGAGAACACCACAGCTCCTGCTAGCTGATCAAATAGATCATTTATCCGTGGGAGAGGATATTTGTTCTTGATAGTTTTAGCATTGAGAGTCCGGTAGTCAACACAAAGTCTATCAGTCCTGTCACGCTTCTTCACAAAGATTGTTGGGCTACCCCAAGAAGAAGTACTGTGTTGGATGAAACCCAACTTCTCTTGTTCATCAAGTTGTCGTTTGAGTTCAGCCAACTCAGAAGGACCCATTTTATAAGGCCGCTTGGAGACAGGAGCCGTTCCAGGTTCAAGCTCGATCACAAACTCAACCTCACGATCCGGAGGCATACCCGGCAACTCTTCAGGAAAAACATCCGGAAACTCATAGACCACTGGGACTCTCTGAATAGCTTCCATGGCATCATCATTCAGAGCCGCCAAAGAGAAAAGCTGGACAGCAGGCGTCAGACTTGGAGAAAAGACTATATGGCCTTCAGGAATCTTCAAAGAAACTGAGCGTTCAGCACAATCAATCACAGCTGCATTTGCTGTCAACCAATCCATGCCCAAGATGACATCAATGTCAGAATTGCCCAGAACAATTAAAGAAGCCGAGAACGAAGAGCCACCAATCTCAACTTGATTGCCATGACTGATCTTAGATGCTATCATATTTGTTCCAGGGGAAAGGACCATTAGCTTCTTAAGGAGAGGATCCATTGCTAACTCATTCTCATTTGCAAACTTGTGAGAAACAAAAGAATGCGATGCACCAGAATCGAACAAAACTCGTGCAGGGACTGAGTTAACGGATAGCGTACCCATCACCACTCCAGGTGCATGCTCAGCTTGAGCGGCGTTGACACAATTGGCACGAGCAACCGTAGACCCGGGCTTGGTGTTGATGTTGAGAGCCTGAGGTGGTGGTGCACGAACCGTAGGAGAGCTTGCTGTAGATCTTGGCGGGGGTTGAGGGAGAGCCTTGTTCTTCAACGGACAGTTCCAACTCAGATGTCTAGGATCTCCACATGTGTAACAAGCACCAGCTGGACGTGGAGCAACGTAGCCAGGGACTCCGCCAGGCGCTCCAGGGTAGTTGTGGGTGTAGCCCCTGGGAGCAGCAGTGATGGAGTTTAGTGGCCTCGACGTGTAGCTTGAAGGTCTTGGTGAAGCCGGGAGCGACGGTGGGGTGTTAGGAACCCAGACTCGCCGCTTAGAAGGAGCTGCCATAACCGAAGAGCTTGATGCATCCCTGTTGTGTTTCTTGGAGTCCTCGAACACTTGCCGACTTGCCTCCTCTTGCAAAGCTGTGTGCTGTAGTTCCAGGAAAGTTGCCGGTCTTGCATGCGTGATTGCATACTTGATCGACGCATTGAGCCCTTGCCTAAACCTTTTCTGCTTCTTCTTGTCATCAGATACCTCATCACCACCATAACGAGAGAGATTCATGAAGTTCCTGATGTAGGTGTTGACGTTATCATTTCCCTGCTTCAGGTTGAGGAAAGCCTCCTTCATCCTTTCCATTACAATCTCTGACAGGAATTGCTCTTTGAACGCTCCAGAGAACTGTCCCCAGGTAGGCTGAAAACCAGTGCAGCTTGCCTTCAAGTAATTTTCCCACCAAAGAGCTGCATCCCCCTTCAGAAGGTGAGTAGCACACTTTACCCACTCCTGTTCAGGAACATCAGCCGTCTCAAGAAGCCTTGACGTCTCACGTAACCAATCATCCGCATCCAGTGGGCGATCAGACACATCAAACTGACGAGGGTTGAATTTCAGGAAGCTCTTGATGTCGCCCCGCTTGGGAGGTGGAGGGAGTGGAGCAAACTCATTTCTTCTGACGCTTTCTTCCAAGCGCTGCTGGTTCTGCTGCATCGCTGCCAAAGCATTAGCTATGTTTGACAATGCGGCCCCAAGCTCTGGTGGTATGTCCTCATCTGAACGGCGTGGTGGAGCCATCCTAAGATTGATATAAAACACAAGTCAGTACTATAATGGAGAATGATAATAATCCAAAATAGTACCAAGATGGAATTAACCAAGATTAAAGGATACAATTTACTGAGATGATATTAAAATATCAACAAAGTTCAAAGCACCTAAAAGATATTAAGCATATCGCACACGACTGAAAAGGAGTGTGGTACACAAATATATCAAAGAAAAATTCTCCACAAATTTCGGCATTAAAATACCAATAGATGCGCAAAATTACTTAACGAATTAAGATTAGTGACTCTACCGATTCAATATACAAAAGCGAATGATAAAAGTAGTGGTATGGTCGCGACTCCATCCCGCACTCAAATCATTACCTCGCACATGAACAAGTGGAACACATATCCTAACCCCTTCTTCTCACGACGAAACCTAAAGATTGGTAACTACGGAAACGAACACCCCAAACAAGATAGCGTCGGATACAAAGAGGAAGTTAGATTGCGTCGGTTTGCAAAAGCCTGTCGGTATGGAATGTACCAACAGTTGACAACCAAAGGCAGACAAGATAGCAACTTGGATGCAACAGATAGACAAGGGATTACACACACACACACACACACACAACCTATGGTACTACGGAAACCCAGAACACGTGAATCCTAGTTTGAATTTTGAGAAGAGGATTGTAAACGTTGCACTTCCTTACCAGAAAAGGGTGGGTGGAAGGGTAAGAAGAAAAGTGGAAGCATTCCTACTCTCGCGTTTTGTTTTTCCCTAATATACATAACTACCAAAATATTTGCTAGACTGACAACGACCGTTTGGCTGAAACCCTGAAGGTCGGGATGGCTCTGATACCAATTATAACTACCTCGGTGAATTACGCTCCTAGATACAAGCCTGGATGAGTGGCAGTGGTTGAAATAGTACGGTGGGGCCCCAAAAGCCACTCACTGGTAGTCCTTTCAGACGTCCCAACCACTACCCTCTCAACGGGACCTGTACGGGCGGCGTAATCGGCAGGCGAAGGGATCAACTACGTACACAAGTGGGTATGTACGCAAGCCACCATACAAGAGTACATCAGAGCCATACCAGCTAGAAAGAAAGAAAATATAGCAACGCCATACGGCAAGATTCAAATGACCTAGATAGATCTATATTTTAGAATACTTCCTCATTCAACACACATCAGAGTATCATGCGGAAGCGGCAAACAAAATCCGAGTACGGATAAGAAGCAAATCGGCATAAGATGCCATAGAAATAAGCACATCCCAACTACAGGTCTCACGGATCCCCGTTCCCGGAATCTCTACACCGAACGATCGTTGCCCATGTCCTCGGCTTCTTCCACCCAGTATCCGTCCTGTGAAGGTACCTGTTCATCTGAACCAAATAATTTATCGTGTGAGACCCTAAGGGTACTCAGCAAGTCTTAATGCCTCTAAAGGGGACACAACCTGGGGTGACGCAATTGCAGCGAAAGATAAACCCTAGCAGTTCTACAGATAAACGCTAACCATCCGCCTAACCAATGATAGACGGATGTCCGTGAATTAAGAACAGCAGTTATAACAGTAATTTCATCCGATCCATCCTCCTCCTCGCTTACCAACGAGGAAGCGGACGAACAACCCCCCATCCGTTGGCAATTTTATTAACCATTCCATGAGTGTTGCACTATTTACTAGTCAGTTGTTTAGTCAAGTTAAAAGCGGTCCTTTAGTTATGCTTGTCTATGATCGAGAAACTGTGCTCCAAGTCGTCCATAACCGCGGACACGGCTTTCAGAAAGTTTTACCCTGCAGGGGTGCACAAATAGCAACACACACTCGATCAACCTCGGAAAAACCAAATCAAAACCCAACGAGGCCTTCACGACAAAGCAATCACAGGATTCAGAAATATTTCAGGGGGCCACCCCATTGAGTAGACCCGCAACGAAGTAAGCTAGCTCCGAGACGGACTCAAGGTCTGCGTCAATGGCTGTAAACGACTGGGAACCCCAAACGGGGCTTGTCGATACCGCGAAAACATTCCGCTTACCTAAACAGTACAGTGTGCTATCCATCGCACAATCGTAAATAAAGCAGTAAAGCATGGCATAAGTACAGGATCGTAAATAAAGCCTCAAACTAGTTTGTGGCCCCAAGAAATAAGAATGAATCAAGCTCTGGCTCAGGAGGGTCCCATATACCTCCCGGATGTGGACAGCACGATAAATCTTGGAACAGGAATCAAGTACTCGGGGTCTTACGGGACACAAGTGAGCAGGAAAAACCAAATAGCAGATATTGCTCACCGGTGCCACTTTCATTAGTTCTCCCATTACTACTCAGGTTAAGTTGTTTAGGTACCTCGTTATCCAACAGACACTCACATACCCTACACATGCTGTTGTACGACTCGCATGGCTCAAACAACTCCTGTAGTAATGGCTCATGGGATGGAGGAACAAGCTTGGTGGGGTATAAAGTAAAGGCTATGCAATACTTGGGATTCAGTTTAATGCAATCGCGACTCAATGATGCAAGAATAAGATAGAGGCGGTAGGTACTGTATGTATGCAAGCATGTGGAAGTGCTTGCCTGATAACTCAGTTGAAGCGAGGGACGGATCTGGGTAGTGCTCCTGGTTCTCTTGATATAACCCCTGCTCAGTGTCTATCCGAGAAAAACCAAACAAACAAGGCCAACATGAATATAGAGCACAAGCAGATGAATAAGGTGCGACAAGCAAACAATCATGCCATGATGAATGATGCACAATTTACATGGCAATAAGGTAGCACGGCATGGTGAGGTGTGGAAGACAAGTAATAACATTTTAATGGGGTTTTGGATCACATTTTGTTGTCATAACAATTGCTGTTTACTATATATTCATATGATGCATGCTGCATTTAAAGTAATGGATAGCATAAACAGAAAGGTCTCGTCGAGCTGATCATTTTAGACCTATCATTTGCTAAATTTGGAATTATAAAACAAAAGTTATTAATTATTTAAGTTATAGTGGCAATTGGTGTAATTTAATTAAACTTGGAATTTTAATTGTGCAAAAGACAAATTGAATGGCATATTTGGAATCCTCTCATTTTCCTGATCTCAAAACATATATCATTTGCTAAATTTGGGTTTACAAATGAAAAGTTATTTAATACTGAATTGAAGTTTGAATTTGATTTAAATTTAATTATTTTTGAATTTAAACAGAGTCTGAAAACATTTAACACCGAGGCCACCCTGACCCTAGTCGCTTACAGGTGGGGCAGGATCCTGCGGTCCCACGCGCCAGCGGCTGAGGGAAAAGGGGGACCGCGGGTTGATTTGGAAAAAGATAGGGACCCTTTTTATAAAACGGCGACGGTCACTGACGGTGGGGCTTCGGGGACCGCGGGTTGACAAAAAGGTTTGGGAGGGGGTTATTCGCAAAGTGACCCACTGGTACTGTTTTTCTTCCCCTGAATCCTTGACGGGCGCGCGACAGTCGCTCGCGCGACGCGCGCGGCGCGGTGGGGGATCGAACTCGCGCTCTCTGGCTCGCGCAGGGGCCTGTCGCCACTGGGGTAGGCTAGGTTAGCTGACGGTGAGATGGGCGCATGCTGGATATGGTGTTCGCGACTGGGAGCTAGCAGAAACAAACACGACGCCGGCGCACAGAGACCGTTCGACGGAAGGTCCGCCGCGTCCAGGAAGCGACGGAGCGGGAGAGGATGTCTGGGAGGCGGGGGTGCTCACCGCGAGTGTGCTGGTGCAGTTGGTTCGGGCAGGGGCGCGCTTGATCGGCGGCGAGGCAGGAGCTCTGGGGACGCTAGGGTTCTGCGGTGCGCGGCGTGGTCCAGGCTCCTGGGGGCTTCTCCTCCTTGGCGACGCGACCGGGGCGGTGCAGGGGTCCTCCGGGGCTTCCTCGACGTACGCAGCGTGCACGCCACCGGCTAGATAGATGGGGCAGGGTGTAGTCTGGCGGTGTATGGCGAGGCGAGGAAGATGGCTAGGGGAGGAAGGGGAGAAGAGGGCGAAGCCCTGGCAGATCTGGGGAGAGCAGAAGGGTGCTGGGGTGTAGATAAGAACGACCAGGAGGGGGCTTGCGTGGGGGAGGGGAAGGTGGCCTCGGTGCCACCTTTTTCCTTCTCACGTACATGGCATGGGGCCAGGGCAGGCACGGGCTGGTCAGGGCTAGCTAGGGAGGGGGAGGCTGGCAGGTGGGGCTGCAGGCACGGGCTGGTCAAGAGGCTCGGTGTGGACAGCTGGGCAGAGAGATCAGAGGGGGAAAAAGGGAGAGGGGAAGTGGCCGGCTCGGCTAGGGTTTGTGGTGGGAGATAGCTAGGTGGGGTAGGGCAGCCAGGTGGGTCCAGCAGGTAGAGAGAGGGGGTGGCGAGCTGGGGCAGGGTTTGGTGTGACCATGCTAGGAAGTGGAGAAGAGGAGGGGTACTTAGGGTTTTGTTTAGGGGAGGTGTAGATTAGGGTTTTTGTTTAGCTAGGATGGGGAGATGGCATGGGGTAGGTTTTAGGGTTTTTAGCTAAGAGAGGGGGGTTTTGGATAGAGGGAGAGGTACTTCACTTGATCAAGCATGCTTCATAGACAAACACACAAGATCAAGAAAAGGAGAAAAGAGAGAAAGGTAGGGAGAGATGACTATGTGGTGATGGGGTCTTTCTTTGGTCCATGCGTGCTCCAAATAAAGACCAAGCAAGATCCAAGAGAAGAGGTAGAGAGAAGGAGATGGGTTTAGGTTTGTGCATGCCTCATGAGCACATGTGTGTGCATGGAGCATGGGGATAGAGGTTTAGCTAAGGGGGATAGAGATAGATGATATGGTGAAGAAAACTACAAGTCCAAAACAAGATTTAAACCAAGAAAAGATGATCCATGCAAGCAAAGCCAAAACATTCCAAAGACAAGAAAAGGTGGCACTTGCAAGGCCCATGCAAACAATATTTGCCATGTAGTTATATTGTAAAACAACATTAATCCATGTGGCACTATTCCTTGCATTCCCAAAAGGTGGGCAAAGGCCAAGCATAAGATTATGGTTGGATTCCAACCAACCAACATGAGCTAGAGATAACTCAAATAAAATGCCAAGCTCATATTAATTGGATGGTGGAATTATAAGGTGGTGAAAGAAAAGGTGGTGGAGTCAATAAGAGAGATGCCCCCAACTCAACTTGGGCATTTAACAACATATCAAGAGCCAAATACAATATCAAGAGACAAATACATTTAATAGTGCACATGAGATAAGAACCAAACAAGAATAGGTTTTATATGATGCTCAAATACAAGGTGACATGATGACATGAGCACGATATGATGATGATGCAACAATTATATGTTGGAAGTGGCCCTTTTTATTATTATAACAAGTAGCATTACAGGGGTTAGACAACTGGGATGCTACAATGCATCATGTACTATAAGGTTTAATTAGTTAAACTAGTTTTCAACTTACAATTTGACAATGTGAATTGTGTGACAATGTAACTTTTTTTTATTATGTAACTTTTAAACTATGATGATGTGCCCGGCTTATGAGTATAGTTATTTTTAACAAGCTTAGTCATATCTATTTTTTCCCTTTTATTGTAGTGTAGTTGTTATTTTAATATTTATACGTGTTAAATGTTTTTGTGTGGTGTATGGTAAATGCTAAAAGTATTTCATACATGCAATGAATCATGCACATAGTTGTATTATTATAATGCCCATGTATCTATAATAATGAAAGAGCTAATAATTTATTTCTTAATTTAACACAACAATTATTTAAGGGCAGAGTAACACCACCAGATTAGCCCCACCTGATTAAAAAGTGTTGGTGAGAAACAATATGATAGTACTACTGATCCAGATTAATTACTGTTTTTCATTGTTAAATTACTATTTGTGGACTGGATGTGTAGTGTAGTCCTAGTTTCTATTGTAATAATATTATTTGTAGTTGTCGTGTTCTGTCGCGCTTCAGCATTCATATGCTGCAATGTTCATACTAACTGTTTGTCTTGCCATCTCATCGATGGACTGGAAATTCATGGTAGGCGTGAGATATGATATCATATGGCTATTTCTGTGTTACTGACCCACGATGTATTATGGTGCGCATGGTTCAGGGTTAGATTGATTTTGAGATTTTGTAACAAGTGATTGCGAGTGACGTTTTCCCATAGGCAACATGGGAGAAAAACCAACTGAATTTGTGTATGCCACTTTCGGTACAATAGAGTGCATGTAAAATTCAGATTCAGTAGTACTGGCCCACAATCTTGTGATGAAAATTGTTGTTTGTCTTGATGTGGTATATTTGTCACAGAGTATTGTCACTATAATCTTCTTTGCTTTGTTGAACTACCTAATTACTTTTTAAGTTGACACATGGGCATTCTGATGGATTGTAACTTATGTTTAAATATTTGTTAATTAGGTTGTTCCTGGTCCATCCCGTGTGGCTGGCCGGAAGAGGAAGTGCACAATTGTCTTTGATGGCATCTGTGTGTCTGACGTGTCCTCCTCGGTCTCTTCCGGTGATCGATACTCGGTAAGATAGAATTGGATTTTATTTTTTTGCATATCACTTTTGCTTGAGATGTGTGTAAGGTAATTCTTGCTTGTTGTGCTGATCTATGATTTTTATGCTTGCAGTACAAGTCAGTTTCATCTGATGCTTCATCTGGTGAAGCTAAAGTACACAAGTTCAATTTCCAGTCCTACGAGAAGAATGCTGAGGAGAAGCTCTGGAAGGAAGGTATAGGAGCATATATGAGGCCCGATGGATCATATTATTGCAATTTCCATGCCGACAAGAATATTCCAAGGGATGGACTCCAGGAGGGGCTTGTGGAGCATTCCAAGAAGGTGAAGCCCAGGAATCTGCGTGACAAGGCCAACCATGCTGCCCAAGTGAAGGTCCTGGAGTACTTTGAGTATGGTTGTGGTGAGGTTGTGAAGGATTACATCATCAGTATATGTATGATGCTGTTTCTTTTGATTTACTATTGTTAGTACTGTTTCAAAAACAGCGTATGTATGAACCTAAGCAGTATGAAACTGTAGTACCTAATCTATGCACCCTTAACTTTGTTGTGACAACAAAGTTTGTCGAGTATAAATTTCTAGTTGGTATTGTCATTATTTCTTATTATTCCACATAGATAATCATATATGCAATTTAGGTAGTTCATTAATAGTGTTTTGTGCTCCAATTTACTCCTTGTGATCTTGTTATGTTGAATTAGTGGTAATACTCCTGCTATTTAGACAATGTGGATAGAAGAGTGTCCAAATGTAGACAATGTGTATAGAAAAGTTTAGCAAAAGATGGGTGAAAAATTTGTTTACTAACAAAAATATTAGAAAATTACAGTTTGTCTAGCAGTTGTACAATGAATAGAACAAGCTCTAGGATGTACTTTCTATAGCACTTGTACACTGACTGAGATCTGCCTCTCGTACTAAACATTTTGGAAGAACGGATTTGTTTGAACTAGTACTCAAGCTCAGATGTTCAATCTTAGTGTTATATATAAAAAACATAAAACAAAAAAGTAGCCCGCGTAACGAGCTAGATAATTCAAATTCCACATCCCGCGTATGAGTAGAAAGCCAATATCCAGCCCAGGACGCATGCCCGTGAAGCACGATATTACCATGCAAGCAGGCCCCATAGGGCAGAGAGATACAAGACTGATGACATGTTATTTGGTTGAGAGAAGCTCGTGTAGTGAATATCACGACGGGTATATAAGCTGGTCGGATTCACTTCAGCTTAGTAATGTGGGACTAAACTCCCACCCTATTTCAGCTATTACCGCTGTGGCTCAATGATGGGCCGAAAAGAGCCCATTTTCTGTATTCCTTTCTGTCTATCGCCTAGGTAGAAATATGGGCTGGTCTGGGCTGGCTGCCTGCACGCTTAGCTTATTTTTTCTTCTTTCATTTATTCTATTTATTTTCTATTTATAAATTCAAACATAATAGCTTTTTTATAACTTTGAATTGTTACAAATAAATCATAGTTTTTTCACAAACAATATTCTGTTAGGGAGAGGAGTATGAAAACCATTTTGAACGAGCTTGAGTTGTTACTTTGAACAAAAAATAGTTTTGTTAAATTCCCTTGTTCCCTTTGGCAGATATGAAGTTTATTCGAAACCCAGAACATATCCAACGACATCAAAATTGTAGAGGAAATGTTAAAAAGGATTAACCGAGTAAGAAAAAACTATTTAATCGTTTCAGGTAATAATGAGCTGAGTAAATCTTGATGATTTTCATAGTACAAATAATCAAAGAAACTGACATATCTCTACTGAGGTAGCACAGACAGAACAACAACATAAAATTTGCACACGAAGGCTCCTAAAATGGGTTCATACAACATAAAAAACCCATTAAAAATTCAACATACTTTATGTCATACATTAAATAACTTAAATGTAGCCAGCAACATATAAGAGAGTCCATCTGATTTATACAATAGTGCAAAAGCACACACAGGCACATAGAGAATACACCATGGTTTTCAACCTAGAAAATCATGGCACTCGAAATGGTCTTGGTTGTTAATCCTGCTGTAGATGGCATGCCTCCTGGCCTTGTCGTACATACAATTCTCCTTGGTCACAGTTTGAATTTTGTAAAACTTGGCACAAATATTACGGACAAAATAGTGGCTCCTTGTCATCTGATCTGCGTGTTCAGGGTTGTCGAACTTGATATACATTGGACCATTCTGGTCGACAGCAAACTTGTATCCCTCCATCCAAGGAACAACGTAGTACACAAGTGGAATTGAATCTGAAGCAATGATGTGTTTAAGAATCACCCTCAGTAAACCATGGTTGCTCCTCTCTACCACATATGAAATACTCATTATGGTTTCTGACATTGGGTTCTGCACTGACTCTAGGTCCCTAAAACTGTCAGAATAACCAAAAGGATAGCCCTCCCACTTCTGCTCTTGCAGAGATAGTGTGTCATGTGATGCAGGAAACATTCTTATTGATTCCTTGTAAAACTTGTCTTTGCTTGCTGGCAGCAGATCAAGTTGTAGTAGCTTGATGATCTTGACACGCTGATCATCGATTTGAAATGTTAGTGGTTCTGCAACCTCTGTCTTTTCAATAGCTCTCGGGGTTGTTCCCCTAACAATCATTTAGCACTCATAATTCTGGTTGAATACAAACTGGAATTCTTTCCCAAATAGTTTGTTCAAAACATGGAAATCAATGAAAATTCTAGCTTTGTCATGCTAGAAAATTGTCTTCACTAGGAAAATGTCACTCATTGGGCCAGGTGTTGCACCTAGCTGCCTCATAACTTGTCAAGAAACCTGATGGCTCGTCTCTGCTGGAACCTAATAGGACATGTTTCCTGCTAGTAGAAATATAAAAATTCAGGATAAAGCATTGATGAGAAATAAATTCAAATTTTATAAGTAGAAACCTAAATAGTACTTGAAAAAGTTTAACAATCCCTAACTGGTTATTCTAGATAAGCGTGTCTACAAAAACAGATATAAATGGAACTGGCACATTAGGACTAAGTTGGATGTAATAGACAGTACAACCATAAGTAGAAAATGGATGCAATAATGAAACTTTGCATTAAAAAGGAAAATGGAGGAAAAATAAATGTAGCATGAGAAAAAATTAAAACATTATTCATGTAGCCAGTTGGTAGTTGATTTGTAAGAAAAAAGGGTTTGGTGGTTTATGGATTTATGATTTAGGCAATGCGAGTCTTTGTCTACTAAGATCTTGGATGAAGAGATATTTAAATGAGGAATGAAAACTTTGGTAAAAATTGGTACATAATAAGTATAAGATCATTTACAATGGTCGGGAAGGCATGCCTTTCCTTAACTTTCCATATCCGAGGACAATATGTATACGTTGTATAATGCAGTATCTCTTATTGTCATCTGTAGCAATTAATAAGTATTTAACTTTTGTGGTAAGAAACGGATAGTGCTTTCCATTTTTGGAAAGTCTTCATGTGGTCAGTTTAGTATGTTAATTTGGATATGGGTGGACCGTAGGAGTTGTTTTCCATTTCAATTTTAGCGTTCTAACTATGTGGTTTGAGCCTATGGGTGTTGCATCTAGTATTATTTTTAATGGGGACTATGACCCTTTCATTTATCAGTACACTGAAGAAGGGATAGAAAAGACCGAGTCTAGACTGACTAATCTGAAAACAAAGGTACAACATGCAGCAGACAGACACAAGCGACAGAAAACGACATTGCATGGATATGAACGATAATGGATGATGTGTCGAGGTTCTTGCGATTAAACTTACTAGACATAATGAAACGAGTATTCGATACTCCCCCTAATCCCCTCTTCTTAATCTTGCTTTCCACAAAATGTCCTCTCTTCTAAATCTCTGGAAATATTAGAAATTTAAACAGCCAGGTAAATAATGAAATTAAAGAGAGTGTAAGAACTTAAAGGAGAGGAATAGAATCGAGTTTTCGAAAAGATCAGGAAGAAGATCAAAAACGAACCTCTCAATTCGTAGCGGAGATCCAGATCTGTAACTCTGCCGCTAATTTTTTCGCCCTAATCCCTGAGGACTTGACATATCCGTACATAAGCGGTTGGTCCTGGGATGGGCTGGGCTACATAGTACTAAAAAATCCCACACATTACAACGCTGGAAGGTCAAATTTAGAAGCCCATTTCAACTATTGGACAATGCTGCCTGAGTTGGGTCGGTCCAACAACCTGCATTTGTTTATCCTAATTTTTTCTTCCTTTCGTGTTTAAGTTCATACAAATTCAACACAACATCAGTGTGTACTAAAACATGAAAAAATTCAGAGAATCGTTTCTAACACATACACATGAACTCTGGGAACAAAAAATGGTTTTCCATTTTATAATCTCTAAACCGACGTTTTTTGTGACACATGTGCTGCAATATCAATCCGGGTGTGAGATCCACCAGGGGGTATGAGAACCACCAGCAGGAGGGGGTAGTATGAAACACTAGAGGCACACTTGAACAGGGGTTTGACATGTTCTGCCCAAGATACAAAACTCTTACATGTGTTCACGGTGAGAAACTCAGATGACGCATCAACATATGTCAACATAACATAAAATAATGATTACTTAATAGTTTCATAAAAACCAAATTAAGTACGACATAATCGTTACATAAGTGTTGTGCAAATATAAGAGTACATAAGCATAAAATAGAGTGATAAGAAAACTAAATTTGAGGTTGATTTAATATTTAATCAACCAGTAGCTTCGTAGTACCATCATCGCTACAACGGAACTAGAACATAAACTTCTGGTTAGCTCTCATACCATTCTGTTTCACAATGTCTATCCAGTTTGTTGTAATCATGGCACCTACTTTAGGTACCCCATTCACCATTGAATTGCTCATCAGCAACTTAACGTGGGCAAGTTTGTCATCCCTGGAATGGGCTTTTATAACTGATGGCAACCGAATGTTGGTAACAATATGATTCATGGTGAAGATCCTTGAAAAGTACTGCACATAGAGTTGACAACTGGTTATACATATGATTCACATTTACACAAAAAAATGTTGTGAGAAGTTCCTACATACAAAATAGTTTACTATTTTGGCTTTATTTTTCACCGTGTTCGATTTTTTGATGGTGCACACATAAAAGGGGGTTTATTGGCATGTAAGTCTCGACTAGTCGCTCAAGTGAATCAAATTCTTCATCGGTCATCTTCACGCGATTGCCAAACTCAAGGAAAGCTTAAAAATCGTGCTAGCTTTTTATCCCAGGACCTTCATGTAATATTTGTACATATTAGCGACATCCAATACATCAATTGCATATAAAATAAAAGAGTATTGGCATAAAATGCTTACCCCTGATAAAAACAGGCTTTTTCTTCCTTTTGACTAAAGTGTGAAGTCACATAATGTAACCTAACACAATAGAGAAGAATAATTAAAATCACATGACATATGACAGATCTTTGTAAATAAGTCTACATTCATATCTAAGACCGGCGTCGGATGCCGAAATCGCACATGCACATGGATTAACCGAACGGTTACAAAAGTACTGGGAAATATTAGGTAGGGTTTAACGGGGTTGACTTGGGTTTGGGTGGATGTATGGATCAACCCCAATTCATGTCTATATCTATACCATGTCTAGATTTAATTGTAACAATACGAGCCTAATAAATCGGGTATAAATTACACACAGAAAATAATGAATACTATGAAAATTAAATCGGGTAGTTCACATGTAGATCTGTATTTTCAAAAATTACACGACAAAATAAAACTTGCGAGGATTAGATCTACCATTTGTCCCTGGTGTACCGCGGACAATATGTGAACCTAAATTTAGATCCTTGACACCAGGCCGCGAGTTTACGTACCTTCTCCATCGCATGGATCTCCAAACGACTATGGTTGATGAATCTCTCTCCCGTCCAGTTGTAGACTAGCTGGGATCGGCGCGGCGGCACGCCGCGCCCGTGGTTGTGTACCGTGGCACGATGTTGGGTTGCGAGGTTCCTTTAAATTATAAGTATATGTTATAGGTTAATAGTAGGGATTTTGATGAGTTTAATCCCGCTTTATGTTGTGAGTTGTTATCTCAATTCCAGCCATTTTTTCCTTCCCTGCACTCACACATATGGAGTGCGTATGTACATTGTGTAATGCCAATCAGACGTGCTTCTTTAAATTAGTTAGCACTTTAAAAATTACCTTTGACACGCATTCTCATGAAAAGAATAGTTTATTCATCTATACGGATGCATATGTGTGTTACTATATGGCATTATTGTTTCTACTCTCTCTGTTTCTCTTAATATAAGACGGTGTAGTATGTCATGTACAAATTTTGTTAGGCATAAAAATTTCTAGACTTTTCTATTTTATCCTGGCATATGTTCGTCTCGTTTTAGATAGACGCTTGTGCGACCAAAATAAATCTATCGCAATCTCATTCATATGTACTTATGCATATACTGTAGGTGTTAGTACATGACATTATTATTTCTGCTCTCTATGTTTTTTAATATAAGATGTTCTAATATGTCACGTACAAATTTGCTAGGCATGAAGTTTTTTGGACTTTTCTGTTTTACCCTCGCGTATGTTTCTCTCGCGTGCCTGGGCAGCCCACACCGCTCACCAGTGACTCGTGTCGCACCGCTCAACCTGTCCCTTATGCCATGTACACTACAGAGTGCCTGTGCGAGCCAGTATAAATCTATTCAAAGCCAGTATAAATCTATTCAAATCATTTTATTAGTTAGTATATAAGCGTATTGTCTATGAAAAAAAAAGCGTATTGTCTCTCAATGTGGGGCGGTTAATTCGGTCTCTACCCGGATTAAAAAATGGACTCTAGGCTCTAGCGCCCTAACTCTCCCAAGTCCCAACGTGAGGCGCTTGCGGCTGGTAGCCGACAGTCCTACCGCCTGACCACCACCATCTCCGCCTCCACGCCGCTGCTGCCATCTCCTCCCACCGGCCGTGCGCCGCATACCCAAGGTATTTGGGTCGCGATTACCTGCGTCGATTCCGGTTGGTCTCGCATCTGAGGAGGGAAAAAACCAGCACCGAAGATCTATCGAGCCGGAGTTGCGGGCAGCTCCGAGATGGAAGAGATGGGGCAGAAGAGGCGGCCGCTACTCGTGAAGGCTTCCTCGTCAACCGCGGTGGCGCAGTCGGCTGGCCGGAGTGGGGCCAATCCACTGACCGACCTTTCAGGTCGCTGGAGACCAGTACGCGCGTGGAGACCGCAGTCACCACATCGTTTGGGGGCGTGCAGACGGGCGCGCTCGCTAGGCTGGGCACATTCACACGCCGGAAGAAGTGCTCCCCGTGCAGCGAACTCTGTATTCCCCTGGCCTCCTTCAAGCAAGCTCAGGTCTCCTTCTTCCTCCTGTATAGTTCCCCTCTTGTTTCTAATTTAACGGAGACCATCCATTCTGATTATTTTCCTAGGATATTTTAATTTACAGTGTAAAGCAATCGATACCTCTTTCCTTTGGCAAATCAATCGATCTTCCTCTTATTTAGTTCAGCTAACTCTGTAATGCTCAAATCTAATTCCAATTGTAGCAGAAAAATCTGATAAGATTTTTGTGAGATAGAGTATGTCTATTCAATTTGTCATGGAAATCACTGGGATTGAGCTGGTTTCGATTAAACTGTTAAGTAAAGAGTCATACGACTCGCCAACTGTTTTTTTCAAGCCCCAGCCGCCCGTTGTTCCAGGATCGTGCGGGAAAAAAAACGCCCGTCGCTTGTTGTTCTGTCGATCTTGCAAAAAAGTCGAGATCGGTCTGAAATTTACCGATACGGCCAGAAAATATCAGCTAGTGTCTGCTCTAAATGCCCTCGTTGTACATGGCCTTACCCTCGACGCTCCCTTCCTCTCCGTCGCCGCCACCCTCCATGGCCGGCATCGTCGCTGTACCAACCTTTCCTGCTTAGAATTCATGTGTTTTTCTGGTTTCGCTCTCAGGATTCACACGATCTGTTAGTAGTCCCGCTCTCTGCCCCGTGTATAGAGACTTGTAAGGCAGCTGTACAATTATCTGCTACTCCGGTCAACAGGGTAATTGTAGTTTGGTCGTCTCATCTGCTTGTGCCATAAAAATAACACTCCCGGGATACTGCACTATATACATATGGACATATTCCCTTTTTAATCAACTATGGTGAATAAGAAGCTAGCTAGCTTGCACACTCGATTCCCTGTATGAGTCTGAAGTATATACGTCTTGCTTTAGTTGTTCTTGCTAGTTCTTTCCAATTCTGCATTTAGTTATTCTTGCTAGTTCTACATTTGGAGTAGTTGCTTTGTTTTCTGAGTGGGAGTAGGAGTATATACTTTAAGCTGAGTTGCTGTAGGAGTAGGATTATATATACTCCTGTGCTCCATTCGGGTGATGGAGTAGGAGTATATACTTTAAGCTACACTAACATTACAGTCTGAATAAAATTCACTTTTAAATTCAGTGTAATTTTACAACCTGTTGAGAAGGTAATTTTACTTTCATATAGTGTGACAATTACAGAATGAGGAAGGACTATTTAAGCCTGTGGACTACAACATGTAGTAATCATGTGATACAAAGCTCCCTCTGATTTCTTACAATAAAAAGAAACCTGAAAATTATCCATGTGAGCAGAGTTGTTGCTGACTTACTATGACTTGAAAAGATCATTTTATTTAGTGATCTGTCCATGCAACTTGTAATATATCTATTGTCCTTCATAAGATTTTGCATGGTATGTAATGTTTTTTACTTGATAACCATGTTGCAAGCAAAGGGTCGCACCATGTATGGATTCAAGGGAGGCCCGGGGTCATGAAGGGCAAGTATGTCGAGCTTAGTGTTGATTCTGTCTAGCCTTACATTAACCAGGTATGGCAATACATAACCTTTACTGAACACATGCTCATTGAAACTTCCAAGTTTGATCACTCTTGTGTAAACTCCACGAAGAAAGAACTTTTAATCATAACGTCCCTTAATTACTATCTGCTGATGAGCATAATCACAACGTTCATTAATTACTCTCTGTTGATGAGCTGCATCGCGCACGCGCTGCCCCTCCCCTCCGTCCTCCACTCCCACTTCACGCTCGTGGATGGGCCAGCCAGCTCCGCCACAGGGATCCCTGGTTCAAACACCAAAAAACTTGATTTGTATGGACATGTTGTCATTGGTGGTGATGATTCAAACACCACGTATGCCTCCTTGGTGAATATTTTAGATTTACTGCTTAAATCATAACTGATTCTTTTGCTGCACCTAGAGGATTTTATCTGGTTGCTGTCAGTGCCTAAAGATTTATATTGTTAAACCCTTTTATTTCATTCTATCTACAAGGTTGTAACGTCTAATCTGGACTATCTATCTTTTTTCTTGAATTATTGGGTCAGAAAAACTTTAAATGGTAAATATAGATTATAGTCGGTACACTCTATACACCATTTTGCTTTCTCCGCTCCAAATTATCTCATATTCTGTGTGGGCACAACTTGTGGTTCTAATTTTAGTGGTTAAAAGATTCTTTTGCTTGATTTTACTGAATGTTCCTCTTCTTTGGTTGACAGATGGTTTTGACATCAATTACTATACTATATCTGCCAGGAGGAGGATCTGAAATGTGTGGTTATTATTGTATATGCAAATAAACAGGTGAAGAATCGAACCCATGTTCAATTTCATCAACTGTTTTGAAATTGGTATAATAACTTACTGCTCTCAGATTATAAATACAAAGTTCTAATAATTTATGATTTGCACCATACTTACTGTTCCGATCAATTTGATGTATGTTTGGTATAGTATATATTGCAATTTGACATGCATGTTTGGCTCAAGAGTTATACTAAATACCTGATGGATGAGTAGGTATTTTTCCTGTGAATTGAGAACCGAAAGTGACCACTAAAGACTTAAAAAGGTAGCATGAGATGTATCTTGTTTTGATTGTTTTATTCGCTCCCTCATCAAGGTTAGGTTGAATGATATGCAAAGTATATATATATGACAATTTCTTAGTGACATCCACTCATTATCATTTTGGAGTGAAGTCGACCGGGATGCTTCACTGGAGACATTCCTGGATTCCTACGGTGATCAATTTGGCACGTCAGAGGCAATGAACCAATATTCACAAGATACAGAAAAGCAGGATGGGGGTGACTCATCGTAGCTGCTTGCTCACCTTCGTTGGCGAGGCGAAAACGTGCAGCACAACCTGGCCGATGACCCGGAAAGGATGGAGGAGGGTAAGTCCTAGGCGGTGGCGGCTCTTCTCCTCGACGGCGGTGCCCGCTAGGGCCAGTCGGCGGCCACGGTGGCCGGTGTAGCTGCGTTGGTTGGCAAAGCGGTGGCTGGCGACCGGGTCCGATTTGGGCCTAGATGGGATTGGTCGGGCCACGGTTCGCACGAGATGACCTATACCCTATACGCCCCGTCAGCGTCCATCGCCTTCTTCTTGCCTCTCCTCCCCTACTGGTATATGGAGATCGACCATGCGGTCCTGGCTATATAAGGAATTCTAGAGAGAGGAGAAGACACGAGAGAAGTAGCACGTGTCAGGCCCGGCCAAAAAACACAGACACGTAGAAAAGTGAGTCTACAGAATTTCAACACGGGGCAATTTTGTTGGTAGAGTCCAGCCAGGCAATCATGTATCGGCAAAAAAAATCAAGCAGATGCACACGTGTAGGAAATCATAACCAGATGCATGCATACATAGGATGACTCATACATTGAGAGAGGAGAAGAAGATTAGAGAAGGCTACGTGTCATAGTGACAAAATACGTGGCCATGATAAATTGACTATCACTTGAGTAGAGGATGGGCAATCACATACAAGACAAAAAGACAATGATCACATAGAGACAAGAAAGAGAAGCATGATGAGTATGGAGTGAATAAAATGAACGACGGATAAAGAGGAAACAAAAAACAATGATACATAAAGACAAACGACAACCATACAAAAAATTTAAAAATCAATGTTACATGTATAGATATGACTGTCGATCAGCCATGTAAAATACTGAGGCGCACGGTAGAGTTAAGCGCACACAAAAGATGAGGATGTTTTTTCCCATGTCAATGACATGTGGACCAGCCAGGACATGTAGCACCATGACAAATTGTTACACTCACATAGAAACGCACACAAATGGACCAAGAGGACATGTGTCATCACCAAACAAATCGACCGGCCTCTTCAAAAATCTGAGAAAAAAGAGACGTCTCCTGGTTTAGGATATGTATATATTAGAGGAGGCGATGTGAAAAGGTCACGAGTAGATCTAATGGGGTTGGAACGCTAATGCGGTAGTTAATTAGGTCGTGACTAAATAAGGTAATTACATGGCCGCGACTGCAGTCAGTTTAACTAATGATCCTCTAAGTGAGCCGGCCAACCAAATGTATAAATTTTTAAACTTAAATTTAAAACACCAAACCATATGTTTGAAAACGACAAAAAAAATATACACTTGTTTTTATAATAATATTAGCATCTGATTTTTTTCTGAATATTTCAAAATAGTTGAAAATCTTGACTTATTAGAAATGAGTCTCTCAGGTAGGTATAAGATGTCTATTCCTAGACATGTGATTTTTTCGATATTCTTAAAATTGCCTTAATTTTATAGTACATGTTTGTGTAGTCATGATGGAGAATAGTGCAAGAAGAAAACACATTCCTACACCTCATGGCCTGTCGATCTGTCTGAACTTGTCCAAATCTGCCCTAAAACTATAGTTTCGGGCCGTCTACCGTGCCGAAGGCATGCCCGAGCGTGCCATCATTGCCCATGGCAGTGATGCAAGTGCTTGATATGTCATGGTGAGCCATTGTTTTAAGTTTTAATTCATTCCTGGTATATCTTGTCGCCGGTCGGTCAGGGTAGACGCGTTACCACCTACTACCCTAGACCGAAGCTGTCCAGTGTGGAAAGTGCATGAACATGCACCAACTCCTTTGGAAAATAAGGTATGTGAGTGTTTATGTAGGAATGGTGGAGCATTGTGCAATAAGAAAACACATTTCTACACCTCATGGACTGTTGTAATATACCAAAAATATTAATCAAGGTTATCAAATTGCAATCACCCAAAATTTAGGGTTAGCAAAAACTTTTGATAATTAAATCCATATGAATGCATGTGTGTATGTGATGAATGCATGAATGCTTGAATGGACTTGTGTGATTGTTATGAATGGCAAGGATTTGTTTAAAGATGAAAACAACATCATCTAAATCATTTCCAAGCAGAATCAAATCAATGGAAATTCAAAAACAAACAAAATAAGCAAATGGTCATTTTTCTCAATCTTGCTCACTTGACCACTTTGAGTGTTTCTAGTCCAAGATTTCACACAGAAACAAATCTATTTCTTTTCACCCTTTGCTAGACCAAGTGAAATTGAACCCAAACCCACCTTGAAAACCCACAGAAACATTTGGCAACCCTATTCAAATGACATTTGAAAATTGAATCTAGTTCATATGGGAAGATCACCATTTCTCAAAACCCAACCAAACCAGTGCACCTTGACAAATCCAACCAACCAGAGACTACCTAGTATGTGACCATTTCACCCACCAAGTTTCAACCAAAAATTCGAATTTGAATTTCTTGCGGCCATTTCACCAAACACTTGGAGACAGAAAATCAATTTGCCCAAACTTCACTGTTTTGAGCAGTAATTTGGCTAAGCATTGTTCACCATTGATCACCCATGTCTCTCCCAGTGCCAACCAATGCTTTGAACTAACCTAGACCCCTACCATTGCACCATGTCGTGCCAACCCGAGAGCACCCTTGCCAGCCGACCATGGCTAGCTAGACAGAGCAAGCATCGAGCCTAGCCACCATGTCCAGCACGCACGCCACCATGCACCGCCACCCCCTATCTAGCCCTCGAGCCCTTCCAGGCACTGCGCCCATTTCTCTGGGACCATGCCGAGAGCGCACCAGAGCGCCGCGCTCGAAACGCTCGCACAGAACGCGCCCCATCTTCGCCACCCGTGTACGTGATCACCATCGTCCTAGGAACCTCCCAGACAACCCCGTTCGCCGCCACGCGACCCGTAGCCACTATGCTCCATCAAAACCACCGTCGGTGCCGCTCAGAGCGTCGATGCATTCCGACCGAACCGCACCGCCCCTTGTCAAGCCATCAAGATGTTGAGCTTCGTCAGGAGGCAACGCACCGTCCCCTACCTTCAGCCAGGCCATTAGCTCACTGTGACGCCGACCCCGACGAGCTCAGCCCGCACCCTTCGGTTCTCTCGTCGCAGTATAAATAGAGGCCTCCCCCGTTAGATTTCTTCACACCATTCCACTCCCCACCTCTCATTGATCTTGCCCACTTCTTCCCGGAGCAAGGCGAGCGCAGCATCATCGGAATTTCGCCGAAGCTTGCCGCTGCTGGAGGAGAAGGGCGTCGTTGATTGGAGCCGCCCCAGGAGGATCCACCAGTACCAGGAGGATCGCTGTCGTCAACTTTGTCGTTCGCCCCTGTCAGCGACCATCGCCTGAGCCCCGGTGAGCCGCCACAGACCCCCACTGACCGCACTAGGGTTCGGACTCGTCGTGTTCTGTTCGACGAGGACGACAACCCTCAACCGTTGATTTTACATCTAATCCTACGATTGTAATAGCCCCGTACCCTTTTGCACCCCCTGTCTCACTGACTGGTGGAGACAAACACTTAAACCGCCCGCGCGCGCGTTGTGCGCACTGGGCCGGCCCAGTTAACTTTCCCGCGTGAACCAATTAGTTTGAAATTAGGTTTATCTATTTAATTTCAAACTTAGTTCTGGCAGTAGATTCAAAAATCATTTCAGAGAGTTTCACTGAACCAAATTGCATCAAACCAATTTTGTTAGAAAGGAATGGAAATTCTTAATCCAAGCCCGTTGGATTTAAACCATTTGGAATTATAGATCACCTATGGTAAAAATAACAAAGCAGAGACTTTTCTGCATTCAAACATTTTTCAAAATTCAACCATAAAAGCTTTTGAGTTGATTCCAACTCTCAAAAATCACATTTGATAAGGCCTTCATGAATATACAAAAATATGTAGGTTTAATTGCAATAATAATGGACAAGTAATAAAAGAATGCCCCATAGGTATTTCTAGGCACTTTAATTAATTAAAATAAAAAGGTTAAACCTTATTAAATTGTGACACCACTTTAAATCACATTCCCAAGTACTGAAATATGTGGTGATGACATGTGTCAACATGATCCCAAATTTTAATTGGAGAATATTAAATCTTAAGTAGTTTTTCAATGAGTAGAAATTACTTTTCTAAAAGAAAATAAATAAAACTATTGCCTTAATCCTTGTGATGATTGTGATGATGCTAGATCATCTAGTGAAAACCCTGGTGTGATAAATAGAATTATTTAAGTATTGTTTGGTGATTGTGTACCTCGTATTTGTTTATAGACGCTAGTATCGACCAAGGATACGAAGAGGAAGGAGACTACTACGAGGAAGAAGATGAGGAGAACTTCAACCACTGCACTGCATAAGGCAAGCTTACACTTGCAATTATGCAAGCCACACTACACAAGTTAACTTAGCAAGCTAAACCTTGCAACCTGGACTACCCCAAATCCTAGTTTTACTTGCAAGCTTTATTATTTTATTTCTTTATCAAAGCTCTTTATTACTTTTATTTAGTGACTTGTGAAGTTTTGGAAAGATATTATAGGTAGCATAAAGAGCATAAAACTTGGCCTAAGTTAGGTAGATCTTAATGTCATCCTGAGGCATGAGATTGAACTTAGATAATTCACACTTGATTATCACCCCTCACTAATGTTTACCCCCAACTTTAGTTGCTAGTGCTAATCTTAAAACTTGATCACTTTAGATAGGATTACTTGGTGAAAATGATTATGAAAACCTTAGAATGATGAGTCATTCTAATGAAATGTTTTGACATGTGTTCTTGAGGCATGAGCCTTAGCCCTTTTATAAAATTGATGGTTGTCTGGATGCGATATCATTCCAATTTTACCATACAACCACAATACCCGAATTTGGGTAGGGATTGACTGGAAATTTATATACCTTAGTATGGGTTCCCTTGCGGCCGAGGTTTGAGCTGAGGCTACCTCGTGAAGATTGACCACCTGTGTAGTTCCCAAGATGACATATGGTCATGGTTGGGAGGCCAAACTCATATGAGAGGTGCCTATACTAGGGTGTGTAATTGAAAGGTTAGGATTGATTATCCGCATACTGAGTATGGTGAATTCAGGATTGTTCCTTACGGATGTATCGAATATTGTGGTGAAAGTGTACCATGTCTGCAGAGTGTCAAACTATTCGAATAGCGGCGTCCGCGGTTATGGACAATTGGAGTGGTGATACGTCGAAAACGTATCTATAATTTTTGATGCTCCATGCTTGTTTAGTATTTACTTTGCTTTACTTTTCCACACTTTGAGGTGCTTTTTACGTGTTTTCTGGTTCTAACCTATTAACAAGTTGCAACAGTGCCAGATGCATGTTTTCTGCTGTTTTTGGTTTCAGAAAAGTTAGTAAAGAAATATTCTCGGAATTGGACGGGACAAACGTCAAAGTCAATTAATTTCCGTGGGGAACAAGAAGTCCAGAGGGGAGCCAGAGGGGCCAGACCCACCCCAGGCACGGGTGGGCCCCACCCTGCACATGGCTAGGGTTTGGTGACCCTGGCCGCCTCCTTGGCCTCCCCCTTCGCATATAAGAAGCCCCCGATGCAGAAACCCTGAGTATCCGATCAAATATCCATGAAACCGTCTGTAGCCGTCGCCACCATCGTCCCTAGATTGGGGGGGATCTTAAGTTCTTCCCGGCACCCTGCCGGAGGGGAGATCATCCCGGAGGCCTTCTCTCCAGTATGATGTGTGAGTAGTTACACCTTGGACTATGGGTCCATGTAGTAGCTAGATGGTTGTATCTCCTCCTTTGTGCTTTAATGTATAGATCTTGTGTGGCATCCCGCAAAACCACTACTAGAAAATCGCGATGTTTTTGTGCATTGCATCATCATGACCGCATGCTCATGTCATCATGCCACATTGCATTTGAGCATCGTCATCATCTTGCATTTGCTTGCATAAAACTATCTGGGGAAAAACCTGTTCTTATTTTCTAAACGCCCTGTCTTTAATTCAAAACCCAAAACCCGGTCTCCGGATTATTTTGTTTGTATGCTATCGGTTGGCAAAAACCCTGTTTTAAACAAATAGATTATTTAATTATTTTTAGGGGGCAGTCGAACGGGCCGAACCGACCCAGTCGACCACCCCCAGTACAAAAACGGTCCACCTAAACCAGCCCACCCGAAGTCCTAAATTTACCCAAACCTATCCTACCCACCTATCCCAGCTCGCCACCTCACCCCTGGACCAATCCCTACCCACCCCGCCACATCATCAATCCACAGCCCCATCCCCCCTCTCTCTTTCTCACACAAACACACGCCACCCACTCAGCCACCCTCTCCCTTACACCTGGGCCCCACCCGTGTCTGGCCCACCCCCTGACCCCGCACCCTCCTCTTTTCCCCCTGGGCCCCGCCACTCCCTCTCTCTCACCCACCCCGGCCCCACCTGGCCACAGCCTCGCCCCACACGCGCCCCCACGCGCCTCACACGCGCCCCCACGCGTCCCCCTGGCCCCCTGCCCCGCGTGCCTCTCTCCACCTCCCTGGCCACTGGGCCCGCGCCCCACCTCTCCCCGCGGGTCCCACTCACCCCCACCGACGCGTTCGCCTCTCCTGTTCCTCTTCTCCCCGCATCGCCCTGCTCCCGCCCCCTTCTCCCACAGCTCCGGCCGCGCTCGCCCTCTCCTCCGGCGCGCGTCCGCCGGCCTCCCTTCCTCCCTCTGGCCACCATCGCCTCCGGCCACCGCTCCTCCCTCCCCTTCTCCGGCCGCCGCTCGCCGGCTCCCCTCCCCACCCGCTCTCCCTCGCCGCCTCCTCCGGCCCAAGCTCCGCACCGCCACCTCGTATCCCCTCCGCCTCGCCCCGCCTCTCTCCGGCGAGCCCACCTCCGTCGCCCCTGCGCCTCCCCTGGCCGCCCGCCTCCGTCACGTCACCAACCAGAGCCGTCGACCTCGCTCCCCTCACCTGCCGCATCGGCCGACCCTCCTCGGCGTCCGGCCAAGCCCGCCAGTGGCGCCACGTTTTCCGCCATCGCCACAAGCGCTGCTGCTGCCGCCCTCGCCCCTCTACACCGTGAGCTCCCCGTCGTCCGCCTGTCTCGGCCCTCCATCGCCGCCGTCTGCGTCGGCCCGATCGGCGCCGACCACCTTCCTCGTCTCCGGTACCGTCCACCTCGTCTGCACGTCCGGCCGCTCGAAGCCATCACCTTCCTCGGTACGCCCCGTCGCCAAGCACGCAAGCAGCGTCGTCCAGGACCTCTCCCGCCTCTCTCCCGGTCGCCACGACCAACAATTGGACATAAAGGTCTCCAAAACCTGGAACACCAAGTTGACAGAGCCACACTCCAAGGACTCCTTCATGGCCCGAGAACTTCGTACATGGGACACCAAGATCCCCGACCTGTTGGAACCTCCGGAGACCGAACCCAAACCCGTTGAACCGCCGACGCCAAACCCTCGGCACGTCAAGAACTCCCTCATGGAAACCGAAGGCAACAACGTCGGATCCTCGAGTTCTCCTACATGGACCCTCAAGATCTTCTTCCTGGAACCCGAAGAACGACCCCGGCGAGACCGAACCCCGTCAAACACCAAGACCCTCGGAATCGCCAAGTTCTCCTTCAGGGATCCGAAGCCGATCCTAGAACCGAAGACCGATCCCCGAACCCGAACCCCCAGACCAAGATCGTCGAACCCTAATGTGTGACCCTAAGCCCCTATATTTTACAAATGATATATCTTGTGCATATTAATTTGTCATGCATACATATTGTGGTTGGGGGCCTTATGCCGATTCACCTTATAATTAAATATGGGGCCCATATGCGGGCAAATCTAGTCTTATATTGGCCTCATTTAAATTGTGTAGCGAACCGGTAACTTATCTTGCCCTGTTATAACAACATTTAATTTGCGGGGTAGATAAACAACTTGAACCGTTTGAATACATGTCGGGACCCCGGTTCCGCTTAATATGACCTAATTGCATTGCACCTTTGCCATGCCATACATCATACATGCATCATGCCCGATCTTTTGCCGTAGTATTAAATATTGCATCTGGTGTTTATTCTAGTGTTTTTGCTTCTTCGCGGATTGGGCCGTTGAGTTGATGCGAGTGTCGACCCGATCTTCGGCTGAACCTTCGGCAATGTTTTCAGGCGAGCATCTCCCCCTTTCTACCTATCTTACTTTTATAGTATTTATTCCCTCCTGTTGATCTATTGCTATCTGTGTTGCGTTGCTCTAGTTTTTGTGCCCGTGATATCCCTTGCAGCCTTATATTGCGTTGGACACATCCTATTACCTGTTGTCTGGTAGATAGTTGGACTTGCGCGTCGTAGTCGCTTGCTCAAGTGCTGTTGCGTGTCGTCAAGTGCCACAGTTGTTGGTGTATTGCCGCACGTTGAATGTTGAAGATGATCATGGCTTTAATCACTGTTCACTTTAATTACTGTTTAACAACTAAAATTGAAGTAAGTAAGCAGAGGCACAGGTGGGAAATAGATGTTATTTGGTTGTTAACCGTCCACTTGTGTCCCGTAGGACCCCGAGTAGTTGATACCTGTTTCTTGAATATTCGCGCTATCCACATCCGGGAGGCTTATGGGACCCCCCTGAGCCAGAGCTTGATTCAGTCTTATTTCTTGGGGCCACAAACTAGTTTGAGGTTTTATTTACTATCCTGTACTTATGCCATGTTTTACTGCTTTATTTAAATTGTGCGATGGATAGCACACTGTACTGTTTAGGATCGGGACACATTTTCGCGGTGTCGACAAGCCCAGTTTTGGGTTCCCAGTCGTTCACAGCCGTCCACCCAAACCTCGGGTCCTTCTCGGAGTCAGCTAACTTCGTTGCGGGTGTACTCCAAGGGGTGGCCCCCTGAAATATTTCTGAATCCTGTGATTGCTTTGTCGTGAAGGCCTCGTTGGGTTTTGATTTGGTTTTTCCGAGGTTGATCGAGTGTGTGTTGCTATTTGTGCACCCCGGCCGGGTAAAACTTTCTGAAAGCCGTGTCCGCGGTTATGGACGACTTGGAGCACAGTATCTCGATCATAGACAACTATAACTAAAGTAGTGCTATAAATTTGACTCTATAATGACTAGTAATCAGCTTCACTACAATGGAATGGCTAAATAAACCTGCCAACAATTGCTTGTTTGAGTTGTCGCTTGCGACCATTGTACCTGACTAGTAAGTATTGCAACTACAACGGAATGGCTAAATAAAAGTACCAACAACTGCTGGGTTTTGGGTTATCTCATGATAATTGTATTTGACTAGTAAGTGTCGCAACTACAACGGAATGGTTAACTAAAACTGCCCACTGCTTAATTTATCAGGATGATTATCTACACCTGACTAGTAATTGCTGCAACGATAACTGAATAAATAAAACTGCCAATGGTGTGAGTTCCTCGGTTGACTTCCTCATTTGGTCTCGAGGGGGAAACGCCAGGATGGGTTTGTTTGATGGAAGTATCAGGTTGGTTCCGGATAGGTCTTTCTTACCCCTCTCTAATAGCCGCCAGTTGTATCGAGTCTCTATAGGTTGTTTAGTGCATGCTGCCACTGCCGCTTCAGTCCACCATACCTATGTAGGCGAGGACCGCCGAATTCTAGTCTCGCCGTGTACTGGCCTCAGTACTGACGCTCCTCTTTTTTCCTTTGCCCTTTGTCGGCACCCCTTTTGTTTAAGCAGGTTTTGAGATCGACGTCGTTAGCAGGGTTACCCTTCCGGCTTGGCCTGGGCAGGGTTATGGACGCCATTGGTTATTCTTCAGGGCTCTTAGCTCAATTTGCATCTTGTCCGTACTCGGACGCTATATCGTTTTAAAGGTGATTTGGATCTTTGTACTGTAAATCTGTATTCTTGACTCTCTGAGTCGTTGTTGTATATATCTGTTCTGTGGGTCCCATCGAGGACTGTTGTGTAATGTTATTACTTCGTTTTCCACCCGCACGAAAGTGCCTGGTGGGCACCTTTGAATCGTTTATATGCGGGTTTGGCGGGAATCGCTGAAACTTGCATAGGGTCGATTCTGAGGGTGTTAGAGAGTGGTATCAGAGCTCAGCAGTTGCGATACCCCACAAGTCCAGCCTGTAGGATAACCTAGCTAACGGCCGAAGTAGAGTGTCAAAACTATTTTTAAAAATCGGTTGGATAGTTCTGATTAGGTCTGATTTTACTCCTTACCCCTCTGCTATTCTCCTCTAACCTCTACGCGTTTTTAATCCACCTCTTATCTTTTCTTCGAGTCCAGGATTTCTCGTGGTTGGGTTTCTGTCGTACCTTCAGGGTTTCGCTTCCTCCTTTGGTAACGGTGTTGCTACATCTGGTCTTCATGCTATCCGAGGAATCCTTCGTCTGGTGGACTCCTCTTTGTTCCTTCTCGTGCCTTCCGGTGTTTCCGATGCGACGACATCATCTACGCCAGATCCGATGCAGAGTCTGCATCACTCCTTTGTTCCTGAACCTCGATTGTCGAGATCTTCAGTCTGATTCCGAGAATGGTTGCACGTTTTTCCACCGATTGTGCGGAGTAATAGTTTGGGTGCGTGATGGATTGGCCCCCATGCCGACTACCCTTTCTATTCGCTCTCGTACATTGAAGTGGGATAGGCCGCATCTTTTCTCACCTTCTATCGAAGTTAGAGGTGGCTTTATTGGTTGATACCTCTACCTTCGACCTTTTGTTCCCGGAGTGTTCCCTCGACGATCACGGACAACGACCTCTTGTTGGTGGTGTCGCCAATTTCAAGATGAAGAATGGACCCTCGTTAGTGGTGTCGCGAGGATCTACACGATGCGAGAAGATTCAGATCGCCGCCCTTCTTCCCGGTACCATGAGGAGGATCTCGAGGGCGAGATCCATTGTTAGTGGTGTCGAATTGTGGCATCCCACAAAACCACTACTAGAAAATCACGATGTTTTTGTGCATTGCATCATCATGACCGCATGCTCATGTCATCATGCCACATTGCATTTGAGCATCGTCATCATCTTGCATTTGCTTGCATAAAACTATCTGGGGAAAAACCTGTTCTTATTTTCTAAACGCCCTGTCTTTAATTCAAAACCCAAAACCCGGTCTCCGGATTATTTTGTTTGTATGCTATCGGTTGGCAAAAACCCTGTTTTAAACAAATAGATTATTTAATTATTTTTAGGGGGCAGTCGAACGGGCCGAACCGACCCAGTCGACCACCCCCAGTACAAAAAAGGTCCACCTAAACCAGCCCACCCGAAGTCCTAAATCTACCCAAACCTATCCTACCCACCTATCCCAGCTCGCCACCTCACCCCTGGACCAATCCCTACCCACCCCGCCACATCATCAATCCACAGCCCCATCCCCCCTCTCTCTTTCTCATACAAACACACGCCACCCACTCAGCCACCCTCTCCCTTACACCTGGGCCCCACCCGCGTCTGGCCCACCCCCTGACCCCGCACCCCCCTCTTTTCCCCCTGGGCCCCGCCACTCCCTCTCTCTCACCCACCCTGGCCCCACCTGGCCACAGCCCTGCCCCACACGCGCCCCCACGCGCCCCACACGCGCCCTCCACGCGCCCCCACGCGTCCCCCTGGCCCCCTGCCCCGCGTGCCTCTCTCCACCTCCCTGGCCGCTGGGCCCGCGTCCCACCTCTACCCGCGGGTCCCACTCACCCCCACCGACGCGTTCGCCTCTCCTATTCCTCTTCTCCCCGCATCGCCCCGCTCCCGCCCCCTTCTCCCACAGCTCCGGCCGCGCTCGCCCTCTCCTCCGGCGCGCGTCCGCCGGCCTCCCTTCCTCCCTCTGGCCACCACCGCCTCCGGCCACCGCTCCTCCCTCCCCTTCTCCGGCCGCCGCTCGCCGGCTCCCCTCCCCACCCGCTCTCCCTCGCCGCCTCCTCCAGCCCGAGCTCCGCCCCGCCACCTCGTATCCCCTCCGCCTCGCCCCGCCTCTCTCCGGCGAGCCCACCTCCGCCGCCCCTGCGCCTCCCCTGGACGCCCGCCTCCGTCACGTCACCAACCACCTCCGTCGACCTCGCTCCCCTCACCTGCCGCATCGGCCGACCCTCCTCGGCGTCCGGCCAAGCCTGCCAGTGGCGCCACATTTTCCGCCATCGCCACAAGCGCTGCTGCTGCCGCCCTCGCCCCTCTACACCGTGAGCTCCCCGTCGTCCGCCTGTCTCGGCCCTCCATCGCCGCCGTCTGCGTCGGCCCGACCGGCGCCGACCACCTTCCTCGTCTCCGGTACCGTCCACCTCGTCTGCACGTCCGGCCGCTCGAAGCCATCACCTTCCTCGGTACGCCCCGTCGCCAAGCACGCAAGCAGCGTCGTCCAGGACCTCCCCCGCCTTCTCTCCCGGTCGCCACGACCAACAATTGGACATCAAGGTCTCCAAAACCTGGAACACCAAGTTGACAGAGCCACACTCCAAGGACTCCTTCATGGCCCGAGATCTTCGTACATGGGACACCAAGATCCCCGACCTGTTGGAACCTCCGGAGACCGAACCCAAACCCGTTGAACCGCCGACGCCAAACCCTCGGCACGTCAAGAACTCCCTCATGGAAACCGAAGGCAACAACGTCGGATCCTCGAGTTCTCCTACATGGACCCTCAAGATCTTCTTCCTGGAACCCGAAGAACGACCCCGGCGAGACCGAACCCCGTCAAACACCAAGACCCTCGGAATCGCCAAGTTCTCCTTCAGGGATCCGAAGCCGATCCTAGAACCGAAGACCGATCCCCGAACCCGAACCCCCAGACCAAGATCGTCGAACCCTAATGTGTGACCCTAAGCCCCTATATTTTACAAATGATATATCTTGTGCATATTAATTTGTCATGCATACATATTGTGGTTGGGGGCCTTATGCCGATTCACCTTATAATTAAATATGGGGCCCATATGCGGGCAAATCTAGTCTTATATTGGCCTCATTTAAATTGTGTAGCGAACCGGTAACTTATCTTGCCCTGTTATAACAACATTTAATTTGCGGGGTAGATAAACAACTTGAACCGTTTGAATACATGTCGGGACCCCGGTTCCGCTTAATATGACCTAATTGCATTGCACCTTTGCCATGCCATACATCATACATGCATCATGCCCGATCTTTTGCCGTAGTATTAAATATTGCATCTGGTGTTTATTCTAGTGTTTTTGCTTCTTCGCGGATTGGGCCGTTGAGTTGATGCGAGTGTCGACCCGATCTTCGGCTGAACCTTCGGCAATGTTTTCAGGCGAGCATCTCCCCCTTTCTACCTATCTTACTTTTATAGTATTTATTCCCTCCTGTTGATCTATTGCTATCTGTGTTGCGTTGCTCTAGTTTTCGTGCCCGTGATATCCCTTGCAGCCTTATATTGCCTTGGACACATCCTATTACCTGTTGTCTGGTAGATAGTTGTACTTGCGCGTCGTAGTCGCTTGCTCAAGTGCTGTTGCGTGTCGTCAAGTGCCACAGTTGTTGGTGTATTGCCGCACGTTGAATGTTGAAGATGATCATGGCTTTAATCACTGTTCACTTTAATTACTGTTTAACAACTAAAATTGAAGTAAGTAAGCAGAGGCACAGGTGGGAAATAGATGTTATTTGGTTGTTAACCGTCCACTTGTGTCCCGTAGGACCCCGAGTACTTGATACCTGTTTCTTGAATATTCGCGCTATCCACATTCGGAAGGCTTATGGGACCCCCCTAAGCCAGAGCTTGATTCAGTCTTATTTCTTGGGGCCACAAACTAGTTTGAGGTTTTATTTACTATCCTGTACTTATGCCATGCTTTACTGCTTTATTTAAATTGTGCGATGGATAGCACACTGTACTGTTTAGGATCGGGACACATTTTCGCGGTGTCGACAAGCCCAGTTTTGGGTTCCCAGTCGTTCACATCCGTCCACCCAAACCTCGGGTCCTTCTCGGAGTCAGCTAACTTCGTTGCGGGTGTACTCCAAGGGGTGGCCCCCTGAAATATTTCTGAATCCTGTGATTGCTTTGTCGTGAAGGCCTCGTTGGGTTTTGATTTGGTTTTTCCGAGGTTGATCGAGTGTGTGTTGCTATTTGTGCACCCCGGCCGGGTAAAACTTTCTGAAAGCCGTGTCCGCGGTTATGGACGACTTGGAGCACAGTATCTCGATCATAGACAACTATAACTAAAGTAGTGCTATAAATTTGACTCTATAATGACTAGTAATCAGCTTCACTACAATGGAATGGCTAAATAAACCTGCCAACAATTGCTTGTTTGAGTTGTCGCTTGCGACCATTGTACCTGACTAGTAAGTATTGCAACTAAAACGGAATGGCTAAATAAAAGTACCAACAACTGCTGGGTTTTGGGTTATCTCATGATAATTGTATTTGACTAGTAAGTGTCGCAACTACAACAGAATGGTTAACTAAAACTGCCCACTGCTTAATTTATCAGGTTGATTATCTCCACCTGACTAGTAATTGCTGCAACGATAACTGAATAAATAAAACTGCCAACGGTGTGAGTTCCTCGGTTGACTTCCTCGTTTGGTCTCGAGGGGGAAACGCCAGGATGGGTTTGTTTGATGGAAGTATCAGGTTGGTTCCGGATAGGTCTTTCTTACCCCTCTCTAATAGCCGCCAGTTGTATCGAGTCTCTATAGGTTGTTTAGTGCATGCTGCCGCTGCCGCTTCAGTCCACCATACCTATGTAGGCGAGGACCGCCGAATTCTAGTCTCGCCGTGTACTGGCCTCAGTACTGACGCTCCTCTTTTTCCTTTGCCCTTTGTCGGCACCCCTTTTGTTTAAGCAGGTTTTGAGATCGACGTCGTTAGCAGGGTTACCCTTCCGGCTTGGCCTGGGCAGGGTTATGGACGCCATTGGTTATTCTTCAGGGCTCTTAGCTCAATTTGCATCTTGTCCGTACTCGGACGCTATATCGTTTTAAAGGTGATTTGGATCTTTGTACTGTAAATCTGTATTCTTGACTCTCTGAGTCGTTGTTGTATATATCTGTTCTGTGGGTCCCATCGAGGACTGTTGTGTAATGTTATTACTTCGTTTTCCACCCGCACGAAAGTGCCTGGTGGGCACCTTTGAATCGTTTATATGCGGGTTTGGCGGGAATCGCTGAAACTTGCATAGGGTCGATTCTGAGGGTGTTAGAGAGTGGTATCAGAGCTCAGCAGTTGCGATACCCCACAAGTCCAGCCTGTAGGATAACCTAGCTAACGGCCGAAGTAGAGTGTCAAAACTATTTTTAAAAATCGGTTGGATAGTTCTGATTAGGTCTGATTTTACTCCTTACCCCTCTGCTATTCTCCTCTAACCTCTACGCGTTTTTAATCCACCTCTTATCTTTTCTTCGAGTCCAGGATTTCTCGTGGTTGGGTTTCTGTCGTACCTTCAGGGTTTCGCTTCCTCCTTTGGTAACGGTGTTGCTACATCTGGTCTTCATGCTATCCGAGGAATCCTTCGTCTGGTGGACTCCTCTTTGTTCCTTCTCGTGCCTTCCGGTGTTTCCGATGCGACGACATCATCTACGCCAGATCCGATGCAGAGTCTGCATCACTCCTTTGTTCCTGAACCTCGATTGTCGAGATCTTCAGTCTGATTCCGAGAATGGTTGCACGTTTTTCCACCGATTGTGCGGAGTAATAGTTTGGGTGCGTGATGGATTGGCCCCCATGCCGACTACCCTTTCTATTCGCTCTCGTACATTGAAGTGGGATAGGCCGCATCTTTTCTCACCTTCTATCGAAGTTAGAGGTGGCTTTATTGGTTGATACCTCTACCTTCGACCTTTTGTTCCCGGAGTGTTCCCTCGACGATCACGGACAACGACCTCTTGTTGGTGGTGTCGCCAATTTCAAGATGAAGAATGGACCCTCGTTAGTGGTGTCGCGAGGATCTACACGATGCGAGAAGATTCAGATCGCCGCCCTTCTTCCCGGTACCATGAGGAGGATCTCGAGGGCGAGATCCATTGTTAGTGGTGTCGAATTGTGGCATCCCACAAAACCACTACTAGAAAATCACGATGTTTTTGTGCATTGCATCATCATGACCGCATGCTCATGTCATCATGCCACATTGCATTTGAGCATCGTCATCATCTTGCATTTGCTTGCATAAAACTATCTGGGGAAAAACCTGTTCTTATTTTCTAAACGCCCTGTCTTTAATTCAAAACCCAAAACCCGGTCTCCGGATTATTTTGTTTGTATGCTATCGGTTGGCAAAAACCCTGTTTTAAACAAATAGATTATTTAATTATTTTTAGGGGGCAGTCGAACGGGCCGAACCGACCCAGTCGACCACCCCCAGTACAAAAAAGGTCCACCTAAACCAGCCCACCCGAAGTCCTAAATCTACCCAAACCTATCCTACCCACCTATCCCAGCTCGCCACCTCACCCCTGGACCAATCCCTACCCACCCCGCCACATCATCAATCCACAGCCCCATCCCCCCTCTCTCTTTCTCATACAAACACACGCCACCCACTCAGCCACCCTCTCCCTTACACCTGGGCCCCACCCGCGTCTGGCCCACCCCCTGACCCCGCACCCCCCTCTTTTCCCCCTGGGCCCCGCCACTCCCTCTCTCTCACCCACCCTGGCCCCACCTGGCCACAGCCCTGCCCCACACGCGCCCCCACGCGCCCCACACGCGCCCTCCACGCGCCCCCACGCGTCCCCCTGGCCCCCTGCCCCGCGTGCCTCTCTCCACCTCCCTGGCCGCTGGGCCCGCGTCCCACCTCTACCCGCGGGTCCCACTCACCCCCACCGACGCGTTCGCCTCTCCTATTCCTCTTCTCCCCGCATCGCCCCGCTCCCGCCCCCTTCTCCCACAGCTCCGGCCGCGCTCGCCCTCTCCTCCGGCGCGCGTCCGCCGGCCTCCCTTCCTCCCTCTGGCCACCACCGCCTCCGGCCACCGCTCCTCCCTCCCCTTCTCCGGCCGCCGCTCGCCGGCTCCCCTCCCCACCCGCTCTCCCTCGCCGCCTCCTCCAGCCCGAGCTCCGCCCCGCCACCTCGTATCCCCTCCGCCTCGCCCCGCCTCTCTCCGGCGAGCCCACCTCCGCCGCCCCTGCGCCTCCCCTGGACGCCCGCCTCCGTCACGTCACCAACCACCTCCGTCGACCTCGCTCCCCTCACCTGCCGCATCGGCCGACCCTCCTCGGCGTCCGGCCAAGCCCGCCAGTGGCGCCACATTTTCCGCCATCGCCACAAGCGCTGCTGCTGCCGCCCTCGCCCCTCTACACCGTGAGCTCCCCGTCGTCCGCCTGTCTCGGCCCTCCATCGCCGCCGTCTGCGTCGGCCCGACCGGCGCCGACCACCTTCCTCGTCTCCGGTACCGTCCACCTCGTCTGCACGTCCGGCCGCTCGAAGCCATCACCTTCCTCGGTACGCCCCGTCGCCAAGCACGCAAGCAGCGTCGTCCAGGACCTCCCCCGCCTTCTCTCCCGGTCGCCACGACCAACAATTGGACATCAAGGTCTCCAAAACCTGGAACACCAAGTTGACAGAGCCACACTCCAAGGACTCCTTCATGGCCCGAGATCTTCGTACATGGGACACCAAGATCCCCGACCTGTTGGAACCTCCGGAGACCGAACCCAAACCTGTTGAACCGCCGGCGCCAAACCCTCGGCACGTCAAGAACTCCCTCATGGAAACCGAAGGCAACAACGTCGAATCCTCGAGTTCTCCTACATGGACCCTCAAGATCTTCTTCCTGGAACCCGAAGAACGACCCCGGCGAGACCGAACCCCGTCAAACACCAAGACCCTCGGAATCGCCAAGTTCTCCTTCAGGGATCCGAAGCCGATCCTAGAACCGAAGACCGATCCCCGAACCCGAACCCCCAGACCAAGATCGTCGAACCCTAATGTGTGACCCTAAGCCCCTATATTTTACAAATGATATATCTTGTGCATATTAATTTGTCATGCATACATATTGTGGTTGGGGGCCTTATGCCGATTCACCTTATAATTAAATATGGGGCCCATATGCGGGCAAATCTAGTCTTATATTGGCCTCATTTAAATTGTGTAGCGAACCGGTAACTTATCTTGCCCTATTATAACAACATTTAATTTGCGGGGAAGATAAACAACTTGAACCGTTTGAATACATGTCGGGACCCCGGTTCCGCTTAATATGACCTAATTGCATTGCACCTTTGCCATGCCATACATCATACATGCATCATGCCCGATCTTTTGCCGTAGTATTAAATATTGCATCTGGTGTATATTCTAGTGTTTTTGCTTCTTCGCGGATTGGGCCGTTGAGTTGATGCGAGTGTCGACCCGATCTTCGGCTGAACCTTCGGCAATGTTTTCAGGCGAGCATCTCCCCCTTTCTACCTATCTTACTTTTATAGTATTTATTCCCTCCTGTTGATCTATTGCTATCTGTGTTGCGTTGCTCTAGTTTTCGTGCCCGTGATATCCCTTGCAGCCTTATATTGCCTTGGACACATCCTATTACCTGTTGTCTGGTAGATAGTTGTACTTGCGCGTCGTAGTCGCTTGCTCAAGTGCTGTTGCGTGTCGTCAAGTGCCACAGTTGTTGGTGTATTGCCGCACGTTGAATGTTGAAGATGATCATGGCTTTAATCACTGTTCACTTTAATTACTGTTTAACAACTAAAATTGAAGTAAGTAAGCAGAGGCACAGGTGGGAAATAGATGTTATTTGGTTGTTAACCGTCCACTTGTGTCCCGTAGGACCCCGAGTACTTGATACCTGTTTCTTGAATATTCGCGCTATCCACATTCGGAAGGCTTATGGGACCCCCCTAAGCCAGAGCTTGATTCAGTCTTATTTCTTGGGGCCACAAACTAGTTTGAGGTTTTATTTACTATCCTGTACTTATGCCATGCTTTACTGCTTTATTTAAATTGTGCGATGGATAGCACACTGTACTGTTTAGGATCGGGACACATTTTCGCGGTGTCGACAAGCCCAGTTTTGGGTTCCCAGTCGTTCACATCCGTCCACCCAAACCTCGGGTCCTTCTCGGAGTCAGCTAACTTCGTTGCGGGTGTACTCCAAGGGGTGGCCCCCTGAAATATTTCTGAATCCTGTGATTGCTTTGTCGTGAAGGCCTCGTTGGGTTTTGATTTGGTTTTTCCGAGGTTGATCGAGTGTGTGTTGCTATTTGTGCACCCCGGCCGGGTAAAACTTTCTGAAAGCCGTGTCCGCGGTTATGGACGACTTGGAGCACAGTATCTCGATCATAGACAACTATAACTAAAGTAGTGCTATAAATTTGACTCTATAATGACTAGTAATCAGCTTCACTACAATGGAATGGCTAAATAAACCTGCCAACAATTGCTTGTTTGAGTTGTCGCTTGCGACCATTGTACCTGACTAGTAAGTATTGCAACTAAAACGGAATGGCTAAATAAAAGTACCAACAACTGCTGGGTTTTGGGTTATCTCATGATAATTGTATTTGACTAGTAAGTGTCGCAACTACAACAGAATGGTTAACTAAAACTGCCCACTGCTTAATTTATCAGGTTGATTATCTCCACCTGACTAGTAATTGCTGCAACGATAACTGAATAAATAAAACTGCCAACGGTGTGAGTTCCTCGGTTGACTTCCTCGTTTGGTCTCGAGGGGGAAACGCCAGGATGGGTTTGTTTGATGGAAGTATCAGGTTGGTTCCGGATAGGTCTTTCTTACCCCTCTCTAATAGCCGCCAGTTGTATCGAGTCTCTATAGGTTGTTTAGTGCATGCTGCCGCTGCCGCTTCAGTCCACCATACCTATGTAGGCGAGGACCGCCGAATTCTAGTCTCGCCGTGTACTGGCCTCAGTACTGACGCTCCTCTTTTTCCTTTGCCCTTTGTCGGCACCCCTTTTGTTTAAGCAGGTTTTGAGATCGACGTCGTTAGCAGGGTTACCCTTCCGGCTTGGCCTGGGCAGGGTTATGGACGCCATTGGTTATTCTTCAGGGCTCTTAGCTCAATTTGCATCTTGTCCGTACTCGGACGCTATATCGTTTTAAAGGTGATTTGGATCTTTGTACTGTAAATCTGTATTCTTGACTCTCTGAGTCGTTGTTGTATATATCTGTTCTGTGGGTCCCATCGAGGACTGTTGTGTAATGTTATTACTTCGTTTTCCACCCGCACGAAAGTGCCTGGTGGGCACCTTTGAATCGTTTATATGCGGGTTTGGCGGGAATCGCTGAAACTTGCATAGGGTCGATTCTGAGGGTGTTAGAGAGTGGTATCAGAGCTCAGCAGTTGCGATACCCCACAAGTCCAGCCTGTAGGATAACCTAGCTAACGGCCGAAGTAGAGTGTCAAAACTATTTTTAAAAATCGGTTGGATAGTTCTGATTAGGTCTGATTTTACTCCTTACCCCTCTGCTATTCTCCTCTAACCTCTACGCGTTTTTAATCCACCTCTTATCTTTTCTTCGAGTCCAGGATTTCTCGTGGTTGGGTTTCTGTCGTACCTTCAGGGTTTCGCTTCCTCCTTTGGTAACGGTGTTGCTACATCTGGTCTTCATGCTATCCGAGGAATCCTTCGTCTGGTGGACTCCTCTTTGTTCCTTCTCGTGCCTTCCGGTGTTTCCGATGCGACGACATCATCTACGCCAGATCCGATGCAGAGTCTGCATCACTCCTTTGTTCCTGAACCTCGATTGTCGAGATCTTCAGTCTGATTCCGAGAATGGTTGCACGTTTTTCCACCGATTGTGCGGAGTAATAGTTTGGGTGCGTGATGGATTGGCCCCCATGCCGACTACCCTTTCTATTCGCTCTCGTACATTGAAGTGGGATAGGCCGCATCTTTTCTCACCTTCTATCGAAGTTAGAGGTGGCTTTATTGGTTGATACCTCTACCTTCGACCTTTTGTTCCCGGAGTGTTCCCTCGACGATCACGGACAACGACCTCTTGTTGGTGGTGTCGCCAATTTCAAGATGAAGAATGGACCCTCGTTAGTGGTGTCGCGAGGATCTACACGATGCGAGAAGATTCAGATCGCCGCCCTTCTTCCCGGTACCATGAGGAGGATCTCGAGGGCGAGATCCATTGTTAGTGGTGTCGAATTGTGGCATCCCACAAAACCACTACTAGAAAATCACGATGTTTTTGTGCATTGCATCATCATGACCGCATGCTCATGTCATCATGCCACATTGCATTTGAGCATCGTCATCATCTTGCATTTGCTTGCATAAAACTATCTGGGGAAAAACCTGTTCTTATTTTCTAAACGCCCTGTCTTTAATTCAAAACCCAAAACCCGGTCTCCGGATTATTTTGTTTGTATGCTATCGGTTGGCAAAAACCCTGTTTTAAACAAATAGATTATTTAATTATTTTTAGGGGGCAGTCGAACGGGCCGAACCGACCCAGTCGACCACCCCCAGTACAAAAAAGGTCCACCTAAACCAGCCCACCCGAAGTCCTAAATCTACCCAAACCTATCCTACCCACCTATCCCAGCTCGCCACCTCACCCCTGGACCAATCCCTACCCACCCCGCCACATCATCAATCCACAGCCCCATCCCCCCTCTCTCTTTCTCATACAAACACACGCCACCCACTCAGCCACCCTCTCCCTTACACCTGGGCCCCACCCGCGTCTGGCCCACCCCCTGACCCCGCACCCCCCTCTTTTCCCCCTGGGCCCCGCCACTCCCTCTCTCTCACCCACCCTGGCCCCACCTGGCCACAGCCCTGCCCCACACGCGCCCCCACGCGCCCCACACGCGCCCTCCACGCGCCCCCACGCGTCCCCCTGGCCCCCTGCCCCGCGTGCCTCTCTCCACCTCCCTGGCCGCTGGGCCCGCGTCCCACCTCTACCCGCGGGTCCCACTCACCCCCACCGACGCGTTCGCCTCTCCTATTCCTCTTCTCCCCGCATCGCCCCGCTCCCGCCCCCTTCTCCCACAGCTCCGGCCGCGCTCGCCCTCTCCTCCGGCGCGCGTCCGCCGGCCTCCCTTCCTCCCTCTGGCCACCACCGCCTCCGGCCACCGCTCCTCCCTCCCCTTCTCCGGCCGCCGCTCGCCGGCTCCCCTCCCCACCCGCTCTCCCTCGCCGCCTCCTCCAGCCCGAGCTCCGCCCCGCCACCTCGTATCCCCTCCGCCTCGCCCCGCCTCTCTCCGGCGAGCCCACCTCCGCCGCCCCTGCGCCTCCCCTGGACGCCCGCCTCCGTCACGTCACCAACCACCTCCGTCGACCTCGCTCCCCTCACCTGCCGCATCGGCCGACCCTCCTCGGCGTCCGGCCAAGCCCGCCAGTGGCGCCACATTTTCCGCCATCGCCACAAGCGCTGCTGCTGCCGCCCTCGCCCCTCTACACCGTGAGCTCCCCGTCGTCCGCCTGTCTCGGCCCTCCATCGCCGCCGTCTGCGTCGGCCCGACCGGCGCCGACCACCTTCCTCGTCTCCGGTACCGTCCACCTCGTCTGCACGTCCGGCCGCTCGAAGCCATCACCTTCCTCGGTACGCCCCGTCGCCAAGCACGCAAGCAGCGTCGTCCAGGACCTCCCCCGCCTTCTCTCCCGGTCGCCACGACCAACAATTGGACATCAAGGTCTCCAAAACCTGGAACACCAAGTTGACAGAGCCACACTCCAAGGACTCCTTCATGGCCCGAGATCTTCGTACATGGGACACCAAGATCCCCGACCTGTTGGAACCTCCGGAGACCGAACCCAAACCTGTTGAACCGCCGGCGCCAAACCCTCGGCACGTCAAGAACTCCCTCATGGAAACCGAAGGCAACAACGTCGAATCCTCGAGTTCTCCTACATGGACCCTCAAGATCTTCTTCCTGGAACCCGAAGAACGACCCCGGCGAGACCGAACCCCGTCAAACACCAAGACCCTCGGAATCGCCAAGTTCTCCTTCAGGGATCCGAAGCCGATCCTAGAACCGAAGACCGATCCCCGAACCCGAACCCCCAGACCAAGATCGTCGAACCCTAATGTGTGACCCTAAGCCCCTATATTTTACAAATGATATATCTTGTGCATATTAATTTGTCATGCATACATATTGTGGTTGGGGGCCTTATGCCGATTCACCTTATAATTAAATATGGGGCCCATATGCGGGCAAATCTAGTCTTATATTGGCCTCATTTAAATTGTGTAGCGAACCGGTAACTTATCTTGCCCTATTATAACAACATTTAATTTGCGGGGAAGATAAACAACTTGAACCGTTTGAATACATGTCGGGACCCCGGTTCCGCTTAATATGACCTAATTGCATTGCACCTTTGCCATGCCATACATCATACATGCATCATGCCCGATCTTTTGCCGTAGTATTAAATATTGCATCTGGTGTATATTCTAGTGTTTTTGCTTCTTCGCGGATTGGGCCGTTGAGTTGATGCGAGTGTCGACCCGATCTTCGGCTGAACCTTCGGCAATGTTTTCAGGCGAGCATCTCCCCCTTTCTACCTATCTTACTTTTATAGTATTTATTCCCTCCTGTTGATCTATTGCTATCTGTGTTGCGTTGCTCTAGTTTTCGTGCCCGTGATATCCCTTGCAGCCTTATATTGCCTTGGACACATCCTATTACCTGTTGTCTGGTAGATAGTTGTACTTGCGCGTCGTAGTCGCTTGCTCAAGTGCTGTTGCGTGTCGTCAAGTGCCACAGTTGTTGGTGTATTGCCGCACGTTGAATGTTGAAGATGATCATGGCTTTAATCACTGTTCACTTTAATTACTGTTTAACAACTAAAATTGAAGTAAGTAAGCAGAGGCACAGGTGGGAAATAGATGTTATTTGGTTGTTAACCGTCCACTTGTGTCCCGTAGGACCCCGAGTACTTGATACCTGTTTCTTGAATATTCGCGCTATCCACATTCGGAAGGCTTATGGGACCCCCCTAAGCCAGAGCTTGATTCAGTCTTATTTCTTGGGGCCACAAACTAGTTTGAGGTTTTATTTACTATCCTGTACTTATGCCATGCTTTACTGCTTTATTTAAATTGTGCGATGGATAGCACACTGTACTGTTTAGGATCGGGACACATTTTCGCGGTGTCGACAAGCCCAGTTTTGGGTTCCCAGTCGTTCACATCCGTCCACCCAAACCTCGGGTCCTTCTCGGAGTCAGCTAACTTCGTTGCGGGTGTACTCCAAGGGGTGGCCCCCTGAAATATTTCTGAATCCTGTGATTGCTTTGTCGTGAAGGCCTCGTTGGGTTTTGATTTGGTTTTTCCGAGGTTGATCGAGTGTGTGTTGCTATTTGTGCACCCCGGCCGGGTAAAACTTTCTGAAAGCCGTGTCCGCGGTTATGGACGACTTGGAGCACAGTATCTCGATCATAGACAACTATAACTAAAGTAGTGCTATAAATTTGACTCTATAATGACTAGTAATCAGCTTCACTACAATGGAATGGCTAAATAAACCTGCCAACAATTGCTTGTTTGAGTTGTCGCTTGCGACCATTGTACCTGACTAGTAAGTATTGCAACTAAAACGGAATGGCTAAATAAAAGTACCAACAACTGCTGGGTTTTGGGTTATCTCATGATAATTGTATTTGACTAGTAAGTGTCGCAACTACAACAGAATGGTTAACTAAAACTGCCCACTGCTTAATTTATCAGGTTGATTATCTCCACCTGACTAGTAATTGCTGCAACGATAACTGAATAAATAAAACTGCCAACGGTGTGAGTTCCTCGGTTGACTTCCTCGTTTGGTCTCGAGGGGGAAACGCCAGGATGGGTTTGTTTGATGGAAGTATCAGGTTGGTTCCGGATAGGTCTTTCTTACCCCTCTCTAATAGCCGCCAGTTGTATCGAGTCTCTATAGGTTGTTTAGTGCATGCTGCCGCTGCCGCTTCAGTCCACCATACCTATGTAGGCGAGGACCGCCGAATTCTAGTCTCGCCGTGTACTGGCCTCAGTACTGACGCTCCTCTTTTTCCTTTGCCCTTTGTCGGCACCCCTTTTGTTTAAGCAGGTTTTGAGATCGACGTCGTTAGCAGGGTTACCCTTCCGGCTTGGCCTGGGCAGGGTTATGGACGCCATTGGTTATTCTTCAGGGCTCTTAGCTCAATTTGCATCTTGTCCGTACTCGGACGCTATATCGTTTTAAAGGTGATTTGGATCTTTGTACTGTAAATCTGTATTCTTGACTCTCTGAGTCGTTGTTGTATATATCTGTTCTGTGGGTCCCATCGAGGACTGTTGTGTAATGTTATTACTTCGTTTTCCACCCGCACGAAAGTGCCTGGTGGGCACCTTTGAATCGTTTCTATGCGGGTTTGGCGGGAATCGCTGAAACTTGCATAGGGTCGATTCTGAGGGTGTTACATCTTGTGAGCTCCATTCATGATCAAGATCTAATCTATTTGTAATCATGCATGTTGTGTTTGCCGGGATCCGATGGATATTGAGATTATTATGTTGGTTTGATTAATGGTTTTGTCTTTATGATTCTATCATGTCTGTGTTGTTTGTGATATTGCATGCGCTCCGTTGTTAGTAGCTATCTTGGCCAAGTAGTTGCTAGTGACCCCAAGAGGGGGTATTTATGCTCGATAGTGGGTTCATGCCTCTAGTATCCAAGGTAATGATACGTTGGAAATGTATCTATAATTTTTGATGCTCCATGATTGTTCAGTATCTACTTTGCTTTACTTGTCCACACTTTGAGGTGCTTTTTACATGTTTTCTGGTACTAACCTATTAACAAGTTGCAACAGTGCCAGATGCCTGTTTTCTGCTGTTTTTGGTTTCTGAAAAGTTAGTAAACAAATATCCTCGGAATTGGACGGGACGAAGGACAAAGTCAATAACTTTTTGTGGGGAACAAGAAGTCCAGAGGGGAGCCCGGAAGGCCAACCAGGGGGACAGACCCACCCTAGGCGTGGGTGGGCCCTAGCCCGCGCCTGGCTAGGGTTTGGGCACCCTGGCCGCCTCCCGGTCTCGCCCCTTCGCCTATAAGAATCCCCTGATGCAGAAACCCTGAGTACCCGATCAGAAATCCACGAAACCGTCTGTAGCCGCCGCCACCATCGTCCCTAGATCGGGGAGGGGGGATCTGAAGTTCTTCCTGGCACCCTTTTGGAGGGGAGATCATCCCGGAGGCCTTCTCTCCGGTATGATTCATGAGTAGTTCCTCCTTGGACTTTGGTTCCATGTAGTAGCTAGATGGTTGTATCTCCTCCTCCTTTGTTCTTTCATGTATAGATCTTGTGAGATCCGTTCATAATCAAGATCTAATCTATTTGTAATCATGCATGTTGTGTTTGCGGGGATCCGATGGATATTGAGATTATTACGTTGGTTTGATTAATGGTTTTATCTTTATGATTCTATCATGTCTGTGTTGTTTGTGATCTTGCATGCTCTTCGTTGCTAGTGGTTATCTTGGCCAAGTAATTGCTAGTGACTCCAAGAGGGAGTATTTATGCTCGATAGTGGATTCATGCCTCTAGTTTCCAAGGGAAGTGACAATAATCTCTTCGGTTGTAGATGTGTTGTTGCTACTAGGGACAAAACAACGGTCTCTTGTTCATGGAACATGTGGACTGTTTACCTTACACACTTTGCTTAAAGCAGTTGTATTGCTTGCAACTTAATACTGGAGGGGGTTCGAATGATAACCTGAAGGTGGACTTCTAGTCATAGATGCAGTTGGATGACGGTCTATGTATATTGTTGTATTGCCCAATCAACCTCATAAGATCTTTCTAGCTAGTAATTGCATTGTTATGCCTTGCTCAGTTCTTATCAATTGCCCCGCTGTAATTTGTTTACCCTTCATGCCATGTTGTTTATCTAAGGAGAGCACCTCTAGTGAACTATGGACCCTGGTCCAATCTTTACCATTGTTACATCTTCCACTGTTACTTGTTTACTTGATGCAAACCATTACCTTCCACACCATACGTTTAATCCTTTGTTACAGCAAACCGATGAGCTTGACAACCTCACTGATTCATTGGGGCAAAGTCTTGAGTTTGTGTTTTGCAGGTCTCCACGTTGCCAGCAACACCTTTGAGACGTTTCCTTCCTCCTTTAGGTTCGATAAACTCGGTCTCTACTGAGGGAAACTTGCTGTTGTGCTCATCACACCTTGATCTTGGGGTTCCAACGAAGTGTCCCACGTCAACACTGGGTGCACGCATCAGGGAAGTGACAGAAATCTCTTCGGTTGTAGATGTGCTGTTGCTACTAGGGAGAAAACAACGATCTCTTGTTCATGGAACATGTGGACTATTTACCTTACACACTTTGCTTAAAGTAGTTGTCTGTTTCTTGCAACTTAATACTGGAGGGGGTTCGGATGATAACCTGAAGGTGGACTTCTAGTCATAGATACAGTTGGATGGCGGTCTATGTATATTGTTGTATTTCCCAATCGAATCTTATAGGATCTTTCTGACTAGTAATTGCATTGTTATGCCTTTCTCAGTTCCTGTCAATTGCCCCGCTGTAATTTGTTTACCCTTCATGCCATGTTGTTTATCTAAGGAGAGCACCTCTAGTGAACTATGGACCCTGGTCCAATCTTTACCATTGATACATCTTCCACTGTTACTTGTTTACGTGCTGCAAACCATTACCTTCTACACCATACGTTCAATCCTTTGTTACAGCAAACCAGTGAGCTTGACAACCTCATTGTTCGTGGGGGCAAAGTCTTGAGTTTGAGTTGTGCAGGTATCCTTGTTGCTTGCAGGACCTGTGTGACGTTTCCTTCCTCCTTCTGGTTCGATAACCTCGGTCTCAACTGAGGGAAAACTTGCCGCTTGCTGCTTCACACCTTGATCTTGGGGTTCCCAACATGCTGTGCGTAGACAGTCGTCAAGCTTTTCTGGCGTCGTTGCCTTGGAGGCTAAGGACGTCTTCACAAGGGGAGTCCTTCACTACCTTTCTCTTTACTTTGTTTTTAGTTTGCTTTGTTTATTTTTCTTGGTTTTGTTTGCCTCTTTTCAAAAAACCCAAAAAAATTAGTCTTTGGTTTGCTTGCTTTATTCAAAAACATAAAAAAATTAGTTCCTGCTATAGTTGTTGGTCTGTTGTTGCCTTGCTTTTTTTTGAGGGTAATAACAGTAGGAAAGACTCCTACTGCCTCATTTTCATTAATAATGGGTCAGAAACTGTAAGGTTACATATTTACACAGAGACAGAGGATGGGGGAGAGACTCTAAAAAGTCAGGAAAGAAAAATCTAGGATTACAAGAAGGTTTACAAACTATGAATAATGCTCTTGATAAGTGGATGTAGCTCCTCTTTAGTCCTATGAATCAGCAATGACAGATCAGCAGCAAATCTTGACTTCCAAGCCTGAACTGAGGGTTGTATGTTAAACCAGAGATTGTTTCTCTCTTTCCTGCTATAGTTGTTGCCTTGCTTAGTCATGCTTTCTCTCAATGGATGGTTTCTTTGAAACTAGTTCTTATTGGCAAGGTGGATTCACGGAAAAACAAAAGTATTATTATAAGGAACACCGTTTGTCACAAAGAGGGAAACACTTATGGGAACAAATTGAGAAGTTTAATACTACTGCTAGAGACGTGTGCTCTGCTTATAATGTTACTTACTGCTTTGATAAGGCTTGTTGCTGCAGGAGGTATAAACACCTACCCTTTCAATGTGAGTATGATTATAATGTTACCATATCTTCTTATGTTAAAGGAAATTATGATTTTGATGATGTGGAACAAATTGAAGAATTTATTTCCTTCAAGGGTGCATTTGAACTTGCCAGTTTGCTTGAGAATACTGATGATGCACCTTATAAATATGAGGTTTTTGAGATACTTAAATTTTGCTTTGATAATTACAAGGAAGAAAATAGCTATATTCTTGAATATTTTAATAGGCGTTTTCCACATTTGGAAGAGACTAATGCCTTGCAGGAGCCTATGGAAGAAGAAATTGTTGAAACTGGAAGCTCATTAGATGAAAAAGTGGAGGAGAGTGATGAACAAAAGGAGGAAGAATGGATCTACCCATGTCTACCTTCTAATGATAGTAACTCTTTACCTCTTATATTATTTGTTTGTCCCCCATGCTTACCAAAGGAGGATGAATGTTATGTTCCTGTGGATCCTTTTGAAATATCTACTTTGGGTAAAACATGTGAAGGTTTTAATCTCGATCATGAAAAGCATGCTTTATGTGATAGCTATATTGTTGAGTTTATTCATGATGCTACTAAAAATTATTATGAGAGAGGAAAGTATGGTTGTAGAATTTTTCATGGTACTGAAACACCTCTCTATGTTCGGAAAGTTTTGAAGTTACTCTTGTTTTATCTTCCTATGCTTGTCACTTTGTTCTTTGTGAATTTATTTGTGTACAAGATTCCGATGCATAGGAAGAGGGTTATACTTAAATGTGTTTTGAATTTGCTTCTTGATGCTCTCTTTGACTTCAATTCATAATTCTTATGTGAGCATCTTCTCAAGCTATCAAGCCTAACTTAAAGGCGCTAAAGAAAAGTACTTGTTGGGAGATAACCCAAGAGTTTCCTTAAGTATTGGAAGTTATTAATTCATTAATGAACTCTCCTTATCCTTTTTGTTTGCTTTTTGTGCCAAGAATGACCTCTAATGAGAGGGAAGTGAGATTTGGGGAGTTGCTGTCCCGAAACAGATTTCTGTCCTCCACCAAAAAATTCGTGAGGAGGATCTGTAACTCGGATTGAGCTCAAAATTTACGAATAAATCCCCTATTATGTTAGCTAACTTTTGTTAGTTCAACACTTTTTGATTTGAGTAACATAAGATGTTCGAAAAAATCGGTTTCTACATGCTGGTCTGTTTGACAGATTTCTGTCATTATTTGCATTTGGTTCTTATTGATTCTTTTTTGAGTTCTCTTTAGGTTAATTGAGCTTTTTGAAGGAGTTACTACAGTAGCTTGTGTTTTTAGTCAAAAGCCTTGCTGTTCCAAAGCTTTGTCAGAGGTCTAATATCTTTTGAATAAGCTAATGTTGCTAATGAAGATTGTGTGAAGTTTTGTATGAAGGAAAGATTTCAGGTGTAAAGAGAGAATGATGCAATGAGATGAAGGATGGACAGAAGCTCAAGCTTGGGTATTCCACCATGGTGTCACCCCAAGAAATATCCAAGAGGTACAAGCGCTAAAGCTTGGGGATGCCCAAGGCATCCCCTTCTTCATCAATAAAAAGCTCAGGTCTGTCTAGACACTTCGTTTTTATTGCTTCATGCACAGTTGTGTTGTTCTTGGAGCGTCTTAGTTTTTATTTGCTTTGCTTAGTTTTTTTAGTTTGCTTAAGTAGTTTGGACCCCCGTTCTCGCTGTGTTGTTTTGCAAATAAGTTTGCTTGGTGTTTGGAAAGGAGTAGTAAGTTCTTGCTTGAAGTGCAAGAGGAGCTTGCATTGACCGTGACTTAGACTTTAGCATGACATGCTAGGTGTTGTTTTAGCATTATGCTTAGTGATTATTGCTGTAGCATGTCTTGTTCCAAACAATTGGGATTGCTTAGTGTGCCTTGAAGAAATTATGCGTTGTTTTAGCATGCAGAAGCATAGTATTGTGGTATTCTCCTTTGATGCTTTGCTTGGGTTGACTTGGCACATGCTCACACCATGTTATGACTATGACAAATCACCATTATCCTCTATGATCATTTAGTCCCTGAATTGTAGTACCACTCTTTGCATTGATTAGTATGCTTTGTTGCATTGCATGATTTTGGCCATTATTGCTCTCTTAGTTGGTTGCTCCCAGTCTTTTGCTAGCCTCCACTTGTATGATTAAGTTCTACTCATGCTTCCAACTCCCAAGAAACCAATCTATTCCAATGTGTCTACTATAAACTCCTATGCATGGTGTGTTACACCATTCCAAGTATATTGTTGTTTTCAACTATCTTCCAATTAAAATCTATTCTGTTATGTGAAAACTTAGTGATTAAAGCCCTCACGAACTTGATGGCACACTTTTTTCTTTGCCCCTAATAAACATGAACCATTGTGACAACTTTGTTGTATATGCTTGCACTTATAAGTTGGAATTAGCAGAACCGTGCTGTCACGGGGAACGTTTTCAATATTGCACTTGTACCTTGTTGTACTTAGTTGATATCTTGTTCTTTTGTCTATGGATGTCACCGGTGTGAAATAAAGAGGGAACTTGTAAGTCCATAGAGTTTGTATCCCGTGTTAGAGAAATGCCTAGGCCGCTAGCCTAAGCCATGCCTAATCATGGTGGAAACTTGCAACATCACCATAATGAGCTATTTATGAAGCATCCTCAATAAAAAGCTATGCATATGGTAAATAAAAATATTGCTGAGATGCTCATTGTCTGCTTGCCTTGTCATTTTGGTTATGGGAAAGATCTTGTACCGTGTGCAAGGGGTACCCCGTTGGCGGTTCTCAATGATATGCAAATACTTACAGTGATAAGAACTTACCTGGACCCATAGTTGAGTATGCATGAGGTGTGGCCCTCGTATTCAAGGGACTTGAAATTGCCAACTTATACTTCGTCAAGCATATACTCCAGCTTTGCCACTTTAACCTTAACCACTTCAAGATGCTTATGATAGGGGCAATGAGGGCTGAAAGGTAACAAGTACCATAATTTTTGAAAGCTCTTTTTGAAACTTGTAATCACTGCTTCCTTTACAAAAAGGCCTTTCTTCCACCATTATTGAGTCTCCACCTTCTACCTTTAGGCACCATTAAGAGAGCATAGTATTCATTCTGTGTGCAGTGTTCCAAAGCTTATTAATTGATGCATATTGTGTTATTACTTGCTCATGTGCTACTTGTTTCTAGTCACCCTTGTGAACTTTGCAGGTGTCCTATGCATCTATATTGCTACTCTATGAGGGACAAGTTGAATGCCACTATGCCATGTTTTCTGCATGTGAAACAAATAAATGTTTTTCAATGCATGTTATTCATGATCTTTGTTTGTAGCCTTTCATGTTGCATGCATAGTTACTATGTCCTATTGTTAGAACTCCATCTTTCATGCACATGTTTAGAGTTCTTTGATCCCAGCTTTCAATGCTTGCAAATGGTTGGATCTTTATTGTGAGGGTGCATGTCACCTTAAAAATTATTCTGTTTATCACTTACCTAGTCGAGGACGAGCAGGAGTTAAGCTTGGGGATGTTCATACGTTGGAAACGTATCTATAATTTTTGATGCTCCATGCTTATTTTGTATCTACTTTGATTTACATGTCCACACTTTGAGGTGCTTTTTACATGTTTTCTTGTACTAACCTATTAACAGGTTGCAACAGTGCCAGATGCCTGTTTTATGTTGTTTTTGGTTTCAAAAAAGTTAGTAAAGAAATATTCTCGGAATTGGACGGGACAAATGTAAAAGTCAAATACTTTCCGTGGGGTACAAAAAGTCCTGAGGGGAGCCAGAGGGGCCTGACCCACCCTAGGCACGGGTGGGCCCGACCCCTCACCTGGCTAGGGTTTGGTGACCCTGGCCACCTCCTCGGCCTCCCCCTTCGCCTATAATCAGCCCCCGATGCAAAAACCCTGAGTACCTGATAAAATATCCACGATATCTTCTGTAGTCGCCGCCACCATCATCCCAAGATCGGGGGGATATGAAGTTCCTCCCGACAACCTGCCGGAGGGGAGATCATCCCGGAGGCCTTCTCTCCGGTATGATGCGTGAGTAGTTCCACCTTGGACTATGGGTCCATGTAGTAGATAGATGGTTGTATCTCCTCCTTTGTGCTTTCATGTATAGATCTTGTGAGCTTCGTTCATGATCAAGATCTAATCTATTTGTAATCATGCATATTGTGTTTGCGGGGATCCGATGGATATTGAGATTATTATGTTGGTTTGATTAATGGTTTTGTCTTTATGATTCTATCATGTCTGTGTTGTTTGTGATCTTACATGCTCTCTGTTGTTAGTATCTATCTTGGCCAAGTAGTTGCTAATGACTCCAAGAGGGGGTATTTATGCTCGATAGTGGGTTCATGCCTCTAGTTTCCAAGCGAAGTGACAGAAATATCTTCGGTTGTATATGTGATGTTGCCACTAGGGAGAAAACAATGGTCTCCTGTTCATGGAACAAGTGGATTGTTTACCTTACACACTTTGCTTAAAGCAGCTGTCTATTGCTTGCAACTTAATACTGGAGGGGGTTTGGATGATAACCTGAAGGTGGACTACTAGTCATAGATGCAGTTGGATGGCGGTCTATGTATATTGTTTTATTGCCCAATCGAATCCCATAGGATCTTTCTGACTAGTAATTGCATTGTTATGCCTTGCTCAGTTCCTGCCAATTGCCCCGCTGTAATTTGTTTACCCTTCATGCCATGTTGTTTATCTAAGGAGAGCACCTCTAGTGAACTATGGACCCCGGTCCAATCTTTACCATTTATACATCTTCCACTATTACTTGTTTACTTGCTGCAAACCATTAACTTCCACACCATACGTTTAATCCTTGGTTATATCAAATCGGTGAGTTTGACAACCTCACTGTTCGTTGGGGCAAAGTCTTGAGTTTGTGTTGTGCAGGTCTCCGCGTTGCTTGCAACACCTGTGTGACGTTTCCTTCCTCCTTCTGGTTCGATAACCTCGGTCTCAACTGAGGGAAAACTTGCTGCTTGCTGCTTCACACCTTGCTCTTGGGGTTCCCAACAGGCTATGCATAGACAGCCGTCAAGTGGCCATACTGTTCCGTCGTCTTGTTTTAAAAATGACTTGTGATATGAATCATGACTTGACTTGACCACAACAGGGTTGTGATATGAAAACTCAAGTTCCCACTTAGGTGTTATAAAACCTTAAACTAGTTTTCTTTGCTTCTAAACTCAGTTAGAGATACACCTGGCTTTTTGCAAAACAACCTAGAGCTTAGTATTCCTACTCAAACCATTTTACATGTTAGTGATAGTTTGCGAGTACTTAAAGAGTACTCATGGCTTTGTCCCTGGCTATTCTCCTGGCCAGACTATGAAGAGGACTATCAGGAGGATGGACAACATGAAGGTTACGACCACTAGGATCATGTCCCATCGTCAGCATTTCCTGTGACCATGAAGATGGAGCCTCGCACACGCTACCATTGTTATTACGTTATTCCGCTGCTTTGAATGTACTAAGACTGGATCATGAGATCCTTTATTTGTTGTAAGACGTTATGTATGGTTTGTAATGGATGATGTACTGTGATATCCAATCTGTTATGTCTCGCAAAAATGGTAATCCTAAGATTGCGATGTATGGCATAACAGGCATCTGGGATTAAAAATCTGGGTGTTGACAAGTTGGTATCAGAGCCATCTTGACCATAGGAGACCCAAGTTTAGAATGGACCCTTGAATCAAAAACTTAGTTTCAAAACAAAAGAAGTAAGTATTTATGAAAACCTATTATCATTCTTATCACTTAGAGTCTTTCATGAAAATTCATGTTCCTCAAAAATTCTTGCAAAATTACATAAAATTTGACAAACTTGATCACTCTACTAACTTACTCATCCTACATTCTTATAGATGGACGTGAAGTATAGAAAGTTCTATCAGTTAGGAAATGGAGGAGATCTCATCTTTGAGCGTGACTTGGACCAGCTCTCGGAACTTTTGGAGCACCCGCACCCCCGAGTTCTTCGGAGCTCAGCTCAATGATAAGGAAGGAGGAGAATTGCAATGGTTGATTGTTGCAAGTCTCCGAGGAAATATTGAAGCCCCCACCTCAGAGGGAGTCCAGTTCACCTTAAGGGAGAACAACTGGTTAGATGGACTTGCCAGGGCCATGCAGGAAGCTCTTGCCTGTCTGTGTGGGAAAAGTATCAATCAAATCAAGGGCACCCGCTTTGAGTTCTACCCAAGGCGTGATGTTATGGAACAGCCACTGGAGGCACCATATCACCCGGAGCTGAAGCATCAAGTGGACTATCTCAGCTTCATGATGTATGATCGATAGAAGGAGTTGGACAATGCCCGTTCCTACGCCAACCACAACTACGCCATCGCCGTCAAGAAGGACCAGAACATTGCCATGCTGGTGAAGGATCGCCAGTCTCTTCGCCATCATCTTTACAAGAAGGATCGCATTATTGCCCACCTTCATCACAAGGTGACAGACTTAGAGGAGACCATCCAAGAGAGAGACATGCAGCTTGAGGAAAGGGAGAATGCTGGGGAAGAGATCCGTGGAGACCCTGACCCTACTCCTATCTCAGTGATGATGATGACTTCCTGGAGGATCAATCCATGGAATTCTTCACCGATGAGGATGACTTCGCCTTCATTGATGATGATGATGATGATGATGAGGATGACTTCGCCTTCATTGATGATGATGATGATGAGGAGGAGGATGACTTTGCCTTCATTGATGATGATGATGAGGATGATGATGTTGAAGCCACCGATTCCGAGGAGTAGTAGCACTTGAGCACTAGCGTTAGTGAAGTTGTATCCGGTCCCACTGTATCGTAGTTTCACAGAATGGTTCTTAAAACCATATGTTTCCTTGTTGTGGTGTGTGTTTGTATTGTGTGCTATGAATGAATGAATGAATGAAAAGCAAGTTGCTAGAAAAATCTGAGTCAAAACTTCAAAAACTTTTCAAAAACAAACCCCTGAACCTTAAAAATTTCCCTCTTTTCTCATGATCTATCTCAATCTTCAGATGCCTCACGGAGGAAGCAGTTCATCCCTGGACCCCATGTTGTAGATTTTGCAAATGTTGGTTTCGGACCACGAAGCTCAAAGAGCCGAACATCAAGCCAACTTATCCACCCTTTAACACATATCTCAGATGGCCAACAACAATCAAGGCCATGGAAACCAGGACAAACATGGATCCAAGATCAAGAACTTTCAGAATACCAATCCACCTGTCTTTAGTAAGTATGAAGAGCCCTTAGATGCAGATGATTGGCTGCAGACCATGGAGAACAACTTAGAAGTCGTCGGAGTGGAGGCCAGCGAGAAAGTACTGTTTGCCCCCCACTATCTGGCAGGAGATGCAAGAGCTTGGTGGAACAACGTTCGCGCCATGATTGGAGGACAAATGATGACTTGGGATGAATTCAAACTCAAGTTTAGCAGAACCCATGTGCCACCGAGTCTGATCAAGAGGATGAGAGATGAATTCAGAGAATTGAAGCAAGGGAGGATGACATTAGTTGAGTACCATGAACAATTTTGGTCATTATCTAGATATGCCCCGGATGAGATTGACACTGAAGCCAAGAAGAAGGAGAGATTCTTGAATGGTCTGCATGATGAGATGCAGACAGTCTTAGTCAATATCCCGTTTGCTATTGAAGCATTAGTGGATTCTGCCATTCAGATGAAAGGCAAGATCAACCAAGCCAATGAGAACCGCAAGCGTAGAATGATGAATCAACCAGGAACCCACCATACCCCAAAGTATCGCCCCAACCCGTCTACAGGATTTTCCCCAAGAAACAATAGACCCCCGATGAACCGTCCAAACTATCCCAACCGTGGAGGAGGAAACTCAAGGCCTGGAGGAAACCACAACAACAACCTCGGCAACCCCAGTAATTTCAATCGTGCACCGCCCAAGTTCAACAACAACAATGCCGCCACCAACACCAATACTGCCCCAAGAACTGGAAGCAATGTTGTGTCTGTTGCAGGAAAGGACAAGTCGCAGGTGACTTGTTATGAATGCGGAACCAAGGGTCACTACTCCAATGAGTTCCCCAAGAAGATTGCATCAGCTCGCAATGTGAATCCCCAAGCTCAGCAGCAGCATCGTGTTCAGCCTGGAAGGAGATTTTCCCCAGGGAATTCGCTCAACCGCAACGGCCGTCTGTTTCTCTTGAATGCTGAAGAAGCCCAAAAAGCGTCAGATGTCGTGCTAGGTATGTTTTCTGTTAACTCAGTACTTGCAAGATTGTTGTTTGATTCTGGAGCATCGCACTCGTTTTCTACTGAATAATTTGCATGCACTAGTAAGATTCAACCAACCAAATTGAAGCATGTTATGATAGTTCAAATACCCGGTTCAACCACCAACACTAGAAAAATTTGCAAGGCCATACCTATCAGAATCCATGAGAAAAGTTAGTAAAGAAATATTCTCGAAATTAGACGGTACAAATGACAAAGTAAATTACTTTCTGTGGGGAACAAGAAGTCCAGATGAGAGCCGGAGGGGCCAGCCAGACCCACCCCAGGCGCGGGTGGGCCCCACCCCGCGCCTGGCTAGGGTTTGGCGCCCTTCGCCGCCGCCTCGGTCTCCCCCTTCGTATATAAGAAGCCCTAGATGCAGAAACCCTAAGCACCCGATCAAATCTCCGCGAAACCATTTGTAGCCATCGGCACCATCGTCCCTAGATCGGGGAGATCTAAAGTTCTTCCCGGCACCCTACCGGAGGGGAGATCATCCTAGAGGCCTTCTCTCCGGTATGATGCGTGAGTAGTTCCACCTTGGACTATGGGTCCATGTAGTAGCTATATGGTTGTATCTCCTCCTTTGTGCTTTCATGTATAGATCTTGCGAGCTCCGTTCATGATCAAGATCTAATCTATTTGTAATCATGCATGTTGTGTTTGCGGGGATCCGATGGATATTGAGATTATTATGTTTGTTTGATTAATGGTTTTGTCTTTATGATTCTATCATGTCTGTGTTGTTTGTGATCTTGCACGCTCTCCGTTGTTAGTAGCTATCTTGGCCAAGTAGTTGCTAGTGACTCCAAGAGGGGGTATTTCTCGGATTAGCGGGAGGAATTATGGTTACAGTAAGAAGGATTCCTCGGACAAATTGTGTCAGCCGGAGGAATTGCCGTTGACACTGCCAAGGTTAAGGATGTTGAAGAATGGCAAGCCCAACCACTCAAACCCAAGTTCGTGCATTTCTCGGATTAGCGGGATACTAGCGCAAGTTCATAGAAGGATTCTCGAGAATCGCAAGACCCATGACCCAATTGTTGAAGAAAGATAAGAAGTTTAATGGACGGACAAATGTGAAGCGAGTTTTCAAGAACTCAAGAAGAGATTGATTTCAGCCTCAATCTTGATCATGTCGGATATCACGAAGCTTTTTGATGTGTATTGTGATGCATCCATGATCGGTCTCGGATGTGTGTTGATGCAAGAAGGGAAAGTTATATCTTATCTATCCCGACAACTGAAGCAACATGAGCAGAATTATCCTACCCATGACCTTGAACTAGCAACCTTAGTTTTAGCCTTGAACACATGGCGGCTGTTGGGAATATGCCCTAGAGGCAATCATGTATGATGATATTTCCCATTGTATTCATAAAGTTATTAAGTAGTCCTTGTATAAACATCTGATGTGTATCATTGAATATGTGATTCGGTTGTGGAACTATGCATTCATGTTGTTTATACTAAATATCCTTGGTCATTGAGGTTGTGCTGGACACACAACTTAGACCAATGTGAAAGTTGGCTTGATGACTCGGTTCCACTTGTCATGGGCATGGAGATGCTATTCCAACTTACACAGATTCGGCTAAAGAGTTTAGCGAGTCGGATTGACCCATATTGAGGTACAACGAACTAGTTGTCATTTGTATATCTCAATCAATGTAATCCTTAGACCTGAGGTTGTTGCATAGTCCGAGTTGAGGATCACCGACTTAGGTTCTGTCAAACGCTGATCCGTAACTGGGCAGTTATAAAGGCAGGGTTCGGGTCGACTGAGAATCAAGCTGCGTGATGTGGATAACCAAGATGGGATTTTGCCCCTCCACTCGGAGAGATATTCTCTGGGCCCTCTCGTGAGATATGATTCGGAAAGCATGGCCATGCACGACTCGGTTAAGTGTTAACCGAGGCGATCGGCTAAGAGTTAGTCGGGTGAATCACTTATCTCGGATCGAGAAGAGAGTTGGACTATTTAAGGGATGACATATATTCGCCTATAGTCTGACAAGGTATATCGTGAGGCAAAAGGGACTCAGACGTAAGTCGCATTGGAAAGGCAAGTCGTCATGACTCTTTGGTACTTGGGAATCGGTATGTTCTGCTAGGAGCCGATGCCGATTGATCGATTGTGAGTCGGACTCTAATCGTGTCCAAGTAACCATGAGCCTGCGGGGTCACACACTTAAGAGCGGGAGCAAGTTCGGATTGGATCCGAATCTGTAATCTGGTTGGGTTGGACCTAAACCAGATTAGGACTGAGTTAGTGAGTTGGACTCACGGTGACTAATGTTATATGGGCTTTAGTGAATGGGTCGCGTGAGCAGAGCCCACGTTCACTCCCTATATATAGTGGAGCACAGTAACCCAGAAAGGTTAATCGTGGTTCGGTTAGGTTATTCCATGTGTTGGAAACCCTAGCTCCACAGCAGTCCAGCCGCCGTAACGAACCTAGCAGTTCGCCGCCGGCGCTCCTCCTTGTACGTGTGGATACCAGCAGAGGTGCTGTGCGATCAGCACCAGGACGATCGGATCGTGAGGACTGCACTGCATCAGCCGACGCGCTTCATCAGTAATCCGCAACTGTGCGTCTAGTGGTAAACCTCGTGGCCTTCTACCTCAGCTAGGTCTTGGGATCACCACGTTAGAGGAAAAAGTTTTGTTTTATCTCTGCGTGGCCCAACAGTGGTATCAGAGCGATAGCTTCTGGTTTTAGGCTCGAGATCTCGCATATGTGATATGCGGTAGGATGTAGATGAGATCTATGTGTTGTTTGGTGGTCGATCTATGAGATAGATCGGTTTTGTACGAGGTTGATTGGATCAACTGTACTCGGGGAATGGTAGATCTGATTTCCGTGATCATACTGCTGAGGTCGTGGAACGACATACCCCTACCGGTCGGCTTCCGCCATCGGGGTAGACTGTGACACGTAAATCCAGAAGCGGTGATCGAAGATCAAAGAGTTTGATCGAATCGGAACGATGGTCGGAATCCATGTTCGGATCGTAGATGAGATCTACGTTTTCGGAAAGATCGTCGGGCGCTGCCCGCACCCGCGAGGGGCGCTGCCCCTTCGATCCCCGCCCGCTATCCGGCTAGCGGGACCGCCGGCTTCGCCCTGTCGTAGCGCCTTAGATGTCGTTGCGAGTTTCACAACGCCGGTAGATATTGTATCTATGCATAACTTGATTTTGCAGGAAGTTGTGAATGGTATGGTTCATGTGCATGTGATGTATGTGTGTAATCCATACGTGATCTGCGAATCACGGTTTATGTCAGCCGGCTGGAGCCTAGGTGCTGTCTTTTTATTGTATAACGACCTGCGTGTCAGATTCTCTATGTAATTTACTTTACTAAGCTAGTGTAGCTGTGTGGAGAACCCGGAAGGCATGCAAGGCGTTGTACATGTCGGCGACATGGAGTAAGACGGCAAGTGACAAGAGTTGGCACGAGTCGAATTACAGGCTTTGTGGAGATGGAGATCGCCATGAAGAGAGCCATACCATTTCACATTATAATTGCTTTATTTTGTGTTATTGTTATGTCTCTGTTTTACCTCTATTAGATAGTCGGTAAAATTTAATCCCTCAAAGAAGGTCTAGTCGGTTTTCCCGCCAGTGTTTGCACCATCACAAGTCGGACATTTTTGGTAGTGGGCTCATAAAATTGAGGTGCTGCCAATTCTTTCCGACTAGGTGTGTTCGAGTCGGACTCTTACTGCAGAAACACTCGGTAAGCTAGACGGGTCTATCACAACGGTTGTGGGACTCGGGGAAAGGTCGGATGGGAGCCGGGGCATGTGATGCCACCCGTCCAACAGGAGTCGCATGAGATGCGATTGACAAGGAGTTGTCTACCTAGATCACTTGGCGGCTAGCGGTGATGCTAAAGCTCACTAGCCGACTTGCTTATTTAGGATCCTGAATCACTAAGTAACCATCGGAGGGGTGTTGGTTCTAGTGGGAGCATAAAATATTAAAATGTTTAATATGCTTGCTCTTTTATGAATACATGTCTTAAGTGTTTTGCATATTTTCTGTTGTAGATCATGGCACCTAGTAGCAGTCACTCTCAGATATCCGGTTTTGCGTTGAGAACCATTCTTGAAAAAGATAAACTGAACGACACTAATTTTACCAACTGGTATCGAAATCTGAGAATTGTTCTCAAACAAGAAAAGAAGGACCATGTCCTAGACAACCCACTTCCAGATGAGCCGAATGAGAATGCGACTGTCGCAGCCACCAATGCCTACCGTCGGGCTAAGGATGAGTCCACGGATATTAGCTGTCTTATGCTTGCTCACATGGAACCGGACTTGCAAAAGCAGTTCGAGCATGTTGAGGCCTACGATATGATCGAAAGCCTCAAAAGTATGTTCCAGGCTCAGGCGAAGACTGAGAGGTATCAAGTCTCTCAGGCTTTGCTGAGTTGCAAGCTTAAGGATGGTGATCCACTGAGTCCGCATGTGATCAAAATGGTTGGTTACGTGCAGTCTCTGGAGAGGCTTGGCTACCCCATAAGCGAAGAGTTCGCTACGGATATAATTCTGAACTCTCTTCCTAGTGCATATGGGCAGTTCATTTCGAACTACCACATGCATGGTATGGATAAGAAGCTCACTGAATTGCATGGGATGCTCAAGCAGGCAGAGGCGGATCTCAAGAAGGGCACCAGTCAAGTGTTGATGGTGCAGAATAAGGCTAAGTTCAAGAAGAGTTCTTGGACTAAGAAGAAGGCTAAGTCAGGAGGAAAGCAGGCTCAGGACCCGGTCCCAAGCGCTTCCTCAGGGACTAAACCATCTCCTTCAGCCGGATCCACTTGCTTCTACTGCAAGGCGGATGGCCACTGGAAGAGGAACTGCAGCAAGTACTTGGCCGACAAAGCCAAGAGTGGAGGTATGACTTCCGACTCAGGTACACTTGTTTGCAATGTTATAGACATATATCTTGCTGATGCACCTAATAGTTCTTGGGTATATGATACCGGATCAGTTATTCACATCTGCAACTCGTTGCAGGGACTGGTAAGAACTAGGAGCGTAGCAAGAGGCGAGGTTGATATTCGAGTCGGCAACAAAGCAAGAGTTGCTGCGTTGGAAGTCGGCACGATGCAACTTCATTTACCTTCCGGATTCATTATGGAACTAAATAATTGTTATTATGTTCCAGTGCTCAGTCGAAACATTATTTCTGCTTCATGTTTGATGAGGCAAGGCTATGAGTCGAATATCAAGAATAATGGTTGTTCTTTGTATTTGAATGATATGTTTCACGGCTTTGCACCCGTCCAGGACGGGTTATTTATTTTGAATCTTGATGGTGAGTCGGTTTATAACATAAATGTTAAAAGGTTGAAACCAAATGATCTGAATATGACTTACTTTTGGCACTGTCGGCTTGGTCATATAAGTTGGAAACGCATGAAGAAGCTCCATGATGATGGACTCCTAACTTCGTTCGACTTGGAGTCGTTCGAGACATGCGAATCTTGCCTACTCGGCAAAATGACCAAGACACCTTTTGCAAAGAGTTGCGAAAGGGCGTCCGACTTATTGGGACTAGTACATAGTGATGTATGTGGACCAATGAGCACGACAGCCAGGGGTGGTTATGAGTACTTCATTACCTTCACTGATGATTTGAGTAGGTATGGATATATCTACTTGATGAAACATAAGTCGGAAGCCTTTGAAAAGTTCAAAGAATTCCAGAATGAAGCACAGAATCAACTCGGCAAGAAAATAAAGTTTCTTCGGTCGGACCGAGGAGGCGAGTACATGAGCCATGAGTTTGATGACCATCTGAAAAGTTGTGGAATAGTTCCTCAACTTACTCCGCCAGGAACGCCACAAAGGAATGGTGTTTCGGAAAGGCGGAATCGGACCTTGTTGGACATGGTACGATCAATGGTGAGTCGGACAGATCTGCCTTTATCATTTTGGGGTTATTGTCTAGAAACAGCGGCGTTCACACTAAACAAAGTACCATCAAAGTCGGTAGAGAAGACACCGCATGAGATGTGGACAGGCAAAAAGCCGATTTTGTCTTTTCTTAAGATTTGGGGTTGTGAAGCTTTTGTCAAGCGACTTCAGTCGGACAAGCTTACGGCCAAGTCGGATAAATGTATTTTCGTGGGGTATCCGAGGGAAACCTTGGGTTACTACTTCTACAACCGAGAAGAGGGCAAAGTGTTTGTCGCTCGGAACGGTGTCTTCCTTGAGAAAGAGTTTCTCAGTCGGAGAGTAAGTGGGAGCACGGTGCAACTCGAAGAAATTCGAGAGGAATCGGCAAGTAGCAAGTCGGCAAAAACCTTGGAGGATGAGCCGATCGTGGCAGCTGAGCCGATAGCCGCACCTGTACTACGAAGATCGGCAAGATTACGAAGTGTTCGTGATGTGTTACTGTTAGACAGTGATGAGCCGACAAATTATTCGGAAGCGATGGTGGGATCGGATTCCGAGTCATGGCTTGGAGCCATGAGATCCGAGATAAAGTCCATGGATGAAAATCAAGTTTGGAACTTGGTTGATCTGCCAGACGGTGCAAGACCCGTCGAGTGCAAATGGGTCTTTAAGAAGAAAACTGATATGGATGGAAATGTTTCAATCTATAAAGCACGCCTTGTCGCGAAGGGGTTCCGACAAGTTCAAGGAGTTGATTACGACGAGACTTTCTCGCCCATAGCGATGCTTAAATCAGTTCGGATCATGTTAGCTATAGCAGCCTATTTCGACTATGAGATATGGCAGATGGATGTCAAAACGGCTTTCCTTAACGGAAATTTAACCGAGGACGTGTATATGATACAGCCCGAGGGTTTTGTCGATCCGGCTAATGCTGACAAGGTATGCAAACTTCAGAAATCCATTTATGGGTTGAAGCAAGCATCTCGGAGTTGGAATATTCGCTTTGATGAGGTAGTCAAATCGTTTGGCTTCATCAAGAGTGATCACGATTCTTGTTTGTACAAGAAGTTTAGTGGGAACAAAGTAAATTTTCTAATCTTATATGTGGATGACATATTACTGATTGGAAATGATGTCTAGATGTTGCAAGAAACCAAGGAATCATTGGAAAGGAGTTTCTCAATGAAAGACTTGGGTGAGGCAACATACATCCTCGGAATCCGGATCTATAGAGATAGATCAAGGAGGCTCATTGGATTGAGTCAGAGTACTTATTTGGACAAAGTGTTGAAGAAGTTCAACATGGAATCGTCTAAGAAAGGGTTCTTACCGATGTCCCATGGTGTAAAACTTAGCAAGACTCAGTGTCCTTCGACAACTGATGAGCGAAGTCGGATGAGTGCGATTCCATATGCTTCTGCAGTTGGATCCATCATGTACGCCATGATTTGTACTAGACCGGATGTTTCCTATGCTCTAAGTGTTGTGAGCAGATACCAGGCTGATCCTGGAGAGATCCACTGGACAGCGGCTAAAAATATCCTAAAGTACTTGAGAAGGACTAAGGATATGTTCTTGGTTTATGGTGGTGAAGATGAACTCAGTGTAAAGGGTTACACGGATGCGAGTTATCTCACCGACTCTGATGATTCTTGCTCGCAATCCGGATACGTGTTTATTATAAATGGAGGTGCTGTGAGCTGGAAAAGTTCCAAGCAAGAGACTGTGTCTGCGTCTACAACAGAGGCTGAGTATATTGCCGCCTCGGAGGCAGCAAAGGAAGCTGTTTGGATGAGGAATTTCCTCATGGATCTTGGTGTGGTTCAGGGCTCGTCCAATCCGTTGGACGTGTATTGTGACAACAATGGTGCTATTGCACAAGCCAAGGAACCTAGACAACACCAGAAGAACAAGCACATACTCATGCGGTACCACCTGATTCTCCAGTTCGTGGATCAGGGTGATATCAAGTTATGCAAGGTACACACGGATGCAAATATTGCAGATCCGTTGACAAAGCCGTTACCCCAGCTGAAGCATGAGGCGCACCTGAGAGCCATGGGCATTAGATGCTTAGACATGTGATGTCGAAAGATTGACTCTAGTGCAAGTGGGAGACTGTTGGGAATATGCCCTAGAGGCAATCATGTATGATGATATTTCCCATTGTATTCATAAAGTTATTAAGTAGTCCTTGTATAAACATCTGATGTGTATCATTGAATATGTGATTCGGTTGTGGAACTATGCATTCATGTTGTTTATACTAAATATCCTTGGTCATTGAGGTTGTGCTGGACACACAACTTAGACCAATGTGAAAGTTGGCTTGATGACTCGGTTCCACTTGTCATGGGCATGGAGATGCTATTCCAACTTACACAGATTCGGCTAAAGAGTTTAGCGAGTCGGATTGACCCATATTGAGGTACAACGAACTAGTTGTCATTTGTATATCTCAATCAATGTAATCCTTAGACCTGAGGTTGTTGCATAGTCCGAGTTGAGGATCACCGACTTAGGTTCTGTCAAACGCTGATCCGTAACTGGGCAGTTATAAAGGCAGGGTTCGGGTCGACTGAGAATCAAGCTGCGTGATGTGGATAACCAAGATGGGATTTTGCCCCTCCACTCGGAGAGATATTCTCTGGGCCCTCTCGTGAGATATGATTCGGAAAGCATGGCCATGCACGACTCGGTTAAGTGTTAACCGAGGCGATCGGCTAAGAGTTAGTCGGGTGAATCACTTATCTCGGATCGAGAAGAGAGTTGGACTATTTAAGGGATGACATATATTCGCCTATAGTCTGACAAGGTATATCGTGAGGCAAAAGGGACTCAGACGTAAGTCGCATTGGAAAGGCAAGTCGTCATGACTCTTTGGTACTTGGGAATCGGTATGTTCTGCTAGGAGCCGATGCCGATTGATCGATTGTGAGTCGGACTCTAATCGTGTCCAAGTAACCATGAGCCTGCGGGGTCACACACTTAAGAGCGGGAGCAAGTTCGGATTGGATCCGAATCTGTAATCTGGTTGGGTTGGACCTAAACCAGATTAGGACTGAGTTAGTGAGTTGGACTCACGGTGACTAATGTTATATGGGCTTTAGTGAATGGGTCGCGTGAGCAGAGCCCACGTTCACTCCCTATATATAGTGGAGCACAGTAACCCAGAAAGGTTAATCGTGGTTCGCTTAGGTTATTCCATGTGTTGGAAACCCTAGCTCCACAGCAGTCCAGCCGCCGTAACGAACCTAGCAGTTCGCCGCCGGCGCTCCTCCTTGTACATGTGGATACCAGCAGAGGTGCTGTGCGATCAGCACCAGGACGATCGGATCGTGAGGACTGCACTGCATCAGCCGACGCGCTTCATCAGTAATCCGCAACTGCGCGTCTAGTGGTAAACCTCGTGGCCTTCTACCTCAGCTAGGTCTTGGGATCACCACGTTAGAGGAAAAAGTTTTGTTATATCTCTGCGTGGCCCAACAGCGGCATGACCTTATGGGTAACCGTTGTGAGATTTATTCGGATCACAAGAGCCTGAAGTATATTTTCACTCAAAAGGAGCCGAATATGAGGCAAAGGAGATGGATAGAGATAATCAAGGACTATGATCTGGACATCCACTATCACTCCGGTAAAGCCAATGTGGTAGTAGATGCCCTTAGTAGATTGCCGTGTCGCTTGAACTCCATGATTCTGCAGGAGCAACCAAGTTTGCACAAGGAGTTGGAAGATTTTATAATGGAATTAGTAAGTGAAGGATTTTTGGCTAGCATAGAACTTCAACCCACTTTGATCAATCAGATCAAGGAGGCGCAAAAAGGAAATGCTAGTATCGATAGGATCAAACGTCGTATCAGTACAGGAAAAGTACACGGATTCCCCGAAGATGAAGGAGTTTTGTGGTACAAAGGATGTATCTGTGTGCCAGCAGATTCAGAGTTGAAGCAAGCTATTTTGAAAGAAGCCCATGATACTCTTTATTCTATCTACCCCGGAGGAACGAAGATTTATCAAGATTTGAAGGGGCAATTTTGGTGGCATAAGATGAAGAGAGAAATCGGAAGCTACATAGCCAAGTGTGATATTTGTCAGAGAGTCAAGGCGAGACATCAGAGACCCGCATGACCGTTGCAGCCATTGCAGATTCCGGAATGGAAATGGTATTCAGTTGGAATGGATTTTATCATCAGTTTGCCTACATCTAGTAGGGGAAATGACTCTATTTAGGTCATAGTAGATAGACTGTCTAAAGTCGCCCATTTCTTACTAGTCAAGACCACTCACCAGAGTTCGAAACTAGCAGAGTTGTACATTGCTAGAATCGTCAGTTTGCATGGAGTCCCCAAGAACATTGTATCGGATCGAGGAACTCAGTTTACCTTGAGATTTTGGAAGAAAGTCCAAGAAGGATTAGGAACCCGGCTAGATTTGAGCACCTCTTATCACCCTCAGACTGATGGACAAACGGAGCGAGTAAATCAAGTACTCGAAGATATGTTGAGATCCTGTGTGTTAGAATATGGATCTAAATGGGAAGATTGTCTGCCTTTCGCAGAATTTTCATATAACACCAGTTACCAAGCCAGTTTGCAAATGGCCCCATTTGAATTCATGTATGAAAGGAAGTGTTGTACCCCTTTGAATTGGTCGGAAGTAGGAGAGAGTCAAATTTTCGGACCCGACATCCTACGAGAAGCAGAAGAGAAAGTTCACAACATCCGTGAGCACCTCAAGATCGCCCAATCCAGACAAAAGAGTTATGACGACAAGAGACGTCAATACCTAGCCTTAAATATCCGAGATTTTGTGTATCTCAAAGTGTCACCTTTGAAAGGAATGCAATGTTTCCAGCTCAAAGGAAAGTTAGCCCCCAGATATATCGGACCTTTCAAGATTTTTAATCGTCGAGGAGAAGTATTGTATTAACTGGAACTGCCAGAGGAGATGTCTGCCGTGCATAATGTGTTTCGTATCTCGTTACTTCGCAAATGCCTAGAAGTCCCTGAGAAGACTGAAGTTTTCAAGAATATTGACCACCAAACCATAGAGATCAACGATGACCTGACATATCCCGAAGTACTCATCTATATTTTGGAGGAAGCTTTCAGAACCACCATGACCCGGAGTATCAAGTTTCTCAAGATCCAGTGGAGTAACCACACTGAAGAAGAAGCTACCTGGGAGCGAGAAGACTACATTAGGACGGAGTTTTCAGATCTCTTTAAATCCTAGTTTTCTTTTTCTCAAATCTTGGGACGAGATTTTTGTTTAAGGAGGGAAGGTTTGTAACATCCCAAAAATATTAATCAAGGTTATCAAATTCCAATCACCCAAAATTTATGGTTAACAAAAACTTTTGCTAATTAAATCCATATGAATGCATGTGTGTATGTGATGAATGCATGAATTCTTGAATGGACTTGTGTGATTGTTATGAATGGCAAGCATTGGTTTAAGGATGAAAACAACATCATCTAAATCATTTCCAAGCAGAATCAAATCAATGGAAATTCAAAAACAAACGAAATAAGCAAATGGTCATTTTTGCCAATCTTGCTCACTAGACCACTTTGAGTGTTTCTAGGCCAAGATTTCAAACAGAAACAAATCCAATTCTTTTCACCCCTTGCTAGACCAAGTGAAAGTGAACCCAAGCCCACCTTACAAACCCACAGAAACATTTGGCAACCCTATTCAAATGACATTTGAAAATTGAATCTAGTTCATATGGGAAGATCACCATTTATCAAAACCCAACCAAACCAGTGCACCTTGACAAATCCAACCAACCAGAGACTACCTAGTATGTGACCATTGCACCCACCAAGTTTCAACCAAAAATTCAAATTTGAATTTCCTGCGGCCATTTTATCAAACACTTGGAGACAGAAAATCTATTTGTCCAAACTTCACTGTTTTGAGCAGTAATTTGGCTAGGACGCATGCCACCGTCCGCCGCCACCCCCTGTCCAGCCCTCGAGCCCTGCCAGGAACTGGACCACAGAGAACGCACGCGCCCATTTCACTGCGAATCATGCCGAGAGGGCGTCAGAGCTCCGCGCTCGACACACTCGCATAGACCACGCCCCGTCTTTTCTACCCATGTACGTGATCACCACCGTCCCAGGAACCTCCCACACAACCCCGTTCGCCGTTGCACGAACCGTAGCCACTATGCGCCATCAAAACCACCGTCGATGCTGCTTAGAGCATCGACGCATTCCGACCAAACCACACCGCCGCTTGCCGCGCCATCAAGACGTTGAGCTTCGCCAGGAGGCAGCGCGCCGTCACCTACCTTCAGGCATGCCATTAGCTCACTGTGATGCCGACCTCAACGAGCTCAGCCCGCACCGTTCGGTTCCCTCGTCACAGTATAAATAGAGGCCTTCCCCATTCGATTTCTTCACACCATTCCACTCCCCACCTCTCACTGATTGTGCCCACTTCTTCCCAGAGCAAGGCGAGCACAACATCGCAAGAATTTCACCGGAGCTTGCCGCTGCTGGAGGAGAAGGGCGTCGTTGATTGGATCCGCCCCAGGAGGAGCCACCAGTACCAAAAGAATCGCCGTTGTCAACTTCGTCGTTCGCCCCTGTCACCGACCATCGCCTGAGCCCCGGTGAGCCGCCACAGACCCCCACTGGCCGCGCTAGGGTTCGGACTCGTCGCGTTTTGTTCGACGAGGATGACGACCCTCAGCCGTTGATCTTACATCTAATCCTATGGTTGTAATAGCCCCGTACCCCTTCGCACCCCTGTCTCACTGACTGGTGGGGACAACCACTTAAACCGCCCGCGCGCGCTGTGCGCAGTGGGCCGGCCCAGTTAACTTTCCCGCGTGACCCAGTTAGTTTGAAATTAGGTTTATCTATTTAATTTCAAACTTAGTTCTGGCTGTAGATTCAAAAATCATTTCAGATAGTTTCACTGAACCAAATTGCATGAAACCAATTTTGTTTGAAAGGTATGGAAATTATTAATCCAAGCCCATTGGATTTAAACCATTTGGAATTATAGATCACCTATGGTAAAAATAGCAAGGCAGAGACTTTTCTGCATTCAAACATTTTTCAAAATTCAACCATAAAAGCTTTTGAGTTGATTCCAACTCTCAAAAATCACATTTGATAAGTTCTTTCTGAATATATAAAAATATCTAGATTTACTTGCAGTAATAATTGACAAGTAATAAAATAATGCCCATAGGCATTTCTAGTCACTTTAATTAATTAAAATAAAAAGGTTAAACCTTATTAAATTGTTACACCACTTCAAATCACATTCCCAAGTACTGAAATATATGGTGATGACATGTGTCAACATCATCCTATTTTAATTGGAGAATATTAAATCTAAAGTAGTTTTTCAATGAGTAGAAATTACTTTTCTAAAAGAAAATAAATAAAACTATTGCCTTAATCCTTGTGATGATTGTGATGATGCTAGATCATCTAGTGAAAACCCTGGTGTGATAAATAGAATTAGTTAAGTATTGTTTGGTGATTGTGTACCTCGTATTTGTTTATATATGCTAGTACCGACCAAGGATACGAAGAGGAAGGAGACTACTACGAGGAAGAAGATGAGGAGAACTTCAACCACTGCACAAGGCAAGCTTACACTTGCAATTATGCAAGCCACACTACACAAGTTAACTTAGCAAGACATCCTAGCAAGCTAAACCTTGCAACCTGGACTACCCCAAATCCCAGTTTTACTTGCAAGCTTTATTATTTTATTTCTTTATCAAAGCTCTTTATTACTTTTACTTAGTGACTTGTGAAGTTTTGGAAAGATATTAGAGGTAGCATAAAGAGCATAAAACTTGGCCTAAGTTAGGTAGATCTTGATGCCATCCCAAGGCATGAGATTGAACTTAGATAATTCACACTTGATTATCACCCCTCACTAATGTTTACCCCCAACTTTAGTTGCTAGTGCTAATCTTAAAACTTGATCACTTTAGATGGGATTACTTGATGAAAATGATTATGAAAACCTTAGAATGATGAGTCATTCTAATGAAATGTTTTGACATGTTTTCTTGAACACCAGATGATTTTGATGATGAAAATGTTGAGGCATGAGCCTTAGCCCTTTTATAAAATTGATGGTTGTCTGGATGCGATACCATTCCAATTTTACCGTACAACCACAATACCCAAATTTGGGTAGGGCTTGACTGGAAATTTATATACCTTAGTATGGGTTCCCTTGCGGCCGAGGTTTGAGCTGAGGCTACCTCGTGAAGATTGACCACCTGTGCAGTTCCCAAGATGACAGATGGTCATGGTTGGGAGGCCAAACTCATAGTAGAGGTGCCTATACTAGGGTGTGTAATTGAAAGGTTAGGATTGATTATCCGCATAGTAAGTATGGTGAACTCAGGATTGTTCCTGACGGATGTATCGAATGTTGTGGTGAAAGTGTACAACCTCTACAGAGTGTCAAACTATTCGAATAGCCGCGTCCGCAGTTATGGATAGTTGGAGTGACCATACTGTTCCGTCGTCAGATGTTTTCAAAATGACTTGTGAAATGAATCATCACTTGACTTGACGACAACAGGGTTGTGATATCAAAACTCAAGTTCCCACTTAGGTGTTATAAAACCTTAAACTAGTTTCTTTGCTTCTAAACTCAGTTAGAGATAAACCTAGCTTTTTGCAAAACAACCTAGAGCTTAGTATTACTATTCAAACCATTTTACTTGTTAGTGATAGTTTGCGAGTACTTAAAGAGTACTCATGGCTTTGTCCCTGGCTATTCCCGTGGCCAGACTATGAAGAGGACTATCAGGAGGATTGACCGCATGAAGGTTACGACCACTAGGATCATCTCCCATCGTCAGCATTGCCTGTGACCATGAAGATGGAGCCTCGCCCACGCTACCGCTATTATTACGTTATTCCGCTACTTTGAATGTATTAAGACTGGATCATGAGATCTTTTATTTGTTGTAAGAATTTATGTATGGTTTGTAATGGATGATGTACTGTGATATTCAATCTGTTATTTCTTGCAAAAATAGTAATCCTGGGATTGTGATGTATGGCATAACAGATATCTGGGATTAAAAATCCGGGTGTTAACAAGTTGGTATCAGAGCCATCCTGACCATAGGGTACCCTAGTTTAGAATGGACGCCTGAATCAAAAACTTAGTTTTAAAACAAAAAAATTAAGTATTTATGAAAACCTATTCTCATTCTTATCACTTAGGGTCTTTCATGAAAATTCATGTTCCTTAAAAATTCTTGCAAACTTACATAAAATTTGACACACTTGATCCACTACAAGGAGAATCCATGTTTAGCAACGACCTGAGCATGTGTTGTGAAGTTTAATGGTAGATACAAATATAAGCGTTGCACAATGTATCCGTTGTTTATTTGGCCTAGAACCTATTAAGTCAGGCCGACTGCACCTTTTCCTAGCCACTTCTTATAATTAACTTCCCACGTCTCACGCACGCTCCTCCAGCAACTTAGGATCTAAACAGAATCGTCCTCTCCCAATCTTCCTCGGATCTCTTTGGTGGCGGCTCACAAAGTCCATCTTTTTTCCTTCGTCTTCATCCTGTTCGGTGGTGGCAGGGCTTGGAGACTTGATATGGTGCTGCTAAAGGATGACGCCGGCATGCCTCGCGGTAGGGTATGGCGGTGCTCGCTGCGCCGCGCTGGTGTACGTCATGCAGGTAGAGAGTTGTCCTCCGGCTCCCCCTCTTCCAGGCCCGTACGTGAGTTGATGTGCGGCTACAGACGATCACTGAATCGACTGTGCCCCCAGTTTTGTTTGTTCATTTTTTTCGAGTACTAGATGAGAGATCATTTTATTGGACCAAAAGTAAGTCTCTGAATTTGATACTCCCTCCGATCCATATTAATTGACTTTGATTTGTCAAAATTTAGATGAACCTATATACTAAATAGTGTCTAGATTCATTCAAATCTAGACAAATTTGAGTCAATTAATATGGACCGAAGAGAGTACATATATATGTGTACTAATCGTATATAGGGTGTACTAATCGTAGGATACTAATGCCTCCAGATTCTTCAAACGATTAATTACTTTTTGATGTACCAAAAACTAACCATTGATGTCAATGAATAGGTGAACTATACTCTCTATCTTCCAACAGCTACTTAAGTTTTCTCCGCATCTGATTTCTCGTCTCTTATAGTTACAGATTATAGCACCATGTTTCTCCTGCGGTTTTCTCTACGAGTACATCGACGGGATTTGGGGCGGCAATATGACATGCTGCTTGTTCACCATTTTGCAAAAGGAGCAGCCTGGGCCACAGACACCGATGAAAACATTTCTGAAGGTTTAATAAAACAAGACGTTATATACTTATATATGCGTGTTGAATGGATATGAAGGTAGGGAACAAGTACTTTGTTTGTGCTTCGTTTTATATGGAATCTACGGCTCAATAAATCTTCCGCCTTTGATCTGTACCAAGGAACAAACTACTGTCAAGAAGTTAATTTCAGGTATGCAGGTGCAGTAAATTGATGAACATCATAGGTGTGTCTCCTCTTGATTACCTGCAAATTCCAAGCAGCTCGCAGATGCCAATATAAAGGTACCATCAACCGAGATTTACATGCCTTTTGGTTTAATTTTCAATTATACATTACTCTGTATGTACATGCAACATGAAATGCCTATACCGTACAATTTTTAAAGTTGTGGTCTCTATTCAGTTTATCTAGGAAAGAAATAATTTGACCGGTCCTTTGCATGCCCTGTTTCAGATTTATGTCTTTCTAAATTTCCGTATGATGAGTAGTAGAACAACAAAGTATAGTGGAAATCATATATCCCTTGAATTGTTGTTTGCCACATTGATTCTGAAATTGCAACTTTGTTTTTGCAGGCTTGAAAGATCAACACGAACTCCTATATTTGGATATCGGCTCTATCAATTAGAAGGCAGAAGATTAGAAGGAATAGATATAGGATTAGTTAGAAAATGAAGCAAGGCTGTAAGAGATTTACCCTTAATTTAATTTCCATGTATCTGATGGTGAATCCAATAATGGAAATAAATATTTGTCTTCATGCAATGCGTTTAGATTTTTCTATTTGTGTTTGTTGTCATATATTTGATGCATATATTTCAAACTATATTATATTCTTGAGACAAAAAATAAATACTACCACCTCTGAAGCAATGCAGCCAGAAATTCAGAAAAATATTTGTCTTTAAATAAAGTTATTGAATCTATATCTGTTATGTACCAACGGATATAGCAGTTGCTTAACCTCTTTGCAACGCTTGGCCCATTGGTTACCAATGCGTATATATGCGTTGCATTATGTCTTAGCAACGCCCAAAAACGCAACGCATACTTAGTCGTTGGTAAATGTGCTAGCAACGACTATTTGAGCGTTTAGATACAGATGCATGCGTTGCTGTAGGGGGGGTGTTGTTGTAGTGATCACTCAACTAACTTACTCATCCTACATTCTTATAGATGGACGTGAATATAGCAAGTTCTGTCAGTTGGGTAATGGAGGAGATCTCATCTTTGAGCATGACTTGGACCAGCTCTCGGAAATTCTGGAGCGCCCGCACCCCGAGTTCTTTGAAGCTCAGCTCAACGATCAGGAAGGAGGAGAATTGCAATGGCTGATTGTTGCAAGTCTCCAAGGAAATATTGAAGCCCCCACCTTAGAGGGAGTCCAGTTCACCTTAAAGGAGAACAACTGTCTAGATGGACTTGCCACGGCCATGCAGGAAGCTCTTGCCTATCTGTGTGGGTAGAGCATCAACCAAATCAATGGCACCCGCTTTGAGTTCTACCCAAGGCGTGATGTTATGGGACAGCCACTGGAGGCACCATATCACCCGGAGCTGAAGCATCAAGTGGACCATCTCATCTTCAGGATGTATGACTGATAGAAGGAGTTGGACAATGCCCGTTCCTACGCCAACCACAACTACGCCATCGCCGTCAAGAAGGACTATACCATTGCCATGCTGGTGAAGGATCGCCAGTCTCGTCGCCGTCAGCTTTACAAGAAGGATCGCATTATTGCCCGCCTTCGTCACAAGGTGACAGACTTAGAGGAGACCATCCACAAGAGAGACATGCAGCTTGAGGAGAGGGAGAATGCAGGGGAAGACATCCGTGGAGACCCCTACTCCTATCTCAGTGATGATGATGACTTCCTGGAGGATCAAGCCATGGACTTCTTCACCGATGAGGATGACTTCGCGTTCATTGATGATGATGAGGAGGAGGAGGAGGACTTCGCCTTAATTGACGACGATGATGAGGATGATGATGATGATGATGAAGCCACCGATTCCGAGGAGTAGTAGCACTTGAGCACTAGCGTTAGTGAAGTTGTATCCGGTCCCACTGTATCGTAGTTTCACATAATGGTTCTTAAAACCATCTGTTTCCGTGTGGTGGTGTGTGTTTGTATTGTGTGCTATGAATGAAAAAATGAAAAGCAAGTTGCTAGAAAAATCTGAGTCAAAACTTCAAAAACTTTTCAAAAAAAAACCTTGAACCTTAGAAATTTTCCTCTTTTCTCATGATCTATCTCAATCTTTAGATGCCTCGCGGAGGAAGTAGTTCATCCCCGGACCCCATGTTGCAGATTTTGCAAATGTTGGTTTCGGACCGCGAAGCTGAAAAAGCCGAACTTCAAGCCAACTTAGCCACCCTTCAACACATAGCTTAGATGGCCAACAACAATCAAGGCCATGGAAACCAGGACAACCATGGATCCAAGCTCAAGAACTTTCAGAATACCAATCCACCCGTCTTTAGTAATTCTGAAGAGCCCTTAGATGCAGATGATTGGCTGCAGACCATGGAGAATAACTTAGAAGTCACCGGAGTGGAGGCCAACGAGAAAGTACTGTTTGCCACCCACTATCCGGCAGGAGATGCAAGAGCTTGGTGGAACAACATTCACGCCATGACTGGAGGACAAATGATGACTTGGGATGAATTCAAACTCAAGTTTAGTAGAACCCATGTGCCATCGGGTTTGATCAAAAGGATGAGAGATGAATTTAGAGAATTTAAGCAAGGGGGATGACATTAGTTGAGTACCGTGAACAATTTTGGTCATTATCTAGATATGCCCCGGATGAGATTGACACTGAAGCCAAGAAGAAGGAGAGATTCTTGAATGGTCTGCATGATGAGATGCAGACAGTCTTAGTCAATATCCCGTTTGCTATTGAAGCATTAGTGGATTCTGCCATTCAGATGAAAGGCAAGATCAACCAAGCCAATGAGAATCGCAAGCGTAGAATGATGAATCAACCAGGAACCCACCATACCCCAAAGTATCGCCCCAACCCGTCTACAGGATTTTCCCCAAAAACAATAGACCCTCGATGAACCGTCCAAACTATCCCAACCGTGGAGGAGGAAACCCAAGGCCTGGAGGAAACCACAACAACAACCCCGGGAACACCAGCTATTTCAATCGTGCATCGCCCAAGTTCAACAACAACAATGCCTCCACCAACACCAATGCTGCCCTAAGAACTGGAAGCAATGATGTGCCTGTTGCAGGAAAGGACAAGTCGCAAGTGACTTGTTATGAATGCGGAACCAAGGGTCACTACTCCAATGAGTGCCCCAAGAAGATTGCAGCAGCCTCCAATGTGAATGCCCCAGCTCAGCAGCAACATCGTGTTCAGCCTAGAAGGAGATTTGCCCCAGGGAATTCGCTCAACCGCAACGGTCGTCTGTTTCTCTTGAATGCTGAAGAAGCCCAAAAAGCGTCAGATGTCGTGCTAGGTATGTTTTCTGTTAACTCAGTACTTGCAAGAGTGTTGTTTGATTAAGGAGCATCGCACTTGTTTGTTACTGAAGAATTTGCATGCACTAGTAAGATTCAACCAACCAAATTGAAACATGTTATGATAGTTCAAATACCCGGTTCAACCACCAAAGTTAGACAAATTTGCAAGGTCGTACCTTTCAGAATCCATGTCTTAGATTTTTATGCGAATCTAATAGTACTCGGAACCAAAGGTTTGGAAATAGTACTAGGAATAGATTGGATGTCGAAACATAAAGGATTAATTGACTGTGCCAAGAAAGTCATAACCATGACCAGCACAGCCGGAATATCGGTAGAGCATGTATCGGAAACCTTGCCCCGTCAATTCAAGTGCAACAAGAGTCTAGCCCAACCAACCATTGACCGAGTCAGAGTAGTCTGTAAATACCCCGGCGTATTTCCAGATGTTTTGCCCGGTATGCCCCCAGATCTGTTAATTTAATTTTGAAAAACACAACCATATGTTTGAAAACGACCAAAAAAATATACAGTTGTTTTTATAATAATATTAACATCTTATATTTTTTTCAGAATATTTCAAAATAGTTGAAAATCTTGACTTATTAGAAATAAGTCTCTCAGGTAGGTATAAACTGTCTGTTTCTAGACATGTGAATTTTTCGACATTCTTAAAATTGCCTCAATTTTGTAGTACATGTTTGTGTAGGAATGGTGTAGCATTGTGCAAGAATAAAACACATTCCTACAACTCATGGCATGTCGATCCGTTTGAACTCGTCCAAATCTGCCCTAAAACCCTAGTTGAAGGCATGCCCGAGCGTGCCATCATTGCCCATGGCAGTGATGCAAGTGCTTGCCATGTCATGGTGAGCCATAGTTCCAAGTTTGAATCCTTTCTTCCAAGTGGGCCGGCAAGAAAATATAATTATTTGCTATGTATAAATTTTTAAATTTAATTTTGAGAAACACAACCATATGTTGGAAAACGACCAAAAAATATACAATTGTTTGTATAATAATATTAACATCTTAGATTTTTTCAGAATATTTCAAAATAGTTTAAAACCTTGACTTATTAGAAATGGGTCTCTCAGGTAGGTATAAACTGTCTATTCCTAGACATGTGATTTTTTTGAAAAAGCAATTCTGTTTGAATTTGTAATAATAAAAATAAAATAAAAGCATATCACGCCACAAGCCCAGCTCAAATTCTACTCTCGTGCCTGCTCCAGGGCTGCATCCAGGGGACAAGTATTTTGCACCGGCCCATCTTAATTTCTACTGGATCCACGAACCCTACGCCTCAATTTCTCCTCCCACCGCCGCCACGTTAACTGCAAGTTAGATTTGTTCTTTACATTGGACGAGATGCAAATTTATTTAGGTTTAGGTGAAATCTGTCTAAATTAAACAAATAGTTCTACTAATTTTGTATCAAACATAACTGTTAGAATATATAACCATATTGTATTTGTATAGATATATGGTTGTATATGTGTAGTCTATGTATAAATGTCCGTATATTATACGGTACGAATCCTAGCCTTGTAAGTCAATATAATGAGCAATACAAGGCACCACAATGTGTGGTTTCCCCTATCTTATATAGTATCAGACGCAAAACCCTAAACCCTAGACCTACGCGGACCCCCTCCTTCCACCGCCGCCGAAGCCACCATCGTGCGCCGCCGCGGCTAGCACCCTAACGCGTCGTCACCGCCCGCGCAACCCTCCGATGTCGCTCTCTGATGGAGATCAGTCCTCCAAGGCCCTCGCTGTGGCCAAGGGGACCAAGGACGCACCTGACGCCGAGAAGGTCGCTGCCGCCGAGAAGGCCGCCACGGCCGAGAAGGCCAAGCTCGCCCTCCTCTCCACCGCCAACGCCTCCGGCTCCTGGTCGAGCGTGGGGTCTTTCTCCCTGACCTCGCTGCATGCACAGGCCGTCGGTCTCTCCTCCATCAAGGGGCACGTCCCCGTCAAGCTCGCGCTTGACACCGGCGTCCATCGTCAGTGGCGCACCTTCTTCCATGCCGCGTGCCGCAAGTATGCCCTACTTTATCACCTCGATGCCGATGCCCCTGCTTCGCCGACCCCGGAGTGGTCTCTCCTCGACGCCACGGTTGACTCATGGCTCTATGGATCTGTCTCGCTCAGTCGTCGATCCCCTCGCCGTCGAGCTATGGACCCGCATCAACGGCCTCTTCAACGACCACAAGATCAATCACCAACTCCACCTCACGCCGAGCTAGGCGATGTCAAGATGGGCGAGATGAGCATGACCGACTATCTTCAGAAGGTCAAGTCACTCTCCGGTGGACTTGCGGATCTTGGTTCCCATGTTGATGATGCTGAGATGGTGATCCACTGCCTCAACAGCCTCTCCGAGCAGTATGAGTCCACCGCCGATCTGATATCCCTCATGCCCGGGATCAGTTTTGCGCAGTGCCGCTCGTTGCTCTCACTTCAGGATATGAAGCGAAAGAATCGCCGCGCCCGCAACACCAACACGACCCTCTTCGCCAACGCTGGCAACCCTGGCAAGAGCACCGACAAGGGCAAGAACAAGAAGAAGAAGAACGCCACCGACGCTGCCAAGGAGGTCGCGCCCCCAGCTGCGTCGACCACCGCCCCTCCTTCTTGGCCGTCCCCGCAGCATCCCTGGAACGGTGCCATCTAGATGTGGCCCTACGGCCAGGGTGCCGTGCTCAGCAGGCAGCAGACCACCTATTCCCCGCCTCCCAGCTACATGCCGAGGCACGCTCAGGCGCCACAGGCGTTCTACGCTCAGAACCCGTACGGCGTCGCCCACGCCCCCTACGCCTACACCTACGGGTATGCGCCCCCGCAACCCGTCCATGGACTCGGTGCCCCGGCATCCCTGACACCTTCGTCGGCCTCGTGGGATCAGGCCGTGCTGATGAACCAGTTCCAGACCATGGGACTGCAAGCACCCAGGGAGTGGGTGATGGACACCGGTGCTTCCTCTCACTTCGCCTCCAATTCGGTATGCTTACCTCCGTGTTTACTTCTTCCTCTCGACGTGCTGCAGTTGATGGTAACGGTTCCACCCTTCCGATCACCGGTACCGGGCACGCACGTCTCCCTATCTCTACTTCCTCTCGTCCTCTTTACCTTAGTAATGCCTTAGTTGCTCCTACCATTGTTAAAAACCTTTTGTCTGTTCATCAGTTCTCTATTGATAATCGTGTCTCTGTCGAATTTGACCCTCTTGGTTTTTCTGTGAAGGACCTTCTAACCAGAACCGAGATTCTTCGCTGCAATAGCTCCGGACCTCTCTACTCCATCTGCCCTTCATCCACCAGCCAGCCATCTGCCTTCCTCGTTGTAGATCCTGCACTTTTTCACTGTTGGCTTGGGCATCCTAGGCGGCCAGTCATGGAGACCTTAGCTCGCTCTTCTATTATTCCTAGGGAAAAGAATAAAAGTAGTTTGTGTCATGTGTGTCAGTTAGGGAAAAGAATAAAAGTAGTTTGTTTCATGCGTGTCAGTTAGGTCGTCATGTTCGTCTTCCTTTTTCTTCTACCAATCGTGTAACCACTACTCCGTTTCATATAATTCACTGTGATTTGTGGACATCTCCTATTGAGAGTATTTATGGCTTTAAGTATTATCTTGTGTGTCTTGATGATTTTACTCAGTATGCATGGGTCTATCCTCTTCGGGATAAATCAGAAGTTTTCTCTCACTTGTCGTCCCTTCATGCTCTTGCACTCACCCAGTTTAGTACGCGCTTGCAGGCTATTCAGTGTGACAACAGTCATGAGTTTGATAATTCCCAACTCCATTCTTTTGCCCAACACCATGGAATTGCACTCCGCTTTTCATGTCCATACACTTGTCAACAGAATGGTAAAGCCGAACATATTATTCGCACTCTCAATGAAATTACTCGCACCCTTCTTGTTCAGGCCAGCATGCTGCCTCGTTTCTAGGTTGAGGCCCTCAACACAGCCGTTTTGTTACACAATCGGCTACCTTCCAAGGCAATTTTGGATCGTGTTCCCTTCCGTGCTTTACTTGGCGTAGATCCTGCTTACGCTGGTCTTAGGGTCTTCGGATGTTTATGCTACCCCAACACCACCGCCGTTGCACCGCACAAACTTGCGCCGCGCTCCGTTCCCTGTGTGTTCCTTGGCTATCCGTCCCGACATCATGGCTATCGCTGCCTTGATCGCTCCACCCAAAAGATCATCATCTCTCGCCATGTTGTGTTTGATGAGTCTACGTTTCCCTTTGCCTCTACTCCGTCTGCACCGTCCCCTACTCCCTCCCTGCACTCGTATGATTTTTTGCAGGAACCTGAGCAGCTGACGTCGTCGACGCCATTCACCGTGCCAAGCACGGCACCACCGACCGCGGGCTTTGTCGCTCCACCCTCGACGCCGCCATGGTCGCCGAGGTCGCGAGCCACGGTGCCACGGGCGCCAGCCGCAACCACGTCATCGACCGCCATGTCGCCACCAGCCGCGTCGAGCCCTGCCCTGAGCCCTGCCGCGGCTGTCTCAGCCTGCTGCGACAGCGGTTCTGGTGATTCTCCTGTCGCGGCAGCCTACCGCGAAAGCGGTTTGGGCAGTTTTCCTACCACGGCAGGAACGGCAGCACCATCGCCCGCTGCATCGCCGGTGGCCCCTGCGCCGCCACCACCACCGCCCCGTCGTCAGCGGGACCCGCCTCCGCCACCGTCTCACTCAATGGTCACTTGTGCTAAACTGGGGATTGTGCAGCCCAAGACGATTTTTGATCTTCATGTTGAGGGATTATCTCCAATACCGAAGACCTATCGTGGTGCTCTCAAGGATCCGAATTGCCACTCTGCCATGGTTGAGGAGTATGTCGCTCCTCTCTGCAACAATACTTGGGACCTCGTTGATCCACCTCGCAATGCTAATATTGTTACATGCAAGTGGATCTATCGTCACAAGATGAAGTCTGATGGTTCCTTAGAACGATACAAAGCTCGTTGGGTGCTTCGAGGATTTACTCAACGCGAAGGTATTGATTTTGATGAAACCTTCAGCCATGTCGTCAAGCCAGCCACTATTCGCACGGTGCTCGCTCTTGCGTTAACAAGTGACTGGTCTATTCATCAGCTTGATGTCAAGAATGCGTTCCTCACTGGCACTCTAACAGAAACTGTTTATGCTCGTCAGCCTTCTGGGTTCACTGATCCGAATTATCCTGATAAGGTCTACCATCTCAACAAATCACTCTATGGTTTGAAGCAGGCGCCTAGAGCATGGTTTCAGCGGTTTGCCTCATTCTTTGCTTCGATTGGTTTCATTGGCTCCAAGTCCGATAGTTCGTTGTTCGTCTATCGGCATGGCGCTGACATGGCCTATCTCCTTCTCTATGTGGATGACATAATCCTTACTGCGTCTTCCTCAACATTGTTGCACACTTTAATTGCTTCTCTTCGTACAGAGTTCAGTATGACAGATATGGGCAATCTTCATTACTTTCTGGGCATCTTTGTGACACATAGCAAGGACAGTCTGTTCCTCTCATAGGAGAAGTATGCATTGGATCTTCTTGACATAGATGGTATGTTACAATTCAAATCCATCTCTACTCCAGTTAATACTGCCTCCAATCTTTCAGCCAAGTCCAGTGATCTTGTTACAAACCCGACCGAGTACCGTAGTTGACGAGGTTCAATCTCGTCAATGCCCATTGTTATGGACTTGGGTTTTGGAGAAGATGGGGATGCTGCAGATCGCGGAACGGTTAACAGACAAGCAACACGGGAACACGAGGTTTACCCAGGTTCAGGCCCCTGGAGGGAAAACCCTACTCCTGCTTATCTGCTCTTGATTACGGCGGAACCTAAGGTTACAGGGGTGCGCAGATGCGATCTAGCGTGAGGTGCATATGAGGTGAGTATTACTCTCCTCGCCGTGCCCTCCTAGACTTTATATAGATAGGCAGGTCCCGGACATAGGTCGAGTCGGTTACAGATTAGGGTTTGTACTTTGAAAATCTATCTATTCTAGTCTTGTTCTCCAAGGATCCAAAGACACCATGGGCTTGGGCCATCTAAAATCTCCACAGGCCGCATATCTTGTCGTGGGACTTCCTTGGGCTAGACTAGGTATGCCAATGTTGTGTACCCATGGGGTATAACCATGTCAGTAGCCCTCGAGTGCTCAGTCGAATCATAGATTCGGCCGAGGACTCTTCAATATTTTGGGTGCTATGTAGTCGAACCTATTTTACAAGGAAAAATGTTTAGTTCATAGGGATTATTGATGCATGTGACTGACTCTCCCGACGGACCAGAGCCAGTTAACTGTCATGGGACAAAACAACACGATCTTCTTCAGACTCGAGTCCCTAGACTCGAATACGAAACGCATGCTGGCGTAATTCTAGTCGTTGAGGTCTCATAGGAGTCGAATCCCAGTGGTTTCAAGTGATGTACCCAATGCGTCTGTTAGGATTTTTCATCGTGTCTGTTGACACGGAAATTTACTGGCAGAGCACAGTCAGGTGTGTTACCAGGCCATCAGATGATATCTGTAGGGCTTATCTTTGTTTCGCGGACACATCATCCGATGTTTTATCACCGTGGAGGTGTTTCGGGTGGCCAAGGAGAATGCTTCTCATTTAGCGTTGGTTTGGGCAAAGTTGCCAAAAAGATTTTGACGTATTTGATCCGAAGGATCACAGTCGAGGAATTTATAGGGTGCGCAGCCAGCGCTCCCTATGGTAGTAGTTCCCGACTGTCTGTTCGAGTCGTAGACTCGAGCAGATATTTTAGTTCAGTTACTTTTATTTTAGGTCCGAAGGACACAAATTTTCGGATGCCAAACCCATCCTTCCTATGGGAGTAGCCTCCGAGTCGTAGTGGAGTCGCAGACTCGACGTAGGACTCAAAGACAATTGCAAGGTGTAATACCTTAATCATGTCTCAGGTGCGCGGCCAGCGCAGGTGCGCGGCCAGCGCTCCTGATAGGAGTAGCCCCTGAGTAGTTGCTCGAATCATAAATTCAAGTAAGTACTTGATTTGTCAGCCGAAGATTTCCAGCCATTGCTAGATTGGTCTTGATGACGTCAGTGGTGACGATTGGTGATCTCAACCGTCTGCGGTGGCAGAGATGACGCGACGGGACGATAGTGGGTCCCACCGCCGGACTTGAAGTTTACTAGTCACGCATAGACGTGGCGAGAATTACGGCGTCTCCTTGGTTTCCGTGCATAGTGGACGGCGTGCTGGCGACGGTTCATTGCTATGCTGACACGTGTAGGGTTGGATCTTGCATGCGCACTAGGGCTTCTGGATCAACGACTCGTGTTCGTCATCTTCGTATTTTAATACCGTGGGTAAATAGTGATTTTATTTTACCCTTTGCCATTTGCTTCTCGCCATTGCCTCCATTTTCACGAGCACAGCCTCTCTCCCCTTGCGCACTAGAAGTTCTCTGCTCATTTCCCTCTTCTTTTCTTCGCGCGGACCGCTTCTTCGATGCCGCACGATGGGCAAGTCGAGGAAGACTTCCACTGGAGCTGGCTCAACCGCAGCCGGTGTCAAGAAGACCGTCGCGACTACCCGCATCACGGACGGCGGGTGGAGGCGCACAGAGGTGCGTGACGTGGATCTGCGCAAGCTGCGCAATGCTGGTTTGATTCTCCAGAACAAGGAGGACGCCAGGCTTCCTGGCGGTGAGGTAATACCCCGCCCACCCGTAGGGTTTCGGATGATTTTTGTTGCCTTTATCCTTCGCGGTCTTTCACTTCCTATCCACGATTTCCTCCGTGGACTCCTTTTCTTCTATGGGATTCAGATACATCATCTGTCTCCCAATTCTCTTCTCCATGTCGCTTGCTTCATAACTGTTTGCGAGTGCTGGCTCGGTATCGAGCCACACTTTGGCCTCTTCCAGAAGCTCTATTTCGTGAAGACACAGTTTGGCACTAGTGGAGTCTATCCGCTTGGCGGCTGTATCATCTTCGTCCGTCCTTTCGTCCAATTTTCTTCTTTTCTATCTGCAAGTCCGTCCAGCAGTGGCGCCGGAAGTGGTTCTACATCCGTGATGTAAGATGGACGGTCAGCAATATGGGCTTGCCCCCTTCGACTCCGAGCAGAAGATCGTCCCGAAGAGATCGTGGAAGAACCACATCTTGGAGGGTGAAGCTACGGAGGTGGAGGGACTCTATCAGCGGGTGGAGGATCTTCAACTGGTGCCAGGCAAGGAGGTCAACGGTGTCAACATCATCCGCACCTTCCTCAAGCGCTGGGTGCAGCCTCTCTAGGCTAGGGCGCACCCAATGTTCCTTTACACCGGCTCCAGCGATCCAACAAGGGTTTCATCTGAAGAGTTGTCTTCGGGTGACCTCGATAGGGCTCTTTGTCCTCTACTGAAGGCCAAGGCCGATGAGGACCTTCTGGGGAAACCGTTGACCCCCCTCTTAGCGCCAATAAAGGGGTTTCTCAGGTGATGCTTGTTCGTGAGCGTAGCTCTTTTACGGGTGTTTGTTGTTTGTTGTTTGTTACTTATCTTGTTTCTCTTTTCTTTTTGATTGCAGCGCCACCAGGTGACGGGGTCTATGCCTCTTCTGCCTGAGAAGTTTAGGGAGGCGCCAGACAATGAGGAGGTGGACTCCGAGTCTGAGCTTCCTCCGGCACAGTGGCCTACCGCGGATGCTCCCGAAGCGAGTGAAGGGAAGACCCGAAAGCGCTCCCGGAGTGAGTCTTCGGATGCGTCTACCCCGCCAACTCCAAGGGGTCCGTCCTTCCACGAGCTCCATTGATACGTCCAAAACGTATCTACTTTCTCGAACACTTTGCTATTGTTTCTCCTCTAAACTTGTGTGATTTGGATACAACTAACACGGACTGACGCTGTTTTCAGCAGAATTACCTTGGTGTCTTGTTTTTGTGCAGAAAATGAACTATCAGGAAAAATCCCGGAAAATATGCCAAAAACTATTTCTCACCAAAAGATCCATGGAGCCATAAGGGGATACAGAGGGGATGCCTGGGGGGCCTAGACCCACCCCAGGCGCGAGCCCACTGACCCCATGCTTGGGGGAGGTTTGCCCACCCCAGGCAGCTCCTCGGCCTCCCTCCGCGCCTATAAGTTGCCTTCTGACCTAAAAACATGTGACACCCCCGGGATCAGGGCTAAACAAATCCCAAACCTCCGTCTGAGATAAGCTTAACCTTGAGCTCAAGAATATCCAGTGAACAAATCGGTAACACGGCAATGACCCTACAACACAAAAATTTATTATAGCAAGCTCATAACTGAGCAGAGAACCAAATTATTACAAATAGAGGTCACTAACCACAAACATCAAACAACGAAAGGCGGATTATGCTATTAAGTATAGCAAACTTAACAAATGGCCTAAGAGGCCTGAAGCATAACGATGACGTCCCAGCCCATAGATACCAGGCTGCCGGCCGGGAACCCCAAGCTACTCGTCGATGTCGATGTAGTACCAAACTGATCTTTAGGGAACACTTACTCTGCCAAAAGTATCAACAAAGCAAGGGTGAGTACAGGGTGTACTCCGCAAGACTTATGGCTGGTGGAGTTGTTTTGCATAAAGCCATCTTTGTTTGTAAAACGAGAGGGAGAAGAAGCTCGTCTAATCTGAGTATTTTAGAAAGGGATGAGAGAGCGACATCTCCGAAATATTGATCATCATCTTTTTATATCCACCAAGTCATCATCATCTGAACCCTATCTAGGATCACCCCCTCGTACCCATGAGGAAGCATCCTTAAGCACACATTGATCTGCCAAGTTTTACGATTAGGTTATAGTTCTCTATAATCTTAGAATCTGGTCACCAAGCGTTCATAACCGCGAACACGGCTTTTCGAAAAGATTTAACCCTGCAGGGGTGTACAACTTTACCCATACGTACTAACCTTCTCTTAATTCCACTATATAAGCCCTCTTCCTTGGAAGGCCGGCAGAGGGTGGTTAGACACGACCTTTACCTTGCTTTCGCCGAGACCATGAGTCACGCAATAAGTATGGTTCTGCCGTAACGGGTCAAATCCCGAAGCCGGTACTTAAAGATGTGAGGCAACATTGGTTCACCAGGGGCTCCATCGAACCCAAGCAACCCCGGCCACGCTTACCTAACTGTTATGAATGCACCAAATTCACCCGGCAAATCTTTCAAAAGATTTTCTATGCATATGTCGAATGGAACGCCGAACTATGTGACTCATGGAATCTACTAGGCAAGTTAGTCACTCGTGAGGTTTTCCAGGCCCTGTATGGTTGTACGCTCGTCTTGGTTCCAAAGGCAGGAACTCAGTTCCTAGTGGTGGCGAGCATGGGACTAGAAAAACCACATCCCACCGTGGCCTCACGTACCTTAGCATGTGTAACTCATATCACCTCTGATATCATCTCATCACGTTCTCCTGTCATACTAGATTCTATGCATCTGATGCATCATCTGGATGGACCAGAACTGACAGCTATGCTTGGCTAAGCAGACACATATATAAGCTCTAGCAGTGCAAACAATCCAAACCTAGTTACTCTAGGAGCAGTGGATCATGTAATATAATCTCAAAGGGAATAATGCAACAGATAGGATATTCTATCTATCGATAAAAGACCATAGTAGAATCGTATGCATCATGGCAGGGATAGAAATGCTTTCGAAATCGTAGGATTGTATCATGGTGGGGCTATGCTTGCCTTTGCCAGTTGATAGCAGATAAGCAGATCTTCGGGAGCCTTGAACTTTACTTGGTTACAATTGGTCAAGTATTGTTCGTCGATCTTCGACGGTGTTGACCTCGGGCTTCGATCTCGATCTCGATACCGTATTCTATCGCGAAGAACCAAACACCAGAAAGAAAGGGAAACAATCAACACATGGCATCGATGCAATGCTCAAGCAAGTATGATGATATGACAAGTTGAATTGTATTGAAAAGTAACCCTAAGGCATGCTCGACCATTTAATCGGGGTTAGGGTAAAAACCCTAACTCGGGGAAACTCCGGAACATATGAGAGGGGTTAGTTTTGTTCTCTAATTAAACTTGTCATTTAAGTTGATTAACAATGCATGATTATATTTTAGAGAGGTAGTTCTCATTTTTCTGAACATTTTGATATATTATTTGTATTTTTCTGAATTACAGATTAAAAGTTATTGAATTTACATATTGAAACAATTTCTGAAATTATTAAACTTTTTCTTACTTTAAATAAATCTGGAAATCCTTTTTACACAGAGGTTGGGCTAGCCACAGACACAGACAGGTGGACCTCTGGCCACCTCAGCAGCCATACACGCGAAAGGGGCTCAGGGGCATTTTTCACCGGGGCAGGGGTTACCCACTCCGACTGACGGGTGGGGCCGAGGCCATGCAAGCACCGCGTGGACGCCACATGGGCGCCACGTCGGCTTGCCGGCCAACGGGCCAGACGGCGGCGAGGATCGGCACAGGAGGTGAGCGAGAATGTGTGTGTGCTTGCATTCGAACCAGCACTTCACGCTAGACCGAATAGGGGCGGCGCCGCTAGCGGGAGGTCGTCGGAGCGACGACGGCGATGAAGGACAACGGAGGCGGCGGCAGGTGGTTAACATGGAGGCAATCCATAGGAAGAGGAAGGAAGCAGGAGGGTGCCTGAGAACAGGAGGCTCACCACGGTTGCAGGGAAGAGGTCAGCGAGGCCGAGCGAGGGCGGACGCGGCCGGAATCAGCGACGGCGGCACCGTCGGAGTCGGGTAATACGGGGTCGTGGGTGACGACTGGGGGCTCGGGGCTTCGATTGCTTTGGTGAGGCGGCACAGTCCAGCACGGCGGAGCTCGCAGGCTCCTCAGCACGGCGAGGGAAGCACGGGAGCGGTGAGGCTCGTCGAAGGCCGGAGTTAGGGTTCGAAGCTTCGGCGTGCGGGAGACTTAGAGTAGGGGAGAGGGGGATATGGGGATAAGGATAGAGGGCATAGCACGGCCGTTCTTATCCTCATGTCCTGGAGCGGCGGCGTTGATCTTGGCGCGCGGCGGCATCAGGTGGCCGGCGGCGAGCCACCGAGCAGGTTCGCGTCACGGGGAGGAAGATGACGTCGAAAGGGTACCGGGCCAGGTGGGCCGGACTGGGCCGCGGGGCGCGGCTGTCTGCTGCACGTGCGGAAGAAAGAAAGAGGGAGAGGATGGGCCGGCTGGGCTATACTGGCTGTTATTTTTATTTGCCAAACTTCTTTTCTTTTTCTGTTTTGTGTATTTCTCTTTGTATTTCATTTTGAAATATTGTTTTAAACATTCCAAAAATACCAGGAGTTTGTAATAAGTATATAAAACATTTGTGGGGCCCTTTTAACAAGTTGGGCTCCAAATATTTTTGTCATTTCAACATTCAAAACTAGTTTGAATGTGTTTCAAAGAGAGGGAAGAAAACTAGGGTTTAGAGTTTGATTTGTTTTCTCCAATGCACAATTTAAATGATGATGCTCATGATGCACACAACTAAACCCTACTATTGATTAAGTAAAACTGGGGTGTTACAAAACAGAGGGGGGTTCGATAGTTTTCCAGAAAAAGTTCCGCTCCGCCGCCACCACCAGAAACCAAGTTTTGGATCCAGAAACTCCGTTCTGGCACCCTGCCGGGACGGGGAATTTGGAGAGGATAATCGCCATCGTCATCACCAATGCATCTCCATCAACCACCGATGTTTCCCTCATCCATGAGTGAGTAATCCCCCGCTGTAGGCTTGGGGATGGTAGGGATTGGATGAGTTCTATCATGTAATCGAATAAGATCTATTAGGGCATAGTGCCTAGTATCTCTATTAGTGCTATTTGACTTTGTTGCAACTTGTTGTGCTTAATGCTTGTCACTAGGGCCCGAGTGCCATGATCTCAGATCTGAACTTATTATTGAATCATTATGATAGTATTGTTTGTGATCTTATCTGCAAGTTGTGTACACATATCATTGTCCGGATCCAAAGGCCCCAAAGTGACAATAATTGGGACAACCGGAGGGGATGGTTGTGGTGTGAGGATCACATGTGTTCATGGAGTGTTAATGCTTTGCTCCGGTGCTCTATTAAAAGGATCACCTTAATTGCCAGTAGTTCCCTAGAGGCCCCGCTGCCACGGGCTGGCTAGACAGAAGATGTTGTGCAAGTTCTCATTGCGAGCACGTATGACTACATTTGGAGCACATGCCTAGGATTGTTTAGTACTTGGATGCTTATTATTATTTATCTGCAATGCCCTAGTTCTTGAAGTTACATGTTTAGACTCGTCCATGCAACACCCGTCCATCCATCCCTATGCCTACCGAACTCAAATCCTACTGCTACCGTTACTGTTACTATTGCTACTGTTTCACTCTTGTTGTTACTGCTGCTGTTGCTTTGCTACAAACTGTTGCTACTGATAAACTTCTGTGAGCAAGAACTATTTCTAGGTGCAGATGAACTGACAACTCATTTGTTAAGGCTTGCAAGTATTCTTTGGATCCCCTTGTGTCGAATCAATAAATTGGGTAATACTACCCGCGAAGACTGTTGCGATCCCCTATACTTGTGGGTCATCAAGACTATTTTCTGGCGCCGTTTGCGGGGAGCATAGCTTTATTTGTAAGTTCTCCTTTCAACATGGGGAAGTCTCGTGATGGAAAGTTCCCTATTTTACCATCCACTACAAGAAGAGGTACAGTCCTAAACACCTCTGTTGCTCTTGATTCACCGTCTGTTATAAGTAAGCTTGTCACACCACCACCCCATGCTCATGCTACACACACTGCTACTACTGTTGAATCTGAAACTGCTTTTGATGCTCATGATGTTACTTCTACTGTGCTTGATGCGAGTGGTTCATTAGGTCCTTTTCTAGATGCTACTATGGCTAGTCTAGAAAATACCGAAACTCCTAGTGAATACACTATTACACTGTTAGCTCACCTGAGTCTAGTGAGAGTTATGATATTAATGATGGTTACATAGAGCTCACTGATGAATTTGTTGAAGAGTGCCGAAACACACATGGTGCTAGTGCTATTAAGATTCTCCTTGCTAGACGTACTATTATGCCTAAGAAGTCCTATGATCCTAAGTTTGCCACCTCTCCTGTAACATCCCTAAAATCATGTTTCAAACTCATGCATATCATCCATGCATCCATGATCATGTAGAGTTCATTTCAAACAAACCAATTCAAAAACAGGAGCATATGAGCTCATTATTTTATGTGATCAGCATTTAAAACAAATTCTACTCTCCAATAAGAGATTGTTGTTCATTGAACCAAACCTTGTTGTCTTATTGCTCTCAGATTGTGTTGCTAGATTGCTAGGATTTAAACCATAGTTTCAAGACAAATATGATTTGAAAACCAATTTCAAAACCTATTTAAACTAGTGCTATGCCACTGCTTATTTTATTTTATTCCAAGTGACCAGGCCAATTCAAAGTGACCACTTGTTTTTGTGTCCAGATTTGTGAGTGTTACACTCTACAAAAATCCTGAAAAGATTTGAATTCAAACAGCTTTTGAAATCATTTGAATTTGATTCCTGAAATTGCAAACAGAAAAAGAAAAGGAGAAAATAATTAGAAAAGGGCCGGCGCCACCTTTCTAGCCCAACAACAGAATCAGCCCACTAAGCCCACCCGGGTTCCCCTTCTCTCTCTCACCCGCAGACACACCCCAGAGTCGCTGACGCAAGGACCCCACCTCCTCTCTCTTTCTCTTGCTGACAACCGCGGCCCACACGACGTCATCGTCTCCACCCAACGACCAGCTCAATCCCCAAATTACGCCGGCCGTTCTCTGTATTGATTCGCGGCGTCAATTGATGATCAATGCCGGAGTAAATCACTCTCACGACCATGCTACTTAAACCCCCTCTGCCCCCTCTCCATTTTCCCCCAGACGCCGAGCACAGAGCGCCCCCAGGCTGCACGTAATCGCTCTTGCACCGCCGCAGATAGAGCCCACTCCGGCGACCAATCCCGGTGAGATCCGTGCGCCCCTTCCTCTCTGGTTCATACGAACAGCTTCGCAACCTCCTTGCGCTCCTACTGACACCTCTAGTTCATCCTATACTGCCCTAGGTCGTCGACTTCATCAAGCACTACAAGTTCCCGACGACGTCTTCAACTCCGGCGACTAAATTTGGTGAGCCCCGTGTTCCCCTTCGTTTCTGACTCACACGAACATGTTCGCCATAGCCTTGCGCACCCCCTGGTACCATTGATTCGTGCTAGGGTGACCAGGAACGTCGCCAACGTCGCCTTCCACCCGAGCCCGACGCTGTCATCAACTCCGACGAGCTCCCACGGCCACTGCAGCAAGCCCCTTGTCAAGCCGTCACCACGTTGAGCTTCAGTACATCGTCGCGAGTCTGGTAAGCGTCTTCGACAATCCCGAACCCCCTGTAGCGCCGCGCCGCCGTAGGCAGAGCACGCCGCCACCAGTTGCCACCGCCAGCGCCGCCCATCCGTGGTCGCTTGATCGATGACCGTTGGATCTAGATCCAGCGCATAGGAATAGATCACTTAACGAAACGGTACGCTTAGATCTGGACTGTGCGCGGTCACTTTAATCCAACGGCATACATCGACCGATCTGTGCGAAGCGGTATAGACCAACCAGAACATGACGCGTGGCTAGGGTTTAGATTTAAAATCAGGATTTGAATATATTGAATGTTCAAACTTGTTTTAATCATAACTTTTGATCCCCACGTCCAAATTTGATGAATTTTATATCAATGGAATCAGGAGAGCAAGCCCTTTCCAAATATGCAATGTGTTTAATGATTTGTTTCTGTTAAAATGGTTTTATTTACAGAAACATGTGTAGGCCTATTTTGTGTATATTAATTATTTGAGAAATGTTTTAGTGTTTAAATAAATGTTGTTTGGCAAATTTTTGAAATTGTTTATGAACCAGTACTGTGCACTTGTCTTGTTGAGTTTAAAAATCATCACATATCATATTGCATGCATCCATATATTTTTGCTTGTATTTATTTTGTATGTGATTTGTTGCAATGATTTTATGTGTAGATTTTGGTGCCAATAGTGATTGTGATTGTGAGGAGTGTAGCTACTCTCCAAACTACCAAGGCAAGTGGTGCTTCATAATATTTTTATCCCTATGTTTTCTACTATGCATTAGAAATATTTTGCTAGTCTTGCATGGTTATATTTTGCTTATATGTTATGCTTGGGAAATCCTAGTTGTTGTAGAATTGCTAGAAATTTCTAAGTTAAGATCCTTATCTATGCCATGCTTAGCCTAGCTAGTAGCAACTAAGGGTGGTGAATTATTCATGCTATGATAAAATATTTCTAAGTCTTTGGACTTGTGTTTTTACTTAATAAAACAACTAAGTGAATGAAACACCTGGGTGGAATGGAAGGAATGGTTTATGTTCAGTGGTTACACAAGGCCCATTTCTATGGTTTACCTTGTGTATATCACTTGTGGAAAGCCACCCAGGAACAAAGGGATTTGAGAGGCCAAATGTTAAGAAGCTTCTAGTGCAGCCACTTGGCAATATGGGCTCTGCCTGGATCACATAGGTTGTTTGTAATGGATCCATGTATGCCATGACTTCTGTGTTTGATTTTCAAAGTTATGCATGTGATGCCTTGTCTTGTGACTTGTCTTAAAATTGTGTTGATTCTAACTTGTTCTATCTTATTAAATAGATGCCTAATGTTTCCATCAACACTGTTGAAGAGTTCCAAGGAACTCGTTTTGTCCCTCGTATTATTGAGCTCACTACTTTGCTCAATCTCCCTCTTCCTACCATCATGGTGCTTCCCCTCACCAAGTTTGAGAGGAAAGACCTTTGGGGCTTCAAGGTCAATCAGCCTAGACGCCAGACTGAGCCTACCACGGAGGCTATCATCTTCAAGCTCATGCACGATGACAAGGAGAGAGGCCTTGAGGTAGTCATGCAAGACTTGATTGGATGTCTGTTAGGGAGACACTCTCGACAGGTTAGAGGTACTCACTTCCACGCCTTCGGTAGACATGATGAGGATGGAGAGGCCATCGACTTCGAGGACACTTCGAGGGAGACAGCAGAGCCGATATGTCTATACCTCTAGGACTTAGAGGTTCTTCTTAGGCACGTGGACACTGATAGGACCAACGTCATGCTCAGCAATGACGAACTCGAGGTGCAGCTTCGTGAGAAGGACAAGCTCTTCGCGGAGCAAGATGAGATAGTCAAGGAGATGGAGGCAAAGTTCGAGAGTCAGGACAGAAAGTTCAAGAGTCAAGAGAAGCGAGTCCAAGATAGGAACAAGAGGATTCGAGACATGACTACAGAACTGGAGGCCAAGGACTTCGAGCTCGAGCATCAGCAGACTGTGATTGAGAGGTTTCGTTCTCAGAAGAGGGCTCTCAAAGCCAAAGTAGAGACCTTGACCACCAATGTCGAGGAATACAAGACCGCTATGGAGAATGCAGATCTTACCTTTGTTGAGGAGGAGGTTGATGCCGAGGAGTAGTGTTGACTACTCATTTATCATTTATTTATCATGCTTTTATTTGAGTCGCAATGACCATCCAACATGTGGATGGCTTGCTATTGGTGTGTTTACTTTGCAAACTTGCTACCTTGTTGTTGAACCTTTATTATTGTGATGCATGTTTGGTGATTGTTTATGTGATGTAATGTGCATGTTAGCATTTATGGGTATCTCATTCTTATCTCTATTGAACAAACCACATATGCCTCCCCGTCATGCCAATCCCAACCCCAACAACAACACACCCCTGAGATGCAGCAAATGATGACAGCTCAGACTCAGCTGATGCAGATGATGACTATGTTCATCCAGAACCAGAACAACAACAACAACAACAACAACTCACCGGGTTTTGACATGCTTACCAGGTTTTTGAGATTGAGGCCAGCAAAGTTCTCAGGAACAACTGATCCTATGGTGGCCAATGATTGGCTACGCTCTGTGAACAAAGCCTTGGTAACTGTTTACTGATGAATAAAAAGTCAGGTTTGCAGCTCACCTGTTGGAAGGACCGGCAGCCACTTGGTGGGATAACTTCCAGATCACCACTCCCATTGCAGATGTGACATGGGCTATCTTTGAAGATGGTTTCCGTACTACTCACATCTCATCCGGAGTGATGAGTTTGAAGAAGAAAGAGTTCCATAATCTGAAGCAGCGCCACCGCAGCGTGGCTGAATATATTGAAGAGTTCAACAATCTGGCGCGTTATGCACCGGATGAAGTTGACACTGATGCTAAGAGAAAGGAAAAGTTCCTTGAAGGGTTGAATGATGAACTGAACCTGCAGCTATCAGTGTCATACGTTCCCACTTATCAGTCTCTTTGTGATAAGGCTGCCATTTTGGAGAACAAAATGAAGCAAGTTGAGAGTAGGAAGAGAAAGCACTCGGACAAGCACAGCTCGGGATCGTCTCACAAACGTTCCCATTGTGATGATACTGGAAGCTCAGGATCCCACAAGCATGGGAAATTCAACAAGCACCACAACCACAACCGTCATCATGACAACAAGGGTCACCGTAGTCATGAAAATGACAAGTACAAGAATCACAAGGGTGGATACAAGAGCCACCACAGTGGTAGTGGAAGTGGCAGTGGAAGCCAGCCTGTCAAGAAGGATATTAGTCAGGTTGAGTGTTTCAAGTGCAAGAAGATGGGACATTATGCAAATGAATTCCCGGAAAAGAAAGTTGAAGGACCTAACAAGCCCAACCCTTTTCAAAAGGGACAAGTGAACCAAATCAATGTGGAGGAATTTATGAGGAGCCTGATGCTGTTGCTGGTAAGTTCAAACTCAATTCTGTTCCAGCATTTGTTCTCTTTGATACTGGTGCATCTCATTCATTCATATCAAGATCATTTGTTGAAAGAAATGAACTACCGATAGAAACTATTGGGTGTCCTATAAAAGTAAGTTCTCCTGGCGGAGAAATGATAGTGAATTCAGGGTGTCATGATCTAGTCATAGAGTTTGGGAAGTATAAGTTTCCCGTTAACTTGATAATCCTAAACTCCCAAGGATTAGATGTCATTTTGGGAATGGACTAGATGACCAAACACAAGGGAGTGATATATTGTGCCAACCATACTGTCTCACTCACAACTCCAGAAAATAAAAGGATCAGATTCAAGACCAATTTTGAAGCAAAAAGGAGTAAGCTAAATTCTCTTAAGGGGGTTAGCATGGACAGTGTGCCAATTGTGAGTGAATATCCGGATGTGTTTCCGGAAGAATTACCGGGAATGCCACCAGATAGAGATGTGGAATTTCTTATTGATTTGCTACCAGGATCTGGACCAATAGCAAAGAGACCGTACAAGATGTCAGTTGATGAACTGAAAGAACTCAAGAAACAACTTGGAGAACAGTTGCAGAAAGGATTTATTAAACCAAGTTCCTCATCTTGGGGAGCACCAGTTTTGTTTGTGGAAAAGAAAGATAGAAGTCAAAGGTTATGCATAGATTACCGTTCACTCAATGAAGTGACTATCAAAAACAAATACCCTTTGCCTAGAATCAATGATTTGTTTGATCAGTTAGAAGGAGCCTGTGTGTTCTCAAAGATTGATCTCCGGTCAGGTTATTTCCAACTCAAGATAAGAGAACAATACATACCTAAGACAGCTTTTACCACAAGGTATGGATTGTATGAGTATACCGTGACGCCATTTGGTTTGACCAATGCACCAGCATACTTCATGAATATGATGAACAAGGTGTTCATGGAATTTCTTGATAAATTTGTTGTCGTTTTCATCGATGACATTTTGATCTACTCCAAGAGTAAGGAAGAGAATGAAGGACATCTACGTTTGATACTTGAGAAGCTTAGAGAGCATAAACTGTATGCCAAATTCAGCAAGTGTGAATTCTGGTTGAATGAAGTTGGATTTCTTGGACACGTTGTGTCAGGAGATGGAGTAGCAGTTGATCCTGCTAAAGTTTCAGCTGTGACTGAATGGGAATCACCTAAGTCAGTAAAAGAAGTTTGTAGTTTCCTTGGCTTGGCAGGATACTACAGAAGATTCATTGAGAATTTCTCCAAGGTGGCAAAACCTATGACAGAATTACTAAAGAAAGACAAGAAATTTGCTTGGTCTGAAGGTTGTGAACTCAGCTTTCAAGAGTTGAAGAAGGGACTTGTGACAGCACCAGTCTTGTGTTTACCAGATTTGGAGAAGGATTTCCAAGTGTATTGTGATGCATCTCATCATGGTTTGGGTGCAATACTTATGCAAGAAGGAAAAGTTGTGGCTTATGCCTCGAGACAACTCAAAACTCATGAAGTGAACTATCCTACTCATGATTTAGAGTTAGCCTCTGTTGTCCATGCACTCAAAACATGGAGACACTATCATTTGGGAAAGCGATGTGAAGTGTTCACAGATCACAAGAGTTTGAAGTATATCTTCACCCAGAAGGAAATTAATATGAGACAAAGAAGATGGCTAGAACTTTTCAAGGACTATGACTTAAGTTTGCAATACCACCCCGGTAAAGCAAATGTTGTAGCGGATGCTCTAAGCCGTAAAGTTTTTGTGAATGGCCTTACTAAGGGAGAATTGCCAGATGATCTGTGTGCCCAATTTAGAGACCTCAGATTGGAGATTGTGCCTGAAGGATATCTCATGTCTTTGGACGTTCAACCCACTTTGTTGGACAAGATTAAAGAAGCCCAGAAGACTGATAAGGAAATTGAAGGGATCAAGGAAAAGACTGGCAAGGGAAAAGCCAAAGGATTCTATGAAGACGAACAAGGTACTTTATGGCATGGGAAACGTATCTGTGTTCCACAAGATCCGGAGCTTCGGAAACTGATTTTACAAGAAGCACACAACTCATCGTATTCCATTCATCCGGGTAACACCAAAATGTACATGGATATGAAGGAAAGATTTTGGTGGAATAATCTCAAGAAGGACATCGTCGAACATATTGCTTTGTGTGATGTATGTAGTAGAGTGAAACGGAACATCAAAAACCAGCAGGTTTGCTTCAACCACTACCTATTCCTGATTGGAAGTGGGACAAGATTGGTATGGATTTCATTACCGGATTGCCAAGGACCCGGTCAGGATATGATTCTATTTGGGTAGTAGTGGATCGCCTAACTAAAGTGGCTCATTTCATACCCGTGAAGACAACCTATACAAGTGCTAAGTTAGCCAAGATCTATATGAGTAGAATTGTATGTCTACATGGAGTACCCAAGAGTATTGTGTCAGATAGAGGAACCCAATTCACTTCTCATTTTTGGAGGCAATTACATGAGTCATTGGGAACGAGGTTGGAATTCAGCACCGCTTTTCATCCTCAGACTGATGGACAGACAGAAAGGACTAATCAGATTCTTGAAGATATGTTGAGGGCATGTGCCCTAGACTATGGAGCCAGTTGGGATGAAAGTCTACCTTACGCGGAATTTTCTTATAAGAACAGCTATCAAGCCAGTATTGAGATGGCACCATTTGAGTTTATCTATGGGAGAAAGTGTACCACCCCATTACTATGGAATGGTGTGGGAGAAAGAAGTCTGTTCGGACCAGAACTAATCAAAGAAGCCAAAGAGAAAGTCAAGTTGGTTAAGGACAGATTGAAGATAGCACAGTCCCGACAGAAAAGCTACGCAGATCCTAAGCGTAGAGAAGTCACCTATGAAGTTGGTGATAGAGCCTATCTTAGAATATCACCACTTCGTGGAGTGAAGAGGTTTGGTGTCAAAGTTAAATTGGCCCCAATATATGTTGGACCATTCAAGATTCTGAGTCGTAAAAGAGAAGTTGCTTATGATATTGAATTGCTGGAGTCTCTGTCAGCTGTTCATAATGTGTTTCATGTGAGTCAGCTTAAGAAATGTCATCCGGAAATGGAAGAGACTTCTTTGAAGGATACCATACCTTTGGAAGAAGTCCAATTGGAAAGTGATCTCACTTATGAAGAGAAACCTATCAAGATTCTTGAGACTGCAGAAAGAGTCACACGGACTAAGACTATCAAGTTCTGCAAAGTTCAATGGAACCATCATTCCGAAGAAGAAGCAACATGGGAAAGAGAAGATGATCTTCGGAAAGACCACCCTCACCTATTTGCTAGCCAATCCGAATCTCGAGGGCGATTCACCTTAAGGGGGTTAGATTTGTAAAATCCCTAAAATCATGTTTCAAACTCATGCATATCATCCATGCATCCATGATCATGTAGAGTTCATTTCAAACAAACCAATTCAAAAACAGGAGCATATGAGCTCATTATTTTATGTGATCAGCATTTAAAACAAATGCTACTCTCCAATGAGAGATTGTTGTTCATTGAACCAAACCTTGTTGTCTTATTGCTCTCAGATTGTGTTGGTAGATTTCTAGGATTTAAGCCAAAGTTTCAAAACAAATATGATTTGAAAACCAATTTCAAAACCTATTTAAACTAGTGCTATGCCACTGCTTATTTTATTTTATTCCAAGTGACCAGGCCAATTCAAAGTGACCACTTGCTTTTGTGTCCAGATTTGTGAGTGTTACACTCTACAAAAATCCTGAAAAGATTTGAATTCAAACAGCTTTTGAAATCATTTGAATTTGATTCCTGAAATTGCAAACAGAAAAAGAAAAGGAGAAAAGAATTAGAAAAGGGCCGGTGCCACCTTTCTAGCCCAACAACAGAATCAGCCCACTAAGCCCACCCGGGTTCCCCTTCTCTCTCTCTCACCCGCAGACACACCCCCAGAGTCGCTGACGCAAGGACCCCACCTCCTCTCTCTTTCTCTCGCTGACAACCGCGGCCCACACGGCGTCATCGTCTCCACCCAACGACCAGCTCAATCCCCAAATTACGCCGGACGTTCTCTGTATTGATTCGCGACGTCAATTCACGATCAATGCCGGAGTAAATCACGCTCGCGACCATGCTACTTAAACCCCCTCTGCCCCCTCTCCATTTTCCCCCAGACCCTGAGCACAGAGCGCCCCCAGGCTGCACGTAATCGCCCTTGCACCGCCGCAGATAGAGCCCACTCCGGCGACCAAACCCGGTGAGCTCCGTGCGCCCCTTCCTCTCTGGTTCATACGAACAGCTTCGCAACCTCCTTGCGCTCCTACTGACACCTCTAGTTCATCCTATACTGCCCCAGGTCATCGACTTCGTCAAGCACTGCAAGTTCCTGACGACGCCTTCGACTCCGGCGACTAAATTCGGTGAGCCCCGTGTTCCCCTTTGTTTCTGACTCACACGAACATGTTCGCCGTAGCCTTGCGCACCCCCTGATACCATTGATTCGTGCTAGGGTGACCAGGAACGTCGCCGTCCACCCGAGCCCGACGTTGTCATCAACTCCGACGAGCTCCCACGGCCACTACAGCGCGCCCCTTGTCAAGCCGTCGCCACGTTGAGCTTCTGTACATCGTCGCGAGTCTGGTAAGCGTCTTCGACAACCCCAGAACCCCCTTTAGCGCCGCACCGCCGTAGGCAGAGCACGCCACCACCAGTTGCCACCGCCAGCGCCGCCCATCCGTGGTCGCTTGATCGATGACCGTTGGATCTAGATCCAGCGCATAGGAATAGATCACTTAATGAAACAGTACGCTTAGATCTAGACCGTGCACGGTCACTTTAATCCAACGGCCTGCATCGACCGATCCGTGCGAAGAGGTATATACCAATCAGAACATGACGCGTGGCTAGGGTTTAGATTTAAAATCAGGATTTGAATCTATTGAATGTTCAAACTAGTTTTAATCATAACTTTTGATCCCCACGTCCAAATTTGATGAATTTTATATCAATGGAATCAGGAGAGCAAGCCCTTTTCAAATATGCAATGTGTTTAATGATTTGTTTCTGTTAAAATGGTTTTATTTACAGAAACATGTGTAGGCCTATTTTGTGTATATTAATTATTTGAGAAATGTTTTAGTGTTTAAATAAATGTTGTTTGGCAAATTTTTGAACTTGTTTATGAACCAGTAATGTGCACTTGTCTTGTTGAGTTTAAAAATCATCACATATCATATTGCATGCATCCATATATTTTTGCTTGTATTTATTTTGTATGTGATTTGTTGCAATGATTTTATGTGTAGATTTTGGTGCCAATAGTGATTGTGATTGTGAGGAGTGTATCTACACTCCAAACTACCAAGGCAAGTGGTGCTTCATAATATTTTTATCCCTATGTTTTCTACTATGCATTAGAAATATTTTGCTAGTCTTGCATGGTTATATTTTGCTTATATGTTATGCTTGGGAAATCCTAGTTGTTGTAGAATTGCTAGAAATTTCTAAGTTAAGATCCTTATCTATGCCATGCTTAGCCTAGCTAGTAGCAACTAAGGGTGGTGAATTATTCATGCCATGATAAAATATTTCTAAGTCTTTGGACTTGTGTTTTTACTTAATAAAACAACTAAGTGAATGAAACACCTGGGTGGAATGGAAGGAATGGTTTATGTTGAGTGGTTACACAAGGCCCATTTCTATGGTTTACCTTGTGTATATCACTTGTGGAAAGCCACCCAGGAACAAAGGGATTTGAGAGGCCAAATGTTAAGAAGCTTCTAGTGCAGCCACTTGGCAATATGGGCTCTGCCTGGATCACATAGGTTGCAATAACTTAGCCATTTGGACAGTTGGTGGTAGTGGGATGATAGGTTGGAACGCGTCCATTTGGTCTAAGGGAAGGCTTCTGAAAGGTCCTGTCTTGGTGAAAATCAAGTCTTGTGGGGAAAGTGCACAACCTCTGTAGATGGAAGAATCTATGTACTTAGCCATGTCCCTGGTATTGGACAATTTGAGCATCAAGACATGGAAGCTATCAAGAATATCCTCATCCCAATTTCTAAGTAAAACTTTTGGTTGAACAAGGGTGAAGGACCCCAATGTCTATTGGTGGTTCCTTGGGAAAAGTTTTTGACAAAGAAAAACTTAGTGATTTCAACTAATAGGCAAAACCTATTTTGAGCAAAGCAAGCCTAAGCTACACTTAGACAAATTGCATATAGTATCTAGTCCACCAAAATTATACTAAGGTATCACTTGCCAATACTATTCCAATGTATTGACCCACTGTGGCTGTAACTTGTGATGTTGCAGTTTACTCTGATGATGATTAGGAGTCATGAGTCTACACTCAACATGTTTGCCTGTGGCACATGAAGATGAAGACTTTTATTTATTTACTTATTTAAACTCTTGTATTAGGCCTGTGGCCTTGGAGATGTAAATACTATGTTTGTCTCTGGAATGACTGTAATAATGACCTTTGTTTCTGTGTACTTCATCTTAAACTGTGGATGCTAGCATTGATCCAGGTACTAGCATTGCAATCACAGGGATCCTTTTCCTTTATAAAGGAGGGATCTTACATCTCCCATAGATATTAAAGATAAAGATTATGATTTGTCTCTTGATTTATCTTATGTAAATATTGTTGAGAAAGAACCTTTTTGTGGGACTGAAAATGACAGTGATGTGGCTCATATCAATGAGCTTTCTACTATGAGTGCTTTGTTCTCTAATGATTTTAAAATGCGCATCATTGCTGAGATGGGAGTAGGGGTCTCCACAAAGATCCTCTCCGGCATTCTCCCTCTCCTCCAAATCCGAGATACGGTGGCGAAGACGGGCAATGATGTGCTCCTTCTTGTCAATCTGACGGCGACGAGACTTGCGATCCTTCGCTAGCATGGCGATGGTCTGATCCTTCATCTTGATGATGGAGGACTTGTGGTTGGAGTAGTCATGACAATTATACAATTCCTGCTGATGATCGTACATCATGAAGCTCAGGTGGTCCCATTGGGTCTTTAACTCGGGGTGGTATGGGGCTTATAGTGGCTGTCCATTAGCATCACGCCTTGGAAAAAACTCAAAGCGGGTACCCTTGATCGGGTTGATACTCTGCCCACATAGACGGGAAAGAGCTTCCTGCATGGCCCTGGCAAGTCCATCTAGCCAGTTGTTCTCTCTTAAGGTGAACTGAATTCCCTCAGAAGTGGGAGTTTCAATCTTTCCTCGAAGACTTGCAATAATTAGCCACTGCAGATCTTCTCCTCCTTGATCATTGAGCTGAGCTCCGAAGAACTCGGGGTGCGAACGCTCCAGAAGTTCCGAAAGCTAGTCCAGATCCCGCTCAAAGATAAGGTCTCCTCCATTCCCCAACTGATAAAACTTGATGTACTTCACGTCCATCTAAAAGAATATAAGATGGGTAAGTTAGTAGAGTGATCAAGTGTGTCAAATTTTATGTATTTTGCAAGAGTTTTTGAGGAACATGAATTTTTATGAAAGAATCAAGGTGATAAGAATGGGAATAAGTTTTTGTAAATATTTGCTTCCATTGGTTTTGAAACTAAGTTTTTGATTCAACGTCCAGTCTAACTAGGGTCTCCTATGGTCAGGATGGCTCTGATACCAACTTGTCAACACCCGGATTTTTAATCACAGATGCCTGTTATGCCATACATCGCAATCCCAGGATTACCATTTTTGCGAGACATAACAGATTTGGATACCACAGTACATCATCCATTACAAACCATATATAAGGTCTTACACAAATAAGGATATCATGATCCAGTTCTTAATACAACTCAAGCAGTGGAAATACGCAATAATAAAGGTAGCATAGGCGAAGCTCCATCTTCGGGGTCACAGGCAATGCTGACGATGGGAGATGATCCTAGTTGTCGTAACCTTCCTGGGGTCCTTCGTCCTGATACTCCTCTTCATAGTCTGGCCACGGGAATAGCCAGGGACAAAGCCATGAGTACTCTTTAAGTACTCGCGAACTAATACTAACAAGTGAAGGGGGTTTTTGTAGTAGGACACTAAGCTCTAGGGTTGTTTTGCAAAAAGCCAGATTTACCTCTACTAAGTTTAGAAACTAAGAAAGCTAGTTGAATTTTATAACACCTAAGTGGGAACTTGTATTTCATATCACAACGTTGTTGTGGTAAAGTCAAAATCTCAATTCATTTCACAAGTCACTTTGAAAACATCTGACGGGGGAACAGTATGGCCACTCCAACTGTCCATAACCGCGGACGCGGCTATTCGAATAGTTTGACACTCTGCAGAGATTGTACACTTTCACCACAACATTCGATACATCCGTCAGGAACAAATCCTGAATTCACCATACTCAGTATGCGGATAATCAATCCTAACCTTTCAATTACAGGCCCTAGTATAAGCACCTCTCCTGTGAGTTTGGTCTCCCAACCATGACCAACTGTTATCTTGGGTACTGCACAGGTGGACAATCTTCACAAGGTAGCCTCAGCTCAAACCTTGGCCATGAGGGAACCAATACTAAGGTATATAAGTTTCCAGTCAAGCCCTACCCAATTCTCGGGTATTGTGGTTGTACGGTAAAATTGGAATGGTATCGCATCCAGACAACCATCAGTTTTATAAAGGGCTAAGGCTCATGCCTCAACATTTTCATCATCCAAATCATCTAGTGTTCGGAAACACATGTCAAAACATCTCAATAGAATGATCCATCATTCCAAGGTTTTCATAACCATTTTTCCACCAAATATTCCCATCTAAAGTTGATCAAGTTTTATGCTTAGCACTAGCATCTACAAGTGGGGGTAAGTACTAATGAGGGATGGTAAACTAGTGGAGTTTAACTAGGTTCATTCTCATACCTTAGGATGACATAAAGATTTTCTAGCTTAGGCCAAATTTTATGCTCTTTATGCAACCTTCAATTATCTTACTAGTATCTACAATTTACTCAAGTAAACTCTAAGTAAGAGCTTTGATAAAGAAATAAGGTAGCAAGCTTGTAAGTAAAACTAGGATTGGGTATCATCAAATGTTTCTAACCAAGCATGCTTAGTGCATTGCATAGGTTATTTAACTCTCATAATTGCAAGTGTTAGATTGCTCAATCAACTAGTAGTATTAGGCTTGCACAAGTATCAGTAGAAGCTTGCTAAATTGCAAGTGTTAGCTTGCCTTGTGCAGAGCAGTGGTTGAAGTTCTCCTCGGCTTCTTCTTCGTAGTATCCTCCTTCCTCCTCGTATCCTTGGTCGGTACTAGCGTCTATGAATAAATACGAGGTACAAAATCACCAAACAATACTTAACTACTTTCAATCATCACACACAAGGGTTCTATAGATGATCTAGCATCATCACTAATATTACAAGATTATTTCTTTTATGTTTAGAAAAGTAATTTCTACTCATTGAAAAACTACTTAAGATTTAATATTCTCCAAACCAAATATGAGATCATGTTGACACATGTCATCACCACATATTTCAGTACATGGGAATGTGATTTAAAGTGGTGTCACAATTTAATAAGATTTAACCTTTTATTTTAATTAAATAAAGTGACTAGAAATGCCTATGTGGCATTCTTTTATTACTTAAACATTATTTCTGTAAGTAAACCCATATGTTTTATATATTCTGAAAGGTATGATCAAATGTGATTTTTGAGAGTTGGAATCAACTGAAAATCTATTATGGTTTCAATTTGAAAAATGTTTGAATGCAGAAAAGCTTCTGCCTTGTTATTTTTACCAAGGTTGCTCTATAGATTCAAATGATTTGAATACAACGGGCTTGGATTAAGCATTTCAATATACTTCTAACAAAATTGGTTTCATTCAATTTGGTTCACCGAATCAAGTTGGGTTGATTTTTGAACTGGGTACAGAACTAGGTTTGAAATAAAATGGAAAAAGTTAAATTCAAACGACTGGGCTGCGCGGGAACTGCTAATGGGCCGGCCCAGTGTCACTCCGCGGCGTGAGGCGCAACTGATAGGGGGGGTCTATTGGTCAGTGACTCTTTAAACGCGAAACGGTACGGGGCAATCTCATCCGCATGATCTAAGTCTAATCGAACGGCTGCTACTCATCGTCCACGTCGGGCGGCGCCGGCGAGACAGAAACCTAACGCGGCAGGCAGGGGGGTCGTCGGGGGCTCACCGGGGCTCAGGCGAGGGTCGGCGATGCGGGCGAACGACGAAGTCGATGACGGTGAACCTCCTGGTACCGGTAGCTCCTCCTGGGGTGGACAAAATCAACGGCGCCCTTCTTCTCCAGAGGCGGCCTGCTCCAGCGCAATTCCGGTGATGCGCTGCTCGACTTGCTCCAGGAATGGGGTGGAACGATCAGTGAGGTGAGCGGAGTGAGATGGTGTGCTCAATTCGGCTGGGGGTCGTCTCCTTTTATAGGCTCGACGGTGAGACCGAACGGGATGGGCAGACGACGGTGGCGACACGGCTACAGGCAGCTAGGGGCATGGCCGAGGGTGGCGATCGTTCGGTGGTCTCCTGGCGATGCTCTAGGGTTTTAATGCGCGTGTAGGGGCGGTGGAAAATGGTCGGGAACGCTCGATGCTCTGCGAGGCAGAGGCGGCGTATTCGACGGCGAGCGGTGGCTACGGGGCACGGGCGGTGAAATGAGCATGTCTAGCGGTCTCCTGGGACGGTGGGGAGCATGCTGGCGGCAGGCGAGGGCTCGATGTGGTCGGGTTGTGTGGGAACGGTGCGTGCTCTGCGGTGCACGTCGGCATGGTCGACAGGGGCACGGGCGCGGCGTTCCTGGCGGTTCTGGTCGGGGTCTTCGAGCTCGGGCTGGTCGAGAGGAGGCGGTGAGACACGGGCTACCTCCCAGACAAGGTTGGCACGGCTAGTTCTTCCTCTAGCCTTCTGTCCACACTGGGCTGACATGGGTGCTCTCGGCCTGTTCACCATTGATGATATTGGCAAGCTTATAGTGGGGCTAGAGCTTAGTTAAGTTTTCTAGATGATCTATTGAGGCTAGTGTAACCAGAGAGGGAACAAGGTTGGCTCAAATCACTGCTCCAAATAGTGTTTTGATTTTGCTTGATTTGCATCTGCAAGGTGTTTGATTTAATGGCCGCATGAATTCAAGTTTTGAATTTTGAAAAGATTTTTGGTGGGTGTGCTAGGCATGTGCTGGTGAGTCTGTATATGCATTGGTTTTGAAAGTTGAGCTTGTTTGAGTGGTTTTTGAAAAAGTGGGATCTTCCCATATGAAATAGATTCAATTTTAAACTGTCATTTAAACTATGCATTTAAATGTTTTTGGATGATCACAAGGTGGGCCTTGATACTTTGTTATGAGTACTATCAAGGGGTGCAAAGATACAAACAAGTTTCTATTAAGTTCTGAAAGTTAGAGATAGCCAAAGTAGGCATGGGAGTTAAATTGGCCAAAGTGACCATTCACTTCATTTGTTTGTTTTGATTTATTTGTCTTTGGGAAAAGTTTGGGGATTGTTTAGATGATGTTTATTTCACCTAAGAATAATTTTACAAGCAAAGAAACACATAATCATGGCAATTCAAAAGAATCCAAATTTTAATGCACACTCATATGAATGCTTTCATATTTTAATTGGAAAAGTTTTTGTCAACCCTAATTTTGATGATTAGATTTTGATGATTCTAGTTTAATATTTTTGGGATGTTACAAACCTTCCCCCCTTAAACAAAATCTCGTCTCAAGATTTGAAAAAGGACGAAAAGATTACCTAGGATTTGAAGAGATCGGGAAACTCCGTCCTGGTGTGATCTTCGCGCTCCCAGGTAGCTTCCTTTTCTGTGTGGTTGCTCCACTGAATCTTGAGAAACTTGATGCTTCGGGTTCTGGTAGTTCTGAAAGATTCTTCCAAAATACGGATGGGTACTTCGGGATAGGTCAGGTCATCGTTGATTTATATGGTCCGGTGATCAATATTCTTGAACACTTCAGTCTTCTCCGGGACTTCGAGACACTTGAGAAGTAATGAGATGTGGAACACATTGTGCACGGCTGACATCTCTTCGGGTAGTTCCAATTGATATGACACTTCTCCTCGACGGTTCAGGATTTTGAAGGGTCCGATATATCTGGGGGGCTAACTTTCCTTTTAGCTGGAAACGCTGCATTCCCTTCAAGGGCGACACTTTCAGATATACAAAATCTCCTATGTTGAAGGCGAGGTCTCGACGTCTCTTATCGGCGTAACTCTTCTGTCTGAACTGGGCGGTCTTGAGGTGCTCACGAATCTTGTGAACCTTCTCCTCTGATTTTCGTAGGATATCGGGTTCGAAAATCTGACTCTCTCCTGCTTCCGACCAGTTCAAAGGGGTGCGACACTTTCTTCCGTACATAAATTCAAATGGGTCCATTTGCAAACTAGCTTGATAACTATTGTTGTACGAAAAATCTGCGAACGGCAGACAGTCTTCCCACTTAGATCCATATTCTAACACACATGCTCTCAGCATATCTTCGAGTAATTTATTTACTCGCTCCGTTTGTCCATCGGTCTAAGGGTGATAAGCGGTGCTGAAATCTAGGCGGGTTCCTAAACCTTCTTTGACTTTCTTCCAGAATCTTGAGGTAAACTGAGTTCCTCGATCCGATACGATGTTCTTAGGGACTCCATGCAAACTGACGATTCTAGCGAGGTATAACTCCGCTAGCTTCGAACTCTGATATGTGGTCTTGACGGGTAAGAAATGGGCGAATTTTGACAATCTGTCCACTATGACCCAAATAGAGTCATTTCCCCTACTAGAAGTAGGCAATCCGGTGATAAAGTCCATTCCAACGGAATCCCATTTCCATTCCGGAATCTGTAATGGTTGCAACAATCCAGCGGGTCTTTGATGTCCTGCCTTGACTCGCTAACATATATCACACTTGGCGATATAGCTTCCGATTTCTCTCTTCATCTTATGCCACCAAAATTGCTCCTTCAAATCTTGATACATCTTCGTTCCTCCGGGGTGGATAGAATAAAGAGTATCATCTTTCAAAATAACTTCCTTCAACACAAAATCTGCTGGTACACAAAGGCGTCCTTTGTACCACAAAACTCCTTCTTCGTCTTCGGTGAATCTGGGTACTTTTCCTGTACCGATACGACGCTTTATTCCATCGATACTAGCATTTCCTTTCTGCGCCTCTTTGATCTGGCTGATCAAAGTGGGTTGAAGTTCTATGCTAGCCAAAAATCCTTCACTCACTAATTCCATTCGAAAATCTTCCATCTCTTTGTCCAAGCTTGGTTGCTCCTCCAAAATCATGGAGTTCAAGCGGCACGGCAATCTGCTAAGGGCATCTGCCACCACTTTGGCTTTACCGGGGTGATACTGAATGTCCAGGTCGTAATCCTTGATTAGCTCAATCCATCTTCTTTGTCTCATATTCAGCTCCTTCTGAGTGAATATATACTTCAGGCTCTTGTGATCCGAGTAAATCTCACAACGATTTCCCATCAGGTAATGCCTCCATGTCTTCAGGGCTAGAACTACGGCTGCGAGTTCGAGGTCATGGGTTGGGTAATTTTGCTCATGTTGTTTCAGTTGTCGAGACAGATAAGATATAACTTTGCCTTCTTGCATTAGCACACATCCGAGACCGATCTTGGATGCGTCACAATACACGTCAAAGGGCTTCGTGATATCCGGCATGATTAAGATTGGGGCTGAGATCAATCTCCTCTTGAGTTCTTGAAAACTCAGTTCACATTTGTCGGTCCATTCAAACTTCTTGTCCTTCTTCAGCAATTGAGTCATGGGTCTGGCGATACTCGAGAATCCTTCTATGAACTTGAGGTAATATCCCGCCAATCTGAGAAATGCACGAACTTGGGTTTGGGTGGTTGGGGCTTGCCAATCTTCGACATCTTTCACCTTTGCAGGGTCAACGGCAATTCCTCCGGCTGATACAATGTGGCCGAGGAATCCTACCTCCTGTAACCAGAATTCACATTTGCTAAACTTGGCATACAACTGATGCTCTCTAAGGATTCCAAGAATGGTCCTTAGGTGTAGTTCATGTTCTTCTTCCGATTTGGAATAAATCGGAATGTCGTCGATGAAAACAACGACAAACTTATCCAGGAAGTCCATAAAAATCTTATTCATGAGATTCATGAAATAAGCGTGGGCATTGGTTAATCCAAAAGACATGACAGTATACTTGTATAATCCATATCTGGTGGTAAAGGCAGTCTTTGGAATATCCTCTGCACGAATCTTGAGTTGATGATAGCCAGTTCTAAGATCAATCTTAGAAAACAATTCGGCACCGGTCAACTGATCAAACAAATCTTCTATCTTGGGCAATGGGTACTTGTTCTTGATGGTGACATCATTCAACTTCCGATAATCCGTACACAAACGGTTACCTCCATCCTTCTTGTCCACAAACAAGACAGGTGATCTCCATGGTGACGCACTTGGTTGAATCAATCCAATTTCCAACATGGAATCCAGTTGCTTCTTCAGTTCTGCTAGTTTCGACGGGTTCATACTATAGGGTCTCTGGGCTATGGGTCCTGTTCCAGGGATTAGTTCAATCATAAACTCGATATCCCGATCTGGGGGCATACCGGGCAAAACATCTGGAAATACATCGGGGTATTCGCAGACTATCTGGACTTGGTCAATGGTAGGTTGGGATATACTCTTGTTGCACTTGAATTGGCGAGGTAAGGTTTCATATATATGCTCCACTGATATTCCAGCGGTACTGGTCATGGTTATGGCTTTCTTGGCACAGTCAATCAATCCTTTATGTTTGGACATCCAATCCATTCCTAGTACTACTTCCAAACCTTTAGTTCTGAGTACTATCAGATTAGCATAAAACTATGCCATGGATTCGGATAGGGACGGCTTTACAAATTTGCCTAGCCTTGGTGGTTGAACCGGGGATTTGAACAATCATAACATGCTTCAGTTTTGTTGGTTGAATCTTACTAGTGCAGGCAAATTCTTCGATGACAAATGAATGTGATGCACCTGAATCAAACAACACTCTTGCAAGTACTGAATTAACAGAAAACATACCCAGCACGACGTCTAGCGCTTCCTGAGCTTCTCCAGCATGCATGAGAAAAAGACGGCCGTTGCGGTTGAGTGAATTCCCTGGGGCAAACCTTCTTCCAGGCTGAACACGACGCTGCTGCTGAGCTGGGGCATTGGTATTGGGGGCTACGGCATTCTTCTTGTTGGGTCACTTCTTGGAGTAGAGACCCTTATTTCCACAGTCATAACAAGTCACTTGCGACTTGTCCTTTGCTGCAACAGGCACATCATTGCTTCCAGTCCTCGAGGCAGTATTGGTGTTGGCGGTAGCATTGTTGTTGTTGAACTTGGGTGGTGCATGGTTGAAATTGTTAGGGTTGCTGGGGTTGTTGTGATTTCCTCCGGGCCTTGGGTTTCCACGGTTGGGATAGGTCGAACGGTTCATCGGGGGTCTGTTGGTTCTTGGGACAAATCCTGGAGATGGGTTAGGGCGATACTTTGGGGTCTGATGGGTTCCTGGCTGATGCATCATGCGACGCTTGCGGTTCTCATTGGCCTGGTTGATATTTCCTTCCAACTAGATTGCAGAGTCGACAAGGGCTTCAATATCCACAAAAGGGATATTGACTAACACCGTCTGCATCTCATCATGCAGACCATTGAAGAATCTTTCTTTCTTCTTGGCTTCCGTGTCGATCTCATCCAGGGAATACCTAGCCAATGACAATAATTTGTCACGGTATTCCACTACAGTCATCCGTCCTTGCTTCAGTTCACTGAACTCATCTCATTCTCTTGATCAAACCCGGTGGCACATGGGTTCTGCTGAACTTGACCTTGAATTCCTCCCAGGTCATCATTTGTCCTCCGGTCATTGAATGAACGTTGTTCCACCATGCTCTGGCATCTCCGACTAGATAGTGGGTGGCGAACAAAACTTTCTCGTTAGCTTCCACTCCGGCGACTTCTAGGTTGTTTTCCATGGTTTGCAGCCAATCGTCGGCGTCTAGGGGCTCTTCTGACTTAGTGAAAACAGGTGGGTTGGTGTTCTAGAAATTCTTAAGCTTAGATCCATGGTTGTCCTGATTTCCGTGGCCTTGATTGTTGTGGGCTAGCTGGGCTATCTGTTGAAGGGTGGATAGGTTGGATTGACGTTCGGCTCTTTCAGCTTCGTGGTCAGAAACCAACATTTGCAGGATCTGCAACATCGGGTCCGGGGATGAACCACTTCATCCGCGAGGCATCTGAAGATTGAGATAGATCATGAGAAAAGAGGGGAATTTCTAAGGTTCAGGGACTTTGAAAAGTTTTTAAAGTTTCACTCTGATTTTTTTAGCAACTTGCTTTTCATTCATTCATTCATTCATAGCACACGATACAAACACACACCACAAAGCAAGAAAAGCAGATGGTTTTAAGAACCATTCTGGAAACTACGATACCGTGGGACCGAATACTACTCACTATGCTAGTGCTCAAGTGCTACTACTCCTCGGAGTCGGTGTAGTCTTCATCCTCATCGTCATCGATGAAGGCGAAATCATCCTCATCGGTGAAGAAGTCCATAGCCTGATCCTCCAGAAAATCATCATCGCTGAGATAGGAGTAGGGGTCTCCACGAAGATCCTCTCCGGCATTCTCCCTTTCCTCCAACTGCATGTCTCTCTCATGGATGGTCTCCTCCAAATATGAGATACGGTGGCAAAGACGGGCAATGATGCGCTCCTTCTTGTCGATCTGACGAGGGCGAGACTTGCGATCCTTCGCTAGCATGGCGATGGTCTGATCCTTTGTCTTGATGATGGCGGACTTGTGGTTAGAGTAGTCATGGCAATTATCCAATTCCTGCTGACGATCGTACATCATGAAGCTAAGGTGGTCCAAGTGGGTCTTCTGCTCAGGGTGGTATGGGGCTTCTAGTGGCTGTCCATTAGCATCACGCCTTGGACAAAACTCAAAGCGGGTACCCTTGATCTGGTTGATACTCTGCCCACACAGACGGGCAAGAGCTTCCTGCATGGCCCTGGCAAGTCCATCTAGCCAGTCGTTCTCTCCTAAGGTGAACTGAATTCCCTCGGCAGTGGGAGGTTCAATCTTTCCTCGGAGACTTGCAACAATTAGCCACTTCAGATCTTATCCTCCTTGATCATTGAGCTGAGCTCCGAAGAACTCGGGGTGCGGACGCTCCAGAAGTTCCGAAAGCTAGTCCAGATCCCGCTCAAAGATAAGGTCTCCTCCATTCCCCAACTGATAAAACTTGTTGTACTTCACGTCCATCTAAAAGAATATAAGATGGGTAAGTTAGTAGAGTGATCAAGTGTGTCAAATTTTATGTATTTTGCAAGAGTTTTTGAGGAACATGAATTTTTATGAAAGAATCAAGGTGATAAGAATGGAAATAAGTTTTTGTAAATATTTGCTTCCTTTGGTTTTGAAACTAAGTTTTTGATTCAACGTCCAGTCTAACTAGGGTCTCCTATGGTCAGGATGGCTCTGATACCAACTTGTCAACACCCGGATTTTTAATCACAGATGCCTGTTATGCCATACATCGCAATCCCAGGATTACCATTTTTGCGAGACATAACAGATTTGGATACCACAGTACATCATCCATTACAAACCATATATAAGGTCTTACACAAATAAGGATATCATGATCCAGTTCTTAATACAACTCAAGCAGCGGAAATACGCAATAATAAAGGTAGCATAGGCGAAGCTCCATCTTCAGGGTCACAGGCAATGCTGACGATGGGAGATGATCCTAGTTGTCGTAACCTTCCTGGGGTCCTTCGTCCTGATACTCCTCTTCATAGTCTGGCCACGGGAATAGCTAGGGACAAAGCCATGAGTACTCTTTAAGTACTCGCAAACTAATACTAACAAGTGAAGGGGGTTTTTGTAGTAGGACACTAAGCTCTAGGGTTGTTTTGCAAAAAGCCAGATTTACCTCTACTAAGTTTAGAAACTAAGAAAGCTAGTTGAAGTTTTATAACACCTAAGTGGGAACTTGTATTTCATATCACAACTCTGTTGTGGTAAAGTCAAAATCTCAATTCATTTCACAAGTCACTTTGAAAACATCTGACGGGGGAACAGTATGGCCACTCCAACTTTCCATAACCGCGGACGCGGCTATTCGAATAGTTTGACACTCTGCAGAGATTGTACACTTTCACCACAACATTCGATACATCCGTCAGGAACAAATCCTGAATTCACCATACTCAGTATGCGGATAATCAATCCTGACCTTTCAATTACACGCCCTAGTATAAGCACCTCTCCTGTGAGTTTGGCCTCCCAACCATGACCAACTGTTATCTTGGGTACTGCACAGGTGGACAATCTTCACAAGGTAGCCTCAGCTCAAACCTTGGCCGTGAGGGAACCAATACTAAGGTATATAAGTTTCCAGTTAATCCCTACCCAATTCTCGGGTATTGTGGTTGTACGGTAAAATTGGAATGGTATCGCATCCAGACAACCATCAGTTTTATAAAGGGCTAAGGCTCATGCCTCAACATTTTCATCATCCAAATCATCTGGTGTTCGGAAACACATGTCAAAACATCTCAATAGAATGATCCATCATTCCAAGGTTTTCATAACCATTTTTCCACCAAATATTCCCATCTAATGTTGATCAAGTTTTATGCTTAGCACTAGAATCTACAAGTGGGGGTAAGTACTAATGAGGGATGGTAAACTAGTGCAGTTTAACTAGGTTCATTCTCATACCTTAGCATCACATAAAGATTTTCTAGCTTAGGCCAAATTTTATGCTCTTTATGCAACCTTCAATTATCTTACTAGTATCTACAATTTACTCAAGTAAACTCTAAGTAAGAGCTTTGATAAAGAAATAAGGTAGCAAGCTTGTAAGTAAAACTAGGATTGGGTATCATCAAATGTGTCTAACCAAGCATGCTTAGTGCATTGCAAGGTTATTTAACTCTTATAATTGCAAGTGTTAGCTTTCTCAATCAACTAGTAGTATTAGGCTTGCACAAGTATCAGTAGAAGCTTGCTAAATTGCAAGTGTTAGCTTGCCTTGTGCAGAGCAGTGGTTGAAGTTCTCCTCGGCTTCTTCTTCGTAGTATCCTCCTTCCTCCTCGTATCCTTGGTCGGTACTAGCGTCTATGAATAAATACGAGGTACACAATCACCAAACAATACTGAACTACTTGCAATCATCACACACAAGGGTTCTATTGATGATCTAGCATCATCACTAATATTACAAGATTATTTATTTTATTTTTAGAAACGTAATTTCTACTCATTGAAAAACTACTTAAGATTTAATATTCTCCAAACCAAATATGGGATCATGTTGACACATGTCATCACCACATATTTCAGTACATGGGAATGTGATTTAAAGTGGTGTCACAATTTAATAAGATTTAACATTTTATTTCAATTAAATAAAGTGACTAGAAGTGCCTATGTGGCATTCTTTTATTACTTGAACATTATTTTTGTAGGTAAACCCATATGTTTTTATATATTCTGAAAGGTATGATCAAATGTGATTTTTGAGAGTTGGAATCAACTCAAAAGCTATTATGGTTTAAATTTGAAAAATGTTTGAATGCAGAAAAGCTTCTTCCTTGTTATTTTTACCAAGTTTGCTCTATAGATTCAAATGATTTGAATCCAACGGGCTTGGATTAAGCATTTCAATATATTTCTAACAAAATTGGTTTCATTCAATTTGGTTCACTGAATCGAGTTGGGTTGATTTTTGAAACTAGGTACAGAACTAGGTTTGAAATAAAATGGAAAAAATTAAATTCAAACGACTGGGCTGCGCGGGAACTGCTAATGGGCCGGCCCAGTGTCACTCCGCGGTGCGGGGCGCAACTGACAGGGGGGGTCTACTGGTCAGTGACTCTTTAAATGCGAAGCGGTACGGGGCAATCTCATCCGCACGATCTAAGTCTAATCGAACGACTGCTACTCATCGTCCACGTCGGGCGGCACCGGCGAGATAGAAACCTAAAGCGGCAAGTGGGGGTTGTCAGGGGCTCACCGGGGCTCAGGCGAGGGTCGGCGATGCGGGCGATTGACGAAGTCGACGACGGCGAACCTCCTGGTACCGGCAGCTCCTCCTGGGTGGACGAAATCAACAGCGCCCTTCTTCTCCAGAGGCGGCCTACTCCGGCGCAATTCCGGCGATGTGCTGCTCGACTTGCTCCGAGAATGGGGTGGAACGATCAGTGAGGTGAGGGGAGTGAGATGGTGTGCTCAATTCGGCTGGGGGTCGTCTCCTTTTATAGGCTCGACGGTGAGACCGAACGGGATGGGCAGACGATGGTGGCGACACGGCTACGGGCAGCTAGGGGCATGGCCGAGGGTGGCGATCGTTCGGTGGTCTCCTGGCGATGCTCTAGGGTTTTAATGCGCGTGTAGGGGCGGTGGCAAATGGTCGGGAACGCTCGATGCTCTGCGAGGCAGAGGCGGCGTCTTCGACGGCGAGCGGTGGCTATGGGGCACGGGCGGTGAAATGGGCATGTATGGCGGTCTCCTGGGACGGTGGGGAGCATGCTTGCGGGCGGAGAGGGCTCGAGGTGGTCGGGTTGCGTGGGAACGGTGCGTGCTCTACGGTGCACGTCGGCATGGTCTACAGCGGCACGGGCGCGGCGTTCCTGGCGGTTCTGGTCGGGGTCTTTGAGCTAGGGCTGGTCGAAAGGGGGCGGTGAGACACGGGCTACCTCCCAGACAAGGTTGGCATGACTAGTTCTTCCTCTAGCCTGCTGTCCACACTGGAGTGACATGGGTGCTCTCGGCCTATTCACCATTGATGATATTGGCAAGCTTACAGTGGGGCTAGATCTTAGTTAAGTTTTCTAGATGATCTACTGAGGCTAGTGTAACCAGAGAGGGAACAAGGTTGGCTCAAATCACTGCTCCAAATAGTGTTTTGATTTTGTTTGATTTGCATATGCAAGGTGTTTGGTGAAATGGCCGCATGAATTCAAGTTTTGAACTTTGAAAAGATTTTTGGTGGGTGTGCTAGGCATGTGCTGGTGAGTTTGTAGATGCTTGGGTTTTGAAAGTTGAGCTTGTTTGAGTGGTTTTTGAAAAAGTGGGATCTTCCCATATGAAATAGATTCAATTTTAAACTGTCATTTAAACTATGCATTTAAATGTTTTTGGATGATCACAAGGTGGGCCTTGATACTTTGTTATGAGTACTATCAAGGGGTGCAAAGGTCCAAACAAGTTTCTGTTAAGTTCTGAAAGTTAGAGATAGCCAAAGTAGGCATGGGAGTTAAATTTGCCAAAGTGACCATTCACTTAATTTGTTTGTTTTGATTTATTTGTCTTTGGGAAAAGTTTGGGGATTGTTTAGATGATGTTTATTTCACCTAAGAATAATTTTACAAGCAAAGAAACACATAATCATGGCAATTCAAAAGAATCCAAATTTTAATGCATACTCATATGAATGCTTTCATATTTTAATTGGAAAAGTTTTTGTTAACCCTAATTTTGATGATTAGAGTTTGATGATTCTAGTTTAATATTTTTGGGATGTTACATGAAGGAAGCTAAAAAGTGTCTAAAGGATAAAGGTATTAGATCTGAAGATGTGAAGAATCTACCTCCTATAGAAGAATTATGTAAGCCAATTCCCCACTCATCTACTATTTGAGGTACAGTCTCTCCAACACTTTGATAAAGGTGATATTCCTTATGGTAAGCCTCCTGATCAATGTTTAGAGGAACTTGACATTTTTATTGTTAAACAATGTCATTTTAATAAACAAGTTCATAATAATTTATTGGAAAACTCTAGAGCTATCCATGAGTTGAAAGATATTGTGGAAAGAACTTCTAATGATATTAAAATGATTTCTAAACACTTTCAAATGGTTCATACTCAACTTGATCAACTTGCTAAGGTACAAAAGGATATGCTAGTTAATGCTTCAGGAAATAAACATGCTTATGGAATTAGAACTAGGAGTGGTGCAGCTACTCAAGATCCTTTATATCCTGAAGGACATCCTAAAAGAATAGAGCAGGATTCCCAACAAGGTGAGGATTGTGGTAGTCCTCGTAAGAGGAACAAAAAAGGAACATAAGAAAGTTGAGGAACCACTTGAACCTGCTGTAGATCCTAATAGTATATCTGTCTCTGATGCTGAAACTGAGAGTGGTAATATTGATGAGTCTCCTAATAAGGAGGAAGCTGAGGAAGAACCTGAGAAACACACTAAGAACACTAGGTACACAAAGGAAGATTTTATTGCTAATAAACATGGTAAAGAGAGAGAACCTTGGGTGCAGAAAACTATGCTTTTCCAGGTAAGAAACCCAAGTCAAAGAAGGAAGAACACTACAGCAAGTTTTGTGAGTGGATGAAGCCTTTATTTATGCAAATTTCTTTGATTGATACTATTAAATTTCCTCATTATTCAAAGTATATGAAAGATATTGTCTCTAATAAAAGGAAGATTCCTAATGAGGAGATTTCTAATCTACTTGCTAATTACTCCTTCAATGGTAAGGTTCCAAAGAAACTTGGTGATCCAGGTATACCAACTATTCCTTGCTCCATTAAGAATAATTATGTTAGAACTGCTTTATGTGATTTGGGAGCTGGAGTTAGTGTTATGCCTTTTTCTCTCTATAAGAGACTCCAGTTAGAAAAGTTGATACCAACTAATATATCTTTGCAAATGGCTGATAAGTCAACTACTATTCCTGTTGGTATATGTGAGGATGTTCCTATTCAAGTTGCTCATAATTGCATGGTCTTAACTGATTTTGTTGTGCTTGAAATGCCTGAAGATGATAATATGTCTATTATTCTTGGGAGACCTTTTCTTAATACTGCAGGTGCTGTCATCAATTGTAATCAAGGAAAAGTAACATTCAATATTAATGACAAAGAGAACACTGTCTATTTCCCCAAGAAGGTTGTTAGAAGATATTGCCTGAATTCTATTGAAAATATTGAAGGCATCAAGGTTGGAGAAATATATTGTCCCATTCCACAAGAAAATATTGAAACTATTATGATTGGGACCATTGCTATCAAGTACTCCCTCCGTTCGGAAATAACTGTCGCGACGGTAATTATGCAAAAATCCCCCCCGCTATTTCTGCCTCATGCTCCTCCGTCCACGACCCAGTGCCGTCCCCGACCCCGTCTCGTCCTCCCCGTCCCCGACCCTGTCTCATCCTCCCCATCCCCGACCGCTTCTCCTCCAATCTGCCCTGCCCGACTGCTTATCCTCGTCACCGCCGTCAATGCCCCCTATCTCGTTGCCGCCGTCCATGCCCCCTATCTCCTCGCTGCCGTCCCATACCAAGTGCTAGCTTAGAGAACTGCCATCCTCGTCCCATGATTCCCTCGAAAAAGGTCGATTTTTTTCAACGGGAGGAGAAATTCCGGCCAGATCCAGTGGCCTTAACGATGGATCCGGTGACACGGCTTCCCCTCCTGAATTCCCCGTGGAACTTGCTTGCCCGTGTTGCCAGGGGCAGCAGCTGTACGCGGGCGAGGATGTGGTAGCCACCAAGAAACGACGGCGGAGACACGACCGGCGGAGGGACGTCGCCTGCTACATGTAGCTCCAGGTATCTTCTGAGTTTCTGATACTATTTCTGATGGTATAGACCGACGGAGGATGTTTTCTGAATTTAGATTTTTTTTTCAGTTACATCAAAGACAGCTTGCTCTCGATATGTTTGGATGCTTTCCATGGGACGCCATCTACTCCATTGTTGTTCATAGTACAAGGTACTACTAGCAGGTCACAGTTTCAATCAATAAAAAAGGGAACACACTGACACGCCATTGCTGTTCCTTGCCCGTACATCACTAGACGTACAGCTAGATCTATCTTGAGTATTTTCCTTAGAGTTTGGATGGATATAATCATGTCACGTCCACACACACAACACACACACAATAAGGTCTACTGATTGGTTTGATCCTTGTAGGAATCCCATTCTCAATCGTTCTTGCTCTTGTACTGCTAGTACTTCTTGTACTGCTAGTGTAAAATTGTTCTTGCTCTTATACCGCTAGTACTTCTTGTACTGCTAGTGTAAAATTGTTCTTGATTCTGTACTAATTCACCTAGTTCTTGCTGGAGTAGTATTGTTCATGTATCCCTGCTACTACTGGAGTATCGCTTCTCCTATAAGGGCTTGGGTTTGTGCAACTAGCTGAGCGTCACAAGATAGACAATTAGGCAGTGTTCCTTCTCTTTGCAATCCTTCTTTATTCATGTGGGTGTGTTTGTAGCCATTGCCTCCTTCTTCTTTCATAGTCTGTATCATAACGTCCTGGAGTGTCAAAAAGCTTCGAGCTAGCTTGTTGACGTCGTAGTTCTCGTATTCTTGCTCCACAGCTACAATCAGCTCCTTGATGTTTTGAGGTGCTCTGTCATGGGTGAGGGTCTGAATAGACCTAAAGAAGCACAAGTCTAACACGTTCATATCTGGGCTATTCGGAGGTTGCTGGATCAGCTGAATGTCCAGGTCAGTCTGTTCTACGGCATGTCGAAAAGCCTCGTCATCAGCCAAAACATGGGGTTTAGCATTATCTTGTTGAATAAAAATGGTTCTTCCTTGATCTTCATCGGGCCACACTTCCTGGATAGCAGGAATCACTTTCTCGCACAAATATTCTCTCATGACATCTCGGGTAACTATCATTGATTTCAGTTCGAGAGTCCCCCTTTCTCTGTATTTACTCTTTCTAACAGCCGGGATCTCTTTGACAAAAGCCCACGTGCCAATCTTGCCATTGAATGTGACAACCCCATCTTCACCATACCTTGGTTTGGCCACAGCCGTGAAAAACATCACCTTCCCAATGCTATCCTTATGTTGCACGGCACGCAAGGGGTCAGCTTCTTCTTTGTGTAGATAGTAGGTGTTCTTCTTGCATGTCATGTTAAACCATTTCTCGTCGATGTGGACCATGTTGTCCATTTCCTTAAAGATAGGCAAGGGAGATGTCAACCGGTTCTCATCGAGCATAGAGATGCAGAATTTCAATATCTCAAGCTTGTTAGCTGGCTTCAGAAAAGGCTTCAAGCTGCTAGTGTGGCGCCTCAGCTCACCCCACTTGAACCTCGAGTGTAAGGTTGAGCAGCATACACCCAATGACCTTGCTAGACCTCGAAGCGTCCTCCTTCTGTTCAGCTGGATTGTCATTATCCTCGACAGGCCCAGATCTTTTCTTTTTCGACCACTTCTACCTTTTTTTTTGTTTGAAACGTCAACTTCTTTAACTTTTTTACCTTCTGCAAGCTGTTTTCGTGCGTCTTCCCATATTCTTTCAACTGTTCGTAGACTTGTATCCAATAGGCTTGCAACGAGCACCTTGTCCTCTGTTTGAATCACGCCATCTCTGCTCTTGATTAGTATCAAAGCAAAATAAGCACCAAATCTTTGCTCATCTGTCAGGTTTACTGCAGTTCTTATTGAATGATCAGCACCTGCAAAAAGGAGAAAAAGAAAATTTAGGAACATCCTTGCTCTTGTAAATTAAAATTGCAGTAAATGAAAGTTGTGAAGATCCTTAACATTTGTTCCTGTATAATTATTTGTTTTGTGAAGATTGCTTCATCCACCTGATTGCCTCCCTTCCGTATCATAATTATTTCTTTTATTTGCAAGAATATGTATCATGCAAGTTGTACTAGATCATGCAAGTAGTAGTAGATCATTCAAGTAGTTATTACCTGCTTCTTCCTCATGCATAGCTTCTTGATGAATTGCTTCCTCCTCATGCATAGCTTCTTGATGAATTGCTTCCTCTTCTTGCATAGCTTCTTGATGATTTTCCTCCTCGTGCATAGCTTCTCGATGATTTTCCTCCTCATGCATAGCTTCTTGATGATTTTCCTCCTCATGCATAGCTTCTTGATGATTTTCATATGGTTGTTGTCCTGAATAAATGCTTTAAATGACTAACTAAAATAGTGTAGGTTCTTGTTTATGTTAAGAGAACTCTGTAGTATTGCTAGTAAGTTAATGTGGAATCTGGATTATTAGTAACAGTAGGAGTATTATGAAAGTTATTTTGGAACTTTTGGTACTTTTACTAAACCGTAGCTAGCTACTATTTTCATTTTCAGTGTCTAAGGAACAACAAGAATAAAAACAATTTCTTCAAGTTTTTCCATAATTGTACCTGCATTTTGATCAACTTCTGGTACTTCTTGTATGATGATGTCTTTATCTTGTTCTTCAGGAGTACCTTCTTGTTGAGCTGGAGTATAATTTAGCTCCCCGAGTACCATGCCGTCGATGTGCTGATGATGGTTTCCGGACAGTTGCACTACTGATGATGGGAGCCGGCGAAGGTTACTTCTAATTGTCTGATGGGAGCTGCAGAGGCCAGTGGTCTCCGGGGCCAGTTGCACTACTGATGATGGGAGCCGATGAAGTTTACTTCTGCTTGTCTGATGGGTGCTGCAGAGGCTGGTGGTCTCCGGGGCGGCGCCGGAGGACTGGGACACGAGCGGCGCCAGCGGAGAGCGCACCAGACCAGCCCGACGTGGAGAGAGCGCTGGTAGCGCACGCACCTGACCAACTCGACACGGAGAAGCTGCTGGCAGGACGCGCACCTTACCAGCCCGACATGGAGAGGCTACCGGCGGAGCGCGCACCTTACCAGCCCGACGAGGAGAGGGCGCTAGCAGAGCGCGCACCTTACCAGCCCGACGAGGAGATGGTGTCGGCAGAGCGTGCACCTTATTAGCAGCCCAGTGTGGAGAAGCTGCCGGCAAAGCACACACCTGACCAACCTGACGAGGAGAGGGCGCCGGCATAGTGCGCACCTGACCGGCCCGACGGCGGGAGGGCGCTGGCAGAGCCTCACGCACAGAGGCCGACATGGCTTCAGCACGAAGATGGATGTGCTCGCGTGCTTGCAGGAGCTGACGGGGATGCTGCTGGTGATGGCTCTGCGTGCGTGCGTGCTTGCATGGAGATGGCTGTGGGTGCATGCTTGCCGGAGCTGCCGGAGGCGATGGCTGTGGGTGCGTGCTTGCCGGAGCTACCGGGTATGCTGCAGGTGATGGTTGTGCGTACGTGCGTGCTTGCAGGGAGCCGGAGATGGTGGTGCTGACCATGAGGCAAAGATCGATCGGAACTACTAGACCTGGGATGTGATCGATTGGAGCTGCCAGACCTGGGATCGATCGGGAGCAGCCAGACCTCGGATCGATCGGGAGCTGCCGGACCTGGGATCGATCGGAGCTTCCGGATCTAGAGATTGATTGATCAGTTCAAATTTGAATTGTGGAGTGCGCTGTGTTTCTTTTAATTCTATGGGGTTTTATGTAAAATGGACTTAGTTAAAACATATTCTCCCCTGCGACAGTTATTTCTGAACGGAGGGAGTATGAGGTAACATAATCACCTTGTGGAATGCAAAGTTTTGTTTCATATAAGATTGTTTTGGTAACAACACTTGATTAACCTTGTTAATAAAAGGATTTTAATGAACAAAATAATGTTTCCACTGTGGTTATACTTGCTTTCTTTTTCCCTTATCCTTCCTAGCCTTTGCTTTAGATTTAGTTTTGCTAGTTGTTTTCTTGTTTAAGTTTCTTAGAGCTCATGTAGTTTTGCTTTTCGTTTGCTTTTGCTTCTTCTGAAAAAACTATTTCTGCGGGAAAATCAATTTTCATACCCTAAAAATTGGCCAAAAATAAAGTTTCCCGAAAAATCCCAGAAAATTCAAAATAATTTTTTCCTTGAAAAAAGGGGCAGAGTGGCACCTGAGATGACCCAGGGGGCCACCCCTAGGCCCCACACCCATGGTAGGCGCGGCCTACCTAGAGGTGGCGCCTAGAAGGGGGTCTGGCCCACCTGGGCCCCTCCAGGCTGCCTCCTTAAAGCCACCTTATTTCTCTCTCCCGAAAAACACCTAAAAACTTGCTCAAGCTTGAGTTCATTTTGTTCTTGCTCACGATTTTCGATCTCCTTGTTCAGCCCATCTCAAGTGCTGATTTTTGGAGGGTTTGTTCCTTGGTATGTGCCTCCTCCACTTGTCCAATTAGATTTGTGATTGCTAGATTGTATCTTGAGTATTTTGCTACTGTAGGTGACAGGTTGTTTAAGCTTGCATGCTTGTTCTATGTTTAGAAACTTTGTTTTGATGCATGTGTAGTCCTCTAGCAAGTTCCTATAGTAGTTGCTCATCATTTATCAACTTAGAAATCACTTGGTTTGATGGTTGTTTAAAATTTCAGCAAAGGGAAGTCATGGACCACCACACCTTTGGTGACATATTTGAGAGTGATGCACCTAGAAGGGCAAGGCTCCCAAGGTCATCGACCAGCTCTAGATCCTCATACAATGAGGATCTCATCACTCCAGGGTTTGGTGATGAGGGAGATGAAGGGGATGTTGTTGGAGATATGCCCTAGAGGCAATAATAAATGTAGTTATTATTATATCTTTGTGTTTATGATAAATGTTTACATTCATGCTATAATAGTATTAACAAGGAAACATTAATACTTGTGTGATTTGTAAACTTAATTTGAAGTCCCTAGTATAGCCTCTATACTTCACTAGCTTGTTGGTTGATAAATGATTGTGGTTTCCCTATCATGAACATTGAGATGTTATCAACAACAAGATCATATCATTAGGAGAATGATATGGTGGACATACTCCTATAGATAAGCGTAGCATAAAGATCAAGTCATTTCAATAGTTCAATTGCTATATGATTTCTGATACATAGTAACCTAATTCCTTCGACCATGAGATCATGCATATCACCTTTACCGGATGGATGCTTTTATGACATCAAACACCACACCGTAACTGGGTGGCTATAAAGGTGGCATTGAGTGTTCGGAAAGTATTGGTTGAGACACATGGATCAAGAGTGGGATTTGTCCATCCATATGACGGATAGATATTCTCTGGGCCCTCTCGGTGAAATGTCATCCAATTAGCTTGCAAGCATGTGACTGGCTCACAAGGGATCACATATCACGGGAACGAGAAAAGAGTACTTATCAGTAACGAGGTTGAACTAGGTATGCAGAGATACCGACGATCATAACCTCGGATAAGTAACATATCGTAAGACAAAGGGAAATTGGTATCGTATGTAAGTGGTTCATTCGATCGCAAAGTAATCGTAGAAGTATGTGGGAGCCATATGAATTTCCAGATTCCTCTATTGGTTATTGTTCGGAGAAGTGTCTCGATCATGTCCGCATAATTCACGAACCGTAGGGAGACACACTTAAGGATTCGACGTTGTTTTGAGTAGTTATGGTATTATGAGAAAGAGACCGAATGTTGTTCGGAGTCTCGGATGGGATCCGGGATATCACGAGGTGATCCGGAATGGTCCGGAGAATAAGATTCATATAAGGAAAGTCCCGTTTCGGAGTTCGGAAATGATTCCGGTGAATGTTCTAGAAGGTTCCGGAATGTCCGGCACTCCGGGAGGGGGGAGGGGTACATGAATGTGTCATTACATATTGGAATGATTGCATCATGTACTAAGTGTTCTTGCTGTTCCAAATAAAGGATTAAATTGAATCCTAAAACAGAAAAGTCAAATGTCCAGTTTGAAAGTCAAACGGCTAAAACAAGAAACTGTGGGAAACAAGCAAGAGGAGTTGGGAACCGACTTGGGGGAGGAGTCTCCTCCCCAAGCCGGCGCGCCAACCAAGGCCGACTTGGGGAGGGACTCCCCTCCCCTTGGCCGCACCCTCCACCCATAAAAGGAGGGGCAGGGCCTCCTCCTCTAGACACAAGTTCCTATCCTCTAATCTCCGGTTTAGAGCCGTTTTGGTTTAGAGCTTATAATTGCCCTAGCCTTCGGTTTAGAGCCTTCTAATTGGTGTGTCTAATCCCTAGACCACTAATAGCCCTCTCTCATACTCCACCATACTCGCTCCGGCTTAAGGCGAAGCCCTGCGGGATCTCCCCTCTACTTCCGGTACCACGCCGTTGTGCTGCCGGAATCACGAGGAGAGTGCTACAACCTCCGCTGCCTGCTGGAACAAGGGAGAGGAAGGTCTTCGTCGAGTACCGTACGTGTGACCGACTGCGGGAGCGCTGCAGGAACGCAGCGCCGGAAGGATCGTCTACACGATCTTGAGATCGGGAAGAGTACGACTACATCACCCACGAGAATCCGCTCTCGTTAAACACTTTGGAATCTTCGAGGGTAAGTTATTCCATCGACTCGTTGCTACAATCTAGTAGATAGATCTTGGATTGTTTGTTTGTATGCGATAGAAAATTTTTGTTTTCCATGCTACGAACCCCTACAGTGGTATCAGAGCCGTGTCTATATGTAGATCTGTTGCACGAGTAGAACACAATGGTCATTGTGGGCGTTGATGCTTTTATTGTCGATTACTTCTTGTGTACTTTGCATCTTGCGGTATGTTGGGATGAAGCGGCCCGGGCTAACCTTACATGACATCGTTCATGAGACTTGCTCCACGCTTGACATGCAACTTGTATTGCATAAGTGGCTTTGCGGGTGCCTGTTTCTCCTAGCATAGTTAAGATCCAATTTACAACGGGTGATCAACAATGCTAGTATCAATGTTGTGGTTCTTGCTCGTAAGTTAGAACGACACTTATTGAAATCCCCAAACCACGTAAAATATGCAAAGAAAGTAGAGGCGTCTAACTTTGTTTTGCAGGGGTGTGCAGTGATGTGATATGGCCATGATTGTGATTATATTTGATGTATGCAATGTTCCTTATTGTAAGTTGGCAACCGGCAGGAGCCATATGGTTGTCTTTAATTTATGTTAAGACCCGCGTGTCTATTCAAAGTAGTTGTAATAGTTGAAGCCGGTGGACGACAACCATGGAGAAGCGTCATTGACCTTGATGCAATGTCGGTGATGATGGAGATCATGTTCGTGCTTGAAGATGGAGATCGGAAGCACAAAGAAGAAAGGCCATATCATATCACATATATATTGAATTGCATGTGATGTTAATCCTTTATGCATCTTGTATTGCTTAGTAGACGACGGTAGCATTATAAGATGATCCCTCATGCACATCAATTTCAAGTCATAAAGTGTTCACCCTTAGTTAGCACCGTTGCTAAAGCTTGTTGTTTCGAAGCACCACGTGATGATCGGGTGTGTTAGATTCTGCAAGTGTATACAACGTGAGCAAGCCAGATTTGCTCATGCGGAAACTAAGGTTTGATCTTGACGAGCCTAGCATGTACAGACATGGTCTCGGAACACGGATCACCGAAAGGTAAAGCATGAATCATATAGTAGATATGATGAACATGTCGATTGTTCGCCATTGAAACTATGTCAACTCTCATGATGATCGGTGTTGATGTAGTGGATTTGGTTCGTGTGATCACTAAAACAATGTGAGGGATATTGTTTTGAGTGGGAGTTCACCTAGTTTAATTTCATTATTAATTTGAACTCAATTTGTCATAAACTTAGTCTAAACTATTGCAAATATGTTGTAGATCAATGGCAGCCCCTACCATCAATTTTAATGCGTTCCTAGAGAAAGAAAAGTTGAAAAACAATGGAAGCAACTTCGCGGATTGGTTCCGCAATTTGAGGATTGTCCTCACAGCTGGTAATTTGACCTATGTGCTGGATGCACCGCTGGGTGACCCACCTGCAGATGATGCTCCCGATGAAGTAAAGAATGTTTACCTCGCTCGGAAGAATCAGTACTCCATAGTTCAGTGTGCTATCTTGTATGGTTTAGAATTGGAGCTTCAGAAAAGGTTTGAGGATTCAGACCCATATGATATTGCCGAGGATCTCAAATTGATTTTTGAGACTCATGCGGCAATTGAAAGCTATGAGGCTTCTGAAAAGTTCTTTAACTGCAAGATGGAAGAGGGCAGCTCCGTCAGTGAGCATGTGCTTAAGATGTCTGGGCACGCAAACAAACTTCAAAGCTTGGGTATAGTGATTCCTAATGCTTTGGGGATTTACCGTGTCCTCCAATCACTACCACCAAGTTACAAGAACTTTGTGATGAACTACAACATGCAGAACATGAACAAGACGTTGCCAGAACTCTTTGCCATGTTGAAATCTGCAGAAGTGGAGATCAAGAAAGAGCACCAAGTGTTGTTGGTCAATAAGACCACCAAATTCAAGAAAGGCAAGTCTAAGCAAAAGGGACACTTCAAGAAGGATGGTAAGAAAGTTACCACACCGTCGAAGAAGACCAAGGCTGGACCTAAGCCTGATACTGAGTGCTTTTACTGCAAGGGAGAAGGTCACTGGAAGCGGAATTGCCCAAAGTACTTGGCGGATTTGAAGAACGGCAACATCAAGAAGAAAGGTATATCTGATATACATGTTATTGATGTGTATCTCACTAGTACTCGTAGTAGTGCCTGGGTATTTGATACTGGTTCGGTTGCTCATATTTGTAACTCGAAACAGGTGCTGCAGAATAAACGGAAGCTAGCGAAGAACGAGGTGACGATGCGCGTGGGAAACGGATCAAAGGTTGATGTGATCGCGGTCGGCACGCTACCCCTTCATCTACCATCGGGATTAGTTTTATACTTAAATAATTGTTATTTGGTGCCTGCGTTGAGCATGAACATTATATCGGGATCTTGTTTATTGCGAGACGGTTACTTATTTAAGTCCGAGAATAATGGTTGTTCGATTTATATGAGTAATATGTTTTATGCACATGCACCTTTGATAGATGGTCTATTCTTATTGAATCTCGATAGTGGAAATACACATATCAACAACATTGAGGCTAAACGTTTGAAATCAAGCGATAATTCGACCTATATGTGGCACTGTTGTCTTGGTCACATTGGAGTGAAGCGTATGAAGAAACTCCATTCCGATGGACTTCTTGAATCACTTGATTTCGAATCACTTGAAGGATGCGAAGCATGTCTGATGGGAAAAATGACTAAGACTCCATTTTCTGGGATGATGGAGCGAGCTACGGACTTATTGGAAATCATACATACCGATGTGTGTGGTCCAATGAGTGTAGCATCACGCGGTGGTTATCGTTATGTTCTTACCTTCACGGATGACTTGAGTAGATATGGGTATATCTATTTCATGAAACATAAGTCCGAAACTTTCGAGAAGTTTAAGGAGTTTCAAAGTGAGGTAGAGAATCAACGTAACAAGAAGATTAAATTTCTACGTTCTGATCGTGGGGGTGAGTATCTAAGTTACGAGTTTGGCGAGCATTTGAAGAAATGCGGAATACTTTCACAATTGACCCAGCCGGGAACACCACAGCGTAATGGTGTGTCCGAACTTCGTAATCGAACTCTCTTAGATATGGTTCGTTCTATGATGTCACTTACAGATTTACCGCTATCATTTTGGGGTTATGCATTAGAAACAGCCGCATTCACTTTAAATAGGGCACCGTCTAAATCCGTTGAAACGACACCGTATGAATTATGGTTTGGGAAGAAACCTAAATTGTCGTTCCTTAAAGTTTGGGGATGCGAAGCCTATGTAAAGAAGTTACAGCCGGACAAGCTAGAACCCAAAGCGGAAAAATGCGTCTTCATAGGATACCCAAAGGAAACTATTGGGTATACCTTCTATCATAGATCCGAAGGCAAAACCTTCGTTGCCAAGAATGGATCCTTTCTAGAGAAGGAATTTCTCTCGAAAGAAGTGACTGGAAGGAAAGTAGAACTCGACGAGGTTGTCGAACCTTCTCTCGAAATTGCGAGTAGCGCAGCACCGGAAGAAGTTCCTGTGGTGCCTGCACCAATAAGAGAGGGAGCTAATGATGGTGATCATGAAACTTTGGTTGAAGTTGCTACAGAGCCTCAAAGGTCAACGAGAACTCGTACCACTCCAGATTGGTATGATCCCGTTATGAGTGTCATGTTGGTGGACAACACCGATGACCCCGAGACATATGAGGAAGCGATGATGAGCCCAGATTCCAATAAATGGCAAGAAGCCATGAAATCCGAGATTGGATCCATGTACGAAAACCAAGTATGGACTTTGGTGGACTTACCGGATGGCCAAAAGGCTGTCGAGAACAAATGGATTTTCAAGAAGAAAACAGATGCTGATGGTAATGTTACTGTCTATAAAGCTCGACTTGTCGCAAAAGGGTTTCGACAAATTCAAGGAGTTGACTACGATGAGACTTTCTCACCTGTAGCGAAGCTAAAGTCTGTGAGGATTATGTTAGCAATCGCTGCATATTATGATTATGAGATATGGCAGATGGATGTCAAAACAGCATTCCTCAATGGAGATATTGATGAAGAGTTGTATATGATGCAACCCAAAGGTTTTGTCGATCCTAAAGATGCTAACAAGGTATGCAAACTTCAACGGTCCATCTATGGATTGAAGCAAGCATCCCGAAGTTGGAATCAACGTTTTGATAAGGTAATCAAAAGTTTTGGTTTTATACAAACTTATGGAGAAGCTTGTATTTACAAGAAAGTGAGTGGGAGCTCTGTAGCATTCTTAATACTATATGTGGATGACATATTGTTGATTGGGAATGATGTAGACCTTCTTAATAGTGTCAAGGAATATTTGAATAATAGTTTTTCAATGAAGGATCTTGGCGAAGCAGCTTACATATTAGGCATAAAGATTTACAGAGATAGATCGAAACGCCAAATATCATTGTCACAGAGTACATATTTGGAAAAAGTTCTAAAGAGGTTTGGAATGGAAGAAAGCAAGAAAGGGTTCTTGCCCATGTTGCCCAATACGATCTTGAGTAAAACTCAAAGTCCGACATCGGCAGAAGATAGAGAAAGGATGAGTAAGACTCCCTATGCATCAGCCATAGGATCTCTAATGTATGCCATGCTATGTACTAGACCCGACATCGCATATGCTATTAGTTTAACTAGCAGATATCAATGTGATCCAGGAGTGGATCATTGGACAGCGGTCAAAAACATCCTTAAGTACTTGAGAAGAACTAAGGATATGGTTCTTTCTTATGGAGGTGATGAACAGCTCGTTGTTAATGGTTACACCGATGCTAGTTGGAACACCGATACGGATGATTCTAAATCACAATCTGGATACGTATTTATTTTGAATGGTGCAGCAGTTAGCTGGAGGAGTGCAAAGCAAAGCGTTGTGGCGAGATCTTCAACTGAATCGGAATACATGGCTGCTTCGGAGGCTTCACAAGAAGCGATATGGATGAAAGAGTTCATTACAGAGCTAGGTGTGGTTCCTAGTGCGCTGGACCCAATGTCTATCTACTGTGATAACATGGGCGCCATAGCCAATGCGCAAGAACCAAGGTCACACAAGAAGCTGAAGCATATCAAGCTACGTTTTCACGCTATTCGAGAACATATCCAGGATGGGGATATAAAGATTTGCAAAGTACACACAGATCTGAATGTGGCGGATCCGTTGACTAAACCTCTCCCGAGGGCAAAACATGACCAACACCAAACTTCCATGGGTGTTCGGTATATTACCATGTAATCTAGATTAGATGACTCTAGTGCAAGTGGGAGACTGTTGGAGATATGCCCTAGAGGCAATAATAAATGTAGTTATTATTATATCTTTGTGTTTATGATAAATGTTTACATTCATGCTATAATAGTATTAACAAGGAACATTAATACTTGTGTGATTTGTAAACTTAATTTGAAGTCCCTAGTATAGCCTCTATACTTCACTAGCTTGTTGGTTGATAAATGATTGTGGTTTACCTATCATGAACATTGAGATGTTATCAACAACAAGATCATATCATTAGGAGAATGATATGGTGGACATACTCCTATAGATAAGCGTAGCATAAAGATCAAGTCATTTCAATAGTTCAATTGCTATATGCTTTCTGATACATAGTAACCTAATTCCTTCGACCATGAGATCATGCATATCACCTTTACCGGATGGATGCTTTTATGACATCAAACACCACACCGTAACTGGGTGGCTATAAAGGTGGCATTGAGTGTTCGGAAAGTATTGGTTGAGACACATGGATCAAGAGTGGGATTTGTCCATCCATATGACGGATAGATATTCTCTGGGCCCTCTCGGTGAAATGTCATCCAATTAGCTTGCAAGCATGTGACTGGCTCACAAGGGATCACATATCACGGGAACGAGAAAAGAGTACTTATCAGTAACGAGGTTGAACTAGGTATGCAGAGATACCGACGATCATAACCTCGGATAAGTAACATATCGTAAGACAAAGGGAAATTGGTATCGTATGTAAGTGGTTCATTCGATCGCAAAGTAATCGTAGAAGTATGTGGGAGCCATATGAATTTCCAGATTCCTCTATTGGTTATTGTTCGGAGAAGTGTCTCGATCATGTCCGCATAATTCACGAACCGTAGGGAGACACACTTAAGGATTCGACGTTGTTTTGAGTAGTTATGGTATTATGAGAAAGAGACCGAATGTTGTTCGGAGTCTCGGATGGGATCCGGGATATCACGAGGTGATCCGGAATGGTCCGGAGAATAAGATTCATATAAGGAAAGTCCCGTTTCGGAGTTCGGAAATGATTCCGGTGAATGTTCTAGAAGGTTCCGGAATGTCCGGCACTCCGGGAGGGGGGAGGGGTACATGAATGTGTCATTACATATTGGAATGATTGCATCATGTACTAAGTGTTCTTGCTGTTCCAAATAAAGGATTAAATTGAATCCTAAAACAGAAAAGTCAAATGTCCAGTTTGAAAGTCAAACGGCTAAAACAAGAAACTGTGGGAAACAAGCAAGAGGAGTTGGGAACCGACTTGGGGGAGGAGTCTCCTCCCCAAGCCGGCGCGCCAACCAAGGCCGACTTGGGGAGGGACTCCCCTCCCCTTGGCCGCACCCTCCACCCATAAAAGGAGGGGCAGGGCCTCCTCCTCTAGACACAAGTTCCTATCCTCTAATCTCCGGTTTAGAGCCGTTTTGGTTTAGAGCTTCTAATTGCCCTAGCCTTCGGTTTAGAGCCTTCTAATTGGTGTGTCTAATCCCTAGACCACTAATATCCCTCTCTCATACTCCACCATACTCGCTCCGGCTTAAGGCGAAGCCCTGCGGGATCTCCCCTCTACTTCCGGTACCACGCCGTTGTGCTGCCGGAATCACGAGGAGAGTGCTACAACCTCCGCTGCCTGCTGGAACAAGGGAGAGGAAGGTCTTCGTCGAGTACCGTACGTGTGACCGACTGCGGGAGCGCTGCCGGAACGCAGCGCCGGAAGGATCGTCTACACGATCTTGAGATCGGGAAGAGTACGACTACATCACCCACGAGAATCCGCTCTCGTTAAACACTTTGGAATCTTCGAGGGTAAGTTATTCCATCGACTCGTTGCTACAATCTAGTAGATAGATCTTGGCTTGTTTGTTTGTATGCGATAGAAAAATTTTGTTTTCCATGCTACGAACCCCTACAGATGCTCACCCCTCCACCTTTCCTTGTCAAACTTTCTGGAGAGATGCTGGGATTCTTAATGATTTCATGGCTTTGATTGAGAAGGCTGGTCTAACAAGTTTCATGCAGGATGAGAGTGCACAATATGCTTCACTTACTAAAACATTTGTGGAGAGTTTCTCCTTCACCAATAGTTTGTTCAATCTTTCTGTGTGTTTCAGACTTTATGGCAGGGCTCATTCTATGTCTTTGAAGAAATTTTGCAAGGCCCTGGTACTTGGTACAAATGGGTCATCAAAGAAGATTACAGCTCTTCCCGCTGATTTGTTGGAACTATACCGAGGAATAACCAATGATGATGACCGCAGAGCTCAACGAGGGAAGATAAAGAACATTCAACTTCCAGCCATCAGGTACTTCACCTACTATCTTACCACTAGTGTTCTTGGTAGGGAGAACACTAGTAATATATCCAACTATCAATTGGCCTTCTTAGCTAATGTGCTCTACGGTGAGGATTAGTATAATCTTGGTTCCCTCACTGATCGTCGTTTAGCTGCTAGGGGACCCATTTATGGGGGAATTATTTCTACTCATATCGCTGCTGCCTTGGGCATTGCTATTGATCCACATGATACAGTTTTGGCTCCTCTGAGGCTTGATCTTGCTGCAATGAAGGCGCACCACTTTGTCACCTCTAGCTCTACTCTTGAGAACTTGGTTTATAGAATGTTGTTTACTGACGGGGAAGAGAGAGATATCTCTACCCCGAACCACTTTGCTCAGTATTTTCAGGGACCTTGGTCACGCACGAAGGGGAGATGGATGACAAGTTGCGCTCTCTCAACTTCCATGGGCACTATCAGGAGGAAGCGCCCGCATATGAACCCGCTTTATATTATACAGGGGAGGCCTCGAGCTCGTACCAGGATGAGGGAGTTTCCTTGACATACTACAGAGGTGCATCTACATGGGCACCATGGGATTGAGCCCCACTTAGGCCAAAGCCTAAGCTTGGGGGAGGTATACCGACGTCACACTCATCTATATATCATGTTCGGTCGGTTCTTTGTATATCCATTGTTTTGCTTTATTTTTGGTTCTTGTTGCTTCTTTCTCAAAAACACAAAAATACCAAAAATATTTTCGTTGTTTCTCTTGGTTTGTTTCTTTGTTTCTTTTCTTTGGTTTTCCTAAAAAGAAAAATCCAATAAGATTTTGCTTTGTTTGGTTTGATTTGTTTTTGTTTGGTTTTTCTTTGTTTGCTTGTTTCTAAAAAAATTTGAAAAAACCAAAAATATTTGTTGTTCTTCTTTGGTTTTGTGAGTTCTTCGCAGGATTCAGCCGTCCTCAGTGGATATTGGTTTTCATGTTAATTATTCAAGTCACACAAGTGAAGGGCAATAATGAAGATTAAGACAACTCGAGGTGGGGTAAGAGGCTGGTAACGAACTCTATTTGTTTCATTTTTGTACATATACTCATCATTGTGAGCATGCTTATCCTGTTTGTGTAAAGTGTATGTCATTATAGATGCTTAGTAGTTCTTGCTTGTCTATGATTACCTCCATATTGCTAATAGTTTGTAGCATGTCATATGAATGTTTGCTTGCATTGTTTTATTCATACTTTGGTATGATATTGTGGTATCCTCCTCTGACTGTTCATGTGAATGGACTTGGCACATGCTCACGCATGCACATGACTAATCAATAGTCAGTAAGCCTCGATGATTTATTTTGCCTCAGAGTTCTTGTATCACTTTCATGCCATAGTTAGTCATGTTTTGTTGCAAGCATGATTATGACAGTTATTCCTCTCTCGTTTGTCGCTCCCTCTCTATTGCTAGCCTTCACTTGCACTCAGTATGTGCTCTACATGTGCTTCAAACTCCCCAAAACCAATATTGCCAGCTGTGTCCACCATACCTACCTATTAGCACCATTTGCTACTTCAGTGCATATTCCATATGCTGTGTTTTCTTCCAAAATAAAATGTTTGTCTGTTTTTAGAAAGTTAGTTAGTAAAGCTCTCACGAACTTGATGGCACACTTTATTCCTTGCGCTTAATAATCTTGAACCATTGTGACTAGTCCATGAAAGTTATATGATTTCTTATTATATATTGGGAGTCAGCAGAACCGTGCTGTCACGGGGAACGCTTTCAACACTTTTTGGATATCTCATCCAGTTGATTCCTTGCTCTTTTGTTTATGTATGTCGACGATGTGAAATAAAAGGGGAAGTTGTTAGTTCATGGAGTTTTTACATTGTGTTAGAGAAACTCCTGGGCCGCTAGCCTAAGACGTGCTTAATCATGGTGGAAACTTGCAGTATCACTATAATGAGCATCTATGAAGCGTCCTCAATAAAAAGCTATGCATATGGTAAATAAAAAGATTGCTGAGATGCTCATTGTCTGCTTGCCTTGTCATTTTGGTTATGGGAGAGCTCATGTACCATGTGCAAGGGGTACCTCGTTGGCGGTTCTCGATGATATGCATGTATTTACAATGACAAGAACTTTCAGGTGACCAAAGTTGAGTAACATGCGGAGCGGCCCTCGTACTCAAGGGACTTAGGATTTCCAGTCTATGGTATGTCAAGCATATGATTCAGAGTGGACCTAACTTTCACCTTAACCACATGAAGATGCCTATGATAGGGGCAATGAGAGCTCAAAGCTAATGAGTACCTTCCTTTCAGCATTGGGAATCCTTTCAAACCTTCACAAAACCGTTTTCACAACCTAGTTGAGTCACCACTTAGTCTATGAGCACCTTCTTGAGAGCATAGTTGTCATTCTTGTGTTTTGTTCCAAAACTTGGTTAATTATGTCATGACTTTGATGCTTGTATCTCTGATATCTTTATCTCTAGTATTCACTTGAACTTTAGAGGTGCCCCAGCATTTATATTGTGCTCTTCAAACAAAGGCAAGCGAGAACCACTCTATCATACCTTATTATGAGCATTGCAATGTCGCTTATGTTTATGTTTCATGCTACTTATTATTATTGAGTTGGTATTCTCTTCATAGCTTGCAATGACTATTGAGTAGACTTAGTTGCATACTCCTTATTATGAATTGTCTAAGCATCTACTCCTGTGATGAGAATATTTACATCATATGAAGCAAAGTGTTCGTGAAAGTACTTTTATCGCACTCAGTTTTCAACTGAATTGCTTGAGTACAAGCAATAAGCTAAGCTTGGGGGAGTTGATACGTCCAAAATGTATCTACTTTCTCGAACACTTTGCTATTGTTTCTCCTCTAAACTTGTGTGATTTGGATACAACTAACACGGACTGACGCTGTTTTCAGCAGAATTACCTTGGTTTCTTGTTTTTGTGCAGAAAATGAACTATCAGGAAAAATCACGGAAAATATGCCAAAAACTATTTCTCACCAGAAGATCCACGGAGCCAGAAGGGGAGACAGAGGGGAGGCCTGGGGGGCCTAGACTCACCCCAGGCGTGGGCCCACTAACCCCGCGCATGGGGGAGGTTTGGCCACCCCAGGCAACTCCTCAGCCTCCCTCCGCACCTATAAGTTTCCTTCTGACCTAAAAACATATGGGGGTTCGATAGTTTTCCAGAAAGAGTTCTGCTCCGCCGCTGCCAGCAGAAACTCCATTCTGGCACCCTGTCGGGACGGGGAATTTGGAGAGGATCATCGCCATCGTCATCACCAACGCATCTCCATCAACCACCGATGTTTCCCTCATCCATGAGTGAGTAATCCCCCGCTGTAGGCTTGGGGATGGTAGAGATTGGATGAGTTCTATCATGTAATCGAATAAGATCTGTTAGTGCATAGTGCGTAGTATCTCTATTAGTGCTATTTGACTTTGCTGCAACTTGTTGTGCTTAATGCTTGTCACTAGGGCCCGAGTGCCATGATCTCAGATCTGAACTTATTATTGAATCATTATGATAGTATTGTTTGTGATCTTATCTGCAAGTTGTGTACACATATCATTGTCCGGATCCAAAGGCCCCAAAGTGACAAAAATTGGGACAACCGAAGGGGATGGCTGTGGTGTGAGGATCACATGTGTTCATGGAGTGTTAATGCTTTGCTCTGGTGCTCTATTAAAAGGAGCACCTTAATTGCCAGTAGTTCCCTAGAGGCCCCGCTGCCACGGGATGGCTGGACAGAAGATGTTGTGCAAGTTATCATTGCGAGCACGTATGACTATATTTGGAGCACATACCTAGGATTGTTTAGTACTTGGATGCTTATTATTATTTATCTGCAATGCCCTAGTTCTTGAAGTTACATGTTTAGACTCGTCCATGCAACGCCCGTCCATCCATCCCTATGCCTACCGCACTCGAATCCTACTGCTACCATTACTGTTACTGTTGCTACTGTTTCACTGTTGCTGTTGCTTTGCTATTTCTACTACAAACTATTGCTACTGATAAACTTCTGTGAGCAAGAACTATTTCCAGGTGCAGCTGAACTGACAACTCAGTTGCTAAGGCTTGCCAGTATTCTTTGGCTCCCCTTGTGTCGAATCAATAAATTGGGTAATACTACCCGCGAAGACTGTTGTGATCCCCTATACTTGTGGGTCATCAGCCATGGCGAGGATGATGGTGCTTCTTCCACACCTTTTCCTGCCGTGCCTCTTCGGGCGGTAGCTCCGGAGTCACCGTCCAAGAAGAAGAAGAAGGCAACACCCGTCTTCAACTTATCGAACATTGATTCGTAGGTGACTTCACATGAATTTTTTACTATCACCTGTCTGGGTTATGTAGGTTGTTGTCTTGATCAAAACTTTTTCTTGCAGCCATTCTTCGGAAGAGCCTCTTAGCAAGGGCACTCAGGAAGTTGTAGGAGAGTCGAAGCCGATAGCTCCTCCCCCCTCTGGTGGTGGCCGACTCTGGGGATGACGGCCCAAACTCTTCCAAGCAAGAGGCTCGGGCAGTTGTAACTCATAAGACTGCATGCTTGAACACGTAAGTACTTTCTGTTTGTTTCTTTGAGAGGAGCCCCCGAGCCATTTTGGGTGACATGTTGGTCGTTTTTGCTCTTGCGGGCCGTAGCCCCCGAGCCCTTTCTGATGTTTTCTTTTTGCATCCCTTTGTGCATAGCGCTAACCTCCTTATCAGCAGGATCTGGCGCTGGAGGCTAGCATGCAGTAGCTTCGAGGTACATAGTTTGCTCACCCTCTTGTAGTTCGTCTGTCCCATGGACTTTGCTTGTGTTGATCATGTGGTTCTTGATGTTTGCTGATGAAAACAATGCAGCCCTTTGACGGCTGGACGCTCTCGAAAAGAGCCTTGGTCGAGCGGAGAAGAAAGTTGTAGATGATGCGGAGGTGAAGGAGCGTATGCAGAAGGAGGTTGTTGATGTTGTTGAAGCCAAGGAGCGCCTGCGGAAGGAGTTTGCGGATCACGAGGAGTAGCTCGCTGCTGCAGCGGCTACTCGTGAAAAGGAGATGGCGGATAGGCTTATGGCTACAGCCAAAGCCTTCTCTGGTGAGTTTCCCTTGACTCTTTGGGTCTACTGTTTTTTCGACTTAGTCTTGCCTTGTTCTTATTCGAGTACTTTTTCTTCTTTGGTTCAGATGCTTCAGTAATCACGTTTGATTGTGGTGTGCTAGAGCATGGAGATGCGCTGGCCGATGCCACCGTGGAGGTCGAAGATCGTGGTGGCACTACTGCTGTCTCCTTGGCGAAGGCCAAAGAAGTGCTCAGGCGCTTATACAAGGAGGTCGTCCCCAAGGGCGTTGTCCTTGAGGATGTTGATGCGCTCGCGGATGCTCTATCGGAGGAAGCTCCGGTGGCGTATAAGCGCAAGTAGAAGGGTATCGGCGCCTCCATGGGGTTGGCGATGGCGATGGCGTTTGGGGCTGAGCTGGATATGCCGCACATCACCTCCCAGATGCCCACTGCTGCAGATGTCTCAGATGTAGTGTTCACCCTCTTTGCCTCTCGCTGTAAGCGCTATGGGCCGAAACTTATTGATCGTCTGGCGGAGTATGCGGCGAAGCAGCAGGAGGAGGCCAAGAGAAGGCAGTCTGGCTCTGAGGCCACTCCGGATGCGGGTGCCTAGGCCCATGTGTTGTAGCTAGGATAGTTTATTATTTTGCTTTCCTAATGTAACTTTTTGCTGATGAACATACCCAACTTATGCCATGAGATGGCTTTGATGTATATAAATTTATGTTTCGAGCTGTTGCCAGAGATACTTGTGATGTTCATGTCTTGATTTGTTTGCCTCTAGGGTCCGTCGGATGAGGTTCCTATTGTCACTCCGAATGCCCCTGCGTCGTGACCATCCTTGGTTGATGCGTCGCAGCTGGCTTTTCTTCACGATCATGTCCGCAGCTTGGAGAAGGATATCCTTGGCATTTGAGTCCATGCAGATGAGTGGAAGTCGGAGGCTGAGCGAGCCACTTCTAGGGAGGATTTCTTGATGGGGGAGTTGCGGCAGATGAGCGAGCAACTACAATGTGATTCTTTGCAAACTACTGTTCTTTCAGGTGAAGCTCTGCATGTTTGCTCATTGTGTGCTCTCTGCAGATGCGAATCTCATTCCGAAGGAAGAGAAAGAGCATGTCTCTGTTCGGATGAATTGCTTGACGCAACAGGACCTGTAGGCTGGTGGCTTCTTCTGGATGGACCGTGATCGGGCCATCGTCCTTGCGATGGTGCAAGATCGTGTGCACCAGGTTTCTCAGGTGCTGAAGCAGGCGAGGATTTCTCTGGCGTCCATTTGGGCCGTCATGTTCCTCTTGGATGAGGCACCTTCCACCCTTTGGGGTCTTCTGGCAAAATTTCGGAACATGGGCCACGTCAAAGAGTTGGTACGGCGTCAGTTGATCGCTGGGGTGAAGGCTGCATTGTCCCTTGTTTGGTTGCATCTTCGTGATGTCAACCTTGCGGAGGTGGCGACTGTGCCACCCCTTCGGCCTAATGGCACCCTTTGGGACATGCCCCCGCATTATGCAGCTGTGGCGCAACATGCTGAGGAGATAGTAGATCTGTTCGAGCAGCGGGTGAATGTGATTCTTCAGAATAGGTAGGTCCTGTAAAGAAAAACTTGATGTAAAATTTGTATTTTTCGAGTGGGCTCATAGTGCCCTTTGTAAAGTTTGTATATAGTAGCACGTGGTGCTTTGTTATGTGCATGTCCTTTTCGTTAGCTTGACGTGGTCAGCTACTAAGGTTGTATGCGTTGTTCTCAGTCGATGAGGTCATGAGGTGAGGCATATCCCCCGAGCGTGTTATAGTGAAAAGAAATGCGGAGAAAGAGAAATTTCGGCCAAGGGACTTAGCTTTTATTCATAGCGTAATGAGGAGGTACATTGTTCGGCTGAGTAGCCTTATTGAAAGTAAAGAGGTAGCTAGGGGTAGAAGCGTCGCAGACGTGCGACTTTCTAGGGGTTGGAGTATTCGACTCCTGATGCGATGTCCATGAGGCGGTAGGCGCCACTTGGGATGACTTCCATGACGATGTAGGGTCCTTCCCAATGTGACTCGAGCTTCTTCGGCCGCTCTTGCTTGAGTAATAGGACGAGGTATCGTTTGACGAAGGACCTTGGGAGTAGCCGACGGCTGTGGTAATTGCGGAGGCTCTGCTGGTAGACCGCTGAGCGATCCGCGGCGATGTCATGTGCTTCGTCGAGTGTGTCGACGGCGTCTTCGAGTGTGGCCGTTGATTCGGCTTCGCTTTAGGCGACGACCCGTGCGGCCTTGTGGCGTACCTCGGCAGGTAGTACGGCTTCGGATCCGTGCACCATGAAGAAAGGTGTGAAGCCAGTGGAGCTGTTCGGCGTTGTACGCAGGCTCCATAGGACGGAGGGTAGCTCCTCTGCCCAGGCTCCCGCAAGCCATTTGAGTGGGCATAGCAGGCGTTTCTTGATGTCGTTGCCTATGAGGCCGTCGGCCTTTTCGACCTGTCCATTGGTCTGCAGGTGCGTGATAGAGGCGTATGATATGTTGATGCCAAGGCCCTCACAGAAGTCTTGGAACTCCTTTGAGATGAAGTTCGAGCCGTTGTCCGTGATGATGCTATGTGGCACACCGAACCTGTAGACTATGGACTCGAAGGACTTGACGGCAGTTTTGCCGCTTTGGTTGGTGACGGGCATGGCCTCGATCCACTTAGTGCATTTGTCTACTGCAACTAGGAGGTAGACGTGACCTCCTTTCGAAGATTTGGGAAGTTTGTCGATCATGTCGAGGCCCCATTGGGCGAAGGGCCATGCCAGCGGTATGGGCCTTAGCTCCGATCCTGGGGCGTGCGGCTTGTCCGCATACCTCTGACAGGCATTGCACCTTCGGACGATGTCCTTAGCATCGTTCATGGTCGTTGGCCAGTAGAATCCAGCTCGTAGAGCTTTGGCGACTAGGGCGCGGCTGCCTGCATGATGGTTGCAAATGCCCTCGTGGATGTCTTGGAGGATGGTTTTGCCGTTACCGATGGTGACGCACCTTTGAAGCACACCCGAAATACTACGCTTGTATAGCTTGCCATTATGGATGGTGAAGGCCTTAGACCGGCGAGATATGCACCGGGCATCTTTCGGGTCATCGGGCAGTTTGTTGTTTATTAGGTACCGAAGGTACGGATGCGTCCACGTTTCTTCGACTGCCATGACCTGCATCAGGCTGAAAAGCTCGGCCTCGGTGTCGAGATTTTCAGGTCCTTCATGCCCTTCGGGTGGCGCTGCCCCCGAGTGCTCTGCTTCTTTGGTTGATCCCTTTGGGAAATTTCTTTTGATAGAGGGTTCACAGTTTTATTCGAGGAACACACCTGGTGGCACCCATGCGCAAGTAGAGCCGATGTTGGCGAGCATGTCGGCTTCTTCATTGCTTTCCCTTCCGACGTGCCGAAGCTCATAGCCGTCGAAGTCCCCTTCGAGTGAGTTGTAGAGTGCGCGGTATGCGATCATGTTGGCGTTGTGAGCGTCGCACTCATTCATCGTATGCTGGACGACAAGGTTCGAGTCACCGTAGATGACTAGGCGCATTGCGCCGCAGACCTTGGCCATCCGCATGCCATGGATGAGGGCCTCGTATTCGGCCTCGTTGTTCGAGGCACGAAATTTCATCCGAAGGACGTATTTCATCTTGTCACCCTGAGGGGACGTCAGTATGACGCCAGCTCTTGCTCCAGCCTCACGCTTGGAGCCGTCGAAGTGCATCGTCCACAATTGCGTCATGTCCGGAGTGTCCGGCAGCTGGAGTTCCATCCAGTGGATGAGGAAGTCAGGGAGGACCTGAGATTTGATGGCCTTGCTCTGCTCGTAGACTATGTCCAGAGGAGACAGCTCGATGCCCCATAGGGCTACGTGTCTCGTGGCTTTGGGGCTGTTCAGGATGTTGGATAGTGGCGCCTCGTTGACGACCATTATCTGGTGCTCCTGGAAGTAATGGCTCAGCCGACGAGCCGTCATGAATACGCCGTAGGCGAGATTCTCATAGTGAGGGTACCTCTGCTTTGTTGGAGTCAGTACCTCGCTGAGGTAGTAGATTGGGCGTTGGACCCCATGGGTCTTGCCATCTTCGGGTCGTTCAACCACAAGTACGGTGCTTACCACCTGGTGCGTAGCTGCGATGTATAGCAGCAGAGGCTCTCGCTCCTTTGGTGTGACTAGGACAGGCGAGGTGGAGAGAAGCCGCTTGAGGTCCTCGAATGCGTCGTTTGCTTCGGGTGTCCACTCGAACTTGTCCGTCTTGCGCAGCAGCTGGTAAAAAGGCAGGGCCTTCTCGCCCATTCGGCTGATGAATCTGCTCAGCACTGCAATCTGCCCAGCTAGTTTCTCGACACCTTTGAGGTTCTTTGGCTTCTCCATGGACAGTATGGCCATGATTTTCTTCGGATTCGCCGCAATCCCCTGTTGGGAGATTAAGTATCCGAGTAGTTGGCCAGATGGGACGCCGAAGGCGCACTTTTTTGGTTTCAACTTGATCTTGTAGTGATCAAGGTTATCAAACGTCTCGTGGAGATCGTCGATCGGCGTCTTGGCCTTCCTGGTCTTGATTACTATGTCATCGACATAGACTTGGATGTTATGACCGATCTGGTTTTTCAGGCATGCCTGCATGCACCTCTGGTACGTGGTACCTGTGTTCTTCAGCCCGAAGGGCATGGTGTTATAGCAGAATACTCTGAACGTCGTTTTCTCCTGATCTTCGACCTTCAGCCAAATCTGGTGGTAGCCTAAGTAGGCATCAAGGAAGGAGAGTTTCTCACATCCTGCAGTCGAATCAATGATCTGATCGATCCGTGGTAGAGGTAAGTGGTCCTTGGGACAGTATTTGTTGAGAGATGTAAAGTCCACACACATCCGTAGGATGTCCGTGTCCTTCTTGGGGACCAGCACCGTATTGGCCAGCCACTCGCTCTCTTTAATTTCTCAGATGAAGTTGGCATCGAGCAGTCTGTTGACTTTGATTCCAACGGCTTTAGCTCTTGATTCAGACAGTCGTCAGATCGACTGCTTGACTGTCTTTGCATCGGGGAACACATTGATGCGTGCTCAGAGAATTCCCTGGGAACTCGTGGCATGTCCGCAGGACACCAGGTGAAGATTTCCCAGCGCTCACGGAGGAATTCGACGAGCGCGCTTTCCTATGCGGGGCTAAGGTCGTTGGCGATCAGCGCCGTCTTGGAGGCATCCATTGGGTGAACCTGCACCTTTTTCGTGTTGACCATGGAGTCGAACGACATATCAGGTGTGTTTTGCCTGGAGACTAGGGTGCCCCGTTGTCTATCACTTCTCGGAGCCTCGTGAGCTCCTCCTGCATACCGAACGACTGGGAGATTCTGTTGAAGTCTCTATCGCAGTGATCGGATCGCGTAGCTTCCTTGGACGGTGATGACTCCCTTGGGTCCTGGCATCTTCAGTAACAGGTACGCGTAGTGCGGTACTGCTAGGAATTTTGCGAATGCCACGCGCCCGAGGATGGCATGGTACTGTGATGGCCAGCCCACCACTTCGAACTCTAGTCGCTCGCGCCTGAAGTTTTTGGGCTAGCCGAAGATGACGTCGAGCCATATCTTTCCTAGGGGATATATGCCTTTCCCTAGGACTATGTCGTGGAACGTCGTGTCTGACTTCTCCAGGCTGCACAGCAGGATCCGCATCGCTGTGAGGGTACTATCGAACATCAGATTGATGTCGCTGCCGCCGTCCATGAAGACGTGGCTCATCTCGAATCCTCTGATCTGCGCCTCGAGCACCAGGGCGGCATGACCTGGGCGAGGGATCTGGCGTGGGTGATTCGAATGATCGAACGTGATGCAGGACTCCGAGCCACTGAGGTACTCAGGGATGGTAGGTGGAGCGGTCACGGCCAGGCTGACTTGTTGGGTGATCTTCTTTTGCACCCTGTTGGTAGGGCATCCCTTCTGGATCATTAGGGATCCTTTTGGCAGTGGATATCCTCCTGTACCGTTTTTTGGCACAAGTGCAATCACTGGATTCGACGGTCCAACAGGTGGTGGTGGAGGAGATCCGTGGGCGATGTCACCTAGTGCAGGTGCGGGCCCAAATCTAGGGTTCACGATCTGGCGTCGCATTTGGGTGAGACCCTCGCTAAGCTTCTGGAACTCGTGGCAGTCCTTTATCATGTGGATGACCTTCTTCTTGCCGTCCTGCTTGTCGATGTAGAAGTGGATGGTGCAAGTACCAGAAAATTTATCGTATGCCGAGGGCTCATCGTCACGGCTGCGATGTTGCCATGTTTGTGCGGGTCGCCCTCCGTCGTGGAAGTTGCCTCCGCGGTATCCGCTGCTGCGGTTACCGCCGTTGCGTCGTGTAACACCCCAGTTTTAATTAATCTTTATTTAGGGTTTGTTTGTGCATCATAAGCATCATGCTTTAAACTATGCATTGAAGGAAATAAGATAAAACCCTAAAACCCTAATATTTCCTCTTTTTGAAATCAATTCCAAATGGTTTTGAATCTTTTGAACATCCCCAAAAAAATGGAGCCCAAATTGATTAAAAGGGCCCCTGAGATATTTTTATATATTTTATAAAGCTTCTGGTACTTTGAAATAATTCAAAACAGATTGGAAGTTCAAATACAAAACAAAAAAAACAAAAACAGAAAAGGAAAAAGGATTTGAGAATAAAAAACAGCAACAGCAGCTCCCTCTCCTCTCTTCCTTTTCTGCGGCCCACCTTGGTCCGTTAGTAGCCCACCACCGGCCCGTACCGGTTCGACATTCTCTGCCGCGCCGACTGATCGTCGAAGCTGCTCGGTGTCGAGCGTCACCGCGTCGGCATGCGCCAAGATTCCTGTCGCCGCCCGCTGATGCCTATAAGTAACCGCCGCCGCCGAGAACCCTAGACGAGCCACAATTCACTAACTCATCTTCCCTCTCGCTCGCATGCTGCAAGAACTCTAACCCTAGCGTCTGACCTCGCCGGCGCCCCGCTGGCCCTGGCCTCCAATCAGCCAGTTGAGGCCACCGCTGACTGTCCTAGCCTTCTCTCGCTTGCACGCACGCCCCCAAATGGCCGAATCGACACCTTCGTCCGCCACCAGAAGACACCGCTCACTATCGAATGAAGCTTCGTCTCGCCTCCCCGATCCTCCTGCTGGCTTCCCGGTGAGCTTGTGGTCCTCGTGGACCCACTACCTCGCTCCCAGTCGTCTCTGCATCGTTCACCGTTTGTCGCCGCCGCAGAAGCTTGTCGCCGGCATGGTTCCGGTGACCTCTTTCGAGCGGCGCCACTCCTAGATGGTTTGCTTTGCCCTGCTCTTTCTAACATCGCCGGCGTGGTTCCGGTGACCTCTTTTGCTTCGCCGGCGTGGTTCCGGTGACATCGTGCAGGCAAGGCCTCTATCACCGCCGGCGACCACCGCTTGAGGGTGGACGTCGTGCTGACGGCATGCTCGCGTCAGGCTGGCGTGGGCCTCTGGCCCTTTGACCTTTGACTACCAAGGTGGCATCTGAGGTGGCCTCGGCCCCACGGGTCAGTCAGTGTAGGTAGGCTCAGCCTCAGTAAGAAAAGTCCCAGATGTCGTGGTGATGTCAGCTTGAGGTCATAAATGTTTTAAAATGATTTAAATAATTTCCAGAATTTGAATAAAACTTGTAAATTCAATAACTTTTAATTTATAAGTCAGAAAAATATGTATAATATACCAAAATGTTCAGAAAAATGAGAACTATCTATCTATGCTATAATCATCCATTGATAAACAACTAAAATGACAAGTTTAATTAGATAACAAAATCAATCCCTCTCATATGTTCCGGAGTTTTCCCGAGTTAGGGTTTTCACCCCTCGGAACCCCGATTAAATTGTCGAGCATGCTTTAGGGTTATTTTTCAATACAATTCAACTTGTCATATCATCATACTTGCTGGAGCATTGCATCGATGACATGTGTTGATTGTTTCCCCTTTATTTCCGGTATTTGGTTCTTTCAGGTAGAATACGATGTCGAGATCGAGATCAAAGACCGAGATCAAGACCATCGAAGATCAACGAAAAATACTTGACCAACTCTAACAAGTCAAGTACAAGGCTCCCGAAGATCTGTTTATCTCCTATCAACTGGCAAAGGCAAGCATAGCCCCACCATGATATAATCCTATGGTTTCAAAAGCATTTCAATTCTGCCATGTTGCATACGATTCTACTATGGTATTTTATCGATAGGTAGAGTATCCTATCTATTGCATTACTCCCTTTTGAGCTTATATTACCTAATCCACTGCTCCTAGCATAACTAGGTTTGGCTTGTGTGCACTGCTAGAGCTCTTATTCGTGTCTGCTTAGCCATGCATAACTGTTTAGTCTGGTCCATCCAGATGATGTATCAGATGCAGAGAATCTAGTATGACAGGAGAACGTGATGATATGAGATCGGTGATATAAGTTAAACATGCTAAGGCTTATATGGGAGGCCACGGTGGGATGTGGTTTTTCTAGTCCCATGCTCGCCACCACTAGGACCTGAGTTCTTGCATTTGGAACCAAGACGAGCGTGCAACCACACGGGGCCTAGAAAACCTCACGAGCAACTAACTTTCCTAGTAGATTCCATGAGTCACATAGTTCGGGCGTTCCATTCGACATATGCATAGAAAATCTTTTGAAAGATTTGCCGGGTGAAGTTGGTGCATTCATAACAGGTAGGTAAGCGTGGTTGGGGTTGCTTGGGGTCGATGGAGCCCCTGGTAAACCAACCTCACCTCACATCTTTAAGTACCGGCTTCGGGATTTAACCCGTTACGTCGGAACCATACTTATTGCATGACTCATGGTCTCGGCGAAAGCAAGGTAAAGGTCGTGTCTAACCACCCTCTGCCGGCCTTCCAAGGAAGAGGGCTTATCTAGTGGCATTAAGAGAAGGTTAGTACGTGTGGGTAAAGTTGTACACCCCTGCAGGGTAATAATCTTTTCGAAAAGTCGTGTTCACGGTTATGAACGCTTGGTGACCAGATTCTAAGATCATAGAGAACTTGAATCTAATTGTAAAACTTGGCAGATCAACGTGTGCTTAAGGATGCTTCCTCATGGGTACGAGGGGGTGATCCTAGTTAGGGTTCAGATGATGATGATTCGGTGGATATAAAAATATGATGATCAATATTTTGGATATGTCGCTCTCTTATTCCCTTTTAAAATACTCTGATTAGACGAGCTTCTTCTCCTTCTTGTTTTATAAACAAAAGTGGCTTTATGCAAAACAACTCCACCAGCCATAAGTCTTACGGAGTACACCCTGTACTCACCCTTGCTTTGTTGATACTTTTGGCAGAGTAAGTGTTCCTTGAAGACGAGTTCTATACTACAACTACATCGACGAGTAGCTTGGGGTTCCCGGCCGGCATCCTGGAATCTATGGGTTGGGACGTCATCGTTATGCTTCAGGCCTCTTCGGCCATTTGTTAAGTTTGCTATATTTAATAGCATAATTTGCCTTCCGTTGTTTGATGTTTGTGGTCAGTGACCTCTACTTGTAATAATTTGGTTCTCTGCTCAATTATGAGCTTGCTGTAATAAATTTTTGTGTCGTAGGGTCACTGCCGTGTTACCGATTCCTCACTGGATATTCTCGAGCTCAAGGTTAAGCTTATTTCAGACGGAGGTCTGGGATTTGTTTAGCCCTGATCCCGGGGGTGTCACAGTTTTTGGTATCAGAGCAGTACCAACCGTAGGAAAACCTTGCTATTGGTCGATGTTGAGTCTAGTGCTTGTGAAAACTATTTCAAAGATGAAAAGTATTTGCGAAAACTCTAGTATGCTTCTTTTTCTCCTTATCCAGTTTCGCTCTAACTCTGGGTTATCTTATCTTGTGTTGGCTTTGAAATTTTCTGATATCTCTTCTAATCTTTCAAAACTTAGGTGCCTTCTTGGCATGTCGTTTCTAAGCCAGTTGACCTAGTGTTGAGTTCTCTAGAGTTGTGTGTGTTGTGAATTCCTTGTTCCCCTTTGCTCTTGTTCATCTGAGAGATTCCTTTCTATCATGATCTATATATCCTTTGGAACCACAATATTCTATTGTTGGATCCACAGTGTTCTCTGCTAGGCTTCGAGGTTTCCTTTCGCCTCGAGGGCCTCCTTTTTGTTTGTTTGGGTACTTCAGAAGTCATTTCTTCTTTTGGAAGCTACCTAGTGGTTACTAACTTGTAGTGTACGCTACGTCACTCAAGCAGTAGCTATTCCTTTCTTTGGGTTTTAACCCTTGTACTTGAACCTAACATCCCTGATTGTGCTGCATTCTAGTGTTATGAATCTTGTACATGAAGTTGACCTTTAAACCAAGATCCATTCTTTTGACCCTGCCGTTAATGTTCACACATTACCTCAGGATGGCTGGTACTACAATTCTAGTCTCCAAGTTTGTGGTCTTTGTCGCGATTGAATTGCGACAACTAAGGACTTCCCCTACCACATGCTATGGCAGATGTTCTTTAATAGAACCAAATAGATTACGACAAGAGTACTCCTCGTGAGTCTCACTTCTATATTCGTGACTTTGCCACACTATACCCCTTCTCTGCATTGGTTTTCGGATGATTGATAATCTATGCATCCACATCTCGGGATTCTATCCTGAGCATGTTCCTTTCCCCTTCTTGTTTTCTAACCTTTGTCTACTAGTTGGTAGCCAAGTAGTAAATGTGCATCGGTGTCTTCCGAAGAAAGATACTCTTGTGGTCCGTCATGACAAATCAGTTCGGTGTGTCAAGAGAAACAAACTCCAGTACCTCGTCATTTCTAGGACCAGGTCAAAGTGTTTTAATCCGCATATCAAGAGGCATTGATTGTCTTCCGTCTGTTCTACCTTAAAGTATCACACTCTTTTATACTAAGAGGTCATGCTGAGTTTTATGACCTCTTAATGAAGTGATGCTCTTACACATATTTACCCACCCTTCCTCGAGCTTTCGCGCTCGTGAATGACGCGTGTGCGTAATAATGTGGCCATCTGAGATTCTAGCAATTATTATTGTTTTGAACTCTAAGGACATTTTCGTCATTCTTAGCGTGATTGGTTAATCCTATCACTAAGCGAAGTTTGATTGTGCTACCAAGTCCGTTATCCAGGTGCACTCTCTTTAGTCAAAGAGTTAGGATTATGCCAAAACTCTGAGACTATGTCTTCTTGCCTTACAAAGCAAGTTTCCTCTCGAACTAAGTGACATATCGGTGGTTCGTGATATTCTAGATGTCTTCCTAGAAGTATCACCATGTTGCCACATGACCGTGTTGTCAAGTTCTTGAGCAAGTAAGTTCTCTGAACTACACCTTTCTCCAAGGATCCGTACTGGATACCCCTGAACTAGTTGGTTGAGCTTAAACAACAACTTGGAGAGTTGTAACACAAAAGTTTTATCCGACTATGTTCCTTCTTAAAGGGATGTTTAGTTTAGTTCATGTTGAAGAAAGATAGTATTTCCTTTCTAGATATGTTATCTTTCCCCACCTTGGATTTGATTCGGGTTATCGTCAAACCAAACTCAGTTCCAAGGACTATCTTGATGGTGTTTATACTCGTGATGTTTCACTTGAGTACATCTTCATGTATTTTGGTCTGACAATATTTTTGCCTTGTTCAGGCAACATATGAGTCCATCTTCTTGGAGCGTCTCGATAAGTTTGTTGTTGATCCCATCAATGACATCCTTATCTTCTCCATGTTAGATTGAATACATATGGAACATTGGGCATTAATGTTGGAAACTTTTGAGAACCGTCTTTGATTCATCTCGAAGTATGTGTTCTAGATGTTAGAAGTGATCTTCTCTAGTTCACGTGCAAACGTTGAAAGATGTCGCCGTGGATTTGAGTAGAGTTAGCTCCGCTCCCTAAGGACACATGTGTGTATTGTTGTTAACACCTTATGTGTGTGCAATTGTCTCTCGACAAGTTGTAAATACATGGGTCTAGCAATTTAGCTCAGTCTTTTGGAGCTCTACACTATAGTCCCTGTCTTGAGAATCTAGTAACTTTACCTTTGTGGTAAATGTTGCAAACTTTCTATTCAGACATGCTGAGTCTGAAGTATCATCTCACCTAACCAAATCTGAATCTCAAGAAGATACGATGGTTGGTGTTCCTCAAGGTTTTGACATAGGTCTCTTTGTAAATCTGGCAAGATTGATGTAATGGTTAACACACTTAGCCAGAAAGACCTCTTGTCATATTCTTTTGATTCAGTAATAACAACCACTCTTCATGAGGCTTCTTCTATGATCCACTATAGGAGTTGTGCTTACGGTTTCCTTTGTATCCGAAGTCCGACCTTTACATGATGTCTGATTTCTCGAACATCAAGGAGAACATTTAAAGTAGTGTTGCTAAATGTCTCTCGGTCGATCCTCCAGACCCTCTTATGTTGGCAAGCATCTTGTTGTGCCAATTAACTGAAGTCTGAGAATGAAGTTTCTTTCTTCTCGTGTCATCAGGAATCTTCTTAACTATTCGTCTTAGTGGTGTAAAGTGATACCCTAATCTTTGGCAAAGATTTTGGTATACCTGGATGAATAAAGAGTTTCCTTTGTTTTCTCAAACATGTTTAAGAGTGGCTATGATTTTGATAATTAGAAATTTCTCTTGTTACATGTTCCTTGTGGCTCTTATGAGTCCTCTCCACCAAAACACCTTTCTATCTTGGCCTTCTATTGAATGAAAGAGTGAACCTTCTGTGTCAAAAGTAGTTCAACAGCTTGGCTTTGTTGATCCATATCTCTGCAACCTGAAATCTCTACTTAAGCTGTTTAGTAGAGGTTCTTTATCAAAGTCTGTGGGCATGTTGTTTTTGTTGGAACCTTCCACTTCAGAAGCTTAAACCCTTCTGAGTTCCATGGTCTCAATCCTTATGAAGACCATATATCTAACAATCTGAAACCTTCTCATCTTGTTTCCTCAGTAACCTTGACGTGTTTCATGTTGTCATCTCAGAATTGTTTTTGAACACTCCATCCATGAGTTGACCATGAGATACTCTGTGTGGTGTTTAGTGAGTTTCCCTCTTATCCTTAGAGTGGCCCTGTTTCTTTCTCTCTCTGTCTCTTTTCCTACCTTTGGAATCTCGGGTCGAGATTCTCGTAAGGGGGATAGAGCTGTAACACCCCAGTTTTAATTAATCTTTATTTAGGGTTTGTTTGTGCATCATAAGCATCATGCTTTAAACTGTGCATTGAAGGAAATAAGATAAAACCCTAAAACCCTAATCTTTCCTCTTTTTGAAATCAATTCCAAATGGTTTTGAATCTTTTGAACATCCCCAAAACAATGGAGCCCAAATTGATTAAAAGGGCCCCTGAGATATTTTTATATATTTTATAAATCTTCTGGTACTTTGAAATAATTCAAAACAGATTGGAAGTTCAAATACAAAACAAAAACAGAAAAGCAAAAAGGATTTGAGAATAAAAAACAGCAGCAGCAGCTTCTCAGGCCGTAGCCCAGCAGCTCCCTCTCCTCTCTTCCTTTTCTGCGGCCCACCTTGGTCCGTTAGCAGCCCACCACCGGCCCGTACCGGTTCGACCTTCTCTGCCTCGTCTTCCTCCTCGTCGACCGATCGTCGAATCTGCTCGGTGTCGAGCGCCGCCGCGCCGGCGTGCGCCAAGATTCCCACAGCCGCCCGCCGATGCCTATAAGTAACCGTCGCCGCCGAGAACCCTAGACGAGCCCCAGTTCACTAACTCATCTTCCCTCTCACTCGCATGCTGCAAGAACTCTAACCCTAGCGTCTGACCTCGCCGGCGCCCCGCCGTCCCCGGCCTCCAATCAGCCAGTTGAGGCCACCACTGAGACCCACTCGCTCGGCTGGTTCGTCCTAGCCTTCTCTCGCTTGCACGCACGCCCCCAAATGGCCGAATCGACACCTCCGTCCGCCGCCAGACGACGCCGCTCGCCGTCGAATGAAGCTTCGCCTCGCCTCCCCGATCCTCCTGCTGGCTTACCGTTGAGCTTGTGGTCCTTGTGGACCCACTACCTCGCTCCCTCTCGCTCCGAGTCGCCTCTGCATCGTTCACCGTTTGTCGCCGCCACATAAGCTTGTCGCCTGCGTGGTTCCGGTGACCTCTTTCGAGCGGCGCCACTCCTAGATGGTTTGCTTTGCCTTGCTCTTTATAACGAGCCCATTTGCGCGTGTAGGCGAGGCCTCTGTCATCGCCGGCGACCACCGCCTGAGGGTGGACGTCGTGCTGACGTCATGCTCGCGTTAGGCTAGCGTGGGCCTCTGGCCCTTTGACCTTTGACTGCCAAGGTGGCATCTGAGGTGGCCTCGGCCCCACGGGTCAGTCAGTGTGGGTAGGCTCAGCCTTAGTAAGAAAAGTCCTAGATGCCGTGATGATGTCAGCTTGAGGTCATAAATGTTTTAAAATGATTTAAATAGTTTCTAGAATTTGAATAAAACTTGTAAATTCAATAACTTTTAATTTAAAAGTCGGAAAAATATGTATAATATACCAAAATGTCCAGAAAATGAGAACTATCTATCTATGCTATAATCATGCATTGATCAACAACTAAAATGACAAGTTTAATTAGAGAACAAAATCAACCCCTCTCATATGTTCCGGAGTTTTTCTGAGTTAGGGTTTTCACCCCTCGGAACCCCGATTAAACTGTCGTGCATGCTTTAGGGTTACTTTTCAATACAATTCAATTTGTCATATCATCATACTTGCTGGAGAATTGCATCGACGCCATGTGTTGATTGTTTCCTCTTTATTTCTGGTATTTGGTTCTTTCCGGTAGAATATGATGTCGAGATCGAGATCGAAGACCGAGATCAAGACCATCGAAGATCGACGAACAATACTTGACCAACTCTAACAAGTCAAGTACAAGGCTCCCGAAAATCTGTTTATCTCCTATCAACTGGCAAAGGAAAGCATAGCCCCACCATGATATAATCCTATGGTTTCGAAAGCATTTCAATTCTGCCATGTTGCATACGATTCTACTATGGTCTTTTATCGATAGATAGAGTATCCTATCTATTGCATTACTCCCTTTTGAGCTTATATTACCTAATCCACTGCTCCTAGCATAACTAGGTTTGGCTTGTGTGCACTGCTAGATCTCTTATTCGTGTCTACTTAGCCATGCATAACTGTTTAGTCTGGTCCATCCAGATGATGTATCAGATGCAGAGAATCTAGTATGACAGGAGAACGTGATGATATGATATCGGTGATATATGTTAAACATGCTAAGGCTTGTATGGGAGGCCACGGTGGGATGTGGTTTTTCTAGTCCCATGCTCGCCGCCACTAGGACCTGAGTTCTTGCCTTTGGAACCAAGACGAGCGTGCAAACACACGGGGCCTAGAAAACCTCACGAGCAACTAACTTGCCTAGTGGATTCCATGAGTCACATAGTTTGGGCGTTCCATTCGACATATGCATAGAAAATCTTTTGAAAGATTTGCCGGGTGAAGTTGGTGCATTCATAACAGGTAGGTAAGCGTGGTTGGGGTTGCTTGGGGTCGATGGAGCCCCTGGTGAACCAACCTCACCTCACATCTTTAAGTACCGGCTTCGGGATTTGACCCGTGACTCATGGTCTCGGCGAAAGCAAGGTAAAGGTCGTGTCTAACCACCCTCTGCCGGCCTTCCAAGGAAGAGGGCTTATCTAGTGGCATTAAGAGAAGGTTAGTACGTGTGGGTAAAGTTGTACACCCCTGCAGGGTAATAATCTTTTCAAAAAGCCGTGTTCACGGTTATGAACGCTTCGTGACTAGATTATAAGATCATAGAGAACTTGAATCTAATTGTAAAAATTGGCAGATCAACGTGTTCTTAAGGTTGCTTCCTCATGGGTACGAGGGGGTGATCCTTGTTAGGGTTCAGATGATGATGATTCGGTGGATATAAAAAGATGATGATCAATATTTCGGAGATGTCGCTCTCTTATCCCCTTTTAAAATACTCTGATTAGACGAGCTTCTTCTCCTTCTTGTTTTATAAACAAAAGTGGCTTTATGAAAAACAACTCCACCAGCCATATGTCTTGCGGAGTACACCCTGTACTCACCCTTGCTTTGTTGATACTTTTGGCAGAGTAAGTGTTCCTTTAAGACGAGTTCTGTACTACAACGACATCGACGAGTAGCTTGGGGTTCCCGGCCGGCAGCCTGGAATCTATGGGCTGGGACGTCATCATTATGCTTTAGGCCTCTTCGGCCATTTGTTAAGTTTGCTATACTTAATAGCATAATTTGCCTTATGTTGTTTGATGTTTGTGGTCAGTGACCTCTGCTTGTAATAAATTGGTTCTCTGCTCAGTTATGATCTTGCTGTAATAAATTTTTGTGTCGTAGGGTCACTATCGTGTTACCGATTCCTCACTGGATATTCTCGAGCTCTAGGTTAAGCTTATTTCAGACGGAGGTCTGGGATTTGTTTAGCCCCGATCCCGGGGGTGTCACACGTCGGTCGACATAGTTAGCCACAACCATGTCGACTCCGTCACGATCATCGTAGATGCGCGATCTTTGTTTACTGCAGTGTTCTTGTCTGCGGCCATATTTGTCCTCGTCATCCAAATGCATTCGGTGGAGGGAGTCCTCGCCATCTTCCCATCGGTTGGCGATGTCCATGAGGTGGTCGAGCATCTTGGGCTTGATGCACCCAAGTTCTTCCTTGAAGTCCGGGCGCTTGACACCGTCCTTGAAGGCATCAATTGTCCTTTCCTCAGAGATGTGCGCAGCGGAGTTCTTGATGTGGGACCAGCGTAGGATATACGAGCGAATGGACTCGCCGGTACGTTGGGTGCAGGCGCGCAGTTCCTCGATCGATGTTGGCCTCTTGCTGGTGCCCTTGAAATTACGGATGAAGATCTACGCCAGCTCCTCCCAGCTTCGGATGGAGCCATAAGATAGGCTGCTGAGCCAGATCCGAGTTGTGCCTGTCAGTTGCAGCTGAAGGCATTGTAGGGCGGTGTTCCTGTTACCGCCGTGCAGCTTGACAGATGAAAGGTGGTCGCTGAGCCAGGCCTTTGGGTCATGCGTGCCGTCGAACTTCGGAGTATCTGAAGGGAGCTTGAAATTTTTTGGCATCCGCGTTCGCCAAACGGATCTGCTGAAGCATCTGGCTCCGCACATCTCTCCGTCGTCATCTTTGTCAGATTCAGTTGAACACGCGGGTTTAGCGCGTGCCTTGTCGATCTTGCGCTAGGTGATATCATTTCGGGCATCGTGGTCGCTGCTGCGGCGCCGTGGGCTCTTGCAACGTCGAGGCAGATCGTGCTCGTCCTCGTCGGATGAGGGTGTAGGGCTGCGGGTGAATTTGATCGCAACTTTTTTCTTTGGCTCCGCAGGAGCCTCGTCGTGGAGCGCAGCTCCGACGAGTCCTAGACCGGCCAGCGCGGACTTGTGCATGGCGCTCTTTGGATTGCCCACCGGAGGTGGATTGGATTCGAGGTATGTAGTGGCCGCCATGATCGCAGCCTGCGATGTTTTCGGCATGACGTTGCCGTTCACGTCCATCGTCATGAAGGATGTGTTGAGGTCCCTGGTGACTTCGCGGCGTCTGGCGGGGTCCATGTGCTCCGTGCGGGAGCGATGTTTGTTGGCGTTGTTGCCGTGCGAGCTGGAGCCTCCAGCGACGGAGAGCACAGCTCGCCGCGCGCTAGACTCCAAAGCCGCCTGCTTACGTTTGTCGAGTTCCTCCTGTAGCTTTACATGTCGGTTATGCTCGCTGATGAGGAGGAGGTGGTAGTCCATCAGTAGATTCTGTGAAGCATTCACAGGTAGGATGACGTTGCCTGCCATGGCTTCGTGTTCTTGGCGCCATCCTTCCTTGTTGAGGTTGATCTTCTGGTAGGCATTGGCGTCGCCTTCGTTGGGCCTGAGTGATGGAGCTCCCCCGTTTTCTCCGTTCTCACCTTGCAGGTTGAGAGGTGGGTTAGGCGCACTCGAACCTGGCGGCAGTTATGCTTCTCTCTAGATGACCACATCTCATAGGTAACATCCGCGGGTTGGATCGCTACTGCCGCAGCTTTCGGATCCGGAACCGTAGGTTCCTTCGTCCGAGGGAGGGCTGCATAGATCTGAGTTGCAGCTATTGTTGTCATATGACTCGTCTTTCAGCATCGACGTGCATAACACGCCGATGGATGGGACCCATGAAGCAGGCCTGATGGATGGTGGTGGCACCCACTCTGGGAGGCGGAGGGTGCCGGTCTGCCCCACCTGGAAGTAGAAGCTCCCGAACAGCATCTCGAGCCCGTCGCCTACAGACTCGAAATCCCTCAGGGTGGCCGGCGAGTGGGCGGTGAAGTCGAAGGTGCCAAAGAGGAGGTGATTCTCCGTCACCGACTAGTTGTAGATCGCTCTGGATGGGACTGTCACAATCGCACAATCAGCGTCCCTTGATCCCACAGACTGTGCCAATTGACGAGGTTCGATCTTGTCAATGCCCATTGTTATGAACTTGGGTTTTGGAGAAGATGGGGATGCTGGAGATCGTGGAACGGTTTACAGACAAGCAACATGGGGACACAAGGTTTTCCCAGGTTCAGGCTCCCAAAGTGAAAACCCTACTCTTGCTTGTCTGCTCTTGATTATGGTGGAACGGAAGGTTACAGAGGTGCGCAGATGCGATCTGGCGTGAGGTGCGTATGAGGTGAGTATTTCCCTCCTCTCCGCTCCCTCCTAGCATTTATATAGATAGGCAGGTCCTGGACATAAGTCGAGTCGGTTACAGATTAGGGTTTGTACCCTTTGAAAATCTATCTATTCTAGTCTTGTTCTCCAAGGATCCGAAGACGTCATGGGCTTGGGCCATCTGAAATCTCCACAGGCCGCATATCTTGTCGTGGGCCTTCCTTGGGCTGGACTAGGTATGCCAATGTTGTGTACCCATGGGGTATAACCATGTCAGTACTATTGCAGGTGGTCTTCAGTACCTTACGTTTACTCGGCCAGACATCTCTTATGCCGTGCAACAGATTTGTCTCCATATGCATGATCCTCGGGCTAATCATGTGCTTCTCGTCAAGTGTGTTCTTCGCTACATCCACGGCACCACCAACTATGGTCTCACCTTGTTTCGGCGCAGCTCCAACAAGTTGACGGCCTACTCTGACGCTGATTGGGAAGGTTGCCCAGACACTAGACGGTCCACCTTAGGCTACTGTGTCTTCCTCGGCGCTAATCTGGTGTCATGGTCTGCTAAGCGGCAACACACGGTCTCTCGCTCCAGCGCCAAGGCCGAGTACATGGCGGTTGCAAATGTGGTGGCTGAAACTTGTTGGTTACGACAACTTCTTCAGGAGCTTCATCGACCGGTGACCGGTGCCACTGTGGTTTTCTATGATAATGTGAGCTCGGTTTACATGACACAGAATCCTGTACATCATCAGCGCACCAAGCATGTGGAGATCTACTTGCATTTTGTACGAGATCGCATCACCACCGGCGAGGTCCGGGTTCTACACGTTCCGAGTTCTTCCCAGTTTGCGGACATTTTTACCAAGGGACTACCGTCGCCTCTCTTTTTGGATTTTCGGGACAGTCTTAACATTTGTCGACGCCCGTTTACGACTGAGGGAGGGTGTTAGAATATATAACCATATTGTATTTGTATATATATATAGTTGTATATGTGTAGTCTATGTATAACTGTTCATGTATTGTACGATACGAACTCTAGCCTTGTAAGTCTATATAATGAGCAATACAAGGCACCATAATATGTGGTTTCCGCTATCTTACAATAACACATTCTTTACATGCAGGAGGTTAGTCTAAATTAGATGTTCATGAATATGCACACATGTACCTTCATTTAAGTTATAAAACTACCCTATTAACAGGCCCGTCCATGAGGGTGTGCGAGTTGTGCGACCGTACAGGGTTGGGGGCCCCCAAACAGTGGTGGAGGAGCTCATGCGGCAAACAGCCGTGGTGCCATTAGAGCTGCTATAAGCTTCGTTTTTGAGCTTAGTTTATCTGGGAAGAAGGAAACTTGAGAGCCTGAAACGTTACCTGTTGTGGACTAGCCTTTGAGCCTTTTACTTGCGTGTGGGCCAGTTCAGTAAAACATGAAGTGATCCATTGATTGTTGGGGCCTACCCAAGGGAACTAGGCAGTGGTAGAGGGTCATCAGCCGTGATGGCATAGAAGACGGACATACACATGGGCGTGTGGGACTAGTGATTTTTTTCACAACGTCTCTTAGTGTATTTATTACAACTTCTATTTTTTGGGTAAAACTTAGTTGTTAATTGTCTTGTTTCCCTCTGTGCTTCAAGTCCCACATATGTACTATCATTAGAAATAGGCTTAAAGCATTGAAAAAAAAAGACATAGGCATGTTCATCTTCGCGCCAGACAAGCCCTTTTTTTGAATTGTGACGAGCCCATAGTTCATCCCATTATTTTTTAACATAATTTGTCCCATTCATGTAGACCATGATATTATTCGTCCCGATAATGCCAACAACCCGATGCTATGAATTTGGGAGGCCATTTTGCATTTTGCACTGGGGCCTCAAATTCCTGGAGATGGCCCTACCTATTAATACTGTGTACATACATTTATGTATTAGGTACCCATGAATTCTCGTAGCCGTCATGTTTGTGATGCTCTTAATCCCTACAAAAGGCTTACTAAAAGAGGTAGGAGAAGAAGGCACGGAAATTATCTCTAAGCAATAGTAAATTTCATTCTAATGCATGTAGTTGTCACATGAAGGACTTGGGATAGAGGTGAAGAAAGAATTTGAAGCTTTTTGTGAGTATGCAAACGTAGTAGAGATGGATGACGTGTACTAAAGAACGGAGTGCATAAGAACATGCCAACAATACCATTTTATGTATGCACCATCAAGAAATCACATATCATTAGGGGAAAAGCAAAAATGGTAAACATATTTATTATACCTCATATGTACATTTATACAGCACTTTACAATATGGAGATTGACATGTATTGTTAGTAATGTATCTATTTTGCAGTACTTTTCTAGGAGCTTCACCTTGAACCACATTGTGAACATAATGGAACTACCAGCAGACATACAAGTATTCTCCAAGGGTGATGATGGAAAAGCAAAGAAAATTGCGACAGTGAAGATGGTGTAGAATAAGTCAAAGGTGAAAAGGAAATTCAAAGGCGGTGCAATGCTAACGTCAAGCTGGAAGAATGTTGTGGAGCTGACATATATGAGAGTTGGTGACATCTACCCATTCTGGTTCCGTCGTTGTGATGGTGGTCTGAAGCTTCTTGTTGATTGTTTGTGAAATCAACAAGGATGTTAAAACTATACTAGGTAAATACCCGTGCGCTGCAACGAGTTCTATTTTGAAAATTGATAATAACATTAGCAAATTTATCCTCGAAAATATATTGGCTACACTAAAAATTCTCTTTCACGCCTGCATCAGAATCCTGAGATATGAGCCAATGTTTTTATAAATGCATCTCCTAGCATATATTTTTACAACACTTCATTTCTAACCTGGCTCTCTCAATCCCTAATCTAGCTAACTACATACCCTATGTAAACACCAATCTCCCAAGGACCACTCTTCCTTCATAGCCGGCCTCTCACGAGGTATCCCGCTCATCAGGTGCCCATGTATATAACTAATAAGGTTCTACGTGTCACAAGCTGTCAAGCTTCAATAATAGGGTTCCGCCGGTCACGAATGGGAGTTCAATTCAAAAGCATGATGCAAACTTGTGCACCATTTATTCACATGTGAGGTTCACACATTTAGCTTGTCACCAGACCACTAAATCCATAGTGTCAACCACATTACACACCAAAACATTTAATTTAAATATTCTAACCATATATACATGAATTAGTTGGATGATTTGGTGCACTATGACCTTTTTAAGTTTATAACAAGTTATACTCCCTCCGTCATAAAATAGATGTCTCAAATTTGTCAAAATTTGGATGAATCTAGACACTATTTAGTATATAGATTCATTCAAAATTTAAAAAATCCAAGACATCTATTCTTGAACGGAGGGAGTACTTATTTCAAATCTATATGTAACCTAGTCTATGACAAACGAAACCAGATTACATCAAACAGTGCTACACTTCTTTTACAATTTTGTTATCTATATTCTGTAAAATCCAGGTAACAGCGGCGTTCCGCATGTATTCTTGCGATCACCTAGCCCACAGTTTGAGCACCTTGCTGGTTTTTTATCCACTTTCGGCCGACCGCCTCTTTGCGGACATGAGGTAGGCACTCTTGTGGCCATTCTTGCTGCAAACTGAGCCTTGTTACTTCAACTGTATGTTCATATGGAGCCTTCTCACGGCTAGAACTTGATCTACCAGCCTCGCATTTGTGGCTTGGCGCTGACAAACCTTCTAGTTTCATGTCCCCATCAACCATGCCTCCAGAAGCTGCAACATTGTTTATACAATCAACTGGGTGTTGCTCATTCGGTGGCACGTTTCTTTTCTGTAATACTCATATCATGTTTCTCCTTACTGTCTTGTACCAGCATTAGTACCCGCATTTCTAAGTATATCCATCTCAGCATCGTAAGATGTAATATTTGAATCCCCCAAATGAACAACCTCGATGGCTTTCAAATAAAGCCTGATAAGCCTTGTCATGATTGGTTAATGAGATCCTCCATCCTTGTGTTAGTGAACAAGATTGCATGGTAAGAATGTCTCGGGTATTTTCGTCACTTCAAGGTGCAAGTATTGCAATATTTAAATCGTAAGATGTAATATTTGAATCCCCCAAATGAACAACCTCGATGGCTTTCAAATAAAGCCTGATAAGCCTTGTCATGATTGGTTAATGAGATCCTCCATCCTTGTGTTAGTGAACAAGATTGCATGGTAAGAATGTCTCAGGTATTTTCGTCACTTCAAGGTGCAAGCATTGCAATACAGAAATTCATGGAATCTCTACTGCCTAAAAAGATAACCATGCATCATCTTACCCTTTTCTCACTATCAATCAACGTCCTTTTTCATTAGTATGGGTACGTAAGACTGCAGAATACTTGGTTAATAAAAATCAAGATTTTCATTTTCAACTTACCGCACACCCGCATACTATTGCTTGCATATGATCGACGGTATACTTAATATTTTTTCGACACCCAAGATGACCAATATTTTTTTTAAATATTAATTTCTCGATCAGAAAACCAATTAATAAATTCAGGTTATCCCATAATGAGAAGTAGGGAAACAAATGAAGTTTTTTTATCCTGTAATTGTTCTTTTCAACTATAATAAAAGAGTCAAAATGAATCAAGTACCCATAGCTCATAATTAAATGGTTCAAACCCTAGTTTGGTGGAAGTAATAATGTGTAGCTGTCTAGTCTCTCCTTGAAAATTGTTCTATTAATCTGACGCGGCATCCTTTGATTCAAGTCTACTGTTTTTTTAGGAAAGTTAATACATGATCTGGAATAGAACCATTGTTCGGCCGAACCTCTGCCTCACATTCATCATCATTTACATCATTTATCCCAGCTTCATCAACAGATTTATCCATTCAACTCGCCATACGACAAATTGGATACTTTAGCTACGACATTTTTTTATCGTCTTTCAACAAAGCAACAAACAGTCTGCAATTCAAAACACCAACAAAACAACAACATTTGTTTATCTAGAAATAAGTGCTATCTGGTTCTGAATAAACAGACGACCAGTTAACTGGTGGCTATAAATTAATCATGTAAACATAGCAACGGTCGAAACCTAGAAAACCTCACTGGAGCTATGTACCAACATTATTGCTTCGAAGTGAACTGTATTGAGAAGTTATAGCATTGTAGATATCGCGAAGTCACTACAGCTTATGTGATCTTGTAGGTAAACATTCAGTAGTATATCGTCAGTTTAAGTACTGACCTCTAAGAAAGATGCCTCCAACACCGAACAGTCCCTCATGCTGAACCTTAAATAGTCTTCTTGAGAAACTATGTATGTCTGTGGAACTGAAGTGGATAGCACTGCATCAACATCAAAACACAAAATAGTGCTGAAAATTATCATTATTTCTAACATGAATATGAAACAAAATCGTACCGTGCCTAATTAATCCATGGCTACTGGCTAGACTTCAATGAACATGACAATGCCAGACTTATCATATCAGATATCATGAAACGTCAGCCACAACACCTAATTGAACTTGCCTAATTCAGTTATCTGTCACAATTCATGGATGAAAAATAAATGGCCACACCTCTTTCTACTGGTATATAGATGTAGCATCGCTAATAGCTTCTGCATCATCCTATAGGCAGTTTTCCTTATATTCTTATTCAGCATTGTTTACAACTCTCTGTCCACCGTTTCAGTGGAGGGATTTCATTAGGAACAAGTGAGACCCTCCAATGCTATTTTATAGATCTCCATCCCGTTTCTCTAATAAAATCTCACAAAATGAACTGAAAGATCCAGAATTAGAAAATTGCGAAACTCGGGTGTGCAGAGCGAAGCAAGATAATTCTAGGTACCAAGAAAACTACCTTTGATCTCTGTGTTGCTCGAAGAAAGCAGCAACACGATTGCTCCTAGTACCAAAAAAGATGTGTGAAAATTCTTTAATGGATATAGAAGGAAAATACATAATGCAATTAATTGAAAGGAAAAAATCACCTAACATAAATATGGACTAACTTGCATCGCAGGATAACCAATTCAGCTTCCGTCCATACCTTGTATCCTCACCACAAACATAGAGATAAAAAGGAGCAACGTACCTACAAGATGGGGACAAGAACTACCACCAATTAGGTACATATGAGCGTCAATCATCTCTTCAATATCTTCGATGTCCTATTGATCATCCGGCGATTGACTGACAGACGGAGCAACCAAAAACGTGAAATAGCTCGGCCTCCTTGCACCATGAATGTTGGTCTGCTGCTTCCGGTACATGAAGGCATCTATCCCCACCATGTCGATGGCCCATAACGCATCCACCTTCTGCCCGTCGTTTATCTCGTCGGCTAGTCGCGCCGCTCTGCTCTGTCCAGCGCTTCCTGTGGCTGGTCCTCCAGGCCATCGGACGAAGGCGCGAGGACCTCGTGGAGCAGGGAGCGAGGATGTGCTATTTGTACGAGGGCCTCAACACCAGAGGAGATACTGCTGCCTTTTCTCCATCTGTACTGCACGCTAGTATGATGGCTAGCGAGGCAGGATGATCTTCGTGGAGAGAAGAATTAGAAACAGAGAAAAAAAAGGGAGAGAGAGTCAGCGAGAAGATGCGTCTCAGACTTTTTCTTTCATTCAGATCATGCCTTCACATTACAGACTCTTTGGTTTAAGTAATGACGCACTCTGGCACGCAGGCCCCACCACACGCACACCTCTATGTCACCAGCTGTCGTACCTGACCCGCACCTGGTGACACATCCGAACATCTAAGGCGTGTCGTTCGTGACAGTACCCCCGCCCGGAAAACTTGCTTGTCCCCAAGCAAGAAGAGTTGGAAAACGAGTGCTGATCACTGTCCAATCTTCCCAGGTAGCTGCTTCGGTTGGTAGATCCTTCCACTTTATCAGGACTTGAGTGATTGCAGCATTCCCTTTCTTGACCATGCGACGGTTCAGCACTTGTTCAGGTTCCGTGTCCGTAACATCCAAAGCCGGTATCATAGGTAGGTCAGCAAAGACAGGACTGTAGTCATCACGATACTCCTTGAGTTGGGAAACATGGAATACCGGATGAATGAGACTGCCTTCTGGAAGTTGTAGTCGATAAGCTACCTTTCCCACGCGCTCTGTGATCTCATAAGGTCCAAAAAACTTGTATGCCAGTTTGGGAAATGGTCTGTTGACTACTGAGCTTTTGGACATATGGCTGGAGTTTGAGAAGAACTCGATCCCCTTGCTGGAATTCTTTCTCTGTTCGGTGGCGGTCTGCTTTTTGTTTTATGCGATTTTGAGCAGCAGCCAGATTCTTCTTCAGCATTTCAAAGTGTGCTGCGCGCTGAGCCACAACCTGCGCCACTGGGGAGGTTGTATCAGTAGGTGCGGTAGGTACGGTGCCAAAATTTGGTTCACACCCGTAGAGAGCTTGGAAGGGAGAGCAACCCAAAAAACTGTGAAAAGAAGAATTGTACCACAACTCCGCCATAGGTAACCAGACTTTCCAAGCCTTGGGATTCTCTTGCACACTGCAACGAAGGAACATTTCCAAACTCTGATTCACCCGCTCGCTCTGGCCATCAGTTTGTGGGTGGTAGGCAGTAGTAAACTTCAGTTTAGTGCCCAATTTTGCAAACAGAAGATGCCAGAAGTGACTCGTGAAAATGCGGTCGCGGTCTGACATGATGGACCGGGGCATACCATGGAGCTTGACAATGGAATCCACAAACACACGAGCCACACCCTGTGTTGTGAAAGGATGTTTCAATGGTACGAAGTGAGCATATTTGGTAAAGCGATCGACGACGACCATGATTGTGTTAGCTCCCTCTGAATTTGGTAGGCCCTCAATGAAATCCACAGTGACATCTTGCCAAGCACCATCCGGCACGGGCAAGGGTTGCAGGAGTCCTTGTGGATGTTTGTTAGAGTGCTTAGTGTGCTGACAAACATCGCATTGTTGCACAAATTCAGCTACAACCCGCTTCAGACCAGTCCAAGCGAACAGACGGCAAAGCCTCTGATATGTGCCCTGAACGCCTGAGTGACCCCCGATTGCACTGGAATGAAATGCAGAAATCAACTTTGTTTGCAAGGCACAATTTGCTCCCAGCCAGACGCGGCCCTTGTAACAAATGATTCCCTCCTGAAGAGTGTACCCGTCCTCATCTGGACTGACCAGTGCAAGCGCTGCCAGTTTTTGTTGAGCCGCTTGTATCGGTGGTATATGAATTGAGAACTTCCTAGAACCACGCCGGCTGGACCTAGGTGCACGATTGGATGGTCATGAGGTGACCCACCCTGGAAAGAGAGTCGGCAGCGTGATTCTCAGCTCCTTTCTTGTACACAATTCTGAACTGGAGACCCATCAGACGCGCCATGGCTTTGCGCTGCAGCGGCGATTGCAAATGTTGCTGTTCCAAATAGCAGAGGCTATGATGATCAGTGCGAATCACAAATTCCTCGCGTTGTAGATAGGATCGCCATCTTTCCACGGCCATGAGGAGAGCAAGAAATTCTTTATCATAGATGGGTAACTGACGGTGTGCCTGACTGAGTGGTTTTCTGAGAAACGCAATGGGATGATGCTCCTGCATCAACACTGCCCGTATGCCCAGATCACACACATCAGTTTCGACCACAAATTGCTTCTGGAAATTAGGTAACTGCAGGACCGGTGTAGTGGACGTAGCTGATTTCAGTGCGAGAAATGCTGATGTTGCCTCCTCTATCCACAGGAACCCTTTTTTCTTCAGAAGGTTGGTGAGTGGCCTGGCAATGACAGCATAGTTGCGAACAAATTTCTTGTAGTACCCCGTCAGACCAAGAAATCCCCGCAGTTCTGTTACTATAGAAGGCCGGGGCCAATTGATCATGGCTTCGGTCTTGCGTGGGTCAGTTGCTACCCCGTCTGCCGAGATAATATGGCCAAGGTACTCCAAACTCGAACAAGCAAATGAGCACTTGATGTCCTTCACAAACAGTTTGTTTTGTCGTAGCACGGTCAGGACCTCTGTGAGGTGTTGGACGTGTTCCTGAAGAGATGTGATGTACACCAGTATATCATCCATGAATACCAGGACAGATTTGCGCAGACACGGGCTAAGCACCAGATTCATGACGCACTGGAACGTTGCTGGAGCGTTGCACAAGCCAAACGGCATCACCCTGAACTGGTAGTGGCCGTGATGTGTCTTGAAAGCAGTCTTGTGCTCATCCGCTGGCAGCATGCGAAACTGATGGTAACCCGCCCTCAGGTCGAACTTAGAGAAAATCTGTGCCCTAGCCAGTTCATCTAATAACTCATCGATAACAGGCATGGAAAAATTGTTTTTGACTGTGAGCTCATTCAGTCAACGGTAATCAATACAAAAACGCCAGGAGCCATCTTTCTTTTCGACCAACAGCACAGGAGACGCATATGGAGACATGCTGGGCACAATGGTACCAGCCTCAAGCATAGCTTTTACTTGTTTCTCAATCTCATCTTTGTGAGCAGGAGAATATATGTATGGGCGTGCATTGAATGGAGCGGCATCTGGTTTGAGAGGAATGGCATGATCGTATTCACGTTCAGGAGGGAGCTCAGTTGGAGTAGCAAACACATCAGAAAAATTTTCCAGCACTTCCCTGATTTCTGGTATCAACTGAGAAGGTGTACTATCACCGGCAGGTTGTATAATGGCCATAGCCCAGATATCATTTCCTTTATACCATTTAACCAATTGTTCCACTGGTAGTTCCTTGATAGAGTCTGGACTTGGTGCTGCTATGCCTGTCAGTGTGATGAATTTTCCCTTATGTGAAAAAGCCAAACGATGATTCTTCCAATCAGTGACCATTGGGTTGTGTAGTGCTAACCAATCATGCCAAGGATAGCATCATAAGCTCCCAACTGCAACACTCTCAGGTCTGTGACAAATGTTTCTCCTTGGCACCACCAAGTTAATTCAGGAACAAGCTCTGCACACTGCATGTAGGAGCCATTGGATATTCTGACAGGTACTGAATCTGTTTGTTGGACTTTGCAGTTGAGTCTGTCCACCAAATTCTTATTCACAAAACTGTGGCTACTCCCTGAGTCTACCAAGATGACCAGAACTTGGTTGCCAATCATAGCCCTTAGTTTAAGTGTCTGACACCCTTCAGTACCGTCCATAGCATGAATCGACAGACTAAATTGCTCTGTTTGTGCCAGATCCTGCGTCTCTATCATGTTCAGCACCTCGTCAGACAGCAGCTCAGCCTGTTCCTCTAACTACACAGCATGAATTTCGGCTCCTGGTTTCTTGCCGCATTGGTGTGCCGGATCAAACTTATCACCACACTTGAAACATAGCCCATTGGCTCGCCTGTAATCACGCAATTGCCTTTCACGCCAAAGATCACCTCCACTGAGTTTCAGAGCTGGTTTGGGAGCTTCAGTGCGAGCAACAACAACGTCAGTTTTCATGTATGTGGCGGTCTTGGATGTCCACGATTTGTTATCAGCAAACACTTCCTCTTGAACCAATGCCAATAGAATGGCGTGAGCAACTGTTGCTAGAACCTGAACTTCCACAGCTATCCGAATGTCAAACTTCAGAGCACGAATGAATTGTGTGACGAAGAACTGCTCATCATAATTTGGGTTCTGAATAGATACTAAGTATGACAGTTCCTCGAACTTGAGCTGATACTCGGTGACAGAACCACACTATTTGAGGGTTAAAAGCTGTTTCAGGTGTTTGCGGTGCTCATCGGACCCAAATTTCTCTGTAACTGCCGCCACGAGTTCGGGCCAGGTGTTGATTTCATGGCGGAGACGGTAGGCTTTGAGCCACAGTGCAGCGTTGTCGTCCATGTCAGAGTTGCAGACACAAGCCACAGAGAGGGATGAACGTTGAACAGACGGAAATAGTCCAAACATTTATCCTTCCAAATCTCCGGCTGCTCGCCATCAAACCTTGGGAAGGACATTTTCAGATTATGCTTTAGAGAAGGCTCGTCCTGGTGCCCATGTTTGCCTCCACCAGCACCCCCAAATCCACCGCCCCCAGCGCCCCCGAGCACCCCGCCACCTGTTCCGCCAGTTCTACCGCCGCCAGCGCCCCCAATCACACCACCACCGACGCCTCCCGTGCTTCGTTGTACCTGAGTGGACGCCGACACACCTGGAGCATCTTCGGACCAATTAGCGGTGGTGGGATGAAGCGTAGACTTACTCGTCGGTCGCATATCCGCGATATCAGGATCCTCCTCGAGTGGTGATGGCGACCGTGCGTAGTGCTCCAAGCGCTCGAGAGTAGCCGAGAGCTTATCATCGAGAGCCGAGATGTGCCGAGCCGCGTTCTCCTGGGCCTTCGAATTGTCCTGAACCGCCTCCGAGATGAGCCCCATCTGGACGAAGAGCCCTTGTTGGGTCGTGTCCATCGTCGCCACGCGCCCGTGCAGCAGATCGACAGCTTGCCTGCACTCGGTGAGGGCTGCGCCCGCCGTTGCTGCCGTCTCGCCCATCGCCGCGAGCACGAGGAGAGTCTGTGGAGAAGCTTTGGGTGGCACCTTGATGCTCCTCACCGGCCGGTACCAACCACGCCCCGAAGTTTGGTGGGATTTTACGGCACTCGGCACAGCGAATTGGGAGAATCCACAACAACACGCCGAAGCGGGGATGAGGATTGTTACCGGACGAGCGATCCGAAGACGGTCGTCCGAACCTGTCGAACCCGCGGAGCACTCCCAGAACCGGCGAATCTGATACCAAGTGTACTGCATGCTAGTATGATGGCTAGCGAGGCAGGATGATCTTCGTGGAAAGAAGTAGAAACAGATAAAAAAAAGGGAGAGAGAGTCAACGAGAAGATACGTCTCAGACTTTTTCTTTCATTCAGATCATGCCTTCACATTACAGACTCTTTGGTTTAAGTAATGACGCACTCTGGCACGCAGGCCCCACCACACGCACACCTCTATGTCACCAGCTGTCGTACCTGACCCGCACCTGGTGACACACCCGAACATCTAAGGCGTGTCGTTCGTGACACCATCCACGACCCCGCTACGGAGTTGGACTCGGGTAGAGGAGCGGGTAGGCTATGGCCAATGGGGGCATCAGGCGAGATGGAGGCGGGGTAGCGGCGGCGGGCTAGGTTATTGTAGTTGTGCTGCAAGATGCAAAATTTCAGGGCAGTATAACGACGTGATTAGAGGATGAGCCAAACGTGGCAGTACCAAGAAAATGGGACACTATCTAACAACGTGATTAGTAGACGTGAATAATTTTGGCAAATGACAGTGATTAGAGGACACAAATATGGCACAACGGGATTGTTGGTTACCATAATTTTGACGCGCCTGGAATCCAGGATGGTGGAGAGCAGCGGGGGATCGAAGGGTACTTCTTCTTCCGAGGTTCCGTGGTTGTGTTTTACGGCTTAGATTACTCCAATGTTTGATGGACAAAGTGAGCCACCAACTCCTATTTAATAGCAAAGATTATCATTTAGAAAGGTCAGACATACAATAGTTCTGAGTATGATGTGATCGTTTGCACGTGCTTATACCTTTTTGGCATTATAGTTTATGAAAATGTCAATTAAGTTATGTACATTATAATATTTTTTAATATTACTTTCGAACTCTATATCAAATCTCTACTATCTAAAACGGAGGAATTCCCTCTGTTTCCTCCAATAGGCAGGAACAATTGATCTCGTCCTTCAAATCACTATGATCTAACGGTCCATGGCTTTCCAACGACATCGCACAACTTCCCTGTTAATAGCGGTCATTAATGGCGTGTAAAACTTATGGTCCGTCAATCTCCTCGACATCACAAAAAAGGGCCACAATCTCCTGGACATCTCACGGCATTACACGGCAATTACTACCCAATTACTACTACAGAATAAAAGGGCCACAATTAGTACCCAGATTACATGGCATTACACGGCTGTGCTTCTAAAAAGAGGACTACCTGCCAATGCAATTACTACAGAGAAGAAACCGGATCTGAGAATCTCCTGGGCATCACAAAAAAGGTCTCCAATTACTACAGCAATGCTTCTCAAAATTACTACCGAGAAGAAACCAGAGCCATGAATCACACTCCTTCCGCACCCTCGCGACGACGAGCTCCAGGCGTCACACTTCTCGCCGTCAACTACAGCACTTGTCGCCGACGTGCCACAAAAATTCACCTTCCCAGCAAGGTTAAAACCGGTGAGTCTCGGCTTCTCCGATTTGGATGCTTTTCACCTTCACTTCTGCCCAATCAACGAACCGGTTGATCTTTTCACCTGGTCACACACAGAACTGGTTATTTTAGCTGGTGCACGTCATAATTATCAGTACAAAACCAACATATATAGTGTAGAACACCAAAAATAAGGAGGAAAATAACTATATTATAGCTCTTTCACACAGGTGATCTCAAAGAGGTCCCTAGCAAAAACCAACTACCAACTATAAAATGAAAATACAAATAAGAATAGCTAAGTTGTAGTACAGTCCAGGTATCATTAGTTTTTGCTAGGCATATAGTACATGAAAATGAATTCATGTTATGTAAACAGAAAATGCTTACCAGCCCATCAGTGGAGGACGATTCGGGTATATTGTCGTCAGCGAACATGGAGCCTCTGTCATGGTTGATGTGGGAGGTTGCGCTACTCTCCCTAATGGGAGCCCCTGTCATGGTTGATTCGGGTATATTGTCGTCAGCGAACATGTCGCCGATATCTTCTATGGCTCATTATTCGAAACTAAGAAGAAATGAATGAGTGAAATTCTGCAAGTTTCTGTTTCTCTTTCCCTATGTCGGTTGGTGCGAAGTATATGCCAACCATATTATAAAGCAGTTGCCCAACCATTTGAGATGTGGTACGCCTTATCATTCCAGGCAATTGGTTAATTATACATAGTAGATCTTGTGATAAAAAGAAGTGAGCGATTGATAGAAAATGCCCAGCTTAATACTTCCAATCTCCTGATGTGTTAGGGCTAGCTAAAATATGGAACTTTCCCTTCACCATTTAGGGTGTGGATCACTTTGATAAAGATCACATAACAACTTGGTCATGCATCATAATCCTATGGTAGAAAATTTCGCTAATGAAGAACATAACTCTTTCAATTAATAATAAGATTTGTTATCTAAAACAATTATACAAACTAACCTGACTTGAGAGCACCAACATACTTGCCTGTTTGAAACATCGTTGTTATAAATGTGCCTGTTTGAAACCATCTAACATGAGCAGATCCTGAACCTTATAAACCATCTAACATGAGCAGATCTTGTTTGAAACCTTGGTTAGGTACATTGATAAGAAGTGCTGCCAAAGCTATGTACATGTGATAAATTAGTGTCAGACCATTTCAAGCATGTGCTAGGGATGACTACAGAAACAATTATCAAAAACAATTCTAACTGAATCTTCCTTCTCTTACCAGATGGCTCAACAATCAAGTGGTTCACCGTTTTACCGAGGAAAACGCTCTCTATTTCAAGACGTAACTAACACGTCGGATTCAGGTAAATATATGGATTTACATCAAATAATTTGGAGTTTACATGCTGAGTGTTAGATCGTTGAAATAGGCCAGAGCACCAATGAAGATGCAACTCCCCCGAGTGTCGGAAATCCTTCGCATCCTGATGAGCCTTGCCAGAAAAGAAAAGGGGGTCACGGATGGTGTGCCTGAATGACCGAAGAGCAAAGAGCACAATACCTACAAAAACAACGCAAAGCCCGACAACGAAAACAAGCGATAGCTGACTCTTTGAAGATTTCTCAAGCATCAGCTACACTTGAGCCACATGGTATTGCAAAACATACTCGCTATAATTTTAGCTGCTAAGAAAATAAATATATATTTATTACTCTCAATTTCAATTGTTTTATGCGTGGTCTCTTGCAGACGTTATTCGAACTCCTCCATCAATACATGAACAAGGTAGTTTAATGCATTATACTCCTGCCACACCTGAAACCATAAACATCAACACCCCGTTGTATCCTTCCACTATTAGTGGAATTCAAAGTGATAATTATGTCAATCCAAGCTTCTAATCTGGATAGATAGCCCAGGTAAACACTTCAAATCCTATATAGTTTACTTTCCCTATGTCAATCCAGTACATATATATTCCATGGTTTCTAACTTCTCAACAGATCAACAATCATCTAGGAGCTCTTTGCTCCAGGATTGTCTTAAAACAAATGCAGCTGGAATCAAAAGGATGCGCGAGAGGAATCGATAAAATTCAATTATTTTTGATCAACTGGATTCTCTCCGTAAGAAAAACGTGAATACAATGTGAAGAGGAGAAGCATTATATCATCAAATTGTATCATTGAGATGTCTGCGGGTATATTGCATAAGTGAATTGTACATGTAGATTATTATGGTTTACCGTTTCTTATACTTTGATTATACATGAACCAGGAGACACTACCAGGAACAAGGAAAATGTGGTCCCTGGTGAAAAGGACACATACCAAATGCAACCACCTCATATTTCATCTCAAGGGCAAGAAAGCATCCTCAGTGGTATGAAGGCATCAATTTTTCTAATAAAAGTAATGCAACTATCTACTAATTCATGTCTACTATAGCTACATTTGTTATATTTTTGCTGTGTAGAAACTTTTGATGGACCCACATCAATCAGCATTCAGACAACACCCATATGTCCAAGTGAGCTGACGAGGCAACAAATTAGGGAACGAAATGCACAGATGGATAGCACGGGAAGAAAAGAATTACTCAAAAGAGAACGTGAGAGGAAACGGAAACAATATGCACAAATGAATACCAATGAGAAAAATGAATTACTAGAAAGAAAACATGCTTCCTATCAACAAAAGATAATGTTAGCGGGTAAGGAAGTACTTTCAGGTATTTGGATACCTTGAAAACTGCATATAAGAAAGTTTTATTCATCTTGCATCTGGCGCATTGGATTTCTTAATGATGATGTTTTTACAAGTACATGCACAAATTAGTTCTAACCATTATATCATGTCATGTTTTTAGATCAAATTGAAGCAAAGCGTGCAAGGGAAAGGCTCTGTTATGCCGAAATGACTCCTAAGCAAAAGCGTTCTAAGAAGGCTCTCAAAGACTCACAACGCAACAGGCTGAATAAAGAATCCATAGCCATGGAGAACCCATGTTGGACCCCTGAGGTTGTTCACACCCCTGGTCCTCAAGGTTCCATACCCACATGTGATTGGCATATCCCTGATTTCGGTGGAACCCCTATTTATATCCAACCTACTATAGAGCAAATGTCAGGGGATGTGACACCTAACATGGATGTTAGTAATATATCAGGGAGAAAACATGTAACACCTGGAGAAAGGCATGTGTTGCTAGGTCTCCGAAATGAAGCATTCTATGCAAATTGTAAGAAGCATGCTTTCCAATCTATGACCATGGAAAATGTTTCCAAGACGCCAACGCAATCAGCTATCATTAACTCAAGTAATTTTCAAGTCTTCATTTTTCTATTGATCTAATTAAGTCGTAAACGGTTGTAATTACCACACTTCCATATGTACGCAGAAACTACGTCTCCAACTCCCGAGTTTGTTCAGAAACATCAAACACACTCACCAGCCAATGATGACGGTAATTATTTACCCCATATTCATTGCATGCTTGTTTGAAACATGTTCTCAAAGTAAACCATGATATACTACAGGCGAGGACGAGGGTGTCATATTGGAAGAAGACTCCGAAGATGAGGAAGGTTACATGTTTGCTGGACAAGGTAATTTGTTCATGTTCTAGACCTATCGTGCACATATTGCATATGATATTAGGACTGATGTTGTTGTCCACCATTTCAGAAAATGATGGAGATGAGGATGTAGAAACAGAGGAGGTCAGTGATGGGTCTGCTTCAGTTTCAAACGCCCCAGATCCATATGACATGGTCTACAACAAAATACCAACTGACACGCACATGATCAAGCCTATTCCCGACTGCATGCATAAACATTGTGGTGCAAAGAGGTTCGAGCATGAGCCACTGGGGTTTTGCTGTCATAATGGGAAGATCAAGATAGCAAACACGGTTACACCACCCGGTCTCAAGAGGCTTTGGATGAGTGAAGATCCTGATGCTAAGCATTTCGGTGGTAACATAAGGTTTTTCAATGGACATTTCTCGTTCACATCACTATACTGCAACCTTGATGGTGACACCACTAACACGTCAAAGCATCCTATCTACACTTTTCGTGCTCATGGACAAATGTACCACAACATATGGTCATTTGGCAGACAAGATGGTCTGCAAGGCAGTCGCCTGGAGCTTTACTTCTTTGATGACGACCCCAATTTAGAGCATATGTATCGTAGCTGCCGCAAAGAGCAATGCGCAAAAGACAAAGAAGTAATCACACAGATGGTCAACATACTTCATGAAAATCCATACTCTGAACATCTACGGAGTATGGGACAGGTTGAGGATGTTGATGATTATCATATCACACTAAACCTTGACCAAAGTATGGACCAGAGAAGATACAATGCACCTACCACTTCCGAAGTAGCCGCAGTGTGGGTGGAGGGGAGCGACAGGCGTAGACAGTTCGACCACAGCGTGATCTTGCAAGGGAAAAACAGAGATATTTTTGGTATCAAGTCCTATCATGGATGCTATGACGCACTGTCCTATCCACTATTCTTCCCTAGAGGTGAGCTTGGGTGGCATACCGATATCCCAAAGGAGAATGTGTCGTATGATATTGTGATGGCAGCTCATGCAGCTCGTCTAGCTCGTCGTAATGACGACGAGTCCTCCCAATTCCTCGGTGATAGCAATGATGATGGCAATGAAGATAATGATCCAGGTTTCTGTTTTCAAATCTATATCTGCTATACAAATGTTGGATTACTTATCTAGCTTTATCAATCATTAATGTAGCATCAGCTCTTCTTTGGACCATGTCGGCTTCAGTGCTATATTCAGTTATGTTTGTTTCAGATAGCCTATCTTGCTTTATAATATGCCAATATTTACTCTGGTTTTTTTGTGATCATAACCCAACAATACTACGTTCCGAATTTTCTCTGGTCCATTACTTACTAATAGATCATTTACATAAACTATCCACTCAAACCTGAATAATTCTCTACTGTCTAGCTGTTAACTGTTGCGTTCCTTATCAAGCTTTATTATTTATCAACATACAGTTTATTTTCTTATTTCTTACAGACTGTATCTAGCTTTATTATTTACATGAACTGTCAACTCAAACCATAATCCATCAGTTCCAAAAATTCAATGTATACATCTACAAATGCTTTGGAAACCCGATCTTATTTCTTACATGCGCATTCCATGCTAACATATATGATCTCCCGTTTCTAACACTACTCATTCTAAATTATTTGTGCAGCTTCTCTATGCGGGACTACTACTGCTACAAATTTCAGATGCATCCTCAGATATTTAACCCGATCCTTCATGGAAAGCGTCTTTTTTAGCAGTTCGCGGTTGACACATATATCAAGATTGAGAACTCACGGTTGGACTATATATGGAATCATCAAGATACGATAAGGGCGGATCTATACCAAGGCCTGATGGACAGCTTGCATGCCGGTGAGGGTAGAGTCGACGCTATTGGAAGGCGTATAGTATTGTCTACGTCATTTATCGGTGGTCCACGTGACAAGAGGCGTCGCTACATGGATGCTATGGCCTTGTTACGGAAGTACGGCAAGCCGTACATCTTTCTCACGATGACATGCAATCCGAACTGGGATGAGATCAAGCGCGAGCTCTACCCTGGCCAGGCACCTCAAGACCGCCTAGACCTTATTGTGTGTGTCTTTAGGGGAAAACTAGAGGAACTCAAAGACAAGTTGCTTTAGAAGGACATCCTCGGCAAGGTGAAATCATATGTGTACGTGGTGGAGTTCCAAAAGAGGGGCCTTCCACATTCCCATCTCTTGCTCATGGAGGGGCGATTCAAGCTCACATGCCCCGAGCAGTATGACAAGATTATCTCAGCCGACCTCCCTAATAAGGCAAAGTACCCATAATTGTACAAGATGGTGGTGAAACATATGATGCATGGCCCATGTGGTGTTTTGAACCCTGATTGTCCATGCATGAAGGGCCATCCTTCTTGCAAGAATTAGCACCCTCGACCTTTAAATGCGGCTACCTTACAGGGAAAGGACTCCTACCCTCTATATAGACGACGTGATAATGGTTGTAAAGTAATGGTTCGAAAGGAGTTGCTAGACAATAGATGGGTTGTCCCATATAACCCACACCTTTTGCGTCACTTGAATTGTCACATCAATGTTGAGGCATGCTCAAGCATAAAGGTTGTTAAGTACCTGTTCAAGTACATATACAAGGGGCATGATCGGGCTTCTATCACAGTGAGAGAGGCTGACAAGGCAGATGGCAACGGGAACATAGATGAGATCAAACGATATAGAGATGCGAGGTGGGTGACTCCTCCTGAAGCCTTGTGGAGGATATACGGCTTTGAGTTGAGTAAAAATTCGCCACCTGTGATGCAGATGCAGCTCCATCTAGAAAACTGTCACATGGTTTCATTCAAACAGGGCCAAGATATCCAGCAGGTAGTAAACCGTGAAGGTATTTAAAAGTCAATGTTTACTGAGTACTTTGCGGCAAACAGAGTACACGAGGAGGCCCGTGGTATCTTGTACAGGGATTTCCCCGAATGGTACACTTGGCAAAAAGGTAAGAAAGGTCAGGATAAATGCTGGAAGAGAAGGTATGTAAAAAAGGATGGTACACCTTCAAAAAGGATACAGGTTGGAAGGATCGTGTCGGCTCACCCAGTGGAAGGGGATCACTATTACCTGCTAGTCCTTCTAAACCATGTCACTGGGGCCACCTGCTACGATGATCTAAAGACGGTTAATGGCCAGCTACTAGGATCCTTTCATGAAGCTGCATAGAGAAGGGGGTTGATCGAAGGGGACAACACATTGGATGACTCCCTTACTGAATCTATACTCTTTGAGATGTCATCATCTCTACAAAGGCTCTTTGCAACAATATTGGTATTCTGCGAGCCTAGCGATGTGCGTGGGCTTTGGGATAAGCACTTTGATGCAATGTCGGAAGACTATCGCCGCAACGATCCATCCAATGTGGTAGTTGAGCAGAAGGTTTTGATAGATATCAGGAATATGCTACAGTAAATGGGAAAGGACATAAAGTCATTTCCTCTTCCTGATATCGATGAGGAATTTGACAGTGCCACCGGTGTGGAAAGGGAGATCTTCGAGGAGTCTGTGATTGAGCCCAACAAGGAGGACATAAATCGATCAGACTCACTTAATATAGATCAGAAGGACGCATATGAAAAAATTATGTCTGCTATTCTTGGCGGTGAGGGTGGTGTGTTCTTTGTGGATGGACCTGGAGGTACCGGAAAGACTTTTCTATACAGAGCACTGCTCGCAACAGTTCGCAGGCAGAAAAAGATTACTGTAGCGACAGCTACATCTGGGGTTGCAGCTTCCATAATGCCTGAAGGGAGAACAGCTCATTCCCGATTCAAGATACCACTGAGCATTGACGATGGCAGGTATTGCACCTTCACCAAATAGAGCGGTACTGCAAAGCTCCTACAATTTGCTTCTCTCATTATCTGGGATGAGGCTTCCATGACAAAGAGACAGGCAGTCGAGTGTTGGACAATAGTATGCGAGATATAATGAGTCGTCTAGACCTACCATTTGGTGGAAAGATGGTTGTGTTCGGTGGAGATTTCAGGCAGGTCCTACCAGTTGTACGTAAGGGCTCGAGGGCTCAGATAATTGATGCATCGCTATGTAGGTCTTACCTTTGGGATTGCATGACTCACCTAAAGCTCGAACACAATATGAGGGCACATAGTGACCCTTGGTTTGCGGAGTACCTATTGCGCATCGGTGATGGTAAGGAGGAGGCCAATGGTGATGGTGATATTCGTCTTCCTGGCGAGATATGTGTGCCGTGTACTGGGAAGAAGGGCTCTGACCTTGATAAACTAATAGATAATGTTTTTCCCAGCCTTGGTGCTAACATGACAGACCCAAACTACATCACCTCCAGAGCAATCTTGTCAACACGAAATAATTGCGTTGATAGGGTTAATTTGAAGATGATCAATCGATTCCAGGGAAAAGAGATGGTGTATCATAGCTTTGATTATGCGGTGGACAACCCTCATAACTACTACCCACCTGACTTTCTTAACACATTGACCCCTACTGGTCTTCCCCCACATTTGCTGAAGATGAAGATCCACTGCCCTATCATATTGCTCCGCAACATTGACCCCGCAAACGGACTTTGTAATGGCACGAGGTTGGTGGTTCGAGGATTCCAAAGAAATGTCATCGATGCAGAAATTGTTTTGGGCCAACATGCTGGAAAGAGGATCTTCTTGCCAAGGATCCCACTTTGCCCCTCTAATGATGAGATGTTCCCTTTTTAGTTCAAGAGGAAGCAGTTTCCTGTTAGGCTCAGCTTCGCCATGACAGTTAACAAGGCACAAGGGCAGACTATACCTAATGCTGGTATTTACTTGCCTGAGCCGGTGTTCTCTCACGGGCAGTTATATGTTGCGCTATCTAGATCTACTGCTAGAAAAAAACGTCAAGATTCTTGTTATCCCAGATGTTGATAACAAGAAAAAAAACTCTGATGAAAGCAAAAATAAGAGGCGTCTTGTCAATACCTACACGAAGAACATCGTCTGGAAGGAGATCCTTATATCATAAGTGAGATACTTCACACTTGTACTTGTATAGTAATCACTATGCTATCTTTTTAAATTTGTGCTCGCCATGCGCTATAAATGGCTCGATGCAACTAGATGAAACTAAATAGCTCGCCTTCTTCCCGTTGACTCTTTTTGAAATACTTGTTCCTTTAAGTTAAATACATAATGATCTAGGTTCTGTTTACTCACATAGTCACGTCTTGCTTCCTATTGACTCTTCTGAAATAATTGTTCATTTAAATTATGTCAAATCATAGTATAAACTTACTGGCATGGTTACGTGCATGCATGGTGTTAGTGGTTGTGTGGTGTGTTCATGAGAATAGAGACTAGATAGAATTATTTACACGAGAACAGAGACATGATTATAATCTTTTTTTAGCATGTATTAACACTAATCGGTTATGTCATTTCTGCAGGAAATTATTATATGCGGTCTTCTTCTCCTATGCAACTTGAGTTGTTACTGAACTACTTCTATAGTACCTCCCGACACGCTCCTAGATGATTGTTTCCTTTGGTTACAAAAACAAAAATGAGGAAGCATCCATTGAATGGATATGCTTTATTTGTTTTATATAATATCACATAAAGCATAGTATTGTATTGCAGAGATTCTACAGGTCAGAGAAATTGGAGTGCATCATCATGGTCTAATTGTAAATAACATGTTCGCAAGATTTAATACCCCCACGATAATTTTCTATGAAGAGTTACAGTTAAGTAATGTGGGATGGACATAATGATGCCTTGTCTTAATTGTTTTAAGCTATCACCAAAGGGTTTCAGTTTTATCTTTGGTATGAACTTTGTACTTTGATTGGTAATGGTTTCGGTTTTATTTTTAAAACAAACTCGTACTTTGATTGGTACCATAACTAAATTAGTTTTCAGTAATTATCATGTAACTCGGTGGCTTGGCTGAAGCAATGGGCAAAGAAGTCATGATAGCGCATCATCAACGTGAAGGAACATGACGCGCGGAGCTGGCTGAATTCTGTGATACGCTACGGATGTGCCAAAAATACTTAATTTATGCATCTTGGTCCGCCAAAATATTTTTCTCTCCCGTTGCAATGGGCATATTGTCCTATTAAAGATATATTTTTATGCCCAGGCCAACCGTCTGTGATTTCTATGTGATCTCATGAGTCGCTGCCAATTTTGTTGCATGCGCTAAAAATAGCTTACTAATAGCGCATTCAATTACTAATAGCGCATTCAATCACAATCGTCTTTTACTTGGCAAGTACGATTTGATTTATTGATTTGTTTGTATAGCATGACTTATCAGAGCCAGAAACGATTAATTGTCTTGATTGCCCTCTTTATTATTCTGGACGATTCGATGGTCAATTCTCCTAATGTTTGATGCCCCCTTTATTATTCTTTATCAATCAGCGCAGGAACATACAAAAATAAGGATTACAATCAATTTCTCGTCAACAACCAGCTTTTATTAATATTTTTCGAAATAAAATCAACCATCTTTTATAGTGTTTCCTTTTACTGGAGATACGATTAATTGCTTTTCATCAATCAACATTTATTATTCTTAAAAGAAAAATCAATCAGATTTCATTTTTTTTACTTTTGCAGAGCAGATCTGCTTATATAAGCACGACCCCATCAGTTGAAAGGCACACCTCGCCTCCTCTACCCCAGCACACCTATCTTCCTAAGCCATGTCGGGAGATCTACTCAACCCACATCATTAACTAGAACAAGAAGTCAGTACAGAGGGTAAGGAACATATGCAAATTGAAGAGGGGCTAACCAAAGAAGAGGATACAAACGCCCACTTTACAAAGGTGAGTTTTCTTTTCCTATATGTAATATTATTCTACTTCTGGCAGTATAACACATATTATATTTGCAAGATTTTCTCATTCTTTCTTTCGATTTCATATTGTTGGTTTTAGTTTCCGAGCGACCAAGAATTGATTGCAAAAGATGACAACCATGAAGTAGATAATATAACTGGCAAGCAGGCTACAGATTCCGAATTGATAAATGTGAGTTTTCTTTTCCTATATGTCATTATTCTACCTCTGGCAGTATAACACATGTTATATCTACAAGATTTTCTCATACTTTCTTTCGATTTCATATTGTTGGTTTTAGTTTCCGAGCGACCAAGAATTGATTGAAAAATATGAGAACCTTGAAGTAGATAATATGACTGGCAAGGAGGCTACAGATTCTGAATTGATAAACATTAGTTTTCTTTTCCTTTTGTATATACTAAAAAAATGTAAGTCTACATAGTGATAATGTATTTTAGTTGTGCTCTTCTCAGAAATTAACCTACAACAATGAAATAAGTCAACAAGCACTGCCACCTGAGGGCGAGGAATTAGCAACAATGCCTGGCACGAAAGGGTCAAAAATATAGAGGATGAGCTGACAATGCCAGTGTAGAAACATAAACCTAATCGATGGCATAACAAGCCTAAGAAGGCAAAAGACTATGTGGTTTCTTCAGAAGGTACGTAGCAAACCTTTTATATCCTTCTTTTGCTATATTATTAGTATTTTCTTCATTATATTAATAAAGAAATGTTATCATGGCCGTTTTGACAGATTATGCCTGCACTCACGATGATTTGTCCGTGATTTAAAATATCAAATCCGAAAAAAGGAAAAAATACATTTAGTAAGCATCAACCACGCATTTCTAAAGAAGAAGGATTTACTATCTCTTCTAAATTCCAAAGAATTCATTAGCTATGAAGTAAGTATATATGATTATTTACTATCATAGTTTTTGGACAAGTAGATGCTATTTGAATATGATTATCTATTATTTCATACATTGTGTATATGTTATACTGTAGGTCATAGATGCTTACGTACATTGCATAAGTGCCACAGAACATCTAAAGGTGAGGTCAGGTGGAAGCGTGTTCTTAGAGAATGCATGCATATCTAAGATGATAAAGACCTATGGCTATATGTCTGAAGATGACAAGGATGCACCACCTGAATGGGTATTAAAGAGAGTTAGAATGTATTTGTAAAATGATATGGTTAGTCTTAGTTTTCTATATATTACTATGGAAATTCAATATAGATGAAAGTTCATCTATATGGGTCTGCAACTAAAAATAATCCTGTTCTTTAGATATTCATTCCAATAAACATGAAAGATTTGCACTGGTATCTATGTGTCATAAATCTGAGAAAACTATGTGTTCAAGTGCTCGACTCGCTAGGCGCGGGAATACACCGCAAGGACCTCACTGCTACGGTTAGTAATTATTCTTACTGTTCCATCTTATTCGTTGCTTGTGATGCTAACATTTTTCATTTATTGGTGCAATAGCTAAAAGGACTAGAATATTTGTTTAAATTATCATCCAATAACATGGAATTGAAGTCTGGGAGAAAGAACCTAAATGTTACAACTGTAGGGGTTCGTAGCATGGAAAACAAAAAATTTCTATCGCATACAAACAAACAAGCCAAGATCTATCTACTAGATTGTAGCAACGAGTCGATGGAATAACTTACCCTCGAAGATTCCAAAGCGTTTAACGAGAGCGGATTCTCGTGGGTGATGTAGTCGTACTCTTTCCGATCTCAAGATCGTGTAGACGATCCTTCCGGCGCTACATTCCGGCAGCGCTCCCGCAGTCGGTCACACGTTCGGTACTCGACGAAGACCTTCCTCTCCCTTGTTCCAGCAGGCAGCGGAGGTTGTAGCACTCTCCTCGCGATTCCGGCAGCACAACGGCGTGGTACCGGAAGTAGAGGGGAAATCCCGCAGGGCTTCGCCTTAAGCTGGTGCGAGTATGGTGGAGCTTATGAGAGAGGCTATTAGTGGTCTAGTAATTAGACACACCAATTAGAAGGCTCTAAACCAATTAGAAGACTCTAAACCGCTGGCTAAAGCAATTAGAAGCTCTAAACCAAAACGGCTCTAAACCGGAGGTAGAAGATAGGAACTTGTGTGTTCTAGGAGGGAGCCCTGCCCCTCCTTTTATAGGTGGGGAGGCGCGGCCAGGGGAGGGGAGTCCCTCCCCAAGTCGGCCTTGGGCTGGGCGCCGGCTTGGAGGAGTGGGACTCCTCCTCCAAGTTGGTTCCAACTCCTCTTGCTTGTTTCCCACAGTTTCCTGTTTCCCACAGTTTCCTGTTTTAGCCGTTTGACTTTCAAACTGGCAATTTGACTTTCATGTTTTTGGAACAGCAAGAACACTTAGTACATGATGCAATCATTCAATGACACACTCATGTACCCTCCCCCCCCCCCCCCCCCCCGGAGTGCCGGACAATCCGGAACCTTCTAGAACATTCCCGATGAAAACACCGGAATCATTCCCGAACTCCGAAACGGGACTTTCCTTATATGAATCTTATTCTCCGGACCATTCCAGATCACCTCGTGATATCCCGGATCCCATCCGAGACTCCGAACAACATTCGGTCTCTTTCTCATAATACCATAACTACTCAAACAACGTCGAATCCTTAAGTGTGTCTCCCTACGGTTCGTGAATTATGCGGACATGATCGAGACACTTCTCCGAACAATAACCAATAGAGGAATCTGGAAATTCATATGGCTCCCACATATTTCTACGATTACTTTGCGATCGAATGAACCACTTACATACGATACCAATTTCCCTTTGTCTCACGATATGTTACTTATCCGAGGTTATGATCGTCGGTATCTCTGCATACCTAGTTCAACCTCGTTACTGATAAGTACTCTTTTCTCGTTCCCGTGATATGTGATCCCTTGTGACCAAGTCACATGCTTGCAAGCCAATTGGATGACATTCCACCGAGAGGGCCCAGAGTATATCTATCCGTCATGTGGATGGACAAATCCCACTCTTGATCCATGTGTTTCAACCAATACTTTCCGAACACTTAATGCCACCTTTATAGCCACCCAGTTACGGTGTGGTGTTTGATGTCATCAAAGCATCCATCCGGTAAAGGTGATATGCATGATCTCATGGTCGAAGGAATTAGGTTACTATGTATCAGAAAGCATATAGCAATTTGAACTATTGAAATGACTTTGATCTTTATGCTACGCTTATCAATAGGAGTATGTCCACCATATCATTCTCCTAACGATATGATCTTGTTGTTGATAACATCTCAATGTTCATGATATGGAAACCACAATCATTTAATCAACCAACAAGCTAGTGAAGTATAGAGGCTATAATAGGGACTTCAATTTAAGTTTACAATTCACACAAGTATTAATGTTTCCTTGTTAATACTATTATAGCATGAATATAAACATTTATCATAAACACAAAGATATAATAATAACTATATTTATTATTGCCTCTAGGGCATATCTCCAACAGTCTCCCACTTGCACTAGAGTAATCTAATCTAGATTACATGGTAATATACCGAACACCCATGGCAGTTTGGTGTTGGTCATGTTTTGCCCTCAGGAGAGGTTTAGTCAACGGATCCGCCACATTCAGATCTGTGTGTACTTTGCAAATCTTTATATCCCCATCCTGGATATGTTCTCGAATAGCGTGAAAACGCAGCTTGATATGCTTCAGCTTCTTGTGTGACCTTGGTTCTTGCGCATTGGCTATGGCGCCCATGTTATCACAGTAGATAGACATTGGGTCCAGCGCACTTGGAACCACACCCAGCTCTGTAATGAACTCTTTCATCCATATCGCTTCTTGTGAAGCCTCCGAAGCAGCCATGTATTTCGATTCAGTTGAAGATCTCGCCACAACGCTTTGCTTTGCACTCCTCCAGCTAACTGTTGCACCATTCAAAATAAATACGTATCCGGATTGTGATTTAGAATCATCTGGATCGGTGTTCCAACTAGCATCGGTGTAACCATTAACAACGAGCTGTTCATCACCTCCATAAGAAAGAACCATATCCTTAGTTCTTCTCAAGTACTTAAGGATGTTTTTGACCGCTGTCCAATGATCCACTCCTGGATCACTTTGATATCTGCTAGTTAAACTAACAGCATATGCAATGTCGGGTCTAGTACATAGCATGGCATACATTAGAGATCCTATGGCTGAGGCATAGGGAGTCTTACTCATCCTTTCTCTATCTTCTGCCGATGTTGGACTTTGAGTTTTACTCAAGGTCGTATTGGGCAACATGGGCAAGAACCCTTTCTTGCTTTCTTCCATTCCAAACTTCTTTAGAACTTTGTCCAAATATGTACTCTGTGACAATGATATTTGGCGTTTCGATCTATCTCTATAAATCTTTATGCCTAATATGTAAGCTGCTTCGCCAAGATCCTTCATTGAAAAACTATTATTCAAATATTCCTTGACACTATTAAGAAGGTCTACATCATTCCCAATCAACAATATGTCATCCACATACAGTATTAAGAATGCTACAGAGCTCCCACTCACTTTCTTGTAAATACAAGCTTCTCCATAAGTTTGTATAAAACCAAAACTTTTGATTACCTTATCAAAACGTTGATTCCAACTTCGGGATGCTTGCTTCAATCCATAGATGGACCGTTGAAGCTTGCATACCTTGTTAGCATCTTTAGGATCGACAAAACCTTTGGGTTGCATCATATACAACTCTTCATCAATGTCTCCATTGAGGAATGCTGTTTTGACATCCATCTGCCATATCTCATAATCATAATATGCAGCGATTGCTAACATAATCCTCACAGACTTTAGCTTCGCTACCGGTGAGAAAGTCTCATCGTAGTCAACTCCTTGAATTTGTCGAAACCCTTTTGTGACAAGTCGAGCTTTATAGACAGTAACATTACCATCAGCATCTGTTTTCTTCTTGAAAATCCATTTGTTCTCGACAGCCTTCCGGCCATCCGGTAAGTCCACCAAAGTCCATACTTGGTTTTCGTACATGGATCCAATCTCGGATTTCATGGCTTCTTGCCATTTATTGGAATCTGGGCTCATCATCGCTTCCTCATATGTCTCGGGGTCATCGGTGTTGTCCACCACCATGACATTCATAACGGAATCATACCAATCTGGAGTGGTACGAGTTCTCGTTGACCTCCGAGGCTCTGTAGTAACTTCAACCGAAGTTTCATGATCACCATCATTAGCTTCCTCTCTTATTGGTGCAGGCACCACAGGAACTTCTTCCGGTGCTGCGCTACTCGCAATTTCGAGAGAAGGTTCGACAACCTCGTTGAGTTCTACTTTCCTTCCAGTCACTTCTTTCGAGAGAAATTCCTTCTCTAGAAAGGATCCATTCTTGGCAACGAAGATTTTGCCTTCGGATCTATGATAGAAGGTATACCCAATAGTTTCCTTCGGGTATCCTATGAAGACGCATTTTTCCGCTTTGGGTTCAAGCTTGTCCGGCTGTAACTTCTTTACATAGGCTTCGCATCCCCAAACTTTAAGGAACGACAATTTAGGTTTCTTCCCAAACCATAATTCATACAGTGTCGTTTCAACGGATTTAGACGGTGCCCTATTTAAAGTGAATGCGGCTGTTTCTAATGCATAACCCCAAAATGATAGCGGTAAATCTGTAAGTGACATCATAGAACGAACCATATCTAAGAGAGTTCGATTACGACGTTCGGACACACCATTACGCTGTGGTGTTCCCGGCGGTGTCAATTGTGAAAGTATTCCGCACTTCTTTAAATGCTCGCCAAACTCGTAACTTAGATATTCACCTCCACGATCAGAACGTAGAAATTTAATCTTCTTGTTACGTTGATTCTCTACCTCACTTTGAAACTCCTTAAACTTCTCGAAAGTTTCGGACTTATGTTTCATGAAATAGATATACCCATATCTACTCAAGTCATCCGTGAAGGTAAGAACATAACGATAACCACCGCGCGATGCTACACTCATTGGACCACACACATCGGTATGTATGATTTCCAATAAGTCCGTAGCTCGCTCCATCATACCAGAAAATGGAGTCTTAGTCATTTTACCCATCAGACATGCTTCGCATCTTTCAAGTGATTCAAAATCAAGTGATTCAAGAAGTCCATCGGAATGGAGTTTCTTCATACGTTTCACTCCGATGTGACCAAGACGACAGTGCCACATATAGGTCGAATTATCGCTTGATTTCAAACGTTTAGCCTCAATGTTGTTGATATGTGTATTTCCACTATCGAGATTCAATAAGAATAGACCATCTATAAAAGGTGCATGTGCATAAAACATATTACTCATATAAATAGAACAACCATTATTCTCAGATTTAAACAAGTAACCGTCTCGCAATAAACAAGATCCCGATATAATGTTCATGCTCAACGCAGGCACCAAATAACAATTATTTAAGTATAAAACTAATCCCGATGGTAGATGAAGAGGTAGCGTGCCGACCGCGATCACATCAACCTTTGATCCGTTTCCCACGCGCATCGTCACCTCGTTCTTCGCTAGCTTCCGTTTATTCTGCAGCACCTGTTTCGAGTTACAAATATGAGCAACCGAACCAGTATCAAATACCCAGGCACTACTACGAATACTAGTGAGATACACATCAATAACATGTATATCAGATATACCTTTCTTCTTGATGTTGCCGTTCTTCAAATCCGCCAAGTACTTTGGGCAATTCCGCTTCCAGTGACCTACTCCCTTGCAGTAAAAGCACTCAGTTTCAGGCTTTGGTCCAGCCTTGGTTTTCTTCGTCGGCGTGGTAACTTTCTTACCACCCTTCTTGAAGTGTCCCTTTTGCTTAGACTTGCCCTTCTTGAATTTGGTGGTCTTATTGACCATCAACACTTGGTGCTCTTTCTTGATCTCCACTTCTGCAGATTTTAACATAGCAAATAGTTCTGGCAACTCTTTGTTCATGTTCTGCATGTTGTAGTTCATCACAAAGTTCCTGTAACTTGGTGGCAATGACTGGAGGACGCGGTAAACCCCCAAAGCATTAGGAATCACTATACCCAAGCTTTGAAGTTTGTTTGCGTGCCCAGACATCTTAAGCACATGCTCACTGACGGAGCTGCCCTCTTCCATCTTGCAGTTAAAGAACTTTTCAGAAGCTTCATAACTTTCAATTGCCGCATGAGTCTCAAAAATTAATTTGAGATCCTCGACAATATCATATGGGTCTGACTCTTCAAACCTTTTCTGAAGCTCCGATTCTAAACCTTACAAGATAGCACACTGAACTATGGAGTACTGATTCTTCCGAGCGAGGTAAACATTCTTTACTTCATCGGAAGCATCAGCTGCAGGTGGGTCACCCAGCGGTGCATCCAGCACATAGGTCAAATTACCAGCTGTGAGGACAATCCTCAAATTGCGGAACCAATCCGCGAAGTTGCTTCCATTGTTTTTCAACTTTTCTTTCTCTAGGAACGCATTAAAATTGATGGTAGGGGCTGCCATTGATCTACAACATATTTGCAATAGTTTAGACTAAGTTTATGACAAATTGAGTTCAAATTAATTAATGAAATTAAACTAGGTGAACTCCCACTCAAAACAACATCCCTCACATTGTTTTAGTGATCACACGAACCAAATCCACTACATCAACACCGATCATCACGAGAGTTGATATAGTTTCAATGGCGAACAACCATCATGTTCATCATATCTACTATATGATTCATGCTTTACCTTTCGGTAATCCGTGTTCCTGAGACCATGTCTGTACATGCTAGGCTCGTCAAGATCAAACCTTAGCCACCGCATAAGCAAATCTGGCTTGCTTACGTTGTATACACTTGCGGAATCTAACACACCCGATCATCACGTGGTGCTTCGAAACAACAAGCTTTAGCAAGGTGCTAACTAAGGGCGAACACTTTATGATTTGAAATTCATGTGCATGAGGGATCATCTTATAATGCTACCGTCGTCTACTAAGCAATACAAGATGCATAAAGGATTAACATCACATGCAATTCATAATATGTGATATGATATGGCCTTTCTTCTTTGTGCTTCCGATCTCCATCTTCAAACACGAACATGATCTCCATCATCACCGGCATTGCATCAAGGTCAATGACGCTTCACCATGGTTGTCGTCCACCGGCTTCAACTATTACAACTACTTTGAATAGACACGCGGGTCTTAACATAAATTAAAGACAACCATATGGCTCCTGCCGGTTGCCAACTTACAATAAGGAACATTGCATACATCAAATATAATCACAATCATGGCCATATCACATCACTGCACACCCCTGCAAAACAAAGTTAGACGCTTCTACTTTCTTTGCATATTTTACGTGGTTTGGGGCTTTCAATAAGTGTCGTTCTAACTTACGAACAAGAACCACAACATTGATACTAGCACTGTTGATTACCCGTTGTAAATTGGATCTTAACTATGCTAGGAGAAATAGACACCCGCAAAGCCACTTATGCAATACAAGTTGCATGTCAAGCGTGGAGCAAGTCTCATGAACGATGTCATGTAAGGTTAGCCCGGGCCGCTTCATCCCAACATACCGCAAGATGCAAAGTACACAAAAAGCAATCTACAATAAAAGCATCAACGCCCACAATGACCATTGTGTTCTACTCGTGCAACAGATCTACATATAGACACGGCTCTGATACCACTGTAGGGGTTCGTAGCATGGAAAACAAAAATTTTCTATCGCATACAAACAAACAAGCCAAGATCTATCTACTAGATTGTAGCAACGAGTCGATGGAATAACTTACCCTCGAAGATTCCAAAGCGTTTAACGAGAGCGGATTCTCGTGGGTGATGTAGTCGTACTCTTTCCGATCTCAAGATCGTGTAGACGATCCTTCCGGCGCCACGTTCCGGCAGCGCTCCCGCAGTCGGTCACACGTTCGGTACTCGACGAAGACCTTCCTCTCCCTTGTTCCAGCAGGCAGCGGAGGTTGTAGCACTCTCCTCGCGATTCCGGCAGCACAACGGCGTGGTACCGGAAGTAGAGGGGAAATCCCGCAGGGCTTCGCCTTAAGCCGGTGCGAGTATGGTGGAGCTTATGAGAGAGGCTATTAGTGGTCTAGTAATTAGACACACCAATTAGAAGGCTCTAAACCAATTAGAAGGCTCTAAACCGCTGGCTAAAGCAATTAGAAGCTCTAAACCAAAACGGCTCTAAACCGGAGGTAGAAGATAGGAACTTGTGTGTTCTAGGAGGGAGCCCTGCCCCTCCTTTTATAGGTGGGGAGGCGCGGCCAGGGGAGGGGAGTCCCTCCCCAAGTCGGCCTTGGGCTGGGCGCCGGCTTGGAGGAGTGGGACTCCTCCTCCAAGTTGGTTCCAACTCCTCTTGCTTGTTTCCCACAGTTTCCTGTTTCCCACAGTTTCCTGTTTTAGCCGTTTGACTTTCAAACTGGCAATTTGACTTTCATGTTTTTGGAACAGCAAGAACACTTAGTACATGATGCAATCATTCAATGACACACTCATGTACCCTCCCCCCCCCCCCCCCGGAGTGCCGGACAATCCGGAACCTTCTAGAACATTCCCGATGAAAACACCGGAATCATTCCCGAACTCCGAAACGGGACTTTCCTTATATGAATCTTATTCTCCGGACCATTCCGGATCACCTCGTGATATCCCGGATCCCATCCGAGACTCCGAACAACATTCGGTCTCTTTCTCATAATACCATAACTACTCAAACAACGTCGAATCCTTAAGTGTGTCTCCCTACGGTTCGTGAATTATGCGGACATGATCGAGACACTTCTCCGAACAATAACCAATAGAGGAATCTGGAAATTCATATGGCTCCCACATATTTCTACGATTACTTTGCGATCGAATGAACCACTTACATACGATACCAATTTCCCTTTGTCTCACGATATGTTACTTATCCGAGGTTATGATCGTCGGTATCTCTGCATACCTAGTTCAACCTCGTTACTGATAAGTACTCTTTTCTCGTTCCCGTGATATGTGATCCCTTGTGACCAAGTCACATGCTTGCAAGCCAATTGGATGACATTCCACCGAGAGGGCCCAGAGTATATCTATCCGTCATGTGGATGGACAAATCCCACTCTTGATCCATGTGTTTCAACCAATACTTTCCGAACACTTAATGCCACCTTTATAGCCACCCAGTTACGGTGTGGTGTTTGATGTCATCAAAGCATCCATCCGGTAAAGGTGATATGCATGATCTCATGGTCGAAGGAATTAGGTTACTATGTATCAGAAAGCATATAGCAATTTGAACTATTGAAATGACTTTGATCTTTATGCTACGCTTATCAATAGGAGTATGTCCACCATATCATTCTCCTAACGATATGATCTTGTTGTTGATAACATCTCAATGTTCATGATATGGAAACCACAATCATTTAATCAACCAACAAGCTAGTGAAGTATAGAGGCTATAATAGGGACTTCAATTTAAGTTTACAATTCACACAAGTATTAATGTTTCCTTGTTAATACTATTATAGCATGAATATAAACATTTATCATAAACACAAAGATATAATAATAACTATATTTATTATTGCCTCTAGGGCATATCTCCAACAACAACATGGCAAATTGAAGAATGTGTTAAGAGCAGTCTACAGACATATGGGTAAGTATCCTAATTCAAACCACTCAAAAGCTGGATACTTTTAATAACCTTTGCTTTCATTATATAGTATATAAATGATGTCAATAAAATATACAAATTAGATGGTTGCAGGATAAGTATTGCATGATGATGTAAGCTTTAATTTTATGGATCAGCAAAATTACAGTTATCTTGAAGTTATCATTACCAAAAGAGTTAGTAGACTCCACACAATCCATTCACTATCTTGTGAACTGATTCATCAATAGTGCCAGATGGGTCCTATAAGAACAAAATGTTATCAATTGCTACTAAGATAGCGAGCCATTACTAATATTCATGTACATATAAAAGTAAGATAAATAACCAATATTCTGCCGCTAACGGGGAAAATACTAGCTTTCATGTGTATTATCTAAATTTTGTAAATGTAGGTATCTTGTGGTTTGTGGATGTTAAACTTCATGGAGTACTTCACAGGGGATATTTTATCTGATACTCCAGAACACAGGTATGTCCTTCAATATATATTGATATCAATACTTCTCATATGGTGTATCACTAAAAGTAACTTTGATTACTACTTTGTAGGTTCATATGACACATTTTAGAAGTAAATTAGCTGTCATTTTAGTCGATTCAGAATTTAATGATGATGTTATAAGAAATCGAGACTTTGAAGATGAGGACGAAAGACCCCCTAAGAAACTCAAAACATCAGACACATCATCACAAGTTGAGATTACCTCGCAGTTATTTCTACATTTATCGTCCGCCAATGCAACCGACGCTGACTTGGTAGATGCACTTTGCTCATGCATTCTCAGCATTGACGATGTCCAATTACTGGAGTAAGCCACATTTTTCCAATTCATTTTTGTTTTGATTTTAGAATTCTTAACATTTTACTTATAGGCAGGAATGGGTGCGGAGCTCCAAACCGTATCCAATAAGTTTGAGTCTTAAAAAAATCCAAGACATACTTAGGATGGACAAACCTATGCATAATGAATGTTTCAACTTGGCCATACGCATAGTGGCATGCGACGAGATCATACAGCTGATAGAGACTAATGTGCACTACATGGATTTGCGTTTTTGTGTAAGTCACTGTGATCTCGCTTTTATTGTTGTTACTATTACTATGTTTCTAAACTACTTTTTTCTAGATTGCGATGGTCGAATCCACACAGGGTCACAAGTGGCGTAAAAAGCCAAATATCCAGACTCTCGCAACATTGTTCGATAGTTGGCCTGGGACAGACTATAAAATCTCTTCACACAAATTGGTAAAGATATTTCACTTGTCCATCGTTGTCCAGTTATATGTGTTTCTAATGGTTGTCCATTTGAAGGTTTTGCTTCCTCATGCATCCATGGGCCATTTTATTTTGTTCTCCATCGACAAGCATGCCTCTTCTGTATCCGTTTTCGATCATCTCTCTGTATTTCCATCGCCAGAGAGTAAAATATGTCGAACTCACAAAATGCAATTAAAGTTACAAAGAACTGAAATCTATCTAGGCGAAGCACTCGGATTAGCACAACCTGGTTGGGACGGTGATATATTTTCTTGGCCACGTAAATCACCGGTTGGTATTCCAGAAAGTCCAGACATGTGAGTATCTCTTAAAATAATCTCTTGTGTTTTCTTTGCCTTTTACTATTCCATAACATAATACCAAGTCATTCATCTACAGGAATGCGTCTGGTTATTTTATATTTTACATTATACTCTCATGGAATGGTAAACAATTGGTTCATCCAATATGCACGGTGGGTATTCTATCTTACATATATTTATACTTTCCACATAAGAGACTCGGGCTAATGACGCATATTGTTTATGCAGGATGTTTATGAGTTGAGAAAAAAAATTTGGTGCACTTGCTCAAGTATCATGCAAATGAAGCGGAAGAGAATATCTATGACATTGTGCGACAATATCTAAGGAGCATCAAGTAGTAGATATTTGTTATTAGTTAATTAGTCTAAGTGCTTATTTCATATTTGAATCATGTCAAATTTTACCGATTATTAAGATATACTTCAAAGTTCAAACATGTGGAATACTGTGGGTTTGGAATATATTGTGGCTGCTTTTTCACACTTATGAAGTTTTGCACGTATTATATATTGATATATGTGCAAGACAAATTGTGGAGCTGTAGCAATGGATGGACATCCAACTTGGTAACAACGATCAAGAGCATCATTTTAGTTACAGGCACCTTTGAAGGTGTAATGGTTATATACGTGCACTGTAAAATAACACTCATTAATATATGTTTTCTATAAGCCGCTTCTTACGAGGCAAAAAGAAAGTTAACCGTCTACTTATGTTTTTGGCATACATGTTTGTATTGTATAGCAGAGGGATGCCATCGAAAGCTAAAGAACATAAACATGGCAAAGTATGGTTTGTTTTTTCTAGAACTTATTACAAAATAATATTGATGCTCTTCTTCCACCGTGTTTGAATGGATCCTATCTAACATTATAAGTTTAGAAAACTAAAGGAACTACCGTAGAAGAAATATAAAGATGAACAGAACAAAAGAATGAAAGATGACAATTACTCTCAGTTTCATGTTCTTTTAGTGGGACGAGAGATGTTCTTTTGAGATGTGCAGAAAGGGATGTTTATGTACTTTAAAATGCATCTAAAATGTTCAATGATTTTCTCAACTTTCTTTAGCTCAGAAAAAGCTGCTGGCACAATCTGTATTGAACATATTCTGGTACAAAGTAATACAAAACAGAGGAACCGGAAAGAACGGAGGAACAGGGTGTAGTGTAAAGCGAAAACCTAGAAGCCCGGCTCAATGCTTCCAAAACAAAGTTTCTGTGATTTTTCTATGGTCTTGTCCAATGTTTTGTTTCTTGTGAGAACTGCAAGAAACTGTCACTTTCCTAAGAAACATTTATGCCAGACTTTCCTTTGTCCCGGCTATAGAGGAAAAAAATTCAGAGGAAAGAATACCCTGTTTGTATTTTCTTGTGTACATGCATGTTTTACTTTAAATTCTAATAAAAATGGTGGGCAATTACTTGATTTGGATCGGTTAGTCTACAATCAAGCAGATTAACATATCCTGCAATCATATCCTGCGTGTGTATTATAATGATCGAGGTCTTTTAATAAAATAGAATCAGTCACCTTTAATGAAATAGAATCAATCAGCTTTTAATGAAATAGAATCAATAGTCTGCAATCAAGCAGATTGACATATCCTCCAATCATATCTTGCATGTGTATTATAATGATCGACGTCCTTTAATGAAATAGAATTAGTCACCTTTAATGAAATAGAATCAATCAGCTTTTAATGAAATAGAATCAAGCAGCTTTTAGTAAGGCACTATGTATACATTCAGGGTTCAAGAAATTAGTCTTTAATGAAATAGAATCAATCAGCTTTTATAATGTTTCATTTTACTTGAGATTTCATATCGATCAGCTTTTATTATTCATAAAACAAAATCAATCAGCTTTTATGATGTTTCCTTTACTAGAGGTGAGATCCCCTATATAAGCATGACCCCATCGGTTCAAAGGCACACCTCGCCCTCCTCTACTCTAGCACGCCTACCGGAACTAGGTCGCTCGATCTTCTCTGCCTTCAAGGCCTTCCAAAGGTTTGATGTTCATCGAATTCTCCTTTTGCTTTGATTCTTTGAAGTTTGTTAAAACTACATCATCGTACGCATGTATTCCTTGAATTTGATTTTCTTTATCTTTAATGGAAAATATTTTTACGACTTATAGGAGCTGCAGTATGGTTGATGTTTTTGAAAATCTCCCTGATGGTGCGCTAACAGGTAAATAAAGAATATGTTACGCATGCATTTTTCGCATAGATCATTAGTGATTGTAAAATTGTTCTTAGGTGTGTTGGGCGTCATCATGTACGTCGGTCCACACGAAATAGATTTCTGTGCCCCTAGCGGCGTTAGAGAGGTTGCTGTGATAGATACCAACCACAACATAATCTTTGTACGTATTTTTGGTGAATCTGCTCATGCCTATGGCAATACTATGCTGTTAGCGGAACAGGATAGTGCCGTTCTCGTTGGCTGCAACCTTAAAGTTGATCAAAAATCAAGTAAGGTCAAGTTCATTTTATGTATATATCAAAATATTGAATGCACAACTCTACTAATTTTAACTGTGATTTTTAGGGAGCCTTGAGAGCACTGTTTCAACTACCATCAGAATTCAGACATGCACAAAAGAACATCCATTTACTCTTCTTGACGGTAAATACTCATCGATGTTTTTATGACTTCAAAAGGCAGGGCCAAGGCCTTTTCTCTAAATTGTTTTTATTATATATTATATCTTAGGTGTCAGAGCGCATGTGCGTGTCGACATGAGTATAAGGGAGCATGTCAAACGGTTGGTGTTATTAAGGAGGGACATGCACGAGGGCTATGTCGATCCCACCGACGACGATAGACCTTTTTATAGAGGAAAATGTTTGCAGGGGCAAACCCCATGGGGCGAGTGTGGAAGATGTATTAGATATGAAGGCCCAAAATAAAAATAATAACAACTGGGCATGTGTCTGTTTAGACATGAAGTTTAAATTCCATTGTTGAGGCGATAAATATTTTCTTATCAACCGGTGTTTTTCTGATGGGTCATGACATGTGATAACCAATGATTTTATATGATGCCGTGACTTATGATGACCAATGATGTCAAATTAATGTGAGACATACTGATATCATTACTTGTTTCTTTAATAATTAGATTTTGTGATATCCCTGATTTCTTATCACATGTCCAACAATATAAGTTTGTAGAACTAAAGGAACTACCGTAGAAGAAATATAAAGTTGAACGGAAGAATGAAATGATGACAATTACTCCATCATAAGTAAGAAAATACATTGGAAATGATTAAGAGAAAAAACTAATAGAACAACGACGTGATGAGAAATATTTATACCTTAGAAAGCTGAACTGGGCCACTACAAAGTTCACTCTCTTTTTTCTGTATAAAGTTTCCGCATTGAAGAGAGCAAAACATACCAATCAAGAAAAACCAGCTAGCAATCCACCATGTTCTCACCCGTTCACGAATCCCAACTCCAAGGTCAAAGAGCCAAATCCTAGAAACATGTAGCAAGAAATATAAGGACCTCATATGTGGAAATAGAAAAGACAAAACATATTTCTGCTGCTAATATAGAAAATGAAAATGAAGTTTTATATTCATTTATAGTGTATATCAGCATCCATCTAATCTAACCAACAGTTACTGATTCCTAGATAACGATTCTTGCATGTGGTATATTACTGATTGCCTTGGCAACCCTTTCCAAAATTTAAACATACATTGATTTGAAAAGCTCGTAAACATTTTGTCTCTGGGTTCTGTAGCAGTAAATGCAGTGATATAGCTTACCATGGGGTTAGTAACAAGAAGGTCATCTTCCTCGATCTTCATTTTCAACCCAATCTCATCGGTCCGTTGGCATAGGTGTCCCAGTCATCCTGATGTTAAACAACATGCCAAGCTTCTTTTTAATGGCATTAACTCATATCTATCTACAATAAGAAGATGATAAATAGTTACAAACAATCTTACATCCTCCTTGAAATTCAGATCATAAGTCTTGTCCTTCTCACTGAAAAATACATAAGCAGCAACGTCCATTCCACTGACTACCCTCGACATGAAAATAAACTGAATGTTATACATTATAAATAAAAATACAATGGCATAATTATAGAGAAAGGGGATATTTACATTTCAAGTGTAGCCATCCTTAGCTATTGCTGCCTTCAATAGTTCAAGGCCCTCTTTGTTTTCCTGCATAATTATAAGACAATACAAATCAGTCAAGGCACATTGTTAAGTGGAAATCATAAATGTGCTTAGAAATCATAACTGTACTCCATGGTGTGATATAGAACAGATTGCTACGAAGGAAAATTCAAACATATCATATCTGATAATAAATTCATACAATCTAATTCCAAGACTTGGTATATCAAGCTCAACTCAATCAATTTTCAACAACCTATTATTCATTGCCATGCCATCTAGGGACAGAGCCAGAATTATTGCACAAGAGAGCAAGAGAACATTGTAAAATTCAGTGATCAGAGAAAATAATGAAAAATAAACTGGAGCAATTGAGCATGGATGTAAATGCTAAGAAAATTATAGATAATGAATTGTATCCGATAATTACAAGGAAAAGCCTAACGTTCCTGAATCACTGCTGAGAGAGTGCTAGATACTTCTTATATCCAAAAATAAGAGTGTGCTACCTGACACAATACATGTATGGTAGATAGTATTGGCATAGTTTCTCATTACCTCATTGTTAAACTCGCGTGTTCCTTGTGTCGATGAAGGTGAACGGACCTTTACTGCGACTTGTTGACCATGTGCTAAAGTACCTTGATAAACAGATCCAAACCCACCTTCTCCTATCAACGTCTTGAAATGTCCTGTTGCGGTGTGGATTGATTTGAGGGATAACTGCTGCACTGCAGGATTTGTTGTTATTTCAATGCTGCATTCTTTATAAACAGGATCTGCAAAACCCATCATAAAGAAGAAGAAAATCAATTTTGTCCATGGCATATTTTTCACAATTCATAGGATGGATGGTAAGTGTGCATGTTGATCTAATAGGTCGGACACGGCGCACAAGAACTGTTTTCTATACCAAATAAAGGTTTCTGATAACATACACATGTAAAATAGGAAACTGAAGAAAATTTTCAACATGACATAAATAGAAGTTCAGATGTGCACACTATCTACTGGCTGAATGTGCTAGCAGTGGGGCATACTTGTTGTACAAGCGCAGTCTGTTTTCTGAGGACGCCGTTTGCGTTTGCTGAAACAAACAAAGAACGAACCAAGTGCAAAAGTACATGCCAAAGATCCTCCAGCAACACTAGCTTTCTACTACTGTAATATAGGTGAAAGGATGCACAATTATCTTTCTGCTTCAAGACCACTCTCTATAGTTGTTAGTATTACTTCGCTTTAGATATCAAGAAGTAACTTCAACCATTTGATTTATAGGTTTTCGTATATCTAGGAATACATCTTTCTTCAGTTTATTCTTTTATTGATGGATTTTTTGTAATTCTTACTGACTAAATTCCTCGGACACGCACTTGAAACAAATGTCCAGGCTTCTACATCTAAAGCCAGGAATCATGGTCATGCTAAGTGCTACTTTGTCAGTATTGACATCTTTAGGGTCAAGAAACTTCAAGATAGTGTGACATCTTCGCCAGCAAGAATACAAGTGCCCTGGTATAAAACTAAGCATATCATTCATGTCTTTTATATTCATGTAAATGCCCATGTGTATTTTTTCTATAGTTATCTTTATGTAGATAGCTATTTTTACTCCTGTGATATTCATCTAAATAGTTTATTTAATCATATTTTTATGGTAAAATGAAGTGAAGTCTTTCAAGCGATAGGTAAGTTATCCTTTCTTAACACAATTCTGCCACTGAGAGAAAGAAACGGCCTTTCCATCCTGAACTCCTGAGTCGTTGTGTATGTCTGTATAAGTTTTCAGTCTGGTGCAACTGTTGTCACTTATGTGTGTGCCAGCGCCTACCTCCTATGTCGTGTAACCTAATAGTACTCCTTGGGCATCAAGACATCCTACTTACCTGTGTCTATTCCCCTTGCCATAGGTGCTATGCTAGCTGCAGACCAGCCACGACGTTGTACCTGGTAGATAACAGCTCCACTGGTCCTTTACTTTTTCCTGGTAATTGGTAATTGTCGAGTAGCACATGATGAATATTTGGGAGAAGAGATTTATCCAAATAAGGTTAACATTGCAGGTCTACCTGATGGAGAAATTAAGGGATACAATTAGCTATCCTAGGCCCCACATGATACTCACTAATTAAAAATACGAAGCCTAGCAATATTGTGTTCTCATTTCCTCTAAAATAATATGCTTATGTATGGTCTCTTGATAGATTTCGGCTATGTATATGATAGTATGTCTAACTTTTTTCTCTAGACAAAGAAGATACCATCCATGTAATCCTGAGTTTAAACTTCAGCTCTGCATTGTTTCCCTAAATGAACGACATGCGTACCAATAGTGATGTCAAACTGTATTTTTGTAAAATAAGCACACGCAGAGGTTAGTTGTCAATACTAGATCTGTAAGTGAACTGATGTATTTTTTAGAACAAACACATGTGTGGCCAAAGAAAGTTTTAGATCGCTCAGAGCAAGTTAAATTTCAGTTTTAGTTCCTTTGCACATGAAGATTTGTATAGAACATTAAATTAAGGAATATGTATATTCTTAGAACTACTGAGATACATGCAGATGATTTGATGTAATCTTTATTGGACAAATGATTAATTGGTTTAAGGTAACTCATGTTGTCGTACACTTTGCTTCTATATAATCAGTTGGTCAATCAATGGACTGTATTTTCTTTTAGTATCCATGAATCTGTTAGTCATCTCAATCTTGCATTTGCCAATATCAAAACTTAGACAAACGAAATTGCAAATCTACATGATAAGTCGTTCCAGCTTGCTGTTGGATTGTCTAGGAATATAAAAGTATTACATTATGATGAAAATCGGTGCTATCTAGAGACGCTGAAAATATGTTGGCAATTGTTTTAGTCAGAGTTAGACTACCAAGCACGTATTTCTGCCTTTTTGTAGTTGGATTGCTTTCTACCAACCCACCGCACTTGTCTTTCTTTTGGCTTGCTAAGATTATGTAATTAGATTTGGCACACTATACCTTGTCCAGGAAAAAGACTACTTAAGAAATTCTAATCAGAGACTCCAGGTGGTATGTTAGTAAGGTTGTATCTATAAAATATTTATACACTCGTATAATACATGTAAGGTTGTTCATAAAAATTTTCAAATCCAATTTTTAAAACCTTTGACACGTCATTTGTTGTCACTCTTGATGCTTACTAGGTTAGATTAATCTATGTATAGTTACATGTTCACTCTGGTATTTCTAATTTCCACTCCTATAATAGCTTTTTTAGTTTTGTTCTTTGTTGCTTTTAGCAGATCATACACTATTAGTTACCTTAATATATTTCTCCAGGGACATGGATTTGATCCAGGAAAACACATTTTATCATAAGGTTTATTTATTTCTAAAACTAACATAAGCTGAAGCGACACAAGGTAACACATGATGCTTACAGCTTCAACAGTTGCTTGAGAGCAGAGAAAGATTTCGGAATAGACCCAGTGAAGTTATTGTCCCGCAGATCACTGCACCCAACAAGCAATGAGAACATAAGGTCTAAGATACTAACATGAAAAAAGAAATTATGGAAAAGAGGCACTGGAGCATACATCTCATTTAGTTCCGTCAGGTTACAGATCACGGTGGGAATCGGTCCTTGCAGTTCCTTCAAAGAGAAGTTCCTGTTCAAAACACAAGTACATGTCAGGTTAGCTGAGGAGTAACAAGAGGATACGTAACCACGATTCCACGGGTACTTACAGCTTAACCACGACAAGGTCGCCGTCTTTTAACTGGCAAGAGAAGCCTTCCCACGCAGATGGGGAGCAAGGGTCTGCTCCGTTCCACGACTTGAGCATCTCGTGCCCTGGATTTCTTCCCCATAGCTCCTCCTTCAGTTGCTTCGCCACATCCACTGCACGAGAAGGTCAATAGGATAGTCCCCGTCACGTTAGAAACACATGCATATCGAAATTTTGATAATTATTGCCAAATCTCACAAATAATAATTATTATTTTAACCCAATGATCTAAACAGTTTCAGACTTTCCTAGATTTTCTTTGATCATATCCATAATTGAAGATCTTGTTAATTAATATATGAAGTACTCAGATTTGTTAATTAATATAGAATAATCCCCTATCAAAATAAGCACGAAATATCTTGACCCAATCTCTACTATCAATATAAATTGAGAAGATTACCTGTTATTTTTCTCGCTACTACTCAACCTTAACCAGCAGATCCAATCGAAAACTGCGACGAATCCTCATAGGCAACAAGGTATGATCCGAGGCCACGCGTGGCCAAATTCCTCGCCAAGCCTCTGCTGCCCTCAATCCCGTGCCCTTCGACGCCGCATCCTAGAATCCTTCATGCTCGGGAACTAGGGGGATCGGCATCTGCAGCGTCGCGTGGCACATGGCGACTGCGGAAGCACGAGAGAGCAAGTGCAGCTGGCGCCGGTTGGCAGCAGCGAGGACCTCACTGAAGGGCACGGCGGCGTGGCTTCATATGTGCCATCGCCCCGTTCTTCGACGGCACAATCGAAGGAGAGCCGCCCGGCCACCGCCACGATCTGGTTCGGCGGCACGCCTAGCTGCCACATGTTTGGGATGATCTCCCACACCCCTCTTCAGCACAGACGAGTGCAGCATGGTGGGGGTGCCCGGCGTGGCCGGGGCTGCGGTGGTGCGAACCCGTCGACGACGTGGAAGCCGTCGGCCACGCAGATCCTGCTGCGAGACGGCACACGCGAATTCGGAGCGCGGGAGAAGCACGCCGAGGTTGGGGCGCAGGTTCAGAAGACTATGGTGCAGCGGCGCAGGGCTGGCGGCCGGAATGGACGAGGCGACGAGCTTTTTCGCTGTGGAGATGGGAGGGTTGAAGTGGGAGAGAGGGGCACGGGGCAGGGTGTGACTAGGGGGTGGTGAGAACAACCACCGGTGATATCCATGGGGGAGAAGAGGGGTGAGCAGTGGGAGGGAAGGGCAGGCGGCGGGGCGTGACCGGGGGCCTGGTCCGGTGATGGCCATGGGGAGATGATCTGCGGGCCGTGACGAGTGAGGTTTTTTTTCTTTTTAGGGAAGTGACGAGAGTGACGAGAGGTATAGCAATACAGATACACACTGTATTGTTTTTTTTCTTTTCGGGGAGGCGACGAGTGACTAGAGAAAATATCTTCTATTTTATTATTTTAATTAACTATATAAAAATTCTGTTTATATTTATATTTTATTATGTATTTGTTTAGATTAAGTAAACTTATGGAGACAATAGACCCCGACACGATGATGTTGGAAGGGAACAAAATTTCGACAAGTTTGACGCAATCAAAGGAGGTGCAACGAGATAATAGTCTTTTCATCTTTAACCGCATGATTTATATTATAATATTTATATTTTTAGTCTGATATATGTTTCATGTTTGTAGATCATGCACAAAACGAATACAACTATTGTCGTCGCTCAGAACAAACCTATGGACATAGATAACGACGCGATGTTGGTGGAAGAGATAGAACACTCATCGAGTTTTACACGGTCAAAAGAGGTAATTGTATTTTTTCTACCATATGACACACTTTCAAATTTATACTTAACTAGCTGAATGCCCGTGCGTTGTTACGGCATAAAAATACATAAATATTTTATGCAAAACATGTGAAATAATATAATTAGAGGGATGGCATTTCAAGATCATGGTTGTATGACAGTCCTCCCGCCCTCGTACTCTCCAATCTACGTAGAACACCTATGCCTTTATCTCCCACCGTTTCCTCCTATTATACATTATTGGAACCGAATATTTTGGCAGTGAATCCAATGTAGCAACCATGTCAATATCAGTTTCAGTCTGTATAACAAAGATACTCCGAGATTTCTGTACTTCCTTGGAGCTGTTTCCAGCTTTCTGCTATTGAAGATTGATTGACTCGTCATCTGTCCTTTTAAGCATAGCAGGAGGCATTTGTCCTTTTAAGCATAGCTCAACACTGTATCTAGCCTTGACCAAGCCGTCGAAGCGGGACAAGTAGTACCTTGTCGCAGCCAGCGCTGGATGGGAGATATGGACGCGCATCTCGGTGCGCAGGATGTCGCCCAGTCAACCTGGCGCTCGTCTCCGAGAGGTAAATTAATAGAGGTGAATGGAGAGTGACGGAGAGGACGAGGAAGGAGTGGCCGGGGGCGCCGGAGCAGGACGAGTGTGGGGTGAGATGTACCCTTTCTTGATTTTCACTTTCCGTCCTTCACATCCAACAACCCAAAACCAGCGAGAAATTTCTACCCCAATCGATCTGAATTCCGCTCGCATGGGTCCCAATCCCCATCCTAGTCCTTCCATATCGGACAACGGAGTCAAGTTTAACTGTGTAATCCCTGAACTCCATTGGGCCAAGCGGGTTGGATAGGAAAAAGGTGAAGGCTCGGCTCCGTCTAGGAGATCCTCTGCTCGCCCGCAATTTGGCCCTGTCGCCGCCTCTATAAGCTCACCGGCAATGCAAGCTCCTAGCTGCTCCGCGCGTTTCGCGTGAGCCTGCTGCTGCTGCAAGGAATTCGTCGCCTCCCACTACGACCATTTGAGCTTGAGATGGTAAAACCCACATAACCATTATCCACCGCATGACACATTCTTTTATTCATGGAAGGATCCCTTGTGTTGGTATGAAATGCATGATGCTCTTCGTCATGCTCCTCATAATCAGAATCTGCACTCTGTCCGTCTTCTTAAGCATCTCCACTTGCATCCCTCCTTCCTCGGTTTACGATTCCGATAGAAGCAAAATAGATGGACGGTCTTGGTGTGCAAGCTAACTGCATGAATCTGATTGATTCTCCCGTAAGTTGAATTTTCTTTTGAGCTACCTTGCCAAATCAAGTGGACGAATCCTAGCCTTGGACCAATTTTTCACTCAACTTGTGTGGCCTAAGCCCCAACGCTATCTTCCCGAAGCTGACCACAGCCAACCATGGCGGTGAGGAACTGGATCAGGAGCGAGCGGAGGCGGCTCTCGCGTTGACCACTTGAAGCGGGAATGTGAGCGGGGGCACCTGAAGCGGGATTGTGGGCGGGGGCGGCTCCCTTGATGGACGGTGGCGCCTGAAAGCCAGAGCAGAGAGGTTGATCGTGGTGGCGGATGCGGGGACGGCGGCCAAGGTTGAAGCTTGTTGGGGTGTCGACCAAAGGCGGGGTCAGATCTCAGGGCGTGGGTATTGTTCCTACAGATCGAGGAGGTAGGCAGCGGTTGCCGGGGATCGACCGGGACACCGGGTGGCGATGGGGAAGAGCGGCTCTCTTTGTTACAAGTGAGGAGAAAAATGGCGCGCGCCGCCCAGCCTGCAGGAGCCCATCCGCTCGCATCCCGACGCATCTCGCGCCAATGCCCGATGTCGCGTCAGTGACGACCGTGGACACTTCGTCAACATACCCGCCACCAAGCTTAACAGAAGTGCCGCTGGACTCCGACCGACCGGGAGAACTCCTCCGCCTCCAAGCTTTGGCCAGTGGCCGGAGGGGATGTGGAGCAGTCCGGCGACGCCGCGATAGGGAAGGAGCAGTAGGGTCGTGGCCTTTTTTCCAAACGGTTTAACTTAGGCAGTGGCAGACCCTATAATATTGCAAAATAGTAAGGGGCAAAATCATCAAAGAAATGTCAGATGGAAAATCTGAAGAGACGAACCTACGCTAAGCAAAATTAGTAGATAGATTTTTTCTTTGATATATATTCCACATTTGAAGATCATGGACAGGACATAAACAAACATAGATATTATCGATGCTCTGAAAGAACCCACTGACATAGACGATGATCCAATGTTTGTGGAATGACAGAACAATCCAAGGAGGTAATTGCATTTTTATATGCATGTTACCACCACACTTAAAATTTATTTTGACTATTTTGTAGCTTTGCCCGGTATCGGTAGTATAAGTGATGTTCCGTTACAATAAGAGAAAGATGATTCTTGAGTCACATTGGTCAATCATGTCCGAATAGATGTCTGTATATCTGTAGTATAAGGGATGATTCTAGAGAATTTGCATCGGTTCTATTTTGTAATATTTTGGAATTCAAGGTTATTTCATTAGACTTATGTTATTTTACCATAAAAATAAACTTTTTGAGACTATAGAAACATGAATTTTTTATTTCTTTATTACTAATGCTTAACTTTTTCTTTTGAGGAACGGAATAAGCTTAAATGTGTTGTTTCAAACCATCTAAATAAATAGAATAAAAGCAGTTGGATCGACTTTTGCAGGTTGTCAACGTTCCAAATGAAACCACTGCCTTAAGCCCCGATATGCGACATAATAAACCGAAGAGAGCAAACACAAAGGTTATCCCTAGAGGTAATCAGTTATGCTCCGATTTTTTTTTTGCTAGATTACTTTTTAACTAACTGATCTTACACAATTATATATCGAGACAGACTATGTTTGTACCACTAAAGATCTTGCCACTATCGAATCAATCATGTCTGCACCTGGAAAAACTAAGTTCGTGGACATCGGTGACACGGAACTGTCTAACGACAACTTGGCATGTCTTACACGTGAAGATGCATTCTTGTCAGATGGCGTAAGTCAACAATAGAAAGCATACTCCTTACCCATTAATATCTGAATAATTGTATTGAACTTAACTTTATTTTATATGTGCAATTATAGGTGCTGAATGCGTACATATATTATATGAGTGCATGTGATCATCTATTGGATAGAACAGATGGAAGCGTCTATCTAGACAACACCGCGCCATAAAACGATTGCATCTTTATTTGAAGCATGATATGGTCAGAGTTAACTCCCTTGATATGCATCTCATTAAATATGTTTTGAACAAGTATGTTTCTTAATTTTCTAATATAATTCATTTACTTCGGGTCTTTCTACCAATAAATATTAGTAAGACCCACTGGTACTTAGCAGTCATCAATGCGAAAAAACGTTTGATCCAAGTATTGGACTCACTTGGTGCTGGAATGAGTAGAAGTGACCTCGTATCTTGTGGTAAGTGTCTATTAACTTCGATTTCCTACTAGCATTATGTTCGCCACAATATCTAATAACCTTTTCTCATTTAACATTTGTAGGGACTTGAGAAGCACCTGAAATTCGCATCTCATTTGAAGGACTTTGACAAGGGCACAAAGTGGCAGGATCTCAATGTCACAACATGGCCAGTGGTAGAATGTTTCCAAGAATGTGTCCAAACTGATGGGTATGTCGAACACTCATTAGAATCTCAAATTGATTTTTTTAAATTTGGTGTATTTATGTGTGAAAAAGTAAAGAACAATTGCATTAGCTCCAGTATACATGTTTCCATAGTTCATTTACATTTATTTTCTATCTATATGAAAGACTAAACAATTGCCCGGTAATTTTATAGTTCATTGTGTGGGTTATTCATGATTAATTATATGGAATACTGGACAGGCAATATGTTATCTGATCAGGTCACCCAGGTATGTTGTTTTTCTTTATGATAACACATTAGTATTCGCTTAAGTCGTACTTAAATATTTTTGAATGCTATTTTGTAGGCGGGTATGAAAAAATTTCGTCAAAAATTAATCGTTATATTGATAGACTCGGAACTGAATAAGATAAAAGGAAAGCCAATATACTATCATCCCAGCGATGACAAGAATGTGACGGATTCTGATTGTATGATCATGGAGGGCCCAAAGCGACTAGATTCATCCGATGGAGCTAAAAATAAACATCTTTTTTGGGTCCAAATCATGTCCATAAACCCACGCAAATTAGTTGATGAGCTTTGCAAACACATCATGTCCATTCGAGATGCTAAGCGTTTGGAGTAAGCAACATGTTAAGTTTTTTTTAATAATATACATTGTTATCTCTACTATCATTCTTAATATTTTCCTTACAGACAGAAATGGGTGCGAAGCTCCAAACCGTATCCAATAGGCTTGAGTCTTAAGAAAATTCAGGACATACTCAGGATGGACAAGCCTATGGACAATAAATGTTTCAACTTATCCATACACATAGTGGCATGCGACGAGATCATACAGCTGGTAGAGACGGATGTGCACTACATGGATTTGCGTTTTTGTGTAAGTTACTATAATCTTGTAATTTTATTGTTATCACTATGTTTCTAAACTTTTTTTCCTAGACCGCGATGGTCGATTCGACACGAGGTCACAAGTGGCGTAAAAAGCCAAATATCCAAACTCTCGCAACGTTGTTCGATAGTTGGCCTGGGACATACTACAAAATCTCTTCAAGCAAATTGGTAAATACTTTCCACTTGCCCATCGTTGTCTGGTTATATGTGTTTCTAATGGTTGTCCATTTGAAGGTTTTGCTTCCTTATGCATCCATGGGCCATTGTATTTTATTCTCCATCGACAAGCATGCCTCTTCTGTATCTGTTTTCGATCCTCTCTCTGTATTGCCATCGCCGGAGAGTAAAATGCGTCGATCTCACAACATGCGATTAAAGTTACAAAGAACTGGAATCTATCTAGACGAAGCACTCGGATTAGCACAATCCGGTTGGAACGGTGATATATTTTCCTGGCCACGTAGATCACCAGTTGGTATTCCAGAAAGTCCAGACATGTGAGTATCTCTTAAAATAATCTCATGTGTTTTCTTTGCCTTTTACTATTCCATAATATAATATCGAGTCATTCATATACAGAAATGCGTCTGGTTATTTTATTTTTTACATTATACTTTCATAGAATGGTAAAGAATTGGTTCATCCAATATGTTCGGTGTGTATTCTACCTTTCACCTATTTATGTTTTCACATAAAAAGATCCAGGCTAATGACACGTATTGTTTATGCAGAATGTTTATGAGTTGAGAAAGAGATTTTTGGTGCACTTGCTCAAGTATCATGAAAATAAAGCAGAAGAGAATATCTTAAACATTGTCCGACAATATCTAATGAGTATCAAGGAATAGATATTATTATATTAGTTAAGTAGTCTGGATGCTTATTTCATATTTGAATGACATCAAGTTATACTTCAAACATGTGAAATACTATGAGTTTGGATATCATGTGGCTGTTTTTTATACATGTAATTTTTTTGCATGTATTATATATTGATATATTCAAGTCTTATCATACCCGTAGCAACGCCCGGGCATTTGTACTAGTTTTATTTTTAAAAAGAGACATATAAACAAAAACCCACATACTCGAAGGATATTTCTAACTCTATGGCCTGCACACCACTAGCAACCCATTATCAGCGTCGGATGTTCCTCGGCGGATTAGAGATAGGTTTAGGAAAAATTCCAGGGAAGATGGGCATGGCCCATCATGGTCCGTTGTAGTGGGGCCACATGAACCGCTTTTCATGCACGTCGGTCACGGAATGGGTCACGGTCGTGCGTGTAGTCGTTTCCACGTTCCCATATTGTCCCGCACGGTTCGGCTGTATATATACATGCCTTCCTTCTCTTTGACCTAACCTACGCCGCCTCCAGACGCCTCCCCGATGACAGCTACGGTCGTAGACTCCAAAGCTCAAACAACTCGCCCACTAAGATCGTCTGCACGTGGTGGTCGCCGTGGGCGTGATGGTCGCCGTGGACGATCTACATCGAGTACGCATCGCCTCCTAATTTTATCTAGAGTGAATTCCACTTTTTACCCTCTATTTGTGCATTTGAAACACTAATTACCCCATTTAGTAGAAGTTGTACCCAAATGTCCTATTTAAAAAAATTATAAGCATGATTTTGTCCCGTTTTAGAATTCAACACTTGTTCTTGGATAAGGCTGATATGTTAGGACGATGTGCCGCCACAAAATATGTCAAGATCAGAGGACGTGGTCGTCGATCATATCTTTCCTTTTCTACACCAAATGTTCTATTCTTTGTTGCCATCTCGATAATTTCGAAGTTCAATCGTCTCCTCACACCTTGCCCAATATATATGCATCAGAAAATGAGGGTTTAAAGTTTTCAAACATGATAATTTAGATAAATTTTCACTACATAGGATAATTATTGTCTTAATCTCTACTACTAATAAAGGAGCAAAAATAAACTTCTCTAAACGCACCCCACCAAACATACACGGAGGTATCTTAACCACACAATCAGACCTTCTTAATACAATCTAACGGCATCCACTAGCCTAATATTCTTCCTTGGTGCACATAGCGAATAGGTTTGACGGACTGAAACTCTGCCCGCCCGAAAAACCCCGCCCCACGTATACCATAGTACCATCGCATAATAAACGCCAACAATCAAGGAAACCGATCATCACACCACGATCTCCTCTTCCTGAACCCTGCCCTCTTGAATCGCCAACAATCCTGATGTCGCCCGGTAGCAGCGTGCCATCGCTTCCTTCTTGGACAGCGAACCCTGCCCTCTTGCCTCGCCACGAATCTCGACGTCTCCCGGCAAGCAGCGTAACCTCCCTGGACGGTGCCCTTGCCGCCTTTCTATACGGCGCCCTCGCCGCCTTCCTGTACGGCGCCCTCGCCGCCCTCTTCCGTCGCCGCCAATCTTGATATCAATCGGCAAGCAGTGTAACCTCCCTAGATGGTTCCCTTGTCGCCTTCCTATACGGCGCCCTCACCCTCTTGCATCACCACCAATCCTGACATCGATTGGCAAGCAGCGTCACCTCACTAGACCATGCCTTTGTCGTCTTCCTGTATGGCGCCCTCGCTGCCTTCCTGGACGGCGAACTCTGCCTCTTGTCGACAAATCATGATGCCGCCCGACAAATAAACAGCATAACCTCCCTAGACGGTGCCATCGTCGCCTTCCCGGACGGCAACCTAGACGCCCGGAATAGCACCTTCGCATTTCTGGACGTCAAACTCGCTGCTCGACGGCACCTTCGACTTCCTGCATCGCACTGTCGGGTGTGCTGCCGCCCCTTCGTCGCCTCCTACACCGCCTCCGCCTTCGCCATCCTGTTAAAGTTTGTGACAGTCAATCTTTCAGTCAAAACTTCTTGCTTGCATGCTTGACCAACATAACTAGATATATTCAACATACCCTTCTTATTCAAACCCTCACATATCATCCCATGCTATAGATGTTCTTATTTAACATTAACATGGTCATATTCAAAGAGATTTTCAAATGAAAAAACTTTAGTTCGTACTTTGCAGATAAACAACACCACATAGCTTTTCAAATGAGCAACACCAGTTGGTGTTTTGCAAATAAACACCATGTGGTACATGCAAATTAAACCACAAATTAGCGTTCAAGCATTAGAAAAGGGCTTGCAGCAGGTTGCCAGAATGTAAACAAATTAGTTCTAGCAAGAATTAGGGAAGAACAGAAGATGTGGCTATTAAGATGGGCTTACTTTACTATCCATCCAAATCCTCCTTAGTGAAAGCACATTCTCTACATAATCCATCTGTTATGAGATCCTCAGCTGTCTCTGTCCCACATACCCTGATTAGAACATTCTATTTTATCATGGAGGACCACAATAAAGTAAGCAGCTTCACGCTTGCTCTGCATAGTTGTATGAAAGAAATCATCAGATTTTCTCTAAAGGATATCACCATGTTATTTCTCTACCATATTTCCGTTATCTGCAAATGAATGCATGAGTACTACAAGACATTAAGCACATAATGGCACAACAAATGGATTGTCCAAACAGATTTCAAGTTATCAGCAACTAGATGATGCATATTAGACATTAGTGCGGTCTAAGAGGGTAAGTTCCTTTAACCAACCTATCAATAACTTCACAAAAATGGATCAATAGGTATAAGCAGAATCCAAAAAACTGGTTGCCGAGGGTCAGCTAAATGAGCATAAGATGAGAGGTGTCAGCAAAGAAACATTAAATATGTACAAATGCCACTTACAAGACTATTCGGAAATGGCTAGAACATAAATGTTAGCATAACTTAGAATGTTAGTACAATGAAGTCCTAGAATGAGTATGATCCATCTAAATATAGAAATATGAATTTCCCTCTATATAAAATATTATTTTGGTTATCTGCCTAGCATTCAGCAGCCTCACCTGACCTGATCCGGCACGGCTAAAAGTAGTACTCCCTTCATCCTGAAAAGGATGTCGTAGATTTGTCTAAATTCGAATGTATCCAGACATTATATAGTACTCCCTTCGGCCCATATTAGTTGACTCAAATTTGTCTAGATTTTGATGAATCTAGACACTATTTAGAATATAGGTTCATCCAAATTTTGATAAATCCAAGTCAACTAATATGGGTCAGAGGGAGTATATAGATTCATCCAAATTTAGATAATTTTGCGACATATTTTTAGGACGGATGGAGTAGTATAAATATACCTTGGCAACAAAAGAGAAGTACCAACTGCACTGTCATAATTGAAAGTTGTCGGTACTATTAGTAACCTTGTATTTGATGCTGGATTTTATCTTTATATGCCACGTTAACTATAGTACTAAGACTCAGTTACTCTAGCACGTCCAAAATATAATATGCATTTCATGAATCGTTTTTGCCTTAACACTGTCTCTTGGAGAGTTGAAACTATTGTTCAAATATGTTCGATATTTTCAGCCTAACGTGCCATTTTTTTGTCGATATTATGCACCTGATCATATCGGATACAGATCATGCGGTATTTCAAATGTTTGGGCAAGTAATAAGAGGTTTAGTTGCTTGAGAACCAACACGAACTCAGTAAAATAGAAATGAACTTCTAATGAGCAATGACTATGCTGCCAGATGGGCTTACCTATGTCTAATATCAGGTCACATGTTCCTTTTGTACAATCGTTTCGCCAATCTGCTCCAACTCGGTGCAAAATTGGTGTTTCTTTCTAAAGAAACCAATGCGAGAACATGGGTCAATCAACGACATATATTGCAAGGTGGGTACAACCACTATCATTGCATACCAAAGATAGATATCAGCTACATGGCATCACAACATGAAGAAAGGAAAGATTCTTTGAAGAATTGAAGAGAAACATACATTTCCAGGTCCTAATAGCAAATTCAACTTCGTAACCACTGGTGATCTTGCAGTTTACATCAGAACTAGAGAAACACTCTTTGTTGAACTATGAAAGACATGATATGGTGAAGAATCTTATTGGGGATGCTGCGATCCTGTCGCTGGTGTAATCCTCAAAACTTTTGTGTTTCATGTGCTTGTTGGACATATTATCAGGACAAAAGTAAACACTCTGAACACCAGAGACTCACTTGAGCGGATGGCAGAGGTAGTCCTATGCACCAAATTTTTGACTAACAGGTTGGCGAAGTGTAGAAATTTCAGATGTTGAATGACTGAATACAATAGTAATCTTATTGCAACTCTTGCTAAGTTGATATAATGGAGTGGATAGGTGCAATTATTAGCTATAGCAAGAATTTAATGGAAGAAAGTAAGTTTTCCCTTAGGACAGGGAACAGGACATAAGAGCTAACGCACCTGTAACTATAAAAGAAGAACCAGCTGCTATCTAAAATTGTTTTCAGCAGATATGTTGCCTCTATAAAAATATGCAATGTTGCCAGCCAGACTTGCCAAAATCTATTCTTCCAATGATAGACATCATGAGAAAATTTGAAGAGAAAAGCAGAGCGGCTAAGATTTAAAGGGATCCCTAGGTCTTCACGTTGCAGCTGGAAGCAAGAAAACCAAATGACAGTCTTTTTTGCTAGAAGTCACTTTGGAACTGGAAAGATCCTATAGGATCTCAATCTAGCACAATTTGTTGATGAGTATTCACCATATTGGATTATTATTATTAATTGGTATTTATAAACATGGGAGTCTCATAATTAATAAATGAGACATAGCCAAAATACCACTAGTAAAAACCGAACTTGCCAAAATACCACTAGTAAAAACCATCCTGCCAAAATAACACTCTCCTCTCAGTTTTTATAGCCAGAATAACACTTCCGTCAGTTGTCAAACAGAAGCCGTGAGTCAACCTGTTAGTTTTTTTCATACTTCCCAAACTACCCCTTATCCCAAACTCCCGTCGTTTCTCCTCCCGTGGTGAGAAACAGAGAAGAGAAACCATGGTGCCTCCCCACTGCTCCCGCTGGTGCCTCCCCCCTGCTCCCCCCTCCCTCTAGATCCTCTACCGCCGGCCGCCTCTCTCAGCCGTCCTTCGCTCGGCCGGACGTGGTCGGCCTCCGCCCTTCGCCGGCTGCCGCTCTCATCGGCCCCCGCCCTCCGCCCTTCGCCGGCCGCCGGCCGCTGCACTCCGCACTCTGCCGGCCACCGCACTCCGCCTCCGTGCACGGGGGCTTGTTCGTCTGCCGCCCTCCGTCCTCTGTCGGCCGTGGCTCGACCGACCGTGGTGAGCCCTGCTATTCTTCATGATGCTCCTGCTATTGTCCACTGTAAAAGGCATTAAAATTTAGATTTTTTTTGTATTTATTTGTTTTAGAGTCGATCTGATGGATGAATTCAAGGTAGAAATAGATGTTCAATCTTTCTTGACAATTGTAGACAGTAGGAGAATCTACACAAGGGGCAAAACATGGGGTTTTATGTTCGGTCGGAATTTGTCTGTGGCGCACATTAAGGCGGCTGTCGAGGAGAAGTTTAGATGGTCTGATGATCAGAGAATGACCATTTGGTATGGAACTGGACATACCACAGTCCCATTGATTTCTGATTCAGAGATTGCTGAATTGTTTGATGCATGTTCAGGCACAAAAATAGTACGGTTTGGTGTGACCATTGAGAGCAAACAACAACATAATGAACATGTTCCTGTCATGGCCGAGGATGATGATGATGATCAGCCGGTTCGTGCACCCTTTTTTGCTTGGCCAAAACAAGCCTATGCAGGGGAGTACGAGGATGATGAGCAGATTGGATGCGATGGGGAGAGCGCATATTTGCAGAAGGAGAATGATGGGTCAAATGAGAATGCCAAGCCACAGAATAATGTATTACATATTGTTACTAACAATGTGTATTGAGTTGTAGGAAAAAAACAAAAACTGAAGCAAGCATCGCGACAACTCCTCCTAGGACACCAACCAAGCAAGGTACTCCTACAAGTCCAATGACAAGGCAGAGGACAGCAACTATTGCAATTGCTAATTCACCTCCTAGTGCATGTACAAGAAGCAAAAATATTGCGCCTAGCCCTCTTCGGCGAGTTTAGTGCATTTGGTTGCAAGAACCATGCTCTTTTGCTTATGGTTGTGATAATCATGTGAACCATAATATTTTGTTTGGATGGTAGTGGTCTGAAACCATGTGTACCATTGATATTGTTGAAATATTGTCAAACTGGCTTGAAATGAAGCCAAAATGCTGCTAAAATATTGTTCAATTGTGTTGAAATATTGTCCAGCTATGCTGCTGAAATGTTGTTAGTTGTGCTGCTGTAATGTTGTCATTTTGTGCTGAAATGTTGTCAGTTGTGTTGCTGAAATGTTGTCATTTTGTGCTCAAATGTTGTCGATTTGGTGCTGAAATGTTGTGTAGTTGTGCTGTTGAAGTGCAACTGAAATGCTGATAGTATGTTTGCTGAAATGTTATCAAGTGTGATGAAAAGGTAAGGGCATATATGTCTCAGTTAGATAATGTTAGTCTCAGTTAGTCACTAGTGGTATTCTGGCTATGAAAAACTGAAATGAGTGTTATTTTGGCAAGTTGGTTTTTACTAGTGGTATTTTGGCTATTGTCTCTTAATAAATTTATCCAGTACAACAAAAGTCTACAGCCTCATCTTAGAAATTTCGTTTGCATCATATATGATGATAAATCAAATCTAAAGCTAATTCTGGCTAAAAGTAGCGGCATATAGATGTGTACTTCTACATTGTTCTTCTCACTTTGGAGTTGCTTTCCGTGGCTTGCTTAATCAGATCAACATCTCATCTAGTGATCTGATTTACTAAATATCACAATCTTTTCTTCCATTCTTATCACTTTGGTATGTGTAGCTATCTACATATATATGTAAGAAGTCGTCTTCGGAAGCGACCAAAGCCAAATTGAGCACAATCGAGACAAACGGGGGTCGAGGAATTACCAGTTGCGGCGAGGCGGGGAGGGGGTCGACCATCTACTTCGGGCGCATGCCGTACTTGGGCCGCTCGAGGAGGCTCGAAACACGGCCAAGCCACCGGTGTAGGGCATCCTCGCTGATGTCCCTCAGTGCTCCCTCCTCTTCATCGCCTTGTCCTGCTGTTGGAGGAGGCTAGCGTTGTGGAGCTCTCCAACACGCGGTGGCCACGACCGCGTACCGGTGTAGACAAGTTTCGAGCTCCCGCCTCCGTCAGCGCCTAGCATTGGGTCGCCTGGCCTGCCGCCATCCTCCTCCTCCTGCGAGTGCAGCCTGGTCTCCAGTACCTCCTCTTCCTCTTTGCCGACCAGAATCAACGACGAGGGGCGGAGTAGAGCAGGGGCGCATCATTGGCTCGCCGAAAAGGGGGCAGCGTCGGTGAGGCTGGGGAGGAGGTGATCCTCGCGTTGGTGTGGGGAGATTGGGATGCGGCGGCTTGACAAGATAGAGAAAGGGAGCTATAGAGTGGATGAGATATAGAGAGGGAGAGTGCGGCTGGGACATGTCCATTTTGGGTTGTGGCCCTGTGGGTGAGATTTTTTTTCTTTTTCTATGCTCAGCGACGTCATGTACTCCTGTTAAGGATTTCCAAAAAAAATTAGATTATAGTAAGATTTTGAAGATCCTTAGAACTATTATTAAGATTATTTTACTGTATATTTTTTAAAATACATTGAATATTGTCTTATTAAAATCCATAATCACTTAAGTCATCATGTGGTTTGTGGATGTAAGACTTCATGGACCGAATATGAGATATTTTGTATGGCATTCTAGAGCATGTATATTTCGTTTGGTACCCTGATCATTTGTCTAAGTATTTACACATGCTCATTTGTACACGTTTTGTATATAATTTTTTATCACATTGTATAATGCATATGTAGGATGATTTTTTTATAACATTGTATAGTATGCAGGATGATTTTAAACCGAGGATGTTATTTTTGGTACATAATTTGTACAAAGATAATAGAGCTTTGGACAATATCTCTACAGGCATTATTGATAGCATGAATTGGTGAACGTTCATAGGACAAAAATAGTCAACAATGTTGTTTAGTAGATGTTCCTTAAGTATCTTGGAACCAGTGTTAAATTGTAAGTTTTATGTAATAATTATAATATGTGCTCATGTTTCGCTGATAATACCATGCCGTGGATTGTATGTTGCATATGCATACATACACCATTGGATCATGCGCCCTATGTAAATGCCTCGATAACAATAATTGAATTATTAGAAGAAAAATAAGATTTAAAAGTCATTTCTTATAACTTTAAAGACGTGCGTTACACGTGCAAGCTTACTAGTAGAGGGTAAAAAGTGAAATTCACTCTTTCATCTATATCAACCGTTGATAGGTTTGTTGCCCACCATACTCCTTCAGTAGTAGATCTGGTGAATTAGAACTATCCCGCGTGTTGATAAAACTAGTTATCTATAATTAAGAGTTGGCGTCGGTCATCATATAGGTTAGTTTAGATCTAAATTAATAAGATCCGACCTAGTATGCTCTAATTTAATGGTTGATTAATTGTGCATGACGTTGCTTAAATGCTTACTTTTTAATAAATGACCTAATTTGCATCCGTAAAAGATTTATGTAACCTAGAATCGTATGGACGACCTCAATGGACAAAAACAATTTATGTAACCTAAACTTAAGTACCTACTTTTTTTGAATAGGATGGATGACCTCAGTGGAGAAATTCTTTGCGCTGTCAAAAAATGGTGCAGAATTATGGGATCTCTTTCTAGTGATCATCGTGCTAGACTCGCCAAGACATCTTTGCGAAACATGCTTCAAATACCATCTATTAAGATGAGGACACTTCTGATAAGGTACATGTTTGAAATATTTCATCAGACCATATGCCATTTAACGTTTACAAAATTATTTCAATCGGAATTCTAAAATTTGTGTTATTCTTATCATAGGTACATGGTTGAAATATTTGATCCCACAAAGGATAGATTCGTGGTAGAAGAAATGATTGGCGAGGTGTCCCTTAGTGAACTGGACGTCGACTGTATATTGAACTTGAAGAATAAAGGTTTGTCAGCTTGACATACTCAACGAGGAAGGTGAGGATGTCCGTGATAGAATCCCGCCGCAATTTTTAAGGAAGACAACGGGTAACATTGCCATAGATGATTTAATTGCCGACATTAATAAAAATAAGTCGACCGACGATGGTTTCTTGCGTAAAGTTGTGCTTGTTCTGCTAGGAACAATTATTGCACCGATGTCGTGCAAACTTGTTACAAAGCAATACTATGTATTTGTGGAAGATGTCCCGTGAATTTCCAAGATTAATTGGAATGCTTTCACTCTCCGTGTACTCATGGACTGACTTAAGATTGTGAGGAAAGGCAAACACCTTCGGCAATGGCCAAAAAGCAATTTATGTCTGCCTTCAGGTAAACTTCTCAATCAGATAGCATTTCAAAAATATTAATGTTCGCAAATTTGTTGAGTTATGCATGACTAATATTTCATCATCATTTGTTTGCAGTATTTATACTGGGAGAAGGTTCGGCCTCTCGAAGGTGACTGTGCATTCAATCCAGATTTGTTCGTCTAGCCTCTAATGAGGAACTGGACAGAAGCTGTAGCCACAAGGAGAGATAGGTTTGACTTTGAGAACGGTCGCGGCCGTGGGAACGTCAAAGTAAGTCACTGCGATCTGACTTTCAGGAATTATTCCTATGTTATGCTATTATATTCTGTCTTAATCACATGTACTGTTGTTTGACACGCATATTGAAGATAATATTATACAAGAATATAGGACGCAGGATCCCAAAACCGCAGAATCTATGCCTTAACAGAAGCCAAAACCAAAGCCAGCCGGTGCCACTGCCATGAAGTCCAAGGCTGTAGCAAACATGGATGAGATGATGGAGGTTATGATGAAGCTGACAATGGAAGATATAATGGATGTTATGATGAAGCGCGCAATGGAAGAGATGGGAACAACTATGATGAAGCAGGCAGTTGAACACATAAACAAACATAATGCAACTAGTCCCGATAAAACTGCTGAGGTGACATGGCCTTTTTTCAACATTGACTGCATGTTACAACCCCTCTAGCATTACTAATGACTTTAAATGTGTTTGCGGAAATTATTGGCAATTCTAAACAAAGATGGTGTACTTTACAAGCCGGCAGATGCAGCAGCGAGCACTAACAATGAACCGACAAAACAAGACGAACCCTTTGGTAATGGTCCACATGAAAAGAAGGAATTCATGTACAAGGAAGACAGTGACTCCAATGGCTGCAAAGATCCGATCATTGATCTGACTCCGCCGCAAGTAGATGTTGCAAACACGAAAACTCTAGCGAATGTCAATGACGAAAAGTTTGCTTCAGCTGCGAACCGAAATGGCGAAGTTGGTGCAACCCCAAAAAATCCTTTTGTCCTTGGTAATTCTACTCAAGCTTCTTCATCGGACATAGACATTTGTGCTACATCTATTGGAAAGTACATGTCTATGAAGAAAGTAAAGAAAGTTGTTGGTAGCGGGATGGAGGACGAGGTGATTGTTGGAAAGCGGAAGCGAACTGTTCCAAAGAAATTTGAATCCATGTTGATGGTCTCAGATCACTGTAGAGCTTCATTGGGAAACCCCAAGAGGAAGGTATGATGAGCACAGCAGCAAGTTTTCCCTCAGTTATGAAACCAAGGTTATCGAACCAGTAGGATCAAGGAAATAACTCCAAGGTGTTGCTAGCAACATGGAATCCTTCACAACACAAACTCAAGACTTTGCCTCAACTTACAGTGTGGTTGTCAATCTCACGGGTTTGCTAAAAACAAAGGATTAAACGTATAGTATGGAAGGTAATGGTTGCTGGTAGAAAGTAAACGGTAACAGTAGATGATGTAACAATGGTAAAGATTGGACCGGGGTCCATGGTTCACTAGAGGTGTTCTCCTTAAGATAAATAACATGCTGGGTGAACAAATTACAGCGGGACAATTGACAGGACTGAGCAAGGCATAACTGAAAAGGTTCGTATGGGCACCTAGAGGGGGGTGAATAGGTGCTAACCAATTTTTAATATTTTTTCAATTTTAGGCTTGACACAAGGTAAATTCTCTAGATATGCAACTACGCGAATTTCCCTATATGCAACCCTAACTACTAAGCACGTAAAAAGAGGAGCGAGGAAACCGTAGTGGAGCACGCGGAGACACAGGGATTTGTTTTACCGCAGTTCCTTCCTTGTTAAGGGAAGTACATCCGCGTTGGAGGGGTGGGCGGTTCTAAGACCACCACGCCATAATAGGCCTCACCCTATTCTCTGATGGATCTCGCCACGAGAGGCCTGATCCACCTTTTCCACTATTGGATCCCTTCGAGGCGGGAACCGGTGCCTTTTACAACACTATCGGGGCACACACCCACAACCGAATTGGGGGCTCCCGAGATGACAACAAGCTGCCACAAGAACAAGGTTTATCAATATAAACAAAAACAAGGATCTAGGTATTTGCAAGAAATACTAGATCGGGGGTTCTCCAAATGAATGGAGAGGAGATGAAGCGCTTGATTGCTGATGATGAAGATTGAGTTCTCCTCCTTCGATTCCCCAAGGGACGGGGCCTTTGGGTGGATCTAGGTGGAGCTCTCTTGGATGAAGCTTTCAGATCTGATCCAGTCTTTTTCGAATGAATCAAGAGTTCTGGCAGGAGGGGAAGGCTGGCTTAAATACCCCGTCCCCAGATCTGGCCGTTGCACAACTTTGGGGGCGGATTATCCGTCCCCCACTTGGGGCGGATTATCCGCCCCCTGGGAAAACTCCGCCCCAAGGGCGGATTCTCCGGGGGAAACTCCGCCCCCTCTCTGGGGTTGGCGCCTGCGAAACTTGGTGAAGATCTTGGGGGGGCGGATAATCCGGGCCCCTCCAGGGGCGGATTATCCGGCCAGACCGGAAAGTCCGGCCAACACTCCGCCACCTCTCTGGGGCTTGCGCCTTGGCGATGAGCAGGAGGGCGGACTATCCGGCCCCCCTGAGGGACGGATTATCCGGCGGGGCCGGAAACTCCGGCAAAAACTCCGCCCCCCTTCTGGGGCTTGCGCCTGCTTGGGAAGAGGAAGGGGCGGATTATCCGCCCCTGGTGGGGGCGGATTATCCGCCCCCCAAAGGCAGAATCCTATTCCCTTTTTCTCAAAGAGAGCTGCAACACTTCAACACACATTAAATAATCCTTGATATTGTTATCTAACACACAAAACACTAGGGATTATAAAATGTTCTTTCAATAACAATGCAAATACTATACATCATGATTCTTATGAGATTTGATTGGGCATTACAACAATATACATAGACCGCCATCCAACTGCTTCTATGACTAATAATCCACCTTCGGGTTATTATCCGAACCCCCTCCAGTATTAAGTTGCAAGAAACGGATAACTGCATTAAGCAATGTGTGTAAAGTAAACAATACAATTGTTTCATGAATAAAAGATTGTTGTTTTCTCCCTAGTAGAAACAGCACATCTACAACCTTAGAGATTTCTATCACTTCCCCAGATTACTAGAGGCATGAACCTACTATCGAGCATAAATACTCCCTCTTGGAGTCACAAGCATCTACTTGGCCAAGATAGCTACTAGCAACGGAGAGCATGCAAGATCACAAATAACACAGATATGATAGAATCGATAATCAATCTGACATGATAGAATCAATAATCAATCTGACATAGTATCTCAATATCCATCGGATCCCCGCAAACGCGACATGTATGATTACAAATAGATGATCTTGATCATGAACGGAGCTCACGAGATCTAAACATGATAGCAAAAAGGAGGAGAAACAACCATCTAGCTACTATATGGACCCATAGTTCAAGGGTGAACTACTCACGCATCATACCGGAGGCTGGCATGGTGATGAAGAAGGCCTCCTGGGATGATCTCTCCCCTCCGATAGGGTGCCAGGAAGAGCTTCAGGTCCCCCCTGATCTAGGGATGATGGTGGCGGGGGCTATAGACTATTTCATGGAGATCTGATCAGGTGCTTAGGGTTTCTGTATCGGGGGGCTTTTATAGGCGAGGCAGGGGGCGGCCAAGGGGCTCACACCCTGCCCTAGCACGGCCTAGGGTGGGCCTGCGCATGGGGGTGTGGCTGCCCTGTGGCGCCCCTCTGTCTCTCCTTTGGACTTCATGTTCGTTCCGGTAAAATATTGACTTTGGCTTTTGTCCCGTCCAATTTCTTTCCTTACTAGCTTTTCTAAAACTAAAAACAGCAGAAAACAGGAAACTTGCACTACGCCATCTTGTTAATAGGTTAGTTCTAGAAAATGTATAAAAATACATCAAAGTGTAGACAAAGCATAGCAAAGTTGATACTAAATAAGCATGGAACATTAAAAATACGACGTATCACCCGTATAAACTAGAAAAACCCATAAGGAAAACCCATAAGGCGTCACAATCGCGGTAATATTAGTGTAGTTAAAGGTACCATTGTTTGCTGTCTTACTGCACTATTATTACTACCAATGTATGTACTACCCATAATTGACGTTTCTTTTTCCATGCAGTACTGGATTTTGACAATGACAATATGAAGGTGGGGGTGCAAGCGTCGAGGCCAGAGGTTGCAGTGGAAGAGTTGACACCGGAACTAATCAATGCCGCTATTATGTTTGTTGAGATAGCTTCTAGGTGCGAAAAAATAAGAAAAAAAAGAGTTTATACGAATGCACTTGGTGATTCTATGAATTCAGAAAGTCTTCGAGTGATACTAGACCATGAATGGTTGTGCGATGACATAAGTACTATTTTGCATGTCTAATTTGAATATAACATGTGCCATATCTTTAAGATAAAATATTTATTATATTGTATGCAAGTTATTGATTCTTATTTGGGACATTTAGCGCTTCGCCTTGGTAATAACCGACACTTATGTCCAGCGTGGAGGTCAAGATACCTTGTAGATCGTGTCATAGCACATGACAAACCCATGCCGTCCAACGTCAACATGGATCATGAGATCACCAAGGCTGTAACTATAGGTAGGAAAAATATACTACTCGTGATAAGGTACATAATGATGTTTAATGTGACTACGCAGCACATTAAGAACCTACTATTTACTATGTCATCATATATCGTTCCTGCTGTGTAGACTTATATCGCGCTGAGTATCGGCAATAACCACTGGATGACCATGGTGATGCACATGATCAAGAAAGAGTTTCAAGTTTTGGATTCTCTATATTCTCTCGAATGGACTATCGAGAATGGACTATCGAGACTGTTAAAGCATTAGTACTCTCAGCACTATTTATGCCATCATTTAATAAATTCATTCGTGTTCTTCTCATTAACATTTTGTTATAGCAACTAGCAATAGGACTTGATATGCAAAAGGCAAACACTATAAATCCTGGGAAATATCCAGACGTGACTAAATGGCCTATCAAAGAGTACGCCATGCCAAAACAAGGGGATGGGTGAGTTTATGCATTCCAAAACCATATTGAGAAAATGACCATGATTAAAGAGGACTATTCTAATTGTTTGGTTGCATATCAGAAACTCATGTGGCCTATTTGTGCTAGAATGCATGGAGCACTAGGACGAGGACCGAATGACAGGACATTTTTCTCAGGTCTGTCGAAATCTGTATTTCTACACTCGCACCAGTACGGTTGTATGATAAATTCAGTTGGATTAACACGTGTGTCCAAATTGCAGGTTACTGTTGACGCAAGGAGAAGACGTCTTGTCGCCGAATTCATTTTGTCTCCTTTGAACACCCTAGAAGAAGTGAAGAACAAAATTCGCGATATCGTGGAGAAGAGCCAAGAGTGATGATGATATAGAGGACGGAAAATTCAAGTTTGATTGGTTTGGTTTTAGTCCTGAGGAAGGTTATCCGGGCCATGAAGAGCTTTGATTTTCTACCATTTATGTAATAAATAATGTTTGGTTACCTCGAATTTTTTTGGTATTTACTCTCACCAACTCCTTACATGATTACAATAGTATCTTTCGCTTCAATAACATTTATCCTTGCTTATTAACTGATGTGATGATTTTAAGGTGATTTGAATGTGATTTGTAGTTACCTTGTTATATCCTGCCATAGCAGATTTCTGATGTGTGAATCCTGCCATAACCTATGTCGTGCCCAGATGTATCTTGTCATGACAAAAAATCTAAGTTTATAACTATAATTATACGGAATTATCACTCCACAACTCTAACCTAGACTAAACACACATATCTAGTATACATATATGGTACATGATTACATAATAAAATATGGTACATTAAACAATCATCCATAATATTTAGTTCAACATCAAAATAAATTTAATTACTCATTACAACAATTCATTCTCCACATAACTCTGAGATTTGCTTAATGTACCATCAAGTACGAGCCACGCAAGGCGATCAAGTCGCAGGCTCTAGCAGATTTCCTCGCCGACTGGGAGGAGGCACAACAGCCAGAGAAGTTGCCATACCTCTACTACTGGTCGCTCCACTTCGATGGATCCAAGAACATGGACAGCGCAGGGGCAGCAATCATACTCACCTCGCCCAAGGGAGACAGGCTCCGCTACATATTGTACCTCGACTTCACCCTCTACACCAATAACATGGCCGAGTACGAGGCCCTCATCCACGGCATGCGGGCCGCCAAGCAGATGAACGTCAATTGCCTATGGTGCTACGGCAACTCCGACCTCGTCGCCGCATAAGTCACCGGTACCTCTGACGTCGTCTCCCCACCATGGTGGCATACCGCCAAGCAGTGGACCAGCTGGGGGGCCACTTCACCGGCTACTCCATTGAATGGATCGACAAACGCAAGAACGAGGAGGCCGACATCCTCTCCCGCATCGGGTCGGCTCAGCAAACCCCACCCGCGGGCATCTTCCTCGACACCATATACAAGCCCTCTGTCTCTCCTCTGAAGGAGGTCGACCTTGGGATCCCGCTGCAACCAGAGCCCACCCTGGTCGCCATGGTCACAGAACCAAACGACTGGACCATGCCATACCTCACCTACCTCGAGGGCGAGACCCTGCCAGTGGACGAGATGGAAGCCCACATGATCATGCACCGCTACAAGTCCTTCGTCATCATCAACGACGAGCTCCACAAGCGCAGGGTAACGGGCGTGTTCCAACGCTGCGTGGAACCTGGGGAAGGACACAAGATCCTCCAAGACATCCACGCCGGCTACTACACTACGGCCACCACGTCGGCGCCTGGTCCCTGGTCTCCAAGGCCATGCGACACGTCTTCTACTAGCTCACCACGCACGCTGACGCAGTCGACATCGTCCAACGCTGCGTCGGGTGCCAGAAGTATGCCAACCAGACGCACGTACACAGCTCAGCGCTCAAGACGATCCTCATCACCTGGCCATTCGCCGTATGGGGCATGGACATGGTGGGCCCCTTCAAGAAGGCCCCCTTCATCTACACCCATCTCCTAGTCGCAGTCGACAAATTCACCAAGTGGGTGGAGGCCAAGCCAGTCCGGAAGTGCGACAGGAAGCTGCGGCTAAATTGCTCCGCGAGCTCATCTACTGCTACGGATTCCCGCACAGCATCATCACGGACAACGGCACCAACTTCGCCAAGGGTGCCATGGCAGAATTTTGCGAGGAGCACAACATACGGCTTGAACTCGCCTCAGTCGCCCACCCAGAGTCCAATGGCCAGGCGGAACGCGCCAACCAAAGCATCCTCCACGGCCTCAAGCGGCGACTGCAATTTCCCCTCGAGCGAACTCCGGGATGCTGGGTCGAAGAACTCCCCTCCGTCATATGGGGCATCCGCACCTCCATCAACCGGTCGACAGGGTTCGCGCCCTTCTTCATGGTATACGGCGCTGAAGCCGTCATGCCGACTGACCTGGAGCACGACTCGCCCCGGTTCTTCAACTACGTGGAGGTCGACAACGAGCCCGCATGCCAAGATGGGGTCGACCATCTTGACAAAGCACGCGACCTAGCTCGCTCCCGCACCGCCATCTACCAGCAGGGGCTCCGCCGCTACCACAGCCGCCGAGTCCGGACTCGCACCTTCCAGGAAGGCGACCTGGTCCTGCGACTGATCTAGGACAAGAAGGACATGCACAATCTATCCCCCCGTGGGAGGGACCATTCTCCATAGGGCGAGTCGTCGGCAAGGACGCCTACTACCTCATCGATGTTCGAGGCGACGGACAGCTCGATGTCAAGCGGTCGTGGAATATAAATATCCTAAGGAAGTTCTACACCTAGAACTCTGACCTGTATTCCCCCCGCCATGCAGTAAAATGCATTCGACTCGCACAAATTGTGCTTACTCTCCAAGTCTTGTGCCAATCCAACTCATAACTACAGCATAACGCTACTCACGGAAGTCAACCCTTGGTTGTGCGACCAGCATGGCTAAGTAGTGCGGCGCAAGGGCACCGAAGGAATTTGGGCCTTGCGTCGTCCACAAAAACGCCAACCCAGAGCCCCCATCAGAGTCGCCCCGCTCGACTGTCCCGCCGGGCCAAGACAACCGTACACGCTTCCTACAGCGCCGGTCCTCCACATCCTCGGCGCAGCGACTCGAACGGTTAAGTACCATGCTCGGGGACTCGCTTCAGTCTAAACCCACGCGGCTCGGGAACACACCAAGTATGAGAGCGTGCCCTGGACTCACCATGCGACTGGCTTCCCGAGCCAGGTGGAGGTATGCGCCACATACAACGTGATTTGTCCTCACCTACCTTGGGCATGCGACTAGAATGACTAAGTACCACGCTCGGGGACTTGTCCAACCGGCCATGTTCACGTCTATGTATAGAGCACTCCTTGGGGTCACCAAGCGTCTGGCTTTCCAAGCCACGGTGAGTCGACCCTAACTAACTAACAGTCTAAAACAAAAAAAAACATACAAAACGCGAGGTAAACCCCATTAAAGGGAGAACGCGCACGGGGACTCGCTCAAGAAGAAAATCAAAGTCAAAATCAAACCGACTTAACACATTTTTATTCCCTTAAGCAGCAAAATACACTGTTCGCAGTAAAGGACTTTTACAAATCCAATTATACTAACACAAAAGCCACTCGGCAAATCTCTATTTCGCAGGCTTCGAGGTTGACGCGCCGCCACCACCGCGGACCCGGATGAAGGGTTCCCACGGATTCGCTGGGTACGTCGTCAGGATCTTCGCCATAGCCGACCGGAACGGCTGCTCCGATTTAAGATCACGATGTGCGGCTCGGGGTTGTTGGGTGCCACCACCATATCTTGGTACGGTAGCAGATCGCCCATCGCCAGCACCCGCTCGGAGTATGTGTCCGCCTTCTCGGTCAGCTTTAGAACCTCAGAGATCTCCATCAAGTCGGTCGCAGAGGGGTACCCGTTGGTGACATTGTCGAGATCAAAGTCGTCGGGGAAGTGCGCGAGCCCGAAGCTCAGCGCAGTCGTGGCTCTGCGGTGAAACGCCGACCGTGCCATGTACTCGACCACCGTCGGCGCCTTTTCAAGATAGTGTCAGACCTCCGTCAGCTCGCTGGGAATCACCTCAGTGGGCGAGATTTCCTGGAGAACGGGGCGAATGCACTTCGCCCAAAGGGCGACCGAGTCCACCAGCATGGTCACGCATCGCTTGGCGTCATACGACTACACCTTAGGGTCTTCGTCGAGTATTTTCCCTGCAAACAACACCAAGTCAGAATCAAACGAATACAAAACTTCAGCTTCACCCGCTCGGGGACTCGCTGGCATAGCAACTCGCCCACTCGGGAACCCATCAACTGCTACGACAAAGATTTGACGAGATGCTCACCTAGAAGTGGACGGCAGAGCCCCGTGGTGAAGTCCTGAATGTCCGTCAGCTGATCCTGGAGACCGCAACAAACGCGTCAAAAATCTTCCATTCGTCGACTGCGGCGGCAACAACGGCCTTGGCCCTTTCCTCCTACGAGGTCGCCTCAGCCTTCGCGGCTTTAAGATCCTTCTCCAGATCGGTAACCCGCTTCTCCGCGGCGGAGAGCGACGACTTGGTAGTCTCCAACTCAGCGGCTGGGACAAGACCCTCGCGGGCCTTGGCAACAGCGGAGGAGTGACCATCTGCAAATAAAAAAATGGGACTCCAAACAACAAAAGCAAAGGAACCCTCTAATAACTCGAACACCTACCTGCAGCCGCCCGAAGCTGCTGGTTCACCTCCCGCTCGGATCGGAGGTCACACTCCAAGCGCTCCTTTGCGGCTAGTCGCTCTGCCGACTCGCGCTGAAGACCCTGCGCAGAGGAAAAAACGTAAGAGGACACCAAAATTTTCTAAGTACCTAGCCGCTGAAATTCAGCGACTAGCCACTCGGGGACTGGACACCAAATTTCCTAAGTGCCTAGCCGCTGAAATTCAGCGACTAGCCACTCGGGGACTGGATACCAAAAATTTCCTAAGTGCCTAGCCGTTGAAATTCAATGACTAGCCACTCGGGGACTGGACAACAAAAAGACATAAGAATCTACCCGCTGAAATTCAGCGAGCGGATCCTCGGGGACTAGACATAACTGGATAGATGTGCCTAACATGCTGTGCAGCTCGCCAGCGTCCACTGATGACAGCACAAAGGGCGTTCGCCCGCGACGCTGCACGACGTCCGCGTCCAAAACTTCAGGCACCTGAGGCGATTGAGTCATAGCTCCCACGGTGGAAGCCCTCGCCATGAAGCGAGGAAACATCGCCGCCACCGCCCCTGAAGCGCTAGTCGCGGGCTCCGATGCCCCGACCAACACCGCTGTCCCGCCTAGCTACAACCCCACGACCACATCGGCCTCTGTGGCCATGTCAAATTCAATCGGCGCCTCGCTCGGCGCATCGGCTGGCTCATCCACGTTTATGATGGAGTCATCGCCCTTCTTCTTCTTCGTGCCTTCGGCGGGTGATGACCCACAAGTATAGTGGGTGTATCGTAGTACTTTTGATAAATAGGAGTGTCGATCCCAACGAGGATCAGAAGGTGTTGACTAGTGGTGTGGAGTAGGAAATCTCTATAAATACTCAGCAAACGGATTTTTAGGTGTTTTCTGATAAAGCAACAAAACAAAGTGCAAGTAATAAAGACAACGAGCAACTGCAGCAAGTGGCCCAATCCTTTCTTAGCAAAGGACAAGCCGGTGGAAATACTTATAAGGACCAAACGTTCTCGAGGACACATGGGAATTCTGTCAAGTGTTTTCGTTTCATATAGCTAAGTACTCTTCTTTGGTGTTGTAAGTGTTGTGTGGGTGAACCTATGCTAATGTACCGACCTTACTTGAACTAATACATACTTGTGATTAAACCCCCTACAAGCATCCGCAACTACAGGAAAGCAATTAAGATATAAACCTAACCACAGCCTTAAACTCTGAGATCCTACACCCTCTTGTGCAATGGTGTCCTAACGGGGGTTCAGGTTTCTATCACTCTGGCAACCCCACAATTAGTAGCCAAATACACAATGCATTCCCCTAGGCCCATAAATGGTGAAGTATCATGTAGTCGACGTTCACATGACACTACTAGAAGAATAGCACCACAACTTAAATACTAAACCATTGAATAATAACTCAACAGAAATCCCCTATTAACAACATGACTTCTCCCATGTCCTCAAGAACTAGACGAACTACTCACAAGACATCATATGGATCAATATCAAAGATTATATGGTAATGGATAACAATCTGAACATAAATAATAATCCAATGGTTCCACTCACAAGCATTAACTACAATAGTAATCAACACCGGGAAAGTTTCCCCTAAGAACTAATGCAAGATCCAACACAATTGTTACAGCGGGATGGAGTGGTGATGATGGTGCTGGTGGAGATGATGGTGTGGATAATGATGATGATCCCAATGAAGCCTAGATCGATGATGGTGTTGATGGCGACGATCTCCCCTCTCCAGGAAGGGATTTCCCTGGCAGAAATCTGTTTGCCGGAGAGCTCTTTCTCTCTCAGTGTTTTCCGCCCCATAGAGGCGGCGGAAATCTTTTCGTCGTCGCTCCCCTGGTATTAGGGTTCCGAGAGGAAGATATAGGCAAGAGGGCAGAGTCGGAGGTTGGCCAGGTGGGCCACACCTGCCCTAGGTGCATCCTAGGGTGGGCCCGTGCCTAGGGGGTGTGGGCCCCCTGTGGCCCAGCTACGCCTCCCATTCTGGCTTCCTTCGTCTTCTAGGGAAATATAATTGTCCAATATTTTTCTGGTCTTCGCGAAATTGCATAAAAACACCTCTTTTTCCATCAGAAACCTGACTCCGGCAGTCCATCCTCCAAGAATCATCCAACATGCAGAAACAGAGGAAAAGACATAAGTAACACCTCATAATAAGACACATATCAATGAATAGAGGCAAATTATGATATACAATGGTGATGCAAATTGGATGTATCAACTCCCCCCAAGCTTAGACCTTCGCTTGTCCCCAAGCAAAAACTGAGCTCAGTAAACATGTCCACGGGTTTATGGAGTGAAGTGTCAATAAGAGAATACAGTCAAGAAGCATCACACTTACCATTACACAGCTCATAGAAGAAAGCAACTCACCATTATATAACTTAGCTTGCAACAAGTATAGGAGTCACAATAGAGATGCATAAAGATAAATCATAATTGGAATTGGCAAACTTTGTTCTTGGTCAGAGAACAGCTGGCAAACAGTTTTACAAATAAAGCCTTTGTAGAAGTATTCAAAAATAGGAGCACTCTTTGCTCAAAAAGGTTTTTCACAATGATGGTTTTCAAAGTAATACTCAATAGGTAAGAGTCTTGTGCAAAAAAGGAAGATAGAGAACATGAGTTAATAAATCATCATATGAATGCTTGCAACACAACAACTCAAATGCTTGCTGGAGATAGAGAGGAAGTAGGTTTACTGACTCAACTTAGAAATATGAGAAAGGTCCCTTCATAGAGGGAAGCAGGGATTTCAAGTCATAAAGAGCTTCCAAAAGATTATGGTACTTACTAGCTTTGAGCCCTCATTGCCCCTATCATAGGCATCTTAAGATGATTAAGGTTAAAGTGAACAAGGATGCAGTATATGCTTGACGAAATATAAGTTGGCAATCTCATGTCCCTTGAGTACGAGGGATGCTCCTCATTCTACTCAACTTTATTTACCGGTAAGTTCTTGTCATTGTAAGTACATGTGTATCATAAAGAACCGCCAACGGGGTACCCCTTGCACATGGTACAGGAGCTATCCCATAACCAAAATGACAAGGCAAGCAGACAGTGAGCATCTCAACGATCTTTTTATTTACTAGTTGCATAGATTTTTATTGAGGATGCTTCACAGATTGCTCACTATGGTGATGCTGCAAGTTTACACCATGATTAGGCATGGCTTAGGCTAGCGGCCCAGGCGTTTCTCTAACACACATACATAACTCCATGAACTTACAAGCTCCCCTTTTATTTCACACCGACGACATCCGCAAACAAAAGAGCATAATATCAACTGGATTGGTATCCATAAGTGTTGAAAGCGTTCCCCGTGACAACACGGTTTTGCTAATCCCAACGTATAGACGCAAGCATATACAACTTCGATGACACAATGGTTCAAGTCTATTAGGGGCAAGAAAATAAGGTCTGCCATCAAGTTCGTGAGAGCTTTACTAACTAGTTTTCACATAATAAAATAGTTTTTAATTCGAAAGATAGATGAAGCTTGAGAATTTGCTTGGAATAGCAATAATGCTAATAGGTAGATATGGTGGACACAAATGGCATAGGTTTTGGTTCAAAGGGATTGGATGCATGAGAAGTATGCCTTCTCAAAACAGGTTTTTGGCTAGCAAGGCTGGGTAGCAAGCAAAAGAGTTGAAAGAAACAAGCAAACCTACAAGTGATAAAGCCAAACATGCAGTCTTCCTTGAAGACACAAAAGATCTTAAATAAAGAATACTAAGCTTATGAGCCAATCAACAAAGAAAATAAATGATAAAAAATACCTGTAAGCTTTTTCTCTTTTTCTTTCAAACCTCAAAAAGTGTTGCTACTGACCAGAGCTTGGTTTGCCAAAACCAATGCTCCCAAAGTGATGCCAATATTGATCAACCAGATTAATCATATAATAGAGATTGCAAACTAAAATAAGAAGTGCAAAAAGTAAAAGATGAAACTTCTCATTAATATTCCATAAAGGCACTCACACTAAGGGATACATAGATAATCAACTAAAGAAGAGATACTTCCACATGCAAACCAACCTATAAGATAACTTCTCTACCAAAGATATGAATCCACTAAAAAGGTAAAAGATAAAAGATATTGATGTGATACCGCGGCACTCCCCCAAGCTTGGAACAAGCCAAGGGGATGTCAAACCTGATGAAGAATTACTCCTTCGGTGGTGGTCGTGTTCTCTTGATAAGATCCTCAATCAATTTCCTCAAATCCTCAATCTCGAAGGTCAGAGTACGAATCAACTCTGAATTTTGCTCAATGCGGTTCATGATCATATCGGACCGAGAGTCCCAGTCCTTGATATTCTTTCCCCACTCTTCCTTCTTAGTGTGTTCCTCCCATGCATGGTTAGAACGAGGCAAATCCCACATCGAGGGCAAGTTCCCTTGTGGAACAAAGATAAGACATGGAGGTTTCCCTCCTATAGACATCTGTGTTGTCCTCCTAAGCTTGGTAGGATTTGCCACCACTTCAATGCTTGCGATGGTAGCACGGGTGTCCGGATGCTCGTCCTCATCCATGTCTTATTCATCCCCTACCAAAATCTCCTCCTCCTTGGGGTTTTGAGGATCATCTTCCTCGGGCTTCTTGCCTTTGTCGTTGGCGGGGACCATGATGCTCTAAACTTGAGAAGATTTCCTGACAGAAACAGATCAAAACGAAAACACGATGAGAACACGATACACGAACCTCGGGGTACCCGGCGGGTTATATATCACAAAGTTTCAATGCATAAGGAAGGTACTTGTATGAAAACAAGGCGGAGACGGAGCTCGGGGGGCTCACATCCCCTCCAGGCGCGGCCAGCTGGGGCCCGCGCCTGGGGTGGGTGTGGCGACCCCGGCCTCCGTTTCCTCCTCTGTTTCGTTTTGTATCCTTCCATACGTAATAAAAACGTCATAAATATAAAAAGATAGGGTTTTCACGAACCTTTTGTTTTCACCACTTTTACCGATTCAAAGACGAACTCTGCAGACTCCTTTCCTCCTTCTCCTAGAAATTTCTTTCATGCAAGGCATTACACAAACCTCAATGGCAACATTAGTGTAAGAAAAAACAATAAACCTTTAGGTTCACACTTCAACTGAAATCCATCAAAACAAAGGCTTCTGTAAGAGGCAAATGCAAATGATGGTAGAAATCCGTCAAAACAAACCAGCAGGTAAAGATTGTTTTTTTCGAAAAACTTCTGTTGCTAAAATAAAAAAGTGCAAAACTAATGAAAGTTGGGTAACAACTTGGAGAACAAGTAAATAAAAATACAGCCCCATCCGAAGTACTAAAATCCCTCACGAATTTTTACAATGCAGCACAAAAATCTGTCCCAGGACAGCCACTTTTCACAACTCCTCCACTTCTCAAAAGTAGTTGAACTTGACACAAAAAACAAAACAAAAATGATAAGGAGCGGTTATTACTGAGGTAATAATTTCCAAGACTCAACCAAACTCTTGGGTTATCTCCCAGCAAGTAATTTTCTTTATTGCCTTTAAGTTAGGCTTGATATCTTCAAAGATGCTCACATAGGAGATATATATCTGGAGTGAAAGAGAGCATCAAGAAGCAAATAACCAACACATTTGAGTCTAACCCACTTCCTATGCATGGGGGTATCATGAGAAAAAAATTGTTGAAACAAAAATCCACTAGCATAGGAAGACAAAACAAATGCAACTTCAAAGCTTTCAACATAAAACGGGGAAACTTAACATTATTGAGATGCATAAAACCATGTTTCCCTCTCTCATAATAACTTTCCATAGCACTTTGAATAAAGTTGACAATATAACTGTCACTGGCAACAACTTTATCATCAGAATGAGCATACTTACAATCACGAAAAAGAGGTCCAAGGTCATAAACTTGATCAGTAGAAGCAAGTTGTCCCATCCTGAAATCATCATTAGGCAAACTATTTTCACAAGGAGCTTTAGCAAATTTGGAAAAGTTAAACTCATAAGAATCTCCATCAAACTTAGTTAAAAATTTTCCTTTTTACAATCTATAATAGCTCTACAAGTGTTCAAGAAGGGTCTACCAAAAATGATAGGGCAAGTTTTGCTAGTTGCAGAATTAAGAACTAGAAAATCAGCAGGATATTTAATCTTACCACAAAGAACCTCCACATCTCTTACAATACCAATAGGGCAAATGGTCTCCTTATTAGCAAGGTGAATAACCACATCAATGTCCTCAAGCTCACAAGGACCAATTTCATGCATAATTTCTCTGTAAAGCTCATCAGGAATAGCATTAGAACTAGCACTAATATCACATAAACCATAATAGCAATGATCACCAATTTTAACAGAAAGCACATGGACACTAGCTTTTCTAGCTTTACTAGGATGAGAAACAATATTACAAGCGTCTTCATAGAAGAAAATATGCTCATCCTCTATATTTCTAGAGTCAAGATCTTTCACAATAGCTACCACAGGTTCAGTATTCATTTGCTCATCAGGTTCCACAGTTTTCTTAGTACCTTTCTTATTCGCACTAATCATCATAGAATACTCCTTTACCTTAGCTGGGAAAGGTATTTTCTCAACATAAGGTTCAGGAAAAATATGATCAATAGTACAAACTTTGGTATTTCTAATAGGAACATGATTAAGAACATCTTTATAAGGTGCATGGTACTTGTTCCACTTATTTTGGGGAATTTCTATGTAAGAGGAAAAGACCTTAAAACAATTGGCAATACTTTGGGAATCAAGACCATACTCATTACTAATATCACTGAAGTCATCAGTTCCGATAAAAGGTCTAATGCATTCATAATCATAGTTTATACCTGACTTTCTTCCTTTGTCATTCTCCCAAGCTTCAGTGTTCTCTTGAATACGGTCTAGGAGATCCCATTTAGCTTCTTCCTTCATGTGTGTGAATGATCCAGCACAAGAAGCATCTAGTAAATATTTATCATAAAGAGAAAGCCTAGCATAAAAGTTATTGATAATAATATTGTTAGGGAGTTCATGAATAGGACATTTAAGCATTAGTAACTTCAATCTAACTTCAATCTCCCCCAAGCTTGAGTTGTACTCTCTCCATCACGAGGCCAAAAGTTATATATCAGATTTCTATCCTTATGAATCTCACTGGGAGGATAAAATTTAGAATAAAAGAGAGATGTTATTTCCTCCCATTCCATGGATTACCCATTCTTTAGTAGCTTACACCATTCTTCAGCTCTCCCTTTCAAGGATATGGAGAGTAACTTCTTCTTCACCTGTTCAGTTGTGATACCTGCACACTTAAACAACCTGCATAATTCATGGATAAAAAGCAAGTGAACACTAGGGTGGATAGTTCCATCCCCTGAATAATAATTATCCATAACACGATCAACAATACTTGTAGGTATCTTAAAATGATCTATCTCAATAGGTGGTGGTTCATCTATTACCCTAACAGTGGTAGTAGTTTTCCCAAACAGAAAACCAAGTGGGTAATCCATATTGAAACAAAGTAACAAACATAAACAAAAAGCAATACTCATAGTAGAAGTTTCTGTTACCAGTTCCACTCTTCAAAAGCGCTTCACTCCCCGGCAACAGTTGCCAGAAAATAGTCTTGATGACCCACAAGTATAGGGGGTGTATCGTAGTACTTTCAATAAATAGGAGTGTCGATCCCAACGAGGAGCAGAAGGTGTTGACTAGTGGTGTGGAGCAGTAAATCTCTATAAATACTTAGCAAACGGATTTTTAGGGGTTTTCTGATAAAGCAACAAAACAAAGTGCAAGTAATTAAGTCAACGAGCAACTGCAGCAAGTGGCACAATCCTTTCTTAGCAAAGGACAAGCTGGTGGAAATAATTATAAGGACCAAACGTTCTCAAGGACACATGGGAATTTTGTCAAGTGCTTTTGCTTCATATAGCTAAGTACTCTTCTTTGGTGTTGTAAGTGTTGTGTGGGTGAACCTGTGCTAATGTACCGACCTTAATTGGACTAATAAATACTTGTGATTAAACCCCTGCAAGCATCCGCAACTACAAGAAAGCAATTAAGGTATAAACCTAACCACGACCTTAAACTATGAGATCCTACACTCCCTTGTGCAATGGTGTCCTAACGGGGGTTCAGGTTTTTGTCACTCCAGCAACCCCATAATTAGTAGCTAAATATACAATGCATTCCCCTAGGCCCATAAATGGTGAAGTATCATGTAGTCGACGTTCACATGACACCACTAGAAGAATAGCACCACAACTTAAATACTAAACCATTGAATAATAACTCAACACAAATCCACTACTAACAACATGACTTCTACCATGTCCTCAAGAACTAGACGAACTACTCACAAGAAATCATATGGATCAAGATAAAAGATTATATGGTAATGGATAACAATATGAATATAAACAATAATCTAATAGTTCCACTCACAAGATACAACTACAATAGTAATCAACACCGGGAAAGTTTCCCCTAAGAACTAATGCAAGATCCAACACAATTGTTATAGCGGGATGGAGTGGTGATGATGGTGCTGGTGGAGATGATGGTGTGGATGATGATGATGATGATCCCGATGAAGCCCAGCTCGATGACGGTGTTGATGGCGACGATCTCCCCTCTCCGGGAAGGAATTTCCCTGGCAGAAATCTGTCTGCCGGAGAGCTCTTTCTCTCTCGGTGTTTTCCGCCCCGTAGAGGCAGCGAAAATCTTACTGTCGTCGCTCCCCTGGTATTAGGGTTTTGAGAGAAAGATATAGGTGAGAGGGCGGAGTCGGAGGCTGGCCAGGTGGGCCACACCTGCCCTAGGCGCGGCCTAGGGTGGTCCCGTGCCTAGTGGGTGTGGTCCCCCTGTGGCCTAGCTACGCCTCCCCTTCTGGCTTCCTTTGTGTTGTGGGAAAATATAATTTTCTAATATTTTTCTGGTATTTTTCTGATCTTCGTGAAATTGCATCAAAACACCTCTTTTTCCATCAGAAACCTGAATCCGGCAGTCCATCCTCCAAGAATCATCCAACATGCAAAAACAGAGGAAAAGACATACGTAACACCTCATAATAAGACACATATCAATGAATAGAGGCAAATTATAATATAGAATGGTGACGCAAATTGGACATATCAGCAGGCACCTCGGCTTCGTTGCCCTTCCTCTTCTTCGAGGGATCAACCTCCCCTCCCGAGGTGACTGGTGGTACCTTGGCCACCGAAGGGTGACCAACCTTCTTCACACCAGTCCTGCAAAAAGGCACGATTAGCAACTCAGTCAATAGCTACAAAACGCTACTCCGAATCGACTCGGAAAAGGCATACCTAGCGACTGGAATGAAACGCAGACTAGTGTGGATGTGAGCCGGATTCTCCAACTCTAGGCCCAGCTTGCGACTGATGCCCGTCTCGAACACGACCGGGGCCCACGACACCGCAGCCTTCTTCAACGACGAGACCCCGGCAGCAGGAAGCTCTGCTCTGGCCGACACTGGTGCCTCCTTCGACGGAGAGGCCTCCGCAGTCAAAGCAGCGCCAAACCCCGAGACTGCCGATAATGGCGTTGGGATTGCTGCAAGAGGCACCTCATTCTCCACCACATCCTCGGCTCTCAAATCTGTTGCCTCCAGAGCTTTCGTCGAAGCTTCGGCCTCTGTGTCATCGGCTTCACTGCCTGACTCAGAGCTGGTCACAGACCGGCACGGCGACACCACTGTAGGCGCCTTCTTCTTCGCGGGCGACTTCTTCTTTGACGGGGTGGCCACCTGTCATGAACTATGTTCTTAGACGTCGCCCTCGCCCACATCGTGTCCCTTGAGGTTCCGGCTGGCTTCGAGTTTGCGCTGGTGCTGCCCGCGGGTCTTCCGAGCCGCGACCGCGGGCGCGGCAACTTCCACCGCCTCATCATCGTCGGAGGAGGACTCGCTTGAATCCCCTTCGACCTCCTTGGATCTCTCATCATCGGCGGGAGGGATCCAACCCTCCAAGACTTGGAACAGCTGAAAAGGACAAGCACATGTTAGCAAACCGCGACTGTATTTCTGCGACTGCGAAGGTAGAAAGGATAAAGAAACTCACTGTCGGTGCCTGGCGCTTTGCGGTATACGGGCCTTCGTATCGACGTACTCCGCAACGGTGATCTTCCTCAGTGTGGCAGCGTAGTCGTCGGCCTTCTAGTCAGCGGTGCAGGCCTTGGTCCCATCATCCCTGCCGGTGTACTCATACATCCAGTGGGAGCGATGATACTTCATAAACGTATCTATAATTTTTGATGCTCCATGCATGTTTAGTATCAACTTTGTTATGTTCCGTCTACACTTTGAGGTATTTTTATACATTTTCTGGAACTAACCTATTGACAAGATGCCACAGTGTCAGTTGCCTGTTTTCTGCTATTTTTGGTTTCAGAAAAGCTAGTAAGGAAATATTCTCGGAATTGGATGGGACAAAAGCCAAAGTCAATATTTTACTAGAGCGAACACGGAGACCAAAGGGAAGACGAAGTGGGGCCACGAGGTGGGCACACCATGGGGTGGCGCGGGCCCACCCTAGGGCGCGCCACCAGGTGGTGTGGGCCCCTCGGGCTCCCACCGACCTTGCCCTTCCGCCTATATAACGCCCTCGATGAAAAAAAAACCTAGATGAATCGGCCTCCATCCACGAAAAGTTCCTCAGCACTGTCGCCACCGAAGAGGAGATTCGGGGGACAGAAGTATCTGTTCCGACACCCTTCTGGGACGGGGAATTGCCCCTGGAGCCATCTCCATCGATCTCCACCTCCATCTCCATCGCTATTGCTGATTCCCATGATGAGGAGGGAGTAGTTCTCCCTCGAGGCTAAGGGCTCTACCGGTAGCTATGTGTTCATCTCTCTCTCTCTATGTGTGATCTTATTGTGATCATGAGCTTTGTAATCAAGTATATCTACTCTGCTACTCAAGTGCTTTAATTGTAATCTCCGGTTATCCCCACGTGTGTGAAGTTGACAGTGTGCACACCGTGTGGCACTTAGGCTAACGATTACATAAATACTTATCATGAGTATAATTTGAGTTGGATGTCTCTATGAAATTTTGGTGTTTGTTGGAACCATCTAGCGTTCAAAGTGATAGGGTTGGGGTTACCTAGATGGGGAATGTGAACTTTAAGGAGAGCTTTTGTAGCCCTACCATGGATTGGAGTTATCCAACCGGAGAGTAGTTCAGAGTAGCATTATGAAGAGAAGATATTTTTATAAGAGTGTCCACTAGTGAAAGTATTATCCCTAGGCCTTGTTTCTAAGCATTGAAACACCATTTACAATCAGTCCTGCTACATGTTTGTTTGCTGCCATATTTATTTCAGATTGCAATTACCACTTATAATCATCCATATCACTTGTATTTCACTATCTCTTCGCCGAACTAGTGCACATATACATCTGACAAGTGTATTGGGTGTGTTGGGGACACAAGAGACTTCTTGTATCTTGATTGCAGGGTTGCTTGAGAGGGATACCTTTGACCACTTTCTCTCTGAGTTCGATAAACCTTGGGTGATCCACTTAAGGGAAACTTGCTGCTGTTCTACAAACCTCTGCACTTGGAGGACCAACATTGTCTACAAGAATAGAAGCGTGTGTAGACATCAAGCTCTTTTCTAGCGCCGTTGCCGGGGAGGTAAGGTAAAAGGTACTCACATCCTCTTGCTACTAAGCTATTCTAATACTGTTGCTGGTGTGTGAGTGCTCGAAGTTATTTCCTTTAGATTCTGCAATTATATCTTTTTGTTTCTTGTTTTTATTTTCACTAGTTAGGCTTAATGGAAAACAAAAAAATTAGAGAGCTTTATAGTATTTATCTTGAGTTAGGACATGAAGTGTTTGAAGATAAAATTAAAAAAACCCATGGAACTTTATTTGCATGATAATAGCAATGTTATTAGTATGAATTCTTTGAACACCATTATTGCTAATGCTATGGAAAAGTCTAAGATTGGGGAAGCTAGTTTTTATTAAAATGATATTTTAGTTCCCCAGCTTTGGAGGAGAAAATTTGTTATGGTGATACTATACCTCCAATGTATGATGATTACAATGATGAATATGATATTTTTAGTCCACCTAATATTGAGGATAAAATCATTTATGATTACAATATGCCTCCTATATTTGATGATTATGGTGATGAGAATAATAATGATAGCTATTTTGTTGAACTTGCTCCCACTACAATTAATAAGAATGCCTATGCCTATGTGGAGATTAATAATTATTATATGCATGTGGCTCATGATAAGAATGTTTTATGTGATAGTTATATTGTTAATTTTATTCATGATGCTACTGAAAGTTATTATGAGAGAGGGAAACATGGTTTTATGTATCTCAACAATATTAAGTTTCCCCTCTTTATGTTGAATATTTTGAAGTTACTCTTATTTTATCTTCCTATGCTTGTCACTTTGTTCTTTGTGAATTTATTTGAGTACAAGATTCCTATGCATAGGAAGTGGGTTAGAATTAAATGTGTTTTGAATTTGCTTCTTGATGCTCTCTTTTACTTCAATTCATATTCCTTATGTGAGCATCATCGAAATTATCATGCCTATCTTAATGGCTATAAAGAAAGAGCTTTTGGGAGACAACCCATTATATTTTTTCTTTTAGTAAGTTTTTGTTTTATTGAGTCTTGTAAGTTATTTCCTCTGTAATAACCTCTTATTATCCTTTTTGTGTGGTCTTTGTGCCAAGAATAACCTCTAATGAGAAGAAAGTAAGATTTGGGGAAGTTCCTGTCCCAAAACAGATTTTTGTGCTTCACTGTAAAAATTTGTGAAAAATCCTAGTACATCGGATTGAGCTGTAATTTTGTGAGATTATGCCCCAGGTTATTATATAACTTTCATTAGTTTAACACTTTTCTATTCGAGAAACATAAGGTCTTTGAAAAAATCGGTTTTTACCTGCTGGTCTGTTTTGACAGATTTCTGCCATTATTTGCATTTGCCTCTTAATCGGTTTATTTTGAGTTATCTTTGATCACTTGAGCTTTTAAAAATAAGATTATACAGTATCTTGTGTTTTGATGGAAGTTTTACTTGTGTTGAAACTAAACCCAAAGGCTTATTATCTTGAATACACTAATGTTGCTAATGAAGAATTTTGTGAAGTTTTGTATGAAGGAAATTTTCAAGTGTAGGAGAAGAATAATGTGATGAGATGAAGTATGGACAAAATCTCGAGCTTGGGGATGCCACCCATGTCACACCAAGAAATATTTAAGAGGTACAAGCGTCAAAGCTTGGGATGCCCAAGGCATCCCCTTCTTCATCAATAAAAATCTCAGGTCTTCTTTCTAGACACTTTGTTTTTATTGCTTCATGTACTATGTGTTGTTCTTGGAGCGTCTTTGTTTTTGTTTTTAGTTTTCTTTTGTTTGTTTGCTTCAATAAGTTGGTTGGATTACAGCACACTTCTTTTGGAGAGAGACACGCTCCATTTTCATTGTTTAGAACACTCTAGTTTTCACTCTTATTGTTCTGTGAGTGTTCTCCTTTGCTAGCACTGCGTTTAGCTTTAGTTTTCTTGGGCTTTCAGCTTAGACATTTTTAGTTCTTTGTGGATTTGTGAGACTTTCTCACTGATCTTTATTGAGTATTACCTTTTTGAGTTGTTTCAACTAAGTCGATTGGTGTTGGAAAAGAGTAGGAAGTTTCATGCTTATAGTGATACAAAAAGGAGCATTGGTTTGACTGTGGCTTAGACTTTATCATGTCATGCTAGATGTTGTTTTGGCCATATGCTTAGTAATTATTGTTGTATCATGACTTGTTCCAAACAATTGAGATTGCTTAATGTGTCTTGAAAGAATCATGCGTTATTTTAACATACAAAAGCATAATATTATGGTATTCTCCTTTGATGCTTTATTTGGGTTGACTTGGCACATGCTTACACCATGTTATGACTATGAACCAGTCACCTTAGACTCTATGATCATTTAGTTTTTGACTTGTGATACCACTTTATGCTTTAATTAATAATGTTTTGTCGCTCTACATGATTATGGCCATTATTGCTCTCTTAGTTGGTCACTCCCAGTCTTTTGCTAGCCTCCACTTGTACTGAGTAAGCTCTACTCATGCATTCAACTCCCAAGAAACCAAGTTATTCCAAAGAGTCCACTATAAATTCCTATGCATGGTGTGTTACACCATTCCAAGTATATTCATGTTTTTATCTATCTTCCAAATTAAACTTGTTATGTGAAAATTAGTGATTAAAGCTCTCACAAACTTGATGGCACACTTTACTTCTTGCACCTAATAAACCTGGACCATTGTGTTATCTATGTTGCTTATATGCTTGCAAATTATAAGCTGGGAGTTAGCAGAACCATAGTGTCATGGGAAACGCTTTCAACATTGCACTTATTCTATTTAGTTGATATCATGTTCTTTTGTTTATGGATCCCAGTGGTGTGAAATAAAAGGGGAGCTTGTAAGCTCATGGAGTTTGTATATGTGTTAGAGAAATGCCCGGGCGACTAGCCTAAGCCATGCCTAATCATGGTAGAAACTTACAGCGTAACCATAATGAGCATTCTGTGAAGCATCCTCAATAAAAACCTATGCAAATAGCAAATAAAAATATCGATGAGATGCTCATTGTATGTTGCCTTATCATTTTGATATGGGATAGCTCCTGTGTCATGGGGCAAGGGGTACCCCGTTGGCAGTTCTCTATGATACACATATACTTACAATGACAAGAACTTGCTTGTGACTAAAGTTGAGTAGAATGGGGAACGACCCTCGTATAAAAGGGACATGAGATTGCCAACTTATGATTTTTCAAGCATATACTTCATATTTGTTTCATTTTAACCTTAATCACTTCAAGATGCTTATGATAAGGGCAATGAGAGCTGAAAGCTAATAAGTACCATAATTTTTGGAAGCTCTTTATGAAACTTGAAATCCCTGCTTCCCTTTGCGAAGGGAATTTCTTCTTACTTTTTGTTGAGTCTCCACCTTCTATCTTTATGCACCAATTAAAAGAGAATAGTTGTCATTCTTAGTTTTATGTGCATTGTCCCAAAACTTATTGATCGATTCATAATGTTGATATTGCTTGTTCTTGAACTATTTGTATCTAGTCACCCTTATGAACTTTGAAGGTGTCCTATGCATTTATGTTATGCTACTCCATGAAGGACAAGCTGAATACCACACATGCTATGTTTTCTATGTGTGAAACAAACAAATGTCTTTCAATGCATTGTTATTCATGATATTTATTTGTACCTTTTCATGTTACAACATAGTTGCTATGTATTATTGTTAGAACTACATCTTTCATGCTCATGTTTAGAGTACTTTGATCCCAGCTATCAATGCTTTACAAATGGTTTGATCAAGATTGTGATGGTGCATGTCACATCAAAAATTATTATTTTTATCACTTACCTACTCGAGGACGAGCAGGAGTTAAGCTTGGGGATTCTTGATACGTGGTAAACGTATCTATAATTTTTTACGATCCATGCTTGTTTAGTATCAACTTTGTTATTTTTTGTCTACACTTTGAGTTATTTTTATACATTTTCTGGAACTAACCTATTAACAAGATACCGTAGTGCTAGTTGTCTGTTTTCTGCTGTTTTTGGTTTTAGAAAAGCTAGTAAGGAAATATTCTCGAAATTGGACAGGACAAAAGCCAAAGTCAATATTTTACCGGAGCGAACATGGAGACCAAAGGGCAGCCGAAGTGGGGCCATGAGGTGGGCACACCATAGGGTGGCGCAGGCCCACCCTAGGGCGCGCCACCAGGTGGTGTGGTCCCCTCGGGCGCCCACCGACCTTGCCCTTCCGCCTATATAACGCCCTTGATGCAGAAACCCTAGATGAATCGTCCTCCATCCACGAAAAGTTCTGCAGCGCCGCCACCACCGAAGAGGAGATTAGGGGGACAGAAGTCTCTGTTCCGACACCCTATCGGGACGAGGAATTTCCCCCGGAGCCATCTCCATCGATCTCCGCCACCATATCCATCGCCTTTGCTGATTCCCATGATGAGGAGGGATTAGTTCTCCCTCGAGGCTATGGGCTCTACCGGTAGCTATGTGTTCATCTCTCTCTCGCTCTATGTGTGATCTTATTGTGATCATGAGCTTTGTAACAAGTATATCTACTCTGCTACTCAAGTGCTTTAATTGTAATCTCCGGTCATCCCCATGTGTGTGAAGTTGACAGTGTGCACACCGTGTGACACTTAGGCTAAAGATTACAGAAATACTTATCATGAGTATAATTTTTGTTGGATGTCTATATGAAATTGTGGTGTTTGTTGGAACCATCTAACGCTCAAAGTGACAGGGTTGGGGTTACCTAGATGGAGAAAATGCGAACTTTAAGGAGAGCTTTTGTAGCCCTACCATGGATTGGAGTTATCCAACCGGAGAGTAGTTCAGAGTAGCATTATGAAGAGAAGATATTTTTATGAGTGTGTCCACTAGTGAAAGTATGATCCCTAGGCCTTGTTTCTAAGCATTGAAACACCATTTACAATCAGTCTTGCTACATGTTTGTTTGCTCCCATATTTATTTCAGATTGCAATTACCACTTATAATCATCCATATCACTTGTATTTCACTATCTCTTCGCCAAACTAGTGCACCTATACATCTGACAAGTGTATTGGGTGTGTTGGGGACACAAGAGACTTCTTGTATCTTGATTGCAGGGTTCCTTGAGAGGGATACCTTTGACAACTTTCTCCCTAAGTTCGATAAACCTTGGTTGATCCACTTAAGGGAAACTTGCTGCTGTTCTACAAACCTCTGCACTTGGAGGCCCAACACTATCTACAAGAATAGAAGCGTGTGTAGACATCAAGCGACTGGCCAACGACACCAATCGCCGTCTGAGCCAACAATTATACAAATTGATGGTTTCAAGCCTATCCTTCTTGAGCTGACGGATCATCATCAGCATTTCGTCCACGATCATCCTCTGGTCATGGGGGATCTTAGCCACCTGCAGCCGGCGCGGCTTGGTCCTGTCGGCAGTGAATGCTGGGAGCGGCACCTCGCCGTCCGGGGTCGACTCACTGATGTAAAACCAGTACTTCTTCCACTCGATGGCCGCCTTCTTTGGTAGCATGATATCGAGGAAGGGGGCCTTGTTCTTCAATTGGAAGGTGAGGCCGCTTGCTGCCAGCATCGGGCTGCCGACTCCTTCACGACCGTCACGCCCGTGGAACAGTTCCTGCCATAGTGGGAAGTAGGGGTGACACCCCGGGTAGCACTCGCAGAACGCCATGAAAATGGCGAGCTACTCGACGTTGTGAGGCCCTAGATCTGAGGGCTTGATGGCATAGTAGGTGCAGAACCGCCAGAAGAAGATCGAAGAGGGGAATCCCAGCCCAATCTCCAGGTGGCTGGAGAAGCAGATAAATTCGCCGGCGCGGGGATCCGGCTCCATCTCTCCAGTCAAGGGAATTCGCCATCTCCCCTCGCAGAGGATACCAGCGTCTTGAAAGGATTTCAACGACGCCCTGGTGGACTTGGACTTGCCCCAGAGTTCCTTCAGAGGCGCCATCGAAAAGGAGATCTGGATCCACTCGCTCGCTCTGGAAATTCTGGATCAGGAGTGAATGGAAGGTTGCAACCCCCCCCGTCACTCTCCTTATATAGTGGTTCCTTCCCGCTAGTTTCGGAGGAGCCATTACCGCGCGGTGATTACGCTGATATTACCGTTGGATTACCCAACAACTTGTTTGACCAAATGACGGTCCAACTTTGTCTACTCGACTAGCCGACCCATTCGCAGAGCTGTGATTCGACTACTCGCCAAATTGGCGATTTGACTGGTCGCCAATATTGCGACTGAAGATGTATGTTGAGGATTCCTTCCTTCATTAAGGGAGTCCATCACCGATTCGACTGGGCGTCCAAATTGGACCCGTATACTCCGACTGCCAAAGAACACCTGCGACGAATCAACGACGGCCTCGGGGACTACTGATGGGGATATGCCGAGTGGGGTATACCAAGCAGGACGTTCCCTACTGGATCCAACTCCCAACGAGTGGGCCTGCAGGACAGCGAATGGATCACGACCCAAGAAGGAGCGAGGTGACTGGAAGCTGAAGGCCCAGAAGCATAGCTAGGCCCAGTCGGATTAGGTCAAAACCCTCTGAGTCCTTATCCAACTCAGTTGTAGATCTATAAACCCTAGCGAGGTACCCCTATATAAACCTCCCTAGGGTACACATAGCACTTACGTTCCATTATATACCCCATCGACTCGCTGCCTAGCCACCGAGCTCGCCACCACTGTAATCTCTTAATAATACAATCTAGCAGGAGTAGGTCTTTACCCTCCGGGGGGCGAACCTGGGTAAACCCTTGTGTCTCCACCCTCATCTTGCAACGCAGATGGCTGGCCGCCCTTTCCCCTTGTTCTACTACTCGCTGCCAATCGCAACATCTGTCGTGGCCATTCCCACGACACCATTTATCCGAAAACCCTTTTTTGGACCTTTTCCTTATTCCTTTTCCTCCAAACATCTTCGGATCTCCCCAGAACTTTTCTGATTTCTCTCTTCTCACTTATTTAGTGATTCAAACTATCCATTAACGATCTCCAAGCTTCGTCAAGCCCTTAAGCGTGCTACCCTTATGTCAGTGTTCCCCGAAAATTTTCTAGATATCCGTAATGACCACCTGTGTACTCAACGATATTTTTCATTGAACCATAAGCATTGTGTCTTATTCCTTTTGTCTCTATGATACTATATTGTCCGAGGTTTTGATCAAGTGACACCCTTATGTCAGTGTTTAACCTCGTTACCGACAATACCTTCTTTATTCGATCCGATAAGTAATATCCCAATGACCTAGTCACGTGTTGCACAGCTTATGGACATAACTTATCCGAGTGGGCCCAAGAGTATCTTCCGCCACATGGATAGAAAATCCCGCTTTTGACGCAGTATCCTCTACATGTCCCTCCGGATACCCAACGATACATTTATGATCACCATATTACTGAGTGACGTTATGTGCCATCAAAACATCCTTAGGTGACAGAGATTTGATATGGTCCCACGGTCTAAAGAAAGAGTCACTATGTTTGCTAAACATCATAAGCTGAACTTCGTGACATGATCGTGATACGATGCTATAGATCGGGTATGTTCACCATATCATTCCCTAATGAAAATGATCTCATTGTCAATTAGGAGCCGATGCACCTTCATGATCAGGAAACCTTTGATCATCAGTTTACCAATGAACCGATGACTAGAGTTTCACCAGGAACTACTATTTGTTTATATAGCACACGTGTATTGATGTCTCCTATCAATACAGTTATAGCATGATACAAAACTTAATCATAAACTTTATAAAATATGCCATCTTAATATTTAACTCTAAGGCATATTCCCTTCATATTGGTCACGTTATGCCAAGGCAAAAGTGTCTTTTTAGGTCCCCTATTAACACCGTTAGTTTTAAAAATGCATTAGAGTGTCATTTAAGGCATCAAATTTTACAACAAGTGTCAAGGAAGTTAAAAAAATTTAGTATCATATTTGAGAACAGTGTCAAATAAAGAATTTTCTCAAACATTGATCAGCTCCGCCCTTGTTCCTGTCGTACGCTAGCTGTCGGAACACAGCAAAGCTGCTTGCCTCTTTGCTCGCCAACAGCCGTCCATCAGATTGTATCTTCGTTGCACACGCCAGCAATGACATAGAATAGATCTAGGAAATCATATCTTCTCGCCCATAATTGTAGATTGGCACAGGGAATCGAACCACCTCGCCGAAATTTGGTCGGACTCCTGTGAGCTCAGCGGCGACGTGTTCAGAAATTTTATCCCCGTGAGAGTTAACCGTTTTGCGGGAAGATGCAAAACAGACAGGAGAAACTAGATATATAGGATACATGTGAGATGATGTAACATCCCAAAAATATTGATCATGCTTATCAAATTCTAATCACTAAAATTAGGGTTAACAAAAACTTTGATTAAATAAAAACCAAATGAATGCATGTGTGTATGTGATGATTTGATAAATGCATGAATGGACTTGTGTGATTCAACTAAATAGTAAGGAATGGTTCAAATATGAATATAACATCATCTAAAACATTTCCAAGAAGAAACAAATCAAGAGAAAATCAAAAACAAACCAAATAAGGCAAATGGTCATTTTTGCCAATCTTGCTCACTAGATCACTTTGAGTGTTTCTAGTACAAGATTTTAAGCAGAAACTTCTCCATTTCTTTTCACCCTATCGTGGTGGTGGCACGACAGATGCCATGGGTAGGCTAAAGTATGGGGCCGATGGATGCTAGTGGGATCCGGGGAGGGAAGATGTAGTTATTTCTACACACAGATGACTAACATGCATATCTTTATTTCTCCTCTCTTGGGCTACAAGTGCTCCTCGAGCTGTTTGCAGGAAGAAGAGAAAAACTACACGAGCCTTACAGCCTTGAATGAATCGATCCCCCCTCTGGATCCCGCGCCTCCCCTTATAAAAGGGTGTCTTGGCTCCTCTAGGGCTGACGTGGCAAACATATTTGAGGAATATGTTTGTCCCAATATAGTAACTCGGCGACCTCCTTTCTGTGTCCCCCTTCTAATGACGGCAAGGTTCTAGAGAACCCCACCTGTACGCCTCGGGCTCCATGACTGTCACCTCCGTGACCTCCTTCTGCCCTTCTGCTGCTCTGCTCCTTGTCCTTTGTGCTTGGCCCTGTTCAGATTCTTCCTAAACCGTGACTTTGGTTTGACTATAGGCACCTCCTTCTCCTGCAAGCTTCATGTTATTCGGCCCTATATCGCATAACTCGGCTCAGCCTTCACCTGCATTCAAGTTATTCGGGCTCACTCGGCCGACTTAACCCGTATGTCAGCCGGGTAAAGTATCGCTCCTTCCGTAGGTGTCATGGCCGTGCTTATCTCGACCGAGCTTTACATGACTCGGCTGATATAAACAGTAACTCGGCATAATACAAGGGAGACCCCTTTTATCTTCCCCTGTCTTGACCCTATCCGGGGTCACCTCCCCAACATTATTCCCCGAAGCTGGTGTGGTCCTGCTCGTAATCTCGGCCGGGCCACATCAGTTTCCCAATATTCATTTCTCCTCATCCCCGAGTTACTTTTTCCTGTTCGAGGTATCCGCGCATCTTCTCGTGCACGCCTCGTCCTACGTGTAACACTCATCATTATTTCTCTAGTTTTTTGTTCCTCTACAGTGTCCACTGACAAGCTACAGTGATTACTGCGCCTGTCGCGTCGGCGCTGTGACGCCTCGCGTACCGCATCGGTCAGGGGGCCTGATCCTCTCCTGCGTCGTGTGGTCTTCGGTGTGGCTTCACTCAGCCGCGAGCGGTTCCGCCACACGCACGATCTACACGGTTAGCGCTTGCACGCACGATCCCACTACCGCCAGGCATGCGCGGTTATAAAGAGGGGCACGGGGCTAGAGGGTTCACTTTCCCCCTTCGCTCACCGTTGCTCTTATTCCTCCTCGCACCCGTGCGTCTGCTCGTGCTCTTGCGGTTGCACCATCGTCGATATCTTCGACGGCGAGGCCACTGTTCCTCTGCTCCGTCGACCTCATCGCTGTGCGCTTGCTCCGGCGCCGTCGCCGGTGAGTTTCTCTACTGCCCCATCGCTAGGCTCCCTTCCTAGACGCATCTGCTGGTTTCTAGATTTCCCGTGGCGGCTCTTTTCCGCTCCGCCTCCGTCCTTGCTTAGAACCACGACGGGGCCCTGCACCTCCAAGCCTTGCACCGCCGTTAGTTCTTCTTCCGTTGATTCCTCCGGCGACCCTATGTCGAGTTCAGTTAGTGGCGCGCTCGTCAAAGACGATGACGTAGCGTCTGGTCCAGAGCGAGGCTCCTGGCAGGGTTCCTCCGTCACTCGTCGTGAGATTGAGTGGCTAATTAGGACTCGCTGGATTCCTGCCGAGGTAAGCTGTCGCTTACCCGGTAGCGAATCGTCTCCTGTACTCAACAAAGGCGAGTACGTTTTTTTCATGTCCCACTTTGCTCGTGGGTTCGGCCTTCCCCTTAGCGATTTTGCTAAGGCATTCCTTGATTACTTCGGCCTACAGCCGCATCATCTTCCAGCTAATGCCATCGCCTCCCTATCGGCTTATATCTCGTCCTCGGAGGGATACTTCGGCCTTTGGCCTTCTGTGCCCGTTTGGTCCAAATTTTTCCAAATCCGATCTAACGTCGTTCCAGACAAATCCCTTCATCCCTCTGAGAAATCGCTTACCCAGTGTGGAGCCGCATCCATCACACCTCGGAGAAAATTCGAGTTCCCTCATGTTGCTGGCCTCGAGTCTTGCAAGAAGTGGCATAGATCGTTTTTCTATGTCAAAAACACTGGAAAGGAAGACAAGATTCGGCTCCCTGCCTTTTCTATCGGCCCCCCTTCCAAGGCGAATTGGAATTACAATCCTAGGAAGAGCCATGCTTTGGCCGAGGCCTTCGAGATTTGGATGAAGGAATTGATCCGCGCTAGGCTCTGCGGTGAGGATTTGATAACCACATTTGTCAGCAGCCGGATTTGCCCTTTCTAGCTTCGCTCGCACAAGCTCTGCTACATGAGCGGTCCTCTTGATCCCAACCGAGTTTCGACGGTTGATCTCGACAACTATCTCATTTACAGGCGTGTCCGAGCTACCTTCAAGACTGATATGCCGGAGGACTGGACATGGGGGCTGAAGCCATTCACTCGCGGGAATCCCCCTCCCGAGGTAAATTTATGCATGTGCATTTGCTTCCTAATTGCATTTGTGACTTCTTTTGCTAACTCCACTTTGTTTCTTTTCTTGCAGAGGTTTGCGGAGCAAAAGATCGAGGATGTCGAGGTTCTGGCTCTTCCGTGGACCGTACATCGGAATACCCCGAACAGCGGGGAACTTGACTCGGAGGAGTTCGTTCCTAAGTCGGACGTCGCTCCGGCTCGCGCTCGTGGCAAGACCTCGGCCCACGGGGAGGAAGGTGACTCGGACGACGTCCAAATTCTTGAGGTAGTCGCCGCAATGCCTATCTCTTATGGCTTTCCGGCTTCTACTTTCCCAGCTAATCAGGCCGGCCAGGTGCACGACGCCGAGCCTCTCGCCTCTCAACCTCCTGCTACCTTGAGGAAGCGCACTGCTTCGGCAGGTCCCTCCAAAGCTGCTCCCAAGAAGCGAACCAAGAAATCAGCCCAGCATCTTCCGAAGCGTAAAACTATGCCCAGAGTTACTGGGTGAGTTCATTTTCATTAGTATTTCTTGCTTCTCTCTTTCTGTCTTTTGATTCGACTTTTTGTGCTTTTGCAGGGCTCCTCTCTCTACCAAACCAAGCGGTCTGAGTATGACGAGTCATACAACTCGGCTGCCTTCTCCTCCGCACCGTGAAGATACCCGATCTCCTAGTCCCGCTCGCATTGACTCTCCTCCTGCGCCGACTCAGACCTCACCTCGGCCGGATGTACCCAAAGCCTCCATTCCTGACGTCGACATAACTCTGTTAGTAGATCCTCCTACCGAACCTGTTGCCTCCATTACGAACCCCGATGTTTCCCCCGAAATTCCTTTGACTCCGCCAAGTCCAACTGCATCTCCAACTCCAGCCGAGGATATCACCAGCTCGGCCCCCTCGGAAACCATAGTTCCTCCTGCCTCCAAAGATTTCACTCCTAGTGCCGAGGTTGCGGCCCCTGCCGACGCCTCTTCTAAGGCTAAGAAGGTTGTTGTTACCAAACCTTCATCATCTCAGAAGGGGCTGGCTAGCTCTTCTCAACCCAATATCGCTGATGTGTTCCGTAAGGGGGTTTCCTCTGCTAAGCCCATTGTCACCCCAGCCACTGATACTCAGCTTACTCTCCACAAGAGTCCCGCGGCGTCGGTGGTTACACAATGGGTCCGAGGTAAAGTACTGACCCGTACTGAGAGTGGGAACAGACTCGGCTCCTTGGTGGAATATGCCAACAATTGGAATGCCGCCGATCATCTTGAGGGCAATCCGAGTAACCAGCCGTTTCAGCTTTCCGACATCAGCGGTTGTTTGCATATGGCTGCTAAGATTGTTCTTGAAAGTGATAAGATGAACGAGGTAAGTGTTTCTGTTGATATTTTGTCTGTTATTCAAGTGATAGTATATATACACTAGTCCCCGAAGCTTGCAACCGAATAACTTGTTGTTCATTTGGAAGCTTTGTTAGGCTTCAAATGCATTATTTTGCTAAGCTTGTATACCTTGGATTAATCGTTGTCCATCCATATTTCGAAGTAATCGTAGCTTAATCCGGATCTATTTCGGCTTCGGTTATCCAGCCATCTAGATCCGAGTTAAGTTTCACTTGATTTGGATCTGTCTTAACTTTGAATATCCAGCCACCTAGATCTGAGTTAAGTTTTACTTGATTCGGATCTATCTTAGCTTCGAATATCCAGCCACCTAGATCCGGATTAAGTTTTACTTGATTCGGATCTGTCTTAGCTTCGAATATCCAGCCACCTAGATCCGAGTTAAGTTTTACTTGATTCGGATCGGTCTTAGCTTTGAATATCTAACTGTGTAATTTTTTTGGGTACTTAGGTTGCCCATGACCGGCGGACAGCCGAATTCCAAAGGTTGCTTTTTGCGCACAAGAAATTGGAAGAGAAATATGAGAAAGTTCTCCGCGTGGTGAAGAAAACTGGTAACTTAACAAATCTTTGCATTGTCCCATAGGTTCTTAATATTTCCAACTTGAGATGTTTACCCATTTTTCTTTGCTGGGAAACAGGTAATATCAATAATCTTAATATCCGTCTTAACAAGAAAGTCAAAGCTCTGGAAGGTTAGTTATTCTTTTTCTCTATTGATTTTCGTTCGAGACTTATCCTGGGTTTCTTATAACCTTCTGGCTTTGGTATAGCCGAGTTACAAACACTTGCAGCATCGCATCAAGAATGCATACCCATGCCTGATATGATGCTGCATTTTTTAGAGCAAGCCGCCACTCATTCGGCGCAACTGAAAGAGAAGGATGACGAGATAACCCGTTTACGTTCCGAGGTTGAGTCTCTCAAGCTTTCTCAGAAATCCAAGTTAGAGAAAGTTGACCAGGAGTTCTCTGAAGAGAAGAATCGGCTGAGTCTGCAACTGCAGAAAGGTAAAGAACTCCTCGAGTCTGCCGAGCTGAAGAATCGGATGATGAGTGAAGAAATCACTCGCTTTGAGAAGACTAAAGCTCACTGGGCCCAGGATCTCCAGAAAATGTTGAGTTATATTCATCGTAAGTTTCTGACTGTGGCCGAGTTATTTTCTTCTCTTTCTTACTTTAACTGATATACTTTGTATTTCACGTAGATCATTTTCCGGAAGCTAGACCCATGATCTCTAAAGCAGTGATTTCTGCTCGCCAGCGCCGAGGTGTCCCCGCAGACTCGAGTCTAGAATATTCAATGGAAGACTTCTTGGTTGCCGTTGGCGCTGCTATTGGGCCAATGAAGATTATGGGTAGGGATTTGGTGCAAGCAGCCATTCGGGCCTACCATGTTCTCTGGCCGAATACTTCTGGAACTCCTGATATTGACGAGGTCAAAATACTCGTGGAGAGATTAATGCCATCTCAAAACCAGCTAAATCTCTGGAGGGAATCTGCTGGGAGGGTCGGTGCTGACATGGCACTTACAGCCGTTTTGTCTTGGTACGAGGACATTTCCCTCGATACTTTGATAAACTTGCGCACCGGCTCTCATTGGGTTGAGGATCCAGCATTCATCGCACGCTGCCAAGCTTGTGCCTTCCAGCTGGTTGAGTACGCTGATGTGCATGATTGGATTGAAGGGCCGAGTTTCCTTCCCAATCCAGCGGATGACGTCGAGATTAAAGATGCCTCTGATGATAATTCGGCCAATCAGGATGAAGCAGAAGGTGACTCGGACAACTCCCATGATTCCAATGGAAGCTCGGACGAGGATGACGACGCGCGATCATCTTCCAAGGGGACTGGGAATTCTCAAGCTCAAACTAATGTTTCTCAGCAGCCCAGGATTTCCCCCGAGGTTACTGTCGCTTATGTTGAGGGCGAGGTAACTTCGGCCAAGGCGTCGTCCACCTCGGAGCGCCCAGTTCCTGACAGTGCCCCTGCACGGGAGACCGAGGTCGCATCGCCATCATCCGAGATACCCGTTCCTGGTGCGCTAGATCATACTGTTGCCCCTTAAGGGTGCTCTGGTCCTTTTAGCTGTTTAAGTTTAAAAAACCTCTTAGGTTATTTCCAGTCCCCGGTATGTCGGGCGTATGATGTCTATGGAACAATTGTCTAGCTTGTGATGCGAACCCTTTTTTGCCTTTTTCCGCTAAGGCGTGGATGATGGTAATCATTATTACTTTGCACTATCCTTAGAGATCTTTATTTGTTTAGCTATGGAGCTTTTATGTGTCTGGCGACACATAGTCGATTGTACCAACAAGTACCTGAGTTATCACTTGGGTTACCGAGTTCTTGCGTGCGCTCAAAGAATTACCTTGGATCATGTGGCAGTCCCCGAGTAACAAACTGGGTTGCCGAAATACATTTCATGGGTTAATGCAAAGACTACTTCGGGGTAGTCCCCGAGTCATTGCTCCAGTTGCTGAAGTTCAATACGGATTTTTAGATCAAGAAACAATCATGGGGCAGTCCCCGAGTCAGTGTTCAAGGTATCGAGGTTTTAATGCATGATCCGAAATAGGGGATAATACGGTGCAGTCCCCGAGTTCCTGCTTGAGGTCTTGAAACTTAACACGTAATTCAAGAATAAGAAATAACACGGTACAGTCCCCGAGTCACTGCTCGAGGTGCCGAGGTTTAACACATCACTTAAAATAAGAAATAATATATGGCAGTCCCCGAGTCACTGCTCGAGGTGCCGAGGTTTATTACATAGTCTAAAAAATAAAAATAAAAATAAAAACAATATTGTGTAATCCTCGAGTCGACGCTCGAGGTGCCGAGGTTCAATACACACTTGATACTTCTCCTTGAAGCGTCACATTACGGCGTACCATATATGGCTCCTAAGTGTAGAATGGGCAAAGTAAAGCTATGTTCCATGGTATTTTCGATTTGTCGCCGGCTTTGTTTGCCTTGTTCTTTTCTGGTGACTGAGCATCGATTAGGTAATATGCATCGTTGTGCAATGCTTTACTCATGATGAAAGGTCCTTACCATGGAGGTGATAGTTTGTGCATGTCGGTTGTGCGCTGCACTAGCCGAAGAACCAAATCTCCTTTTTTAAAAACTCTTGGATTGACTTTCTTGTTGTGATATCGCCGGAGATCTTGTTGATAAATGGCTGATCTTGATAATGCCAATTCCCTAGTCTCTTCTAGCAAATCGACATCGTCTTGCCTAGCTACCTCATTTACCTCAGCGGTTGTATACTGGGTTACTCTTGGCGAATCATGTATTATGTCGGCTGGAAGCACGGTTTCTGCCCCATATACCAGAAAAAATGGGGTATACCTTGTTGACCTGTTTGGGGTAGTTCTGAGGATCCATAGTACTGCTGATAGTTCCTCGATCGAGCATCCTGCTGACCTTTGCAGAGGTTCGACGAGCCGGGGTTTTATTCCGCACAATACTAGTCCATTTGATCTTTCTACTTGCCCATTTGATGTTGGGTGAGCCACCGAGGCGACATCTAGTTTTATGTGTTTTTCTTGGCAGAATCTAGCAAAAGCCCCTTCAGCAAAGTTTGTGCCATTGTCTGTAATAACACTATGTGGATAACCATATCTCAAGATAATATCTTTGAAGAATTTTACTGTTGTTGGTCCATCACATTTTTTATTGGTTTTACTTCAATCCACTTTGTGAACTTATCCACCATGACTAAAATGTGAGTCATTCCGCCTCGGGCTGGCTTGAATGGTCCCACCATATCCAAGCACCATACAGAAAATGGCCAAGTAATTGGTATTGTCTTTAACTCGGACGATGGCATATGTATCTTGCTGGCGTATCTCTGGCAACCATTACATTTTTCTACCAATTCTTTCGCCTCTTTCAACGCCGTCGGCCAATAAAATCCATGCCTGAATGCTTTGGCCACTAAAGCTCTGGACGAGGCGTGATGCCCGCATTCTCCCTGATGTATATCTAGGAGTATTTCCTGGCCTTCTGCCGAGTCAACACATCTTTGCAGCACGCTTGTGACGCTTCTTTTATACAGCTCATTATTTATGATTGTATAAGCTTTTGCTCTTCTTACTGTCTGTCTAGCCAGTACCTCATTACTCGGCAAAATTGCGTCCTTAAGGAAGGAAAATATGGGTTGCCCCCATGTCGGCATGATTTTCTCTAGGATAATTTCACTATCTATTTCCATATTTTCCGCCGACATAATAGCCTCGGATTTCTCCTTATCCATTCGTGCGATGGCCGGGTTCACTTTCGGAAACTCCGGGTTACATTCTTTGTCAATTTCCATTGGCATACTATCTTCTCTTGATTATGCCGAGATATAAATGGACTCGAACTCTGGTGATGGTGCTATTGATGGTTTTCTCAGATGCTCTAGGGCGATACCCGATGGAATTGATTTCCTAGTTGATCCGAGTTTTGATAGCGTGTTTGCAACGTCATTTTCTGCCCGAGGTATATGATGAAACTCACATCCATCAAAGTATCCACTTATTTTTTGCACATGGAATCTATATAGGGCCATATTCGCATCTAGCGCGTCCCAATTGCCTGATACTTGCTGTACTACTAGATCTTAAACCCCGTAGCATAGGATCCGACGTATGCCAATCTCTTTTGCCACCTTTAACCCATGGACGAGTGCTTCGTACTCGGCTACATTGTTTGACGCGGCGAAGTTAACACTATCCCTGCCCCCAAGCCATTCCTTAGCTTGGAACCGTCAAAGTGCATTGTCCAATAATTCGGATCTGGTAATGGCGGCTCATATTGTACCTCAGCCCAATCCACAAAGAAGTCGGCCACCGCCTGAGATTTGATTGCATCTTGCCTATCAAATTGCGGAGCATAAGGTGATAACTCGATTGCCCATTTTGCTATTCGGCCACTGGCATCTTTATTGCTCAATATCTCGGCTATGGGTGCTTCACAAATCACTTTTATCGGATGTTCCTCGAAGTAATGTTTAAGTTTTTTCGCCGACAAGTATACTCCATAAGCCATCTTTTGGTAGTGCGGGTAGTTCTGTTTTGAGGCTGATAGTACCTCGCTTAGGTAATATACTGGCCTTTGTACCGACTTATCATCTTCATTGCGTTCCACGACAACCACCACGCTTATCACTCTGTTAGTGGCAGCTACATAAAGTAACATAGGATCCTTTGATAATGGAGAGGCCAGAATTGGTGCTGCGACCAACATCTTTTTTAATTCATGAAATGCGTTATCTGCTTGCGGTGTCCAAATGAACTTATTAGACTTTTTCATCAGTTGATATAGAGGTAATGCCTTTTCCCCCAGCCGACATACAAATCGACTAAGCGAGGCCAGGTAACCCGTGAATTTTTGTACATCATTTAGACACCTCGGCAATTCCATTCTTTCAACTGCTCATATTTTAGTTGAATTTGCCTCTATACCTCGGCTGGATACGAGAAAACCGAGTAATTTCCTAGTCGGGACACCGAAGGTACATTTTTTTGGGTTAAGCTTCATTCGGAATCTTCTCAGGTTTGCGAACGTCTGTCGAATATCATCCAGGAGTGTTTTACTTTCTTTGGTTTTTATAACCACATCATCCACATATACTTGCACATTTTCCATATATGGTCATGTAGACACTTTTGCATGCATCTCTGGTATGCTGCTCCTGCATTACGCAGGCCGAATGGCATGGTACGATAGCAATAAGCCCCGTATGGGGTAATAAATGCAGTCTTTATTTGATCAGCCGGATTTAATGGTATCTGGTGGAAACCAGAATACGCATCTACAAATGATAACAGCTCACAACCAGCGGTCGAATCAATGACTTGGTCTATCCTAGGTAAAGGAAAAGGATCTTTGGGACACGCCTTGTTTAGGTTCGTGTAATCGATACACATTCGCCATACGACGACTACATTTGGGTCATCCTTTTTCTTTTCTACTAACACCGGATTTGATAACCAATCGGGATGAAGTACTTCCATGATGAACCCGGCTGCAAGGAGTCGAGCTATCTCATCCCCTATTATTTTTCTCCTGTCTTCGGCGAAGCGGCGGAGAGGTTGCTTCGCCGGCCTTGCTCCTGGCCTTACATGCAAAGATTGCTCAGCCAACTCCCTCGGCACACCTTGCAGGTCTTGAGTTGACCATGCAAAGATATCCCGATTCTCACGGAGGAAGTTGGTGAGCTCGCCTTCCTATTTGGCATCTAGGCCAGCACCAATCGTGATGGTGCACTCTGGGAATTGCTCGTCTATCTGGACCTTTTTTGTCTCCTTAGTCGGCTGGAAAGAAACACTTCCATGTGGGTTGGCTAACGCTGGTATATTCAGCCGCGCTGACTGAGCGAGAGCCGCTACCTCCTGAATCCTTCTTTTTTCTCTTGTAATCACCAATGACTCGGCCAGGTTTGATCCGGCCGAGGCACATTCCATCGACTTCCTGTAATCTCCTGCTACTGTTATCACCCCTTGTGGTCCGGGTAACTTCATTTTCAAGTAAGTGATGTGGCAGCTGCTCATGAATTTGGCCAATGCTGTCCGTCCGAGTAAAGCATGATAGCAACTTTCTAGATCTACCACTTCAAACTCCAAATTTTCCGCTCTGCAATTCTCCCTAGTGCCGAATAACATATCTACTCGGACTTTCCCAATGGGTTCGCACGAAAGTCCCGGCACTATTCCATGGAATGTGGTTCTTGTGGACTGCAGCATATTCTGCGCTATTTCGAGTTTATGCATTGTATCTTTGTACATGATATTGATACTGCTCCCATTGTCAATGAGTACTTTTGAAAATTTCACATTAATGCTGGGCCCGACAAAAGTCGGATCTACTACGAGTGCGTACGACCCTGGGTTCGGCATTATTTTCGGGTGATCCTTTATGCTCCAGGTTATTTCCTGATCTGACCAAGGCACATATCTTGGTACCGGCGGCATAACCACATTTACCTCCATATGCCAGCGTTGTACACTTTGCCTGTCTTGTTGTTCTGTTGTGAACACACAATATGATTTATGATGTTCTCTGTAATCATTTTGTCCATTATTTCCGGGGTTTGCCCTTCCATCCTGACTTTGATTTATCACTTGATGCACTGCATCTCTCCGGTCCGAGTTATCATACCTCGGAGGAGGTGGGGGTAACATCAACTGCTGCGCATTTGCTCCGGTTAACTGTGGCTGCTGCTGTTGATGCGCTTGATGAGGAGGCGCTTGCATGTTCGTCGGGTTCCCCATTGCATTTTTCATCCAGGCACATTGCCGAGTTGTATGATTAGCCGGCTTGGCCGGATTTGGTGTATGGAACTTACACGGTTGATCCAACATGGATTCAAACGTGTACTTCGGCCTTTCCTGTCACTGCTTCTTCTATTCTGGTGTCCACTGTCTCTTCCCTTCGTTCCTTGGCGTCCACTGCTGAGGACCATTTTTCTGTCGCTGAGTGTTTCCGTGACTCGTCTGATCTTGCACTACCGCTGCCACCTGGTTGGATGCATATCTGTACTCCGGTCTCTCCTCTCTTCTTCTACCTCTGAACTCATTGCGCCTCGATGATCCGGCTGCATCTCTTGTATATTGATCTTGATGCTCCCGATGCTCAGCCGACATTAGCTCTGGTTGTGTCGGATCGCCCAATGCATACGAATCCGCTATCCTGATGGTTTCTGCCAAGGTGGTCGGCATATCTCTTCGCAACCTCTGCCACAAAACACTGGCGTATCGGCAGCCTTGAGCGAACCAAGCTATCGCTTGAGATTCTATAACTCCTTCACATGAGTTTCTAAGGTTACACCACCGAGTCAAGAATTCTCTATCTGTCTCATTCGGCCTCTGCTTGCACATAGCAAGCTGCTGTGGCCTGTTTGGTCTTTTGTAAGTACTGGTGAAGTTGCTGACAAACATCTCTTCAAAATCTAGCCAACAGTTGATACTGCCTGCTCGCAGATTGTTTATCCATACTCTGGCTGGTCCTTCCAGCATCTGCGGGACATATCTTACCGCCCATCGCAAGTTTCCACTAGCTATCTTTACTACAGTAGCATAGTCAATTAACCAATCATGTGGTTTGGTGCTCCCATTGTATGTTTTCATGCCTCTCGCCAGCTGAAAGTTCGGCACTGGTGGCTCGCCCATGATCCAAGGTCCGAAACATGCCGGACCTGGCGGACCCTGCTCCTCTAATAACTCGGACCGGTACAACCTGTCCAGCTTTAATCTTGCATCATTTGATGGCAAGTTTCTGTACATGATTCTCTCCTGCATTCCATAATGGTTATTTCCACCATTCCCCGCATATTCCATATCTGAGTAACCATCATTGTACCTCTCATTTGCCTGATTTTGGTGAGCTGGTCTTACTTCTCGTTCTTGCCGAGGTTCATACCTCGGCAGAGGATTGGGAGGCGGGTCCCTCCTTCCTTCCGCCGGGATATCGTTCTCACGATTCCCCCTTCCGAGGTCTCCATTACCTCGGCTTCCGTTGCCTTTGTTGGCACGACCGGGGTTTCTCTCACTACTGTTACCTCGGCTCCCATTGCCTCTGTTCTCATTGACTTTTCCGGCTACTACCGGATCATACAGAACAATTTGCTTATTTCTTTTTCCTGAAGTTACTGCTCTATCTTTTCGTGCGTTGTTTCCGGGTGAGGATGCGGCTGCCACCGATAGGGCGGGCGCTGCTCCAGCCGAATGAACCATACACGAGGCTCCTGGTCTTGCCGAGTCAGCCCTAAGCATTTCTTCATTCTGCTGGTTCGCAATGCGTACCAGCTCATTCACTCTTTCTTGCTGTTTCTGCTGGGCTTCGCCGGTTAATCCTTCTAACTCCAATGCTGCGGCATTTGCCGCCCTTAGGTTCTTTGCCGGGGTGCTATACCTCGGCAAGCCTAGGTCGACTGAATCTGCCTTATGAGTCTCATGCTCTTTGTTGATATCATCCATGAGGTTTCTCCCTCTCAATCTTAATTCATCTACCCGCTCTGGGGCAACATCTAGCTTATATGCCTTAGCATATTCTCGCAGGGTCCTGTTCAAGGACTCCCGCAAAGCCGACACCTTTTTTGCTTCGACCAGTACTTTCTACCTAGTCTCTTCTAACTTAGCCTGAGCATTAGCCGGATCAAGTATCGGCTCTGCAGGCGTGGTCAGATTATCTATAGTTGCCTGGAGAATATTTTCTGGTCTTTCCAGTGGTGGCCATCTTACCCTCGGTGCCTTCGGGGTCGTCTCCTGCACCTCGGCTGATTTGGCTGCTGACGGATCTACCTCGGTGGGCTGTGGAGGTGCCTGCTTCATGGCCACCTGTCCTCCCGTCGTCGCGTCCTTGCTTGATCCGGTGCCTGCTGCTGCCGCCTGTACTCCGGCTGCGACCATCACCTCGACGCTGCTGACGGGGCGTTATCCACGCGGATCGTTTGCGGCGCTGAGGGGAGGATCTCCTGCATCAATAACCTGGTGAGGATAAACGCATGATGTGTCGATGCCGACGTAGATCTGGTGCATGCCCAGGTTGATGAAGACGCCGTTGCGCGGAGGAGCTTTTCTCCTGAAGCTGCCTGCGTTATCGCTGACATAGTCACAGAGATCAAATCTCTGGACTAAGCCAGAGACAACGCGCTCGCCGGTGTGGATGAATTTTTCTGTCCAGATCTTGACTCCAGCTAGCACCGCTGCTGGCCCCATGGTGGGCGCCAACTGTCGTGGTGGTGGCACGGCAGATGCCATGGGTAGGCTAAAGTATGGGGCCGATGGATGCTAGTGGGATCCGAGGAGGGAATATGTAGTTATTTCTACACACAGATGACTAACATGCAGATCTTTATTTCTCCTCTCTTGGGCTACAAGTGCTCCTCGAGCTGTTTGCAGGAAGAAGAGAAAAACTACACGAGCCTTACGGCCTTGAATGAATCGATACCCCCTCTGGATCCCACGCCTCCCCTTATAAAGGGGTGCCTTGGCTCCTCTAGGGCTGACGTGGCAAGCATATTCGAGGAATATGCTTGTCCCAATATAGTAACTCGGCGACCTCCTTTCCGTGTCCCCCTTCTAATGACGGCAAGGTTCCAGAGAACCCCACCTGTACGCCTCGGGCTCCATGACTGTCACCTCCGTGACCTCCTTCTGCCCTTCTGCTGCTCTGCTCCTTGTCCTTTGTGCTTGGCCCTGTTCAGATTCTTCCTAGCCCGTGACTTTGGTTTGACTATAGGCACCTCCTTCTCCTGCAAGCTTCATCTAATTCAGCCCTATCTCGCATAACTCGGCTCAGCCTTCACCTGCATTCAAGTTATTCAGGCTCACTTGGCCGAATTAACTCGTATGTCGGTCGGGTAAAGTATCGCTCCTTCCGTAGGTGTCATGGTCGTGCTTATCTCGACCGAGCTTTACATGACTCGGCCGATATAAACAGTAACTCGGCATAATACAAGGGAGACCCCTTTTATCTTCCCCTGTCTTGACCCTATCCGGGGTCACCTCCCCAACACACCCCTTGCAAGACCAAGTAAAAGTGAAGCAAAGCCAACCTTTCAAACTTGCAGAAATATTTGGCAACTTGATTCAAATCATACTTCAAAATTGAATCTTTAACATATGTGAAGATCACACATTTTCAAAACCCAACTAAACCAGTGCCCCTTGACCAATCCAACTAACCAGATACTCCCTAGTATGTGCCTAGCAAACCCACCAAGTTTGGATCCAAAATTCAAATTTGAATTTCTTTCGGCCATTTCATCAAACACCTTTTGGGCACAAATCAAATTAAAAAACTGTAGGGGTTCGTAGCATGGAAAACAAAAAATTTCTATCGCATACAAACAAACAAGCCAAGATCTATCTACTAGATTGTAGCAACGAGTCGATGGTATAACTTACCCTCGAAGATTCCAAAGCGTTTAACGAGAGCGGATTCTCGTGGGTGATGTAGTCGTACTCTTTCCGATCTCAAGATCGCGTAGACGATCCTTCCGGCGCCACGTTCCGGCAGCGCTCCCGCAGTCGGTCACACGTTCGGTACTCGACGAAGACCTTCCTCTCCCTTGTTCCAGCAGGCAGCGGATGTTGTAGCACTCTCCTCGCGATTCCGGCAGCACAACGGCGTGGTACCGGAAGTAGAGGGGAAATCCCGCAGGGCTTCGCCTTAAGCCGGTGCGAGTATGGTGGAGCTTATGAGAGAGGCTATTAGTGTTCTAGTAATTAGACACACCAATTAGAAGGCTCTAAACCAATTAGAAGGCTCTAAACCGCAGGCTAAAGCAATTAGAAGCTCTAAACCAAAACGGCTCTAAACCGGAGGTAGAAGATAGGAACTTGTGTGTTCTAGGAGGGGAGCCCTGCCCCTCCTTATATAGATGGGAGGGGGCTGGCGCGCCAGGGGAGGGAGGGAGTCCCTCCCCAACTCGGCCTAGGGCTGGCCGCCGGCTTGGAGGAGAGAAACTCCTCCTCCAAGTCGGTTCCAACTCCTCTTGCTTGTTTCCCACAGTTTCTTGTTTTAGCCATTTGACTTTCAAACTGGACATTTGACTTTTCTGTTTTAGGATTCAAATTAATCCTTTATTTGGGACAGCAAGAACACTTAGTACATGATGCAATCATTCAATGACACACTCATGTACCCTCCCCCCCGGAGTGCCGGACAATCTGGAACTTTCTAGAACATTCCCGATGAAAACACCGGAATCATTCCCGAACTCCGAAACGGGACTTTCCTTATATGAATATTATTCTCCGGACCATTCCGGATCACCTCGTGATATCCCGGATCCCATCCGAGACTCCGAACAACATTCGGTCTCTTTCTCATAATACCATAACTACTCAAACAACGTCGAATCCTTAAGTGTGTCTCCCTACGGTTCGTGAATTATGCGGACATGATCGAGACACTTCTCCGAACAATAACCAATAGAGGAATCTGGAAATTCATATGGCTCCCACATATTTCTACGATTACTTTGCGATCGAATGAACCACTTACATACGATACCAATTTCCCTTTGTCTCACGATATGTTACTTATCCGAGGTTATGATCGTCGGTATCTCTGCATACCTAGTTCAACCTCATTACTGATAAGTACTCTTTTCTCGTTCCCGTGATATGTGATCCCTTGTGACCAAGTCACATGCTTGCAAGCTAATTGGATGACATTCCACCGAGAGGGCCCAGAGTATATCTATCCGTCATGTGGATGGACAAATCCCACTCTTGATCCATGTGTTTCAACCAATACTTTCCGAACACTTAATGCCACCTTTATAGCCACCCAGTTACGGTGTGGTGTTTGATGTCATCAAAGCATCCATCCGGTAAAGGTGATATGCATGATCTCATGGTCGAAGGAATTAGATTACTATGTATCAGAAAGCATATAGCAATTGAACTATTGAAATGACTTGATCTTTATGCTACGCTTATCTATAGGAGTATGTCCATCACATCATTCTCCTAATGATATGACCCTGTTGTTAATAACATCTCTATGTTCATGATCAGGAAACCATGATCATATATCAACCAACAAGCTAGTTTAACAAGAGGCTATACTAGGGACTCTTATTTTAAGTTTACAATTCACACAAGTATTAATGTTTCCTTGTTAATACTATTATAGCATGAATATAAACATTTATCATAAACACAAAGATATAATAATAACTATATTTATTATTGCCTCTAGGGCATATCTCCAACAGTCTCCCACTTGCACTAGAGTCAATAATCTAGTTTCAAACCTTTGTGTATATAACACCTATGGCTTTCTGGTGTTGTATGTACACGATTGCTAGTGGTCAACTGATCTCCGGATCTGACACTTCCAGGTCCGTGTGTAATTGCATGTCTTTGCGTCTCTACGCATCACTCATTCTCTAATGAGATGGCTTTGTACAAATTTGGTCTTTTGGTGTGACCTTTAGCTCTTTGGGGTTAAAACATGTTGATAATATTGTCGCACAATATATCTTCATAGTATTATCCCACTGTGAACTACACCTAGTTTGATAACAAACTTCTTGACACAAATGCCCTCTTTTGCTGCTATAATAGCAGTCATATACTTAGCCTTTTGTTGTAGTATCTGTCACAATGTCTTAACTTTGGAAATCATCCAAATCCATTATGGAACTCACTTTCCATTATATTGTGCCACCCTTAGTTTAGATTGAGATAAACTTAATTTGTACTTTGTGACAAAGCTAGTATCAATGTAGTACTTTTACAATGAACTAACCATCTATTTGTCACTTCTACAAATATTATACTCTTTAGTTCTTTCAAAAGATCATAAGAATATCTTACTATTGTCCAATGATCATCTTACGAATCATTCTGGTATATGCTCACAACATTTAGAGTCATAGGACATATCTGGATTTGTACATATCACAGTATGATTGATATAAATACTCTTTGTGATTTCATACATCAAGTATCAATCTATACTTGATTATTTGTTTCACTTTACCAAATGTCAATACATTTGAATATATCATCAACATTGAACTTATTCAATCCTTTCTGTGTGACAAGAACCTCTCTTGTAGTTTCTATATTGAACTCATTCAATATCTTGTCTATGTACTTCTGGCACAACCATATTAGCGTCTATTGATGCCAAATATTTGGGTTTTGCCTAAGTCTTTCATCGGGATGAAATTCTTAATATGTGTTAATAAAAGATACATTATTTCCAATCAACAATATGTCTTCCACATAATGTATTAGAAACATGTCTTAGCGCTCCCACTTAATTTCTTGCAAATGCAAGCATCTCCATCGTCTCTGATGAACATTTAAACTCCTTTAACAGTTTCATCACAGTGAAGATTCCAACTCCGCTATGCTTACTTAAACCATTGAAGTTTGCATATGTTTTTAGCATCCCTTGAATTTTAACAAAACCCTTTGGACTGTGTCATGCACACGTCCTAGGTAACCCTTCTATTAGAAGAACTTGTTTTGTTTATTCAACTACCATATAATAAAATTATATGTAGTGGTTGCTACACTAATCCATCTAGACTAAATATCGCTATGAAAGATCAGATCTTGTCATAGTCAACTTTTGAACATTGTTGTGAACTCTTTCCCAACATGTCGACTATTTCATAGATGTGCAACATCCATGTCTGTTTATTTATAGATCCAAACACAACTGTAAGGTCTTACACTTTTCTCGAGGGTCCTTCAAGTTCAAAACTTGATTTCTCGTGTATGGAACTATCATGGATTTTATGGCTTCAAGCCATTTGACGGAGTCAGGGCCCATCATCGCTTCTTTGCATGTAGTCGGTTCATTATTCTCAAATAATGATTCAACCCTCAAATCTTGGTATTTGATTGTTTACCCGATCTACTTGTTTCAATAGGAACTTAGATCTCCGTGACCACAACCTTTGAGGCACGTGAGCCATGAGCATTGTTGCTGTCTCCGGAACACTTTTCGGCGCTGCGCAACTCTGCACATATAGCTAAGGTTCTTTTAACCTTATCAAAGTTCTATTGTCCTCCCACTTTTATTTTCACGAAAAATTCCTTCAAAAAGAAATTTGACGTTCTAAGCGACAAACACTTTTGTCTCTGGTGTTATGGAGGAATACTTAACAGTTATTCGAAATAACATACAAAGACAGGTTCATCCGACTTTGGTTGCAAACATCTTTCTTATGCAAAGCATACCAATGTTTTAAGAAAGGACAACTTGGGTTTTATCCCAAACCATAACTTTATATGGTGTCATTTCAACGGATTATGATGGAGCTTTTTTTAGTGGAAAAACGGTAATCTCTAAAGCTTTTAATCTTTAAAATATAATGGCAGTTTTATAAATTATACCTTTGATCTTACCATGTCAAACAAGGTTTAATTACATATCTCGAACGCTCCATACACTTATGGTGTTTCGGGAAAATGCAAATCTACGGAATGATTCCTTAAATCTTAGGTATTATGCTAAACTTGTAACTTAAATATTTTTCTTTATGATCTTATCATAAACTATTCATATTCTTGTTACAATGATTTTGCACTTCATCTTGAAAGTCTTTGAAATTTTTCAAGTGTTTCATACTTTATCCTTATTAAGTAAATATTCATATATTCACTCAAATTTTTGGAGAAAGCATATGAAGTTGAAATCCATCGCTTTTGACTACACATAATGGATTTCATACAACAATATGTACAAGTTCCAATAAGCCAGTCATTCGTTCCCTTTTTGCCTATGAACGAAGTTTTAATTATCTCTAGGAAAGTTTCACAAGCGTCATTTGATCAAAAATCAGAAGACTCCAAAATTCCATCGACATGGAGTTTCTTCATGTTTTCTTTCCATTATAATTCAAACGACGATGTCACTTCCTAAGTGATCTTTCAATCAATTTGTCTTTCGACATTTTTAGCACTAGTTTTATGGATGTGATTTCTCCAACGAGATTTGTGAATCATCCATCTTTTATGGATCACGGTAATTTATTTGAACAACTCTTTTGTTCTCATAATACCTGATAAAACAAATCTTGAAGGCAAGCTTTGATGTTTAACGAGCAACACAATAACCCTTTATTTGTTCTTGATGAACATCATCACATATTCTTTTGCTAGTTACTTAGGCCATTGTAGTTCATGAATTGTGTTGTTACGTATGACGATTCACACCAACAAATTCAGTATCAAATACTTAAGAACCACATTGTTTAATAAGCAAAGAATATAGCCATAACATGTATATCATCTATATATTTAAACTGAACAATTCTAGTCTTTTCTTTTCTGCCATATATTTTTGAGATTCTCTTTCAATATTTCCTTTTCTGTTTGAAAGAATCTATCAACATCAATAGTGGAGTCATACATATGACACATAGTCCAAAGCATGTATAGTTAAATACCAATGTCTTTGGACTTGCACTTTGAAGTAGATCACCACCATCAAATGTTTGGTGTTCTTTCAAATTCCTTTCTTTAGTAATCTCTTGGTGTAGTAAACATTTTACCTACATCAAATATTCACCCTCATCATGGATTTATCCATGATCAAGCTACTTTTAGCTTATAACGGTGAATCATGAGTATAATGTTGCTCTCCAAATCCTTTTGGACGATTAGGACAACTAGTGTCTCCAACCTTTTGCAAATTCTCATCAAATATGAGAACATGACTTTAGACATATTATACTCTATCATGTTGCAACCAAAACTTCGTTTTAGATATCACAATATCTTCCACACATCATGGTTTCTGAAACAACTCTTTCAGATCCTAGATAACCTTGATATTAAGACAATCCTTTGAATATCAAGAATCATGGATACAAACATGATACTAACACTTGGAATTGTTACTCTTGATTTAATACTAATTATTAAACTTCATGGAGTAACCGGAACTTACTGAAAGTTTGCAATAGGACTTTTAAACTTTAGATTAACACTTAAAAACAATACGATACCAGTTCGTAAAGTAACTAACCAGAATTCTATAGTTCTATCATCTCAATTATAACTAAGCGCTAGGTGGTAAACGGATGCCAATGACTACAACAACTATGCAAATTCACTTTGATTTAGTTTATGATAAATTGAGTTCTAATTAATAATTAAATTAATCTAGGTGAACTCCCACTCAAAACAATATCCCTCACATTGTTTTAGTGATCACACAAACCAAATCCACCACATCAAAACCGATCATCACGAGAGTTGATATAGCTTCAATGGCGAACAATCAACATGTTCATCATATCTACTATATGACTCATGCTCTACCTTTCGGTAATCCGTGTTCCTGAGGCCATGTCTGTACATGCTAGGCTCGTCAAGATCAAACCTTAGTTTCCGCATGAGCAAATCTGGCTTGCTCACGTTGTATACACTTGTAGAATCTAACACACCCGATCATCACGTGGTGCTTCGAAACAACAAGCTTTAGCAACGGTGCTAACTAAGGGCGAACACTTTATGACTTGAAATTCATGTGCATGAGGGATCATCTTATAATGCTACCGTCGTCTACCAAGCAATACAAGATGCATAAAGGATTAACATCACATGCAATTAATAATATGTGATATGATATGGCCTTTCTTCTTTGTGCTTCCGATCTCCATCTTCTAGCACGAACATGATCTCCATCATCACCGACATTGCATCAAGGTCAATGATGCTTCTCCATGGTTGTCATCCACCGGCTTCAACTATTACAACTACTTTGAATAGACACGCGGGTCTTAACATAAATTAAAGACAACCATATGGCTCCTGCCGGTTGCCAACTTACAATAAGGAACATTGCATACATCATATATAATCACAATCATGGCCATATCACATCACAGCACACCCCTGCAAAACAAAGTTAGACGCCTCTAATTTTCTTTGCATGTTTTACGTGGTTTGGGGCTTTCAATAAGTGTCGTTCTAACTTACGAACAAGAACCACAACATTGATACTAGTATTGTCAATCACCCGTTGTAAATTGAATCTTAACTATGCTAGGAGAAACAGGCACCCGCAAAGCCACTTATGCAATTCAAGTTGCATGTCAAGCGTGGAGCAAGTCTCATGAACGATGTCATGTAAGGTTAGCCCGGGCCGCTTCATCCCAACATACCGCAAGATGCAAAGTACACAAGAAGCAATCAACAATAAAAGCATCAACGCCCACAATGACCATTGTGTTCTACTCGTGCAACAGATCTACATATAGACACGGTTCTGATACCACTGTAGGGGTTCGTAGCATGGAAAACAAAAATTTTCTATCGCATACAAACAAACAAGCCAAGATCTATCTACTAGATTGTAGCAACGAGTCGATGGTATAACTTACCCTCGAAGATTCCAAAGCGTTTAACGAGAGCGGATTCTCGTGGGTGATGTAGTCGTACTCTTTCCGATCTCAAGATCGCGTAGACGATCCTTTCGGCGCCACGTTCCGGCAGCGCTCCCGCAGTCGGTCACACGTTCGGTACTCGACGAAGACCTTCCTCTCCCTTGTTCCAGCAGGCAGCGGAGGTTGTAGCACTCTCCTCGCGATTCCGGCAGCACAACGGCGTGGTACCGGAAGTAGAGGGGAAATCCCGCAGGGCTTCGCCTTAAGCCGGTGCGAGTATGGTGGAGCTTATGAGAGAGGCTATTAGTGGTCTAGTAATTAGACACACCAATTAGAAGGCTCTAAACCAATTAGAAGGCTCTAAACCGCAGGCTAAAGCAATTAGAAGCTCTAAACCAAAACGGCTCTAAACCGGAGGTAGAAGATAGGAACTTGTGTGTTCTAGGAGGGGAGCCCTGCCCCTCCTTATATAGATGGGAGGGGGCTGGCGCGCCAGGGGAGGGAGGGAGTCCCTCCCCAACTCGGCCTAGGGATGGCCGCCGGCTTGGAGGAGAGAAACTCCTCCTCCAAGTCGGTTCCAACTCCTCTTGCTTGTTTCCCACAGTTTCTTGTTTTAGCCGTTTGACTTTCAAACTGGACATTTGACTTTTCTGTTTTAGGATTCAAATTAATCCTTTATTTGGGACAGCAAGAACACTTAGTACATGATGCAATCATTCAATGACACACTCATGTACCCTCCCCCCCGGAGTGCCAGACAATCCGGAACTTTCTAGAACATTCCCGATGAAAACACCGGAATCATTCCCGAACTCCGAAACGGGACTTTCCTTATATGAATCTTATTCTCCGGACCATTCCGGATCACCTCGTGATATCCCGGATCCCATCCGAGACTCCGAACAACATTCGGTCTCTTTCTCATAATACCATAACTACTCAAACAACGTCGAATCCTTAAGTGTGTCTCCCTACGGTTCGTGAATTATGCGGACATGATCGAGACACTTCTCCGAACAATAACCAATAAAGGAATCTGGAAATTCATATGGCTCCCACATATTTCTACGATTACTTTGCGATCGAATGAACCACTTACATACGATACCAATTTCCCTTTGTCTCACGATATGTTACTTATCCGAGGTTATGATCGTCGGTATCTCTGCATACCTAGTTCAACCTCGTTACTGATAAGTACTCTTTTCTCGTTCCCGTGATATGTGATCCCTTGTGACCAAGTCACATGCTTGCAAGCTAATTGGATGACATTCCACCGAGAGGGCCCAGAGTATATCTATCCGTCATGTGGATGGACAAATCCCACTCTTGATCCATGTGTTTCAACCAATACTTTCCGAACACTTAATGCCACCTTTATAGCCACCCAGTTACGGTGTGGTGTTTGATGTCATCAAAGCATCCATCCGGTAAAGGTGATATGCATGATCTCATGGTCGAAGGAATTAGATTACTATGTATCAGAAAGCATATAGCAATTGAACTATTGAAATGACTTGATCTTTATGCTACTCTTATCTATAGGAGTATGTCCATCACATCATTCTCCTAATGATATGACCCTGTTGTTAATAACATCTCTATGTTCATGATCAGGAAACCATGATCATATATCAACCAACAAGCTAGTTTAACAAGAGGCTATACTAGGGACTCTTATTTTAAGTTTACAATTCACACAAGTATTAATGTTTCCTTGTTAATACTATTATAGCATGAATATAAACATTTATCATAAACACAAAGATATAATAATAACTATATTTATTATTGCCTCTAGGGCATATCTCCAACAAAAACAAACACTATAGTGAGCAGTGTTGTGCCAACCTTGTCCCCTCCCTAGCTCTCACTACACTCTCAGTAGATCATCTAACTAGTTTAACCAGCTCCAGCTCACTGTAAACTCGACAATGCCATCAATGGTGACCATGGCCGAGCCCAATTGCCAACCCCAATGTCGACAGCAAGCTACAAGCCTAACTAGCCTCGCCAACCTTGTCTAGCAGGCACTCCACCGTCCATCGCCACCCCTTGTCCAACGCTCGAACACTGCTAGCCACTGGACCACCCAGAACGCGCGCGACCATTCTCTCTACGGCCATGCCGAGAGCGCGCCAGAGCATCGCGCTCGACACGCTCGCACAAACCGCGCCCCGCCTTCGCCGCTCGCGTACATGATCACCACAGCACCAGGAACCGCCTAGACATGCTCGTTCACCGTCGCACGACTAGGAGCGCCTGTGCGCCATTAAGACTTCTGTCAGAGCCGCCCAGAGCGTCAACGTGTTCCGACCGATTCGCACCGCCCATGCCGCAAGACCACGCCGTTGAGCTTCAACAGGAGGCAATGCATCGTCCCCTACCTTCAGCCATGCCGTTAGCTCGCTGTGCAGTCGTCCCCGACGAGCTCAGCCCGCACCCTTCGGTCCCCTTCAGCCACTATAAAAGGAGGCCTCCCCCGCTCGTTTTATTCACACCAGTTCACTCCCCACCTCTCACGGATACTCCCCCCACTCACTCCCGGAGCAAGGCGAGCACCAGGTGGTTGGAATTTCACCGGAGTTCGCCGCTTCAGAGGAGGAGAGGCGCCGTCGATTAGAGCCGCCCCAGGAGAATCTGCCGGTACCAGGAGAATCGCTGTCGTCGAGTTCGTCCTTCGCCCCCATCGCCGACCATCGACTGATCCCCGGTGATCCTCCCACGACCCCCACCGGCCGCGCTAGGGTTCTGTCTCGCCGGCATTGCCCGATGTGGACGATAAACCAGACCCGTTCGATTAGAGTTAGATTGTGCAGCCTAGATCACCTCGTACTGCTTCGCCACTCGTTGTCTCACTGATGAGTGGGGTCGCTCACTTAACCAGCCCGCGCGTGCGCTGTGCATAGTGGTCCGACCCAGTTAAACCTCCCGCGCGACCCAATAATTCAAATTTAGTTTTATTCATTTAGTTCTAAACTTAGTTCTATACCTAGATTCAAAAATTAACCCAGCTCGATTCACTAAATCAAAATGCATGAAGCCAATTTTGTTAGAAGGGTACTGGAATGCTTAATCCAAGCCCGTTGGATTCAAACCATTTAGATTTGTAGATCACCCCTGGTAAAAATAACAAGGCAGAAGGTTTTCTGCATTCAAACATTTTTCAAAATTCAACCATAAGAGCTTTTGAGTTGATTCCAACTCTCAGAAATCACATTTAACCATACCTTTCAGAATATATAAAAATATATAGGTTTACTTACAGAAATAATTATCAAGTAATAAAAGAATGCCACATAGGCATTTCTAGTCACTTTAATTAATTAAAATAAAAAGGTTAAACCTTATTAAATTATGACACCACTTTAAATCACATTCCCATGTACTGAAATATGTGGTGATGACATGTGTCAACATGATCCCATGTTTGAGTTGGAGAATATTAAATCTTAAGTAGTTTTTCAATGAGTAGAAATTACTTTTCTCAAATAAAATAAATAGACAAGTGCTTTAATCTTGTAATGTTAGTGATGATGCTAGATCATCTAGTGTGAACCTTTGTGTGATGATTAGAAATAGTTAAGTATTGTTTGGTGATTGTGTACCTCGTATTTATTTATAAATGCTAGTACCGACCAATGATACGAGGAGGAAGGAGGATACTATGAGGAAGAAGCCGAGGAGAACTTCAACCACTGCTCTGCACAAGGCAAGCTAACACTTGCAACTTAGCAAGCTTATAATAATATCCTAGCAAGCCAATACTTGCAAGCTACTCATCAAGCAAGCTACCGCTTGCAAGCTTATACCCACTTGACACACCATCCTAGTTTTACTTGCAAGCTTAGTATTTTATTTTCTTTATTAAAAGTTGTCTATCAAGAGTTTACTTAGTAACTTGTAGATTCTAGAAAGATAATTTAAGGTAGCATAAAGAGCATAAAATTTGGCCTAAGTTAGATAATCTTGATATTATCCTGAGGCATGAGATTGAACTTGGATAAGATACACTTGTTTACCACCCCTCATTAGTGTTTACCCCCACTTGTAGATGCTAGTGCTAAGCATAAAACTTGATCAACTTTAGATGGGAATACTTGGTGAAAATGGTTATGAAAACCTTAGAATGATGAGTCATTCTACTGAAATGTTTTGGCAGGTGTTTCCGAACACCAAACGATTTTGATGATGAAAATGTTAAGGCGTGAGCCTTAGCCCTTTACAAAACTAATGGTTGTCTGGATGCGATACCATTCCAATTTTACCGTATAACCACAATACCCGAAAATTGGGTAGGGCTTGACTGAAAATTTGTATACCTTAGTATGGGTTCCCTTGCGGCCAAGGTCTGAGTTGAGGCTACCTTGTGAAGATTGTCCACCTTTGCAGTACCCAAGATGATAATTGGTCATGGTTGGGAGGCCAAACTCATAGGAGTGGTGCCTATACTAGGGCGTGTAATTGAAAGGTTAGGATTTATTATCCGCATACTGAGTATGGTGAATTCAGGATTTGTTCCTGACGGATGTATCGAATGTTGTGGTGAAAGTGTACAATCTCTGCAGAGTGTCAAACTATTCGAATAGCCGCGTCCGCGGTTATGGACAGTTGGAGTGGCCATACTGTTCTATCGTCAGATGTTTTCGAAAGGACTTGTGACTTTGACTTGACCACAACAGAGTTGTGACCTGAAATTCAAGTTCCCACTTAGGTGTTATGAAACTTTCAACTAGCTTTCTTTGTTTCTAAACTTAGTAGAGGTAAATCTGGATTTCTACAAAACAACCCTAGAGCTTAGTATATCCTATTCAAAACCACTTCACTTGTTAGTATTAGTTTGCGAGTACTTAAAGAGTACTCATGGCTTTCTCCCTGGCTATTCTTGTGGCCAGACTATGAAGAGGAGTATCAGGAAGAAGGACAGCAGGAAGGTTACGACAACTAGGATCATCTCCCATCGTCAGCATTGCCTGTGACCATGATGATGGAGCTTCGCCCATGCTATCGTTACTATTACATTGTTCCGCTTCTTGAATTGTATTAAGAACTGGATCATGAGATCCTTATTTGTGTAAGACCTTATGTATGGTTTGTAATGGATGATGTACTGTGATATCCAATCTGTTATGTCTCGCAAAAATGGTAATCCTGGGATTGTGATGTATGGCATAACATGCATCTGTGATTAAAAATCTGGGTGTTGACAGATGATATCCGGGTAACCATATTTTTTTACAGTATTAACTAGTTTTGCGGTGTCCCTTTTTAGCATTTTCGAACCAAAACTGTATATTTTAGGCCCGCGCTACGCATCCCCCGGGGGATATTTCCCCCCGGTTCTCCGGGTCCGGAGCCGTCCGATCAGCGCTCATCTAACCATCCAATCTAGTCAATCGGTACACCCATCCTGCTTTTGCTACGATGCAGCAAATAACGGTTCGCGCGCAGCAAGCCAAAAAACAAACACGCAGTGGACAAGTCCCGTCGTGCGGGCGGTGCTGTGAGGACGACGGAGGCGACTGCGGCGTCGATCTCGTTCGCCGGCGCCGGAGATGAGCCATATTCGTTCCTCCATACTCTACCCCCTCCCGGTCATCCTCACCACCTTATACCGCCGCCAATCGTCGCTTCTAGTGGTGGATCAAATTCTCTCACCCAGCGGTGCTCTGATTCGGCGAACGCCGATGTCTCCAATCGAGCGCAACAACCTAATCGAGACCAGCACACTAATCCACCTGCGTTTTTCAATCAAAATGCCGAGGAAGAAGCTCCAGCTCCATCGGTAAGATCCAGCTCCATCCTCTTAGGGTTTCCACCATTGTTGTTCCTGTTTATGCTACATGGTAGCAGCAAATACTAAAAAAGGTAGCAAATACTAGTTAATTGGATGGTACATTGTAGCAAATTAGGGTGCTGCTAGGCAGATGGCAGGAAAACAACAAGAAACAGATTAGGGTGCTACATTGTACCAAATTACAAAATTAGGGGTGCTACACTGCAGACAGATGGTTCTACAATGATGCTGCTAGGCAGATGATGCTACATTGTAGCAAATTAGGGTGATACTAGCACATTTATGTAGAAAATTAGGGTGATACTACATGCGGCACATTTTTGTAGCACATTATGCTTCGACCTAAACTTTTTCTTTTTTAAATTGCAGGGGTTTGTTGCTGACAATATACTGGGAGGATTCGACCTCAACCAGCATGCTGATGGATACGGTCCTGAAGGATATGCTGTTGAAGGAATATTTTATCCACCACAATCTGCTTATGAAGAGTATGCTGCTGCAGGAACCTATGGACAAATATTTGCTACAAGAGCAGAAAGTGCAGCTAGTAGCAATGCTTCTTTTGTTGCTGAAGAAGGTGGTGAAAAGATTTGCTCGCAGCCTCTTGTCCCATATGTTGGAATGACATTTGATGACCTTGAAGTTGCGAAGCAAGTATAAAATGACTATGCTTTCAAGCTCGGGTTGGGTACACGGATTGGTAACACCAAGTATAGCACAACAAGAGGTGCGCCAAAAGATGCAATTCTTAGTAGGGTTTTTGAGTGTGTCTATGCCGGAAAACCAGTTGACGAAGCAAAAAATGCTACTAAGGATAGTTCTGGAGAAGGAGGTCAAATATACATGAGCAATTTCAGTGCACAGAAGTCACGTAGCAAACAAGCTGGCCTCAAAATAGATGTAGCAGATTTGAGGCAGAAGAATAGGGTGTTGCGGCATGATTGTAAAGCTAGAATGCTTGTTGGAAAGAGAAATGGGATATGGACTGTAACGGTCTTTCAAAGAGAGCACACACACCAGTTGCTGAAGCAAATAGGGAGAAGACGGTACTACCGGTCGCATAGGAAGGTTACTGAGGAGGGCTTTCAGTTAATCCAAACTTTACACAACCAAAACATTAGCACAACTCAGATGATGGGATGCCTCGGAAGTGTGCACGGAGGCGACCCGAGGTGCCTTGGTTTTGTGAAGCGTGCATGGAGGAGACCCGAGGTGCCAAGAGAAGGAAAAAAGCTCAAGAGACAAAGAAGAAGCAAACTGATGCAACGCCGAAGAAGAAGAAGCCAAGAAAGCAAAAATGCCCATACTGCAATGAAGAAGGTCACACCGTGAAACAATTCGTCTCCATGGAAGCACTGATTGCGGGGAATGCTGCGAAAATAGAGTTGAAACTATAGAGATGAAGCTATATGTACTACCAAAGTAGCATTTTTGTTATTACTATGTAGCATACATACAGTATAGATGTAGCATCATCTTGATGCAAGATATGAATTTTGTGATATGACATAATATTGTTGGTAGCAAAAGTATTTCCACTTTAGAGCATACAACCTGCATTTTGTAGCGTTATTGTTTCTCATATATAGCAAGAGCTAAAATTGCTACCAAAGACAAAACTTGTTCTTATGAATGAATGTCACAAGGATATTTGCTACATTAAACCTAGTAGAAAATCTTGAACACCTGGGTAGCATTACATTTCTATGCATGTAGCAATATGGCTACACGGATGTAGCAAATTAACACCTAGGGTGGACAAAAAAAATTGACAGCACGTCTAGGTAAATACTCATTTTTAGCATTTATGCAGCATGTATGTAGCATGTATAGAACTTATATTTATCAAAGCAATCACACTATTTGAGGCTTCAAAAGATAATAAACAACATTCCAAACATCAAAAGCTATATATAAAACCATTCCAAACATGTAGCACTTATCCATCCAACATAACCAATTCACAGATGCTGCAGCAACAAACACATCCACGATTACATCAGTTTGAACCATTACAAAGTGAAAAATAAGATCACAAGGACGAGATCAGTTTCAACGATTACATCAGTTTCAACCTAACTACGCTTCTTCTGTACCTCTTCTTCCATCAGCTGTAGCATTGATCCTTTGTTTTGCCTTGCCTCGATCAGATCTGATGCAAGAAGTTTCCTTAGAAGTGGTATAGCATTGTTGTCGAACTCCGGCATGACCTTGACGGTGAAGCTTTCCATGAAGAGCATGCTGAAGAATCCATAATCAAATCTGTCAAAAAACAAAGAGATAGATTAGTAAAAAACAAGCAGAAACTAAGGTAGCAAGTGTAGGAAGCTAAAGTAGCAAGAGTTGTAAACTTAGGTAGCAATTAAAAAACAATAAAGTAGCAAAAGTTGATGATAGTGATCAGGACAAGGATTAAAAAAAAGTGAAACAAAAAGGTGAGCAAAATCTTACATGGTAGTTTGCTGCGGGTGATTAGGATTGGTTAGCAGGTAAGTGTAGAAGTTGATATTGTCTACTAGTTTTAATTGCTTCACAAGAATTGCAAAGTTTGTGAACTAGAAAACAAAGCAACCACACTGCATGGTTAATGACATGCAACAAATAAAATTCCCAACTATAAATGTAGCAAACACAATGAATAAGTGTAGCAGGATTACTAACCAGATTGCGTGCACAATCATCCATCACACCAGCATCTTTGGCCCCTTTCATTGAATCAAAAATATGCATCTGCTTTGCTACTAGGTTGATACAGGGAACTGCCCAAGGGTTGAATTTCACAATAGGAAAGTATAGCTACATTCAAACATGAATTAATATTTAGCATCTTGTATAGAAAGAAAACATGAACAAGATAGGAAGCAAGGATGTTAACTCACAAGGTCACACTTGAAAATCTTGAACTTTGCATTGCGCTCTTTCAACTCATCCATACATGCTTTAGCATTGAATACTTTTGGATCAACAATAGGCTTCTCCTGTTTTGTGTTGAAGATAAAAAGAAGTCAGATGAGGCAGCAACAAAAGCAAGTAAAAATTGCTACTATCTGTATTGGTCAGCAAGCACATTGTTGAAAAAAGGTGGAACCAAATACATATTACTAAAGTAGCAAAATGCTAGTACTAATGTAGCATAGCATGAAGAAATTAACAATAATGTAGCAGAGTAGCTGTCATATACATATTGAGCAAGTAAAAGATCAAGAAAAATGCTACTTACCACAAAGTGCTGCGTAAAAGCGTACTTCCTCTTCTGCCGTGCACTTTTCTTGCAAACAATGTCCGCTCGTGGTTAAATTTCTCAATCCAAACATTCATCAACTCACTATCGAGATTTTGGCGCGGCCGAAGCGATGTTTGGAAAGTTCTGTAGCAGGTATAATACCGCCCAATCTCCACAAACACTGGCCTGCACAAAGGAATGCACATGCAGCAGATAGTTTTACATAAAGTAGCAAACAATTCAATGTAAAGTAGCAAAAACAATGAACTAAAGTAGCAAACAATTCAATGTAAAGTAGCAAAAACAATGAACTAAAGTAGGAAACAATTCAATGTAAAGTAGCAAAAACAATGAACTAAAGTAGCAAACAATTCAATGTAAAGTAGCAAAAAAAATGAACTAAAGTAGCAGGTAGTTCAAGCTGCAGAAGATTCAATGGAAAACTATATCCTACAAGTGAAAAAAGTAAGTAGCAAAACACATAGACACATGTAGCAATTAGCTAGATGCAAAGTAGCAAAAACATTACTTCAGAGTATCAAAAAACATAAACTTGCGGTGCCCTATCCTTTGGATGGCCCTTGAATTTCTGACCATTCATCACAAATGTGGAGTATGTTTGTTCTACATCTTCAGAGACCTTCATCTTTTTCAACTTTGGAGGTGTGAGCTCATCCTTGGCAGCCCTCTTAAACCTTGTCTTCTTCTCATGTGTCAACAAACCCGAGCTACCATCTCCCTTAACACTTGACTCAATGTTAACAACAACTGCAAAAAGAGAAAACAATTGTGTCTTAAGCAAACAAGTGGAAGCATATCTAAGAAGAAAACAAGCGGAAGAATATCTAAGAAACTACAAGAAAATGTTCATACCAGGTGCAATGGGAACAGCATGTGTCGCAGGCTCTACTGAAGCGAAAGGTGCAAGATCGACCAAAGTGGACGGTGCTGCTTGAATACTCTCAGAGGCAGTGATCACGGCATCAGAGGCAGCGGTTAGGGCAGCAGTTGGGGCATCACAGGAAGGTGGGAGAGACTGTGAAATGCAAAACTCTGCATACTCATCGGTCCCAGGCTCGAAAAGATCAAACGAGGGTTTGTTCGGAGCATTGGCCCAAGCTTCATCAGAAATATCCTTCATGGGGTTGTGAATTGGAGACCTATCAGGGCTAACAACATTCGGCTGCTCAGTAGCATCAGCTCCCTTTCTCGTAGAATCAATGATTATTGCCGTTTGAGGAACATCGACATGTTTTGTTGCTACAGGACCACCTTGCTCCACAACAGCATCTGCAGCACCACCTTGCTCCACAGCAACATCTGCAGCACCACCTTGCTCCTTAGCAGCTGCTGTAGCAACACCATGGTCCTCGGGCTCCGATGTAGCATAAAGCTTCTCATCATCCTCGGTTTCTGAACCATCATCATCCTGCAACTGATCATCATTTGCTGTAGTTTTGGTTGGAAGAACAACACTTGGTCCAACTTCTTCTTTACTTGATGATTCAACATCAACCAAAAGGGCAGCCATGCGTTGAGCCTGCATGCGCTTCAATCCAGCAGAAAGGTTCTTCTTGTCCCATCAACATTTTCTTCAAAAATTGCCTTATGCTTCTTATACAATGCTTTAAAACGAGCGGGAACCTGTTAGCAAACATTAGAAGAAAGTTAGTAAACCAAAGACAAGATAAATGATGAAATTCTAAGCATTGTTTTATAATAGTAGAAAGAGTAAACTATAGTCTAGCGGCTCGGATTCGTCACCCGTCGCCGCTATCGCGGCGTACGGGCGACGAATCCTCGAAAAATATGGTGTAATAAAATTCTATTAAGATTCTTTTGCATACGGGTATATAATTTGGGGTAACTTATCCACCACCCCCACCCTAAGTCGTCAACATACATAAAGCGTAAACTCTAGTCCAGCGGCTCGGTTTCGTCGCCCGTCGCCGCTACCGCGTCGTACGGGCGACAAAACCTCGAAGGGTGTTAGGGTACCGAGGCATCGTTACCCGTCGCCGCTATCGCGTCGACGGCGACTCCGCCTCGATACCCTAACACCGAGGCTAACGCAGAAGAAGTAGCAAATTCATAAAGCTAATGTAGCAACAATTATGTACAAAAGTAGCAACATAATAACTAAAGTAGCAAAACAGTTCAGTTCAGAACTACACTAATTTTTTAGAGTGGTAGCAAACCAATAAAGCTAATGTAGCAAAACCTATAAACTAAAGTACAAAACCTATAAGCTAAAGTAGCAAAACCTATAAGCTAATAAAGCTTATGTAGCAAAACCAATAAAATAAAGTAGCAAAACCTATAAATTAAAGTAGCAAAACCTATGATACATGTTAACAGAACTATATAAGACTGATTTAGCAGAGCAATGAATCTAAGTAGCAAAATCCATGCACTGAAGTAGCAAAAAAATAACAGTATGGTAGCAATTTCATACCCGCAAATCCTGGATGCTAGGGAAATTTAGCCATTCATTCAATGAAGCAGAAGGATTAACATCAACATCTTTCACAGGAGCAGGTTTGTTCAAATCATCATAACCAGGAGCAGTACCATAAGGTGTTGCAGACAATGGGAGGAACTACACACAATAAAAATTAACGTTAACATTAAGAGGATTAACGGAAGAAGAGAATGTTTGTGGTGCTGGAAAGAACATTACATCTCGCCTGCTGAAAACAGTTTTGTTCGATAAAATCTTCCTATCCGAGTCATTTTGTACAACAAAAGTGAAGTCACTGGTCTTGACAGAGCATACTCTAGGCAATGACTTGTCAAACGTGTGATCGCAGGGTGGGAAATCCAAATGATCCATATAAGCAATCTACAAAAAGAGGCCAAATACAAAGTTAGTAGTAGTAGCAAAACAAACGCTGCAAACCGCTACACACAAATATAAAAGAAGGGAGATAACTTACACCAAGAAGAATGAATGGGCCAGTTATCCAAAACTCAAATTTGCTACAGTCTTTTGGAAGAACAAGTCCTTGCTTCTTCTTCTTCTGAATATTGCTCACATTTTGCATCAACAAACCCAACAAATTCTCATCCCAAGCATATTCATCTGTTTTGGTTGGGTAAGCCATGAGACCAACATATTCCAAGTTAACATGGTTCGAGCTTTTTGGAGCAACAACAGTGGCCAGGGAAACAAGATCCCAAGTGCGAATGATGGTTTCCTCATCTGTATCAGCACACTTCTTCAAGATATCGATAGCAGTTGCTAACTCTGCCCTCTTCTTCCCAGCATGGTAGAGGTCTCGAATCTCATCAAGCTCTGCACCTCCAGTAATAGAAAGATCAATAGGCTTGCTCCCGCAGCGGATTCCAAATACTTTCCTCACCATATCCGTGGTAAACACCATCTGGTTCTTCCGAAGCTTGTACTCACGAAGACGAGGAGAAGTATGTGCAGCAACAAAATCCGTAAGCTTATTAGGAATCCTGAACTGTGCAACATTCAACAATGCTCTAAATGCACTCTTTGACTCAATAATCTGCTTCTTGGCTGGAGAAAGGTTGTCCGCAAGGATACGCAAACGCTTGGCACCGAAACGGTCCTTGGACATCCAAATGTCCTCCTTGACATTACTCGCTCCCTCGCCAACTTTTTTGCGGCTCACCACAACCTTTTTGCCCTTTTTGCTCTTATCAACAACAGCAACATGCAGCAAAAGAAAAATAGAACGGATATGGTTATGATGTGACCTCAACCTCCAAAAAAGCTACATGTAGCAACCAACCAAAAAATAGAATGCAAACAAAAAAAGCTACATAAAGCTACATGTAGCAAAACCAACAAAACATTGACAACATGTATCATACAAACCTTGCAGCTACTAAATTTGCACAACTATATAGCACAATGCCACTACTAAAATAGCAAAGTGCTACTACTAAAGTAGCAAAAATGCTAACATACCAAAGTGCTGCCAAAGGAACAACTATATAGCAAAATGCAACTACTAAAATAGCAAAATGCTACTACTAAACTAGCAAAAATGCTACTAATGAAAATTGCTAGCATAACTGGTAGCAAAATGCTAGTACTATATTAATAGAAAGACCACTAGAATGCTACTATATTAATAGAAAGACAACTAGAATTCTAATGTAAAGTAGCAAAAATGCTACTACTAAAAATTGCTAGCATAACTGGTAGCAAAATGCTACTACCAAAAGGACAACTAGATTAGCAAAATGCTACAACTAGAGTAGCACAATTCTACTACTAAATTAGCAATTTTCTACTACCAAATTAGCACAATCATACTACAACAAAAGTACATTTCATCAACAAGAGATCACCACAGGGCACAAAGCAACAACAACTACTAGCACATCAATTCTACACATCAATTCCCCACATCACACACCAAATTCCCCACGGTACAACAACAATTACAAGCACAAAATCACAGAAAAAGGAGGGGGAGAAGGATCCATAGCCATTACATCAACATTTCGGCCGCCGGAGATGCTCCCTCTTGCCGCATTGGTCGTCGGCGGCGGTCGCATCACCATGCCGCCTAGGGTTTCTGTGGAAATGAGAGCACGAGGAGGTTAGAGAGGGGAGAGGTGAGAGAGATCAGAGAGGGGAGTTTAGAGCGGGGGAACACGGACTGAGGACGAAGGGGTCGCCGGCGGTCGAGGACGAAGGGGTCAGCGACGGCTGCGGGAAATCAGAGCCGGGGGAGGTTAGAGAGGGGATTTTCAGAGAGATATCTGAGGGGAGTTTAGAGCGGGGGAACACGGACCGAGGACGAAGGGGTCGGCGGCGGTCGAGGACGAAGGGGTCGGCGTCGGCGCGGGCGTCACCTCGCAGTCGCCTCTCCTCCGCTCAACTGCTCGCTCGTGCGACGCCGAACTGCTCACTCGTGCGACGCGGCCCGACCCGTATGACCCGGAAGCCGTTAGCAACTGCCCGCAAGAGACCACATGGCGCAAAACAGACGACTTGATCAAGCTCGATCCAACGGCTCGCGACCAGGAAGACGCGACGACGCGATCCTCGGAGGATCTGTATCATTTTTCATATTTATACTACCTCCATTTCAAGGCTTAAGACGCACACGCTTTCCAAAACAAAGTTTGACCAAAATAATTGAGCAACAAAATCTTAATTATATTATACATAATTAGTATCGTTGGATTCATATTGTACTTTTCAGTGATACTAGTTTTATACCAAAACTCTTTATGCACTGAAACGGAGGGAGTACGTATGATGAGATATGCGGTATCTTATCGGGTAGCACCAGCGGCAATTAGGAACCCAGCGACCCGTTTCGCTCTCCGATCGGATCCGATCCTTATTAAGAACAGGTCGCCTTTCCCCTCATCGAGAAGCGTTGGAACCCTCGCCTTTACCCTCTCCTTCCTTCCCCCGCCGCACATCCCGACACCAATCGAAACAAAGGAAACCGGCGAAGCGAAATCGCCGTCTGTCGATTCCATATTAGGATTTTGCTTGGGTGAGAAGCTCGATTGTCGACGGAGATGCTGCACGAGAGGCCCGTTCGGTTAGATCCGCCGTTCGGCACCGGTTCCGGTTCGGGCGCCGGTTTCGGAGATGGAACAGGGGCATGGACGGGACAAAAGAGGCGCATGTATCAGAGCCCGTCTCTTACACCAGCCTCTGCGCGTGCTAAGGTCAGCACGCCATCGGATGTACCACATGAGCTGGCAGGTCTGGATCGTAATTTCGTCGGCAAAGAGGAGTTCGATAGGTGCCTTGCTGTTTTGTCTACCAGGCCTCCTCCTGTTACCGTAACTGGGCCAAGGATGGACGACGAACGGCAACGCGAGGTCTATGAGCGTATTTCACTCTACCACATCAGAGCTTCCAAGGTTAGGTTAGGTCCTCTCATTTATCTTATCCTTTCAATGTCCTATCTTATGTTCCCGTCTATTGTTACTAATTTGCTTGCAATGCTCCTGCAATTTTTTTATGAACTTGATCTCTCACCACTTGTGTTTTGTTGCATGTACAGATGGCACAGGGAGTGTCCACCAATGAGCTGGATGATATGACTCTGAGAAAGGAATACTCTCCGGAAGCTCTCGAGGAAATGTATTATAATGACCAAGTGGACACCTTTGACTGGTACTTCGACCGTGACTACTCCGTTTACTCCTACTTGAGTGACTACCAGCGCCTTGTCCTTAAAAATGGAGATGTAAGTGGCCTCCGCTCATACTCATAGGGATAGCTAGTTTGGCATCTAGTTAATGTTCCATGATACATCCTTTTAGACAAAGTCAGGTGGTGTGTTCCTTGTATCTGCAGCGGCGGTCATGTTTTAAGCAATATTGGTATTTGATAGCACCTTTCTATGTATTCTAATTGATCATGTGAAATTGCCATGGTGATATTTTTCACTCACTTATTATTTTTTAAATGAAAGCTTTGTATTTATCAAAATGGAAACAAATGTTGAAGTTGCATCCTGGAGAGCATGAAAAGTATAAAAATATCTGAGACGTTTTGTCTGGTGGGCAGTAATATTTTATACATTCACTATGTTCCCTGAGGTCCAAGTTATCTTTTTGAAGCTTCTTTCAGAACTGTGACTTATTCTATCACTTCAGCGGCCGAACATTGCACACAACTTTAATTACAACAGTAGTTTGTTTAATACAGTTGAACCTTTTGTTAAATTTTAAATGAAGCTATGTATTTTATCTATATCTTCTCTCCCTCGGGGGTGCAGGGTGGCACGAGGTACCTCGACTGGGAGAAGTACAGCTCATGGTTTACTAGCTACGAAATGGATGCAGAGTATATCAAGTACTTTGAAGAAATATCAAAGAAAATTAAGGTATGCATCATTAGACGAACCTATGAATGTTTGAAATATGCTAATTTCTTGATATTTCTGGGATACCAGTAACCATTATCTTTTGGTACAGTGGATTAAAGGGTATATGGAATGTGAACGAGGATCTTCTGAGGTAAGCATTCCCTAAATAAAACCATGGATTAGAGGTACATATGAAGTATAATACCCTGATAACCCCTCCACTCTTTAGTGGATAGATATGGAAGCTAGAGGTTTTCGCCAAGCAGTGAAGATCGCCGTAGACTTTCCCCACATCAGCTTTGATTTAGCTTTTACTGCATACACGGTACAATATCTTCTCTTTGCCTTCAAGTAATTCTTGTGGTCAGCAATTGTTCTTGTTTTATTTTGACATCAACATTCCTTTGGTCCAGGATCACATTTGGAGCATGGGATTTGATTATGTTTACCGTGATGACATTGACCGTCTCCTTTTTGCGATTTGGAAGCGTGCCACTTCGCAAAAGGTTGGCATCATACTCTGGTATCTGGCCACACATGCTATGGAATTGTCATTTGTGGTGTACTCCTGTAATGAAACCTTGTTGTTACAAACAATACCGTAGTATCTGTTTTTGTTCATGTATGTTGTATATGTTTGATGATGTATGTTTTGTTTCTTGAACTGTCCTCAGATTACTTTCAGAGATGCTCTGCACCAAGTCAATCAAAAGAATTCGTTCCCTCGACGCAAAGAGCGTATGCAATTTGCACTGGATAATAGTATCTACTCCAGTTTGCAATCAGCTGTAAGTTATTCTAGGTCGATGTTTTACATTTCATGCCCTGATCCTCTCGAGTTCTGATTACTGACGTGCATTATCCTTGCTAATGCTTTTCATTTCCCGTTGTTCTTGTCCAGTTTGATACCTGCGTGGAAGGAATTGCTGATGATGTAAGTATGCTATTTATAAGAAGTATATGCATTTAAATTGGATTTGGTTGTCCATTTTTTTCCAAATGAGGGCTCACCAATGGACTCTGTTATTGTCAATAATAGAATCAAAGTTCTAGACAGATTCAACAGCCACCAATATACCCTAGCGGTTGAAAAGAAAGAAAACTACGTACAATAGCTTGCACCTTAATCCCACAACACTGAGCATCACGAGATTGCATGTGGCCAGCAAGGCACTACATTAACATGTTACTCCCTCCGATCCCTATTAGTTGACTCAAATTTGTCTAGATATGGATGTATCTAGCACTAAAACTTGACTAAACACATTCGTATCTAAATGAATCTAAGTCAACTAATATGGGTCGGAGGGAGTACTGTTTTTTTTCTTCTTTTGGTTATTCTCGGTTGACTTTTAACCCGAGAAGCACTGGCATGGGGATACAGATACAGGCATACAGGATATGGCGTTTTCCAGAAATGGACTTGTGGGATACCAAGTATATATAGATAATTGAAATAGATGCAACATATATAGGGGAAAAAATACAACATCACACGGTCCAGTAACATAACATGCTAAATAGGATTACACAAAGTTCATGGTCTAACTTAGCTAGCTGTCAAAGACCATATATTCATAATCGAAGGTTGTCAACAACTCAGATGGAAATTGCCCCAAATCCGTAGAATTTTGGCAACTGAGCAAAGCAGCAACAAAATCAACGAGCGATAGGTGCAAAGATGAGAGATGATTGCCTTGCTTGGTGCTGGTGAGGAAGATGGTGGATCCGGCAGCCGCCTATGCCGAAGAAGATGCAGGCGGCAAGGGGAGGTGCTGGCAGAGGTCATTGGAGTAATGCCGCGGCGAGTGGAGGCCGGCAGTTGCTGGAGTGGAGGAGGTGTCGTTTTGGAGGCGGGATTGACCTGTAGCTGCTGTGTGACTGCCTGCATCCCCTTTAATCTAGGTTTTGTGTGCACTGGGCCTTACTAGGTCGTATCCCACCATGCATCCCCTGATTGTCCCACCATATCCTAGTTATTTTATTCAATAGAAAGAAACCTGGTGATATTCAGTGGTACGCTTCACCCGCATTCTGGACGCCAATATGGCCATGTCTGGCTTGTCGGTGCTTTGTACTCCCTCCGTTTCAAAATATAAGATGTTTTAGGTTTATGAAGAAAATGAATCATATAAGATGTTTTAGGCACATACTAAAAGAAGTCTAGATTCATTTTCTTCATAAACCTAAAACATCTTATATTTTGAAACGGAGGGAGTAGGTTTGAACTGTCACTCTGCTTCGGTACATGACTGTGCGAGGTATGTGAGCGGGAGTGTAGGCATTGCGTGTGTCACCCTTATTTGGTTCACAAGAGATTTTCTGCTTCCCACGGGCCTACAGTAAAACTGAGCTGCCAGTTGTATATATGGTGGACATGTATGTGTAGTTTGTGTAGTTCTTAAATCACAAAAATATTGATGACAAAAACATCTGCTTGGCTTTAGGCTCCAGATGATGAGGCACGTAGGTTGATTACATGGGCGGTTTGGAACAAGGTATGCATGCTTGCTCTTGTATAGTCTGTGTTCATTATTTATTCTTTAAGATTACAACTCAAGATTAGTTTCAATATCAATTTTAATTTCAGCTTCCCAAGCGGAAGACATGGAACCAGTATATTATGCGGAAGATAGAGATTGCTGAACAGATTGGCTTGGATCTCCAAATACGTATTGATGTTTTCTGAATTTCCAGTGACTTTATTGGTCTCGAAGGAAGCTGATGCCTAATTAACCTTGCAGGCATCGTCGCTCCGCATTTAAGACCCAGAAGGATATGGACTGCTGTTCCTTGACATATCTTGTCTGTTGCTCACTCGATGCAAATTAAGATGTACTCCCTCCGTTTAAAAATATAAGATGTTTTAGTTTCGTATATCGAATGTGTCTAAACGTCTTTTAGTGTATAGGTTCATAGAGGTTCGGTGTTAACCTATACATTAAACGTTGTCTAGATACATTAATTTCACAAAGTTAAAATGTCTTATATTTCTAAACAGGGAGTACTCACTTCGTCTGAAAATATAAGATGTTTTAGCTTTATGAAACGAATGTATCTAGACATCTTTTGATATAAAGATGTTTTAGCTTTGTGAAGTAAATGTATCTAGACGACTTTTGTGTATAGATTCGGAGTCGACCTATACACTAAAAGATATCTAGATACTTTCATTTCACAAAGCTAAAATGTCTTGTATTTCTTAACGAAGGGAGTGGCCATGTACTATATACATTGATAATTCCTTGGTTATTTAACTATGCATCAACACTAATGCAATCGAGTGTTATAGTAATACTTTGGTAAAACAAAGATGTTGTATTAGATGTTAAGTTGTACCACGTATATCTTTTTGATTTGCCTGACATGACAATAAAAAATGTTTTAGCTTTGTGAAATAGATGTATCTAGACTACTTTTAGTATATATAGGTTCACTCAGATTTGAAGTGAATCGTGACGATGATGACGTTGCTCGGACAAGTTTTAGGGTTTCCCCTGATACACAACGGGAGGTGGGGAAGAGATACACCCGATGCCATTTAGGAAGGACGGCGACATCCGCAGACGTTACCATGTCGGTGTCAAGACGACAAGGATTTCTCTCGACCCCTCAAAAAACCACACTCCCGGACGCTCCGAAGCTCTCCACCAAGCTTGCTGCCCACTAACACGGTCTTGAAGACACCTCCGACGTCTCACCATGACCCACAATGTGAGGCTGGTCCGACCGAAGGAAGAACCACCGACGAGGATCGACAACACGCGGGAGGGAACTACCTCCACCGCCGGAAGGTGATAGCCATCCGGATGTAACAACGGGGGCAAACCAGGCCCTCTCTGGTCCGGCCAAGCCCAAAAGGACTCATGAAGCCCCGCTGCCACACTGCAGCAAGGGTGTTACCGTCACTGCCGACCCTAGCGCTAGGCGCTACCCCTCCGCCCACCAGTGGATCCACTGCCACCGCAGATCCCCGCCGCCAAGCAGTAGCGCACTCGCCACCATGCTCATCCAGGATTACTGGTCCACCGCCGGTCTGAGGATCGCCACCTAGGCCCGCGAGGGCGAAACGGTTGAGGGTCATCATCGGTTTCGTCGAGCCGCTGTCGTCGTCTTTGTTTTCTCTTATTTTTCTTCTTTGTGTTCTTTTTGGTTTCTTTTGGGCATTGTGCTGTCTGGCCCAGCAGCGGTCTCAATCGTGGTTGCTATATTTATATAGCTGGGTGTATGCCTGTTTCGAGGAGATTTGAAGTGAATCTACACACTAAAATAAGTTTAGATACATTTTTTCACAAACCTAAAACATCTTATATTTTAAAAAGGGGGGGAGTATATATACATTCGATGTGATCGCTGATACCCCAAGATTGGTACTCCATCCATCCCAAATTAAGTTACTCCATTGGCTGCAATGCTCATTTTGCAAAAATGTCCCTACCAAATCCCCGATAAGCACCGTACCCCTTGACAAGCTACGCTCGCTTCGGTCCTCTTGCTCGCACTCCGTCGTCTCTCGCCCGCCCCACGCTACTGCACCCTACCCCCCCCACACACACAGATGATCCCCCTACGCTGCGTTGCCGCCGCCTAGCTCTTCCGATGTTGCCTACTGCCAAGATATCGCCGCCCAAGGTCGAGTTTTTCTATCCAATACACCACCGCCGCCTTGTTGGATCTATGAGCATAGCTACTTGATCTGCTCTTTGATGGCGAGGATGCCGCCAGAGAGGAGATGGCAGGCCAGGGGAGTGCGCCAGCCACCGTCGCGCTATATGGTGCCAAGATCATCCTGGGACCAAGATTTGTACTCCATTTTTGCTATATGGCAGGATAGGGAAGTGCGCCAGCCAGTACGGGACCCGAATGAATGCAGTCCCACTTGTCAGCATGTAACAGCAAGGCTGGTGGACAGTGAGTTTCAGAATGTATGATTTCGGACAAGAGGTTGGGAAAAAGTGATGAAAAATTTCGCGCCTGGGGAAAGTGAGTACTACTAAGGAACCGAGGGCATGCAAATAGAAACACCTTATTTTTATGTTCACCTCTATAGTCTCTCCCGCTAGCCCTCCGAAAAATCCTAAGCTCGTCTCTCGCGTTCTCACTGCCACGTCCACCGCGCGCACCGGCCGGCGCACTGTCCTCCCCACCGATATACCGGAGCCTCTTGATATGCGCTCTCGTGCACCGCACCAGATCCGCTTCACCGACGCCCACCATACCAGATCTAGTTCACCGAGTTTCTTTGCCACCGCACCGGAGTTGCGGTCTCGTTCACCACGCCGAAGCTCTACTTCCCCATCACCGACATCCCATGCTCTACTTCCCCACCGCAGACAGCCCATGCTCTGCTTCCCCGTTGCCGATAGCTACCCCAACCGTACCGGAGCCGCTTCATCAGTGTCCACTAGACGGGATCTAGTTCAACGAGTTCCATGTCCTCTACTCCAAAATAGCTGCACGGGCATCACCGTTCACTGCATCGGATCTACCTCAGCGACACTCTCGTCCACCGCGCTCAAGCTAGCATCAGCCGCCCAAGATCTATTTCCCCGACACCAATAGCCACCAAAACCGCCACATCCTCGGGGCGACGTGGATAGCAGTTTTGGTCAAAACAATGTAGCGCTATTATTTACTCTGATTCAGCAAAAAACATAGAGATTAAGGTAAAATCATAACATGTCCCATAGAAGGTTCCTGCACTGTCTGCAACATTACATTAACATAAGAAAATGGCATTCAGTAGTTGACACTACAAGTGAAATAAGAGTATATGGGAATGCGAGAAGTTGACACTCCTTTTCCCCTTTTGACTCTTCCTTCTTGTCTTCCTCTGCTACCAGATGCTCCCCCAAGAGGAGCTTGAGTTCTCGCACCTGCATGAGCTGTAGTTCTTACAGCTGGTTGAGACCTTGCAATTGAGGGGGATCTACAGGTCCATGTGATGTAGGGGCAAATGGAGGGGTAGTGGCAGTTACATCTATACCAATCCAGGTCTTGGATTCTGTCATACATTTCTTAAACTTACTACCTTACCTTCTTAGCTCCACAACCTCTGAATCTTCCCCTTTGTCATAATTATATGCAAAGTATTCCACGTCACTATCTAAATCTATTAGTATAGTATATTTTGCTTCACCGTCATGTCCTGAAGCTACTGGATTTGGTTGTTGGTCATAGCCCGAAGATGTGGCATTGGATGATGATCTTGCCCTGAAGATGAAAAAGCTACACCTTGAGTAGGATTCACTACTTGAGAAAATATAGATTGTAATTATTATATCATTTTCATTACTTTCTACTTGCACTGGTCTTTTATTGCCTAATTTATTCTAGCTAAGTGGGAAACATTTGGTTTCAGACTCAGCAGGTTTAGCTGTAGTGATGACATCACTCAATTCCCACACTTCATCCTTGAACGCACACCTACTTCTACTGTGCCTACTGTATTCCTCACCGTGATACTCAACGTACACTTCAGGCACTCCCTTATGACGAACATAATGAGTCATCTCGACACAACCACTATCATCATAGTGCAACACCAACCCATCCACAAGATCTTTCCCTGAAATAAGAAAATAAAATTTCATCGTTTCCTTTGATGTCACACGATCTTTCACAAATCCTTTGACTTCATGCAGCGATAGTTTATCCCTCTCTATTGTTGGCATCACATCATCTCCTCCAACATAGTCCAAATTTGAACCAACTTCGATGAACTCCCCTCCAAAATGAAATCTCACAACAAACCCTCAAGTCCATGAATTAGCTGAAATAAAAGTACAATGCGATATAATTTAGGAGATCATGGCTAAATTCAACAAAAAATCAGCAAAATTAAACAAAAAAATCCACCCCTTTCCGTCACGAAAACCATACTCAGAATAGTAGAGGCAAACCCTAGCACTACTGGTGCGACTATGTTGTGTATACGAGGGGATCAAGAATAACCTTCATCTACGGTACGATGTTTCGTCGTGTTGATCGTCGCAGCCTCTACGATCAACCGCCTACCGACTTTGCCATTGCCAGAGAAGGAAGAAACTAGGGGAATCAGGGGTCGCTGAGTACATGACGTGAAGGCTTGCCCAATCATGTCCCAAAGTGTATGTAGGATTTTCCCAAATTAAACCTGACCTACGCCGTAATTTGTGCATATAAAATTATTCACACGGGGCCGTGGGGAACCGTCACCCCCTTGTTCTCTCAACATAGAAGATTGATCATCCTCAAGATCGTTGCGATCCTACGTTTGATCGCCATGTCTGTGGCATCCCGCAAAACCACTACTAGAAAATCGCGTTGATTTGTGCATTGCATCATCATGACCGCATGCTCATGTCATCATGCCACATTGCATTTGAGCATCGTCATCATCTTGCATTGCTTGCATCAAACTAATTTCGGAAAAACCTAATTTGTTTTCTAAACGCCCCGTCTTAATTCAAACGCAAAATCCGGGTCTCCGGATTATTTTGTTTTGTTTGCTATCGGTTTGCAAAAGCCATGTTTGAAACAAATAAAATTTATAATTATTTTTAGTGGGGCAGTCGAACGGGCCGATTCGACCCGAACGACCACCCCAAAATAAAACGGTCCACCCAAAAAATCCCTAGTCTACCCAAACCTAGTCTACACAGCCCCCCTTCACCTCACCCCACCCAATCCCCACCTGCCACCTCACCTCTCTCCCTCCCTCCACCACTCCCTAGCTGACACATCACCACCCCACTCCCCACTCAATCCCTCCCCCAGACCCACCTGCCGGCCCCCTCTTTCCCTCTCTCCTCTCCCTGTCCCGCGTGGACCCGCGCCCTGGCCCCACCCCCTGGCCCCGCGCTCACCCTCCCTCTCCCTCACGTCCTTCTCCTACCTCCCAGCGCCTCCTTCCCCAACCTCCCTGGCCACCCACCCCACCGGCGCCTGCTCCCCCCAACCCCGCTCCCTCGCCCCGCCGTTCCTCCGGCCCGCCACCAACCGCCCCACCTGCTCCCCGTCACCACCTTCTGGCCCCACCCGCTCGGCCGCTTCCTCCTCTCTCCTCTTCCTCCCTCCCCCGACCTCCGCCCTCCCTCTGCAGCAAGCGGCGCCGCCGCGCAGCCCGCTCCCCCGGTCGCTCCTCCCCTCGCCGTCCCGCCGCCGGCCTCCCTCCCAGGACCGCGCCTCTCTCGTCGGCCCGCGCGCGTCGCCCATCCTCGCCGGCCTCCTCCGCTCTGCCTCGTCTGGGCGCCGCCGCCGGCGGTCTCTCTCTGTCCGCGTCGCTCGCCGCTGACCCGGCCTCTGCCTCCTCGCCTGCGACGAGCCCGGCCCCGACCTCCACCGCCCACGCCCCGTCGTCCGGCCGCCGCGCTGCCGCCTCGCCGGAGCACGGCCCGGCCCGACCGCGTCGCCCCTGGAACCCCGAGCCCGACCGTGCTCCTGCTCGCCCGCCGTCGCGTCACGGAGCCCTCCCCGCCGGCCTCCGCAGACGACCGCCAAGCTCCGCCCCCGCCTGCTTCACACCTTCGTCCCCCGCTCCGGCCGTCCCGAGCGCCACCGGCGTCGCGCCACCGGCGGGCCTGCGCCTCCTCCTCTGGACCCCGGCCGAGCACGCCGTCGCCTCCGTCCGCCCCAAGACCATCGCCGACTTCCTCGACCCTGCCGCCCAGAAGCTTCCTCCGGGCCGCCGTGTTCTGCCCCCGCGCCAGCGCGACGGCCGTCGGTCGCGCGTCCCCTCTCCGTCGCCCTGCGAGTCCCTGCCCCTCCGGCACCCTCACCGTGCCCCGTTCTGGTGTCTCTGAGAACCACGCGATGGACATGTTGGATGGGATTCACGGCAAGACCTTCTCGTCAACAAGGCCGCATCGATGCGGATCCAACTCCGACATGCTAGCATCCAAGATCTCCCTCACGGACCATCAAGCACTTCTACCTGGACCCATAGACCTTTGGCTGGGACCTAGGTTCGACCGTCGACAGGGAACTAAAGGACAACACACCAAGATCGCCTTCCCGGAACTCGAAGGCTGATTCTATCGAACCCCGAAGACCGGACCCGGCCCGACAAGTTCTTCCTCTCGGATCCGAGGACACCGAGACGCTGGACCCTCAAGTTCTCCTTCACGGACGCCAAGTACCTCCCTCGGACGCCAAAACCCGAACCGAAAGGAATGCCAAGTCCGACCCGACCCGCGGACCCGACAAGGTCTCCACGAATGCGACAAGATCGACACCGACCAGGGCGAGTCTGATGCGCCCCTGACGCCGAACCAAGTCCTGCTTCCCGGACGCGACAAGAACTACCCCCGATATCCGAGAACGACCCCGTAGTCCGAGAACGATTCCGTCGAGACCGTTTCCGCCGAGAACGAATCCGTCGAACCCTGGACCCTGAGACCGACCCCGAACCCCGGAACCTCAAGTTCGTCGCACCCTAATGTGTGAACCCCTTCCCGAAACCCTATTTTTATAATATCATAACAACTTGTTGCATACTAATTGCCATACTTGCATGCATATTTGTGTGGTTTGGGGCCTTATGCCGATTCACCTAATAATTAAATATGGGGCCCATATGCGGGCAAATCCAGTCTCATATCGGCCTCATTTAAACTTGTGTAGCGAACCGGTAACTTATCTTGCCTTGTTATTACAACATTTAAATTGCGGGGTATCTAAACAACTCGAACCGTTTAATAAATTGTCGGGACCCCGGTTCCGCTTAATATGACCTAATCGCATCGCACCCTTGCCATGTCATGCATCATACATGCATCATGCCCGATCTTTTGCCGTAGTATTAAATATTGCATCCGGTATTTCTTGTAGTGTTTTGCTTCTTAGCGGATAAGGCCGTTGAGTTGATGCGAGTGTCGACCCGATCTTCGGTTGAACCTTCGACAATGTTTTCAGGCGAGCATCTCCCCCTTTCTACCTATCTTACTTTTATAGTATTTATTCCCTCCTGTTGATCTATTGCTATCTGTGTTGCGATGCTCTAGTCTCGTACCCGTGATATCCCCTGCAGCCTTATATTGCCTTGGACACTTCCTATTACCTGTTGTTTGGTAGATAGCTGGACTTGCGCGTCGTAGTCGCTTGCTCAAGTGCTGTTGCGTGTCATCAAGTACCACAGTTGTTGGAGCATTGCCGCATGTGTAATGTTGGAGACGGTTATGGCTTTATTTATCGCTCACTTTAATTCCTGTTTAACAACTAAAATTGAAGTAAGTAAGCAGAGGCATCGGTGGGTGATAGATAATATTTGGTTTCCGACCGCCCACTTGTGTCCCGTAGGACCCCGAGTACTTGATACCTGTTCCTTGATTTATCGCGCTATCCACATACGGGGAATTATGGGCCCCCCTTAGCCAGAGCTTGATTCAGTCTTATTTCTTGGGGCCACAAACTAGTTTGAGGTTTTATTTACGATCCTGTACTTATGCCATGCTTTACTGCTTTATTACGATTGTGCGAGGAGCACACTGTACTGTTTAGGAATTGTGACCCGTTTTCGCGGTATCGACACCTCGAGTTTTCGGGTTCCCAGTCGTTTACAGCCGGCCCCACAAACCTCGGGTCCGTCTCGGAGCTAGCTTACTTCGTTGCGGGTATACTCCAAGGGGTGGCCCCCTGAAATATTTCTGAATCCTGTGATTGCTTTGTCGTGAAAGCCTCGTTGGATTTTGATTTGGTTTTTCCGAGGTTGATCGTGTGTGTGTTGCTATTTGTGCACCCCGGCCGGGTAAAACTTTCTGAAAGCCGTGTCCGCGGTTATGGACGACTTGGAGCACAGTATCTCGATCATAGACAACTATAACTAAAGTAGTGCTATAAACTTGACTTTATAATTACTAGTAATCAGCTTCACTATAACGGAATGGCTACATAAAACTGCCCACAAGTGCTTGTTTGGTTTGTCGCTTGCGACAATTGTATCTGACTAGTAAGTATTGCAACTACAACGGAATGGCTAAATAAAAGTACCAACAACTGCTGGGTTTTTGGGATATCTCATGCTAATTGTATCTGACTAGTAAGTGTTGTGACTACAATGGAATGGTTAAATAAAAGTGCCCACTGCTTATTTTTATCAGGATGACTATCTATATCTGACTAGTAATTGCTGCAACGATAACTGAATAAATAAAACTGCCAACGGTGTGAGTTCCTCGGTTGACTTCCTCGTTTGGTCTCGAGGGGGAAACACCAGGATGGGTTTGGTTGATGTTAGAATCAGGTTGGATCCGAATAGGTCTTTCTTACCCCTCTCTGATTGCCGCTAGTTGTATCGAGTCTCTATAGGTTGTTCAGTGCATGCTGCCGCTGCCGCTTCAGTCCACCATACCTATGTAGGCGAGGACCGCCGAATTCTAGTCTCGCCGTGTACTGGCCTCAGTACTGACACTCCTCTTTTTCCTTTGCCCTTTGTCGGCACCCCTTTTGTTTAAGCAGGTTTTGAGATCGACGTCGTTAGCAGGGTTACCCTTCCGGCTTGGCCTGGGCAGGGTTATGGACGCCATTGGTTATTCTTCAGGGCTCTTAGCCCCATTTGCATCTTGTCCGTAGCTGGACGCTATATCGTTCTCAAGGTGATTTGGATCTTTGTACCGTATATCTGTATTCTTGACTCATGGAGTCGCTGTTGTATATATATCTGTTCTTTGGGTCCCATCGAGGACTATTGTGTAATGTTATTACTTCGTTTTCCACCCGCACGAAAGTGCCTCGTGGGCACCTTTGAATCGTTTCTATACGGGTTTGGCGGGAAACGCTGAAACTTGCATAGGGTCGATTCTGAGGGTGTTACAATGTCCTGCCAGAGGAAGGTGGAATGTTCCTTTCTCCCCAAAGGACCACTTAATAAAATCACTCACTTGTTCCTAGCGAAAGAGGACCATGACTACCACTCTAGATAATGAACAAAATATTTATCCAAGGTTATGTGCTACTCAGTTATCATTATGTAATATACTTTCCACACTATGCTCGGGTTATTCAAAGAACAATTTTTTAAATGAGTTTATTTCACAAGTATGTGTATTACCTTGCATATTTACTCATAGCACTTTTGGAATGATGTGTAGTAGCTTTTAGAATTATGCATAACAGCTTTCAGAAGGATGCAAATTCATTTATTTTATGCTTTGTTTCAAGCTAAGATGCAAGAAATGATTTAAGAACAATTCCCATGCATTCGTTTGATATTATTTGTGTTACACAAATATAGGGAATCTATTTGAGTGTAAGAATCATAATCATACTTTGACCATGGCACCAGAAATTTAAAAGAAATAAAAAATGTAAAACCTTCGCATTATGCCTTTGCTGGAGGAGGACCAAATAATTGCGAAATGCATAGTTGTAGGACTAGTGATGCTAATAGAAGTAAGACTAAAATGCTCCTAACTGAATAGTGGTAGTACTTGGGATGTAATTAGCTCTTTGAAAAACCGCCGTGTCTAAAAAAGGAAGCCCATCAGAGTACACTTATTTATGAGGTGTCTTTAACACACAGTCGACTCTGATTTAAGCTAAGTCACAGTCGGGTGATGTCATCATGTTTATTCTTGGTAGTTTTTGACTTTTAATCGTTTGGTTGGCCTCGTTGTAATTTTTTTTTGCAGAAGATGCTGCTGGATTAGCCCATATTAGCTGGGCCAGGTCGTGTACGTCAAACTGGTTCGGTCTTATACGCGCGGCCGCATATACACTACCTTAACTTTGCGTGACATCTTCGTGTGCTGCTATTAGCTAATTCTTTTTTGAATGCTGCTGTTAGCTAATTTTGTCTATAGTTTGCTAACTTGCCCGTATACCTACTAGTATTTTATTTGCATGCCACTGACTACTCAATTTCTTGTATCTTTCATTTAATTTTCATGAAGTACTCCCTCCGCCACAAAATAGATGTTTTAAATTTGTCAAAATTTAGATGAATCTAGAAAGTATTTAGCATATACATTCATTCAAAATTTAAAAAATCTAAAACATCTATTTTGGGACGGAAGGAGTAGTATTATTGTCGAGTGAGCCGTGGGAAAAAGATCTACTATGTGATATATAAACTGAGTGTAGTTGTCGTGTATAAAATAGAATAAAAAATAAGATTCAAAAAGAGGAAAAATAATCATCCAACATAAATAAAATTTAGTTCAAATGGAACAAATAATTGTTGAGAAAAGGTTTTGTACTATGTGGAAAAAACATCCTTGTAAGTCAAGTTGCAACAAATATATAGAAAATATTCCAATTGCAAGTACAGTTACAAATCACAAGAAAAAGCATGGATTTCGATTCAGAAATTCGCTAGTCAATTTGATAGTCAATTGTTGATTTTTAAATATGAGTTACACATCAAGTTGCAACTAATATAAAAAAGATCCAAATTGCAAGTCCAATTGCAACTCACATGAAAATAAATAGATCATGATTCATAAAAAATCCCAGTCAAAATTGCAAGTCCAGTTGCATATGTCATTTGAATCTCACCTGCAAGTTAAGTTGCAACTAAATATAAAAAAATCCAACAAGTCCACTTGCAAATCACAAGAAAAAACGTAGATCGCGATTAAATTTTTTAGTTGAATAAAAATAAAAAATAAAAGAATAGTTCCCAATTACAATCCTACTTGAAACTGTACTATGCCATCCTCCTCCCTCACCCATGAGAAAAAGAATAGTTTCGAGTGGTGATGCAACTCACATTACAAAAGCAACTTCCTATAATAGCATCAAGAAAAACCAATTTCAAGTGGACATGAAACTCATTTAAACAAAATAAAAAATGATTCCTAGTTACAACCCTACTTGAAACTGAACTATCCCATCCTCCTCCTTCACCCGTGAGAAAAAGGCAAGTTTCAAGTGGACATGCAACTTATGGAAATAGAAATAAAAAATATTTCCAGTTACAACCCTACTTAAAACTGTACTATCCTATCCTCCTCTTTCATCCGTGAGAAAAAAAGGACAGTTTTAAGTGGACATGCAACTCGTGTGAATAAAAATAAAAAATGTTCCCAGTTACAACCCTACTTGCAACTGTACTATGCCATCCTCCTCCACCCATGAGAAAAAGAACAATTTCGAGTGGTGATGCAACTCACACTACAAAGCAACTTCCTATAATACCATCAAGAAAAACCAGTTTTAAATGGACATGCAACTCATATGAACAAAAATGAAAAAAGGTTCCCAGTTACAACCCTACTTAAAACTGTAGTACCCCATCGTCCTCCTTCACCCATGAGAAAAGGTATAGTTTCAAGCAACATGCAACTTGTGTAAATAAAATTCAAAAAGGACCCTAGTTTCAAGTGGACATGCAACTCGTCTGAATAAAAATAAAAAAAATTCCTAGTTACAACCCTACTTGAAACTGTACTATGCCATCCTCCTCCTTCATCCATGAGAAAAAGAATAGTTTCAAATGGTGATGCAACTCACATTACAAAAGCAACTTCCTATAATAGCATCAAGAAAAACCAGTTTCAAGTGGACATGCAACTCATTTGAACAAAATCAAAAAAGATTCCCAGTTGCAACCCTACTTGAAACTATAGTACCCCATCGTCCTCCTTCATCCGTGAGAAAAAGGATAGTTTCAAGTCAACATGAAACTCATGTAAATAAACATCAAAAAGGTTCCCAGTTTCAAGTTAATAGGCAACTCGTGTGAACAAAATCCAAAAAGATTTCCAGTTTCAAGTGGACATACAACTCGTGTGAATAAAAATAAAAAAGGTTCCCAGTTACAGTTACGATCCTACCTAAAACTGTACTATGCCATCCTCCTCCTTTACTCGTGAGAAACAGAACAACTTCGAGTGGTTATGCAACTCACATTATAAAGAAACTTCCCGTAATACCATCAAGAAAAACCAGTTTCAAATGGACATGCAACTCATCTGAACAAATATCAAAAAAGGTTCCCATTTACAACCCTAGTTGAAACTGTAGTATCCAACTGTCCTCCTTCACCCGTGAGAAAAAGGATAGTTTCAAGCAACATGCAACTCATGTGAATAAATTTTAAAAAGTTCCCAGTTTCAAGTGGATATGCAACTCATGTGAATAAAAATCAAAAATGTTCCCAGTTACATCCCTACTTGAAATTGTACTACGCCATACGCCTCCTTCATCATCAAGTGGTGATGAAACTCATATTACAAAGGTTCCTAGTTACAACCTAATTGAAACTGTACTACCCGATCCTCCTCCTTCACGCGTGAGAAAAAAGGACAATTTCAAGTCAACATTCAACTTGTGTGTAGAAAAAAATAATACAAACACATAAAAATGAAGCACAAATGGATATCATAAAAAACATTTAATAATCTTCCAATTGTGAATTACATAGAAAATAAATAAATTCTTATTCAAAAATATAAACAAAAAAGAACTTAGGCAAAAAAAACTATATCATAAAAATATAAAATATTTATCTTCTTGTTTCACTAGTACTAAATGGTGTTCTAATCTCGTTTGCTCTTGTATACATCAAGTACAAGGAATCCTTCTTTTACATCAACAATTACATAAGATCATTTGCTTTTAAATTTATAATACTAAGAAAATCATCCTAGTTATAACGGAACCTAAAAAAATCTCCAACAATTCTTCCTATAACCTTCACCTGAAGTAACTTCAACTTCAAAACACTCTCTCCATGTAAGATATTCAAAATAAACAATGTCCTCTTCTTCTATATCAAAAGCTTCGATCAAAAAATTCCAATATGGCCCACACATGTAAATTTTGGTGCCAATCCTATCTAAATAAATGTGGTGATCACTTTTGGTTATCAAATTCTCTAACCCATGGTTAGGCATTTCAGCTAACACTTTCATTCAGTTGTTAGGACATAAAGTAACTATACGCTCGTTAAAACGACGTGACACAACCTATAGCAAAAGGAATAAAACAAAAAAAAATGAAAATAACAATTAATTAAAATTAAAAATTAATATATAAAATAACTAAAGATACAAATTGATAACAAAAAAAATTAAACTTACAACTGATTCATCAAAATATCATCAACCATTTTCACAGAAAATTTATAAAGACTACGTGAATCTCTTTCATATATACGGTATGGCTGATGACATATATTGCATGATCTCCTTGCGTTGCTCATGTTTTCTAGATTACAAAATCCAAACAAAATAAAAGAAAATCAATACCAAAGCATATAACAAAATACTTACATATTTATCTAAACATTGGATAAAAACCAAAACCAAATACATACATTGGAAAAAATAAACTTGATGTGAACATCCCATCTATTAATACAACCGTTGTACCTACAGCTACACACATATAAGGATCTATCACTCGATCTCGTGCTAAACAACTTAACTATCAGGTACTTTCGTTTCTTGGAACTATTCCTCACATACATGAGAATATGATGCTGCCTAAATTAGATGTATTTCTTACTCTTAGGAATGATGGACCAAGCATTGGAGAATGGTCATGCATGGAGATAGCAGCACGCATGTGATGATCCAAGAGAAGGCCACGGATGAAGATTTCAGAACTTTGAGGCCACCATAATGAAGAAAGAAGGCGTGGACAAAATATTCAAGATTAATACTTCACAAATTCGTCCATAGCTTAATATGGTGCTGCGACACCTTTATTTTGAGCCAGACCCATGTAATTTTCGCAGGATTTTAAATAGCCACTTTTTAGAGTCCGTATTTGAGAAGAAAAGGACTTCTAGGGTTGGATTCGGCCAGCACTTCTATGGCTGGCCGGAACCCTACCTTTTCCTCCTTAAATACTCGCCTTAGCCGTCACCATAGACTCGGATTTTGTTTAGACATTAAGTTAGCCATCATAGCAACTTCGCCAAGGCTCGAGCATCGCAAAGGCCTCTTGTACTTCGCACCTATAGAGGATCCCACCTTTTCAATAAAGCTTTCATCTTAATCCGCAATATCTTGATTGCAATATTAGTTCTTATTGTTCTCGATTTCAGGTAGGAATTAAGACCCTCGCTGGTCAGGCTGATCATGTTCCCGCAGGATCGGTAACCTTCAGGAGATTTGTAACATCCCAAAAATATCAAAGTTAGATCATCAAAACACTAATCATCAAGATTAGGGTTAACAAAAACTTTTCTAAATGAATTCATGAATGCATGTATATGTGTATGCATGGATTTTGAATTTCTTTAAAAACCACCTTGTTTGTGTGAACCATTGCTTGTAGAATGTTTCTTAGGTGAAAAGAACATCATCTAAAACATTTCCCACACTTTTCCTAAAGACAAGTAAATCAAAACAAATATATTAAGTGAATGGTCATTTTGGCCAATTTAACTCCCATGCCTACTTTGGCTGTCTCAAACTTTCAAAACCTAACAGAAACTTTTCTGGATCTTTGCACCCCTTGAATGTACTCATAACAGAGTATCAAGGCCCACTTTGTGATCATCCAGAAACTTTCAAATGCATAGTTTAAATGACAATTCAAAATTGAATCTTCTTCATATGGAAAGATCCCACTTTTTCAAAACCCACTCAAACAAGCTCAACTTTCAAAACCCAAGCATCTGCAGACTCACCAGAACCAATCTAGCAAACTCACCAAAATTCATTTCAAAATTCAAAACTTGACTTCATGCGGCCATTTCATCAAACAGGTTGCAGACACAAATCAAACAAAACCACAAACACTATAGTGTGCAGTGTTTTGAGCCTAACTTGTTCCCTAGTTAGCTCACACACAAACCAGTAGATCATCTAGAAAGATTAGCCCAACACTAGCACCCCTGTGAGCTTGCCATTGCCATTAATGGTGAACAGCCGAGCACACCCATGTCACCCTAATGTGGACATCAAGCTAGGAGCAGCAGCAAGCCTAGCCAGCATGTCTGGGAGACAGCCCACCGTCCACCGCCACTGCCTGTCCCAGCCGCGAGCATTGCCAAGCCCTGGACCACGCGCACAAGCCGCGCCCAGACCATGCCGAGCGTGCGCCAGAGCACCACCCGCGACCAGCGTCCCCAGACCGCGCGCCGCCCTCACCGCGCGCACACACGATCACCACCGACCCAGGAGACCGCCAGACATCCCCATTAGCAGCCCCGTGCCATACAACCACCGCCCGCCGTCGAAGACGCCGCCTCTGCCGCGCAGAGCACCGCCCGTTCCAGACCAAACCACACCGCCCCATGCCTCGCGATCATGTCGTTGAGCATCGCCAGGAGACACAGCACCGTCCCCTACCCTTGCCCATGCCTTTAGCCGCCTGTAACGTCGCCCCCGACGAGCTCACCTTGCGCCCCGACGGTCCCCTCGCTCGACTATAAATAGAGGCCACCCCCGCACGATTTCTTCACACCATCTCACTCCCCTCTCCCCACTGACCGTGCCACACCATCCTTAGAGCAAGGCGAGCACCACTTCGCCGGAATTTCACCGGAACCCGCCGCCTCTGGAGAAGAAGGGAGCCAACGATTGGAGCCGCCCAGGAGAAGCCACCGGTACCAGGAGGATCGCCGTCGTCGACTTCGTCGTTCGCCCGCCTCGCCGACCCTCGCCCGTACCCCGGTGAGCCCCCAGCACCCCTCACTGGCCGCGCTAGGTTTCGTTCTCGCCGGAGCTGTCTCGCGTCGACGATGACCCTCAGCCGTTGGATTAGAACTAGATCAAACGACCCACGTTGCCCCATACCGCTTCGCCCAGCCCCGTGTCACTGACGAGTGGGGACACCCACTTACGCAGCCCGCGGGAGCACTGCGCTTAGCAGGCCGGCCCGTTAGAATTTCCCGCGCAGCCCACAATTCAAATTAAACCTTTTTCTTTTTAATTTCAAACACACTTCTGTACCCAACTTCAAAAATCAACCCAGGTCGATTCAGTGCACCAAATTGGATGAAACCAATTTTGTTGGAAAGGTCTGTGAATGCTTAATCCAAGCCCGTTGGATTCAAGTCATTTGGATCTGTAGATCACCCATAGCAAAAATAACAAGGCAGGAGCTTTTCTGCATTCAAACATTTTTCAAATTTAAACCATAAAAGCTTTTGAGTTGATTACAACTCTCAAAAATCACACTTAACCATACCTTTCAGAATATATAAAAATATATAGGTTTACTTGCAGAAATAATGTTCAAGGAATAAAAGAATGCTACATAAGCATTTCTAGCCACTTTGATCAATTAAAATAAAAGGGTAAAGCCTTAATAAATTGTGACACCACTTTAAATCACATTCCCATGGACTACAATATGTGGTGATGACATGTGTCAACATGATCCCATGTTTAGTTTGGAGAATATTAAATCTTAAGTAGTTTTTCAATGAGTAGAAATTACTTTTCTAAAATAAAAAGGACTTAAACCAATCCTTAACCTTGTAATGTTAGAGATGATGCTAGATCATCTATAGGACCCTTGTGTGTGATGATTGCAAGTAGTTAAGTATTGATTGGTGATTGTGTACCTCGTATTTATTCCTAGACGCTAGTACCGACCAAGGATACTACGAGGAGAAAGGAGGATACTACAAAGAGGAAGTCGAAGAGAACTTCAACCACTGCTCTGCACAAGGCAAGCTTTACTAACCAAGTTGACCAATGCAAGCAAACACTTGCAAGATACCCTATTGTTGCCACAAACCCATGCTTGTGATATGAATACTATATGCCTTAAGCGTATGTGATCATACCAACTTGCTAAACCAATCCTAGTTTTATGGCAAGCTTCCTACTTTATTTTCGTTATCAAAGCTTACTTAGAGTCTACTTAAGAGTTTGGTAGATATTAGACAGCTGTGCTCAAGTTTGCCCTAAGAACATAAAATTTGGCCTAAGCTAGAAACCTTGATCTCAGCCTAAGATATAAGGTTGGACTTAGTGAAACCCCACCAGGTACCACCCCTCATTATTACCCTTCCCAACTGTAGATGCTAGTGCTAAGCATAAAACTTGATCAACTTTAGATGGGATTACTTGGTGGAAAATGGTTATGAAAACCTTGGAATGATGGATCATTCTATTGAAATGTTTTGGACATGTGTTTCCAAACCCTTGATGATTTTGGTGATGAAAATGTTGAGGCATGAGCCTTAGCCCTTTATAAAACTGATGGTTGTCTGGATGCGATACCATTCCAAACTTATCGTACAACCACAATACCCGAATATTGGGTAGGGCTTGACTGGAAACTTATATACCCTAGTATTAGTTCCCTCACGGCCAAGGTCTGAGCTGAGGCTACCTTGTGAAGATTGTCTACCTGTGCAGTACCCAAGATGACCGTGGTCATGGTTGGGAGGCCAAACTCACAGGAGAGGTGCTTATACTAGGGAGTGTAATTGAAAGGTTAGGATTGATTATCCGCATACTGAGTATGGTGAATTCAGGATTTGTTCCTGACGGATGTATCGAATGTTGTGGTGAAAGTGTACAATCTCTGCAGAGTGTCAAACTATTCGAATAGCCGCGTCCGCGGTTATGGACAGTTGGAGTGGCCATACCGTTCCCCCGTCAGACCCTTTTCAAAATGACTTGTGAAATGAGTTGAGACTTTGACTTGACCACAACAGAGTTGTGACCTGAATTACAAGATCCCACTTAGGAGTTATAAAATTGTGACTAGCTTTGGAACTTAGTAAAGATAAACCTGGATTTTTGCAAAACAACCCTAGAGCCTAGTGTCCTATTATCCAAAAACCCCTTTTACTTGTTAGTATTAGTTTGCGAGTACTTAAAGAGTACTCATGGCTTTGTCCCTGGCTATTCCCATGGCCAGACTATGAAGAGGAGTACCTGGAGGATGGACCCCAGGAAGGTTACGACAACTAGGATCATCTCCCATCGTCAGCATTGCCTGTGACCCCGAAGATGGAGCTTCACCTACGCTACCGTTATTATTACGTATTCCGCTGCTTGATGTTGTATTAAGAACTGGATCCTGAGATCCCTATTTGTGTAAGAACTTATGTATCGTTGTAATGGATGAAGTACTATGGTATCCAATTCTGTTATGTCTCGCAAAAATGGTAATCCTGGGATTGCGATGTATGGCATAACAGGCATCTAGGATTGAAAAATCCGGGTGTTGACAAGATTGGCCTAGCGATTGCATTGGCGCTCGTGCTCGCACGTGTAGTCGGATCGTTAAGCTCGAACTCCACCAAATCGACTATCACCATCTCATCGAAAGATCGGACACCTTTGCCCTATCAAAACTCTTAGCGTTTGTCCTCTTCCTTTCAGTACGAACTAGAAGAACAATATATGATAAGCACCAAATACAACCTGAACCATACAGCTTATATACGCTTCTATGTAACACTATAAAAATAAAAAGTACAAAAATAAAAGACAAACCGGCACCATTAGAAAAAAAATACGTGGATGAAAAACAATCACAAATTATTCTTACATTTTAGTCAAAACAACCATAACCATATATCTATTTTAACACTCACTATATATAGGAAACAGTTATTTGCATTAAAAAATAAAATTATAAAAATAGAAAACAGCAGAATAATTAACAACTATAAAAAACAACACACTAAAAACTATCCAACAGAGCAAAAAACACATGCAAACAACCAACCAAGCAAAACGCACTGAACAAAAAAAGCAAAACACGCTAAACACTACCCAGCAACAACCCCGGTAGGCCCTGGAACAGCACAACCACCCCACCCAGTCAAAACAACTGCCAGTCAAAAAGCAATGTGGGCCAACGACGATGTACACGCGCACGTGCACGACTTGCATGAACAAAAAACTGGAAAAAACAACGCGCACGAATCTTGGAACAACCAGATCGCACCACACACAAGCTAGCTGTGACGAAAATTACGTCACATCTAGATGTGACTTAGCAATTCCGTATTTATGAACCATGTGGCAAAGCATGGGCCAAGGTTGACTTGGATCGCTCACTTATTTTGTCCACAAGTCGGCAGATCATGGGATGAACTAATTCAGTTCAATTAGATAATGGAAGAATCGAAAGGAAAATGGTCGGTGCACAAAGTGCGTGTACTACCCAATGGGCATGGAGGACACTTGTTCGCACTACTACGGTTTTCATAACAACAGCTAATACAGGAAAATAATTATATTGGACTTGTTCCACAAATTCACGTAACAGTACGATCTAAACCAAATCATAGTATAATTTCTCTCTCTCCTAGTCATGCAGGTGTTGGTCCACAGGTGAATTTGTAGACCAGGTCTTGAGAATTAATTTCCTGAATCAACCGATATCTTTCCTTACTTTTAAAGTTTCTCATTATTCGAGACTTTAATCCTTGAGAGAAATTGACGTTTTAGCTCCAAGAAGACCCTTCTAGGTGTCGTGTGTTCACGATCCTTCGTTTCCTGTCTTTTCGCTGTCAATCTTCTTTCTGGCGTCTCTCTTTTTCTCGTGATGACCCATCCACATTGAAAAGCAAGATTTGCTATCTGAAAGTATTTACAATCCTCTATTATTATCCTTGCTTTTTATTCTCTGTAGATTTTTTATCTACTTAATTCCTGAGCTGGGCAAAGCTGTAGTGCTGATCTTTGCAAAAACAGAAAAAATACTATTCCAAAATGATTTGGCATTGCTATCTGTTCGTTTTCGTGTAGATTTGTTCAGTGTTTCCTGTCATCTCGAGGCTGAAGGAAACGAATCATACATCTTCTCGTAGGTACTTATCTATTACTACTCCCGTGCGCAATGGCCGGAGTTGTTGAACATGGAGGGGAGTTGGCCGCGCTGCGGGAGGCTCTACGGCAGCAGAGTCTTGCCGTCGAGATGCTAAAGGTCGAGCTGGAGGAGGAGAGGCAGGCGGCCTCGACGGGGGCCGACGAGGCGTTGGCCATGATCCTGCGGCTGCAGGCAGAGAAGGCGGCGGAGCGGATGGAGTCGGTTCAGTTCCGGCGGGTGGCGGAGGAGAGGATCCGGCACGATGAGGACTCGATGGCGTTTCTCAGGGCCGTCGTCTTCAGCCAGGAGATGGACATCAGCTCCCTCAAGAACCGTCTGCTGTCCGTCTGCGGCAGCAACGATCCATACATACCGCCCTCCGGCGGGGATGGCGCCTTCGACCTCCCCTGGCTGAGGCGACTGGCCAGGAACGGCGTGTTGTCGCGGAGGAACGCTTCTCTCCCGGCTGCGCGGCTCGAGGAACTATGCTCAGATATCGGTGCCGCTGCCGGCGGCGGCGAGGATGGCGACGTGAGACCGACCAGGACGGTGTCGGACATAGGGGAGGTTATACGGAGGGAGAAGGAGTGGGTGAGGTCCAACGTGAGCCACAAGGCGCCGCCGCGGCTGCATCGGTCGGCCTCTTACCACCTCCGGCGGGTGCCGAGCTACTCCGCGCAATCTGGGATGCATCTTCCAGCAGGCAATGTCCGTGACAAGCTTGAAGCACCGGAAAACGTTGCTTCCCACGCCCCTCCGAGATCTAGCAGAAGGTCTTCGCCGGAGATAATCTCCGAGGAAGACGAACTGATCTCGTCGTCGATGCGGCGCGCTGATCGCGACGGCTGCAAGCCTAGAGACGAGCACGCGACCATTGCTGAATTGGGAGCTGGCATCGAGCAGATCAAATGCAGTATACAGAATCTCGTGACCGAGCTCAGCAGAATGAGGGAAACCAGCGTGTCCAAAGGTGACATGCAGACGCAATTGCTGGCTGAGATCTGTGCTAAGCTCGATGCCATTAGCAAGCACCAGAATAGTGTTCATGGAGATGTAGACAAGAGAAACACTAGCAGCGAAGACGGCAGTTCTTCCAAGGAGGTGAATCTGCCACATGGTGAGCTCCTGATGAAACATTTTATTGAGGTATGTGCCATCATCTCCTCTGCTCTCCTTGCTAGACCCTTGCTCGCATCAATGTCATTCTTTAGGTGCTTCCTCATTTTTGTCATAGCTGTGGTGTTTACAAGAATTCTGATGAGTTCATATTTGCAATGAGAGCAGTTTTCTCACTCATATAATGTAGTAAGTACAAGCAATGCAATCTGCTGTGCTAGACGTTAAAGTTAATTCCCTACCAATTTCGATTCCTTCACTTCTTCATCAGCATTGTGTTATTCGGTTCCTCAATAAGCATTGCAAAATACTTTGCCATGGTTAGTCGTTTACTTCTGGCATTGGAATTTGTAATTGCCGACCTGAGATATTGTAATAGAACATGTATTTCGGATAATACTCTAGTACTTCTTTTTGACTATTCGTTTCTGAAGAAATACTTGAGAATAATTGTGTCAGTGTGAAATGTGTGCTTGTTATACTACCTGAGCGCTTAATTGAATCAAACACACAGCTTATTTTTCTTTTATTTTCCTTTGTTCTATTTTGGATAAGTACTTCTTCTGAATTATCTTAACAGGCAATGATGTACATAGCGTGAGATCTGTGAAGGGCTATGCTAGTTTATTGATTGTGAAGATTGGTGGATTGAGTTAAGGATTCTTGATATCCTTTTGTTTCTTTATCATTCTCGTATTTTTCTCGGGGAACATGATATTTACATACATGACATGACATGAGAGGTGGAGTAATTAAATTGTGTTCCGTGTGCTGATTTTTTTTTTTGAGATAAATCGCTGCATTTCATTCATTCGGCATAATCAGATGCCAAGAAGTTCACAATACAGCCCGGAGGGATTCCGAACCAGGTTTTACACAGCTTATATATGCAGCCCTCCCTAGCTAAGCGATGAGCAATCTCATTGCAGGATCGACTCACAAACTGAACCTTGTAATCGATAAAGCCAGTAAGTAGAACCTTAATTTCCTCAACAAGTGGCCCATGGACCGAGCGATCCTTTTCTGCAGAAACCAGCTTCGCCACTGCGCTGGAGCAATCTGTCTCCAGCTCAAGCTTCTCGACACCCGCTTCATTCGCCAATTCCACCGCCCGGCGACAAGCCAACAACTCCGCTCTCTCAGGGTCCGACGCCGAGGGGAAAAAATGGCAGGCCGCCGCCCGGAAGCCTCCATGGTGATCCCGAAGAATCACACCACCACCGCCGTGTCCAGAATCCTTTGAGAAGGAACCGTCTGAGTTTGCCTTGTGCCAAGCAGCCTCGGGTGGAAGCCAGTGCTCCCCTCGAGCCACCGCGCGCGCTGGAACTGAAACCTTCTGTGCATACCATTCCTCAACAAGATGAGAAATCCTCCGTGTCGTGGTCTGCGGGTCCTCGATGATCGCTGTGTCTCTTGCATCATTTCGGGCCTGCCAGAGTTGGTACCAAGTCATCAGGCCGAGAGACAGCTCCCTTTCCCCAACAGCTCCGCACCAATCCAAGAGCCAATTCTTCAAGTCACGTAAGCTACGAACTGCAACAGTAGGAGCTTGAAAATGAAATCCTGTGTACTCACGGAGCAGGTCCCAAACTCTGATCGCATGTGGACATTGCCAGAAGCGATGGAGAAGCGTCTCCTCCCTGTTGCACGCAACGCACCTTATGCCAACCTTAATTTTTCGACGTCGCAGCTCATCACCCACGGCCAGACCGTTCTGAGCCAGCCTCCAGGCATGGACCTTAACCTTCCCCGGCACGTTGGCAGCCCACAAGGCTAGCCAACCCTTATGATCAACGCATGATGAGGAAGAGCCTGGCTGACCTCTAGCTTCACTCCTGAGTTGTGTTTTAAGGTGGTACGCCGAACGGACTGAGAACATCCCATTTTTGGTGTAATTCCATGCTAAGTAATCTTCAGTTCCAGCACAACCTATAGGGATCCTCAGTATATCTTCGACATCCGCCTCAAAAAAAGACTCATGCAGCTTGCTTAGATTCCAACCCGCCCCCCCTGGGAGAATGAGTTCGCTGACCTTGTTTACATTGACATCAGGCTTGTGACCAAGGGGTTGTTTTGCACTCGCCCGAGGGATCCAGTTATCTTGCCAAACAGAGACTTTTGAACCATCCCCTAGCCGCCAGATTAAGCCCTCTTTTAGCAATTCCCTCCCATGAACGATACTTTTCCAGGTATAAGAAGCACCCTTGGGGCATTTAGCCGACAAAAAATCACCATCCTCAAAGTACCGTGCACGGAGGACCCGAGAACAAAGAGACTCCAGGCTCGTAGCCATCCTCCATGCCTGCTTAGCGAGTAGGGCCTGGTTGAAATCTTCATAGTTCCTAAACCCCATGCCTCCACTTCGCTTTGACTCGCACATGCGGTCCCACGCGATCCAGTGCACCTTCCTCTGCCCTTTGGCTGACCCCCACCAGAAATTTGACGCTACCGATTTCAGTTTGTGACATGTTCCTTTTGAGAGCTGAAAACAGCCAATCGAGTAAGTGGGAACAGCCTGCAAAACCGACTTAACTAGCACTTCTTTTCCGGCCTTGGATAGACCCTGCCCTTTCCATCCTCCCACTTTTCCCCATGACCGATCATGCAAATGTTTAAAAGCCCCGTCCTTAGAGCGGCCTACCACTGTTGGAAGACCTAGATATCGTTCAGATAGAGCTTCACACTGGATACCAATAAGATTTTTGAGAGAATGCCGCACAACCTCGTTGCTGCCCTTCCCAAAGAAAATAGAGGACTTTTGTAGGTTCACTTTCTGCCCCGAGCTCTCCTCATACTTCAGCAAAATATTCCCTGTCACCTCTTGCTCCATCTGAGCTTGACGAAGGAGTGCAGAGAAGCCCTCAACGCAGAACAGAAATAGATACGGTGATAAGGGGTCACCTTGGCGCAGCCCCCTCGAAGGCAAGAAGATATCTGAGGTTTCCCCATTCATTCTAACAGCAAACCGAACCGTTCTCACGCATCTCATAACCATATTGACCCAGTTTTGGGAAAAACCCATCCTCAACATCATTTGCTCCAAAAAGCCCCACTCAACCCTATCATAGGCCTTCATCATATCAAGCTTAACGACACATAGAGGCTTCTTTCTCTTCCTCGTCCTGATAGCATGGACACATTCGTAAGCTATAAAAACATTGTCCGTGATCAGCCTGCCCGGAACAAACGCGCTTTGCTCCTCCGAGATCAAGACAGGTAGAAACTTTTTCAGTCTATTGGCAACCACTTTAGAGGCGATCTTGTACAGCACGTTGCAAAGACCGATGGGGCGGAATTGAGAAAGTAATTCCGGGCGATTAACTTTAGGGATCAGCACTAGGACAGTGTCATTGAAATCCGTCGGACACTCAACACCTGCCAAGAAGTCTCGAACAGCCCTGCAAACAAAAGAATTCAGAAACGACCAGTGTCGTTGGTAAGAGGGCTGGCAGCCCATCTGGACCCGGGGCCTTTGTAGGGCCCATCTGAAAGAGGGCCTCCTCGATTTCCTTGTCCGTAATCGCTGCAGTCAGCGCCCGGTTCATGGCCCCCGAAACGGATTCAGGGATGAGCTCAAGGATGTTATCCGAATTAGTCGAACCTTCTGAGGCGTACAATTGCTGGTAGAAGGCCAGTGCCATCCCCAACATGCCCTCATTAGTGTTGCAAAGGGAACCATCATCTTTTCGCAAAGCCTTAACAGTATTTTTCCGCCTCCTGTGAGACGCCCTGTGCTGAAAGTATTTTGTATTTTGGTCACCCGCCTTTAGCCACTCTTGCCGTGACCGTTGCTTATACATTATCTCCTCCTTCTCGTATATAGCATGAAGCTTTTGCTCGATCTCACGAAGCTCCAGTGAGCATCCAGAGCTACGAGCTGCTGCTTTAGTTTCTTCCAACTGGCCGCGTAGCCTTTTAATCTCAGCTCGGACAGAACCAAAAACCTCAAAGCTCCACTTCCTCATCTCTCTACTCATATCGCCTAGCTTCCTCCAGAAATTGCAAATGCCCAAATTTGGGGTCTCCCCCCTCTCCCAGGCGTCCTTCACCATATCATCATATGTGTCATGTCTAAGCCACATTTCTTCAAACCTGAAGCCACGGTCACAGGAACGAGACTGACAACGCAGCTCGTCAAGAACCCTGATAACTAGACCCATGTGGTCGGATTCTTCTGTCATAATATGCTCTACGTGGGTGAGTGGGAACATCTCCAAGAACGGCGTTGTCGCCGTCCCACGATCCAGTCTACACTGAATGTTATCCTCACCATCTCGCTTGTTGTCCCAGGTAAAGTCATATCCCATGTAGCCCAAGTCCGAGAGTCCACAGTCATCCAGGCAGTCACGAAATGCAGTCATTTGTGACTCGCTGCGAGGGTTGCCTCCTACTGTTCTTCTCGGGAAAGGATCTCGTTGAAATCACCCGCGCACAACCAAGGGAGGTCGTCCTGGCATCGCAGATACCGAAGTGCATCCCAAGTTCTACCACGCAATTCAGTCTTTGGCTCGCCATAGATACCCGAGAAACGCCACACTTTATTATCTGCAGAAATCTGCGCATCGATGTAGAATTGACACCAGGGTCGCACCAAGACCTCCACACCCTCTCGCCACCACAATGCTAACCCCCCGCTTCGGCCAACACAATCCACAGCCACTCCGTTTGTGAAACCCAGGCTCCATTTGATTTTCTCCATCTCTTTTGCCTTCTTCTTCGTTTCACATAGAAAAACCACCTCCGGGTTGTAGGACCTAACTAGGTCACGAAGTTCGCCCACTGCCGCATCCAACCCCAAGCCACGGCAGTTCAGGGCCAAGATGATCATTGTTCCCGCGGCCCCGCGCAGCAGGGTCCGCCGATGAGTTACTTGGATCCACAATTCTATCAAAAACAGAGGCCGTCCTCTGTCTTTTGCCTGCCGAAACACCACTATCAGCATGATCATCAACATTTAGGCCCTCTCTGTTCACTGGCACCCATGCTTGCTTCTGACCCCTCTTCCTACCCACGTTGCCCTGTGGCATCGGTGGTCTTCCCTGGTTTTTATCCGGGTTGTTCTTCCTAGGTCTGCGTGAATAGGTGCCAAGCTTCTTGACAGGTGCAGCTGGGCAGTGCTGCTGCTCCTGAGCTTGAGCTTGCTTCCCCCAAACTCTGCTTCGTTTATCCGGGCTTGTGACTTCACCACCACCCTCCTTTCTCACTCCTCTCTCGCCAGTGCGAGAGTGGCTAGAAGACTCGTAGTCTTTTGCCAAGTTTCTCCTTGGTGGTAGATCACGCACGTAAGCTCCATTCCTGTTCCTAGAATCCCCATCTGCAGACCTGCTACTGTAACTGCCTGAAGACACCGACGGGCGTGATGGGGGAGGAGGCTTCATGCTACGTCTTGGAGAATCTCGCAGCCACTCACCCCACTGATTCACATCATCTTCCACCGCGGAACAGGAATTTTCGGGATGTACCAGCCTACCACACTTGAAACAAAAATGGGGGATTTTCTCATATTTTAAGTCAAACCACTTCCCCTCCACCTCTTCTTCTGAAGCTCGTAGTCGTACTCCCCTCAGTAAAGGCTGATCCACACGTACCGCAACACGGATCCTCAACTCTTCTCCCCAAGCAATACCCTCCTGATCCACATCTACAGAGATGAATTCACCAATCCAACCTCCTATCAGCTTCCCATACACCATATTCATCATATCCATAGGGAGATCTTTCACTCTGACCCATATCGCCATGGAGTCAAACACCATATCCAACGGCCTGATCGCTCCTTCAAACTTCTTCAAGAGCAGCAGACTGAAGTCAAACTGCCAGGGACCATTGTTCATTGCATGCTTGTAATCTCCCTCTGAATTGAAACGGACAACAAACCTGTTATCACCTATGTCCTTGAAGTGTGCTGGAGAATGCAAACCCCAAGCTCGCTGCATCGCTCTATCGAGAGCACCTAAGATCAATTTTCGTGGGGAGAACACCTTCCCCACCGCAGCCCATCTTGGTTTCGGGATCTGCTTCGATTCGACATCCTTAATGATGAGACCTGTAGCTTCCTTCTCCGTCAGCACCAGATCACCAAGCCTCGCCAGCAGACCTGCATCAACATCCTCCGATCCCCTCTCTCCAGGTGAACGAGACGGGGTCCGAGAACCACCGACTCCTAGACTCGCTCTTCGGGATGGAGACGCCATGAGGAAAAAAACCACCTCCGCCCCAATGCTAGGGACAGCACTAGGCAGAAGATCCCTGATCGCAGCCGACAATGGAGATCACGCCGTCGCGATCTGCACCGCCGCCGCGAGAAGAAAACCACTCACGAAGCGAAAAACCCTAGCCTACCGCGATCGCCTCCCCGATCGCCCTAGCGAAACTTTCGCTCCTGGTGGACCCGCTAGCTACTGTCTGCTGATTTTGTTAGTGTCACGGGAGAAGGTGCAGTTGATCTAATGTGACCAAATGGAGGGCTTGCTTCGGTGTCGTCCCCTTACCCCTTTCCCTGATAAGTTCAAGGGCTACTAGGAAAATCCACGCCAAAATGGCTTACCGCCGGCCCATGGGGTTGCGCCGGCCGGCGATAATCACGCCAGTGGTAGTGTCTGACCTTTGGCACATAGCCCTGTGCACCGGGTATAGTAAGTAGCGCCAACACCGCTGACCGTGTGCGTCGACAATAGGAAGTCACGCTGGCGAGCTGCCTAGCTGTCCTGTGCTCCAACGCTATCTATTTTAGCATTAAAAAAAAATATGATCTCCCGTCCCATATATTTTCTATTACTCCCTCAGATCCATATTAGTCGACTTCAATTTAGATGTATCTAGACAAGCTTTTGTGATAGATATATCTAAATTAGAGTCAACTAATATGGGTCAAAGGAAGTAATATTAATTAAACATTAACATCCAAATATATAATACAAATCCTAACAATGTTGCTCCGTGCGCTCGCTGCCGGACGGTCTACGCCGCTAGCCCTCTTGCTGCTCCACTGCCGGCCATCCGGACGGCCTGCTAGTTGAATCGCCGCCGACCTTCTCGCCGCTCCGTGCCTCCGGCCAGCTCCTCCTCCTGCGTGCTATATTACACAAAATGTATTAGTCGAAAAATACAAAGTAGCTGATGGTACGCACTTTATATTTTAGTCACATATAACATTTTAAGTGACATAAATAGACGTAATCATAATAGGACATATTTGAACAGGCCAACTAGCCAGACAAGACTAGTCACCTTGAATAAATTACAAGAACACCTTAAATGCTAAAGATATAACTCAGGGATCAAGGTCTTACCTTCTGTTCAACCAAGATAATTTTGTCTTTCCCAAGGATATCTTGCAAGGTCTCCTTAAGTTCTCTCTTCTCCTTCTTAGGAAGTGGCTACCAACACAAAAGAGACAAGTCAGGCAACTAAAACCAGTAATTTTTAATATAGTCAGGAACTATAACAGAAGTTGCACGCAGTACACGTACACCCATTGACAAACCAAAGCACTCCTGAATTTGTAAGATCGTTTTTTCATAGTTCGTTTAAGCAAAAGTGACATAACAAGAACAGTTTGTGCCATCATGAATGCTAAGATGTGTTACACCTGATTTCAAAGATAAACTCATTAAGAGTTTTCTCGAACAAAGCTTGTCAAATTAAAAGGTATCGACTTCAAGTGATGAAATTTAGTACAAAAAGTTTCAACATGTCAATCAACTAAATGACTTACTGCCAATAACAAATAGTTTCATATCAACTTCCACTATACCAATTCAGAAAATGAATTTCTGGTCATGCCAGTAACTCCTCAAATATTATCTGTATTTGCCAACTTTTGCAAACAAAATCTATTTTTATCTCCATGAGTAATGCAAGACAATTTTTAGCTTGAAAGAATAGGTTGTAGCTAACTACAGGGACATATCAAGACAAACGACATAGTAAACCAGGAAGGCATCTAAGACTTCAACAATTTAATATACAAAATAATGTCAAAACAGCAACTGGTCATTCATATAGTCAAAATCAAGATACAACTAATCATACATGTGTCAAACTTCAGCTGCTGCTCCAATCGACAACCCAACCAGCCTGCAGTACTTACAAAAGAAAGCCCGCAGTACTTACAAAAGAAAGAATAGGAGCAAGTTCAGTAATAAAGCCCTCTGTTATCTATAAGCCGTTGCCATGTCATCTATAGCCAAATAATAGTTAACATATACAATAATTAGCTATAAGAAAGTACTATTTTATTTAGCCAAGGCCCACCTTATATACTCACAAAGTGTCTAGGAGCACGTGCTTCAGCTAGCTCTTGCATGAGAGTCCACTACTCTTCTCTCTCCTATTCTCTCTCCTCCACCTCATTTTAAATATATTATTTAAAGTCTTATAGCCTACTTACATAAGCTTATTGTACTTTCTCTAATCGGCAATAGCCTGCAGCATTAACTATTTGAAACAGTAAAAAAAATATCATAATTTTTTAGAAAATATGCGTAGTAATCTACTAATAGTACTTGAAAGAGAAAGAACAATTGCCAATAGTGTCTGCAGCATTCATAACTTGAAACAATAAAAGAATGTTAAAAGAATGTTACATTTTCTAGGCAAGGATGTATAGAAATCTACTAACATGTATTGCAGAATTCTTCCGGTCAATAGGAAGTTAATTTACCACTACTATGAGTCTGTGATTGCATTTTACAATAGGAAGTTAATTTGAAGGTAGGGATTGCATTTTTTATAGTACATGATCAACCCATGTACAACTCTATTGTGATTCATCTACTCCAGTAATTCATATACCCATTTACCACTCTAATGTGATTCATCTACTCAAGTTATTCAACTACCCATTTCTTTATTACTCAAAAGTTTAAGTATTATACCCGGCCTCTACATAGCTAAGATGCACACATCCGACACAATCCAGAGATTCAAAACGATAATAAAAGCTAGGCGGATTACATGTTGAGAATCTAGGCAATATTTCAATTATCTTAATCCAGAAATAAATTATGAGCCAGACATGCACATACTGATATTTGGTAATGAAACCATGTAGTACTAGACTAATTATAGAATCATCTATAGAAATTACTAGTACTATGCACATAAAAATAAGTAAGAGAGGGATTAGCTTATAGTACCCTTCGATAGGCCAATTGGCCGTAGTAGCAGCGGAGGCAGCCGCCTCGTCGGCCGCCCTCTTGGAAGCAGCGGCAGCCTGTTCGGCTTTAGTGGCCATGGTGATGACGAAGACGTGGAATTAGTGGATGCGGTTGATCGAAAGCAAGAAGTCGCGTAGAAGACGCTCCCCAAAAACCTAATTTCCCCTCTCTCGTACAGGATCTCGAGAGGCAGGGTTTTGGAGGCCTTCTCTTCCGTCATCCGTATACGTGGTGGACGGAATGGGATCACCCGTAACAACAACAGTAGAGGAAACAGCAGTAACAATCGCACGTGGAGGCAGTGATTCTGTTCTATCGCTTGAGAGGAGAGAACTCTCCAATATATAGGCACAGATGGATACGAGAGGGTTCAACGGAAAGAAACAGCTGTAATGAATGACTAGAAACGCCCGTACTTAATAGCACTTAAGACAACATTTTAGCTCGTATTCATTCTCATTAACGTTTCAGTTGTAACCGTTCGTATCCCGTTTCTGAGCGACAAAAAGAACACATCGGCTCGTCGGCACGCACGTGTCGTGGCGAGGCGAGGCAAGGCAGGCGGGGGAGGAGGAGGAGCGCGCTTGTGAAACGCCTCCTCACTTCACACCAAGTCATACTAGTGGGAGGAGAGCTTGCCTTATATGTTGGTGGAAATCTCTCCCAACTATCCATGTGGGACTAAACTCCACCACTCCTCTTGCTATGAATCGGCCCTTATGGATTTTCCTAAAATTGTTAGATGGGACTAAAACCCATCCTATATTTCAACAATCCCACAACAGATCCTAAAGGCCCATGGTGTTTCCAACACTGTTTTGATATACTGGTATTTTCAGTGGAGACCTGTCAAGGTTGAACATCCACCTAGAACAGATGGCTACACTCATTTACAACTAAATAATGGACTATGCCTTGAATTGTTAGTTTGGTGTAAAGAGGTTTCACCAAATGTCTTACTAGTACTAGGCTGCCAAAAGATGACCCCTCGGGTAGAGCATATTAGTCACACTCCTGGCCTTTTCATGAACTTACTAGAGATCACCCCAATCTCATAGACTGTGACCAACAGTCGGGCAAATATAGGTGTGTTCCTCCAAAGATTACTCTGTAGGATAACATCTTGCTTATGAAAGCTTTGGAACAAATTAAGACAAAAGTCAACCTGCCATATAGTTTCTGAGAGTATTGCATCTCCAACGGAGTGGGTTAGTAAATTACTCTCCTTTGTTAACCACTAGCTTGTTTTCTCAGGTCCTACTTCATAGGATCTCCGATCACATAGGTTGGGTTACTACCATGGAAGCTCATGTGGGTCTCATACCCATCTCTCTCGATGCATTTTCTATAAAACACGGGATAGACCTTTAGTAAAGGGATATGCCAGATTCTTAGCCGACTGGATGTAATCCAACGTTATCACTCTAGAGTTTCTTAAATGTCTGACAACTTTTAATCTCATTCTTATGTGTTTGTTGGAATGCATGTTGTCCTTTGAACTCTTTACCTTAAAAATTACAATTTGATTGTCAGAGTTCATAAGGATAGCTGTTACTGGCTTTTCAACCACTGGCAAGTAAATCAAAAGATCTCAAAGCCATCATGTTCAACACCAGATGTGTCTAATGTTATTAATTCTGCTTCCATTGTCGATCTCATTAGGATAATTTTCTTGCATGACTTCCAGGAAACACCACCACCTATAAGAGTAAACACATACCCCATTGTGGCTTTCATCTCATCAACATCAAAGATCCAATTTGTATCACTATAACCTTCAAGCATCGACGGGTACCCAGTATAGTGAAGTTCATAGTACCTTATAGATAGCGCATAATTCTTTCAACATCACCCCAATGCACATCACCGGATTGGAAACAAACCGGCTGAGTTTGCACATGGCAAACATAATGTCAGGCCTCATAGCGCTCTCTAGGTACATGAGTGAACCAATGACTTGAGAGTATCTTAACTGATCCTTAGCTATGCCTTTAAACTTTCAAATCCACACACTAGGATCATATAGTGTTGGAGAAATTTTGCAGTCCGAATATCCAAATCGACTCAGAATTCTCAACATAATGGGATTGTAGAAGTGTAATCCCACCCTCATTATCTCTCAATAGTTTGATGTTCAAGATAATATCAGCTACTCCAAGGTCCTTCATCTCAAAATTTTGAGATAGAAATGACTTAGCCTCCTCAATGACTTTGAGGTTGGTCCCGATTATCAATATGTCGTCAACATACAAGCACAGTATGACTCCTTCGCCCCCACCATGGCGATAGTATACACATTTATCAGCTTCATTGACGAAAAAGCCAACAGATGTTAGAGTTGTATTGAACTTCTCATGCCATTGCTTAGGTGCTTGTTTCAAGCCATATAAGGATTTCAGTAACTTACACACTTTTCCTTCTTGACCATATATCATAAAGCCATCTGGCTGTTGCATATAGATTTCCTCATCCAGCTCTCCATTTAGAAAAGTCGTCTTAACATCCATCTGGTGGACGAGAATACCATGTGAGGATGCCAACGAGAGTAATACTCGAATAGTGGTCAGTCTGGCCACATGTGAATAAGTATCAAAGAAATCTTCCTCTTCTTTCTCGGAATAACCTTTGGCAACAAGCCTAGCCTTGTACTTTTCAATTGTACCATTGGGCCTAAGCTTCTTTTTAAACACCCACTTACATCCCAATGGCTTACAGCCACAAGGACGTTCAGTGATTTCCCATGTCCCGTTATCTATGATGGAATCCATCTCGCTACGGACCACTTCTTTCCATTAATTAGCATCCGGGATGCATAAGCTTCTGAAATAGAAGTGGGAGTGTCATCCACGAGATACACAAGGAAATCATCGCCAAAGGACTTTGTAGTCCTTTGTCTCTTGCCTCTACCAAGGGTTTCCTCGTCATCCTCCTTAGGATTCTCATCATGTGTTTGTTCATAATACTCCATAGGAATGGCAGGCTCAGGAGTCTCCTTAGATTCCTGTCTAGAAGTTCTTTGCGTATCTCTAATAGGAAAAATATCCTCAAAGAAGGTAGCATATTTAGACTCCAGAATTGTACCGACATTCACGTCAGGTACCTCACATTTCACTACTAAAAATCTATAGCCGGCGCTATTCTTAGTGTAGCCCAAATTAATGCAGTCCACGGTCTTTGGTCCAAGCTTAAGATTTTTGGGTATCGACACATTTACTTTTGCCAAACAACCCCATGTACGTAAGTATAAGAGTGTCGTTCTTATCTTCTCCCATTGCTGATAGGGAGTAATGTCATTGTATTTTGCCGGAACTTTATTCAGGACATGACATGATGTCAATATAGCCTCCCCCACCATGCCTTGGATAAACCCGATGGATCTAACTTGGCATTAACCAAATCCGTTAGAGTACGGTTTTTCCGTTCGGCAACCCCATTTGACTGAGGTGAATAGGGAGGCGTCCTCTCATGAATAATACCATGTTCCACACAAAAGGAATCAAACTCATTAGAGAAATACTCTCCATCACGATCTGACCAGATTCGTTTAATTTTATTTTCAAGTTGATTCTCAACTTCTGCTTTATAGATCTTAAAGTAGTGTAGAGCCTCATCATTAGTGTTTAAAAGATACACATAGCAAAATCTAGTGGAATCATCTATTAGGGTCATGAAGTATCTTTTTCCACCTTTAGTCAACATACCATTCATCTCATAGAGATCAGAATGTATGAGTTCTAGGGGTGCCAAGTGTCTCTCCTCTACAACTTGATGGGGCTTGCGAGGTTTCTTTTCTTGCACACATCAATGGCACTTAGAACCTTTGTCTAAATTGGAACTCGGTATTAAATTCAATTTTGCTAGCCGCATCATACAACCAAAACCAGTGTGACAAAGACGTGAATGCCAAACTTCTATTTCATTATCACTCGTATGAATATTGTTCATGACTTTATTACAAAAATCCATGAGGGAAAGGCGGAAAAAACCTCCGCATTCATAACATTTTTTGACAAATAGTCCATATTTCGTAACAACTATTTTATTAGACTCGAAAACCAACTTGAACCCTTCTCTACAGAGAAGGGAGCCACTAACGAGATTCTTCTTGATGGCGGGGACATGTTGCATGTTCTTGAGCTGCACGATCCTTCCCGAAGTAAAATTCAGATCGATCGTTCCAACACCACGAACAGAAGCACTCGCGCCATTCCCCATCAATATGGACCGGTTCCCTGTGGCCTAATAAGAAGAAAACAATGATATGTCAGCACATACATGAATATTTGCACCCGTGTCAATCCACCAATCGGTAGTCTGACATACTGAAAATATAGTAAACAAATTACCATACCCAGATGCCCCCATTCTCATTATTGTTCACAATCATGTTGAGAGTCTTTGAGTCCTGTCCTACTTTCTTGAACTTGTTCGGGCACTTGTTCGCCCAATGTTCCTCTGAACCACAAGTGAAGCAGCTACCTTTCTTCTTATATTTCTTGAAGGTCTTGTTACCCTTCTTCTTGAAGTCGCCATTCTGTTGGACCCCATGCTTCCCCTTGAGCTTGTGGGGGTTGAATTTCTTCTGTACCACATTGGCAACAGAGGTCCCATCGGTTCCTTCTCCATGTGAGTCCTTTGCTCTCGAATTCTGCTCGACATTCAGATGGTCGATGACATCCTCTACCGAGAATTCACGCCTCTGGTGTTTCAGAGTGGTAGCAAAGTTCCACCAGGAATTATGGAGCTTAGAGATTATGCATCCCGCGACAAATTTTCTCGGTAAATCAAACTTAAGAAGCTCAAGCTCCTTAGCGATGCATTGTATATCATGAGCCTGTTCCAGTACAGAATGGTTTTCAACCATTTTGTAATCGTGGAACTGCTCAATAGTATAGATCTCGCTTCCAGTATCAGTTGCGCCAAATTTGGATTCGAGCGCCTCCCACAAGTCCTTGGCAACCTGCATATGTAAATATGCATCAACCAAATTATCTTGGATCATGCTCAAAACGTCTCTAACAAAGACGAAGGTGGCCTCCCTGAATGCCTTCTGCTGTTCTGGAGTAACCGTTCCATTGGGAGTAACACCGGCGACCCAGAACACGTTCATCACCGTGAGTCATAAGGTGGTTTTGGTATGCCAACGCTTAAAGCACGTTTCTATAAACGGGGACGGTTTCAGTGCAGTGGCAAAACCTTGAAACGAAAATTTCTTACACATATTAGGGTTTTGGATTGTTGAGAATCTAGGCAATATTTCAATTATCTTATTCCTGAAATAAATCATGAGCCAGACATGCACATAGTGATATTTGATAATGAAACCATGTAGTATTAGACTAATCGTAAAATCATCTACAAAAATTACTAGTGCTATACACACAGAAATAAGTAAGAGAGAGATTAGCTTATTGTACCCTTTGGTAAGCCAATTGGCCGTAGCAGCAGCGGAGGCGGCCGCCTCGTCGACTGCCCTCTTGGAAGCAGCGGCAGCCTGTTCGGCTTCAGTGGCCATGATGATGACGAAGACGTGGAAGTAGTGGATGTGGTTGATTGAAAGCAAGCAGTCGCGTAGAAGACGCTCCCCAAAAACCAAATTGCCCCTCTCCTGTAACACCCTTAGATCGACCCTATGCAAGTTTTAGCGATTCCCGCCAAGCCCGCATAGAAACGATTCAAGGATGCCCACCAGGCACTTTCGTGCGGGTGGAAAACGAAGTAATATCATTACACATTAGTCCACGATGGAACCCACAGAACATATATACATATAAACGAAGTATATATATATATATATATAACAGCGAATCGACGAGTCAAGAATACATATATACAGTACAAAGATTCAAATCACCTTGAAAACGATAAAGCGTCCGAGTACGGACAAGAGCAAATTGAGATAGAGCCCTGAAGAATAACCAATGGCGTCCATAACCCTGCCCAGGCCAAGATGGAAGGGTAACCCTGCTAACGACGTCGATCTCAAAACCTGCTACAACAAAAGGGGTGCCGGCAAAGGGTAGAGGAAAAAGAGAGCGGTCAGTACTGAGGCCAGTACATGGTGAGTCTTAGAATTCGGCAGTCCTCGCCTACATAGGTATGGTGGACTAAAGCGGCAGCGCAACATGCACTAAGCAACCTATAGAGACTCGATACAACTGTCGGCTATCAGAGAGGGAGAAGAAAGACCTATTCGGATCAAACCTGATACTATCACGAAGCATACCCATCCTGATATTTCCCCCTCGAGACCAAACGAGGACGTCAAGCCGAGGAAACTCACACGGTTGGCAGTTTTATCCATTCGTTCCATGGTGGTTATCCAACTTACTAGTCATATCGGATAAAAGTCATATTATAACCGTAAACTTTAGTTATAGTTGTGTATGATCGAGAACTGTGCTCCAAGTCGTCCATAACCGCGGACACGGCTTCTCAAAAATATTTAACCCTGCAGGGGTGCACCAAAGTTTTCACACGCACCTACACTCTTGTTGTCAGATCAGGTAGGTACAAGATCACAAAACATACACCTAACGGTATGCCGATGGGGTTTCCGACACGACGTTTCCTAGACCCAAAGCAAGCACATGGGGGCCACCCCACTAAGTTACCTGTAACAAAGTCGGCTGGTCTCCGAGACGGACCCAGGGTTTGCGAGGACGGCTGTAAACGACTGGAAACCCAAAAGTGTGACTGAGCTTGTCGATACCGCGAAATCGTACCGCGATCCAAAACAGTACATGCTCTCCAAGCGCAATAGTAAATAAAGAAGTAAAGCATGGCATAAGTACATGATAGTAATAATTCCGCAAACTAGTTTGTGGGCCCCGGTACAGTACTTTGAAATCAGGTACTAAATCGATGGGGGTGCGCACACACCCCACCTGTGGTTAGTGCGCTCGATCTCGGAACAGGTGTCAAGAACTCGGGGTCCTACGGGACATAAGTGGGCGGTTAAAAACCAAATATTATCTATTACCCACCGGTGCCTCTGCATTATTTACCTACTTTTAAATTTAGTTATTAAATAGTAATTAAATCCATGATCATCTCCACCATTAAGCATATGCCAACCACCCAACAACAGTGGAACACCGACGACATGAAGCAGCACCTCAACAAGAAACTACGACTCGCAAGGACGACTGTCTACCAAACAACAGGTAATAGGAGGTGTCCATGGAAATATATGGGGTGCAAGAAAGTACAAAGGGGTACGGAATCTATAGCATCGCAACACAGATAGTAATAGATGAACATGAGGAAGTAAAGACTAGAAATATAAAATAGGTAGAAAGAGGGAGAATGCTTGCATGAAAACATTGCCGAAGGTTCATCCGAAGATCAGGTGGACACTCGCATCAACTCATTGGCCTAGTCCGTGAAGAAGAAAAGTACTAGAAGAAACACCAGATATACTATTTAATACTACGACAAAAGATCGGGCTTGATGCATGTATGATGCATGACATGGCAAATATGCGATATAATTATGCAATATTAAGCGGAACCAAGGTCCCGACAATTATTTAATAGGTTCATGTTGTATAGATACCCCTCAATTTAAATGTTGTCTTAAAAAGTCGAAACATGGCATCGGTTCACTACACAAATTTAAATGGAGCCGATATTAGAGTAGATTCACCCGCATATGGCATCCATATTTAATTATAAGGTGAATTAACTAAAATCCCCCAAATCACATGATATGTGTGCAAACATGACAATTAATGCAACAAGAGTAGATGTCATGTATTATTATAAAAAAATATAGGTTAAGATAGGTAGGGGTCACACATGGGTTTGACGATCTTGGGCTCCGAGGGTTCGGGGGCTTCGGACTTGACGGGGCCTCGACCCATCAGATCCACGCTGACGGTCGTGGGGGTTCCATCTAGTACGTGAAGGAGAACTTGTCGATTCAGCAGTTCGGTCTTTGGATCCTCGAGATCGAGGTCTTCGGGTCCAGGAGGAAGAAGATGCCTTTCAGGTCGATCTTCGGGTCCGGGGTCTTCGAGTGGCATCATGTACAATTTCCAAAACCATAGGCATTGAGCCGGTCTTGTCGACGAGGAGGTCTTGGCGGGTAACCGTTGTGCTTGGGTAAACGAGACGACTGCCAAAGCTCGGGGTGGTAATCGACACCTGCTTCGGAGCCTCATACTTGTCACAGACGTCGGTGGCTGTCCAAAATTCGATCGGTATCTTTTGTCTACCCCTTAGATGAAGGACAAGAACACATAGAAACTTGGCAGATGATGCTCACAGGCATAAGGAAGCACCAAACGCGAACTGAAGGAGGAGCACCGGGAAATTCTGGCAACACCAGAACAAGGGCTCGGTCTTGGAGGCGGAGGGCGCCTGGCAACGAGGCACACATAAGAGTTCGAATAGGGCCAAAACTTGACAGGGTCGGGGACGCGTGGATCTTGGTGGCGACGGGAGACAGGGCCGGGAGGAGGTTGATACGGAGGTGATCAGGAGGAGGGCGCCAGCGAGGACGCGTGTAAGACGACGAGGCACGGGCGTCCGCGGGCGCTGCAGGGAGGAGGGGTCGACGCTTGTGGCACCGGGCATGCACACAGACAGAGGGACGCCGGCCAGACGGGGAGGTGGCGAACGACAGAGGATCGATGTAGAGGCTCCGGGAAGAAGGGGCCGCATCCATGCGCGCTAGCTCGGGAAGGCGCAGGGCATGGCGGCCAAAAAGGACATGCGAGGGCGCAACGATGACGGAGCTTTGGGAGGCCGAGGCGGCTGCAGGTGGGAGAAAGGGCGACCGTTGACACGCGGCCGAGGAAGGAGTGGGGCGAAGAGCGAGCGGGGACTCGAGCGGCAAGCGGGTGGACTGGGAAGTGGCGGCGGTTGCGGGAGAGTGGTGGGGTGCAGGTAGGTTAGGTGGCTAGGGTTTCTAGGGACTAGTAGATTTAGGGTTTGGTCCAACCGGTTGGGTCTTTGGGTCTGGCCGGTTTAGGTTTAGTTTTTAGGTTTATTATTATTTTAATAAAATATTATATTTGTATTGTTTTACATATTTTTAGTAAATAGTTTTTATGCAAATAGTTTAGCAGAAAAATATAAGATTTGGTTAAAACAAAATAGATTTAGTTAAAACATTTTTAAAGGTAAAATAAATGCATGATGCAATGATGGTGCACAAAATAGATGATAACAGACAATTTTATAATTAGGGTTTACCCTGGGTGCTACATCTCCCATACATGATACGAGAGGATTCAACGGAAAGAAGCAATTATAATGAATGACTAGAAACTCCCATACTTAATAGCACTTAAGACAAAACATTTCAGCTCGTATTCATTCTCATTAACCTTTCAGTTGCAACCATTCATATCACGTTTCTGACCGACAAAAAGAACACATCGGCTCGTCGTCGCGCACATGTCGTGACGAGGCGAGGCAAGGCAGGCGGCGGCGGAGGAGGATGATCGCGCGTGTGAAATGTCTCCTCACTTCACACCAAGTCATACTAGTAGGAGGGGACCTCACCTTATATGTTGGTGGAAATCTCTCCTAACTATCCATATGGGACTAAACTCCCACCACTCCTCTTGCCATGAATGGGCCCTTAGGGATTTTCCTGAAATTGTTAGATGGGCCTAAAGCCCACTGTAACATCCCAAATATTTCCTAATTTTGGAATGTTAAAATAAAATTAATAAGTTGTTTGAATTGTTTGATCTTGTTGAAATATTTAAATGAAAAGAAAAATTTAGGATTGTTCAAACTTTCCTAAGCACACTAAAAATGAATGGTGTATCTTGACTATCCAATTAGGCTTGGAATTTTTGTATAAATCCAAAAATAACGTGTTATTACATCATGGCATCTCATGCAAACCCTCATTCAAAAATCTTGTGTCAAAACCCTAATTGAAATCCCCAGAATCACTTATGAAGGCTCCTAGAAGAAAAATACATTTTGTATATTTGATGGAAATGAATATGGTTATTGAGATGTCCTAAAAATAAATCTGGAAATTATCAAACCCTAAACCCTAATATCTATGTTCTATTTTGTTCCTATGAGATATTAAATAGGATGATATAAATCCAATATTGTTAAAAAAAGGCAAAATAATGCCAAGCTATCATCTTATATTGATCTCGACATTTTTAGGAAAATTTATAAATTTGTTAGAGCTCATTTGAAGCTATAATGGAAAATTTATGAAACATGTAAAGAAAAAGAAAAAGAAAAAGAAAAAAAACTAACCTAACTGGCCGAGCCGAACCACCCCTCGGCCTACTACCCTACCCGCCGCTCGCCCCTGACCCGCACACGCGCATCGCTTAGCAACCGCAACCGGCCCAAGGCCATCCCAGCACAGCCGTGTCCCCCTCTCCTCAGCTGACAGACAGGACCCACGCGTCATCCCCTACCTCACGCGATTGTCCACGATGAACACGGGACGAACCCCATTCGGATACCAACCAAATCCGGCCGATAAAGTTGCCCCTTGCCCAAGATTTCTAGCCCATATAATCTTGACCCCCCGCCATCCTTTTTCCCCTTCGAAAAAACCATGAAACCCTAATTCCCTACCCGGATTGAACTACGCCGCCGTGCGCCATTGCCGACGCTTAGAGGTTGAACATGTCGTCGATGAAGGACACCCCTCTGTCTCTACCCCCTTTGATCTTGTTCCCCTACACCTCCGCATCCTCCTGACCCATCTTCCTCTCCCGCAATGCGCCAGAGCAACCACACGAGGCCGCCGCACCCCGCGGAACCCGAGCTCCTCCATCTGTGCTTCCCCACCGTACCAGGAGGCCCCAAAAGTCGAGGAGGACACTGACGAGTTCTCCATGTCATGCTGATCATCGTTCGATACTCCTATGTCACTGAAAACTATTAGAGCTCCACCAACCACCACTTTCCGAAGTCCACGCCGCCGTCCGCCGCCAGCAACGCCACCTCGCCGGCGAGCTCGTTCGGGTCAACTAGGACCGCCCGACTCCATAAGATCTGATGGCTCACGTCTGTCCTAGGGACGAAAGGGTACCAATCATGAGAGTACACATCGTCGCCTCGTCATTGCTGCATCAGCCCAGGTCAGCGCCCAATCTTCAAATCTTTTTAAGAGAATAATAGGGCAGAAAATCAATTAATGTTTGAAAATCATAGAAAAAGATTTGTAAGTCCAAACTTACCATATAATGTACTGTTGGAAAGATATTTTAGCATAGAACACTATTTCGTGATCTAATTTTTGAGGTTTAGTTTTTACTTTATTTATTTAATTGATTAAATAGTCTTTTATGGTATTTAAATGGTAGAAAAATAACTACTGCTCAGAAAAATACAAATAACATACCTATGGATTCAGAAAAATATTTCAAATATTAATACAAGATTAGATCTAGGTTTAATAGCATATTTGTACTATAGAAATTTAATTAGTTTTATAGCCTTTTTAGAGTAAATAAATCATAGTGAATTATGTGTAGATCAAAAAATATATAAATAAAGTATCCATGGATTACTAATTTCACATACGACATTAATATGATATTAGATCCAACTTCTGCAATGTAAGATTTTCTATAGTAAATTAATTAGTTTTAATGGTCTTTAGGAGTATTAAATTTATAATAAATTATTTATAGACCCTAAAAAATAAATAATATGTTCCTGGATTCACAATTTCAGGTAGAATATAAATCTTGTCTTAGATATAATTTTTGACAAATTAAATATTTTAAATGATTTAAACTGTATTAAATATTAATTAAATCATAGAAAAAGATTTACAACTCTGATTAGGGTGAATCCAATTCCTACTGGTTCGTACTAATGTCCTCTATCCAATAAAACAAAGAACCAAATTTAATTCGATAGTTAGGATAGAAGTTGCAATAGAACTACTAAACCTCTTATTTGTTCATCAAGATTTAATGATAAATACCCTATTGCATTAAATGATCTCATACATGCATCATATGATCTAATACTGTTTAGAGAACTAAATATAACCATTGTGTAATATTAAATCATCATGCATGTTTGTGATCACCATTATTGTATTGTATGTTTGCAATTGTTTTAATTGAAACTACTTTGTCCTTGCGTTAGATTGTTCGGAGAGTGCGATTGCTGCAAAGTAATACAATCATCACTCATATTATCAACATAAGGCAAGTTACACCTCTTGTTCATATAATGTCCCCGTTTTGATTCTGTCCATATTATGGTCTTCAAATTCTATAGTGTGCATCTATAGGATGTTTTGGTAGAATTTGTCCTTAGTATTATTTTGCAACTGTGATGATTTTTGTAGTATGACATGAGTAGCTCTATACTTAGGATTTTCCCCTCCTATTAGGTTACCCCTATTTTTCCTAAGTGTTGCTTGTATATATATAAAGTACCGTTGGGGGGGGGGTACGAAAGAAATTTTCTAAGTATAAAGGCTCTCTTGAGTGATCTTTCCTTCTTAAATCCACTTCAAAATAAAACTAAGTTTTCTTCTAGGCGGAATGTTTGTTGGGTCAACGAGTGGAATTTGGTGGAGGATGGCCGCCCAAGAATCAAAGAAGTCTACCATGTTTCAGAATTCAGAAGCTTCCAGTGCAACCATAATACATATGGGCTCTATCTTGGCCTAGTAATTAGTGGGAAACCTCACCTGGGTACCAACATTTGGAGGTTGTTGGCACGGTTGGATCCAGAAGGTAGAGGGGCTACTAAGGGAAAGCCTCGCCATGGTCTTGTTTATAAAAGGACTTGATCATGGATTGTCGGTGAAGTGCATAAACTCTCAAGAGTATTACAATCTGATCGATCATCCGAGTTAACAGAAAAGAACACTTTGAGAATCTGAAGGATGGAGCCTCTGAAGGATCTTCCTCTCTTTCTAAACTTAAAGTTTTTCTAAAACCCCATGGCATGAGTAATATCGCCAATGGGTGGGATTTTTGGGACTTGGTGAGTAATATCCAAATGTTAGGTTGTTTGGAAACTTGCTGAGTAATATCCTCGTGTTCCATTTGAACCTATTTTACTTAAGAAAATGTTTACAAAGTAGGATAAAACTCTTCCTATTTTCTTCTTACTTAGAGAAAATTGGCTTTATGCAAATGAACCCCAAAGCCTACTATAGCCTTGCATGTAGAGTTAGTCTTATTCTTTCCTTGGTGTATTTTTCCAATACATTCAAAGTATTGACCAACTCATTTAGCTGCACGTTTCATTTACAGAATTTGGAGATCGTTGAAAGGTGAGCTAGGATCGCGGGTCTTCACTCAACCTGCATGTGGCATTGATGGGACTCCAAGTTGTATATATTTCGCTTCTGTTGTAATAATGTAACTCTAGATTTTTTTGATTCATGTAATAAAGACTTGTGTTTTACATGATATTTCATCGACTATGAGTGCTAGCTATTGATCCCGAGACTAGTGTTAATCATAGGGACTTAGGATCTTTATCAGATCCGGATCATTACACCCACCCTATATTTCAACATTACATATCAAGATGAGAAATTGTAAAATGCCTATGAAGCTGAAGGGGGGCCAATCCGCAGATTATGCTGCCAACCATGACGGGTAAATAAATCCTGTGCCGTGTCCTCCAGACTTGTACACACCTCCATAAAAAGGACACGATAATCCTCATGATGTAGCATCGACCAAGCCCATAGGGTGCTGGTACATATGTAAATAACATGCAAGAGAGTATAATTTTTATCATTAAAAACTTTATCATTTCTACATAACCATAGCGACCATATAATGGCAATCGCTCGAACCCGAAGAAGTAACTTATATTTTTAATCTATACCATGTAACCAATTACCAAATATATTGGCGATACTAATCGGTGGATACAAGCCTGAAGCTGCTTGGATAACTGGACATATAGACATAGCGAAATTGTCGTGGTGGTGTCATGGAAGATGCCATGGGTAGGATTAAGTTGGGGGCCGAATGGGTGCTTCTGGTCACCGGGGAGGGAGTGCACGGTCTTTCCATGCACGAAGAAAAAGATGAACTCTCCACACTTAGGAATTTTATTGATGCTCGAGATTTACAAGTGCTCCTTGAGCTGTATGAACTAGTGTACTAGGCACTAGTTCCCTACTTGGTCCAACCTCCTCCTACTAAAGCCATGCCCCTCCTTATATAGGTGGTGCTAGCTAGGTTACACCTCTTTGGGTTCTAGGGTTACTGTTTGGATCTTGGTCCCTACTACACGAGACGGGTCATGGGCTTGCCTAAGCCCATTGGCCCAGTCCACAAAGCTAGACAGCTAACGGTTTTCTGGTACGTCGCCTCCTATTCCTTTTGGCGTCACGGAGTAACTTTGTACGTCAGCCCTTGCTTTGGGCGTCACCCGGCTCCTTTTGTGTCACCAGGCGTCACCCTTCTCTTTTGACCACGCTTTACCATGGTCCCTCCTGAACCTCATTCGGAAAGGTGCCACGCGTCCTATCTGACTCGGTCCTTCCTCGGGAGACTCGGCTCGTTGGTTCCTGCAAGATTAACAACTTTGTCTTATACGGAACTTTGTACGTAGTAACTTTGTACGAAACTATGTCGGCCGCATACAATTCTCTCTCCCGGTCGTACTTACTCGGCCTAGTTCTTTCTTTACTCGCCGTAAGCCAAGCTGGGCTGTGTGTCACCCCTTGTGACCCTACCGGGGGTTATCCCCCCGACATTAGTCCCCGAAGCTGGTGAGGTCTAGCAGTTCTAGATGTTAGGCGTCTCCAGGTTCCTTTAATGTAATTGGAACTTTTTCCTTTGTCCTTATTCTTTGCTTATGGCGCACTGTTTTGGCGCGATTTCGCATTTTGCCGAATCTGTCTGACAGTTTTCGGGTCTGTTCTTTGACTTTCTGGCTCATTGTTGCCTCGTGCCGAGTCATTTTGACCATTTCCGAGTCATTTTTGGTGTGCCTCAGTCACTGACAAATGGTAATCATGGTAACTTGCCTCAAATTTTGTTCCAAGCTCTGGCGGCACAGTGATGGCTGTGCAGTTATTCCCCGTCACTATGGCAGTCCCATCGGTCTGCGCCCCTTGTCCTTCCTTTCGTGACGTGGCAGGGGATTTTCCGTGTATTGTTGTCCCGTGGAGCCCGCTGATTGGCTTACTCGGCCGGGTACACGGCCACACGCTGGCCGCACGACGCAGGGGGATCCCGCGATTGGGGTTTTTACTGCCCTTAAGTAGGGGTGAGGGGGTTACAACTTCCCTCGCCCGTTCAGTTTCCCCTGCCTCTTCTTCTGCCTTGCGCCTCCAAAATGAAACTTCCCCATCTGCGGTTCTTCCTGCTTTCTGTTCTTGCCCTGCGATTGCCCTTTTCCTCTTCTTATTCCACTACGGATCCTTGTTCTTCCAAACCTCTTCCAACGGTGGAGGAGATTGAGTCCAGGAGGGTCATGGACGCTCGCAACAGCGCTGAAGGGGCTGAGGAGCAGGAGGTTCCCGCCAGTGAGCGCGGCGGCTAGGAGGGTTCCGAGGTTTCCACCGAGGAGCTCGAATGGCTCCGCTCCACCAGGCGCATCCCGCTCCAGGTTGACTGTCGTCTTCCCGCTGGTGAGATCTCCCCCAAACCCGATGCCAATGAGCGGGTGGTTTTCCTCTCTCATTTCAAGCGAGGTTTTGCTCTGCCAGTGAGCAGTTTCTTTTCTTTGTTTCTTTCCACTTTCCATATCCAGACCCGTCATCTTCCTGCCAATGCGATTGGCTCCCTTTCCTGCTTTATTTCTACTTGTGAGGCCTTCCTTGGCATTTGGCCTATAGTTCTTCTGTGGGCCAAGTATTTTAGATTTAGGGTCCAGGTAGTTCCTCAGCCCGGCGCCCCCCGAGAGAAAAACCGACTCGTTGCGGTGCCGCTAGCATCACACCCAGGAGGGACTCTATCTTTCCTCGGGTTACTGGCCTTGACTCTTGCAAGAAATGACATAGGACTTTCTTCTATGTCAAAAACAGCGGAGGCACCGATAACATCCGACTCCCCCTTTCTCGGACGAGGTTCCCAACAAGAAGTTCTGGCAGCTTGACCCGCGCGACCAAGACGCTGCGGTGAATGAGGCTAATGTGATCTTGGAAAGGTTGCTGTCGCCAGATGAGAACTTTCATATCGCCATCACGGACCTCATGTGCACCTTCATATCACACCGGTAAGCCCTATCCAAGCCAGGAGCCACAAGATGTGCTTCATGAGTGGCTCCCATGACCCCACTCGGCACTCCACAAAGGAGCTTACCCATGATTCCGTGGCTCGCCGAGTAAGCTCGATCTTCAAACTGAACTTGGCGGATGATTGGGCTTGGAGTTGTCCTCCGTTTAGCCGGGCCAAGTCTGTCCCCTGGGTAAGTTTTCGAGTCATTTTCACTGCCAAGTCAGCTTTAGCTTGTTTGCTACTCTCAGTCTAGTTTTTGGTACTTATTCTGTTTGTCTCTCGCAGAACCTTGTTCACCAGGTTGATGACAGTACTGTACCCCCTAGTGCTTACAACAAGGATCGCTCCGACTCCGACGAAGTCGAGTATGATTTGGAGCACTTCATGCCCATTCCGCATGCGGCTGCTGCTTCAACTACGGGTAAGAGTCAATCTCGAAACCCCTTACAAGATTGGTCTGACGATGATGAGGATGATGATTGTAAGATTTTGGAGGTACTTGCCTTGTGACCTTAGCCCTCTAACTAATTCGAGTAAGCCTGTCATTTACTTATGCAGCTGGCCAGGTACATGACACTCCACCTCTCGTCGTGGGTGGAGTCGGCAAGATCCCCGTCGCCAAGCCGAATAAGCAACGTGGGGCCTCCTCCAGTACTCAGCCAGCCAAAAAGAGCAAGGCCACTCCCGCTGCTCCTGCTGCTGCCATGCTGGCTGAGACTCGCAAAGCTGCTGGGTGCCGAATCACGCGTCGCCCTTCGTGCGATCCGGTTGTCACCGGGTAAGCTTTTGTGTTCTTCTTACATTACATTTTTCCTTCGCTGCTACTGTTTTCTTATGCGTGTCTCGTTGTTTTCAGCGCTGCGCCTTTGTCGGCTAACCAGGCTGCTCCTAGCATCGCCTCGCCGCTAAGGCCTGCACCTACTCCGAATGACTCTGCGATGCAGAACCCCGTTCGAGTCGAGGCTCCCACTATTGATGCTCGTTCTTCTCAGTGTCAGTCAGACCCGGTGGTGCACCCGGCGGAGGAGACTCGGCCCAGCACCCCTAGTGCTGGCCAGGAACAACTTCCTGATCTTGCGCCGAGAAAACCTTCGCCACCAGTTCCTCTGGCACCAGCCCTCAAGCTGGTGCACATGAACAACTTTCTGATCTTGGTGCCAGCAAAACTGCTGAGCCCAGTTAGTCGGCTCCCCTTTCTTCTCCGAACAAATCTGCTCACTCTCCTCTTCTGTCAAAGAACCAGACCCGGCCTATGGCTCCTGGTCCGGTTCGCACTTCATCCGGCAAGACCACCTCCACCAAACAAACAACTTTGGTTTGTGCTCCGGGTACCGCTCCTTAGATCCGACCCCCGACATTAGCAACAATGCTCGTGTCAACGGGTAAACCGAGCGGGTCTGCGGCTGCCGGGTCAGGTGATGGCTCTAAAGCTGTTGCCCTTCACACTAGTGCCGCTGCCACCCGCGCCAATGTGGGAACTACCCTAAAGATGGGGCAAGTTCTCACTCAGACGCTCAGCGGGAATGGCCTTGGTTTGTCTGAGCCTTATGTTGTGGCATGGAATGCAGCTGGCGAGCAAGAGGTCAGCACCCGTGCTGGCAAGAAGCTGAAGTTGGGTCCCCAAGGCTGTCTCCGATATGACCCAGCAGGACATCACCTTAATGGCTCGCATGGATGAAGTGAACGAGGTAAATAACCTTTCTACTCTTTTGTGTCGATGAGTACTTCTGTTATACATATCACCTAGTCCCCGAGGTTACTACCGAGTGAGAAAATTATTCGGCTGTAAGCTCTAAGCAATAACTTTGCTTTTATTTCCTTATGCCAAGCTCGCATGTTAGACTTTTGATCCCTAGTCCCCGAGGTTACTGCCGAATGAGAAACTTATTCGGCTGTAAGCTCTAAGCAATAACTTAGCTTTTATTTCCTTATGCCAAGCTCGCATGTTAGACTTTCGATCCCTAGCCCCCGAGGTTACTGCCGAATGAGAAACTTATTCGGCTGTAAGCTCTATTTATCCGGCTGGGAGCTTGACTTTTCTATTTATTCACTGTCCTTTTCCCTTGTGCAGCTTACACATAATGAGCGCACCAAGGTGCATCAAGCTCTCCTCCTGGAGCATCGCAAGATCAAACTTGCTTATGAGAAGCTGCAAATCAAGACCCAAGGCCAAGGTAATCTTCTTACTCGCCATATCTTTATTAGGTGTACCTTTATTTGCTTCATTTTCTTAGTATTTTCTTGCTCTTTTCCCACAGCTTCTGCCTAGTTCACCATCGACGCGCTCCACTCACAGATCAACGAGACAGAGAGTAAGTTCTTAGCCTTCCTCGTGCTGTTTTGTGTTCATGCCATTCTCTTGCCTTATTATCCTGACGGGTCAAGATATTTCTATTGCTGCTGACGAGTAATTCGTTCCGAATAAGCAAAGAAGCACCAAGCCGAACTCCAGAAGGAGCGAGACGAGGTGACCTGGCTGAAAAAGATGATGGCCGACATGGAGCAGAAACACTAAGCCGAGGTGAAGGGGCTGAAGGAAGAGCTTGCCGAGAAAGATGGACAACACACCGCCAGCACCGAGAAAACTAGGGAGCTGCTCAAGGAGGCCGAGTCGGCGAACATGGATCTGGACACGCTCCAAGCCAAGGCCAAGGCTTGGAAAACCAAACTCGGCACCATCAACTCTTTTCTCGGTAGTGAGTTCTTACTCGGTTTTGCACTGTGCTTTCTGTTCTTGACTTTGTCATCCTTTTTGTTACTTTGCTAACATTCTATTTTGCTTGCAGAAAATTTTTCCGAGGCCAATGTGTTCGCCATTTGGGCCATGAAGAAGGTGAGAGCCGAGTCTGGTGCACCAGCTGATGGCGAGGTGACTAACGATGAGCATCTCGAAGCACTGTGGGAGCGCGTCAAGACCCTCAAGTCCCGCGGCGTGGATTTGCTCAAATCATCCATTCATGTGTTCCGCATGCTCTGGACGGATGAAGATGCACCTGCACTCATCGAGCCCCTTGCTGAAAGGCTGCTTCACACCAAGGACAGGCTGGATCAGTGGCGTGAGTCGGCCGGCCGAGCTACAGCGGATAAGGCTCTTTCCTTCGTGCTCTCATGGCATGAGGACATCAATCTTGATGTGCTTGCACGCATAAGGGGGCACGGGAAGTGGCTGAATGATCCTGAGTTGATCAAGAGACGCTAGGAGCGAGCCTATGCCATGATCGAGTATACAATGGTGCATGCTTGGTGCGACGGTCCCAGCTTCCTCGACCTTGGCAAACCACTTGTCGAAGTTGCTGATGAAGAGGGTGCTGACAACGAAACCACCGAGTCGGACGATCCTGAAGACTCGACGACTGATGCCCCTGACTCGGCAGATGCTCCAAGCGATGCTCCTAGCTCCAAAACTTCTCCTCCGAGTCCTGCTGCTTCTTAGACTGAATAGGAAAAATACTTGAACTTTGATGAGATCCCCGGTATGCCGGGTACAAATGTAATATACATTGCACTTATGTTTGGTTGTGTGCCTTTTGATAAGGCTTTAAATATCTTGTTATATTTTGAGTGTGAATCATCCAAGGGCAAGGCCCCGAGTCTCATTTTGCCGTTTCACCTTTCCTTGACTTTGGCTCTTGTCTACCTTTTTTGGCGTTCGACATTAGAGTCTCAAAGTACTAAGGATATATTTAGCGGGTATGAAACTTAGATCACCTGGCCGAGGATCATTCAACACACAATGCAATATAACCTGCAGTGGGTTAGGCAAAAGACATAGGGTCGACTCACGTTTCTCCTTGTACTTATCCGACATTCATGTTTACTCGTCATGCATCCTTTCCTCTTGCTTGCCATGAAGCCGTGTTTTCGGAAAACAACATAGTCGAAGAGTTGATTTTTTCCGAGTAAACAGTACTTGTTCCGAGATAAGCTTTGTGTGTCACGCCAGCCGACATAAAATAATTGAAAGGATAAAAATAAGGGGCAGTCCCCGAGTCAGTTTTTTCAAGTCATACCATTTTATTATCAGCACATAGCCAGCACAAATGTCCTACATATGAGAGTTCGAGCGATACATGCAATGCTTCTCCTAAGTATAGAAAGGGCGAAGCAGTGCCACATTCCATGGCCTTTTGGTCTCATCACCTGATCTGCCCGCCTTGTTCTTTTGTGCTTCACGAGCATCTATGAGATAATATGAATCATTGTGCAATGCTTTGCTTACAATGAATGGACCTTCCCATGTGGGGTGATAACTTATGCATTCCAGCTGTGCGCTGCACTAGCCTTATCACCATATCCCCTTCTCGAAAAACACGAGGTTGAACTTTCTGGCTATGGTAGCGTCGGAGATTTTGCTGATATATAGCAGATCTGGATAATGCCAGTTCCCTTGCTTCTTCGAGTAAGTCAACTCCATCTTCTCGGGCCTATTTTACCTCGGCTTCCAAGCATTGCCTTACTCTTGGCGAGTCATACTCTATGTTGGCAGTCAAAACTGCTTCTGCCCCATACACAAGGAAAAATGGCGTATAGCCTGTTGATCGATTCAGAGTTGTCCTTAGACTCCATAGTACTAAGGGTAGTTCCTCTATCCAACAGCCAGGTGATCTCTGGAGTGGTTCTATCAAGCGGGGTTTTATCCCGAAAAGAACTAAGCCATTAGCTCGTTCAACTTGTCCATTTGATTCTGGATGAGCAACTGATGCCACATCAAGTCGTATTCGGTTTTTTGTGCAGAATCGAGCAAAAGCTCCTTCAGCAAAGTTTGTGCCATTACCTGTGATTACACTATGTGGGTAACCATATCTCAGGATTATGTCCCTTAAGAATGTGATAGCTGTTTTGCCGTCCAATTTTTTGATGGGCTTCACTTCTATCCATTTGGTGAACTTATCGATCATTACCAATATATGAGTCATGCCTCCCCTTGCTGGCTTGAATGGTCCTACCATATCCAGGAACCATACTGCGAATGGCCAAGTGATTGGTATAGTCTTTAATTCAGACGCTGGTAAGTGTGACTTGGATGCATAATGCTAGCAAACATTGCATTTTCCGACTAGCTCCTGTGCCTCTGCTAGTGCACTTGGCCAATAAAATCCATGTCGGAATGCCTTGGCTACCAATGCCCTTGATGATGCATGGTGCCCACATTCTCCTTGGTGAATATCCAATAAAATCGCTTGGCCTTTCTCTGAGCTAATGCAACGCTGCAGTACACTCGTCACACTTCTCTTGTACATCTCCTTGTTAATTATAGTGTATGCTTTTGATATTCTTTCTATTTGCCTTGCCAATACCTCATCACCCGACAAAGTTCCATCTTTCAAGTAGTTGAATATTGGCTATGCCCATGTTGGTATTAGTGGTTCCGGATCTGTTTCCCCATCAATTTCCATTGGCTCAGCCGACATATGTTCTGCCGACATGACCTGAGGAGTCCCCGAGTGTGATTCGGCATCCCTAAGGTGAATGGATCAGTCCTCGAGTGACTCGAACCCGACCCTGAGTCAATATCGATTGGCACAACGTTTGACTCCCGATTCGCCAGGGTGACCCTGATTGACTCGGATTCTGGTGATGGCTTGATCGATGGTTTCCTAAGGTGTTCCAATGCTATTCCTGGTGGTATTGCTTGCCGAGATGAACCTAGTTTGGATAGTACATCTGCTGCTTCATTCTCTGCTCTTAGGACGTGATGGAATTCACACCCGTCAAAGTATCCCGAAATTTGTTGCACATGGAAACGATATAGTGCAATGTTTGCGTCCAACGCGTCCCAATGCCCAGACACTTGCTGAATCACCAAATCCGAATCGCCAAAACACATGATCCTTTTGATGCCAATCTCTTTGGCCACTTTGATGCCGTGAACAAGTGCTTCGTACTTCTCAACGTTGTTGTAAGCAGCAAAATGAATCTGTAACACATACTTGAGCTGATCCCTCTTTGGCGATGTGAGCACTATTCCGGCGCCCAGACCCATTTTCGTCTTGGACCTGTCAAAATGCATTTTCCATTAATTTGGGTCTGGCAGTGGTGGTTCGTACTGCCATCCAATCTATAAATAAATCTGCAACAGCTTGAGATTTAATTGCATCTCGCCTATCATACTGTGGAGTATATGGTGCTAGCTCTATGGCCCATTTTGCGATTCAGCCACTGACATCTTTGCTGCCTAATATATCTGAGATAGGAGCCTCACATATTACCCGGATTGGGTGTTATTGAAAGTAATGTTTCAGCTTCTTTGCTGCCATATATACCCCATATGTCATTTTCTGATAATGAGGGTAATTCTGCATTGATACAGAGAGCACTTTGCTCAAGTAATAAACTGGCCTTTGGACTGATTTACCCTCCTCTTCGCGTTTAACCACTATTACTGCACTTACAACTCTATTGGTTGCGACAACATAGAGCAACATTGGCTCTTTGGATAGTGGTGATGCTAATATTGGTGCCGTTGCCAACATTTTCTTTAGTTCATGGAAAGCGCTATCAGCTTGCTGTGTCCATGTGAATTTGTCTGATTTTTTCATCAGTTGATATAGTGGTAGGGCTTTTTCACCTAGCCGACTAATAAATATGCTCAACGAGGCCAGACATCCTGTGAACTTCTGGACATCGTTGAGGGTTTTTGGCAATTCCATTCTTTAGAGGGCCTTGATCTTTTTTGGGTTAGCCTCAATCCCTCAGCTAGATACAAGAAATCTGAGTAACCTGCCAGCCGGGACGCCAAATGTGCATTTTTTTGGGTTAAGCTTCATCCGGAATCTTCTTAAGTTTGCGAATGTTTGACGCAGGTCCTTAATTAGAGTATGACTTTGCTTGGTTTTTATCACCACGTCATCGACGTATACTTGAACATTTTTGTCCAATTGATCTTGCAAGCATTTTTGCATGCATATTTGATGTGTTGCACCTGCATTTCTCACTATGAATGGCATGGTACGATAGAAATAAGCCCCGTACGGGGTGATAAAAGCTGTCTTTATTTGATCATTCAGATTCAGTGGTATCTGATGGAATCCAGAATACGCGTCCACAAACGACAACAACTCACACCCGGCAGTAGAATCTATGACTTGGTCGATCCGTGGCAAGGGAAATGGATCTTTTGGACACGCCTTATTGAGGTTCGTGTAATCAATACACATGCGCCATACCACTGCCACATTCGGGTCATCCTTTTTCTTCTCGACCAAGACTGGATTTGATAACCAATCCGGGTGCAGTACTTCCATGATGAATCCAACAGTTAAGAGCCTGGAAATCTCGGCAGCTATTACTTTCCTCCTATCTTCGGCGAAGCGGCGGAGGGGTTGCTTCACCGGCTTGGCATCTGGCCTTACATGAAGAGAGTGCTCAGCCAGCTCCCTCGGAACTCCCTGCAAATCCTGTGTGGACCATGCAAAGATATCCCAATTCTCACGGAGGAAGCGTGTGAGCTCGCTTTCCTATTTGTCAGTGAGGCCAGCCCCAATGGTAACTGTACGCTCTGGGAAAGTCTCATACACTTGTACCTTCTTTGTCTCTTTGGTAGCTTGAAATGACACATTGCCATGCGGATTAGTGAGTGCTGGCATGGACATTTGTGCTGCTTTGGCCAATGCTGCCACCTCTAACATTTGATGCTTTTCCTACGCTATGACCAGTGACTCGGCTAATGAAGATCCGGCCGAGGCACAAGCAATGGACCTTTTGTAATATCCTTCAACTGTAATCACCCCGCATGGGCCTGGCAGCTTCATCTTCAAGTAAGCAATGTGAGGAGTAGCCATAAACTTCGCCATAGCCGGCCTGCCGAGTAAGGCATGATACGAGCTGACCAAATCATCCACTTCGAATTATATGGCTTTAGTGCGATAATTCTCTCTATTGCCGAATAATACGTCGACCCAGATCTTGCCAATTGGCTCACAGGACAATCCCGACACAATGCCATGGAAAGTTGTCTTAGTCGGCTCCAACATGTTCATGGTAATGCCTAACTTGAGCATGGTATCCTTGTACATGATGTTGATGCTACTGCCATCATCGATCAGTACCTTGGAAAACTTCACGTTGATATCAGGGCCCATGAAAGTTGGATCTAAGTCTAGAGCATAACCTCCTGGGGTTGGCATAATCTTGGGGTGATCCTTTATGCTCCAAGTTATTTCTTGCTCAGACCAATGCATGTACTTAGAAATTTTCGGCATTGTGGCATTCACCTCCATCATCCATCTCTGCTGACTCTTTTTGTCATTCGGCTCTGTGACGAAGACGACATAGCTCTGGTGATGTTCTCTGTACTCATTTCTAGTTCTGTGGATGACATGAGCATTGCCACCTCTTGGATTGTGCACCTGGTGCACAGTTTCCCTTCTCTCTTGATTATGGTACCTTGGCTGCCTGTTTTCATATCTTTTATCCGCTCCCACGGCTTGAGCATTTCCTCCTGGGAGTGGTGGAGGGGGAGGTGGTGGTAGCTGCTTACTCGGCGAATCCACTCTATATCCTTTCTAAAACCAAGTGTTTTGTCTTGTTGTGTGATTTGCTGGCTTACTCGGACTAGGCGTGTGAAATTTACACGGCTGGTCCAGCATCATCTCATAGGTATACTTCTATTTGTCCTGATACTTCTTCCTTTGTTCATATGGCTTTTTGCCATCATTCTTTGGCACCCACTGTTGTTGTCCATTTGTCCTTTAATGTTGGCTACTTCTAGCATCTAGATGATCCTGACTTATGGCCGCAACCTGAGTCAAACTATATCTGTAGTCTGGCCTTTCATCTCTTCTTTTGCTTCTGTATTCAGATCTTTCCTGGCTCCTTTGCGACCCGGCAGCGTCATAGATCTGAGTCTCAGTCATCCCATCTGCCGACATGAGCAGAGGATGAGTCGGATCTCCTAACACATACGATTCAGCACTCCTTATTGTTTCTGCCAAGTTTGCCGGCATATCTCTCTATAACCTTTGCCACAACACACTTCCGTGTCTGCAACCTTGAGCAAACCAAGCAATTACCTGTGACTCGATTAACCCTTCACAAGAGTTGTGCATTGTGCACCATCTTGTGAGGAATTCGCTATCTGTCTCATTCGAAGTTTGCTTGCACATTGCTAGCTGTTGTGGGCGATTCAGCCTCTTGTAGGTGCTCGTGAAATTGCTCACAAAAGCGTCCTAAAAATCGATCTAGCTGTTGATGCTTCCAGGTGGCAAATTGTTCAGCCATACCCGTGCTGGCCCTTCTAGCATTTGCGGTACGTATCGTACTGCCCATCTCAAATTTCCCTGCACGATTTTCACAACAGTTCCATAATCTATGAGCCAGTCTTCTGGCTCTGTGCTCCCATCGTAAGTTTTTGTTCCTCTGTCTAGCTGGAAATTTGGCACAGGAGGCTCCTTCATGATCCTTGGGCCAAAGCATGGTGGACCCTGTGGGCCTTGCGACTCGATCAGCTCTGCCATCTTTATTCGGTCAAGCTTCAGCCTTGCATCATCCAGCTGAAGGTTCCTGCCTCCGAGTCTGGCTCCCATCGCATGATACGCGTGATCCAGCAATTCATACCCGTCGTTCACCATCGCCGAGTATCCATCAATGTATCTGTTTGCATTCGGGTCAGTAGGCTGTTGTGCTGCTTTTCCCGCTCTTTGCTTTCTTCTTTCGGGTTGAGTTGGAGCATTATTTGGTTCTGGATTTCCTCCTCCTGCCGAGTGAGCTCCATGCCAAGGTTGAGGCGCAAAATTTTGCCCTCCATTGTCGTTTCTTTGCCCTGCTTGCCTTTCTCGGCCTGCATTTTCCTTGTTCTCATTTCCTTGGTCATTATTCCTTCTCGTTCCCCGTGCATGCGCTGGGTTTCCCTGAGCCATTGCCAGGTCATAAGTGATCATTTGCTTGTTCCTCCCTGAATCCACACTCTTTTCTTTTCTCGGTCTTGGAGCCGCTCCGGGTGAGGATGCCGTCTGACCTGCTGATCTTGTCGGGACAGGAGTCGCCGAGTGAACCAGCTATGACCTACCTGCTATACCCGGATTCGCCCTGTAGTATGCTTCATTCAGCATGCTAGCTGCTCTTACCAGTTCATTGACTCGCTCTTGTTGTCTTTTCTTTGCTTCTCCTGTCAAATGGGGTAATTCTGCCATTGCTCCTTCTGCGGCTCGCAGGTTAGCTGTTGCTGTATTGTATGTCGGTTGCATAGCTGTTTCGTTGCTATTCTCTAGTGTTATTTTTGACGTTGCATCCGCCAGCTCCTCATTGAGGTTTCTTCCTCTTAACCTAGTTGCATCAAGCCGGGTCTTTGCGCCCTTGACTCAATTTGCCGAGTTGAGCTCTCGGATCGTGATATCCACATCTTGCTGTAACTGTGCTAACTTCTTTGCTTTCTCCAGAACCATTATCCTGGCCTCCTCTAATTTGGCTTCCACACGTGCCGGATTAGTTGCTTGCGCTACTGGCTCTGCCAACTTATCTATCGCATCTTGCAGCTCTTTAGCCCTCTTACTCCTAGCTATGTTTTCTGGCTTTCCTAGCGGTGCCTTTGCGGTTCTCGCAACGTTTGGTGTCTCCTCATGATTTCCTCCCTCAACATTCTCATTCACTACTGGAGCTATTGGTGGAGCTGCTGTGTTAGGAGTTGTCATCATTACCTGAACGGAGACAGTTGGTGAAGCTTCCCAATGACAGGAACCGCTGGCGGATCCGGCGCCAGGACAACGCGCTCTGGATATGCGCGCACCACGCACACGGCGACGTAGGCCTAGTGCTCGCCGAACTTGATGAAGCGACCGCCCATAGGGAACGGCTTGGTCCCAAAGCACAACGCGTTGTCGCTGACGAAGTTGAGCGCTCCAAACCTCTGGATGAGGCCGGAGTAGACACGCTTGCTGGTCTTGGTGATGATGTTGCCCGTCCGGATGAAGACTCCATCAAGCACCTGCTTGTGCCCCACGGTGGGCGCCAACTGTCGTGGTGGTGTCACGACAGATGCCATGGGTAGGCTTAAGTTGGGGGCCGAATGGGTGCTTGTGGTCACCGGGGAGGGAGTGCACGATCTTGCCATGCACGAAGAACAAGATGAACTCTCCACACTTAGGGATTTTATTGATGCTCGAGATTTTCAAGTGCTCCTTGAGCTGTATGAACTAGTGTACTAGGCACTAGTTCCCTACTTGGTCCAACCTCCTCCTACTACAGCCATGCCCCTCCTTATATAGGCAATGCTAGCTAGGTTACACCCCTTTGGACTATAGGGTTAATGTTTGGATCTTGGTCCCTACTACACGAGCCGGGTCATGGGCTTACCCTAAGCCCAATGGCCTAGTCCACAAAGCTAGACAGCTAACAGTTTTTTGGTACGTCGCCTCCTGTTCCTTTTGGCGTCATGCAGTAACTTTGTACGTCAGCCCTTGCTTTGGGCGTCACCTGGATCCTTTTGTGTCACCCGATGTTTCCCTTCTCTTTTGACCACGCTTTACCATGGTCCCTCCTGAACCTCATTTAGAAAGGTTCCACGCGTCCTATCTGACTTGGCCCTTCCTCGAGAGACTCGGCTCGTTGGTTCCTGCAAGATTAACAACTTTGTCTTATACGGGCTGACTTAGTTTCTATGTCTACCGCATACGATTCTCTCTCCCGGCCGTACTTACTCGGCCTGGTTCTTTCTTTACTTGGCGTAATCCAATCTGGGTTGTGTTTCACCCCTTGTGACCCTACCAGGGGTTATCCCCCCAACAAAAATTGCATTGGAAAAACAGGTGTTTGATTGTCTCGTTATGATGAAAACACACAGAGGGTTTCCTCTTTATAATGGACGATGGAATACAACACTGGGTGTTGTTCATAGAGTGTGGAAACCATTTATCCTCCCAAAACCGTACCTGAGAGCCGTCAGTAATAGAAAACGTACTGAATCGGAAGAAATTTTTCTTCGTTGCCATCAGTCCGGACCAAAAGTGAGAGTCCCCGGGTTTCCAAACCATTTGGGACAATGCTTTTGAACCAACATATTTTATTTTAAGTAGAGTTTGCCATATGCCTTCTTCAATTAATAATTTGAAGAGTCACTTACTAAGTAGGGCTGTATTTTTGATCTGTATATCATGAATCTTGATTTAGCAAGTCTATTTAGCACACTCCATTTAGCGAGTCTATAATTATTTGTCTCACTATCCCCTTGCCAAAAGAATCTTGATTGGAAGTAATCCAACCTTTGCAAGACTCCTTTTGGAAGTTGGAAGAAAGATATCATATACAGTACCATATTGCTTAGTACAGAGTTAATGAGTACCAATCTTCCCCCTATGGAGAGTAATTTACCTTTCCATCTACTCAATCTCAACTGTAGCCGTTGCTCAACGATTTTCCATTCCGCATTTGTTAGCCTCCGATAATGAACCGGAATGCCTAAATACCGAATCAGAAATACGCCCTGACTACAGCCAAAGAGCTTAGCATAAAGGTCCGCCGCATCTTCAGCCTTGCTAAAGCAAAAGAATTCACTTTTATGGAAGTTTGTTTTCAATCCCGAGCATTGTTCAATAGCTGAAAGTATGAGTTTCAGGTTCTTTGCCTTTTCAAGATCGTGTTCCATAAACAGAATTGTGTCATCGTCATACTGAAGGATTGATAAGCCACCATCCAAAAGATGGGGAATCACACCTTCAATTTGGCCCTTGGACTTAGCACGCTGAATCATGATGGATAACATATCAGCCACTATATTAAATAACATAGGTGAAAATGGATCCCCATGTCTTAGCCCTTTTTTGGTCCGGAAGTATTTTCCAGTATCATCATTAACTTTGATGGAAACACTTCCTCCCAACCGAAAGCTATTAGTTAATGCGCACCACTCAGCATAAAAACCTTTCATTCTAAGAGTCTGTAGGAGAAAAGGCCATTTGACTTTATCATAGGCCTTTTCAAAATCAATTTTTAGAATGACCCCATTCAGCTTCTTCCTATGTAGTTCATGCATTATTTCATGTAAGATTACCACACCGTCAAGTATGTTGCGACCTTGCATGAAAGTAGTTTGTGAAGGACAAACTAAATGATCAACCACTGAATTTAACTTGATAGTAGTAGCTTTGGTGAAGATCTTAAAACTAACATTAAGAAAATAGATCGGTCTATATTGTTGGATCTGTTCTTCTTCATTAATCTTAGATAATAAAATAATCTTTCTAAAATTGAGTATAAACAGATCCAATTGTCCAACATGTAAAGCACTAAACATATCCATGAGATATGTTTTGATAACCTCCCAGAAGGTTTGATAAAACTCAGGTGGGAAACCATCAGGACCAGGGGCCTTATTGTGTTCCATTTGGAAAACATCTTTCTTGACCTCCTCCTCCGTATAGGGAGCAGTCAATAAGTTGTTTTTGTCAACAAAAACCTAGGGTACATCGTCAGTTTGGGACTCATCCAGGGTGAACGAACTTTCATCTGGTTCACCAAACAAACCTTTGTAATAATTAGTAATGTATGATTTCAGATGCTCATGACCTTCAACCGTTCCAACATCATCTTGCGTTAGGGAACAAATAAGTTTCTTCTTGTGTCTACCATTAGCGAAAATATGGAAGTATCTAGTATTCGAATCCCGTGCAAAATAAATTGAGCCTTAGACCGCTGATACCATTTGAGTTCCTCTTCATGCATAAGGCTTGCTAACTCTTCATTTGATTGGATTTTTAGCTCAATTTCATGCAAAGTTACCAATCGAGTTTTTGCTAATGCTTTGAGTTCATCAATAGTAGAAAAGAGTCTAAGATTTTCTTTTTAAGAATATCGGTTGTGTGACATGTCCAACCCCCGAGGTGTTTGCGTGTCACTCACACTTTATTATGCCGCCTCTAGATTGGGATAGTACCAATAACAGATCTTTACCTAACCTTTTTGACCATATTCAGGAAACCTTCCTGATGCTTCCTCCCTAGTTCAAATTTGAACGGGCGTGAGCATCATGTCCTAGGTGTACCAGTAGTAGGAAAGATGGGAGCATGGTCTAACAGCGCCTCAATACATTCTAAAGCTCAAACCAAGACTAGGGGAAAACGGTCTTCCCATTTTGAGTCCATTAGTATGAGGTCAAGCTTTTTGTATGTAGGTTCCAGTAGACTATTTTCCCAAGTAAATTGTCTTCCAATCATGATTAGTTCCTTCAAGTCAAGGCTATCAATGACAACATTTAAAAGGAATGGCCAATGATCATCAAACCGACCTTTACTCTTCTGATGGCTGCAAGTGCACAAATCGTTTGTAGCTAGTTTCAAAGTTAAGATATCGATCCCACAGGGAGCCCAATGGCAAGTGTTAATGGGTGAAGTCTCTGTCACACTCAAAATTGTCACGGGTCTTCGAGTGAATTGACTGCAAGTGTTGAAATAAGAATAAAGTTTGGATTAAAGGAATGAATTTAAATAAAGATAAAATGTGAACTTCAGAATTAAAAAGCATAAAAATAAAGAACCGTTGATTGGTTGTTGTTTTCTGTAGATGACAAAGTAGGCGCGGGGAGATACAGTTCATAGTGATAGTGAATGTGTCAGATGGACGAGTGATAAATGTAACAATTATAATCTTATAAGTATATGTGTAGGCGAGCAACCCATAATTAATCGGAACTCCTCTTGGTAGATTTCATCCCAACTTCAATAATCCTACTAGCCTGTTACCAAAACCACGGTCATTAACTAGAAGATTAAGACCCTTCAGGTTGCTTAGAAATTAAGCTCCTTGGATTGGACTAATGAAGTAAGCATAGTGGTTCCTCGTGATCCTCGAGTTAAACTTGTTTCCCATTGATATCCCCGTGTCACTCGGGGGTTGCCGGTCTGCTAGCGAACAAGATCCTATCTATGTAGAACAAATCATCATGTTGTCTGGGCCCTTAATTGGACAACAAGCATTAGGCATCCCACAGATAGTCAAGCACACATAATATAGTAATTAAAATCAATCACAAACTAATGGAAATTATATAGGCACATCACATGTCACCAATCCCTTACATCTCCCATGCCCAAAAGGACTTACTCACACATGAGAGAAGAAATCATCATCAATATATTTGAATAAAGGGAGTTCTTCTCGACATTACCATGGAGATCCACAATAGAAAAGCAATCCAACACAATTTAAGATAGGAAGAAACAATCTCAAACCCTAGTCTTGCAGGGTGAAGATCTCTCTCTGTCTCAAGTACAAGTAATGAATATAGGGGTGAGGTAGCTAGGAGGTCGAAGATCGTGGAGCAAGATGAAGAACGTCTTCTTCGGATCTCTTCTTTCTCCCTTCTGCATGGAATGGCGACTCGTGTGTTCTGTTTTTGATCTCGACCCCTTCATGAAAGTTGTCCCTTTTGACAAGGCGAAGGCGGTGGTAGCTATACGACGGGAACTATACTGCCAGAGAAATGTTCCTGCCATATAGTTGGTCGTTAAGGTTTCTGGATGCCTCCCTCATTTGCTTCCAAATAGAGACTTTCTTGTTTTTGCCTGAATATAGTGTTTCTATTGTTAAATCCTTATGTTGAAGTTCAGAACCTGAAACACACATTAGAAACCAAGTTGTCTTTGCTGCCAAAGTATTAGCGTTAGGCAAAGCTAGAAAACCATCAAATCAAGACAAAAACCATCAATAAAGACCACTAAAAATGTGTCGAATCTCACAGCTCTCAACTCCCCCAAGCTTAGATGTTGCTCTACCTCGAGTGACAAGAAAATAGGGAGGAATAGAGGAGATTCGATAAAAGAACTTACAAGCTCGAATTGGTGTCAAATTCTTTTCTTCACAATCCCAACAATCTTAAACATGACCATAGAAATATTTACAAGATTGCACCGAGTCCACTTCCTAACCACATATATCTTGCTAGCAAATAAATTATATGCCCTAGTAAGTGTCAAAATTTTAACTAGGATAGTGAAACAAATTCTTTTGGATTCTATCTTTGTTGAGAGATAAAAATCTTTTGCTCTTGTTTCTTTAATCAATTGGGAGTACTCAAGTTGGCACCAAAAACAATTAAACTAAAGAACAACTCATCTAGTCCCACGTCAAAATTTCAAGAATCTCAAAGCACCTTTTTCCTTTCCATGCTTTTCAAAAATTTCAACTCTTGCATAGAGAAACCATGCCACTATTTTTAACATGTTAGTTTGGGGCTGTGTTGTGCACTCGTGACCATGCCAATAGATGACTGTTGTGCAATATCGGGTCATAGGAGTACTACAACTTTACTTGGAATTTGGAATCATGAAGGAACTAAAAAAATTACTTGTCATAGAATTGCAGCTACAAACGCTTATATAACTCAATAGCCGAAATCAAGTGGTTTCCCACATTTAGATCGTTCTATGGCCAGCAGAGTTAATAGTTTCTCAATGATCATGGCAGTGTTGTAATGACATGTGTAAATCAATATCTTACTTTAATTATTAGAAAAATAGTGGAATAATCTCTACTACTTGAAAGTATCCATTTTATCAAACAATTTCATTCAAGAGTGCTATCAAGACTATTTACATTAGGCTAAATGGGGTTGAGTGATTCTAAAATCAAATCCTTTGGGATAAACATGGACTCAAGTCATCTTTTGGATGCTTTTTCTTGTTGTAAAAATGTTGGAAATATTTTAACAAAGTTCATTGCTCATTATTTCAAAGCTAAAAAGGAGACACTAGTAAGGGAATATAATTTGTAAGATAACAAGCTAAGTGGGGAGAGACTACAGTGCAAGCGAGCAAATAATTGTAGGGTCAACTTAAAATAGTACAAGAGGTGATGAAGAGAATGTGATACCTCATCTTGCTTGCTTAATTCTTGTACTTGATTTGAACCCCGCTATATTTCCCTATTGACAAGTCACCTGAAATAGAGCAATCTCTGAGAGAAAACAAAGAAACAAATTTGCAAATAAAAGTTACAACTAATTTTTTTGTGTTTTTGATTTAGGAATTCAAAGCTGAAAGTAAACATGCAGTTATTTGAATAAAATAAATCAAAAGAATAAAAATAAAATATGAATGCAAAGTTTGGAGATTTTCAAACCTCCCTCAAGCTTAGGCTTTTGCCATGCTTAGTTGTTGCCGTCATTCGGCAGCTGCTGGGGGTACTACTGGTAGAAGTCGGGAAATTTGGTCATGAAGTGACTGAAGTTATGAGTTAGAGCACTCACTTCCTCATTCACCCCCTACAAGTTGTGGTTGATCTCCCCAACGCGCTGGTTGAGCTGCAGAAAATCTTGATAAGGGACATAGTTGAATCCCTGCTGTTGTTGTTGCTGGTCAGGCCACGCATCCCAGGGTCCCTCCTGCTGCTACGACTATCCTTCCACAGCAGGGTTGTACTCCGATTCCTGCTCCTTCTCATCCTGCTGCTCTTCTTCTTCATCTTCTCCTTGGTTAGGATGGAGTGCATCCATGATCTCATCTACTTGATCCTTGGTGAGGATCTAGGTGTTCTTTCCCGGAATTGAGAAAGCTTGTGGACAAGGCAATGTCATCTTCTCATCCTATGCAACAATAAGATACCCAAACTGATAGGCTTGGAGCCTCTTGTTAGCTCGGTAAACACCTACGAATCCACAAGCAGTTATATATTTGACATCCATAAGTATGGAGCCGTCTATAGGTTGCACAACAGGTATTGGTATGTTCAATACTTGGACAAGGTGAGCTACCAATCCACCAATGCAAATGTCACCTTTCTTTTTGTTGCTCTGGTGGCAAAAATGCTAGAGGAGTAGAGCCACAGGATTAGGGCTTTGAGGAACATCGGGGAAGAGCGCCTTGGTCATCATGGCCATGTTCGTATTATCCATGGAACCTGTATCCCCTCTTTGCAATAGTGTATTGGCGAGGAACAATGCAAAGTAGTGAATTATCGGGTTTTGTGGACATCTTCTTATGGTAGAAGTCCCTGCCACCGTTAGCAGAAATAACCCCCCAAGTTTATCCACTTGAGACGCTATATAAATTTGTAACAGTTGACTCCCCAGTGATAGGAAATCCAAAATCTTCACAAAATCGTTGGAAAGTTATTTGATATGGCTGCTGGTTTATAGTGAAGCTCACCGTGCATGCATTACCTTTTTCCTTGTGGTCATCGTAGAAGGATGCGAGGAACTCAAAGGTGAGCTCAATGTAGGTGTGGTGGCTCACATAGGCAAGGAGTGATAGCCCTGTGTTTGCACATATGAGGTCGAAGTCCGCCCTCAACCCTGCTGCGGTGAGAAAGCCATCATCGGCCCAACGCGTGGGCATCACCTTCCTTGATGAAATCATGTCATACTTGTTGTGGAACTCAGTCCGGGCCCTGAAGCTTTCGCCGCATTGGCACTTGCTGTAACGCCCTAGAATCGGGTCTATGCAGATCTCAGCATTTCCCGCCAAAACCCGCATAGAAGCGATTCAAAGACGCCCACCAGACACTTTCGTGTGGGTGGGATTTGATTACAAGTAGTTACATCGCAGTAGTTTACATTAGAGTCCATAAGAACTTATATACACAACAAAGACTCAACGAGTCAAGAATACAAAAGGTACAACACGAAGATACAAATCCAGAAGAAAGCAAGATAGTATCCGAGTACGGACAAGATCCAAATGGGACTAAGAGTCCTGAAGAATAACCAAGCGGTGTCCAACCCTGCCCAGGCCAAGTCGGAAGGGTAACCTTGCTAACATCGTCAATCACATACCTGTCAAGCCAAAAAGGGTGCCGACAAAGGGCAAAGGAAAACAGAAAGAGAGCGGTCAGTACTGAGGCCAGTACACGGAGAGACTAGAATTCGGCGGTCCTCGCCTACATAGGTATGGTGGGCTCAGCAGCAACAAAGCTTGCACTATCTAACTTATAGAGACACGCTACAACTTCGGCTATTAGAGCGAGATGAGAGAGCACTACACGATAACTTTATATAACACCAAACATAATCCATCCGAAGATTTCCCCCTCGAATACAAGTCGAGGAAGTCCTCTTGCGGAACTCACACGATGGCAATTTTAGTTAAACAGGTATTTAGTTGATAAGGCTAATTACTAATCATATTATTAGAGGCAAAATATTAGTGGCGTTGTCTATGATCATGACACTGTACTCCTGAGGCGTCCATAACCGTGGACACACGGCTTTTCGAAAAGATTTACCCTGCAGGGGTGCACTACTGTACCCAAACGCATGCTCAACCCTTCAGGCAACATATCACGCGTGCCATCCGAATCTCACAACAAGAACTGTCCCATAACTACGCGCATATCCAAAGGCATCACCTATTGTGTTTTACCCACACAAGAGATACAGCTGATTCTCTAGGGGCACAGCGTTTGAGTCTACGGCCGGGAAATGATCGGAAGATAACTTGGAGAGCTCCATCCCACCTCCGACACGATATCGCGATTTTATGCAATGCAAGCCATGGCAGTCCACCAAAATATCAAGTCCGAAGACATATCAACTAATCCATGTCCGAGGACATATTATGCGTATGCACCAAATGGAAAACCAATTTTGTAACCCTCTGGATATACGAATAGCGCCGGTAGTTGAGGGGAGGATCCCAGAGGCCCCCACGTTTGGTTAGCGCGATCAACTCAGAACTGGTATCGTAGAACGAAAGGTTCCTAGGTCGGCTCAAGCAGTTCCCAAAGGTGGTCCCTGCCGGGGCCTTATCATTAGGTGAAACCATAACCATAACCAACATCACCAATTTAATTATCTTATCACCATCAATATCCAAGTATCATGTTCTACCTGTATGAGAGCGATACTAAGCATGCCTACGACTCGCAAGGACAAAGCTAGCTAATCAAACAAGGAATAGGATAACCAAGGCAATATAGTGGAGCAGGTAAATAAAGGAACGATACTATAGTATCGACAATAAGGATAGCAGTAGATCAATTGGAAGAAGTAAATACTAGAAATGCAAAATAGGTAGAAGGGGGAGGATGATCGCCTATGGAACGAAGTCGGGTAGCCAGGGGCTTGTCGTATCTCACACCAACTCATCGTCCTATCCGGTGAAGAAGCAAACACTAGAAAGAGCAACCGGTGCAATATTTAATAATACGGAGAAAGATCCGGCATGTTTATGATAAGATGCATGGCATGGCAATATGCGGTCCCATTTAGCAATATTAAGCGGAATCGGAATCCCCACAAATAAATATTATGATTCGAGTTATTTATCTATCCCGCAATTTAAATGTTGACTTAACAAGATAAAATATGACATCGGTTCACTACACAATATTAAATGGAACCGGGACAAGACAAATAGCACTCCCATATATTCCATATTTATTTATTCGATGCTTCGCTATTTAATCCCGAACAGCAATATGTATGCAAGCATGGATAACTTAATATGCACAAGATAGATAGCATTTTATATAAAATAGGGCTAGGATCGGGGTCTTATGGTTCGGATCGGATATACAAGGAGACTATTTTCGGGTTGTTGTCAAAGTAGTAGAAGTAGACGGCGTCGCCAAAATGAATTTTAGGAAGAGAATCTTAGATGGAACCTCTTGAGGACATTTTGTCGAACACATGGCGGATGTGGTGATCACGAATAAAGAGTGATAGACTGTTATGTCCCATAGTAACGAAAGCAAAAATAATTGATTGTCAACCTGCATATAAAACGGCGGCCGCAGATCAGACTTGGAACCAAAAAGAAATAGCGACGTGCTCCAAAGCCAAGAGAATTGATCTTGGGTTATCGAGGTTCATCCAGGTAGAGACGCAGTGTGCCTTCCAGTGTAGCTACTGCATTTGGCGATATAGCTAAATGATGCCATGAATTTAAATTTAGCATACCGAGACGATTATATGTAAGAGCGAGCACACATGTTGCTGAAAAAAAGGTGAATGCAAAACGAGCCAGCTGAATTGAAGTACTGGTGCTGTGCAGAGAATTTAGGCGCGCGTGTGCACGTGAGGCCAGTGGCCCAAACTCAAGAACGAGCTCGACCATGGCGTTGCCCGAAAGGTGCCCGAGACACATTGGCAGAGATGGTGCTCATAAACAGAGAACAACTAGAGGAGGAAGCAGGGCTCACCTAGGCTCTGCTGGTGAGCTGGTTGACGCTGGAGATGATGGCGGTGAAGTAGAGGTGCGTGCAGCGGCCGCGGGGAGCGTGAGGGCGTTCCTGCCGTGCTAGTACTCCTTCTCCTCCTTGCTCCATGTGTAGTCGACCGAGGCGAGCGCGACCGTGCTCCTGGCACACGGACAATGGTGAGGATGGCTTCTACTCAGCGGGCGGCGCAGCTTCAGTACATGGAGGCGCTCGATCTAGGAGGGCAAGGAGCAGGGATAGGGTTTGAAGAGGGGCCAAATTTGTGTGGATAAGAGAGGGGAAGGGGGCAGGTGAGATGCAGAGGGCCACGTCTCCACCTCGGCAGCGTGACCCTCGCGTGGAAGAGAAACATGACAAGGGGTGCAGTTCGTCAGGTTGATGTTCAGAAGGGTGCCAAGGTCGGGTTTAGACAGTGTTTCGGTTTAGAAATACAACACGGCTGCCTGGCAACAACTCAGATTCGAGATCGAGAAAAAGAGAAAAGGGAAGTGTGGAGTTTTATATCTAGAATTAAATTAGACAGATTTGGAGGCTAGAAATATAGTCTAAAGTAGACTAGATGAGACTAGTTTTAGAACAAAACTTTAGACGGGTTTTTAGCCTAATTTTATTTTTAGTCAAACAAGAAAACCATTTATGGTCACATAACGGACTTAAAATATTATTTTGTATTAATTTGAAAACATGAAAATGGAAACGGATTTTATAAAACCATAGGGATATTTTAGTAAAACAAAAATAGTTTTTTAGCAAAATAGTTTGCGGTCAAAATTGTGAACAAAATATGCATGATGATGTCATGATGATGCACAAAATAAAATAACAAGCAATTTTATTTCGGAATATTTTTCGGGGCATTACACTTTCTCTTGTGGAAAATGCTACTGAGCTCGTTCATCTTGATGCATTGAAAAATTTCAATATAAAACCTTAGGCATATTGTTTCTACATGCTATATGAACGATTCTATGTAGGGGAATTCAGTCCTAACATGAGGAATCACAAAGGAAAATCAAACAAGCTTGAGTTCATCCACTAAATCAATGTGAGGATTTAAACCATGGAATTCTGAAAATAAAACATGGATAGGGAGAGAAACATACCGATCTGTTGATTCCCCAACTCAAACGAACGAAATCCATGAAGAATTAAGAGTTCTAGGTGGGTTTTGAGAGGTTTGCAGAGAGAATATGAGAGAAATAATGGGGATAGGAGGAACCCTAGCCTGCCCCGGGACGATTAAGTGGTCGCGCCGAACTATACGACATGAGCTATACGGGCAGGATAAGTAGCTCCCGCCGTATAGCTCGGGCGGCACCGAGATTTAGGGTTTATCCACGCAGGATCGCAACTATACGGGTGCAACTATGTTCGGACCAAAATGGTCTCACTGTATAGTTGGTCGTTAAACTTTTTGTATCCGAGACCCTGCTTTTGAGATTTTTATCGATAACTATACGATCGCAACTATACGGCTAGAATAAATATTCCCGCCGTATAGTTGGTCGTTACAACTCCAGGAACATGCTTTTTTGCCCAAATTTTCAGAGATGTACTTTTTAATCTAGACAAAATGATTTAGCTAGTTTTTGTTGATAAAACACAAACTTTTATTTTTACACTTATTCTACACTTGTTCAGTCGATATTTCTACTACTTTTTTACAACTGCATTTTTACGGGCACGCTTCCGCAAGAATGTCTGTGAAAAAGTTGTAGGAGTACGATGAACATCTATTTCTTTAATTCATTTTATTAATATGATGGGTTGACTCCCATTAAGCATTTTATTAAGAGCGGTTGAATATTTCAACCTCTTCTCTATTCTCGAATTCTTACCTTTGGTTTTCCTTTATCAAAGACACTTAACACATGCACTCTTTTTGCCGGTGGAACATACCTTTCTCCTACTTCAAGCTTTTTTTGGAAAATACCGGATAATTTCAGCATCATAAACATTAAAGATTATTTTGCCCTCAGCACAATCAACTAAAGCTCCTGCAATACTAAGGAAAGGTCTTCCAAGTATTATAGATAATTTTTCATCCTCTGGCATTTCAAGAATAATAAAGTCAGTGGGAATAACATGCTCATTTATTCTAAGTAGAACATCCTCGATTATACCAATGGGTTGTTTAGTGGATTTGTCAGCCATCTATAAAGTGATAGTAGTAGGGGAATACTCCCCTAATCCTAACCTTTTATAGAGGGAATATGGCATTACACTAACCCCTGCACCTAAGTCACATAAGGCATTGTGAATATCAGTTTTGCCAATTGAGCATGAAATAGTTGGTATTCTGCGATCTCCCAATTTAGACAATAGCTTCCCATTAGCACGATAACTAGTCACCATGGCAACTATTTTAGTTATTTCTTTCTTTCTATTAAGAATATCATGGAGAAAATTAGAATAGGTAGGAAGTTTTATTGAATTCACAAATGGAATATCTAGATGAAGATCACCTAGTGATTTTTTGAAAGAGTCATAGATTACCTAATTCGGTGCTTTCTTTTTGCGATCTGGATATGGAAGTTTCTTACTCTTATATTTTACCTTTTATGGGGGATCATGCTCTTTAGTTACTCTCTTTTGTTGCTGCTTATCACTCTTCTTCTTTTCTACTGCAACAACTTCATCTTCATTGCTTATCTATTTTTCTTCTCTTGGATCAACAGTCTCTGCATCAGATTGATAGAGGTCATCATGTGCGTCATTTTGCTCCTCCAAGGTTTGTTGTTGTGTTTCTTGAGCAGTTTCATCTTGAGGATCCACAAGTGTATCATCTTCTTGGCTTGCTTTGAGCAAGGCTTTTTCCCTTCGATCTTTTTCAGCTTCATATTTTGGTGGTCCTAATGGTCCCTTAACAACCGCACCCCTCCTTGTAACAAAATTAGTAGAAATTGGAATATTTATATCATCTTGAAGAAAAATTTGATAACCAGATGGTATTTGTTCACATTGGGTTTCAATCATGCTAAGATACTTGTGAAATAATTTTATTTCTTGGACAATCTCATCATAATTTTCTGTAAGTTCAGCTAAAATCTTCTTGTGTCTTTGAAATTTCTTATGCAGGTTATTATGAGATTTGGCATATCGATGTTTCAATTTTCGAAAAACTTTTCTAGTTTCATCCTCTTCAGTAAAAACTTGTAACATATCTACTTTGTTTTCTTTAACAAGTTTAGAAGGTATACCTTTTTCTTTCATTGTTTTTCGTACTTCAGGCATAGGATCCGGAATTATACGAAGTATCCCTTTTTCCAGCTTAGTACCAAAATCAGGATTATAAAGAAAATCATTATTAGTCCTACTGGACATTAATTCCAAACAAGCTTTAGTAGTTAATGTATTTATCAATCCTCCTGCGGATAAATCTAGCAACTCTCTGCATTGAGTATTAAGACCGTGCTAAAATAAGAGGCAAACAGTTGACTCAAAATAGCCATGATTAGGAATACTATTTATCATTCCAAAGAATCTATCCCAAGTTTGTGGGTAATTTTCACCCATGTTTTGACTGAAATTGCATATATTATTTCTGATTTCAGTTACCTTTTTAAAAGGATTAAACCTGTTTATGAATTTAACAATACAGTTTCCCAACATTTAATGTAATGACGAGAGAGATAATACAACCAGTCTAGAGCCTTACTTTTAAGAGACCAACAAAATAATTTTAGACGGGTTGGCAAACCTTTTGGACAAGAAGCATTAGGCATCCCACATATAGTCAATCACACATAATATAGTCATTAAAATCAATCACAAACTAATGGAAATTATATAGGCACATCACATCTCACCAATCCCTCACATCTCCCACACCCAAAGGAACTTACTCACACATGAGAGAATAAAGCATCATCAATATATTTAAATAAAGCGAGTTCTTCTCGATATTACCATGGAGATCCACAATAGAAATATAAAAGCAATCCAACACAATTCAAGATAGGAAGAGACAATCTCAAACCCTAGTATTTGATGACCAACAAGTGTAGGGGATCGCAACAGTCTTCGCAGGTAGTATTACCTAATTTATTGATTCGACACAAGGGGAGCCAAATAATACTTGCAAGCTTTAACAACTGAGTTGTCAATTTAGCTGCACCTGGAAATAGTTCTTGCTCATAGAAGTTTATCAGTAGCAACAGCAAAGTAACATCAGCAGTAAAACATGAGCAATAGTAATAGTAACGCTAACAGTGGGATTCGAGTGCGGTAGGCATAGGGATGGATGGACGGGCGTTGCATGGACAAGTCTAAACATGTAACTTTAAGATCTAGGGCATTGCAGATAAATAATAACAAGCATCCAAGTACTAAACAATCCTAGGCATGTGCTCTAAATATAGTCATACGTGCTTGCAATGAGAACTTGCACAACATCTTCTGTCCAGCCAGCCCGTGGCAGCAGGGCCTCTAGGGAACTACTGGCAATTAAGGTGCTCATATTAATAGAGCACCGGAGCAAAGCATTAACACTCCGTGAACACTTGTGATCTTCACACCACAGCCATCCCCTCTGGTTGTCCCAATTATTGTCACTTTGGGGCCTTTGGATCCGGACAATGATATGTGTACACAACTTGCAGATAAGATCATAATGATTCAATAATAAGTTTAGATCTGAGATCATGGCACTCGGGCCCTAGTGAAAAGAATTAAGCACAACAAGTTGCAACAAAGTCAAATAGCACAAATAGAGATACTAGGCACTATGCCCTAACAGATCTTATTCGATTACATGATAGAACTCATCCAATCCCTACCATCCCCAAGCCTACAGCAGGGGATTACTCACTCATGGATAAGGGAAACATCGGTGGTGTATGGAGATGCGTTGGTGATGACGATGGCGATGATCCTATCCAAATTCCTCGTCCCGACAGGATGCCGGAACGGAGTTTCTGGATCCGAATCTTCGTTTCCGGTGGCGGCAGCGGAGCGGAACTCTTTCTGGAAAACTATCGAACCCCCTCTGTTTTTAGGTCGAGAGGCAACTTATAGGTGCAGAGGGAGGCCGAGGGGGTGCCTGGGGTGGCTGCACCCCCTAGGCACTGCCCGAGGTGGGACCGCGCCTGGCAGGGGTGTGCCCCCTAGGCCCCTTCTCCGTCTCGTATTCTGGATCCGTGGTTCTTCTGGTGAAATATAATTTTTGGCATATTTTCCGGGATTTTTCCTGATAGTTGATTTTATGCACAAAAACTAGACACCAAGGTAATTCTGCTGAAAACAGCATTAGGCCGTGTTAGTTGTATCCAAATCACACAAGTTTAGAGGAGAAACAATAGTAAAAGTGTTTGGGAAAGTAGATACGTTTTGGACGTATCAGTCTTGCAAGGTGAATATCTCTCTCTCAAGTACAAGTAATGGCTATGGGGGTGAGGTGGATAGGAGGTCGAAGATCGTGGAGCGAGATGAAGAACGTCTTCTCCTTCTTTTTCAGATCTCTTCTTTCTCCCTTCTCGATGGAACAACGACTCGTGTGTTCTGTTTTCGATCTCGGCCCCTTCACGAAAGTTGTCCCTTTTGACAAGGCAAAGGCGATGGCAGCTATACGGCCAGAGAAATGTTCCCGCTGTATAGTTGGTCGTTAAGGCTTCTAGATTCCTCCCTCGTTTACTTCCTAATAGAGACTTTCTTGTTTTCGCGTGAATATTGTGTTTCTATTGTTAATCCCTTCTGTTGATGTTCAGAACATGAAACTCACATTAGAAACAAAGTTTTCTTCACTGCCGAAGTATTAGCTTTAGGCAAAGCTAGAAAACCATCAAATCCAGAGAAAAACCATCAATAAAGACCATAAAAAATTTGTCGAATCTCATAGCTATTATATTCTCAAAAGGAAACTGACGCAAATTAAAATCGCCCCTATAAGGATAGGCTATGGATTTAATTTCGTTAGGTTCACCAGTTCACGAAGAAACTCAGCCTTGAACACATCTTGGGCAGCACCATACACATCAACAAGGCTCCATGTGAAATTATCAGCTTTGTTATGGATGTGGAGTTTTATATAAAACTCCCCTTCTGGACAGGCTATAATATCCATGGTATCAGACCTTACGCCAAGTAGAATACCACCAGATCGTCCTATAGGTGATCGAGAATGCAAACAAAGTCTATACCACCCGATAGACATGCAGTAGACTTTGTGAGAATTCTCGCCTACCCATCTCCGAAATAGCCACAAAATCCAAATTATGTTCCCTAGAACAAAGTGCAATGTGTAAATGTTTAGCCAAGTCACGAATACCTCTGCTATTCAGAAACATTCCATTCATTGGGAAACCATAATTTATTTTGGGACAAAAATCTCTTTTTAGAGACTTATTACATTTTTTACCAGAGGGAGATTTACGACTAGACACTGTTAATTCATATAATGAACTCAGTTTGTCCTCATCGAAACCAACCTCCAATACTTCACCCACTAGATGAGTTAGGATATGAACATCAGTTGTGGCATTCACATCCTCACCATCATCAGAGTATGTGGAAATTAAAGGGGTCTAAGATTTTGGAACATCTGTTAGACGGTCAAATTCCATCTGCCTCAAGACCTTAGTAGAAACAGAAACATCCTTATTCAACTTAGAAGAAATTTGTGTAGAGGTAAAATAAAGAAAGGATTTAGAAGATGAAATATTACCACCAGAGTCCAGGATCTTCTCAGCTTTACGCCGCATGGCCCTCATCATAGAATCTTCATTAGTTACTATAGACCCGTCTGCAAACACCACATGGAGTCCGCTCCTTCACGGCTCAAAATCTGCTGGTATGTGCTGCACCTTTGTCAACTTTGAGAGCCGGGACTCCACCTCTAGAGCATCAGAATGCATCTCTTGGGCGAGCAACAACGGCTCAGGCCGCGCTGAGTCCTGGCCCAATTCCCCAGTCAGTAGAGTAACCCGGTCCACCTTAGCCACTGGCACTTGTTAGACCACCAGCTTGCACCGGAATACATCCTCTTGGGCCATCAACGCATTTTGGGCGCCCTCCTCCTAGGCTTCTAGCTCGCGTCTATTGGGGATATACTTTCCGGGTATACCCATAGGAATCGCTGACCAGGGTGGCCCACCAACGGGTTAGAGCTTTGCTTCACCGGTGGCCAAGTCAGAGAAAGAGGAGGAGTCACTTCCGGATATGACAAGGCCTAGAAGAGTTGTCGACTTAGGCCTATAGTTTTACTTGTAGTCCAAGCTGTATCTAGTTACCAACTCTGTAACGTAGCTAGATAGGTCTCTTGTCGTGGTATTGCTGACGAGTACGCCATGGAGGGGTCCTCACAGTGCGTGTTTAGAGACGTGGGGTAAGGCGGACGGTTGACGGGTACGAGGTAACACAGCTTACCCAGGTTCAGATCCCACAACGGTGGCGGAATCCTACTCCTGCTATAAATCACTATAATGGCAATACGCCGAGTTACAGAGATTAGGTTCACTGTGCGAGGTGTGTGTAAAACGATGCCCTAAAGGCTCCCATAGGCCCGACTTATATAGTCGTCAGGTCCTAGGGTTACAGGGAAAAGTCCAAACCGGACATGTTACAGAGTTCTACACCGTCTATTACTAGTCTTGTGTATCTTGCACTCCAAGGCTCCGGGTACGCTGGTGACTCCACCGTAGCCTTCCTTTATCCGGCATGGGCCTCCCTTCTGGATCCACCTAACTGGGCCGCCCAGCAGGCCATAGGCCATGCTACCGACTATGGGCCACGCGGATTAGTCGGATACGAGACATGCTATGGGGATACCCATATAGCATATCCCCAACAGTAGCCCCCGGAGAACTCCGAGATCTTGCGCCGTCTTGCCTCTTCTCGTGGAATGCTCCGTCTAGATGGATGTCGGCAAATCGTCAAGCAATATCTTGTAGTCCTCCCAAAGAACCCTGCAAGGTTTTCTCCGTCTTCTATAAGTAAGTTGGAGAAACGCTGAATCTTCCATCGTACGCTCCCGTTGTCGGATTAAATCCGTCCATGCCAGAAACTTCGATGGGACGGCTCATCTACCATGTCAGTTATGACGACGTAGGCTATAGGTCAGCGACGCCTCGTAACTCACACATGCAGAGAACGTAATCATATCCGTTTTTCCCGCGCGAGCGACACGAACCGTTGGCGGCGGCAGTTGGAGACGTGGCGAAATTACCGCGCACGTTCACAAACACGTCGTCTACGCGGCAACCGTCCGATTAGCTTCACGAATCTTGACGCAGAGTAAGATAAATAGTAACCGTGGGACAATTGCCACTTTTTCACCCCGTTCTCTCGCGTCATCGTCTTCTTCCTCCAGCCGCGCGCCTCCTCGAGCTCTCCGCGAAAACCTCGAGAAACCCTAGCCTCTTGCCTGCACCAGTCGCGTTCTTTCCTTCCTCCATGGATAGCAGCAGCTCATCCCCATCAATGGCGGCGTCGAGCGAAGCCGCGGCGAAGCCGACGAGCTCCATCGTCGTGCCCCCAGAGGGCCTGGTCATCCCCGCATCGGCGGTGATAGAAACCACCGGCGGTGACCATAACCTGGCGGCGCGGGAGCCCCTGGAAGAGGAGCCAGAATCGCACAAAGGCGACTGGCGTGGCTCGGACATCACCGGCCGTGACATCCAAGAGATGGTCGCTGAGGGTTACCTCCCTGCGACGGAGGGGCTCGCTTGGCGGGCGGCGCCGGTCGGCGAGGTGACCCCCTCTCCCCAAGCCGGAGAGAAAGTATACCTCAAGGCGCAATTGGTACGCGGCGTTTCTCTGCCCATCTCCCACTTCTTCCTCTCCGTCTTGAATCACTTCAAGGTCCAACCACACAACCTCTCCCCCAATAGTATCCTAGTGCTTAGCAACTTCGCGGCACTTTGTGAGGGTTACCTAGGGATTAGGCCTAGGTTAGATTTGTTTGTCTACTTCTTCACCGTCAAACGTGAAGCCAGACACAGTAGGGAGGAGCTTAGAAACTGCGGCACCATAAGCTTCAAGATCCGTCCTGGCCGGCGGTTCCCCGACATCGTCGACCACGAGTCATGCAAAAACTGGCAGCGAACGTACTTCTATGGCCCCGACATTCCTTTGGCGGGCCGAGAAGTAACGTATCCGGACTTCGTGGATGGAGCCGCCGCTGAAGTCCCCACATGGCGGTCCCATGCCTCCCTTCCCTCCGACCTCAACGCTTCTCGCACAATAAGGCGGATTGAGTGGTTTGTAGAGACGGCTCTAACCGGCTTGGACCTAGCCATGTGCTGGTTCATCAGGCGGATCCAACCTCTGCAGCACCGTACGAAGCTTATGCACGAGTACACCGGCGACCGAAGGGACACCCTCCGGATCTCCGAGGACAACTTCTCGAGTGACTCCGTCAAGTTCCGCCTTAAGGACATCGTCAAGGTGAAGGACAAGAAGCGTGGCTTCACCCTCACCTACGACATGTTCGAAGACGGAAAGTGCCCAAAGGTAGGTATTTATCTTCCGTGTATGACATTGCTCCAGTTTTCCCGTCTTGTCAATATCATCTTGTCTAACATGATGATTTCTCACTTAACAGCTTAGCGATCTAGAGGTGGGCAACTTGGCCGCCCAAATCTACGATCCCAAGATGAAGGAAGTCACGGTCGTGTCCGACGATGATGCCCCGTTGGCATGAAAGCGGAAGAGCTCCACCTCTGACGCTGCTGACGGAGGCAAGAAGAAGAAGACGGAGGGTGGAGCCTCCAAAAAGAGTACTGCCGCCCTGGAGGCGGAAAAGAAGAAAGCCACCGGGATGTTTGCCAAAGCGCCCTGCTAGTGTAAGCTTCTTATTCTCCGACATTGTCTTATTTATCTGTCTTACTCCTGTACTTATGCATTTTGCACGTTTCAGGAAGAAAGCCACAACCAGCCTCAAGAAGTCCTCCAAGACTCTTGGGGCTTCTAGAAATATCAAAGATATGCTGCATCGCGACTCTTCCCCCGCCATTTCCCCTGCTACTCCTGCCGTCAAGCCCTCCTCCGCTCCGACAAGCTCCCAAGCCCAGGAGGCACCAGGCCCTTCCGCCATGGAAGTGGATTCTGGCGCCTCTACCAAACTCGCAATTGTCGGCGAGCAGGCGACGCAGGAGAGCACTGCTCTTCAAATGGCTGAAGCTCCGGCTAAGGATGTCATCGGTAGCGGTAAGGCGGTGATGGGAGCTGGTACCTCTGCTGAAGGCGGTGCCTCTACTCCCCAGAAACCCTTTGAATTGCCGAAGATTGTTTACCCGGTGCTTACGCCGGGTAGCACAACTATGGTTCCTGGAGGAGTGCCGTCATCTCCGACGTGCGGTCTTGAGGAGCTACTCCGTCAAGCATACATCTTGAAAGTAACAACGTTTCCTTTGGCAAGCTGCTGGCCGAGAGTGCTACAAACCTCAAGATCGTCGCACTTGTAAGTTTTACTTTACCTTTTGCATTTCATATGAGTATCCCACTGTAGCCCCCGAGGATGTAGACGGAAAACCATTGGTTTTGCATCTATATGCTCTAAGAGTGACTAAGTTAGAAAAAACTCTCACTGTAGCCCCCAAGCATTTAGATGGAATGAATTATTCCGACTAGATGCTTTAAGAGTAGCATACACAGTGTTCATAATTTTAAGTGCTGTAGCCCCCAAGATTCTAGTTGTAACTGAATTATTTCCGACTAGATACTTAAAGAAAAGCTAAGCATTTTCCGAGTTAAAACTTTATACTGTAGCCCCCAAGCTTCTAGTTGAGAACTGGATTAGCTCCGATTAGATGCTTTAAAGAAAAGCTAAGCATATTGCTAAGTTAAAAACTCTCGCTGTAGCCCCCGAGCATCTAAGTGGAAAATCTCCGACTAGGGGCTCTAAGTAGACTGAACAACAACTTGACTTTGTATTTGTTTCCACAGAACGAGAATGATCGGAGGGGCATGGCCAACGATAAGTACCAGAAGATGCGCGCGGACCTTGAAGCTGAAAAGGGTAAAACCGCCATCTTGAAGGAACAGATCATCAAAAACAAGAGTCTGTTTTCTTTTTGCGCACTTCTGTCTTACTTTTGTGCCTTCCTTTTTCGAGTACTCACGGTGTACTTTGTTTTCTCCGACTTGCAGAGCATGTCGCCAAGGCCAAGGATATTGTCGAGCAGTCCAAGCACATTCAGCAGCTGGACAGCGAGAACAAGATCCTTAAGAAGGAGAGGGAAGAAATGCTGAAGATGCACGAGGATTCCATGAAAGCCCTGCAGGACTCCGCCTCCGCTGAGATCAATCGCTTGAAGGAGGATCTTGCGATCCAAAAGGATCAGAAGCAAGCTGCCGATGAGCAAAACCTTCGCCATAGCTAGGCGTTTAAGCTCCTCCAAAAAGAGAAGGAATCCTTGGCGGACATCGTCTGGCAGGCTAAGGCCAACATCTTCAGTAAGTATCCTCCGCCTTGTAGTTCTGTAGTCTAGATACTTAGAATTTTTGAACTCATGCAATCGTTGTTGGAATTTTCAGCGCCCATGGATTTAACCCGCTCGCCTCCTTCGGACAAGGAATGCATGATCCTTGCCGGCAACTTCATCAACACCGCCATCGCCCAAGCCAAGGAGATTGCTAAGCCCCTTCAAATTTATATTAAGGCCTCCGATTCCGTGGTGAAGTACTCGGAGATTCTGCGCCGTGCCCCCGAGCGTGTCGCAAGTTGTAAAGCTTCATGTGCACGGGCTGGCACAAGGATGGCGTTGTTCATGGTGAAGGCACACTAGGTGACATCTGGTATCCCCGACGTAGATGATGACGGCAAGGAAATCGATCATGAAGCCATCCTGTCATCACTCGCGAGTTATGACACCAGGGTTGCCGAGTTGGTGGATGTCGACGTCTTCGTGCCTAGGAACTTTCTTGACAACGCCAACCCTAAATCCTCCGAGTCTCCTCACAGTGGTGACGCTGAGGGTGAATCTCCGGCTGGTGATGATGCGGCCTCCAAGTACCCTGCACCCAAGGAGTGAAAAAACACTTTATAATTCTTGTTTCACCTCTGGAGTGTGCATTGAAAAAACTTGGTGATGTAATCTTAAGGCGGAAAACAGTGGTTGTCGTATCCTGCTACTTAAGAATTAATGCCCAGTATGTATACATTTTTTAAGCAAGTTCTGGCTTATCCATTACTCTGGTTCTTATGCTTGACTTTTCGTGAGTCGGAAGACTCGTTGTCGGAACCATGCGCTTAGGTGATCATGCCCAATGGCACCGTCAATAACCTTAGCACAAAATCGCTGACAATAAGTGCCGAAAGTCACTACTCCAGAATCCACATAAAAACAACAAAGAACGTGTAGACCAGAAAACTTAAGCTAACGCCCATAGGCGGAATTTTCACAAGTGCAAACGCAAAGCTTATGCATAAAGGTTTATATGATCGAAAAAATGAACACTAAAGGAGGTAAAAGACTCAGCAATATGAGTGAACCAGAGAGCTTTATTTCATTTGATCACATAAGAGGTACACGATTAGATAAAAAATGTTAAGTGTAGAAAGGACGTAGCTGTGCTATGTTCCATGGCCTATCAAGCTCCGGGTAGTCATCATCCAGGTCACGTCGCTTACGCTTATGATCCTCATTGGGCCTATCCTTGAGTTCACGATTGTCGACAAGGTAGTAAGACCCATTGAGCAGCGCCTTGCTTATGATGAACGGTCCTTCCCATGGCGGGGATAATTTGTGTGACTTCTTCTGCTTAAGTCGGAGCACCAAATCCCCCTCTTTAAACGAGCGATGCCGAACGCGGCGACTATGGTAGTTGCGTAGCTTCTGCTGGTAGATGGCGGATCTTTGGCATGCCAAAACGCGCTCCTCCTCGAGAAGGTCCACAGCAAGGCATCTGGATTCTTCAGCGTCATCTTCGTCGTAGGCGGCAACTCTTGGTGCATCGTGGAGGATGTCGGAGGGTAGGATGGATTCTGCTCCATATACCATGAAGTAAGTGGTGTAGCCGGTGGATCTGTTAGGTGTAGTTCGTAAACTCCACAACACAGATGGCAATTCTTCCGCCCAGGCTCCATCTGCTCTATGTAGCGGTGCCTCAAGATGTGGCTTGATTCCCTGCAAAATTAATCCATTGGCTCGCTCAACTTGACCATTGGATTGTGGGTGTGCCACAGACGCAAGGTCAAGTAGGATGCCTTTGTCCCAGCTGTAGGCCTCCACTTCTCCGAGTGACAAGTTGCTTCCATTGTCGGTGATGATGCTATGTGGGAGACCAAATATCACCACTAGATCCCGGACAAACCTAAGGGCAGTTGCCCCATCAAGCTTTCTAATGGGTTTAGCTTCTATCCATTTGGTGAATTTGTCAACTGCTACAAGCAAATGCGTAAACCCACACGGTGCCGTTTGTAACGGCCCCACCATGTCTAGCCCCCAGACTGCAAACGGACAAGTTATTGGTATTGTTGACAATTCTTCAGCAGGAACATGTGGTTGTCGGGCATAATACTGGCATCCTGTGCATGTTTCAACCAGCTTGTCGGCGTCCGCCTTCGCGGTCAGCCAGTAGAATCCTTGCCGGAAGGCTTTCGCGACCAACGATCGAGGAGCGGCGTGATGCCCGCAATATCCGAGATGGATTTCGCGTAGGATTTCCATACCTTCTAGCTGGGAAACACACTTTAGGTATACACCAGTAGTGCTCCTTTTGTAGAGTTGCCCATTGATTAAGGTATAACCCTTTGCTCGTCGTACTATCTGCCGTCTTTCGACCTCGTCGTCGGGCAAAGTTCCATGTTCGAGATATTCCATGAACGGTTTTGTCCAAGCCGGAGGGATCTTTGTCACCATGTTGATGAAAGAATCAGCTCTATCCGGGTTGTCGATGTCGGCGCCCTTCACGGATGGTGTGCGAAGATGCTCTAGGAAAACTCCTGGCGGAATTTGCTTGCGCCCTGATCCAAGTTTAGACAATAGATCAGCCGCCTGGTTTTGATCCCTAGGCACATACTTGACTTCGTAGCCCAAGAAGCTCTTGGCTATCTCGTCCACTTCGTCGCGATATGCCGCCATCATAGGGTTCCGCGCTCCAGGTGCCAGCCACCTGCTGGGCAACCAAGTCGGAATCTCCACAGCAAACTATGCGCTTGATGCCAATATCCTTAGCTACACGCAGTCCGTGAATGAGTTCTTCATACCCCGCCATGTTGTTTGTAGCCTCGAAGTGGATCTGCAGAACGTAGTGTAGCTTGTCTCCTTTTGGTGACTGCAGCAATACACTAGCCCCCGAGCCGTTGAGCAGCTTTGATCCGTCAAAGTGCATCACCCAGTACTCTGGTTCCGGCAACGGAGTGGCATCCGGCATCTCCGTCCAATCTGCAATAAAATCCGCCAAGGCTTGTGACTTGATAGCGTCGCGTCTTTTGTAGGTGATCTCGAAGGCGGCAAGTTCAATGCCCCACTTCGCGACCCTTCCTGTAGCGTCGCTGTTGTTGATAATGTCGGACAGTGGAGTCTTGCTCTCTACTATGATTGGGTGCTCCTGAAAGTAATGCCTCAGCTTCCGTGAAGCAAGGAATACTCCATAAGCTATCTTTTGGTAGTGCGGGTAACGCTGCTTGGACTCCGTCAAGACCTCTCTTACATAGTAAACTGGTCGTTGAACTCTGTGTTCATGGCCTGGTTCCTTCCGCTCTACCACGACGACGATGCTGATAACCCGGTTGGTTGCCGCCATGTAAATTAACAGGGGCTCACCAGGCTCGGGTGCTGCAAGGATGGGCACTGAGGAAAGAATCTCCTTGAGCTGCTTCAATGCTGCATCTTCCTCGTCCGTCCGTGTGATGTCCGCCTTCTTCAGCAACTTGTACAGTGGCAGAGCCTTCTCTCCAAGTCGGCTGATGAACCGACTAACTGCTGCAACACAACCTGTTAGTCGTTGGATGTCCTTTAGGCATGTCGGACGGTTTATGTTTAAGATGGCCTTGATTTTCTCCGGGTTGACCTCGATTCCACGCTAGGAAACGATGAAGCCCAACAGTTTGCCAGCCGGAACCCCGAAGACGCACTTCTTAGGGTTGAGCATCATGTTGTATTTCCGGAGATTATCAAAGGTTTCTTTTAAGTCGGAGATTAAGTCATTTGACTTTTTAGACATCACCACGATATCGTCCACATAGGCGTGAACGTTCCGACCAATTTGGTCGTGAAGGCAACGTTGCATTGTCTGATGGTAGGTAGCACCTGCGTTTTTCAACCCAAAGGGCATCGTGACATAGCAAAACGTGCCGTATGGGGTAGTGAACGAAGTGGCCAATTGGTCCGACTTCCTCATCTTGATCTGGTGGTATCCTGAGTATGCATCGAGAAAACACAAAAGTTCCGAGCCAGCCGTCGAGTCAATGACTTGGTCAATGCGAGGCAAAGCAAACGAATCTTTGGGACATGCTTTGTTCAAGCCAGTGTAATCAACGCACATTCTTAATTCATTGGTTCCCTTTTTGGGGACAAGTACATGATTGGCCACCCATCGGGTGTGAAGGACTTCTCGGATAAACTCAGCCTTAAGTAACCTAGCTATCTCTTTGCCAATGGCGCGTCTCTTCTCATCTCCGAAGCATCGTAGAGGTTGTTTCACTGGTTTACATTTTGGATCTATGTTTAAGCTGTGTTCGGCAAGTTCCCTAGGTACACCTTTCATGTCGGCAGGTTGCCAGGCAAAGATGTCCCTATTCTCACGGAGGAACTCGACGAGCGCGCCTTCCTATTTGGGATCCAGGTTCGTCCCAATGGCGACGGTCTTGGAGGCATCGCCTACCACAAGTTCCACCGGCTTGGTCTCGATGGCGGCCTTGAACGCAGGAGCGGAGTCGGAGATCTGCTTCTTCGACGCGGGCATCTCTGAGTCATTGACCTTGCTCTGGATCTCCTTGAATTCTTCGCTGTAGAGGACAGCTTCTGCAACGGCTGCTTCATTGATCTCGCAGTCCCTTGCCTTGGTAAAGCTTCCGGATACGGTGATGACACCGTTTGGTCCGGGTATCTTGAGTTTGTTGTAGACGAAGCATGGCTTGGCCATGAACGTGTGGAATATGTCGCGGCCGAATATGACGTGGTACACGCTCTTGAAGGGGACCACCTCAAAGGTCATGCATTCTTGGCGGTAATTATTAACGTCGCCAAAGGCTACCTGAAGTGTAATGCACCCAAGGGACCGAGCCTCCCGTCCAGGAACTACGCCATGGAACACGGTGTTGGTCCGCCTTAGGTTTGCCTCCGTCAAGTTCATCTTCTGCAGTGTATCCAGGTACATGATGTTGATGCTGCTTCCACTATCCACCATGCACTTGGTGAACACCACGCCGTCAACCAATGGGTTAATGAACATGGCGTATTGGTTCTCCGTGGGCACAAGGTCTGGGTGGTCTGTCCTGTCCCAAGTGATTGGAACCTTCGGCCAGCGCAGGTATTGGGGGACTGGGGGGAGAGTGGCCATCAGGATCCTTAGAGAGGTCTTCTGTTGTCGGACGGTGGGGGTGCCAAGGAAAGTGTGGTAGACTGGGGCCTTCTTTGCGAAGGGGTTCTTGCCCTTTCGTCGCTCTTGGCGGCGTGCTTGGGGTCAACGTCCTCGTCCATGTCACTTGAATCCTTGGACTTCTCCTCCTTCTTCTTCCCCTTGCCCTTGCCTCGCGGTCTGTTCTTCCGACTTTGCTTGTAGCCGAACTCCGGGTCTTCCTTGAGGTTGTTGACGAACTTGTAGTGTCGATTGGTATGGGTGGCCTTCCGTTGACATCGAGGTGTACAAGGCACGGCATATTGCGGCACTCTTCGTACGTTTGGGGGATGCGGAGCGGCGCCGAGTTGGTTTCACTTCCTCGTTGCTGCCCACGGCCTGCTCCCCTTCCTCAGCCACATTGTCCGCCTTCTCCTCGTCCTGCAAAAGTCATGGCGACCATGTCGGTAGATTGCTTTTCTTCCGGAGCGGTTTTTCGCTTTGTACTGCTGTTCCTCCGAGCTTGGGTTGGAATGGCCATTGCCGGCAAAGAGCCACGAGCATCGTCGTCGGCAGCTGCGAACTCACTAGCTAACTGAATCATCCGATTCAAGTCCAGCTGATGATTGTCCTGCAAGCGCTTTAGCTTATGTCGGAGTAACGTGCCCCTTTCCAATCCATCGATGAAGGCGGCCATGGCGGTCTGGGCGTGCCCTCTTGCGCAAGAATTCTTCATGTCCAGCCAGCGGGAGAGGTAGGCGCGAGATGTCTCGTATTTCTCTTGCACGCACCGCTGTAGATCGCCCACGGTGCAGGGACGCTTGTATGTACCCTCAAAGTTTTTGGTGAACGCTTCTTGCATGTCCAACCAGTTGTAGATAGATTTCTCCGGCAAGTCGTCGATCCATTGACGGGACGTGCCCGCCAACATTAACGGGAGGTACTTAACGGCGACGTTGGGGTTGCCTCCAGCAATCTCCACCGCGTTGCCGTAGTCCTGCAACCATGTGGCAGGCTTGGCGGTGCCGTCGTAGGGCTTGATGGTTTTGTCTATCCGGAAACCTTTGGGGTAGGTTGCGGACCGTATTGCAGGTCCAAAGCAACGTGGTCCCAGGTATGGTCCTTCCCAGGCCTCGTGGATCTTATCGATCCGTGAACGTGCATCGTATGGCTCCGGGTTCTTCTTCTTGTTGTCAACAGGGGATGGGCTGCGTGAACGACGCGGGCCTCTTCCGTCATGGTGACTGCTTGGCGGTGACGGAGGCGGAGGTGGCGATGGGTTAGCCTTCTTGCTGTTACCCTCCTGCGACGCCCCACGCCTGTCACGGTTGCTTGCCGGACGCGGAGGGTTGGCGCTCTCCATCATGACGGGTCTGTGCCACGTTTTCTCGGATGACGATGCCGCACTGCTTTGGAGGGGGCATATCCGTACGATGGTGAGTCTTGTAATCTTCCTGACGTCGGGGGGATCGGGGTGGTGGCGATGGGCGGCGAGGCTGGGCTCTTTCTCCGTGGTTGGAGGATATGGAGATAGCATCTTTCCTGTTGCGCACATCCCTCCGTCTTTGTTCTGATGAACCCATCTGTGATCCGACATCCTGAGGAGATCTGTCCCTTGGCGGTTTGTACTGGCTAGATCGGCAGAGCGCTGGGTCAGACTCAAGCCTCTGAGAGGTGGCCTTTTCCTGCTGCTTTACCGCCTTGGCCACTAGGTCATATACCTGCTCGACTGCCTCAGGCGATCTATCCTGCTCCAGAAGGGTCTTGGCGACGGCGAGGTTAAGGAGTGGGGTGGGCATCACCTGCTTGCCTTCACTATCATTGTATGGCTTGGCATGTGCCGGCTTCGAGGGAGCCCATCCTAGGTTGCGCCGTACACCAGGATCGTTGATGACGCGAGCCGGAGCTTTCTTAGCCTTCTGCTGTTGCAGCAGAGTCTTGTACTCGGCCACCATTGCTCTTGCCTTCTCTATGGATTTCTGCGCGTTGACCAGATCTCGATCTAGTTTAGCGCCTTGCTCCGCGATGGCTTGCGCCTCCTCCAGCAGCTGCTGGAGATTCTCGTCAAGCTGGGTCACGTTCCGGATATGATCAACAGTTAGTGGCTCAACGAGGAGATTGCCGTACATCACTCTATCAACTGGAGTAATGTGGGCTGCTGCCGACGTGGATGCTGGAGGCGGCAAGTTCGCGGTGTTGTTGTTGCTCGGACCGGTGCTGGGTTCCTGCGGCTGCTGCACTAGGTTAGGCGGAGGCGGCATGATCTTTGCGCGATCAATGTCGTCAGCAATTAGTGGCCCCTTCCCCTTATCCAGTGCCGTAGGCGGAGCTTGCCCGGGCTGGTCCTCGTCCATCGTTGTCCCAATGGTGACGAACACTCCTCGAGACATGACGGTGTTATTAGCTTGTTCGTCGCGCGAGTACTCCTCCTCCATCTCCTGCATGGCGGAGTCTAGCTCTTCTGGACTGAAGTCTTTTTTTCTCTGAATCTGCACTAAAATCAGCATAAAGCGCGTCAATGACATAGTCGGAGGGTGCCAGGACTTCCTCGATGACGGGCGGTGGAGGTGCAACGGCCTCGACGATGACTGGAAGTGGTGGTGCTGCTGCGACGATGGCGGCCGGAGGCGGTGGTGGTGGCTGAATCGGAGGTGCTCCGTTAATGAGCGCAAGCGCTGTCTGAGCTGCCGCTTCAGCCTCCGCATAGTTGTTGACGGTGTTTACCATGCCTTCGAAGGTGAGGCGTCCTGACGCCTGTTGCCGTCTAAGAGAATATCGTAGAAGCGTGCCATGGCCCAGTCCTTCCACAAAGTGATAGATGGCATCATCATTGGGGTAGTTGGCCAGGTCAGCCCGTATACGGAGCCACCTAGCGAGGTAGTCGCTGGGGTTTTCACCCTCTCTCTGAACGCAGCACGCCAGATCGAAGATGGTAACCACGCCGACGAACTTGGATCTCTGCTATCCAGACGCACGGGCGAAGCCGGCGGATTTGCAGTGATCTTCCACCTTTATATCCTGTAGAGGGGCGGTTTGGGTGGGTCTTGAATTTTTCCGATCTTTGCCGTCAAACTCCGAGGAGATATCCGACATCGATCCTTCCGCGAATGTATCCTGCCCGTAGGCGGTCCGTGCGGGTCTTGATGCTCCTCCGACTCCCAGGGAACTAGTGCCCGAGTCGGTTTCGCCAATGAAGAGGTGGATGTCTCCGATAGGACCGATCGAACACCATGTAGGGTTCGTCTTCGCCGGGATCCAGAACTCGTCGGGGGGGGGGGGGGGGGGGACGATCGGAACGTTGCCGGAGAAGAGAATGCGACCGATGGCCACGGTTTTGCCGATTCCCGCGAAGATCTTGGTCCTCGCCCGCTGAAGAGCCTGAAGCGCCTCTTGCCCCATGGTGGGCGCCAACTGTCGTGGTATTGCCGACGAGTACGCCATGGAGGGGTCCTCACAGTGCATGTTTAGAGACGTGGGGTAAGGCGGACGGTTGATGGGTACGAGGTAACACAGCTTACCCAGGTTCAGATCCCACAACGGTGGCAGAATCCTACTCCTGCTATAAATCACTATAATGCCAATACGCCGAGTTACAGAGATTAGGTTCGCTGTGGAAGGTGTGTGTAAAACGATGCCCTAAAGGCTCCCATAGGCCCGACTTATATAGTCGTCAGGTCCTAGGGTTACAGGGAAAAGTCCTAGCCGGACAGGTTACAGAGTTCTACACCGTCTATTACTAGTCTTGTGTATCTTGCACTCCAAGGCTCCGGGTACGCTGGTGACTCCACCGTAGCCTTCCTTTATCCGACATGGGCCTCCCTTCTGGATCCACCTAACTAGGCCGCCTAGCAGGCCATAGGCCATGCTACCGACTATGGGCCACCCGGGTTAGTCGGATAAGAGACATGCTATGGGGATACCCATATATCATATCCCCAACATCTCTCCTGGAACCCTAGGCCTGGTGACTATATAAACCGGACCCGAGGGAGCCTTTAGGTAACCATATCATAGATCAACCGCAACCAACTTGCATAGGGAATCCTGGCTCTCACTGATATATTACTGGGTTGCTAGTAGGAGTAGGATCCGATCACCACAGTCGGATCTGAACCTGGGTAAACTTATGCTCACCGCTCCCGGAACACCGTATGTCTCACACCCCATCTTCTCAATGCCTTCAAGACCCCATATGGCGTACTTTTCAACAATCCGATTATAGTTGGTGCCCACCATTCTTCTCGACGAATCTGTGTGTGCAGGAATCGGCAAAACAATCACCATGGGTCGCGTGGTTTACCCCAGTGGATGTCCCTCTCGTTCTTCTCGACGAGACGTGGATTGCGGATAAAGAGCCCAGGACAACCTACACAATCATGTCCATCGGCGAGATTGACATCTACCTTGGCTTTGCTGATCCCGCCCAACCCACCCCTGAGCTGATGACCATGGCGGAAGAAAAGTATGAATATGCTCTGTCCGCAGAAGCAGAAGAGTTGAAGATCCTGGAAAAACGTAAACCCACCCATCCTGCTCCCGTAGTGGAAGAAGTGGTGGAAGAAAAATACGGATCTGATCTCCCTGTTGATATTGGATACACGTATGAGGTCTATATTCGCTTCGGATCCGGTTCTACCGATGCTGGATCAGAAAAAACACTCTTTAGTCACAGGATAAAGCAGATGATGAAGTGCCCCTACATCGATTACAAAGCAATCACCGAGATCAAGCAAAGCTTTAAGATGGCAGAGGCAGAAACCCTGCTGTGCCGCTACCTTGAGACCATGAAGAAAAAGAAGCATTGCTTCGTGCGCTACGTGGGCTCTGGATCTGACTCTGTTGATGATGGAGCCGGTAATGAAGTTTTTGATGCTATCGGAGAAAACACTGACTCACCTGCTTCCCCTCAGGAATCACTGATGTCGTGGGAACTCCGAGACTTTGAGAAGGAGATTGAAGCGTACGAAGAAGAATACACCTCCAAGCCAGCGCAGGTGAGTCGGAGAACCCTCCGAGTCCATATGATAGCATGGACAAAGACTACACCGTGCAAGATGACATGGACACCGTAGATTCATCCGAGGTCCATAAGACAACTTTGAGGGAAGTACCAACAAAATTTTATCTCCCGGTATCGGACCGAAAGCCGTCTTTGCCACTGGTATGCATGTTAAGGCTACCAGACGATCAAAGAAGAAAAGAAGAACAAAAACCCGACAACCGCAGAGCTGGTAGAGGAAGCCAACAATGAACAAATTGACGAAGAGATCAAGATGGAGAATCAGGACGGAGATCCGTTTAATCCCACCATGATCGATCCTCCTATGGATGGACACGTTGTCACCAAGGGTGCACGTGAAATCTACGGATATGCTCTGAAGATACCAATCCCAACTACCTCGTCTCTCACTCCGGAGGAGGTGGAGAAAAGTGCTAAGGACCTAGAAAAGCATCGCTTGTGTTTGCTCGAGGAAGTTGCCCGCATTGTCGAGCTCAGACAACAGATAGACAACAATCCTTCCCAGTACCAGTCAGAATTCAAGCGAATGACAAACAAGACAAGGGGAGGTCCGGTTCTTGCTAATAGGAACACTGGATGTCCAAAGAGATTTATTCGATGGTAAAACTGGAGAGAAGATCCGAGTCTACAACATGCCAGTGGAGAATTCTACGGCTGCTCGAGCCATCCTCGCAAATAATCCGTCTCCAAAACAGGTCCAATAATGTGTAGCATTGCTCAACAAAGGATTGAAACAACAAGGTGTTGATGAAATACCCCGTAATTCACTGGCAAGCTGGCCTCAAGGTTGGAATTTTGCCACACTGGCGCAGGCCAAAGTGTTGATGAAATACCCCGCAGGGATACAGACCAATGTCATCACCCTAGGGAAGAAGAAAATTCAAGGACCGGATCAAACGGTCATCCTCGCAGGGCCACGCAGGACTGGCCAGGAGTTATTACAGTTGCGTCTGAAGATGCCATCAGGGCATTGGTACCTCACCAGGGCCATCGTTGGCAGAATAATCGCCACAGGGAAGACCCGGAGGTCCGCCGCCAGTGAGAACAAGATCGGCTAAATATGCCACCCCCAGCCGTCCGGATGGCAACGCTAGACAAAGAAATGACCCGAATTGTCCTAAATCAAGCAGGGATGAAACCCGATGAAATCAACCTCGGAGTCAGCATAATGAGGCTCCAGGACCGTGCCGCTCATCTGAAAATAACCCTCCAGAGGAACCATCACCACCCGGCACTGACCATGAAGGATCTCATCATAGCCATGGAAGCCGCAAGGGCGGAGGCGGCGAAGGTGGAAGGAGAAACAGGAATACGACTTCGCTGCACAGAAACCACGAGCCTCCAAGGCATTGGTATCTCTCGCCAAACAACGCTCGCCATCGCATCGAGTCCAACATTGCAACACAGCGGTATGAGGAAGAGGACATGTATGTGGGACCCAAATCCTTTGGCCCACGTATCCGTCAAACAAACTTTCCGGTTGAATTCGGCATTGTCAAACATATTCAACCCTACAACAACGCAGCTCGCCAGATACTTTTCTTCAAGGTTTTTCCCAGGTTTGCTGCATTGCTAAAGGAGGAAATACCTTGGTCGCAGTTTGATATCGCCCACTCATGTTGCGGAAGACGGCTCGATCATGGCTTAATGAACTACCAGAGAACTCGATTAACAATTGGTATGATATGCAAAGTGCATTCTTTTCAAACTTCGAGGGAACATACAGGAGTCCTTGCACAGTCGGAGACTTACAGCATTGCACCCAAAGACCAGGAGAAACCTGCCTGGATTACCTCGAACGCTGGATCGAGATGAAGAACTCCTGTGAAGGACTAAACAAACAAACTGTGATTGAAGCTTTCATTGCAGGACTCCCATTTAGACTTTTGCATCATAGACTGAAGCATGACCATGTCACAGATGTGGGAGAGATGATAGAAACAACAAGAAAATATGCTAACGCCGATGAAGATTCAGATGGAGTGCTGAATATAATGGCCAATCCAAATGTGGCCAAGCATCAGAAACAACAAACTCAGGAGCACAAGAACACCTCGGAAGATATACCCGCTCCAGAAAACGCAGCTGTTAACACAACGTTCGGAACCAGAGGACGAGGAGGGCATGGAGGCGGCCGGGGACGAGGTCACGGAACTTCTCGGGTCCAAGGTAGAGGAGATCAACAGGCCAGAAAATCATATTCCTGGGTCAACATCGCCAACAACCCTTATGTTCATCACCTGGACACGAATGGAGGTTCTATCCATACCAATGCTGAGTGTCGTTTCAATGATGACATCAAAAAAGACGAATCCACTGGATACAAAGCCAAGCGACAAAAAGGAAAGAAAAATTCCAAGAAAGCAAGGATCCCAAGGAAGATTCCGACATGTAAGAAGCGGATGCCACACAGCCCAAGTCGAATGGAAAGAAGGATTACCCCCACAAAGAAAGACACATATGTCTGCTTCCTTGGGACTCAGCCGGCTAAGGTTAAAAGGCGGTTCTCTGTGAGCTCAACGCCACGGTTCCGGCTGTCCCCCAATTTTTGGATTGGTCGAATGTAACCATCACCTTTGACCGCAAAGATCACCTGAGGAAATCACATCGTCGGGGAAAGTACCCTCTAGTCATCAATCCTATTATTGATGGCTATGAGTTCTCTAAAATTCTCATGGGCGATGGTAGGAGCGTCAACATCCTCTACTTTGAGATGCTTCACCGCATGAAGCTCCACGAAATCTAGTTAAATCACAGCAATGTGACTTTTCATGGCATTGTACTAGGGAGACTGGCAGATTCTCTAGGTGAGATCACACTGGACGTGACATTTGGAAACCGAGACAACTATCGGACCGAGCCACTCTCCTTTGAGGTGGTACCATTCGAAAGTGCTTACCATGCCATCTCCGGGCGTCCGACTTACTGGGCGTTCATGGCTCTCCCCTGGTACATCTACAACATGATAAATCTTCCGGGTCCAAAGGGCATTATCACCATTTGAGGAAACCCGATGAAAGCGCGAGACAGCGAGGAAGGATCTGCCGCCTTTGCTAAAGCCGTGCTGCACATCCAGGAGTACCAAGAGATCAAGACGAACATCGACTCGTCTGAGATGCCCACTATGAAGAATGAGGTGATGAAGCCAAGTTTGTAGTTCAAGGCATCGAAAGAGACGAAGAAGACGTCGCTGAAGGAAGACGATCCCTCCAAGACGATGAACGTATGGGTAGGCTTAGACCATGCATAGGAAAGCATGCTCATCGAGTTCCTCAAAGTTCATAAAGATATATTCGCATGGTAGCCTTCTGACATGACCGGAGTACCTAGGGAACTCATCGAGCACTCTCTTAATGTGTACCCTGACGCTAAACGCATCAAACAGTCCTTACGACGGTTTGGTGACAAAAAGCGCAAAGATATAGCTAAGGAATTAGCTCGACTAGAATTAGCCGGATTTATCGCAGAGGTCATCCATGCTGAATGGGTGGAAATATTGTACTCGTCCCTAAAAGGGACACTATTGATTAAAGTATGTGAATTGATTATACCGCCTTGAACAAGGCTTGTCCTAAAGATCCGTTCCCTTTGTCTAGAATCCATCAAGTTATCGACTCCATGGCAGGGTCAAAATTACTCTGTTTTCTCGATGCATATTCCCGATATCACCAAATACAGATGAAATAATTGGATCAACTGAAGATGTCTTTCTTCACACCTTTTGGAACCTTCTGCTACAAAACTATGCCTTTTGGCTTAAAGAACGCAAGAGCTACATATCAACACACCATGTAGCGTTGCCTTAATGATCAAATCGAACGCAACGTCCATGTATACGTAGATGATATAGAAGTGATGTCCAAAAATAAGAAAACGCTTATTTCTGACTTAGAGGAAACATTTGCTAGCCTAAAAAAATTCAATATAATGCTAAATCTGAAGAAGTGTTCCTTTGGAAACCTAGCCGGAAAATTGTTAGGTTTCATCGTGTATGAAAGAGGCATAGAGAAGAACCGGGACAAAATCAAAGATATACTTAACATGACCAGACCGACTCGCCTGAAGCACGTGCAACGTCTCACTGGTTGTATTGCAGAAGTGAGTCAGTTCGTCAGCCGACTCGGAGAAAGAGCCGCGCCTTTGTACAAACTCTTGAAGAAAACCGGCAAATTTGTCTGGACCCAGGAAGGAGACACAACCCTAAAAAGTTTGAATGATCTACTTTCGAATCCACCAATTCTCGCATCACCAGAGCCACAGGAGCCTATGTTACATTACATCACAGCGATTAACAAAGTCATAAGTGTGGTAACATTAGTAGAGTGCGAGGAAGAAGGCTATGAGCATAAGGTGCAACATACAATATACTACCTGAGTGAGGTCCTGACAGAGTCGAAGCAACGGTATATACACTACCAAAAGCTAACCTATGGAGTATTCTTTGCTGCCAGAAAGCTATGACATTATTTTCAAGAGCATAAGATCACAGTGGTGAGTACTTCTCCCCTGCGAGATATAATCAACAACCATGATGCCACAGGAGATGTCGCAAAGTGGGGAATAGAGCTTGTAGCTTTCGACATCGAGTACAAGCCACAAACAACAATCAAATCCCAGATACTTGCTGATTTCGTTGCTGGTTGGACAGAGACGGCAGAAAACACAAATCCTCCAAACTCGGAATTTTGGACCCTTATGGGTTAAAAGCACGAGGGGGCTCGGGGGCTAGCGTGGTGCTCAAGTCACTCCAAGGAGATAAGATATTTTATGTGTTACAGATACACTTCATGGCAACCAATAATATTGCCGAGTCCAAAGCACTGTTACATGGAATACGCATGGCTAAAATTATTGGCGTAACAAGACTCATGTGTTACAGAGACTTAGATTTAGTTGCTCAACAAGTATTCGATATCTGGAATGCAAACAAACACATGTTGCATACAAATCTATTCTAGATGAATTATCTGAGGGTTTTGAGGTTCAACACATCCATTGTCGTGGGAATGGCCACAACAAATGCTGCAATCGGCAGCGAGTAGTAGAGCGAGGGGCAAAGGGTGGCCATCCATCTGTGGTGCGATATGAGGGCAAAGACACAGGGTTTTACCCAAGTTGCCCCCGGAGGGTAAAGACCTACTCCTGCTAGATTGTATTGATGAGAGAGTACAAGGGCGAGCTCGACGGCTAGGCGACGAGTCACAGGGGGTGTATGATGGAAAGTAAGTTCTATGCGTACCCTAGGGAGGTTTATATAGAGTCACCTCTCTAGGGTTTACAGATCTACAACCGAGTTGGATAGGGACTCGGAGGGTGCTTGACCTAATCCGACTGGGCCTAGCTACGCTTCTGGGACTTCAGCTTCCAGTCGCCTGGCTCCTTGTTGGGTCGTGATCCAGTCGCCGTCCTGCAAGCCCACTCGCTGGCATTATGGCCCAGTAGGAAACGTCCTAATGGGTATACCCCACTTGGCATATCCCCATCAGTAGTCCCCGAGGCTGTCATTGATTCGTCCCAAGTGTTCTTTGGCAGTCGGAGTATTCGGGTCCAATTTGGATGCCAAGTCGAATCGGCGGTGGACTCCTTCAATGAAACAAAGAACCTTTAGCATATTTCCTCAGTCGCAACAACGGCGACCAGTCAAATAGCCAATCTGGTGAGTAGGTTGGCAAGAAGTCGAATCGCAGCTATGGCGAACGGGTCGACGAGAAGTCGAATCACAGCTATGGCGAATGGGTCGGCGAGAAGTCGAATCGCTATGGCTGGCGAGTCGAGTAGACGAAGTTGGACCGTGAATCTTAGTCAAACTAGCTGTTTGGTAATCCAACGGTAATATCGACGTAATCATCACGCGGTAATGGCTCCCCGAAAATGGCGGGTACCAAGCGCTATATAAGGAGAGTGACGGGTGAAGGGCGATCATTCCCCACATTTCTTCCGACATCGTGTGTAGAGGTCCCAACCTTTAATAAGGTAGATATCCCTGTGTTTACAATGCTAGTCCCTGGATCAATAGCTAGCATCCACAGTTAAGATGTAATATCAAGAAACAAAGGTCATAGTACAACTTTATAACCAGGAATAAAATAATTCATTACATCTTACATATCTCATTTGGCTATCACATTACAATGCAGCAGAAATAACTATAGCATGGAGTCCTTCATCTTCAAAGTGCCACAGGCAATTATGTTGGTTGTAGACTTGTAATCCTAATCAACACACTTCACTAACATCAAACAAACCTGCAACATAATAAGTTACAGCCACAAGGGTCAATACATTTGAATTGTATTGGCAAGTGATACTATGGTAGTATAGTGGTGACTATCATCTATATGCATTTGGCTAAGTGGAGCTTAGGCTTGCTTTGCTCAAAATAGATTTTTCCTTACCTTTTGAAAAACGCTAAGTTTTTGTTTAGCAAAATCACCCAAGGAACCACCAATAGAAATTGGTGAACCTTCACCCTTGTTCAACCACAAGTTTTTAACTTAGAAATTGGGATAAGGAGATTCTTGATAGCTTCCATGTTTTGATGCTCAAATTGTTATTTGCCAGGGACATGGCTAAGTACTTAGATTTTACACTCTGCAGAGGTGGTGCACTTTCCCCACAAGACTGGATTTTCACCGAAACAAGATCTTTCAGAAGCCTTCCCTTAGACCAGAATGGACGCGCTCCAACCTATCAATCCCGCACCACCAACTGTCCATTTGGCTAAGTTATTGCAACTTATATGATCCAGGCAGAGCCCATAATGCCAAGTGGTTGCACTTGAAGCTTCTCAACATTTGACATCTCAAATCTCTTTGTTCCTGGGTGGCATTCCACAAGTGAGATACCAAGTTTTCCCCAGTATACTGGACTTGGTGATGCCCAAGTTTTCCCCAGTATACTGGACTTGTGTAACCACTCAACACAAACCTTTCTTTCCATTCCACCCAGGTGATTCATTCACTTAGTTGTTTTATTAAACAAAACACAAGTCCTTGACTTAGAAATATTCCATAGCATGAATATAATCCACCCTTGTTCTCTACTAGCTAAGCTAAGCATGATAGTAGTAGGAATCTTAACTTAGGAGAATTCTACTAAGGTTTCATCTACTAGGATTTCCCATGGCATAGTTTATACTTAGCAAAATTTTCCATGCAAGTCCTACTTAGAAAAATCACTAATGCATAGTGAAAATAATAGGACAAAAGTATGAAGCACCACTTGCCTTTTTGGTAGAGAATTATAAGTTCACTCCTTGATCTTGTAATAGTCACACTCTTCAAATTCCACTACAATTCAATCAAGCAAGCAAATATTCAATCTACCATTCAAGCAATCATCACATAGAATAATAAAAACAAATCAATGCATGCAAGCATGCCAAAGATTGTTTTATTTGGAGAAGTGGTTTCTAATAGGTTATAAACATTTGAAAACACCCATTGCTCATTTATAAAAGTAGTAAAACCATTTGATATTAAGTTAGTGAAAATGGCCACTTTAAGTCATTTTTGTTTTGCTAGAAGTGGTTCATATAAAAGTAATAATCTATAGTGTTTGAAAATACATTTTTAAACACAAATGTTAGTGTTTTATGGTCAAGTTTTTAGTATTAAAACCATTTGCAAAAGGTTTCACCTATAAACCATTTTTATACCAAAGTAATATTTTATGTTGTTGAAAAATGCTTTTTAGCAAAGTAATAATTTATAGGGTTTATCAAATATATTTTTAGATCCTAAAACTTGGTTTTTAGGGTCAGAGAGTTTAAATCAAATCATTTTCCAATGGTTTTTTTTATCAAAAATCATTTTATACCATAATCAATATTTTTATTTGGCTAGAAATGCTTTTATTCAAAGATTTATTCCTTAGCATCTCAAAACATGTTTTTAAAACCAAAAGTTGGTTTCTATGGTCAGTAGGTTCAAAACAATCCATTTGCCAAAGATTTTACCCTAAAAATATTTTTAGAATGAATTTTATACTCAAATTATACCTACACATGTTTCTGCAAATACAACCAATTTAACAGAAGAAATTTACTAAACAAAGTACATGGTTGGAAAGTACTTGTTCTGCTGATTCCAATGATATAAAATTTGTAAATTTTGGACGTGTAGATTAAAAGTTATGGAATTTACAATTTGAACATCTAATAGAACAGATTCTGGTTTCAAAACAAACTCTAGGCCACACGTCTAATTCTTATTGATCGAAAATGGTTCGGCTGGATCGTGCTGTGTGGAGCGTTGGATCTAAAGGTGATCATGAGGCATAGAACAAAGGATACCCTTTCGGTTAATGAATCTATAGCATGCGTCAGATTAAAATCCAACGGCCTAAACCGACTAACCTAAAACGGGCGGCGCTAGCGGCGGCGACTGGCAGCGGCGCGCTCAGACGAGGGTGGTGCTGGCGATGCAGGAAGAAAAAGAGACAGGGGAGGGGCTCATCGAGATCTCCGTGGCGAGTGGATGCTCAAGGTGGTCTCCGTCGATGGAGGGGCGCACGGTGCTGGCTCGAATCGCTCGCCGGAGTTCGTGGAACCGTCGGGTGCGCTCAGACGTTGTTGAAGACGAGGCTACAGAGCATGCCAGAGAAAAAGGGGAGCACAGTTGGATGCTTGGGAGAGTGGTGAGTACACGCGTGTGAAGGAGGAGGAGAGGGGCGGTCAGACGCTACCTGGGGAACTCGCCGGAGTGGAAATAGACGACAGCGGTGCTTAGTATTGACGTTGACGACGATGCAGAGCACGCGCGGGCGAGCTGGCGCTATGGAGAGGTTTGCCAGGAGATAGGGAACAGGCTCGCGTGGTCGAGGGGGCGAGGGGCGACGGTGGCTGGACGGAATTGCTCGGAGATCTCGTCGGAGCAGAGGATGGTCTCAAGTGAATTCAGCGCAGCCTGGGGACAGAGGGTGGGTGGCTTCTGGGGGGAAATGGAGAGGGGAAGCAGGCTATTAATCGAGCGTGGTCGTGGGCAGGATTAACTGAGCTATCAATGCGAATTGAAGTGTGCAATCAACGGAGGAAACGGCCGGGCATGGTCGTCGCGGGGTGAGGAAGAAGGCTGACAGCATGGGGTCGTTTCGTCGGCGAGAGAGAGAGGGAAGAGGTGGGGTCCAGCAGTCAGCGGCTTTGCAGGTTGATTTACGCGTGAGAAAACGTTTCGCGAGAGAGTGGGAGGTGGGCTCGCTGGGCTGGTCTGGGCCTGGGGTTAGTTGGGCTGGGTCCAACTCTTTTTTTTTGTTATGATTATTTTCCTTTTTCCTTTTCTTTTATTCTGTTTTGATTTTTATTCAAATATTTCAAACACTAATTGAATTCAAACCTTTGCCAAACTTTGTGTATATTCTAATACTGTCCCCCCGAAGAATAGTCTCAGAGGCCCTGCTCGCGAAGGCCGTCGAGCAGCAAAGAGTGGGCGCCGACTCGCAAGGTCGAGTATACTCGCGTTCCTCGGGAAGTAGAGCGGCCTCCAGCGGCGGCAAACACCCTCAACTGCCCGCCACCAGAGCCACTGCAGCTCCAATACCGACCCGCGAACGCGGCACTCTCCACCAACGACCCCAGGCCGGCAACCAACCTTGTCGCCGCCAACGGGCAACCCATTGATGCCCGCACCCACATCATCAACAACCAAAGTTGGCGCGCACGCCAGCCTGACGACCTGCGACATACCCTAACCAATCGCCGCGACGGCGAGCCCATGGGGTCGCTCAGTCGACTCGGACCCAAGTGCTTCGGACCAATGATCCGAGGCGAGAAGTACCCGCCAAACTTCAAGGCGCCGAAAGAGATAGAAAAGTACGACTCCTCGTACGACCCCGCCGTCTAGCTCGACACATACCTCATGGCGATGGGGATCACAGGCCACACTGACCTGCTAGCCGCCCGTTACCTCCCCCTAATGATGGAGGGGACGTGCAGGCAGTGGATCAACACCCTCCCCCAGGACAGTATCGACTCCTGGGAGGAGATGCGCGATGCCTTCGTCAGGCACTGCGAGTGCTCCTACACCCGCGCCACCACTATCGAGGACCTGGAGCGATGCGTCCAGGGACCCCGCGAGTCGACCCGCAACTGGGTCCAACGGTGGCAAGAACTTTGGTACAACGCGGTCGGCATCCACCCGGACACCGCGATCCATTGCTTCAAGACCTCCTGTCGCTACGAGCCCCTGGTCACCAAGCTCAAGCGACACTCCCGCACACTCGACAACATCCCCGACCTCCTCGAGATCGCCAAACGGTACGCCGAGGAAGATCCAAACCAGGAAACTGACGATGAGTCAGGAGGTCAACGCTGCACGAGCGGCAACGACAACGGACGACGGTCCGACCTACGCTACAGCAGCACTCGCCTCACCGGCAAGCGCCGCAATGACGGGCGAGTCGACTTCGTCGCCAACGCCGGGCACGTGCAATGCGAGCCCAAGAGCTTCCGCCGTGACGGAGGACAACGCCGCGACGGCGGCAACTACAAGGCCAAGCCAAGGTTCGACCCCGCGGCTCTCCTTAACCAACCATGTGCGTTTCATAGCAGGGAAGGGAAGCCCGCAACGCACACCACCGCCGACTGCCACACCCTCAGGGAAATCGAGAAGGCACGGCGAGCGCGGGAGGACCCCGACAACGACCCGCCAAACGGCGGAAAATTCGGCAAAGTGGCCGGCTCGCTCCACACCTTCACAGGCTTCAACACGAAGCGCGAGAAGAAGGTCATCGCCCGCGCTGTCGCCGTCAACGCGGTGGCCCAGGTGGACGTTCCCCAGTTCCTAAACTGGTCAGAGAAGCCCATCACCTGGAGCCGCCAAGACCACTCGCCACGCATCGAGTACCCAGGACGAGTCTCCATGGTGGTCAAGCCCAAGGTCGGCGACTACTGGCTCCCCAAGACATTGATGGACGGTGGCAGCTCCATCAACATCCTATACCTCGACACCTTCAGGCGGCTGCGGCTCCCGCAGTCGATGATCGAGACGACCCACACCACATTCCACGGCATCGTCCCCGGTTGGAAGGCGTACCCGATCGGCAAGGTCACGCTTCCAGTCACCTTCGGCACACCGGCAAATTTCCGCACCGAGCGGATCGTCTTCGAGCTGGTGCCCTTCGACAGCCCCTACCACTGCGTCCTGGGGCGCCAGGCGTTCGCTAAATTCATGGCAGCGCCCCATTACGCGTACAACGCAATGAAGCTCCCCGGGCCGTGCGGCGTCATCACCATTCACGGCGACCCCGACATGGCCGCCGAGTGCGAGGCCAAAGGAGCCGAGCTCGCTGACGCCGTCATCGCGGCGGAGACCAACCACGCCGATGAGCTCGCCAAGTACGCGAGCGGGGTCAACAACGACGACCCCACCATACTCAAGAATTCCAACTCAGAGGGCGCAAACACCTCAACCTTTGAGGCCACGACGCACACCCGCACCGTCGAGCTAGTCCCAGGCGACTCCAGCCGGTGACGATCGGGACGGGCATGAGCCCAGCATAGGAAGGCGCGCTCATCGAGTTCCTCCGTGAGAACAGGGACATCTTCGCATGGAAACCCTCTGACATGCCCGGTGTCCCTAGGGAGCTCGCTGAGCACAAGCTAAATGCCGACCCCAAAGTGCGACCTGTCAAGCAGTCGCTGCGGCCCTTCAATGAAGAACGCCGTCGAGCAATCGCCGAGGAGGTGCAGCGTTTACTCGCTGCCGGCTTCATCCGGCCAATCAAGTACTCCAAGTGGCTGGCAAAACCAGTCCTGGTCGAGAAGAAGAACGGGACCTGGAGAATGTGTATCGACTACACAAACCTGAACGACGCCTGTCCAAAGGAGCAGTTCGTCCTCCCGCGGATCGACCAGATAATCGATTCAACCGCGGGCTCGGAGTCGCTATGTTTCCTTGACGCCTACTCTGGGTACAACTAGATCAAAATGGCTGTCGAAGACGAGGAGAAGATGGCGTTCATCATGCCATTCGGAGCCTTCTGCTACACCGCCATGACCTTCGGCCTCAAGAACGCCGGGACGACCTACCAGCGGTGCATGCAAGAATGCCTCGCGAGCCAAATTGGCCGCAACATCCACGTCTACATCGACGACGTGGTTGTAAAATCCGCTCGCCAAGGCGACCTACTCGCCGACCTGGCGGAAACATTCGCCAACCTGCGAAGATATAAGATAAAGCTCAACCCAAGCAAATGCACCTTCGGTGTACCCGCCGGACAACTACTGGGGTACGTCGTCTCCAAACGAGGGATCGAGGCGAACCCCACGAAGATCGACACGATCGCCCGGATCGGAAAACCTGAGTGCCTGCGCGACGTCCAGAAGCTGGCCGGGCGAGTAGCGGCTCTCAGTCGCTTCATCCCCCGCCTGGGCGAAAAGGCGATGCCCCTATACCGCCTGATGCGCAAGAACCCCACCTTCCAGTGGGACAAGGAGGCGGACGACGCGCTCCGCGACCTCAAAAAGGTGCTACTCGCTGCACCATTACTCGCCGCCCCCGCCGACAAAGAACCCATTCTGGTTTACGTCGCGGCTTCCGAGCGCGTCGTCAGTGCCATGATGGTTGTCGAGCGACCAGAAGAAGGAAAGGAGCGCCCAGTCCAGCGGCCGGTGTACTACATCAGCGAGGTCCTCACCGAGTCGCGCCAGCGGTACCCACAGTACCAAAAGCTAGTATACGCGGTCTTCAGAGCTCAGCGGCGCCTGCCGCACTACTTCCAGGAGCACCCGATCACGGTCGTCTCCTCAGCACCACTGCAAGACATCATCCGCAATCGCGAGGCGACCGGGCGGGTCACCAAGTGGGCCGTCGAGATCGGCGTCCACAACATCAAATACGAGCCACGAAAAGCGATCAAGTCGCAGGCACTGGCAGACTTCATCGCCGACTGGGAAGAGGCCCAGCAACCAGAGAAGCTGTCGTACCTCCATTACTGGAGCCTGCACTTCGACGGCTCCAAGAACGCGGACGGTGCAGGCGCAGGGATAGTGCTGACTTCACCAAAGGGCGACAAGCTCCGCTACATCCTCTGCCTCGACTTCACGCCCTGTACCAACAACATGGCTGAGTACGAGGCCCTACTCCACGGCATGCGAGCTGCCAAGGAAATGAACGTCAATCGCCTCCGCTGCTACGGAGATTCTGACCTCGTCGCGGGGCAAGTCGCTGGCACCTGCGACGCCGTCTCCCCTACCATGGCGGCGTACCGCCAAGCAGTGGACAAGTTGGGCGGAAACTTCACAGGCTACTCCGTCGAGTGGATCGACAGGAGGAAGAACGAGGAGGCCAACGCACTCTCTCGCATCGGGTCGGCTCGACTCGCACCACCTGCCGGCGTTTTCCTCGACACGATCACCAAGCCATCAGTCTCTCCCTCGAGGGAGATCGACATCGGAGTCCCACTCCAACCAGAGGCAGCCTTGGTCGCACTCGTCAACGAGCTAGACGACTGGACCAAGCCCTACATCGCCTATCTGGAAGCCGGCACCCTATCGGCAGACGAGACGGACACTCGAATGATCGCTCGTCGATGCAAGTCCTACACCATCATCGACGGCGAGCTCCACAAGCGCAGCGTCACCGGCGTGTTCCAACGCTGCGTCCAACCAGCTGAAGGACGCAAGATCCTCCACGACATCCACTCCGATGACTGCGGCCACCACGCCACCGCTCGTTCCCTGGTCGCCAAGGCTATGCGACATGGCTTTTACTGGCCCACCGCACACGCCGATGCTGTCGATATCGTCCAGCGGTGCGCCGGGTGCCAGAAGTACACCAACCAGACGCACGTGTCGAGCTCGGCGCTCAAAACAATCCCCATCACCTAGCCATTCGCTGTGTGGGGCATGGATATGGTAGGCCCCTTCAAGAAGGCCCCCTCCGGCTACACCCACCTGCTAGTCGCCGTCGACAAATTCACGAAATGGGTGGAGGCCAAGCCAGTCCGGAAATGCGACGGGAAGACCGCCACTAAATTCCTACGCGAGTCATATATCGTTACGGGTTCCCAAACAGCATCATCACGGACAACGGCACCAACTTCGCCAAGGGAGCCATGGCCGAATTCTGCGAAGAGCACCACATCCGGCTCGACCTCGCGTCAGTCGCCCACCCGGAATCCAACAGCCAGGCGGAACGGGCCAACCAAAGCATCCTCCACGGCTTGAAGTCGCAACTCCAAGTACCACTCGAACGCACCGCCGGGTGCTGGGTCGAGGATTTGCCCTCTGTCATCTGGGGGATCCGCACCTCAGTCAACAGATCGACAGGGTTCACCCCCTTCTTCATGGTCTATGGCGCCGAGGCAGTCATGCCCACCGACCTCGAGCACGACTCGCCGCGCGTCGTCCACTATACGGAGGCTGCAAACGAGCTTGCCCGCCAAGACGGGATCGACCAACTTGACGAAGCACGTGACCTCGCTCGGTCACGCACCGCTATCTACCAGCAGGGACTCCGCCGCTACCACAGCCGGAGGGTGAAAGCTCGCACCTTCCAAGAAGGCGACCTGGTGTTACACCTCATCCAGGACAAGAAGGGCATGCACAAGATCTCCCCTCCTTGGGAAGGGCCATTCGCCATCGGGCGCGTACTCGGCAACGACGCCTACTACCTCATCGACGTCCGCGGGGACGGCGAACTCAACGTCAAGCGACCATGGAATGTAAACCTCCTACGGAAGTTCTATTCCTAGAACCCCACACATGTACTCTCCAGTCGCTATGAAATAAAAAGAAACGGTTACCGCAAATTGCGCCTACTCTCCATGACTTGTGCCACTCGCACTCGTAATAACAGCGTTACGCTAACTGCAGAAGTCAACCTTTGGTATGGCGATCGGCACGGCTAAGTAGTGCGGTGTAAGAGCACTGAATCACCTCAGGTCTTGCATCGTCCACGAAAAACGCCCACCCGGAGCCCCATTGGAGTCGCCTAGCTCGACTAGTTCTACGAGCCAAGACAACTGCCCTCGCTTCTCACAGCGACCTTGGTCCTCCGCATCCTCGGCATAGCGACTCGAACGGCTAAGTACCACGCTCGGGGACTGAAGACCAGTTCGTCGCGAGCGGTCAGGGAAAACGCCAAGTAAGAGAGCATGCCCAGGACTCGCCACGCGACTGACCCCACGGGCCAGGCAGGAGTGACGCGCTCAAACCAACGCGCTAAGTCCTCAACTACCCTCGAGTCGCGCCTAGAAAAACCAAGTACCACGCTCGGGGACTCGTCCACCCGACCTCGTTCGCGCAAGGGAAAACGGTAAAGTACAGAGCACTCAAGGGAGTCGCCTAGCGACTGGCTCTTCGAGCTCGGGCGAGTCGACCAAAACAACAAAACACATGACAACAACACATATATCATATACAAGGTAATCCCCACAAAAAGGGCGGACGCGCTCGGGGACTCGTTCAAAAATCAATCACAAACACACAACAAATACCAAAATAGACACGATGTCTCATTCAATTGCATATCGCATTGTTTCATGCTACAAAATATGCCCGCATGGCAGACCTGATGCTAACGCCACAAGGAAAACTATCCTACTCTGCAGGCTTTGATGACGACTCGCCAACATCCCGGCGATTGCGGATGAACGGCGTGTACGGGTTCGACGGATACGTCGTCAGTTCCCCCGCCATTGCTGCGCGAAAAGGTTGCTCAACCTTGAAGTCACGATGCGGCGGCTCGGGGTCGTTCGGCGCGACGACAGTCTCTTGGTACGGAAGGAGGTCGCCTATTGCCTAGACACGTTCTGAGTACGTGGCGGCGCGGTCCTGCAACTTGAGAACCTCGGACAGCTCCACCGCGCCAGTCGACGATGGATACCCACTCGTCACATCGTCGATGTCGAAGTCTTCGGGGAAGTGGGCAAGTCCAAGACTAAGTGCCGTCGACGCTCCGCGCCGAAACGCCGACCGCGTCATGAACTCAACGACCGCGGGCGCTTTCTCCAAATACTTCCACACCTCAACGAGGTCGCTGGGAATCACCTCCATGGGAGATATCTCTTGGAGATAGGCGCGGATGCACGTCGCCGACAACGTTGCCGAATCGACAAGCATGCTTACACATTGCCTCGCGTCGAACGAGCTCGCCTCTTCCTCGCTATCGATGATGCGACCTACGAGTACAAGACAATAATGAGTACGACGGACACCACGAAAGAAACAACCACCGGAAGGGGCAGATGTACTCACCAAGCAGCGGGCGGGCGAGTTCCGTGATGAAGCACTGAAGCGATGTATGGTCGTCCTGAAGCCCAGCAATAAGGACTTCCGACACTTTGCGATCCTCCTCAGCGGCTCGCTTCTTCCTTTGCCTCCCGCAGCTCGCGCTCGAGGTTGGCGATCCGCTGTTCAGCGGCACTCAAAGCCGATTGCGCCGCCGCCAATTCACCAGCTGGGACAAGCCCCTGGCGAGCTTCCTCTGCCTTCACGGCAACAGCCTGAAGCCCTTTGTTCGCTTCCTGGACGATGGCCAGCTCCCTCTCCGCGCGCTGCTTCGCGGCCAATCGGTCAGCCGACTCAAGCTGCAGACCCTGCACATCACCAAAAAGGTTAATCAAAGCAAAATTCCTAAGTGCCCACCCGCTGAAATTCAGCGAGTGCGCACTCGGGGACTGGCGATCAAGAAATTCCTAAGTGCCCACCCGCTAAAATTCAGCGAGTGCGCACTCGGGGACTAGCGATCAAGAAATTCCTAAGTGCCCACCCGCTGAAATTCAGCGAGTGCACACTCGGGGACTGGATGCGAAAAATAAAAAGTTGAGAAATTATACGAATCAGGCCGCTGCAAAGCACCGACCTGATCCTCGGGGACTGGATGTATGTGGATGGCTGCGCCAAGCATGCCGTGGAGTTGTATCGCGTCCACGGACGCGAGGAGCACTGGCGTGTGCCCACGACGTTGGTCGACTTCAGCGTCGGCGGTCCCAGGAGCGTGGCTTGAGGGCGAAGTCCCACTCGCCGCGGCCGCCTTGGTCACGAAGCGTGGGAAGGTAGCGATAGAGGCACCCGCTCCAAGAGAGGTCGGCTCCGCCGTTCCAGGCAAGGGAGCGCCCTCCTTCGTAGACGTGGCTGCCTCCATCACGGGCCCGGCTGGTGCAACCGCCGTGTCATCAGAGATAGTGACGGTGTCGCCACCCTTGGCCTTCTTGCTGCCATCCGCCGAGACGACGACCTCGTCCGCCTTCCTCTTGCGGGAAGTATCCTCCTCGCTAACGGCGGGCGGCACCTTAGCCACGGTCGGATGGCCCATCCTCTTCACTCCGGTCCTGTGCATCAATCGAATAAGCAAGAATAATTGAAGTAATTATAAAAAACAAGGAAGGGTGAGTGCACTCACTTGGCGACTGGGATAAAACGTAGCCCCGTACGGAGGCCGGCTGGTTTTTCCAGTTCAGGGCCCAGTCGGCGACTGAGCCCCATCTCCAGGACGTCGCGTGCCCAAGACACGGACGGCTTCTTCGTCGTGGAGGCCACAGCTGGAGCCTCTGGGATATCTTCGGTAGGAGCCTCCTTGCGAGGCGAAGCCGCTGCAGCCAGAGCCTCCCCCAGCCCAGGGACTGGGGCGAATGGCGGAGGTATTGAAGCCAGCAGCACTTCCACGGTCGCCGCATCTAGCACGGCTGTCGCTGGTGGCGCGTCGTCACCGGCCGGGCTGGGAGCATCAGAGCTGCTCGCCGAGTGCGGCGGTGAGGCCGGCTTCGACGGCTTCGTCTTCTTCTTCGGGGGGGGGGGGGGGGCCCTTGCCTCCCTTTCTTCTTCTTCTTCTTCGACGAAGTGGCTTGACGGTGCGAGGTGGTCTCTGGGAGCTCGTCGTCGTCATCATGATGCTCGAGGCTTCTGCTTGCCTCGAGCTCGCGCTGTTGTTGTCCGCGGGTCTTTCGGACCAGCGGGGCGACCTCCTCCTCGGACTCGTCGTCGTCGTCCTCGTCGCCCTTAGCGGGCGGCGACTCGCCTACTTCCTGGGCGGACGAGCTCGAGTTCTCGTCGTCCGACGGTGGGAGCCACCCTTCCACCACTTGGAATAGCTGCGACGAATACAAAATGGAATCAGAATTACCGCGACTGCATAAACTGCGACTGCGAGCGAAGTAAAGTGATTACCGTTGGAGCCGGACGTTTTGCGGTATAGGGGGCGACCCCAGCCTGCGCGTCCAGGTACACCGTCTGGGTAATCTTCTTCAGTGCTGGGAGATAGTCCTCCAGCTTCCACTCGTCGAGGCAGGCCTTCGTCGACTCTCCCCGGCCGGTGTACTGGTACATGTAGTGGTCGCGCTGGGCGAGCGGGACGAGCCGCCGCCCGAGCCAACAGTTGTACAGGTTTATCGTCTGGAGACCCTTCTTTTTCAGACCGCGGATGGTCTGGAGCCTCTCGTCGACGACCATCCGCTGATCGTTGGGGAGCTTGCCGACTTGGATATGGCGTGGCTCGGACCGATTGGCGGAATACCGCAGGATCGCCGCCTCGTCCTCCGGGGTCGCCTCGGCCACATAGAACCACGACTTCTTCCAGTCGCTCGCTGCCTTGGCGGGCAGCATCAAATCGAAGAAAGAAGCTTTTGACTTGAGCTGGAACGTCAGGCCGCCCGCGGCTAGCATTGGGCCGCCTGCTTCCTCGCGGCTGATCCGTCCGTGGAACAGATCTTGCCACAAGGGGAAGTAGGGCCAGCAGCCCAAGTAGCATTCGCAGAACGCCATGAAGATGGCGAGCTGCTCGATGCTGTGGGGACCCAGATCTGAAGGCTGGATCCCGTAGTAGGCGCAGAAGCGCCGGAAGAACAGGGACGTAGGAAACCCTAGCCCCCGCTCGAGATGACTGGTAAAACAGATGAATTCCCTCTCTTGCAGGTTCGGGGTCATTTCTCCGGCTGCGGGAATACGCCAACAGCCGGCTCGCAGGATCCCGGCCTCCTCGAAAGAGGCCAGCTACGCCCTCGTGCATTTGGATCTACCCCACGGTTCGGTGGAAAGGGCCATGGCCGAGAGGTTTGTTGGGGGTCGGAGGATTTCGGGTCGGCTGGATCGCGATGCGAGGGAAGGAAAATGCGTGCAGTCGGAAGAAGTGGTGAGAAGTTGGCTCTTCGATCGCCTGCCATTCCCCTTATATAGTGGGTGTTACCCGCCAAATCAGGGAGCCGTTACCACGCGATGATTACGCCAAAAGTTACCGTTGGATTACCCCAACGGCTAGTTTGACCACGCTTGACGGTCCAACTACGGCCACTCAGCTCGCCGACCCAATCACTATGACAGTGTTTCGCCGACTCGACTCGCCAAAGCTGCGACCTGGATCACTGGTTTCCTCCTTTATATAGGAGCCCGCCGACGATTCGACTGGATGCCTACTCTGAAGCCGTATACTCCGACTGCCAGCAGCCACCTACGCCTAATCGACGGCGGCCTCGAGGACTACTGATGGGGATATGCCTACCAGGGTATACCCAGCAGGACGTTTTCGACTGGCCCAAGAACCGGCGAGTGGGCCTGCAGAACGGCGAGTGGATTGAAGCCCAGCGAGGAACCGAGCGACTGGAAGCTGAAGGCCCAGGCGAGTAGATAGGCCCAGTCGGATTAGGTTAAACGACTACCGAAGCTTTAACTGAATCAGTTGAGATATGTAAACCCTAGGGGAGGTGAGCCTATATAAACCTCCCTATAGGGCGAGTAGAGATACGTTCCCTCATACACCCAAGCGACTCGCCGCCTAGCCGCCGAGCTCGCCCATTGTAACACCTCCATAATACAATCTAGCAGGAGTAGGTCTTTACCCTCCGGGGGGCCGAACCTGGGTAAAACCCTATGTCTTTGCCCTCATCTCGCACCGTAGATGGCTGGCCGCCCTTGCCCCTTGTTCTACTACACGCTGCCGATTGCAGCATCTGCCGTGACTATTCCCACGACAGGGTATATTAATTAAAATAGGCCCTTGTCTTAATTCAAATAAGATTTATTAATGTTTTCAAACTCTATTTGAAATCTAAATTTTACCAAATCTTTTCAGTAGGTTTTATTTAAAAATAAATCACTTTGAATTATTATTTAAAATACTTTATTATGTTTTTAATGTTCATTTAAAATGGGAAATGTCTTTACTTAAATGAAATTGGATAATAATAAATCCTCATGATTTTATTTAAATAATCTTTTACTCTTTTTATTAAATAAAAATATTTTATTTTATTTTCTTGGCCAAGTTTTGATTTGGCTCTTTAAAATAGTCCTTATTCATTATTTCTTCCTTTGCTTATAAAAACCATATCTTTTTATTTAAGGATCCAAAATTGGTGTTTCCAACGTTTATAATTTTATTTGTTATTTGTTTATATTTTAAATCCCTTTTCATTCAAAGTTTGTTCAAGATGGGTCTGTGATGTTTCCACTTTAAAACAAAAAGTTTCTTTTCACCCTAAATTTCAACAATTATTTATTTTTCACATTCAGAATTTGGAAAATTTTGGGATGTGACATCGTGCGTCTCCCAATCTTCCATTCCTCCATAGCGACCCAGAGCGATCCAGAGTGACCCCGTGATCCCAGATCCTCCGATCAATGGCACCTCCAACAGATCTGTGGGGAAGATCCAAGTGCACCAAGACGCTGTTGAAATCCTTCGAGGATGCGGGAATTCTCCACACCGGGAGATGGCGAATCCCCGCGACCGGAGAGGTGGTACCAGATCCGCGCGCCGGGGAATTCATCTGCTTTACCAACCTTGGAGAGGGGGCTCGGCTTCCCCACCTCGATCTTCTTCCGTCGCTTCTGTCCATACTACGACATCCAGCCATCAGATCTAGGGCCGCACAACATCGAGCAACTCGCCATTTTCTTGGCGTTTTGCGAGTGCTATCTGGGATGCCACCCGTACTTCCCCCTGTGGCAGGAACTATTCCACGGGCGGGTCGGACGCGAAGGGGCAGGTGGCCCGATGCTAGCTGCGGGTGGCCCTACCTTCCAACTGAAGTCAGAGGCCTCCTTCCTCGACCTCATGCTACCGAAGAAGGCGGCGAATGAGTGGAAGAAACATTGATTCTATGTCAGCGAAACAACGCCGGATGGCGAGGTGGCACTCTCGATGTAATCCGCCGACCGGCCCAAGCCTCGTCGGCTTCAAGTCGCCAAACTCCCGCTTGACAAGCGGATGGTGGTCGACAAGATGTTGATGATGATTCGTCAACTGAAGAAGAAGGGCCTTCAAACCATCAACTTGTATAGCTGCTGGCTCGGGTGGAGGCTGGTGCCTCTGGTGAAGGGAATATGCCCTGAGAGGCAATAATAAAGTGTTTATTATGTGTATTCCAAGTATATGATACATGTTTATTTTGCATGCTATAATTGTATTAATACGGAAACGTTAATACATGTGTGTTTAATAAACAAACATAAAGTTCCTAGTTATGTCTCTCTCATAAACTAGCTCATTGGTTAACAAGATGATCACAATTTCATGATCATAGACATTGGATGTTGTTAATAACGAGATCACAACATTAGTGTCATGATGTGATGAACATTCATCCGAAGTATATCATTACGATCAAATTCATTGAGTTTATATTGCTATAACAACTTACGAAGTGATCCTAATCCTTAGACCATGAGATCATGTCAATCACTAACACCGGAAGAGTTTCTTGATGACATCAAACGTCACACCGTAATTGGGTGATTATAAAGATGGCTTCAGAACTACTGAAGTGTTATGTTGAGGCTCATGGATCAAGAGTGGAATTTGTTCATCCCGATGACGGATAGATATACTCTGGGCCCTCTCGGTGATATCACATTGGTTAGCTTGCAAGCAAGTGATTTGATCACTAGAATGTTATATCACGGGAACGAGAAAAGAGTGCATGTCAGTAACGAGATCAAACTAGGTATGGATAATACCAATGATCGAATCTCGTACATGTAATATATCGTGAAACAAAGGGATTAAGATACAAGAGTAAAAGGTTCCGACGTTCACATGAAAGTCATCATTGAATGTGTGGGAGTCAGTATGGATCTCCAGGTCCCGCTTCTGATTATTGATCGGAGAAGGGTCTCGATCATGTCCGCATTATTTGCGAACCGTAGGGTGGCACACTTAAGGGACACTGACATCCAATTGGAGCAAAAGTTTCATGACGGAAAGAATAACAAGCGCAAGAATTTATTTCACTAGATACCGAAACAGGTTTTCGGGTGAAATTGCAGAAAGTGTTTTTGCATGTGAAATGGAATAATAGCAAGGGGTTATATGTGAATGTTTGTCATTAAAGTAATTGACAAAATTCTGAATAAATAAAAGGAGTTTTATTTAATGAGAGTTTGCATTAAATTTGGTGGAAATTTAATAGCAATTTTGAGTGGGATTTTGAGTGGAGGGAATTGAAGAGATTTTTGTGAGTGGAGTGTCCACCCACATGAATGAAGGAGGAGAGGGGGAAGCCCCATGGCTGGCGGCCACCCCCTTGGGTGCCCCCTTCCTCCTATAAAAGGCACTCCTCTCCTCTCTCTCTCACTCACACCTCCTTGTGAAGGATCTCTCTCCCCCTCTAGAATTTATTCCCCACAGTCTCGGACTAGCGAGTAACATGTTCCCGGTAGCTATTCGGCAAGAAAGAGTTGTGCTTCCGCTGCATCGCTAGAGCGAGGAGGCGGAGGTTGCTCGGTGTCTTGTACGTGTGTGCGAGAACGGATGCGCTGCTGTTTTGCGGCGCTAGGACTTCCTCTCGATCTTGAGATCGACAATAGATTGTCTACATCAACAACGAGTTTAACTCGTTCAGCTTTGTCGGTCTTCAAGGGTATGTTTTCTATGGATATACATCGGCCCGTTGTTTGTATCTAGTAGATATATCTTGGTACATAGTTTCCATCGTAGGAAATTTTTTGTTTTCTATGCTGCAAACCCTACATCTAAACAGCCGTGCCAATTGGATGTACGAGTACACGGGGAAGGACGATGCGACCAAGTCCCACACCGCTGAGTGGAGCGCCGATGACTACGCCCTCGCGCTAAAGAAGATCACCGATGCGAAATATATCGACTGGAAGGCCGGGATTCCCCTGTACACCATGAAGCGCAAGGTGCCACCGGTGAGTCTACTCTTCCTTGTCCATTTCGTAGTCACAGAATTGTAGTAGCGGCTTTACTGATCGTGTTCCATTTGTGTAGCTGTTCCAAGTGGTGGAAGGTTGGTTTCCACCCGCTGATGACGAAAACTCGAGCGAATCTGTCAAGGACGATAGCGAGTCCTCCTTTGACAAGGGCAATGTCGGAGGCGACTATGATGATGATGACGACGAAGCCGTAGAGGTTTCTGCACCCACAATTCAGAAGACCCGCGGGCAACGACAGCGTGAGCTCGACGCCAGCAAGAGCCTCGACGCTCATGATGGGGGCGACGACGAGCCCCCTGAACACACTTCATGGCGCGTGACCACACCGTCGAAGAAGAAGTCGCCGCAAAATAAGAAGGGGGCGGCCAAAGTGGTGTTGCCGCCTCGGTCCGTGACCAGCTCCAAAGCGACCAGCACGAATGACGAGGCCAGGGCCAGCGCACCAGCGCAGGCGACTGCTGCGGCTGGCACGGCCGTGGTGGAGGATGAGGTGCCATTGGCATCGCTCCCACCATCCTTCTCCGCAGTCAACGGGCTTGGGGCTCCCCTTCCCGCGGGGGCGTCGCCACCGAGGGAGGCACCCGCGTCGACCGCCGGGGAGCTTCCTGCCGCGGCTTCATCCTCGAAGAAGGCCTCCGTGTCATGGGCTCCAACCCTGCTCGAGACGTGTGACACCCCCAGGATCAGCACTAAACAAATCCAGACCTCCGTCTGACATAAGCTTAACCTTGAGCTCGAGGATATCTAGTGAAGAATCGGTAACACGCCAGTGACCCTACGACACAAAAATTATTACATCAAGATCATAACCGAACAAAGAACCAAATTATTACAAGAAGAGGTCACTGACCACAAACATCAAACAACGGAAGGCAAATTATATTATTAAGTATAGCAAACTTAACAAATGGCCTAAGAGGCCTGAAGCATAACGATGACGTCCCAGCCCATAGATTCCAGGCTGCCGTCCGGGAACCCCAAGCTACTCATCGGTGTCGATGTAGTACCAAACTGATCTTCAGGGAACACTTACGCTGCCAAAAGTATCAACAAAGCAAGTGTGAGTACATGGTGTACTCGGCAAGACTTATGGCTGGTGGAGTTGTTTTGCATAAAGCCACTTTTGTTTATAAACCAAGAGGGAGAAGAAGCTCGACTAGTCAGAGTATTTTAAAAGAAGATAAGAGAATGACATCTCCAAAATATTGATCATCATCTTTTGATATCCACCAAATCATCATCATCAAACCTCCACTTGGATCACCCCCTTGTACCCATGAGGAAGCATCCTTAAGCACACGTTGAACTGCCAAGTTTTATGATTAGGTTATAGTTCTCTATGATCTTATAATATGGTCACCAAGCGTTCATAACCGTGAACATGGCTTTTTGAAAAGATTTAACCCTACAGGGGTGTACTACTTTACCCACACGTACTAACCTTCTCTTAATTCCAAAATCATTAGCCCTCTTCCTTGGAAGGCCGACAAAGGGTGGTTAGACAGGACCTTTACCTTCCTTTCGCCGAGACCATGAGTCACGCAATAAGTATGGTTCCGCCGTAACAGGTCAAATCCCGAAGCCGGTACTTAAAGATGTGAGGCGAGGTTGGTTTACCAGGGGCTCCATCCACCCCAAGCAACCCCGGCCACGCTTACCTACCTGTTATGATGCACCTTGCACCCGGCAAATCTTTCAAAAGGTTTTCTATGCATATGTTGAATGGAACGCCCGAACTATGTGACTCATGGAATCTACTAGGCAAGTTAATCAGGCGAGGGGTTCCCAAGCCCCGTGTGGTTTTACGCTCGTCTCGGTTCCAAAGGCAAGAACTCAGGTCCTAGTGGTGCCGAGCATGGGACTAGAAAAACCACATCCCACCATGTCCTCCCATACAAGCCTTAGCATGTTTAACTCATATCACCTCTAATATCACATCATCACGTTCTCCTGTCATACTAGATTATCTGCATCTGATACATCATCTGCTATGCATGGCTAAGCATGACACATATAAAATCTCAAGGAGTGCACACAAGCGAAACCTAGTTATCCTAGGAGGAGTGGATCAGGTAATATAAGCTCAAAGTTAGTAATGCAGGAGATAGGATACTCTATCTATCGATAAAAGACCACCGTAGAATCGTATGCATCATGGTAGGAAATGAAATGCTTTCGAAATCATAGGATTATATCATGGTGGGGCTATGCTTGCCTTTTCCAGTTGATAACAGATAATCAGATCTTCGGACATCTCGTACTTGACTTGATTACAGTTGGTCAAGTATTATTCGTCGACCTTCGGTGGTCTTGATATCGGTCTTCAATCTCGATCTCGTATTCTACCGGAAATAACCAAACACTGGAACGAGAGGGAAACAATCAACACATGACATCGATGCAATGGTCAATCAAGTATGATGATATGACAAGTTGAATTGCATTGAAAAGTAACCCTAAGGCATGCTCGACAATTTAATCGGGGTTCCGAGGGGTGAAAACCCTAACTCTAGGAAACTCCGGATGTATATGAGAGGGTTTACTATGTTCTTCTAATTATACTTGTCATTTAAGTTATTGAACAATGCATGATTATAGCTTAGATAGATAGTTCTCATTTTTCTGAACAATTTGATATATTATTCATATTTCTCTGACTTATAAATAATAAGTTATTGATTTTAAAAGTTTTATTCAATTTCTGGATTTATTTAAAAACTTTTAAAAAGGTTTACTGCATCACTGTGATGTCAACGTAGGGGTGGGGGCATTTTCAGTGGGCTGTACCTAGCCAGAGAGGCTGACGGGTGGGCCTGGGAGCCACATCGGCCTCCACGTGGACAAGTGGGACCCGAGAGGGAGTTTGACATGGCTTGACCACGCCTTGCCGACACCACGCCAGAACAGGAAACACGGCGGCCGACGGCGGTGGCTACACGTGCTCATGGGGAGGGTGCTATGGCTAGCAATCGACGAAACAAAGGGGTCCATCTGGACCAGAATCGCACCAGAAGCGCGATGAAGGGGTCGGCGGAGTGAGGCGAGCTCGGATGGCACCGGAATTGATGATGATGGCTGCGACGGCCGATAGGAATGAGGTTTCAATTCGATGGACTGCGAGCACGGGGGGCTTCATGACCTAGCTGGAGCGAATCAGTGCAGCTTGGCGAGCTCAGCGGTGGCCTCAGAACGGCGAGAGGAGGCCGGAGACAACGGGACAAGCCGAAGCCCGAGGGCTAGGGTTCGACCGGAGGAGAAATTGGGGAGAAGGAAGAAGATAGGGTTCGTCTTGACGGCAACAGGGGGTCTTATAGGCGTCGCCGGCGTCAGTAGCGAGAATCTTGTCACGGCGGGCATCTCGGCGAGGCAGGAACGACGCCGGCATCGACACGCAGGTGCTCTTCCTTGCCGGCGTCCTTCTAGCGAGAGGTAGAATAAAAGGGAAAAGGGGCGAATTGGTACGGGCCTGGCGCTGGGCCACGGGTCAGCTTCTGCTGGGCCTTAGCTGCTACACGCTGCCGACAGGGAGGAGAGGAGAGGGATGGGCTCGGCCTGTTTGGCTGTTGCTGCCCTTTTTTATTTTTAACAGAATCTTTTTCTTTTTCCCAATTCTGTTTTGGATAATTTCAAATATACTAGAGAGTTTATAAAATATATAAAATACTCAAGAGCCCTTATATTCAATTTGGGATCCATTATTTTTGTGATTTCAAAATATTCAAAACCTTTTGAATGCATTTCAAATAGAGATGGGAGAATTCTAGGGTTTAGGGTTTTATCTTTAATCTTGTTTGTTGCATGCATTTTAAAATAGATGATGCTCAATAGAAACCTAATATAGATTAACTAAAACTAGGGTGTTACAGCTCTATGCCCCTTACGAGAATCTCGACCCGATATTCCAAAGGTAGGAAAAGAGATAGAGAGAGAAAGAAACAAGGTCACGCTAAGGATAAGAGGGAACACACTAAACAACTCGCAGAGTTGGAGAAGACGGGGCTCAGCCGGAAGCTGGGGCCAGAGTTGGAGAAGCCGGCGCATATCCGCATCGGCCTACGCTTCATCCCAGTCGCCAAGTAAGTGTTTTTGGGTGTATTCCTTTGAGCTACTGGCTTGTACTTGCCTGATGAACTCACTGATGAAGTCGTTTTCCAGGACTGGTGTGAAGAAAATCGGTCACCCCTTGGTGGCTAAGGTTCCAGTAGGTACCGCAGGGGCGAACATCGATCCCTCGAAGAAGAGGAAGGGCGACGAGGTTGATGCGCCTACTGAGGGAGCGAAGAAGGCAAAGGGCGACGAGGTCATCACGATCTTGGACAAGCCAGTCGACACACTAGTGAGGATCCGACTGGAGTGGATGCGGCCATGAAGGCAGTGGTGGACGCAGGGTCACAACAGGTGGAACCTGTGGCATTGGTCGGGCCGGCGGGCCCGTCGACAAGTGCTACGGGGGTGTCGGTGGCGACCTTTCCTCATTTTATGGCGAGGGCCTCCATCATGAGTGCGCCGGCGTAGTCGGCCCAGGTGCCCAAAGTTTTGGGCTCGAAGGTCGAGCAACATCGCAGGCGCACACCTTTTGTGCTCCCGTCGGTGGACGCATTCAAGCTGCACAGTATGCTGGGTGTGGCCATCCAGCTATGTCCAGTCCCCGAGGATCTGGTCGCTCAATTTCAGCGGGTAGATTCTTACTGTTTTTTGATGTCTAGTCCCCGAGTGGCTAGTCGCTGAATTTCAGCGGCTAGGAACTTAGGAATTTCTTTGCTGTCCAGTCCCCGAGTGGCCAGTCGCTGAATTTCAGCAATTAGGTACTTAGGAAATTTTTGTAATGTTTCGCTGACGTTTGCCATGTCTGTGTAGGGCCTCCAGCGCGAGTTGACGGAGCGATTGGCTGCCAATGAGCGTCTGGAAAAGGAATTCCGCTCCGTGCAAGATGTGAATGAGCAACTCCGAGCGACTGCTGGTAAGGGCTTGAGATGCCCTTCTCCAAGAACGTCCTTTTCTTATTTTGTACTCACAGTTGTGTTGACGCAGAGGGTCATGCGGCCACGGTGGACAAGGCTCGCGAGGGTTTGGTCACCACTAGCAAATTGACGGCTGCCCAGTTGTCATTGACCGCCGCGGAGAAGCGAGTGGCCGAGCTGGAGCGGGAGCTCGAACCGGCAAAGGCAGAGGCGGCCTCAGCTAACGAGAGGGCTAAGGCGGCTGTCGCTGCCGAAGAACGGAAGGTGTCAGATGCTCTCGTCGTGGGGTTGCAGACGGACTTATCAAATCTTTAGGATTTTGTTATAGGGCGCTGCCATCATTTGATTGGTGAAATCCTTTGTTTTTCATATGGTTTGTTTGGCGAGTCCCCGAGCGTGCGGGTCACCTTTGTGTTTTTGCACCCTTCTGATTGTGAACTGCATGTGCTTCGCAGGGAAGATTCTTGACGACGAGGCCGAGGTGCAGTCGTACGATGCACATCAGTGTGTCACCATGCTGGTGGACTCTGCCGCTCTTTCGGCGACTTGCATCCACGCGTATCTTTAGGAGATCTCGCCGACAGAGGTGATCCCCAGCGAACTCACCGAAGTTTGGATCTATCTAGAGAGGGCTCCAGCGGTTGTGGAGTTCATGTCATGGTCAGCTTTCTGTCGTGGAGCTATGACTGCGCTGAGCCTTGGGCTCGCGCACTTCCCCGATGACTTCGACCTTGACGACATCACCAGCGGGTACCCTTCGGAAACAGGATCGATTGAGATCTTCGAAGTGCTGAAGCTGACCGACCGGGCCACGGTTTACTCCGATCGGGTGTTGGCGATGGGCGACTTCCTGCCATATCAGGAGACGATCGTCGCCCCGAACGATGCTGAGCCGGTGAATCGCGACTTCAAGGTGGAGCAGCCATTCCGATCGGTGATGGCCGGCACCTTGACGACGTATCCGTCGAACCCGTGGGTTCCCTTCATCCATGTCCGCGGAGGTGGTGGCGCGTCGTCATCGAAGCCTACAGAGTAGACTATTTTGCCGATTGGCGTTAGTTGTAAAGGAAAGTATGCATGCCCTTGTAAGCGAACAAATTTTGTTGCTGGAAGGAATGCATGAATGCTTTTGTCAGTTTTGTTTTGACTGTGATTTGTTGGGTTGTGCGAGTCCCCGAGCGCGTCCGCCCTTTTGTGGGGTTTACCTCGTTTATTTGTGTGTATGCTTGTTGTTATACTATTAGTTAGTTTAGGTCGACTCGCCATGGCTTGAAAAGCCAGTCGCATGGCGACCCCAAGGGATGCTCTATACTTAGCCGTTTTCCCAGACGCGAACGGGGTCGGTTGGACGAGTCCCCGAGCGTGGTACTTAGCTGTTCTAGTCGCGTGCCCAAGATAGGTGAGGACGAAGCGCATTGTATTTGTCGCGTCGCTCCACCTGACTCGGAGAATCAGTCGCGTGGCGAGTCTAGGGCGCGTCTCATACTTGGTGTTTCCCCTAGCCGTGTGGGTTTGGACTGGGTCAGTCCCCGAGCGTGGTACATGACCGTTCGAGTCGCTGCACCAAGGATGTGGAGGACTGGGTCGCTATGGGAAGCGAATGCGGTTGTCTTTGCCCGGCGAGCCAGTCGAGTGAGGCGACTTTGATGGGGCTCCAGGTTGGCATTTTCGTGGACGACTCAAGGCCCGAAATTTATTGATGCCCTTGTATCACACTACTTAGCCGTGCCGGTCCAGTAACCAAGGGTTGACTTCCGCGGTTAGCGTAATGCTGTTTGTACGAGTGCGAGTGGCACAAGATATGGAGAGTAGACACAATTTGTGCGAATCGATATTCCTTATTTCATAGCGGGGGGAGTACATGTTGGAGTTCTAGGTGTAGAACTTCCTCAGGAGGTTTACATTCCATGGCCGCTTGACGTCAAGCTGTCCATCGCCTTGGACATCGATGAGGTAGTAGACGTCATTGCCCAGGACTCGCCCCATGGCGAATGGTCCCTCCCACGGGGGAGAGAGCTTATGCATGCCCTTCTAGTCCTAGATCAGCCATAGGACCAGGTCGCCTTCCTGGAAGGTGCATGTTCAGACTCGGCGGATGTGGTAGCGGCGGAGTCCTTGCTGGTAGATGGCGGTGCGGGAGCGATCTATGTCGCGTGCTTCGTCGAGCTGGTCGACTCTGTCTTAGCATGAGAACTCGTTGTCGGCCTGCGCATATTTGATGACCCGAGGCGAGTCGTGCTCGAGGTTGGTCGGCATGATGGCTTCAGTGCCGTACACCATGAAGAAGGGGGTGAACCTAGTCGACCTATTAATGGAGGTGCGGATGCCCCAGATGACGGAGGGGAGTTCTTTGACCCAGCACCTCGGAGTTCGCTCGAGGGGAACTTGCAGTCGTGGTTCTAGGTCGTGGTGGATGCTCTGGTTAGCGTGTTCCGCATGGCCGTTGGACTCCGGGTGGGTGACTGAGGTGAGGTCGAGCTATATGTTGTGCTCCTCGCAGAATTTGGCCATGGCCCCCTTGGCGAAGTTGGTGCCGTTGTCCGTGATGATGTTGTGCGGGAACCCGTAGCTATAGATGAGCTCACGTAGGAACTTGGTGGCGGTCTTCCCATCGCACTTGTGGACTGGCTTGGCATCCACCCACTTTGTGATTTTGTCGATTGCGACTAGGAGGTGGGTGTAGCCGGAGGGGGCCTTCTTGAATGGCCATGCCCCATACGGCGAATGGACAGGTGATGGGGATGGTCTTGAGCGTCGAGCTTGGTACGTGGGTCTGGTTGGCGTACTTCTAACACCCGACGCAGCGTTGGACGATGTCGACCGCGTCAGCGTGTGCGGTGAGCCAGTAGAAGCCATGTCACATGGCCTTAGCGACCAGAGACCGGGCACCAGCGTGGTGGCCGAAGTCGCCGGCGTGAATGTCTTGGAGGATCTTGTGACCTTCCGCGGGTTGTATGCAACATTGGAACATGCCGGTCACGCTGCGCTTGTGGAGTTCGCCGTTGATGATGACGAAGGACTTGCAGCGACGCACTATCATGCGGGCCTCCGTATTGTCTGCGGGTAGGGTCCCTTTGTAACACCCTAGTTTTAGGTAAATATCAGTTAGGGTTTGATTGTGCATCATGATCATCATCTAATAAAAATGCATGCAAGAAAAGAAGGACCAAATCCTAAAACCCTATTTCCCCCTCTCTTTGAAATGCATTCAAATGGTTTTCATATTTTGAAAAGTATCAAAGTTTGTTGGAGCCCAAATTGGTATAAAGGGCCCCTGAATATTTACAATGATTTCAAAACTCTTTGGTATTTTCAAACTGTTTAAAACTGAAAAGGATTTGAAAATGAAAAGGAGAAATGAAAACAGAATTAAGGAAAAAGTTTCTAGAAATAAAATAGAGCAGCAGCCCAGGAAGGCCCAGCTCCCTCTTTTCTTCATGCCGCTCGCAGCAGCCGCAGCCAACCCAGCACGGCCTATCCCAGGCCCGTACCGCTTCAGCCTTCTTTCCATCGTCGTCTTCATCAACGACGCGTCGACGCCAAGCTGCTGCGTGCCGGTGCCCTCGCTGTTGATCCTCGCCGCCTCCATCCCGCCGTCCGCCGAGCTCCAGGAGGAGGATAAGATCCTCGCGATGCCGCGATGCCGTCCTCATCCATTCTTCCCCTCCATAGAGACCCCTCTCCCTCGTTCCCCTCACGGACCCGAACCCTAGTTCGTCGGACCCCGACCATCGTTGCCGTCTCCGGCCTCCCCTCCCCATATGAGCACACAACTGGAACCGCCGCACCCTCCTCTGCCGTTTGCCCCGAAGCGCGCAAGCCGGCAAGCCTCCAATCGCTGCAATTAGTACCTCCTTCTCCGTCACCGGCTGTCGCCTCTCGCCGATGATTCGCTCACCTCCGACCTCGCGTGTCCTCGCCGACCATCCCAAACCATCCATGGTGATATTCTGGTCCTCCTAGACCCTCCACGTCGAACCCTCCCACTTTGTGTTGTCGTGCCAGCAAGCGCCGCCGTGCACCGCCGCTCTTGTGGTCATCGGGGTCATGTCCGGTGACCATATGATCTCTAGCGCCGCTCGTTAGAACCCCCTCTATTCCACGCTGTCGATATGCTAGGTCCCGAGCCCGTGCGCGCACCCAAACCGCAGCTCTGGCGATCATCTGAGCCGACTGGCCATGGTTGACCATGTCCACTAGGCAGTGGGCCTAGTCCGCCTACGTGGCTTTCTATGTGGCATACGGGCCCAGCAGTCAGCGGCAGTGGCTAGCTCAGGCTCAGGTGAGAAAAGTGTTAGAGGCATGTGATGACGTCAACCGAGCGCGGGTCTGACCAGTCAAACCCTGGTCCAGGTCCCAGCTGCTCGTGTGGCAGCTGAGGTGGCCCTGGGGCCCCTCAGTCAGCCACTGCGGCTAGGTGATGTGTGGGTATAAAAAGTTTAACGAATTGTTTTAATATTTTTAGAAAATGAATAAAACTTGTAAATTCAATATCTAATTATTTATAAGTCAGAAAAATACAAATAATATATCAAAATGTTCAGAAAAATGAGATCTATCTAATTACAATAAATCATGCATTGTTCAACAACTAAAATGACAAGTTTAAATAGAGAACAAAATCCAACCCTCTCATATATTCCGGAGTTTCTCCGAATTAGGGTTTTCACCCCTCGGAACCACGATTAATTTGTCGAGCATGCTTTGGGGTTTCAATTCAATGCAAATTAACTTGTCATATCTTCATTCTTGTTTGAGCATTGTTTCCCCTCTCTTTCCGGTGTTTGGTTCTTCGCGGTAGAATACGATATCGAGATAGAGATCGAAGCCCGAAATCAACACCGTCGAAGATCGACGAACAATACTTGATCAACTCTAACCAAGTCAAGTACAAGGCTCTCTAAGCCCTGCTCACTACTAGGAAAATGGCTATAGTTAATCAGCACATCCGTGGCTCACACTATCGAAATTCCCCACGGCTAAAACAGGCGTGGCTCACCTATGGGCAGTGCCCTACTAGTAACTAGAACAACCGTGGAGCACATGGTCATAGTGCGCCACAGATATGTGTGGGCCAGGGTCCTGCTGGCCGCAGGCCAGATACCCGTAGCGCACATAGGGTAAGTGCGCTACGGTTGTTAGTATCAACCGTGGCGCACATGGAGGGGGTGCGCTATGCCTAAGCGCATGCCCCTCTGCTCTGTAAAACGGGCAGACACAACCGTGGCGCACTACGGCATGTGCGCCACAAATGTTATTATTCCCACTGGAGCCACGTGCGCCACGAATGTGGCGACCCTTTTTTTTGGCAGATCCACTTTGTGCACATGTGTGATAATCCACCACCCCACACTTCACTTTCCCCTTCTTCTTCCTCCTTAGATCTAGTCGGGATCCTTCTCCTTCCCACCTCAATTTCTCCACTCATTCACCATTTTTAGCATGTAGAACTTGCCTTGGATGTTACATACGTAATAGAGGAAGCTCTGAGGTCTCTCATCTCTCCTTCTCCGGTCTCGCGTGCGCACCTCTCCTTTCCATCTTCTCGCGATCGGTCTCTCATCTCGGTAAGTTGTCCTTGTAAGTATGTGTTCATGTGTAGATGGATGATATGCTCATACGTATGTAGATGATCGATGCTCATGATGTGTGTATGGAGAGGATCTCGATGGTCATGTGTGTGTATATGGAGAGTATCGATGATGCTCATGCATGTGTGTATGGATAGGATAATGATATGTTCATGTGTGTATGAATCGGTCTCTCTCTCTTGTGTTTGTGTGTGAACAAGTTGCCATTTGTTTTGCCAAAATGTTGATTCATTTCCATTTTGGCAAGACTTTGGCATTTCGCAAAGGTCCTAATTTTAGGATAGGTCATGCCGAAATTTTCTATCGACCATTGCATGCATGCATTCATTATGTGGTTCTAATAGACTTCTAATCGTGTACACCGTGCAAGCAAAAATGGTCCGCATAATGAGCGAAGGCATTGTGGCTAGATTTTTGAAATGTGCGACGGCCGACATGATACTAAATAACAAGACGGATATAAGATGTTCATGTAGAAGATGCAAACTCAACTGGGTGATCGACCTAGATTCCGGGAATCTGCAGGCGCAGCTGCTCCGCCATGGTTTCATGGATGGATACACTCGTTGGATAAGCGATGACGAAGACGATGGAGACGGTGAAGGTGGGCAACATGATGATGATCATCATCACGGCGAGAACGGGCGAGATGATGAAGAGTCTCCTGGAGATGGTGAAGGTGCGGAAGCAGACCAGGATGATGATGATCTAGATGTTAGAGGAGGAGACGACAAAGGAACAACGTCAGGCTGGGTGCGGGACCCTTATGTGCAAGAGCTGCTTCTCAAGCAGACGAGTAATGCCAGGGCTGCCGCTAGAGAGAAAGCCAAGCTTGCGCAACTTGAGAAAGACGCGGTTACTCCATTGTATGAATGATGCAGGCCCGATGATACCCGGTTGAATGTAATGCTCAAGGCTATGGAGATGAAGGCAAAACACAAATTGAGCGATGCAAGATTCGACGATATGATGGCATTCTGACACGATCATCTCCCGGAGGGGAACACATGTCCAACTAGTATCGAGGACGCCAAGAAAATCGTCTGTCCTCTCGATCTACCGCACGTTAGATATCACGTATGCATCAACGATTGCATCATTTATCGGGGCGAGGACGCGGAGAAAAACACATGCCCGATGTGCGGCGTGAGTTGATACAAGAAAGGGAAGAAAGCACCTCAAAAAGTGGTATGGTACTTTCCTATCACTCTGCAGTGCTATTTCGCGGACCCTAAGGAAACGAAGCTCATGCGATGGCATGCGGAAAGGAAGAAGCCAGGAGATGACGATGATGACCCCGAAAAGGATGAGCTGCTGACGCACCCTTCAGATGCTATCCAGTGGAAAGCATTGGACCTCGAATTCCCAAAATTCGGTGGAGATTCGAGGAACATCAGGCTTGGTGCGAGCACCGATGGACTCAATCCGTTCGGTAGACACAGCAGAACGCACAAAACTTGGCCCGTGTTTGTATGGATGTACTACCTCCCTCCATGGTTGTGCATGAAGAAGAAGTACATACAAATGAGTATGCTAATTCAAGGGCCGAAACAACCTGGTACCGACATCAATCTGTATCTCGGGCTGTTGAAGAGGAGCTAGCCATGTTATGGGAATCTGGAGCCAATACTTACGACGCCGTCGCACAAGATTATTTCACTATGAGAGCCGCGTTGGTCACTATGGTGCAAGACTATCCAGGTTGCGGGTATATCTCGGGGCAGGTTATCCAAGGATTCTGCGCATGCGTTAGGTGCATGGATAACACAAGCTATCTCCAACTAGAGAAAGATCCAGGGTGTTCGAAAACCGTGTTCATGGCGCACCGGAGGTGGCTCGGCAAGAATGATCCATGGAGAAAACGTGGAAACCTGTTCGATGGAAAATCCGAGACCCGAGGAATCCCAGAGCATAGGAGCAGCAAAGAAGTGGAAGAGTTGCTCAAAAACTGGAAAGATTGTCTTAAGCCTAGAAAGAAGCGAAAGAGGCAGCAAGACAAGCCGCTGATGAAGGTATGGAAAACAAGGTCTGTTTTCTGAGAGTTGCCATACCGGAAGTTTCTCCGAACGCCTCATAGCCTCAACATCATGCATATCACGAAAAACGTGTGCGAGAGTCTGGTCGCCACCATAATCAACATGCCAGATAGGACGAAAGATGGTCCGAAAGCAAGGCACGACCTAATATTCATGGGTATCCGGAAGGAGCTTCACGGAGGACGCACTACTCCTGATGATCAGGAATATGACGATGATCATGAGTCGGAGATGACACAAGGTCGTCGGAAGGGTAAAAAGTTCAAGAATAACGAATATTACTGCCCTCCTTGATTCACTCTAATCCAGGATGAGATCAAATAGTTTTCAAGTGCCTTCTAGGAGTCAAATTTCCTTACGGCTACACGGGCAAGATAAGCAGATACCTAGACGAGGCGAAGCAGAGGTTCAGTGGAATGAAGTCTCACGACTGTGCCGTACTAATGATGCAGGTACTTCCGGTTGCACTAAGAGGGATAATGGACGAGCATGTCCGTGAAACGTTATTTGGCCTCTGCAAGTTTTTCGACGTCGTCTCTAGGAAGTCGATTGGCGTGAATCAGCTCGGGAGGCTACAGGAGGAGATCGTGGTGATACTATGCGAGCTTGAGGTCTACTTCCCACCTGCATTCTTCGACATTATGGTGCATCTGCTGGTCCATGTCGTGGAGGACATCGTCCAACTCGGGCCGATGTTCCTCCGCAGCATGATGGCGTTCGAAAGGATGAACGGACACATCAAAGGATACGTTCGCAACAGGTCCCGTCCAGATGGAAGCATAGCCAAGGGCTTTCTGGCCGAAGAGTGCATCTCTTTCTGCATGAATTATCTAGAAATCGAGAACCCTGTTGGTCTTCCCGTAAACAGGCACCTTGGCAAGCTCGACGGATCTGGTCACAGAGAGGGTCGTCGCATACTGCATACAGACTTAGATTTTCGACGCGCAGACTTTGATCGAGCAAACCTCGTCGCGCTACAACATTTAGAACTGGTCGATCCTTGGGTACAAAAGCACAAAAGGTTAATCGAGAAGAAGTATAGTGACCGGGGCATACAGAGGACGCAGGGAGAAATAATCAGAGAGCACAACTCAGATTTCACGCGTTGGTTTAGGCAGACGCTCCTTGATAATCTCCCGCGATGGCATTCTTCTGACACGAAAAAGATCATATTCACCTTGTTGCAGGGACCGATGCAAAACCTGGTGACCTATCAGGCGTATGATATCAATGGCTACACATTCTACATGGAGGAAAAGGACAACAAGTGTGATTATCAGAACTCAGGCGTAACGTCGGACTACACCGATGACAACATGAAGAAAAGATTCTACGGAAGAATCGAGGAGATCTAGGAGCTCGACTACTGTGGAGAAAAGGTGCCGATGTTCCGTGTCAGATGGGCAAAGAGCGTCAAAAGAGAAGACCGGTATTTCACAACCATGGTTATACCAGAAGCAGCCAAATCCAAGGCCGCTGGTGCGAACGTGGCCACAAAAAATGAACCGTGGGTACTGGCTACCAAAGTGGACCAATGTTTTTTCATTACCAACCCGACAAAGCCTAGCCGTGTTGTCGTGAGGAGAGGAAAAAGAAACATCATCGGAATGGATGGAGTCGCCAACGAGCAAGACTTCGACTAGTACGGCGATCCAAAGATTGAAGATGACGACGACTATGATGCAGCAACATACATCACAAGAAGAAAAATGACAAACCTACCCAAAAAAGTTAGCCCATTCGAAAGAAGAAATATTAAAGTGCCGGGGCTAAATTATTCAACCGCGACAAAGAAGGGAAAAAGATTGTAAAACGCTAGCTCAAAAAATATTGTAAAACGCGTGGTCGAAAAAGATTGTAATATTCATGGACAAATTATTATGACATATTTGTTTCATGGACAAATTATTATGACATATTTGAATCATATTTAATTTGTACCACCTTTATGACATATATTATCACTTTTGGGCATTTTTGGAATATTTAAAAGTATTTTAAAAACAAAACAAAACTTTTATGGAATATATCACCACTTTTGGGCATTTTTTGGAACATTTAAAAAAATATATTTTTTTTAAAAAGGTGGGCACCAGGATTCAAACCTGGGTGCTCACAGGTTTAGATTAGAGCAGTGGGCAGAACCAGTGGGATATGATAGTGAATCTGTTAGATAGTGGGACGACTCTTTTCTTATACAGTTGCTAGAGGAGATAGGCGTAGCGCACTCCGGCATAGTGCACTACGGATATCTGTAGCGCACTATGCCAGAGTGCGCTACGCCTATCTTTGCCTTATCCACGTGCACACAGGCACGTCCCTCATCCCCATTCAACCACGCCCACCCATCTCGCTCGAGCCTGAGCCCCCGCCGCCGCTGTCAATCCGCCGTCTCGCCAGCCCTGCCAGCCGCCGCCACTCGAGGAGGAGGCCCGCGCCGCTACCAATCCGCCACCACCGCATCCCAGGAGGAGGAGGCCGCCATGCCAGGAGGAGGAGGAGGAGGCCGCCTTGCCCGCGCGCTTGTTCCGTGGAGGAGGAGGTCGCAGTTGCTGTGCAGTCCGTGAGGAGGAGGTCACAGTCGCCACGCCAGGAGGAGGAGGTCGCGCTCGTTCCGTGGAGGAGGAGGTCACAGTCGCCACGCCAGGAGGAGGGGGTCACGCTCGTTCCGTGGAGGAGGAGGTCGCAGTCGCCGCGCAGTCCGTGAAGGAGAAGGCCCTCATCGTCCGAGCGCTCGTCGTCGTCCTTGTCTCGGAGGTGAGCATCGCCCTCTCCCCTCTCCCCCTCTCTCCCCTCTCGCTGCATCCATTCACTTAGGGGTTCAAAGTTAGGGTTAGGGTTTAGTTAGGAAATGTTCAAATTTTCTTCGGATTCAGAGTAGGGTTCAGTTAGGAAATGCTCAGAGTAGGAAATGTTCTTAGGAAATTCAGTTAGGAAATGTTCAGAGTAGGAAATTCAGATTAGGAAATGTTAATCAGTTAGGAAATTTAGAGTAGGAAATTCAGATTAGGAAATTCAGTGTGGATGCTTAGGAAATAATGATGATGACCAGTTCTGAGTCATCATCAACATCTGTAGTATTTTCACTGTGTCATGCCAGAAGCAGCACACCTTTATCCTTGACAGGTTTACTAGTTATGAGTCCTGAAACTTGCTGTTAAGGGCTGATCGATTTTTGAAGAGGAGAGTGTGAAATCCTGTTAACTTGTATCCTTGGTTAGAGTGAAATTTGTCATCCACATGCACCTATTGCCATTCCAGAGTGTGAAACTGCTGCTGCAGTGGGGTGGTGGTGAGTACTGGAGTTTACATATTCCAGCCCATGTCAGATAATATGCTTGCAGCAAATTCCAAGTTTCTGATTTGTGTTAGTCAATTTTAGGAATTTGCAGATAATCTGAACATTGATGCTAGGTGGGCATAATTTGTTTTAACATCTCGAATTATATCTTTTCCTAATCTGAATTTCCTAATCTGATTAGGAAATGTTAATCCTGTGTGGATGCTTCTGAGATGAACATTATGCCTGTGTGGCATACACCAACTGGTAGCATGTTAGCATGTTGACCAATTTTGTTCTAGCTATCTCTCTTTAGCATTTTGGGTCTGCAATCCAACTTGTATATGAAAACAATGCATTTCTGTGATTCATTTATCACCAGCAGCTTTGACCTGTCAAACAAAGAAAAAAACCTATCCATGTGAGTGATTTGTGGAGATAAGATGTTGTTATTGCTGTAGAGGAGGAAATTTTTGCACATGTTGCTACTGTTAATGTTGTTATTGTTGTTATTGTTGTAGCTATACATGGTGCTGTTATTGCTATGTAGTGTTGCTGTTATTGTTGTAGCTATGTATACATTGCTTTTTTTACTGTTGTGAATCTCCTATGCAACATATCAGTTTTGAAATGGCAAGTCCATGATGTAGGTGTATGATCTGTATGCAGGTTCTTGTATGAAATGAGTCCCGATTTTTGCCGGAATGTTGATTAACTTCCGTTTCGGCAGAAATCGCGCACTCCTAGTGTAAGAAAATTAGCAAAGGTCATGCCGGATTTTTCCGTGCATTTAACCAATTATTTGTTTTTTATTAGTGCAAAGATGTGTGACAACAACGAGGCTGGATGTTCTAAGCGCATCAGCGCTGAAGGAGAACTCAGACCTCCGAATAAACAATTGACATTCTGGGAGGCAGCCTAGCGGCTAGAAGACGATGAAGAATACCATCCTTCGGAGAGCGAGGATGATGAGATGGAAGACGCGGAGGAAGAAGCCGAAAGAACGGCAGGTGATGAAACCACTGATGGCGGCGAGGGCACAGGGAGTGGTAGCAATCCTCCTAAGAAGAAGAAGAAGCCGAAGGAACGGCGCCCGAACACGGTCGGAACCGTCAGGGAGGAAATTACCGAAGTGAGCCCATCAGGGGTTCCTTTGGAGCCCGCCCTTGTCGTCAAAGGGTACGGTGGGCAAGTGGCGGCGATCACCCAGACAACCATCTCGATCAACACCGAGAATCTCCGGCATAAATATAATGGCCACTTGCGCACACTCCTCTTCGAGAAGATGCACGCAAGATACAAGTTCCCCGCTAAGTATCAGAACATAAATTATCATGGGAACAAAGTAAAAAAATCCTCCCTCACAAAGATGAGCACCTCCCTGGCCAGCTGGAGGACCCGGATAAAGAAGAAGATCTATAAAGAAGGAAAAAGTCTCGAGGAGATCCAGAAGATTGACCCGCAGATCACCGAAGATCAGTTCCGAGAGTTCAAGGAGAGGTGTGAATCCGAAAGAGCCCTCGCCAATAGTAATGGGGAAAGGTGCTGCAGGCAATGAATATAGGTCATCACCATCTCGGATCTGGTGGATACAGAACCGCGGAGGCCAAATGGAATAAGGAGGACGAAGAGTATAGATCCAAGGGGATAGAAAACCCCTTTGCGAAATTCGAACCCGGGCAGGTTCGAAACTTCATCAGGGCCCGTTACCATGTGGACCCAAAAACCAAACAACTCACCGCGGATCCTGCGGTGAAGGAATTCGAGGAAATTGTGGTAAGTAATCTAATTACCATGGATCAACTCGATTGCATTCTAATCGATGATCTAAACGATTCATTATTACTTCTTCTGCAGGAGGAGGAAATTGTTGCTAGTCATGGATCCCAGGGTTCCTCATCCCAGGGGTCGCCGACGGCCACCCGGTGGGATCACCCTTTTAACAGGGCGATGAACCGGGCCAAGAAAATAGAGCCGGTTACGAAGAAGCCGTCGTCGGCTGGCCGTCTGGCCGGCCTTGGGGGTAAGAATTGGGTGGATCATTTTGCTCCACCGCCGAGGACGCATGTGGCGCCATCGGGAAGGAGCGAGGAGGAAAACCGCGAGGTTCAAGAACTTAAGGAACAAGTGGCGCAGATCCCGCAGATCGTCCAAGACAACCTGACAATCACCCTCACGTCCTTCCTTCCTACCTTGGTGGAGTCAATAGCGAACTGGAGTGCGGGTGGTCGAGTAGGGCCGTGCCCGATTCCAAGCATGGTCAGCAGCCACTCGAACAACGCGGCGCCGACGAATCCGGCGAACTACGTGTTCATGACTCCGCCCGCTAGCACCGCGGTGCCGCAAGTGTTGGTGACTCCCCCTGCCATCACCGCGGCGCCGAAGTACATGTTGGTGGCGCCCCTGCCATCGTTGCGGCGTCACCGGAGCTCCAAGCACCCGGTAGGGAGCATACACCGGCGGCCAGCACCGCGCCATCAAGCAGCCCTTCTGTCTCTTGCACGTCCGTCGCCGTATGTGGTGCCTCGACATTAGCCGATCTCTACGCCATCACGGTAAACAAATTGCTTTACCGCCTTTCACGCCATCTATTACTCTTATGGCATCTCTGACGACGCCGTACATGTTTTCCGCAGACGGATGATTCTTGCACTCTCTTATGCTATGTAAACAACGAGCTGAGGGATGTTGCCAAGGGTACCATCGTTCAACCCTTGCAGCGCACGTTCCACTCAAGGCCGATGCCAGATAGCGTGCACAGGGTTAAAATTAGTCGGGTGCTAAGGGGCTGCGACGACCTGGAACCTCCCATTCAACCCCCAGGAGCGGATGAAGAAGAGCCGGCTGCCCTCAGAAGTTGCTTCGGCTTATTCTTGCAATGGCCAAAGAGCATGATCCGTTTGGGGACGGCGGGGGCCATCACGCCACAGACAACAGCACCGCCTGTCGTGCCAGCGACAAGCGGTGGCAAGGCCCCCTTACCGCCCTCGCCGTCACCTCCACGCGGTGGGTCGGTTGATCATGTTGATGATTTGCACATGGCGCAGGATCCGGCCGAGGACGACGAAGACTGGAATGATCACTTCTTCAACAATCAGTTTAGCAACGAAGACCTAGCTGGTGGCCCCACAGAGAAAGCCACTATCACCAAGCGTCTATTTGGTTCTCAGGAGACGCCTCTAGCTTGCGCCTTTATAGAGCCAGCTGATACAACCAACCGGACCTTTATTCTAAGACACACTACAAAGGGCGGCCGGTGCTCAGATTGCGGTGTCTGCCCGCTCTCCAAAAGGAAAAAAGGGCAGGAAAAGAAAATCTAGCAGCTCGAGCCAGCCGGTGGCATCAACAACTGCGAATCCGATCAGGTTTCGGGACGGGCCACCAAGACCCAAGGGTATTTTGTGGAGGATTCATGTGGCGGGCGAGCCCATGCTACCTAAGAATTTGCGGAGGCTCGCCATCTCGGAACTGCAGAGTGTGCATGCCGACGTGCTGACGATAGAGAGACGCCTTCTATCGGAGAAAGATCCCTCTCACCCGGTATTCGTGGTTAAGGTGCCACTAGGCTTGGGCTTCGTCGACAATGCCCTTGCGGATCTGTTCTTCCTGCGGTTCGATGACATCTTCAATATGTTACACCTATACCCGCTGCACTATACCATGGTCCGCCTGTTTTCTCTCAGCCTGGCCATGCAGATCATTAGAGAGAACGCACCGGGCATCACTATAGTGGACCCCTACTACATGCGTGACGGTTGCTTGGGTTCCCCCACCGAACGACGTATCGTGGCCTCGTACCTAAAAAGAATCCTCGTGGCGAACAAGAAAAAGGAATACATTCTCGTGCCTTACTTTCCCGAGTAAGTCGTTATTCACTTGCCACCGTCAATTGGCTTTATTAGATTATCATCATTCTTTTTCCAACACATTCCATTTGAATTTTTTGCGCAGAGATGAACACTTCACGCTCATCTCCTTATCGCCGAAGCATTCCCATGCCACGTATTTCGACTCGGGGAGTCTAGAAAAGAAGAAAAACTACGACAAGATCAAGGAAGTTCTAGATGATGCTCTCACTGGCTATGCCTCAACGGAAGGCACCACCTTCGTGCGTACGAAGGTCAAGTTTGATAGGCACGTCTTCAACCACGTAACGGAGTTCCCCTGCGTGAAGCAGCTGAAAAACAGTAAGAAGGAAGCCTACTACGCACTCCATCACATGAGGGCGTTCCTACTTGACCAGCAGAATTCTACGCTGCCAGATCATCTCAAACAGTGGGCCGAAGCAAAGGCCAAGATCACTGATTCAGATATTAGACAAGAGATGTATCGCATCCAGCAGCAGTTTGGCAATCATCTTTCATGATGTCATGACTTCGGGGGGGGGGGGATCTTATACGGAGGAAATATCCCGAATAACCGTGACATAGAAGATCGCCTAGAGATGCAGGGTGACTATAGGAAGTTCATGACGAGACAAGGCGTCCTCCCGTTCCCTAAGACGAGCCAGAAGGCTTGATGTTGGCCTAGTTGTAGTTACAAACTATAGATGACCTTTGTGTGTATGTGGACAAGTGTACATGCTACTATACTTATCTTATTAGGTTTATGAATCATCGCTTACTTCTTTTGCTTATTATTATTATATATCAATCAATGCTTGCTTTTTTTGCTTACTCTTTGGTCCTTTTCTCATTTTGGTCCTTCTTTTTTTCCTTACTTTATTAGTCTTTTTTCGAGAATAATGCCGATGATTGAAATGTCGTGGCACAATATATATGTGAATGTGCTACGACGGGGTTGTGAGCCTTGTGATATGCACAAGTCCAGGTGTTGTGCATCCTACTTGGCTCACAGTTCCATCGTAGCATATTCCTGTGTCTAACGACCTATGTATATATATATATGAGGCATTTTTTTTATTTACTTTGGTCTTTTTCGAGAATAATGCCGATAATTGAAATGTCGTGGCACACTATATATGTGAATGTGCTGTGATGGTATTGTAAGCCTTGTGATATGCACAGGTCCAGGTGTTGTGCATCCTACTTGGTGGACAGTTCCATCGTAGCATATTCCTTTGTCGAACAACCTAGTTATATATGAGGCATGCTTTTTGAGTTTGGTATTTTTGATTTAGGAGTACTTTCTATAAGTGTATCTTCATATGCGACTTTAATTATATATGTTTTTTTCAATCATCGGTTAATTATTATTGTCAACTTGTAGATGACGTGGTACTTCGTGTACAAGGGACGGGTTCCCGGAGTCTACGATGATTGGGGAGACTGCCGGAGACAGGTGCACCGTTTCAGCGGCAATAGCTACAAAGGGTACAACACTATGGCGGAGGCGGAAGCTAGATACACGCGCTATCTAGCGGGAGTTAGGACGAGGAACCGGATGAAGACCTACACCTTCGTCGCAGTGATCATGCTTATCTTCTTTGGTTGTTTATCCCGCGTTTGTGTCTAGCTAATTTAGATGTCTAGGCGAGCTTCCGAGCTCTAACTTGTTCGATCGACACATGTATTCGCATGTCACCAACTACTTTGTAACTTGATCGAAACAATGTATAACTTATGTATTGATGTATGATACTTATCTATATGTATTTGTTTCAATCTTGTTTTGCGAATTGTGTATTTATATATATAACTGTATATCTTATATCTGTGTGTATATCTATGTGTATATCTGCTTATATAATCTGTATTGTATATCATCTGGCCCTGAAATTAAGAAAAAAGACACCCGTGGCGCACATGGCACAGCTTCTATGGCGCACTACAACTAAAGCGCACCTGCGCAGCTTAGTGGCACACTGCAACGTGCGCCACAGAAGATCCAAGGCGTAGCGCACCTGCCAACATATCCGTGGCGCACTAGCAGGTGCGCTACGCCTATCTCGACATAACCATGGCGCACCAGGCAGTGCGCCATGGCTAGGAGATAGCCGTAGCGCAAGGCTCGTGGCGCACCACTAGTGCGCCATGGATGGGCCTTTTAGGTGCGCCACAGACGACCGTTTTCCTAGTAGTGGCTTTCTAGTTATCAACTGGCAAAGGCAAGCATAGCCCCACCATGATATAATCCTATGTTTTCGAAAGCATTTCAATTCCTGCCATGATGCATACGATTCTACTGTGGTCTTTTATCGATAGATAGAGTATCCTATCTATTGCATTACTCCCTTGAGCTTACATTACCTGATCCACTGCTCCTAGCATAACTAGGTTTGGCGTGTGTGCATTGCTAGAGCTTATATCCGTGACTGCTTAGCCATGCATAGCTGTCAGTTCTGGTCCATCCAGATGATGTATCAGATGCAGAGAATCTAGTATGAAAGGAGAACGTGATGAGATGATATCAGAGGTGATATGAGATTAAATATGCTAAGGCTTGTATGGGAGGCCACGGTGGGATGTGGTTTTTCTAGTCCCATGCTCGCCACCACTAGGACCTGAGTTCTTGCCTTTGGAACCAAGACAAGCGTGCAACCACACGGGGCCTGGAAAACCTCACGAGCAACTAACTTGCCTAGTAGATTCCATGAGTCACATAGTTCGGGCGTTCCATTCGACATATTCATAGAAAATCATTTGAAAGATTTGCCGGGTGAAGTTGGTGCATTCATAACAGGTAGGTAAGCGTGGCCGAGGTTGCTTCGGGTAGATAGCGCCCCTGGTAAACCAACCTCGCCTCACATCCTTAAGTACCGGCTTCGGGATTTGACCCGTTACGGCGGAACCATACTTATTGCGTGACTCATGGTCTCAGCGAAAGCAAGGTAAATGTCGTGTCTAACCACCCTCTGTCGGCCTTCCAAGGAAGAGGGCTATTACTAGTGGCATTAAGAGAAGGTTAGTACGTGTGGGTAAAGTTGTACACCCCTACAGGGTAATGATCTTTTCTAAAAGCCGTGTTCACGGTGATGAACAACTTGGCGACCGGACTCAACATCATAGAGAACATGAACCTAATCGTAAAACTTGGCAACTAATGTTTGTTAAGGATGCTTCCTCATGGGTACGAGGGGGTGATCCTAGTTCAGGAGATGATGATTGGTGGATATCAAAATATGATGATCAATATTTTCGGAGATGTCGCTCTCGTATCCCCTTTTAAAAATACTCTGACTAGACGAGCTTCTTCTCCCTCTTGTTTTATGAACAAAAGTGGCTTTATGCAAAACAACTCCACCATCCATAAGTCTTGCGGAGTACACCATGTACTCACCCTTGCTTTGCTAATACTTTTGGCAGAATAATTGTTCACATGAAGACGAGTTCTGTAGTACATCGACATCGACGAGTAGCTTGGGGTTCCCGGCTGGTAGCCTGGAATCTATGGACTGGGACATCATCATTATGATTCAGGACTCTTAGGCAATTTGTTAAGTTTGCTATACTTAATAGCATAATTTGCCTTCCGTTGTTTGATGTTTGTGGTCAGAGACCTCTGCTTGTAATAATTTGGTTCCCTGCTCAGTTATGAGCTTGGTGTAATAGATTTTGTGTCGTAGGGTCACTGTTGTGTTACCTATTCTTCACTGGATATTCTCGAGCTCAAGGTTAAGCTTATGTCAAACGAAGGTCTGGGATTTGTTTAGCCCTGATCCCGGGGGTGTCACACCCTTCTTCCAGGTAGGCTACGTATGGCGCAGTCCAGTCGCTTGGCTCCGTGATCATGGCGACCAGTGCTGGTTCTGGTTGCAGTGGTATTTCGATGTCGATCTCCCTTGGGGGAGAGACGGATAGCTTGGAGATGGTGTCGAGGAAGACGCCGTCGGGTGGCATGTGGTGAGACAACCCAATGCGAGAGAGGGCGTTAGCCTCTTCGTTCTTGCGCCGGTCGATCCATTCTACAGAGTAGCCGGCAAAGTGGCCTCCCAGCTGGTCCACTGCTTGACCGCGCCGGCATGCATGTCTTGGAGGAATGTCCACTGGTCCACTGCTTGACCACGTCGTGCTGGTCCATTGCTGGTCCACAGCTCGATCAACGCCGCAGTCGCTGGTGTCAACGTCTTGGAGGATCTTGCGACCTTCCGCGAGTTGTACGCAGCATTAGAACACGCCGGTCACACTGCGCTTGTGGAGTTCGCCGTTGATGATGATGAAGGACTTGCAGCAGCACACTATCATGCGGGCCTCCATATCGTCTGTGGGTAGGGTCCCTCCTTCCAGGTAGGCGACGTATGGTGCGGTTCAGTCGCTTGGCTCCGTGATCATGGTGACTAGTGCTAGTTCTGGTTGACCGCGCCAGTGTGAATGTCCACTGGTCCACTGCTTGACCATGCCGCGCTGGTCCACTGCTGGTCCACAGCTCGATCCATTCACGCCGCAGTCGCCCGCGTGAATGTCTTTGAGGATCTTGAGACCTTCCGCGAGTTGTACGCAACATTGGAACACGCCGGCCACGCTGCGCTTGTGGAGTTCGCCGTTGACGATGACGAAGGACTTGCAGCGGCGCACTATCATGCGGGCCTCCGTATAGTCTACGGGTAGGGCCCCTCCTTCTAGGTAGGCGATGTATGGCGCGGTCCAGTCGCTTGGCTCCACGATCATGGCGACCAGTGCTGGTTCTGGTTGCAGCGATATTCCGATGTCGATCTCCCTCAGGTGAGATACAAATAGCTTGGAGATGGTTTCGAGGAAGACGCCGACGGGTGGCGTGTGGCGTGTGGCGCGCCGACCCGATGAGAGAGAGAGGGCGTCAACCTCTTCGTTCTTGCGTCGGTTGATCCATTCTACAGAGTAGCCGGCGAAGTGGCCTCCCAGCTGGTCCACTGCTTGACGGTATGCCGCCATGGTGGGGGAGACGGTGTCGCAGGTGCCGGCGACTTGTGCGGTGATGAGGTCGGAGTCGCCATAGAAGAGCAGACGGTTGATGTTCATCTCCTTGGCCGCTCGCATGCCGTGAAGGAGGGCCTCGTACTCGGCCATGTTGTTGGTGGAGGGGGTGAAGTCGAGGTACAGGACGTAACGCAGCTTGTCGCCCTTGGGAGACGTGAGGAAAATCCCTGCCCCTGCACCGTATGTGTTCTTGGACCTGTCGAAGTATAGCGACCAGTAGTGGAAGTACGGCAACTTCTCCGGCTGCTGCGCCTCCTACCAGTCGGCGAGGAAGTCCGCCAGGGCCTGCGAGTTGATTTCCTTGCGGGGCTCGTACCTGATGTTGTGGACTCCGATCTCGACGGCCCACTTGGCGACTTGTCCAATCGCTTCGCGGTTGCGGCTGATGTCCTGCAACGGTGCTAAGGATACGACCGTGATTGGGTGCTCCTGGAAGTAGTGCGGCAGTCGCCGCTGGGCTCGGAAGACCGCATATACCAACTTCTGGTACTGTGGGTAGCGCTATCGCGACTCGGTGAGGACTTCTCTAATGTAGTAGACAAGTCACTGCACCAGGCGCTCCTTGCCCTCTTCTGGTTGTTCGATGACCATGACGGAATTGACGACTCGTTCGAAATCCGCGACGTAGACAAGCATGGGCTCCTTGTCGACGGGGGCCGCGAGTAGCGGGGCCGCGAGTAGCACTTCCTTTAGTGCGTGGAGCGCGTCGTCTGCCTCCTTGTCCCACTAGAACATGGGGTTCTTGCACGCATTAGGAGGTAGAGAGGCATTGCCTTCTCGCGTAGCCGGGGAATGAAGCGAATGAGAGCCGTGACTCGCTGGGCCAACTTCTGGACATCACGCAGGCACTCAGGTTTGCTGAGCCAGGCGATCGTGTTGATCTTGGTGGGGTTCGCCTCGATACCTCATTTGGAGACTACATACCCCAGCAGCTATACAGTAGGTACACCGAAGGTGCACTTTCTTGGATTGAGTTTGATCCCTTACCTCCGCAGATTTGTGAAGGTTTCGGCTAGGTCCTTGAGTAGATCGCCCTGGCGAGTGGATTTCGCCACCATGTCATCGATGTAGACATGGATGTTGCAGCCAATTTGGTTTGCAAGGCACTCCTGCATGAACCTCTGGTAGGTCGCTTCGACGTTCTTGAGGCCGAATGTCATGGCGGTGTAGTATAATGCTCTGAATGGCGTGATGAACGCCGTCTTCTCCACATCCTCGATTGCCATTTTTGATCTGGTTGTAACCAGAGTAGGCATCAAGGAAACACAGCGACTCCGAGCCCGCGGTCGAGTCAATGATTTGATCGATCCACGGGAGGACGAACTGCTCCTTTGGGCAGGAGCTTATGAGGTTTGTGTAATCAATACACATTCTCCAGGTCCCGTTCTTCTTCTCGACCAGGACTGGGTTTGCCAGCCACTTGGAGTATTTGATTGGCTGTATGAAGCCTGCAGTAGGGGCTGCACCTCCTCGGCGATTGCTCGGCGGCGCTCTTCATTGAAGGGCCGTAGTGACTGCTTGATGGGTCACGCTTTGGGGTCGGCGTTGAGTTTGTGCTCAACAAGTTCCCTCGGGACACCAGGCATGTCAGATGGCTTCCATGAGAAGATGTTGCGATTCTCACGTAGGAACTCGATGAGCGCGCCTTCCTATGCTGGGCTCATGCCTATCCCGATCGTCACCGTCTGGTTGGAGTCGCCTAGGACCAGCTCGACGGAGCGCGTGTGCGTGGTTGCCTCGAACGTGGTCGAGCCGTTGTTCTTCGAGTTGGGCTTCTTGAGTATTTTGGGGTCATCATTGTCGACCCCGCTCGTGTACTTGGCAAGCTCCTCCGCAAGGTTGGCTTCTACGGCGATGACGGCGTCGGCGAGCTCGGCGCCCTTTATCTTGCCCTCTGCGGCCATATCGGGGTTGCCGTGGACGGTGATGATACCGCATGGCCCTGGGAGCTTCATCGCGTTGTATGCATAGTGTGGCGCCGCCATGAACTTGGCAAACGCTTGCCACCCTAGGATGCAATTATAGGGGCTGTTGAAGGGCACCAGCTCGAAGACGATCCGCTCCGTGCGGAAATTCGCTGGAGTGCCGAAGGTGACTGGCAGCGTCACCTTGCCGATCGGGTACGCCTTCCGACCAGGGACGATGCCGTGGAAGGTGGTGTAGGTCGTCTCGATCATCGACTGCGGGAGTCGTAGTCGCCTGAACGTGTCCAGGTAGAGGATGTTGATGGAGCTCCCTCCGTCCATCAGCGTCTTGGGGAGCCAATAGTCGCCCACTTTGGGCTTGACCACCAAAGCGACTCGCCCCGGATATTCGATCCGTGGCGAGTGGTCCTCACGGCTCCAGGTGATCCGTTGTTCTGACCAGTTGAGGAAGCGGGATACGTCGACTTGGGACACCGCATTTACGACGACGGCACGGGCGATGACCTTCTTCTCGCGCTTGGTGCTGAACCCGACGAAGGTGTGGAGCGAGCCGGCCTTGTTGCCGAATGCCCCACCGTTTGGCGGGTGGTTGTTGGGATCTTCCCGTGCGCGTCGTGCCTTCTCGATCTCCCTCAGGGAGTGGCAGTCGGTGGTCGTGTGCGTGGTGGGCTTCCCCTCCCTGTTGTGGAACACACAAAGATGGTTAAGGAGAGCCACGAGGTCGAATTTTGGCCTCGCCTTGTAGTTTCCGCTGTCGCGGCGCTGGCCTCTGTCGCGGCGGAAGCTCTTGGGTTCGTGTGGCACATAGCCGTCGTTGGCGACAAAGTCAACTCGCCCGTCACCGCGGCGCTTGCCGGTGAGGCGAGTGTTGCTGTAGCATAGCTCGGGTCGCCTCCCCTTGTCGTGGCCGCTTGGGCGGCAATTTCCACCTGACTCATTGTCGGTTTCTTGGTGCGGGTCCTCTTCCACGTACCACTTGGCGATCTCGAGGAGGTCTGGGATGTTGTCAAGTGTCTTGTACACCATCTTGAGCTTGGCGACCAAGGGCTCGTAGCGGCACGAGGTCTTGAAGCAGTGTATCGCCATGTCTGGGTGGATGCCAGCCGCATTGAACCACAGATCCTGCCATCGTTGGAACCATCCGCAGGTCGAATCACGGGGTCCCTGGACGCATCGCTCCAGGTCTTCGATGGTGGTGGCGCGGGTGTAAGGACCCTCGAAGTGCCTAACAAAGGCGTCGTGCATGTCCTCCTAGGAATCAATGCTGTCCGCGGGGAGGGTATTGATCCATTGCTGGCTTGCTCCCTCCATCATTAGGGGGAGGTAACGAGCGGCGACTAGGTTGGTGTGTCCTGCGATTCCCATCGCCATAAGGTCCGTGTCCAGCCACACGGACGGGTCGTACGAGGGATCGTACTTCTCGATCTCCTTTGTCACTTTGAAGTTCGCCGGATATTTTTTGCCTCGGATCATTGGTCCAAAGCACTGGGGGCCGACTTGGCTGAGCGAGCACCTTGGCTCTCCGTCGCGGCAGTTTGTGAGGGTGTACCTCAAGTCGTCGGGCTGGCGTGTGCGTCAGCTTTGGTTGTTGATGATGTGGGTCCACGCGTCGACTGGCTGCCCATTGGCCGCGACCAAGTTGTTCGTTGGTCGAGGGTCGTTGGTGGAGAGTGCCGCCGTGTGCGGGTCGTGGTTGGAGTTGTAGGGGCTCGGGTGGTGGGCAGTTGAGTGTATTTTCCATCGTTGGGCGGCTGCTCGAGGCCACCCTACTTTCTAGCGAGCGGGAGTACATGCGCCCCCGCGAGTCGGCTCCCGCGGTTTGCTGCTCGACAGACTTGGCGAGTAAGGCCTTGGTGTACTGGATATGCAGTGCGCCTTCCTCGGTCACGTTGATGTTGACAACCGTGACTCGACTCGCGATGAGGTTGTCCATCAGAGTGGAGAACAGCGGGAGGCCGTTCACGTCCTGCTCTTGCGGGGAGATCATGATCCTTGGCTAGTCTAGAGGGGGCGTGCGACCGGGCGGCGGTGGGGGATCTCTGTTCGCCATTGCGCCTGGTAGTGGTCGGGCACTTCCTCTCGATGGCGCGTTCTCGCAGACCATGCGGTCGGACATGCGGGCCGGATCATTCTCGTCGTCGAAGTTTAGGGCGCGGCCCTAGACGGTGGGTTTCAGGCGCGACCTGATGTGGCATTGGTGATAGAGCGAGAGCTCCTGCGTTGTTGCTTGCTCGAGGCAAAATTTTCCATGCTCGGCTTGTTCCTTGCGGACTGCCTCCTCCAGGCGCAGGCAAAGTTCCTCGACCTCCGTCGTGGTCGCGATCGGCGGGATCGGTGTGGAGAAGGGGTCTGGCTGGGCGCTCGCGCCGCTCGCCATGTAGGTCGCGACGAAGTGACCGGATCTGGCGTGGAGGTCATCGGAGTTCTCCGACCCAGAGTCAGAGTCAAAGATCCCAAGGATGGAAGGATCCTCGAAGTCCCCCATGTTGGAGACTTGGGTGATGGAGCCCGCGGGTGACGCTGCGACAATGGATCCAGCGATTGACCACGGGGTCGCCGAGTCAGCGTCGTCGTTGAGGGCCGCGTCGTCCGTGACCATGCTAGTCTTGGCCATGTTGCTGTTGGCTGAACCGTACTCGGAGGCGAGGTAGTGGATGGTGCGGACCTAACTCTCGGAGAGCCGATCGCGTGGTGGCGACTCGCGGATGCGAGCCAAGTCCTCTGAGATGGTGATGTCGGTGAAGCCGACGAAGAGGATGATCGGGCCGACTAGCATTATCACGCTGTGTGTGATCGGGCGTGCCACCGGGACATAGCTGCTCGGCAAGATCTGGAGGATCTCGTCGATGGCAATCATGCGACCGGTGGCGATCGTCTGGTTGATTGGCAAGTTGGATCTCGCCGCAGAACACAGCCCTGACCGGCCAGGCCCCACGATGGGCGCCACTCTCGTGGGAATGGCCACGGCAGATGCTGCAATCGGCAACGAGTATTAGAACAAGGGGCAGGGGCGGCTAGCCATCTGCGGTGTGAGATGAGGGCAAAGACACGGGGTTTTACCCAGGTTCGGCCCCCATAGGGTAAAGACCTACGCCTGCTAGATTGTATTGATGAGAGAGTACAAGGGCAAGCTCGGCGGCTAGGCGGCGAGTCACAGGGGGTGTTTGATGGAACGTAAGTTCTATGCGTACCCTAGGGAGGTTTATATAGAGTCACCTCGCTAGGGTTTACAGATCTACAACCGAGTTGGATAGGGACTCGGAGGGTGCTTGATCTAATCTGACTGGTCGTAGCTATGCTTCTGGGCCTTCAGCTTCCAATCGCCTGGCTCCTTGTTGGGTCGTGATCCAGTCGCCGTCCTGCAAGCCCACTCGCTGGCATTATGGTCCAGTAGGAAACGTCCTGCTGGGTATACCCCACTCGGCATATCCCCATCATCCCTTGAGCAGAAAATGAGGAAGCAGTCGCTCTATCAATAATAGGATCTACACGGAAACAAGTCCCGAATGACGCTTTTTTAGAGCACCTAAAAGTCCCCTCCATCACATGAGTTGATGAGCACTATCCAACGAAATCTGACTCACCTTTAGTAGTAGTTCTGGCTGTAATCCCCAGCTGGACAAAATCCTATCTGGATTTCCTGATAGACGGAAAATTACCCGAAGATGAAGTTCTGGGCCGACAATCGTCCGACAAGCAAAATCCTATACGATAATAAATGGTGAGCTCTACAAGCGAAGTGTTTCTAGGGTTTTCCAGTGCTGTATTTCTCCGGAAGAAGTGAAAATCTTACGAGAAATCGATGAAGGCGAGTGTGGTCACCATGCTGCAGCCAAATCTCTAGTGGCAAAAGATTTTAGACATGGATTCTTTTGGCTCACAACTAAGGCAGATGCCGAGAAACTAGTCAAAACATCCATAGGCTGCCAAAAGTACGCCCGTTAAGCACACATTCCGGCTGATCATCTATGAACAATCCCTATTACATGGCCATTTGCGGTCTAGGGGCTTTATATGGTAGGACCGTTTTGAATGGCAAAGTGTGGATTTACTCACCTACTAATTATGGTGGATAAATTTACCAAATGGATTGAGGCTAAACCCGTAACAAATTGCAATGGAGCCACATCCAGAATTTTCATCAAGGACATAATAATCGGATTCGGATATCCGCACAATACTATTACTGACAACAGGAGCAACTTTTCCATGGGAGAATTAGCTGAATTGTGCGGACAAGGGATCCAAGTTGATATTGCATTAGTCACACATCCACAAGCTAATGGACAAGTCGAAAGAGCTAACAGTTTCATTTTACAAGGACCCCAACCTCATCTCTAGGCACCACTTCGTCGTGCCGCGGGGGCTTGGGCGGATGAATTACCGTCTTTGATATGGAGCTGGCGTACCACTCCTAACAGATCAACTGGATACCCTCCTTTCTTCTTGGTCTATGGTGCAGAAGCAGTTCTTGCGAGTTACTTAATCTATCAGTCACCTAGAGTCAAAGCGTATATTGAAGAAGATGAAGAAGTGTCTTGACAAGATGATATCGACATAGTCGAATAAGTTCGCGTTGTTGCTGAGCAGATATCTACAACCTATCAGCAGAAGTTACGCAAGTATGATAGTCACAACATGCAAAATCGTTCTTTCAGGAAGGGCGATTTGGTTCTCTGACTCATGCAAAAAATAAAGCACAATCTTTCCCCAATTTGGGAAGGAACTTTTATGATCAGCAGAGTTCTTCATAACGGGTCATATTATTTAACCGATATGAGACCTAATACGCCCAATTTGCATCACCTTTCTATATCATAATTTACCTCTATTCATTGATATTTGTCTTATTATGAGGTATTACTTATGGCTTTTCATCTGTTTATGCATGTTGGATGATTCTTGGAGGGTGGACTGCCGGAGTCTAGATTCTGATGGAAAAGAAGGCGTTTTGGTGCAATTTCGCAAAGATCAGAAAAATATGGAAACATATTATTTTACCAGAAGAAGAAGGAAGCCAGAAAGAGGGATGAAGTGGGGCCTCAGGGGGCCCACACCCCCTAGGCGTGGGCCCACCTAAACCTGCGCCTAGGGTAGGTGTGGCCCACCTTCCCAGCCTCCGACTCTGCCCCTTCGCCTATATCTTCCCTTTGAAACCCTAAGGCTCGGGGAGCAACCACAGATAGATTTCCGCCGCCTATGGGGGCGGAAAACACCGAGAGAGAAAGATCTCTCCGGCAGACAAATTTCTGCTGGGGGAATTCCTTCCCAGAGAAGGGAGACCGTCGCCATCAACACCGTCATCAAGCTAGGCTTCATCGGGATCATCATCATCCACACCATCATATCCACTAGCACCATCACCACCATTCCGTCACGCTGTAACAATTGTGTTGGATATTGCTTTAGTTCTTAGGGGAAACTTTCCCGGTGTTGATTACTATTGTACTTGATGCTTGTGAGTGGAACCATTGGATTATTGTTTATGTTCAGATTGTTATCCATTACCATATCATCTCCGATCTTGATCCATATGATGTCTTGTGAGTAGTTCGTTTAGTTCTTGAGGACATGGGAGAAGTCATGTTGTTAGTAGTGATCTGTGATGAGTTATTATTCAATGGTTTAGTATTTAAGTTGTGGTGTTATTCTTCTAGTGGTGTCATGTGAACGTCGACTACATGATACTTCACCATTTATGGGCCTATGGGAATGCATTGTGTATTTGGCTACTAATTGTGGAGTTGCCGGAGTGATAGAAACCTGAACCCACGTTAGGACACCTTTGCACAAGGGAGCATAGGATCTCAGAGTTTAAGGCCGTGGTTAGATTTATATCTTAATTACTTTCCTATAGTTACGGATGTTTGCAGGGGTCTAATCACAAGTATGTATTAGTCCCAGGAAGGGCGGTATGTAAGCACAGGTTCACCCAAACAACACTTATAAACACCATAGAAGAGTACTCAGCTATTTGAAGCGAAAGCACTTGACAGAATTCCCATGTGTCATCGAGAACGTTTGGTCCTTATAAGTATTTCCACCGGCTTGTCCTTTGCTAAGAAAGGATTGAGCCACTTGCTCTGTTTGTTTGTTACTTCTGTTACTTGCTCTTTGTTTTGTTTCCTTGTCAGAAAACCACTAAAAATCTGTTTGCTAGGTATTCACAGGGATTTCCTGCTCCATACCACTGTTCAGCACCTTCCGCTCCTCGTTGGGATCGACACTCCTATTTATCGAAAGTACTACGATACACCCCCTATACTTGTGGTTCATCGAGACTATTTTCTGGCGCCGTTGCCGGGGAGTGAAGCGCTATTGAAGAGTGGAACTGGTAAGGGAAACTTTTACTGTGAGTATTGCTTTTGTTACTGCTTGTTACTTTGTTTCCAATATGGATAACCCACTTGGTTTCCTGTTTGGGAAAACTACTACCACTGCTAGGGTAGTAGATGAACCACCTCTTGTTTAGATAGATCCTTTTAAGATACCTACAAGTATTGTTAATCGTGTTATGGATAATTATTATTTTGGGGATGGAACTGTCCATCCCGGTGATCACTTGCTTTTTATCCATGAATTATGCGGGTTGTTTAAGTGTGCATGTATCACAACTGAACAGGTGAAGAATAAGTTACTCTCCATATCCTTAAAAGGGAGAGCTGAAGAATGGTATAAACTACTGAAGAATGGACAATCCATGGAATGGGAGGAGATGGCATCTCTCTTTTACTCTAAATTTTATCCTCCTAGTGAGATTCATAAGGATAGAAATCTTATATATAACTTTTGGCCTCTTGATGGAGAGAGTACAACTCAAGCTTGGGGGAGATTGAAGTTACTAATGCTTAAATGTCCTATTCATGAACTCCCTAACAATATTATTCTCAATAACTTTTATGCTAGGCTTTCTCTTCATGATAAAGATTTACTAGATGCTTCTTTTGCTGGATCATTCACACGTATGAAGGAAGAAGCTAAATGGGATCTTCTAGACCATATTCAAGAGAACACTGAAGCTTGGGAGAATGACAAAGGAAGAAAGTCAGGTATAAACTATGATTACGAATGCATTAAATCTTTTAGAGGAACTGATAGATTTCGTGATATTAGCAATGAGTTTGGTCTTGATTCCCAAAGTATTGCCAATTGTTTTAAGGCCTTTGCCTCTTACATAGAAATTTCAAAGAAGAAGTGGAATAAGTACCATGCTCCGTATAAAGATGTTGTTAATCATGCTCCCGTTAGAAGTACTCAAGTTTGTACTACTAATCATATTGTGCCTAAACCTCATGTTGAGAAATTGCCTTTCCTAGTTAAGGTAAAGGAGTATTCTATGATTATTAGTGCAAATAACAAGGGTACAATGAAAACTGTGGAGCCTGGTAAGCATTTGAGTGATGAACCTGTGGTAGCTATTGTGAAAGACACTGTCACTAGAAATATAGAGGATGAGCACATTGTCTTCTGTGAAGACGCTTCTAATATTATCTCTCATCCTAGTAAGGCTAGAAAAGCTAGTGTTCCTGTGCTTTCTGTTAAAATTGGTGATCATTGCTACTATGGTTTATGTGATATTGGTTCTAGTTCTAGTGCTATTCCTTATGAGCTTTATGGGGAAATTATGCATGAGATTGGTCCTTGTGAGCTTGAGGACATTGATGTGGTTATCCACCTTGCTAATAAGTAAACCATTTGCCCCATTGGCATTGTAAGACATGTGGAGGTTCTCTGTGGTAAGATTAAATATCCTGCTGATTTTCTTGTGCTTAATTCAGCAGCTAGCAAAACTTGTCCCATAATTTTTGGTAGACCTTTCTTGAAAACTTGTGGAGCTATTATTGATTGTAAGGAAAAAGTTTTAACTAAGTTTGATGGAGATTCTTATAGTTTAACTTTTCCAAATTTGCTAAATCTCCTTGTGAAAATAGCTTGCCTAATAAAGATTTCAGGATGGAACAACTTGTTTCTATTGATCTAGTCTATGACCTTGGGCCTCTTTTTGGTGACTGTAAGTATGCTTATTCTGATGATAAAGTTGTTTCTAGTGACAACTATATTGTCAACTTTATTCAAAGTGCTACTGAAAGTTATTTTGAGAGAGGGAAACATGGTTTTATACATCTCAATGATGTTAAGTTTCCCCGATTTATGTTGAAGGCTTTAAAGATGCATCTATTTTGTCTTCCTATACTTGTGGCCTTTTGTTTCAACAATTTGTTTTCTCATGATACCCCCATGCATAGGAAGTGGGTTAGACTTAAGTGTGTTGGTTATTTGCTTCTTGATGCTCTCTTTCATTTCAGATATATCTCTCCTTTGTGAGCATCTTTGGAAGTTTCAAGCCTAACTTAAAGGCATTAAAGAATAGTACTTGTTGGGAGATAACCCAAGAGTTTGGTCGTGTGTTGGAAGTTATTACCTCAGTAATAACCGCTCCTTATCCTTTTTGTTTTGGTTTTTGTGTCAAGTTTAACTACTTTTGTGAAGTAGAGGAGTTGTGAAAAGTGGTTGTCCTGGGACAGATTTTTGTGTTGCATTGTAAATATTCATGAGGAATATCAGTACTTCGGATGGAGATGCATTTTTTGAGCTTGTTCTCCAAGTTGTTACCCAACTTTAATCAGTTCTGCACTTTTTGATTTGAGCAACAAAAGATCTTCGAAAAAATCAATCTTTACCTATTGGTCTGTTTTGACAGATTTCTGCCATCATTTGCATTTGCCTCTTACAGAGCTTTGGTTTGATGGGTTTTCAGTTGAAGTGTTTACCAACGGTTTATTGTTTTTGCTTACACTAATGTTGTCATTTGGTTTGTGCAAAAGTTTTGTATGAAGGAAATTCTCAGGAGAAAGAGAGAAGGAATCTGCAGAGTTCGTCTTTGAATAGGTAAAAGTGGTGAAAACAGAAGGTTCGTGAAACCCCAATCTTTCTATATTTTTGATGTTTTTAATACATCAGGGAAGTTACGAGACGTAACTGAAGAGGAAACGGAGCCCGGGGTGGACAAACCCATCCCAGGCGTGGGCCCAGCCTGGTCGTGCCTGAGGGGGGTGTCCCCCCCTCGAACTCTGTCTCTGCCTTGTTTCCGTGTCAAAACCTTACTTATGCATTGAAATTTCGTAATATATAACCCCCCAGATCCCCCGAGGTTGGTGTATTGTGTTCTCATCGTGTTTTCGTTTCGATCTGTTTCTGTCAGGAAATCTTCTCAAGTTTAGAGCACTATGGCCTCCGCCAACGACAAAGGCAAGAAGCCCGAGGAAGAAGAACCTCAAGTCCCCAAGGAGGAGGAGATTTTAGTAGGGTATGAAGGTGACATGGAGGAGGACAAGCAACCGGACACTCGCGCTACCATCACAAGTATTGCTTTGGTGGCACGACCTACCAAGCTTAAGAGGACATCACAGATGTCTACAGGAGGGAGAACTCCACGTCATATCCTTGCTCCGCGCACACTTCCTCCTAGTACCCGTTGTTCTAACCGTGCAAGAAAGAATCACTCTAATTTGGAAGAATGGAGAAAGAATAACAAGGACTGGGATCCTCAGTCCGAGTTGATCATGAACCATATAGAGCAAAACTCAGATCTAATCCGTACTCTTACTTTTGAGTTCGAGGAGTTGAGGAAACTTATTGAGGAGCTTATCAAGAGAACACCACCACCACCGAAGGAGTAATTCGTCATCAAGTTTGGCATCCCCTTGGCTTGTTCCAAGCTTGGGGGAGTGCCGCGGTATCACCACCATTATCTTTTATCTTTTACCTTTTTAGTGGATTCATATCTGTGGTAGAGAGGTTATCTTATAGTTTGGTTTGCATGTGGAAGTATCTCTCCTTTAGTTGATTATCTTGTATCCCTTGGTGTGAGTGCCTTTATTGAATATTAATGAGAAGTCTCATCTTTTTGTTTTTTCACTTCTTATTTTAGTTTGCAATCTCTATTATATGATGGATCTTGTTGATCAGTATTGGCACCACTTTGGGATCATCAAGTGGATCTAAATTGGTTTTGGCAAACCGAGTTCTGGTCAGTGGCATTAGTTTGAAAGAAAAAGAAGTAAGAAAAAGCTTACATGTACTTGATATCATTTGTTTTCTTTCTTGTTGGCTCATAAGCTTAGTATTCTTTATTTTGAGATTATTTTGTGTCTTCAAGGAAGATTGCGTGTTTGGATTTATTACTTGTATATTTTCTTGTTTCTTTCAAATCTCTTGCTTGCTATCCAAACTTGCTAGCCAAAAACCTGTTTTGAGAGGGCATACTTCTCATGTTTCCAAAATCCTTTGAACCCAAAACTTTTGCCACTTGTGTCCACCATATCTACCTAGTAGCTTTTGCTATTCCAAGCAAATTCTCAAGCTTCATCTACCTTTCGAATTAAAAAGTATTTTGTTATGGGAAAACAAGTTAGTAAAGCTCTCACAAACTGATGGCACACCTTATTTACTTGCCCCTAATACACCTGAACCACTGTGAACATCGAAGTTGTATATGCTTGCATCTATACATTGGAATTAGCAAAACCGTGCTATCATGGGGAACGTTTTCAACATTGCACTTGTACTCTGTACACAGTTGATATCGTGCTCTTTTGTCTATGGATGTCAACGATGTGAAATAAAGAGGGAACTTGTAAGTCCATGGAGTTTTTATTCTGTGTTAGAGAAACGCCTGGGACGCTAGCCTAAGCCATGCTTAATCATGGTGGAAACTTGCAGCATCACCATAGTGAGTCATCTATGAAGCATCCTCAATAAAAATCTATGCACATAGTAAATAAAAAGATCGTTGAGATGCTCATTGTCTGCATGCCTTGTCATTTTGGTTATGGGAAAGCTCCTGTACCATGTGTAAGGGGTACCCCGTTGGCGGTTCTCAATGATATGCAAATACTTACAATGACAAGAACTTACTTGGGCCCAAAGTTGAGTATGCATGAGGAGTGTCCCTCATATTCAAGGGACATGAGATTGCCAACTTATATTTCGTCAAGCGTATACTCCATCTTTGTTCACTTTAACCTTAATCATCACAAGATGCTTATGATAGGGGCAATGAGGGCTCAAATATAGTAAGTACCATAATCTTTTGGAAGCTCTTTATGACTTGTAATCCCTGCTACCCTCTAAGAAGGGACCTTCCTCCCACTTCCAAGTTGAGTCAGTAAACCTACTTCCTCTCTATCTCTAGCAAGCTTTTGAGTTGTTGTGTTTCAAGCATTCATATGGTGATTTATTCAATCATGTTCTATATCTTCCTTGTTTGCACAAAACTCTTATCTATTGATTATTACTTTGAAAGACTTCACTTGTGAAAAAACTTTTTTGAGCAAAGAGAGTTCCTATTTTTAAACTTCTACACAAAGCTTTTGTGAAACTGTTTGCCAGGTGTTCTCTGACCAAGAACAAGTTTCCAATTCCAATTATGAATTATCTTTATGCATCTCTACTGTGACTGTTGTACTTGGTTGCAAGCTAAGTTATATAATAGTGACTTGCTCTCTTCCATGAGTTGTGCAATGGTAAGTGTGATGCTTCCTGTTCGTATTCTTTTATCAACACTTCACTCCATAAACCTATGGACATGTTTAATGAGCTCAGTTTTCGCTTGGGGACAAGCGAAGTCTAAGCTTGGGGGAGTTAATACGCCCAATTTGCATCACCTTTCTATATCAAAATTTACCTCTATTCATTGATATTTGTCTTATTATGAGGTATTACTTATGTCTTTTCATATGTTTATGCATGTTGGATGATTCTTGGAGGATGGACCGCCGGAGTATGGATTCTAATGGAAAAGAAGGCGCTTCAGTGCAATTTCGCAAAGATCAGAAAATACCAGAAAAATATGGAAACATATTATTTTACCACAAGACGATGGAAGCCAGAAGGAGGGACGAAGTGGGGCCTCAGGGGGCCCACACCCCCTAGGCGGACCCACCTGACCCCGCGCCTAAGTCAGGTGTGGCCTACCTGCCCGGCCTCCGACTCCGCCCCTTCGCCTATATCTTCCCTTCGAAACCCTAAGACTCGGGGAGCGACCACAGATAGATTTCCACCGCCTCTGGGGGCGGAAAACACCGAGAGAGAAAGACTTCTACATCAGACAGATTTCTGCCAGGGGAATTCCTTCCCGGAGAAGGGAGACCGTCGCCATCAACACCGTCATCAAGATAAGCTTCATCGGGATCATCATCATCATCATCCACACCATCATCTCTACCAGCACCAGCACCACCACTCCCTCCCGCTGTAACAATTGTGTTGGATATTGCTTTAGTTCTTAGTGGAAACTTTCCCGGTGTTGATTACTATTGTAGTTGATGCTTGTGAGTGGAACCATTGGATTATTGTTTATGTTCAGATTGTTATCCATTACCATATCATCTCTGATCTTGATCCATATGATGTCTTATGAGTAGTTTGTTTAGTTCTTGAGGACATGGGAGAAGTCATGTTGTTAGTAGTGAATCTGTGATGGGTTATTATTCAATGGTTTAGTATTTAAGTTGTGGTGCCATTCTTCTAGTGGTGTAATGTGAACGTCGACTACATGATACGTCACCATTTATGGTCCTAGGGGAATGCATTGTGTATTTGGCTACTAATTGTGGGGTTGCCGGAGTGATAGAAACCTAAACCCCCGTTAGGACACCTTTGCACAAGGGATCGTAGGATCTCAGAGTTTAAGGCTATGGTTAGATTTATATCTTAATTACTTTCCGGTAGTTACAAATGTTTGCAGGGGGTTTAATCACAAGTATGTATTAGTCCTAGGAAGGGTGGTATGTTAGCACAGGTTCACCCACACAACACTTACAAACACCATAGAAGAGTACTCAGCTATTTGAAGCAAAAGCACTTGACAGAATTCCCATGTGTCCTCGAGAACGTTTGGTCCTTATAAGTATTTCCACCGGCTTGTCCTTTGCTAAGAAAGGATTGGGCCACTTGCTCCGTTTGTTCGTTACTTCTGTTACTTGCTCTTTGTTTTGTTGCCTTGTCAGAAAACCACTAAAAATCCGTTTGCTAAGTATTCACAGGGATTTCCTTCTCCATACCACTGTTCAGCACCTTCTTCTCCTTGTTGGGATCGACACTCCTATTTATCGAAAGTACTACGACACACCCCCTATACTTGTGGGTCATCAAGACCAATCTAGGAAAGACCTAATACTCGGAAGAGAAGAGAGTTGGCGGTAGTACATACCCGGATGAATTAGACCGACCATGGAATATTGCATAGATATGATTTTTGAATATCTATAAAATGTTACCTTAGGGTGTAAATCTAATTTTTGTGTTTATACTTTGGTTTTTTATCTAATTGCTCAGACGTAGACATATTCCGAGTAATGAATTGTTGGTACTAGAGGCCAGCTCTGTTTCCGAGTTTAAACTGGCTTAGCAATTGCACTCCGTTGAGTCGGCAGAGTTTCTGTGCTAAAAGTTTTCCGACTCATGAAAGGGATGAGGAAGAGAGCCTGATAAAACAAAAAGTGTAAACTCGCAGTGCTTAAGAAAATTTTGAGCACATGTATCAAAATATATATAACAAGTGCTAAGTAGTAAAGCATCAGTTCTTACATACCAGCACATTTAAAATAAAATATTGTTCCCATCATTACAGACCAAACGAAAGTTCAGGATAATGCATCAAATGTTTTAAGATGCATATTCAGGCGGTGGTGGTGGAGACCTTGGAGCGTTGGAGTCGACATTGTCGCCACCTTGCTCATGAGACTCGGAAGCTTCTTTGACGAGGCTATCTTCTGGATCTTCAGGAGAAGGAGGAACAATGATAGACTAGAATAATGGCGTTGAATAGTTCACCATCTCCGCCACGCGACAAGCATAGCTCGCGCAAGATTGTTGGATGGCCTTCATGTATTGCAGGTTACCCTCATCGTCCTCATCGGCGATGCCCTTGGTGACGTGCTAGATTTCCATATCACTATGGTGACACATCACCATAGTGAGGGTTGTCTGTGCAGCAGTTCGGGCATAGGCAATCTTCCAATCCTCAATGAGCTTTGGAATCTCCTTCGCTATGTCCCTCACCTCGAGCATTGGTAAGTTGTTTAAGCCGGAAAGTTTAACCGAGTCGCCAGCCTCCTCAAGAGTCTAGCGGAAGGCGAACAGAACATCTCCAACAAGTTTTATGCGCTCGAGACGAGGTTTAGAGGAAGAGGAGTCAGAAAGATGCAGAGGATCTGGGAAAGGACCAAAAATCAAAATCTAACTAAGAGAAAGTCAAAAATCAAAGGAAGAGTAAAGTCATAAATATTACCTAGCACATAGTGGTTCCACTGAGAATGCTCCTCCTAGAGACTCTTCAGTTCTTCTTCTGTGGCCTGGGCTAGATCCTTCTGGCTATCAAGGCCAACATCTTCTCGAGCCTCTCGGTTGCCATGTTGCTTGACTCCAGGATAGCATTCACAGATTTCTCCGATTCAATTTTAAGCTTCTCAAGCCCGTCCCAGAGTTCAGCATTTTCCATTTGTAATACCTTGAAGTTTTCTTCCTCCACCACCATCTTGCTGGATTGGCTCAGCAAATCTGCAAAGAAAAAACTATTAGTCAGCTAAACGGTTCGACTATGACAATTATTAAGGTTAATGGTCGGAAAATATTACCTTCCGCCTCATCCTTCTCAACTTGCAGCATGGAATTATCAAGACGCAAGGCCTTGATCTCCTTGCGCTTATTACAAATGTTCTTGAGCAAATCCTAGTTGTAAGATGCAACTTTCTATAAGTTAAAGACGGAATACCGTCACGGCTGCTAAGACTCGGGCTGCAACTTTAACAAAGTCAAAATACAGCACGAGCCTTGGGGGCTACACTATATCATTCTTTTTCATCCTATAAGCATCATCTCGGATCTTATGCTATGATCTTTTACCCGACTTTATGCTTGGGGGCTAGAGGATATGATAATAAATACTGCAAATGAGAATTCGAAAACTTATAATGTTCTCCAGGTGCAAACTTTCAAATCCGAGTTTCGTATTGTGGAACACTTTCTCGGCAAGGGAGAGGGGAGAAACGCTTGTCGCTAGAAGCTCGCCAGACTCGATCTTTTTATCCCAGACCAGAATTTGGTCTAGGAGGTTCATCAGCTTGACATCCCCCATGTCTTGGCTTGATGTCTCTAGAGTAAGGACTTGCTTCTCGAGACTGGATTTCACCATCTTGAGAATCTCCTCCTTTTTCTTCCGCTTTAGGACGGAGGCAGCAGAGCCAGCCATCTTATCAACCCTCCCTGGTGACATTACCATGGGATGATTACCCTTGACGGGTTCACCCTTTTCATTTGCCTGGCTACCAATCATCCTCCATAACTTGGAGCTCGGCGTTATCCATGGCGCTTGGGACCCAGAGACGCCGCAGGTTCCTCTCGTCCGCCACCATCGTGCTTGTTGCCACTGCCGCTCCGGAGCTTGATGGCGTTTCCATCTTGCCGAAGAAGCTCAAGAAATGGTGGTGCTAAGGTCTTTTGGGTGTGCGGATGGGGGAGGATGCGGAGCACTTGAAGAGTACGAGGAGGCAATGAATAACTGCAAGGAATGAATCTGGGAGAAAGGGATTTCTACTTTTATTAACCTTTGCGCCAAGATTCGCGCTAATCTGTGTGATTTGTGCCGCGCGTATATGAGAGAGAGAGAGAGGAGGCTTCCTCGCGACGTCTCGGCCCCTTGATTCTCGCGCGGGAATTGAAATAGCATTCTGTTGCGTAAAGGACAGACCCACCAATGGTCGTGCTGACAGGATGCTTGTCAGTGACAAGACCTGGCCTGAAAAAGTTGTCAGATAGCACGACACTGTTTAAATCCGGCTCATATTTTGAAACGAGAAGGAAAATGACTGAATTCAAGAAGACATATCCAATTCAGATAAGATTCGGAATCCTACACTACTGGATGAAGTTTTCGGGAACCCTTCAAGATTCTCAAGACGAAGAAACCATCAAGCTAGACGATTTATCCGACTTTGGACCTTGGAGACTTTCGGGGGCTACTGTTGGGGATATACTTTCCGTGTATACCCACAGGACTGGCTGACCAGGGTGGCCCACCAACAGGTTAGAGATTTGATTCACGAGCGACCTAGTCAGAGAAAGAGGAGGAGTCACTACCATCAACGACAAGGCCCAGAAGATTTACCTACTTAGGAATGTAGTATTACTTGTAGTCCAAGCTGTATCGAGTTACCAACTTTGTAACGTAGCCGGATAGGTCTCTCCTGTAGCCCTAGCCCCTGGTGACTATATAAACCAGACCTGAGGGAGACTTTAGGGCACCAGATCATAGGTCAACCATAACCAACTCGCACAGGAGAACCTCTCTTGTAATCCGTTGTAACATCCGACTCTCTCCAATATATTACTAGCTGGCAAGAAGGAGTAGGATCCGATCACCATAGTCAGATATGAACCTGGGTAAACTTGTGCTTACCGCTCCTGGAACACTATACGCCATATTCTCAACGCCTTCAAGAACCCTATGGCATACTTGTAAACAATTTGACGACAATGCCGGGCCTCCACCACCTTGACCGGCATCTCCTAGGCCAACTACTCCTAGCCTGCTTGCTGAAGCTGGACTGGTAGGTCCTGCATCATATCCTCAGTGTGTTGGGCCGCAAGATCCTATGCCAGATCGAGCATCTCAACCGAGCACGGAAGCTCACCCAGGTTTGGTGAAAACTCCTTGGTCGCTGTATCTTCGTGATATGGTGAACAATGCTTGTCTGTCTGGCGCATGGAGTAAGGAGAGAAAGCCCCAAAGTATCAGATGACACTAAACACACAGGAACATGCTGCCTCATAGACTAACGACATAGGGGTGTAAAAAAGGCCCAAATCTAACATAGAATGTAACTGTTTTGATATAGAAAGAGCCAAAATCTCCTTTCCTCTTGGTGTCTATGGCTGGGATTAAGTGGCGTGACTGCAAATGTGAAAGGGCGAGCTAGATCCGCAGCGTTCCTTATAGGTCCACCAATAACCTGCGAATGTGTAGTATCCACCTCCATATTAGACTCCTGGGCCTTGGATGAACCACCCTTTCTTCCATTCTCCGCAAAATCACCATCATCGCATTCATCTCCATCCTCGAGATCATCATTCTTGCGTCGCCAAAAGAAAGGTGTGAATCTAGGATCAGGAATGAAGTCTACAACTTCTGAAATGGATCATATGGGCACCTAGAGGGGGTGAATAGTTTCTACTCCAAATTTTACTTCTTTTTCAATTTAGGCTTGACATAAAGATAAATTTTCTAGATATGCAACTATGGTGAATACACTTATGTGACAACCTAGCTACTCTAACCACATAAGTAAAGGAATGGTAAAACGATAGAGGTAAACGAGAGTGAAGCACATAGGCACGGGATTTGATTCACCATAGTTCCTTCCTTTTTAGGGTAAGTACATCTGCATTGGAGGGGTGGGCAGTTCTAAGACCACCACGCCATAAAGGCCTCACCCTATTCTCCGGTGAACTTCCGCCACAATGGCCTAGTCCACTGATGGCTGTGAAATATAGCCATCCACATCCGCATTTAAACTAGATATTATTCATATATTTGATGAAATATCTCTCTAAAACCTGCCACTAATGCCTAATTATCAAGGGGATATGCAAATCCTTTCTTGCTATTTTTCCTTGCACAGATAATGACGTATGATGATGGGATCACTACATAAATGCCAAAGATATGAGATTTCTAACACACCAAAGAAACCAGGTGCTGTGATGCAATCTTAACAACCAACTATACGGCGGGAATTTTATTCCGAAAGTATAGTTTCGGACATATAGTTGGCACCGACCTCATTGGGTCAACCAGAACAACTTTCGTGAAGGGACCCCTATATAAAGAGGCTTCGGGCGACGGGAAACAAGCGCTTATTTATGACCTCAACTCTCCCTGACACCAGAAGCCGCTACGTCGGAGGAATACATCTAGATCTAAACCTCTAAACCCTTCTCCACCACCATAGACATCTTCCACCACTTGTAATAGTAGATCTCTTCTCCAATTGGAGACATTGTAGGACTATTTTCTATCAACCTTATGATCTCTATTATAATGTTTATGATTGTCGATTTCATCTCTATGTGTGAGTAATTATCCTTGGGATAAGGGCTTCGGCCTAGCCATGTAGCTTTTGTGCATGTTATTTATCATAGATGGGATCATGTATTAGTTTTTATGACATGATGATTGTAGTAACATCTCTTGCCTCAATCTATGGACTTGTCAGGTACCCAAGACCCCGAGGAATGTACTTCTTTATTTATGACTAAATTCTTTCCACTTGCAAAGACTATGCAACTCATATCTAATATTACTGGTTTTAGACAGGAGTAGCGTGAGCCACTAGCGCTTGCATGGGAGAGAATGCATGAGAAATTTTCCCATCCATGGTATGGAAGATTGGTTAATTCTCCATTTATTTTATAATGCTCTTAACCTTGTGTCTAAGTCTATGCTAGATACTGAAGCCGGAAGAACATTTATGGGTAAGCAAATTACCGAAGCAAAGCAGCTGCTAGACAATATGCAAGACAACCATGCCAATGGCATATGGAAAGATCAAACACGAAAAAGGTGACCTCCGTTACACCTCAAGAAAATAAAGAACTCAATGCTAAGTTGGATGAGCTCATATTATCCGTTAAAGGTAAGGAAACCCATGTAAGAGCTACTCTCGAACCAACTATTGAAGAAATAGATTTCATAGCTCGTAGTGATTATAACCCTGCTTGGAAGAAAAATTATAATCCAAATTTCCATAAACATTATTCTAGTCCAGCAGGTAACTCTAATAATAATAATGCATCAAGTAATAGTAGTCTCCAAGAAACTCTTAAATCTTTTATGGACTCACAAAATGAGTAAAACAATATTATAGTTAAAATTACTGAGAATCATGATGCTATGCTTGGTAAATTATCTAACCAAGTTGTTAGTTTGAGGAATGATTTGCAGGCCCTCCAAGAAAGAACAAGGATTATTGAGGCACAACTAGGCAAGATAACCGAGAGTCAAACTCTCATTCTAGATAAATTTGGAAGTAAAGCTGATCCCAATTCAGTAGAAGACCTCAAGATGATAAGAATCTAAAGGGAGGAGCCCAAAGAACTTGATTATATCAATGCTCCTTCACCGAACTACATAGTTGAAGATCTTGTAAAAACGATCAATGTCAAGATTCCGGTAAGTGAAGGAAATGAGGAAGCCATGTATCAACACTTTGTTAATCAGGTAGCAATAAAGGTACGAGAGCTTGAAGAAGAATATAAGAAGATTGCTGAAAAATTGCCTGTTAAGCTAGATGATATATTTGAGCCTACTATTAAAATTAAAATTGGGACTAATGAAATAGCTGTTCTATGTGATCTAGGTGCAAGTGTTTCAACAATTCCAAAGATTATTTTTAACAAGTTAAATCTTGGCTCTTTTGAAATAATGAACTAAAATTGCATCTAGAAGATTCTACCTACAAACAACCAGTAGGCATTAAATAAAATACCTTAGTGTACATTAAAGGCTGTTCTGCTCTTATTGATTTTTTTATTGTTGACATGCCCGAAGATCCTACTATGCCTATCATATTAGGTCGTCCTTTCTTAAGAACTATTAAGGCTTTAATCAATTTGCATGAAGGGAACGTGAAGCTCCAGTTGCCTTCGCGAGATCCTTTTGTTATTCATTTCCCTAGGAAAAAGAAAGCCAAGTAAGATGATAAGGAGGCCATCAATTTGAAGGCCAATTACTTTGGAGTGGGTGTTCCACTCATATGGCCTAAGTGAGCAATATTAAGGTTAAGCTATTGACCATAAAATTGCACTGCATGGCAGGCAACCCATGTGAAATAAAGGTTTGAGTTACGTTTTTAATTTTCAGTTTAAGTTTTATATAGAAGAAAGAGTGCTAGAAAACTCCAGTGAGAAGAAGAGATTCAACGGTACTAAAAATTGCTATTTTATACATGCCATAGGTTGTCAAAATTTTAGTCTGTCATTTTTCTGTCAAAACAAGGTGCTTCGCTAAGTTTCAGTCTAAAAAGTAATTCTTGAAGAAGTAGAATTTTTTGATGTGTACAGAAGCGTTAATGACCAACTATACGGCGGGGATAATAATTCCCTCCGTATAGCTCCGGCCGTATGGTTATGCGACCCATCGAAATTTTTCATACCAGGATACTGAAAGGTTGACGACCAACTATATGGCGGGAACAAAAGTTTTGGATGTATAGTTCCAGCCGCATAGTTACAGCCACCAGGAATGAAACCCTAGAAACCCTAAAATTTTGCCGTCAGACCAACTATACGGCAGGAACGAAGTGTTCTGGCCGTATAGTTGCGACCGTATAGTTGCGTCCGACCACTTAAACGCACAGGGAGGTACCAAAAATATCAAAACTTCAATCCTTTTTCTCTCTTCTACCTCCAAACTCTCTCAAAACCTCAAGGGATCTTCACCCATACTCAATTTCATTCGATTTCCTCGCACACAAGTGATCTACGGTATGTTTCTCCTCCAATCCTCCAGTTACTTTTTGCAAATTCATCTCTGATCTATTGTCATTATCAATCTAGGGTGAGAATTATTTTGAACTATTTTCCACGATTATCTTGCTTAGATTATTATGTGGAGGAGATTCTTTAGTGTGCTATGATGAGGATTATGCTATGACTATTATTGTTGCATCAAAAAAGGTTTATAATTGTCTTTCTTATTTATTTTTAGAAGATGAACACGAGAAGCCAGACATGTGCTCTTGATTCTTCTAGTTCTTCTCAGGCTGCAGCTCAGGAACAAATGGGGATTCGATTCAAGAATGAGTCTAATCGTGATTGTTTCGACAGGATCAAAAACCAAGAAGTCAAGGCAACCAAGTGGGCTTTCCCCATCATATTGAACCAACTCGGTATTTATGATGACTTTATTTTACTTTGCAATATGGTTGGCTTGTAAAACTTTGTATTTCAGGATGCACCAACCTATCGCCGGTTAACCATTGAATTTCTTATCTCTTTGAAAAGCGTCGTTAAGACATGGCATGGGGAGGGTAGAATTTCTTTCTGACTCATGAACAATAATTATTCTTTATCACTTGATGAATGGTGCAATTATTTTGGTTTACCCAACAATGATCCTAATGCTCTACGCACAGCTTTTACTGACATGGAACCTTCCCCTCAACTCTATTATAATAGAATGGGCTTTACTTCTAGAGTCAGCAAAGGGAATAATATTCAACATCCTGCTATTTGCTATTTGTTCTATGTTATTGCTAACACCTTGCAGCCGCGTAATGAGTTTACAAGACTCAATGAGGAAGACATCTTAGTCCTTGCAAAAGTTGCTTTCAACTATGACAACTTGTCACTTCACTTGGGCGCAATTCTTGTGCGCTACTTGGAGTACCAATCCTGCCAAAGCCAAGGACCTATCACTTGTGGAGGCGTCATGATCGTGCTTGCCAATAGATTGGTCATAGACCTAGGTGAGTTACATCCGATGCTAGGTGAGTTACTTGTGGAATGCTCACTAGGAGAGGTGGTGTTTATTATCTGCATATTGCTGGAGCTGGGCGTATCTACCCCTCTCCTTTGCCTAATGGTCTTTTCTCTATCGAGGACGGACGTGTGATTTGTGACTTGAAGGTTGAGAAACACCAATCCAGAAGGAGATTCCGAAGGAGGATGAGGACTAAGAGGAGGAGCAAGAAGTCCACCATCAGGAGGAGCAACCACCAAACCAGTTCGCTACATATCAAGATTTCCATGAACTTAGAGGAACTATGGAGAGAATGCATAATATCGTCCTGAACCTCCAAGAAACAACAAGTAACCTTTCAACTCAATTTTCGGACTAGAGTTACAACTTTTTCCCCCACCATAGTGATTTGTAGGGTTGCAAAAGCCTAAGCTTGGAGAGTTTTTCTATCTATTTTTATTTGCTTTTATTTTCGAGGTTATGCTTTTATTTGAGTTTATAAGCACTCGTGTTGGTTTCCCCAAAACTTTATCCTAGTTACTTTATTTTGTTTGAGATTTTCAAGCCGAGCTTTGTCGCTAATTTTCTATTTTTTAATTCCCCTTCTCAAAAACCACAAAAATATTTCTCCGTTTATCTTTATTTTCCCTCTCTTTTTCTTTTCGCTTCGAAGTTCTCATAAATTTGCAGGAGAGTGATTGACTTCGAGTTTCCAAGAAACAAAAAAAGGGAAGAGAGAAGTGGAACCAAACATGACAGGTATGCCTTATGACTCCCACTTTTGAAGTTTGATAAACCCATGCTAGTTAGTAGTAATGTTGATATGTTATATCGGTGGAGTGAGTTGTCGTGGTATTGTCGACGAGTACGCCATGGAGGGGTCATCACAGAGCGTGTTTAGAGACGTGGGGTAGGGCAGAAGGTTGGCGGGTACAAGGTAACACAGCTTACCCAGGTTCAGATCCCACGACGGTGGAGGAATCCTACTCCTGCTATAAATCACTATAATGGCAATACGCCGAGTTACAGGGATTGGTTCGCTATGCACGATATGATTTGAGTTATCCCTAAGGCTCCCATAGGTCCGGCTTATATAGTCGTCAGATCCTAGGGTTACTGGGAAAGTCCTAGCCGGACAGGTTACAAAGTCCTACACGGTACACAACTAGTCTAACTTGTCTTGCACTCCAAGGCTCCGGGTACGCTGGTGACTCCTCTGTAGCCTTCCTTTATCCGGCATGGGCCTCCCTTCTGGATCCATCTAACTAGGTCGCCCATTAGGCCATGGGCCTTGCTACCAACTGTGGGCCACCCGGGTTATCCGGATTAGAGACATGCTATGGTGATACCCATTTAGCACATCCCCAACAGTAGCCCCCGGAGAACTCCGAGATCTTGCGCCGTCTTGCCTCTTTAGATTGAATGCTCCGTCTAGATGAATGTCAGTAAATCATCAAGCAATATCTTGTAGTCCTCCCAAGAACCCTGCAATGCTCTCCGTCATCAATATGTAAGTCAGAGAACTGTTGAATCTTCCATCATACTCTTCTCATAGCCGGACAGGATCCGTCCATGACAGAATCTTCAGATGGGATGGCTCACCTACCTATGTCTGTAGAGCATCGTAGACCATAGGTCAGCAATGCCTCGTAACTCACACATGCAGAGAATGTAATCATAGCCATTTTTTCCCGCGCAAAGGATGCGAAACATTGGCGGCGGCGGTGGGAACATGGCGAAATTTCTGCGCACGCGCACGCACGCGTTGTCCATGCAGCAACCGCCAGATCAACTTGCACAAATCTTGATGATGAGTACTATAAATTATAACCATGGTAATTCTTATTCTTTCACCGCATTCTTCCTTGCATCATCTTCTTCCTCCAGCAAACACCTCCTCGAGCTCTCTGCGCGCACGAAGAAAAAACCCTAGCTTTTCCCATCTCTCTGCCCATCTCCTTCCACACCAATGTCCAGCAGCAACACCACACCATCCATGGTGGCGACGAGAGGAGCCTTGGCCAAGCCGGCAGGCTCCGTCCACGTGCCTCCAGAGGGCGTGGTGGTGCCACACACCGTGGTGGTGGAAATCACCGGCAGTGACCATATTCTAGGTGGGGCTGGAACTGCTAGAAGAGGAGGGCGATCCCCACAAGGGATAATGGCGCGACTCCGATATCACGGAGAGTGATCTCAATGAGATGGTTGTTGAGGGGTACCTCCCCACGACGGAGGGGCTGGTTTGGCGGGCGGCACCGGCCGGCGAGGTCATCCCTTCTCCCCAAGCAGTAGAAAAGGTGTACCTCAAAGCCCAACTGGTATGCGGCGTCTCCCTCCCAATCTCCGACTTCTTCATAGAGGTCCTTAGCCACTACCGGGTTTAACCTCATAACCTTTCTCCGAATAGCTTCCTCACGCTTTGCAACTACGCGGCGCTTTGTGAGGGATACCTAGGAATTAGGCCTAGTTTAAATCTGTTTATATATTTCTTCACCGTCAAGAGGGAAGCCGGAGTGAGCAAGGATGATCTCAGAAATTGTGGAACCATTAGCTTCAAGATCCAGCCTGGCCGGCGGTTCCCCGACATTGTAGGCCACGAGTCCTGCAAAAACTAGCAGAGGACGTACTTCTACGACCCATATATCCCTCTGACTGGCCGAGAAGCATCGTACCCAGACTTTGTCGACGGGGCCGCTGCTGAAGCCCCGACATGGAGATCCCAAGCCCTCCTTCCCTCCGACAATGAAGCCTCCCGCGCTGTAAGGAGGATCGAGTGGTTCATAAACACGGGTCTGACCGGGTTGGACCTAGCAATGTGCTGGTTCATCAGGCAGATCCAGCCTTTGCAGCACCGCGCGAAGCTGATGCACCAGTATACCAAGGATAGGAAGGATAGCCTCCACATCTTTGAGGACAACTTTTCAAGTGACTCCATCAAGCTCCGCCTCAAAGACATTGTCAAGGTGAAGAACAGGAAGCATGGCTTCACCATCACCTACGACATGTTCGAGGGCGGCATGTGCCCAGAGGTACCTGTTTTATTTTCCATGTATGACATATACTCCAGTTCTTCCGTCTGGCCATTACCATCACTTCGGGATTCACTTTACAGCTAAAGAGCATAGATGAGGATAGCATGGCTGTCCAAGTCTATGACCCCAAGATCAAGGAAGTCACCGTCATGTCCGACGACGATGTTCCGTTGGCATGTAAGCAGGAGAGCTCCTCCTCTGACGTTGCCGACGGAGGCAAGAAGAAGAAGACGGAGGGTGGAGCCTCCAAGAAGTCCACCGCCTCCATGTAGGCAGAGAAAAGAAGAATGATTGGTATACCTTTGACCAAAGCACCAACCATTGTGTAAGCTTCTTATCATCCGACATTGTCCCTTGCTCGTCTTGTTCATATACTTATACTTTTGCACGTTTCAGGAAGAAGGCCAGTATGAGTTTGAAGAAGACCTCCAAAACATCGGGGGCTTCTAAAAACATTAAAGAAATGTTTCACCAAGCATCTCCCGCCATCGCCCCCACAACTCCAAGCGTCCAACCTGCTGCCGCACCGACAAGCTCTCCAGCTAAGGTAACATCTGAACCTTCCGCCATGGAAGTGGACCGAGGTGTTGCCGAGGAACTTGCTGTTGCCGGCGAGCAGGCGACACAAGAAATCACTGCATCCAAAGTGGCTGAAGCTCCGGCTAAGGATGCCACTGGTAGTGGTAAGGCGATGGTGGAAGGTGGAACTTCTGCCGCATGCGGCGCCACTGCACCCAGGATACCAGCAGAGTTTCCGAAGATTGTCTACCAGGTGCTTACACCGAGTATCTCAACTCTAGTTCGTGGTGCTCTATCAACTTCTCCGACATGTGGTCTTGAGGAGTTGCTCAGGAAGGCGGATATCCTTCGCGGAAATAGCCTTGCCTTCAGCAAGATACTTTCCAAGAGCGCCACCAACCTCAAGATCATTGCACTTGTAAGTTTTGTATGCCTTTTGCATTTCATATGTAGTATCCCACTTTATCCCCTGAGGATTTAGACGGAAAACCATAGGTATTTGTGTTTGAGTGCTCTAAGAGTGACTAAGCTAGAAAATTTTGCACTATAGCCCCCAAGTATGTAGTTTGAATGAATTATTCTGACTAGATACTTTTAGAGTAGCATACGCAGTGTTTGTAAATTTCAATATTGTAGCCCCCAAGCCTCTAGTTGAAACAAAATTAGTTCCGGCTAGATGCTTAAAGAAAGACTACGCATTTTGCCGAGTTAAAAACTCTCACTATAGCCCCCAAGCCTCTAGGTGGATATTTATCCGGCTAGATGCTCCAAGTAGACTAAGTAATTTTGATCTTCTTCGTAGAATGAGAATGCTCGGAGAGGATTGGCTAACGAGAAGTTCCACAAGATGCGTGCTGACTTGGAAGCTTAAAAGGGTAAAACTGCGTTCTTGAAGGATTAAATCACCAAGAGAAAGAGTCTGTTTTTCTTTTCAATTTCGCACTCAAACTTGGTCTTGTGCCATCACTCTCCGACTAATCATAGTGTGCTATCATTTCTCCGTCATGCAGAAACTATTGCCAAGGCAAAGGACATTGTCGAGCAATCCAAGCACATAGAACTGCTGGATAGCGAGAACAAGATCCTCAAGCAGGAGAGAGCTGACACTCTGAAGATGCATGAAGCGTCTTTGATGGCCATATAGGAGTATACCAAAACGGAGATCAACCGACTGAAGGAGGAAATTGCAATCCTCAAGGAGCAGAAGAAAGCTGCCGAAGAGCAGAACAAACGCAACCTTGAGGCTTACAAGGCCCTCCGACAAGAACGGGACTCCATGGCGGAGACGCTCCAACAAGCTGAGGCAAGCATCTTTGGTAAGCAATCTCCTTCTTGTACTTCTGTAAGCTAGGTACTCTAAACTTTTTGTGTTATTGAACTCATGTACTCCATTGCTTGGTCGGAAATGCAACTCCTATTGGTTTAACAAATACTCCTCCTCCACCAAAGGAATGCATGGTTCGCGCCGGCAACTTCATCAGTACCGCCATCAAGCAAGCCAAAGAGATTTCCAAGCCCCTGGATATCAACATCAAGGCAGTGGATTCCCTCATGAAGTACTCGGAAATTCTACGCCAAGCCCCCGAGCGTATTGTAAGCTGAAAAGCTCCTCCGAGTCCCTCAAGACCACCGACTTCGAAGATGATCTGGATGACTCTCCTGCCACCGATGATGTTACCTCAAAGTCTCTTGCGCTAGAGGAATGAAAAACACTTATGTAATATTTGTTTCGTCTGGTTGTATGTATGCGGAAAAACTACTATTTTAATCTTAAGGCGGAAAAGAATAGCAATATGTTTCCTGCTACTCAAGTACTTAGTTCCAGCATGTATATATTTTTTAAGCAAGTGTTGGCTTATCCATTACTTTGGTTTTTATGCTTGAATTTTCATGAGTCGGAATAATCGTAGTCAGAACCATGCGCTCAGGTGATGATGCCCAATGGCACCATCAAAAACCTAAGAAAAAAATCGCCGACTTCCAGTGCCGAAAGTCTCTACTCCAGAATCCACATAAAAACAACAAAGAACGTGTAGACCAGAAAACTTAAGCTAGCACCCGTAGGCGGAATTTTCATAAGTGCAAATGGAAAACTTGCGCATAAAGTTTTTATACGATCCAAAAATGAACACTAAAGGAGGTAAAATACTCAAGAAAATGAGTGAACCAAAAAGCTTTATTTCATTGATCACATAAGAGGTACAGAATATATAAAAGATATGCTAAGTGTAAAAAGGACGTAGCTATGCTATGTTCCATGGACGATCAAGCTTCGGGTAGTCATCACCCGGGTCATGTCGCTTACGCTTATGATCATCGTTGGGCCTATCCTCAAATTCACGATTGTCAACAAGGTAGTAAGACCCATTGAGTAGCGCCTTGCTTATGATGAGCGGTCTTTCCCATGGCGGGGATAATTTGTGTGACTTCTTCTGCTTAAGTCAGAGCACCAGATCCCCCTCTTTAAACGAGCGATGCCGAACACGGCGACTATGGTAGCTGCGTAGCTTCTGCTGGTAGATGGCGGATCTTTGGCATGTCAAAACGCGCTCTTCCTCGAGAAGGTCCACATCTAGGCGTCTGGATTCTTCAGCGTCATCTTCGTCGTAGGCGGCAACTCTTGGTAAATCGTGAAGGATGTCAGAAGTCAGGATGGCTTTTGCTCCATATACCATGAAATAAGGGGTGTAGCCAGTAGATCTATTGGGTGTAGTTCGTAAAATCCATAGAACAAATGGTAACTCCTCCGCCCAGGCTCTAGCTGCTCTATGTAGCGGTGCCTCGAGACGTGGATTGATTCCCTGTATAATTAATCCATTAACTCGCTCAACTTTCCATTGGACTGTGGATGTGCCACAGACGCTAAGTCAAGTCGGATGCCCTTCTCCCAACAATAAGCTTCCACTTATCCGAGTGACAAGTTGCTGCCATTGTCGGTGATAATGCTATGTGGGAGACCAAATCTCACCACTAGATCCCGGACAAACCTAAGGGCAGTTTCCCCATCAAGCTTTCTAATGGGTTTATCTTCTATCCATTTGGTGAATTTATCAACTGCTACTAACAGATGCGTAAACCCACATGGTGCCGTCTGTAATGGACCAACCATGTCTAGCCCCCAGACTGCAAACGGCCAATCTATTGGTATTGTTCGGAATTCCTGAGCTGGAACATGTGGTTGTCGGGCATAGTACTGACATCCCATGCATGTCTCAACCAGCTTGTCGGCGTCCGCCTTCGCGGTCAGCCAGTAGAATCCTTGACGGAAGGCTTTGGAGACCAACGATCGAGGAGCGGCGTGATGCCCACAATCTCCGAGATGAATCTTACGAAGGATTTCAATACCATCTTGCTAGGAAACAAACTTGAGGTATACACCAGTGGTGCTTCTTTCATAGAGCTGTCCATTGATTATGGTATAGCCCTTTTCTCAACGTACTATTTTCCTACTTTCGACCTCGTCGATGGGCAAAGTTCCGTGTACGAGATACTCCATGAATGGTTTTGTCCAAGACGGAGGGACTTTTGTCACTGTGTGAACAAATGAGTCAGCTCTATCCAGGTTCTCAGGATCCGCTCCCTTCATGGATGGTGTCTGTAGATGCTCCAGAAAAACTCCAGGCGAAATTTGTTTGCGCCCTGATCCAAGCTTTGAAAGCAGATCAACCGCCTCATTTTCCTCCCTCGGGACATACTTGACTTCGTAGCCCAAGAAGCTCTTGGTTATCTCGTCTACTTCGTCTCGTTATGACGCCATCATAGGGTTCCGCGCGTTCCTGGTGCCAGCCACCTGCTGGGCTACCAAGTCGGAATCTCCACAACAAACTATGCGCTTGATGCCAATATCCTTGGCTACGCGAAGTTCATGAATGAGTGCTTCATATTCCGCCATGTTGTTTGTAGCCTCAAAGTGGATCTGCAGAACGTAGTGCAGCTTTTTCCCCTGTTGGTGACTGTAGCAGTACACCAGCCCCCGAGCCGTTGAGTAGCTTTGATCCGTCAAAGTGCATCACCCAGTATTCAGGCTCTAGTACAGGGGTAGCATCTGGTATCTCTGTCCAATCTGCAATGAAATCCGCCAAGACTAGTTATTTGATAGCATCGCGTCTCTTATAGGTCATCTCAAAAGCGGAAAGTTTAATGCCCCACTTTCAACCCTTCCTGTAGTGTCGCTTTTGTTAATAATGTCGGACAATGGAGCTTTTCTCACAACTGTGATAGGGTGCTCCTGGAAATAGTGTCTTAGCTTCCGAGAAGCAAGGAACACTCCAGAAGCCAGCTTCTGGTAGTGCGGGTAACGCTGCTTGGACTCTGTCAAGACCTCGCTTACATAGTAAACTGGTCGTTGTACTTCTTACTCATGCCCTGGTTCTTTCCGCTCTACCACGACAACGATGTTGATTACCCGGTTGGTGGCTGCCATGTAGATCAACATAGGCTCCATAGGCTCGGGTGCTGCAAGTATAGGTGCCGAGGAAAGTATCTCCTTTAGCTTCTTGAGTGCGGCATCTTCTTCGTGCATCCATGTAAATTTTTCCGCCTTCTTCAGCAACTTGTATAGTGGCAGAGCCTTCTCTCCAAGTCGGCTGACAAACCGGCTTATTGCTACAACACAGTCTGTAAGTCGTTGGATGTCCTTCAAGCATGTCGGACGGTTTATGTTTAGGATGGCCTTGATCTTCTCCGGTTTGACCTCAATTCCGTGCTGAGAAACGATGAAGCCCAACAATTTGCCGGCTGGAACTCCGAAGACGCACTTCTTAGGGTTAAGCATCATGTTGTATTTCCGGAGATTATCAAAGGTTTCTTTTAAGTCAAAGATTACATCGTTTGACTTTTTATACATCACCACTATAATGTCCACATAGGCGTGAACGTTCCGACCAATTTGATCGTGTAGGCAACGCTGCATAGTCCGCTGGTACGTAGCACCTGCGTTTTTTAGCTCAAAGGGCATTGTGACGTAGCAAAACGTGTCGTAAGTGTGGTGAACGAAGTTTCCAATTGGTCTGACTTCCTCATTTTTATCTGGTGGTATCCTGAGTATGCATCATGAAAACACAGAAGTTCCGAGCCAGCCATCTAGTCAATGACTTGGTCAATGCAAGGCAAAGCAAACGGATCTTTCGGGAAGGCTTTCTTCAAGACGGTGTAATCAACGCACATTCTTAATTCTTTGGTTCCCTTTTTGGGGACAAGTACAGGATTGGCCACCCATCGGGTGTGACGGACTTCTCGGATAAAACTAGCCTTAAGTAACCTATCTATCTCTTTGCCTATGGCGTGTCTCTTCTCGTCTCCGAAGCGTCGTAGAGGTTGTTTCACCGGTTTGCATTTTGGATTAGTATTCAAGCTATTCTCGGCAAGTTCCCTAGGTACACCTTTCATGTCGGAAGGTTGCCATGCAAAGATGTTCCTGTTCTCATGGAGGAGCTCGACGAGCGTGCTTTCCTATTTAGGGTCCAGGTTCATCCCAATGGCGGTGGTCTTGGAGGCATCGCCAACCACAATTTCCACCGGCTTGGTCTCGATGGCGGCCTTGAAGGCGGGATCAGAGTCAGAAATCTGCTTCTCTGATGCCGGCATCTCTGTGGCATCGACCTTGCTCTGGATCTCCTTGAATTCTTTGTTGTAGAGGATAACTTCTACAAAGGCTGCTTCTCCAATCTCACAGTCCGTTGCCTTTGTAAAGCTTCTGGATACGGTGATGACGCCATTTGGTCCGGGTATCTTGAGGTTGTTGTAGATGAAGCATGGCTTGGGCATGAAGGTGTGGAAGATGTCGCGTCTGAATATGACGTGGTACACGCTCTTGAAGTGAACCACCTCGAAGGTCATGCATTCTTGGCGGTAATTATTAACATCGCCAAAATCAACCTAAAGCGTGATGCACCCAAGGGACCGAGCCTCCCGGCCAGGAACTACGCCATGGAACACAGTGCTGGTCTGCCTTAGGTTGGCCTCCGTCAAGTTCATCTTGTGCAGCGTATCCATGTGCATGATGTTGATGCTGCTTCCACTGTCCACCATGCATTTGGTGAACTCGTTGCCATCAATCAAAGGGTTGATGACCATGGCGTACTGATTTTCCATAGGGATGATGTCTGGGTGATCCTTCCTGTCCCAAGTGATTGGAATTTCCGACCAGCGCAGGTACTGGGGAACTAGGGGTAGGGTGGCCATCAGTATCCTCATGGAGGTTTCTGTGCCCGGACATTAGGGGTGCCAAGGAAAGTATGGTAGACGGAGGCCTTCTTCTCGAAGGGGTTCTTGCCATTGCCATCGTCCTTGTCGGCGTGCTTGGGGTCAAAATCCTCGTCCATGTCACTTGAATCCTTGGACTCTACTTCCTTCTTCTTCCCTTTGCCCTTGCCTCGTGGTATGTTCTTCCGGCTTTGCTTGTAACTGGACTCCGGGTCCTCCTTGAGGTCGTTGACGAACTTGCAATGGCGATTGGTGTAAGTGGCCTTGCCATTGGCGCCGAGGTGTACGAGGCATGGCATATTACGGTACTCCTCGTAGGTCTAGGGAACGTGGAGCGCTGCCGTGGTAGTTTCACTACCTTGCTGCTGCCCATGACCAGACCCCGTACTCGGCCATGTTGTCCGCTATCACCCCGTCCTGCAAATGTCATGGCGACCATGTCGAAGGTTTGCTTTTCTTTTGGCGGGCTCTTCCGCTTGGTGTTGTTGTTCCTCTTATCTTGGGTTGGAACAGCTGTTGCCGGCAAGGAGCCGCGAACATCATCGTCGGCAGCCACAAACTAACTGGCCAGCTGGATCATCTGGTTGAGATCGAGCCTGTAATTGTCCTACAGGCGCTTCAACTTATGTAGGAGCAACATACCTTTATCCAACCCATTGATGAAGGCGGCCATGGCGGTCTGAGCATGCACTCCTATGCAAGAATTCTTCGTATCCAGCCAGCAGGAGAGGTAGGCGCGAGATGACTCGTCTTTCTCTTGCACGCACCACTGTAGATCGCCAACAGTGCAGGGATGCTTATACGTACCCTCGAAATTATTGGTGAACGCTTCTTGCATGTCCAACCAGTTGTAGATGAACTTCTCCGACAAGTCATCCATCTATTGGTGGGCCGTTCCCGTCAACATCAGTGGGAGGTACTTGACGGAAACATTGGGGTTACCCCCGGCGATCTCCACCGCGTTGCCATAATCCTGCAACCACATGGCTGGTTTGGCGATGCCGTCATAGGGCTTGATCGTCTTGTCAGTACGAAAACCCCTGGGGTAAGTTGAGGTACATATTACAGGTCCAAAGCAACGTGGTACCAACTATGGTCCTTCCCGGGCCTCGTGAATCTTGTCCAGACGTGAACGTGTCGTATGGCTCCGGGCTTGCTTTTTTATTCTTGTCGTTGGGGGATGGGATGCGTGAACGATGCAGGCCCCTCCATGGTGGATGCTAGGTGGCGACGGAGGTGGAGGTGGCGTTGGTTTAGCGTTCTTGTTGTTACCCTCCCGCGACTCCTCGCGCTTGTCGCGGTTGCTTGTCGGACGTGGAGGGTCATGGCATGACCTGCTCTTGTGTCCTTGGTTGTGCTCTCCATCGTGATGGGGATGCTCCGCATTGTCGCGGATGACAATGCCGCTTTACCTTGGTGGAGGCATGCTCGTACGATGGTGAGCCTTTGGGTCTTCGCGATGTCATGGAGACCGGGGCAGCGGAGATGGGCGACGCGGATGAGCCTTGCCTCCATGGTCAGAGGATATGGGGATAGTGTCCTTCCTGTTGCATGCATCCCTCCGTCTTTGTTCTGATGAACCCGTTTGTAACCCGACATCCTGAGGAGATCGGTCCCTTGGCGGCTTAGGATTGCTAGACTGGCAATATGCTGGGTCAGACTGAAGCCTCTGAGAGGTGGCCTTTTCCTGCTATTTGACCACCTTTGCTACAAGTTCATAGACCTGTTCTACAACTGTGGGTGATCTATCCTACTCCAGAAGGGTCTTGGCGATGGCTAGGTTGAGAATAGGAGTGGGCATGACCTACCTGCCCTCGCTGTCAATGTATGGCTTGGCTTGTGGCAGCTTTGGGGGAGCCCATCATAGGTTTCGTCGTACACCAGGATCGTTGATGATGCGAGCCGGAGCTTTCTTAGCCTTCTGCTGCTTGAGCAGAGTCTTGTACTCGGCCTCCATGGCTCTAGCTTTCTCTATTGAATTCTGTGCCTTGGCCAGATCTTGATCTAACTTTGTGTCTTCTCCGCTATGGCATGCGCTTCCTCCAGCAGCTACCGGCGCTTCTTGTTGAGCTGGACTATGTTCCATATATGATCCACAGTCATGGGCTCGATGAGAAAATTTCCGTACATCACTCTATCAGCTGGAGTGATTTGGGCAGCCGCAGACGTAGATGTCGGAGGCGGCGGGTTTGCGGTGTTATTGTTACTCGGACTGACGTTGAGTTCCTGTGGCTGCTGCACTAGCTTAGGCGGGGGGCATGGATTTTGCACGATCATTATCGGTAGCATCAGCTGGACCCTTCCCCTTGTCGAGCTCTTTAGGCGGAACTTGTCCAGGTTGATCTTCCTCCATCACAGTCCCAATGGCGACAATCACCTCTCGGGATGTGATGGCCTTGTAGGCCTGCTCGTCGCGTCTGATGTCCTCCATCTCCTGCATAGCAGAGTCGAGTTCCTCCGGGCTGAAGTCTATCTCCTCCGAGTCAGCGCTGATGTCGGCGTAGAGTGCGTCCAAAACAGAGTAGGAGGGTGCCAGGGCCTCCTAGATGATGGGTGGTGCGGCTGCAGAGACGTTGACTAGAGGCGATGGTGGCGGTGGCTGAGGCGGAGGGGTGCCGGGTACGACCGCGAGCGCTGCCTGAGCTTCTACATCAGCGGCCACAAAGTTGTTGATGGTGTTCACCATGCCTTAAAAAGTGAGGCATCCCGAAGCCTACATCCACCTTAGAGTATGTCGGATAAGTGTACCACGGTCTAGTCCTTCCACAAAGTGATACATGGCATCATCATTGGGGTAATGCTCTAGGTCGGCCCATATACGGAGCCACCAGGCTAGGTAATCGCGGGGGTTTTCACCCTCTCTCTGAATGCAACGTGCCAGATCGAAGATAGTCACCACGCCGACGAACTTGGATCTCTGCTTTCCAGACGCACGGGCGAAGCCGACGGATTTGCAGTGATCTTCCACCATTATATCCTGCACAAGGGCGTTTTGGGTGGGCCTTGAATTTTTCCGATCTATGCCAGCAAACTCTGAAGAGAGATCCAAATTCGATCCTTCCGCGAATGTGATATGCCCATAGGCGGTCCATGCGGGCTTTTACGATCCTCCGACTTCTAGGGAACTAGTGCCCGAGTCGGTTTCACCGATGAAGAGGTGGATGTCCCCGATTGGGACGATCGAGCAGCGGGTGGGGTTCGTCTTCGCCGGGATCCAGAACTCGTAGGGAGGGACGATCAGAAAGTTGCCGGAGAAGAGAACGTGGCTCATGGCTACGGTCTCGCCGATTCCCGCGAAGAGCTTGGACCTCACCCGTTGTAGATCCTGAAGCGCCTCTGGCCCCATGGTGGGCGCCAACTATCGTGGTATTGTTGACGAGTACGCCATGGAGGGGTCCTCACAGAGAGTGTTTACAGACGTGGGGTAAGGCGGAAGGTTGGCGGGTAAGAGGTAACATGGCTTACCCAGGTTCAGATCCCACGACGGTGGCGGAATCCTACTCCTGCTATAAATCACTATAATGGCAATACGCCGAGTTATAGGGATTGGTTCGCTGTGCGCGATATGAGCTGAGTTATCCCTAATGCTCCCATAGGTCTGGCTTATATAGTCGCCAGATCCTAGGGTTACAGGCAAAGTTCTAGCTGGATTGGTTAAAGAGTCCTACACGGTACACAACTAGTCTAACATGTCTTGCACTCCAAGGCTCCGGGTACGCTGGTGACTCCTCTGTAGCCTTCCTTTATCCGACATGGGCGTCCCTTCTGGATCCATCTAACTGGGCCGCCCAGCAGGCCATGGGCCTTGCTACCAACTGTGGGCCACCCGGGTTATCCGGATTAGAGACATGCTATGGTGATACACATTAGCACATCCCCAACATGAGTCTCTATATTGTAGTAAATTTTTTGTTTGCATGGGTATTTAATTGAGTACATTTTGTTCCAGCTCTTGTAGTTAACCAAGTCTTGCCTAAAAATTTGCTAAACAACTGAAATAAGAAAAAGTCTTACGAATTGGGTGTTGTAGTGTTTAGTATTGAAAGCTTATTCCTAGAGACACTCAACACCACAGAAAATATTGATTGACATGATAGCTATCTTTGAAATGATTTGTTCAATTGAATTAGTTTAGCGGTTTTTGTGAGCATGCCAAAGTTTAACTTGTAAATCATAAGAATGATATAGCTTTATGTGTGTCAAACTTCATGGGGTTCCAACAACTCCGCTAGCCTACGAACGATCTTCATGGAGGAAACTCCTAGATTTCGGCTATGAGTTGATTAAACATATGTAGCAACAATGCTATAATGGGTAAGAATATTGGCACTCCCGGGTAGCTGTAACATGATTAAATCACTCCTCTGGCTGATATGAGTAATCATTATGCAAAAGGAACAAAAACCTTAGTGATGCCATGAGTGTCCATCACAGCCCGATAAACTAATGAATTTTTTTGGCATGCTCTCAATTACTTAAGAGCTGAAATTATTGATGGACAATGAATAGAAAGGTAGTGCTTGAAAAGTGTTGATTTATTGATGTAGGAGAATTGAGATAATTTAGTGTATATGCTTTTCATGACAAACTCTTACACCCTTAATTTTGTATGATCATACTTTATTGTTCAAAGGCAAGCTTATGAGTTAATTACATGACATGGAATAAAGTTTACTCTCTTGAATCATGCATGCTTACAATCATTTTCCTGCTCATTCATGAAACCCGTATGATATGCTTGCCATTACTCTATATATGATGAAGTTTTTGAGATTAATAAAGTGGAGGAAACATGAGACTACCAATCACGAGTAAGATCATCATCTTGTTATTTCAGTTTAAATGTTGAGTTCCCTTTTGATTTTGGTTTTCTTGATCGAGGACGATCAAGTTTAAGCTTGGGGAGGTTGAGGGCGGTGCAATATAGCCATCCACGTCCACATTTAAACTAGGTATTATTCATATATTTGATGAAATATCTCTCTAAAACCTGCCACTAATGCCTAATGATCAAAGGGGTATGCAATACTTTCTTGCTATTTTTCCTTGCGTAGATAATGACGTATGATGATGGGAATCACTACATAAATGCCAAATATATGAGATTTCTAACACTTCAAATAATCCATGATCTGTGAAGTTAATACTTCAAGCTTAGAGACCAATTATACGGCGGGAATTTTTTTCCGGCCATATAGTTGGCACCGACCTCATTAGGTCAAAGAGAACAACTTTCATGAAGGGACCCCTATATAAAGAAGCTTCGGGCGACAGGAAACAAGAGATTCTTTTTTACCTCAACTCTCCCTAACACTAGAAGCCGCCACGCCGGAGGAATAGATCTAGATCTAAACCTTTAAACCCTTCTCCACCACCATAGCAATTTTCCACCACTTGTAATAGTAGATCTCTTCTCCAATAATTTTCATGAAACCCGTATGATATGCTTGCCATTACTCTATATATGATGAAGTTTTTGAGATTAATAAAGTGGAGGAAACATGAGACTACCAATCACGAGTAAGATCATCATCTTGTTATTTCAGTTTAAATGTTGAGTTCCCTTTTGATTTTGGTTTTCTTGATCGAGGACGATCAAGTTTAAGCTTGGGGAGGTTGATGGCGGTGCAATATAGCCATCCACGTCCGCATTTAAACTAGGTATTATTCATATATTTGATGAAATATCTCTCTAAAACCTGCCACTAATGCCTAATGATCAAAGGGGTATGCAATACTTTGTTGCTATTTTTCCTTGCGCAGATAATGACGTATGATGATGGGAATCACTACATAAATGCCAAATATACGAGATTTCTAACACTTCAAATAATCCATGATCTGTGAAGTTAATACTTCAAGCTTAGAGACCAACTATATGGCGGGAATTTTTTTCCGGCCATATAGTTGGCACCGACCTCATTAGGTCAAAGAGAACAACTTTCATGAAGGGATCCCTATATAAAGAAGCTTCGGGCGACAGGAAACAAGAGATTCTTTTTTACCTCAACTCTCCCTAACACCAGAAGTCGCCACGCTGGAGGAATAGATCTAGATCTAAACCTTTAAACCCTTCTCCACCACCATAGCCATTTTCCACCACTTGTAATAGTAGATCTCTTCTCCAATTGGCGACATTGTAAGACTATTTGCTATCAACCTTATGATCTCTATTACAATGTTTATGATTGTCGATTTCATCTATATTTGTGAGTAATTCTCCTTGGGCTAAGGGCTTTGGCATAGCTATGTAGCTTTTGTACATGTTATTTATCATAGATGGGATCATGTATTAGTTTGTATGACATGATGATTGTAGTACCCTCCCTTGCCTCAATCTAAGGACTTGTCAAATACCCAAGACCCCGAGGATTGATCTAGATAAACGGAGTGTGAGTAATGACTGATCTGTAGGATGGGAACCCGAGTGACATAAGGGGTAGTACGACTGTATGTGAGGAACTTACTTGGGATTAACAGTGACATCACGATGCATATCATTAGTTCTCTTTCTTCTATGGATGAGACTAGTAGGTTATTGCTATAAGAGGTTGTGGAGGAGATAACATTTATGGTTGCACTACGCACATATAATTATCTTGCTCTAACAATTACATGCAAACTTTATTATTAGCTATTATTCCCATAAGATGTTTTGCATAGCTACTGGTGAAAACCAAAGACCCTAGGCCCTCTCTCTCTCCATCGTCAACAACAACAAAGAGATCAGAAACTCTTGGTCCGGTGAAAAAGGAATAGGAATTCTAAAACTCTCGAAGGTCCGTTTAAGTAATCTCACTTTGCTTTCTACTTCCCGAGGATTCGATAAACCTAGGTCTACTAGGGAAAAAGAGCTATACTACATCCTTAATCTGGATCGAAGGTATCATTTGCTTTTCCACTATCGATACCCTTCGAGGCGGAAACCGGTGCCTTTACACAATCTTGGAGCAACTTCCGCAATGGAACGGAGGCTTCCAAGTACAAGGCTATCTGCCACAATGACAACTAGCAAGTTGGAATTGAAAACATTATCTAGGGTTTCCTAATAAACACTAGAACAAGGGGCCCTCAAGTGAATAAGGGGGAAATGTAAATCGCTTCAGTCTAGATGTGTATCGGTGTCTTCTCCTTCGATTCTCCAAAGATCAAGAGCTTTGGGTGGTTGAGGGAGGTGATCTTGAAGATTTAGTGGCTCAGCTTCTAGGGTTGTTGAGGTTGGGAACAAGAAACTGTCCAAGGTAGAAGAAAGGGCCTTTATATATGGCCCCGGGACTTCAGATGCACAATACCAGACATTCTGGCCTAGCAAAGAATCTTCAAAGAATCCGGCTAGAGTCCTTGTGGAACCGATATGACATATAAAAAGGAAACCACTCGCGGCAAAAACTTGATGAAATCCTAATGCCAGACAGTCCGGCTCTCTTCAATCGGACATTCCAGCCGAATACTCTGGCCCGAGACTGCCGAATAGTCCGGAAAAGACCATTCAACACACACATTAAACTCCTAGGATCTTCTTCGAATATCTCAATTAGAACCTTCTTTTCCTTTTAGGGATAAACACATAATCAATATGCTGATAAGATTATAATACCCTGAAAAACTTAGCATACGATTACACTTTCCTAGTGTTGTCAACAAACATCAAAACATTAAAAGACGAAAAATGCACTTTCAATCTCCCCCTTTTTGGTGTTTGATGACAACCCAAGGATTTGCATAAAGGATAAGCAATACACATAGCAACAAGAGATTTACAAATTATAGAGAGGCTCCCCCTAGATGCGTAACCATTTTAAGTTTGCATTTGGATACAGGATCATACAAAAAGGATCAACACTCTCTCTAGAATTTATAGACCAACAAGCTAAGACAAGAGACCAATATAAATACTAGACAAATACTCTAGGCATATCATAGTCTTTAACATGATAACGAAACCAGGCACACAAGTCTTACAACACAACATGACCACATAGTTCTCATACGAATAAAATAAAGACACACGCTTCAAAGAGGCAAATCGAATGAACGAGAAGCTTGTGTACCGGTACACATGCAAATCCTGGTAGCAACCTAATATAGGGCTACTTCTCCCCCTTTGGCATCGAGATTCCCAAAAGGGAAAAGAGCGACACTAAAGCGCCCTGATACGTTGGAAACGTATCTATAATTTTTGATGCTCCATGCTTGTTTAGTATCTACTTTGCTTTTCTTTGTCTACACTTTGAGGTGTTTTTATATCTTTTCTGGAACTAACCTATTAACAAGTTGCCACAGTGCCAGTTGCCTGTTTTCTTCTGTTTTTTGTTCCAGAAAGGCATAAAATCAATATTCTTGGAATTGGACAGGACAAAAGCCAAAGTCAATATTTTACTGTGGGCGACACAAAGCCAGAAGACGAGACGGAGGGGATCCACAGGGCGGAAGACCCCCTAGGCGCGGCTAGGGATGGACCGCATTTGGGCAGGGTGTGCCCCCTGGCTCGCCCCTTCGCCTATAATAAGCCCTCGATACAGAAACCCTGGGCACCCGATCAAAAACTCCAAGAAACCTTCTGTAGCCGCAGCCACCATCGTCCCTAGATCAGGGGGGGATCTGAAGTTCTTCCCCGGCACCCTACCAGAGGGGAGATCATCCCAGAGGCCTTCTTCTCCGGTATGAAGCGTGAGTAGTTCCACCTTGGACTACGAGTCCATGTAGTAGCTAGATGGTTGTATCTCCTCCTTTGTTCTTTCATGTATAGATCTTGTGAGCTCCGTTCATGATCAAGATCTAATTTATTTGTAATCATGCATGTTGTGTTTGCAGGGATCCGATGGATACTGAGATTACTATGTCAGATTGATTAATGGTTTTGTCTATTTGATTCTATCATGTCTGTGTTGTTTGTGATCTTGCATTCTCTCCGTTGTTAGTAGCTATCTTGGCCAAGTAGTTGCTAGTGACTCCAAGAGGGGGTATTTATGCTCGATAGTGGGTTCATGCCTCTAGTTTCCAAGGGAAGTGACAGAAATCTCTTCGGTTGTAGATGTCTTGTGGCCACTAGGGAGAAAACAATGGTATCTTGTTCATGGAACAGGTGGATTGTTTACCTTACACACTTTTCTTAAAGCAGTTGTCTGTTGCTTGCAACTTAATACTAGAGGGGGTTCAGATGATAACCTGAAGATGGACTTGTAGTCATAGATGCAGTTGGATGGTGGTCTATGTATATTGTTGTATTTCCCAATCGAATCTCATAGGATCTTTTTTTCTAGTATGGCTTTGGCTTGCTCAGTTCCTGTCAATTGCCCTGCTGTAATTTGTTTACCCTTCATGCCATGTTGTTTATCTAAGGAGAGCACCTCTAGTGAACTATGGACCCCGGTCCAATCTTTACCATTGATACATCTTCCACTGTTACTTGTTTACTTGCTGCAAACCATCATCACCTTCCACACCATATAGTTAATCCTTTGTTACAGCAACCGGTGAGTTTGACAACCTCACTATCCGTTGGGGCAAAGTCTTGAGTTTGTGTTGTGCAAGTTTCCATGTTGCTTGCAACACTTGTGTGACGTTTCCTTCCTCCTATTGGTTTGATAATGTCGGTTTCTTACTGAGGGAAAACTTGCTGACGTGCTGCATCATACCTTGCTCTTGGGGTTTCCCGACGAAGCGTTGCACGTTGACGCAGCGCCATCAAGCTTTTTCTGGCGCCGTTACCGGGGAGGCTAAGGACGTCTTCACAAGGGGAGTCCTCCTCAACCTTTCTCTTTACTTTCTTTTTAGTTTGCTTAGTTTCTTTTGCTTGGTTTTGTTTCCCTCTTTTTAAAAAAATTAGTTTAGTTTAGTTTAGTTTGCTTTTTCTTATTAAAACCACAAAAAAATTAGTTTAGTGTAGTTTGGTTTGCTTGGTTTTTTCTTATAAAAAACACAAAAAAATTTTAGTTTAGTTTAGTTTGGTTTGCTTTTTCTTATAAAAAACACAAAAAAATTAGTTCCTGCTCTAGTTGATGGTCTGTTATTGCCTTGATTGGTCATGCTTTCTATCAATGGATGGTTTCTTTGAAACTAGTTATTATTGGTAAGGTGGGTTCATGGAAGAACAAAAGTATTATTATAAGGAACACCGTTTGTCACAGAAAGGGAAACATTTATGGGAACAAATTGATAAGTTGAATACTCTTGCTTATAAGTTGAATACTCTTGCTAGAGACGTGTGATCTACTTATAATGTTACGTATTGCTTTGATAAATCTTGTTGTTGTAGGAGGTATAAACACCTTCCTTTTCAATGTGAGTATAATGATAATGTTACCATATCTTCTTATGTTAAGGGAAATTATGACTTTTATGATGTGGAACAAATTGAAGAATTTATTGCTTTTAAGGGTGCATTTGAACTTTCTAGTTTTCTTGAAAATACTGATGATGCACCTTATGAATATGAGGTTTATGAGATACTTAAATTTTTCTTTGATAATTACAAGGAAGAAAATGGCTATATTCTTGAATATTTTAATAGATTCTTTCCACAAATGGAAGAGACTAATGCCATGCAGAAGCCTATGGAAGAATAAATTGCTGAACCTGAAAGCTCATTAGATGAAAAAGAGGAGGAGAGTGATGGTCAAGAGGAGGAAGAATGGATCTACCCATGTCTACTTTCTAATGAGAGTACCTCTTTACCTCTTACATTATTTGATTGTCCCCCATGTTTACCAAAGGAGGATGAATGTTATGTTCCTGTGGATTCTTTTGAAATATCTTCTATGGGTAAAACTTGTGATAATAGTTATGCTCCTGTTATCTATGATAATCCTATATTTGTTCCTAACTTCGAAATGCATGGTACTAAGGAGTTTTGCTTAGAAAATGTTTATGATAAAGCTCTAGATTATGGTCCTATGTTGCATGATTAGTTACCTTATTATAAAATTGCTAAAAGTGGGTTTGAAGGTTTTAATCCCACTATTTTTGAGCTTGATAAAAATTATGTGTTTGTAGATCATGAAAAGCATGCTTTATGTGATAGTTATATTATTGAGTTTATTCATGATGCTACTGAAAGTTATTATGAGAGATGGAAACATGGTCTTATGTATCTCAACAATATTAAGTTTCCCCTCTTTATGTTGAAAGTTTTGAAGTTCCACTCGTTTTGCTTTCCTATGCTTCTTGCTTTGTGCTTTCATGACTTATTTATTTACAAGATTCCTATGCATAGGAAGTGGGTTACACTTAAATGTGTTTCGAATTTGCTTCTTGATGCTCTCTTTTTCTTCAATTCATATTTCTTATGTGAGCATCTTCTCAAACTATCAAGCCTAACTTAAAGGCGTTAAAGAAAAGTACTTGTTGGGAGATAACCCAAGAGTTTCCTTGAGTCTTGGAAGTTATTACTTCAGTAATGACCTCTCCTTATCCTTTTTGTTTTATTTTTGTTTCAAGAATGACCTCTAATGAGAAGGAAGTAAGATTTGGGGAGTTGCTGTCCCGAAACAGATTTCTGTCCTCCATCATAAAAATTCGTGATGAGTCTATGTAAGTCGTATTGAGCTGAAACTTTACGAATAAATCCCCCAGTATGTTATATAACTTTCGTTAGTTCAACACTTTTTGATTTGAGCAATAATTGTTTTTCGAAAAAATTGGTTTCTACCTGCTGGTCTGTTTTGACAGATTTCTGCCATTATTTGCATTTGCTTCTTATTGATTCCTTTTTGAGTTCTCTTTTGGGGAATTGAGATTTTTGAAGGATTTTCTAAAGTAGCTTGTGTTTTTAGTGAAAAAAATTTCTGTTCCAAATCTAAAACCAAAGGTATATTATCTTTTGAATACACTAATGTTGCTAATGAAGATTGTGTGAAGTTTTGTATGAAGGAAAATTTTCAGGTGTAGAGAGAGAATGGTGTAATGATATGAATAATGGACAAAATCTCAAGCTTGGGGATGCCAACCCGGTGTCAACCCAAGAAATATGCAAGAGGTACAAGCGTCAAAGCTTGGGGATGGCCAAGGAATCCCCTTCTTCATCAATAAAATGCTCATGTCTGTCTAGACACTTCGTTTTTATTGTTTCATGAACTGTTGTGTTGTTCTTGGAGCGTCTTAGTTTTTGTTTTCTTTGCTTAGCTTGTTTAGTTTGCTTGAATAAAGTAGTTTGGACCCCCGTTCTTGTTGTGTTGTTTCAAATAAGTCAATTGGTGTTATAAAGGAGTAGAAAGTTCTTGCTTGAAAGTGCAAGAGGAGCTTGCATTGACTGTGACTTAGACTTTAGCATGACATGCTAGTTGTTGTTTTGACCTTATGCTTAGTGGTTATTGTTGTAGCATGTTTTGTTCCAAACAATTGTGATTTCTTAGTGTGCCTTGAAGAAATCATGCGTTGTTTTAGCATAAAAACATAGTATTGTGGTATTCTCCTTTGATGCTTTGTTTGGGTTGACTTGGCACATGCTTACACCATGTTGTGACTATGAACAAGTCACCATAGCCTCTATGATCATTTAGTCCTTGACTTGTAGTACCACTCTACGTTTTGATTAGGAATGCTTTGTCGCTCTGCATGATTATGGATATTATTGCTCTCTTAGTTGGTTGCTCCCAGTCTTTTGCTAGCCTCCACTTGTATGAGTAAGATCTACTCATGCTTCCAACTCCCAAGAAACCAAGTTATTCCAAAGTGTCCACTATAAACTCCTATGCATGGTGAGTTACACCATTCCACGTATATTCTTGTTTTCAGCTATCTTCCAATTAAAAGTATTTTTTTATGTGATAACTTAGTGATTAAAGCCCTCACGAACTTGATGGCACACTTTATATTCTTTGCCCCTAATAAACTTGAACCATTGTGTCATCTATGTTGTATATACTTTCACTTATACGTTGGAATTAGCAGAACCATGCTGTCATGGGGAACGTTTTCAACATTGCACTTGTACTTTGTACACAGTTGATATCATGCTCTTTTGTCTATGGATGTTACCGGTGTGAAATAAAGAGGGAGCTTCTAAGTCCATGGAGTTATGTATTTTGTGTTAGAGAAACGCCTAGGCAGCTATCCTAAGCCATGCCTAATCATGGTGGAAACTTGCAGCAACACCATAATGAGCTATCTGTGAAGCATCCTCAATAAAAAGCTATGCACATGGTAAATAAAAAGATCGCTGAGATGCTCATTGTCTGCTTGCCTTGTCATTTTGGTTATGGGATAGCTCATGTACCATGTGCAAGGGGTACCCCGTTGGCGGTTCTCTATGATACACATGTACTTACTATGACAAGAACTTACAGGTGACTGAAGTTGAGTAGCATGAGGTGTGGCCCTCGTATTCAGGGGACATGATATTACCAACTTATACTTTGTCAAGCATATACTCCATAGTTTGTTCACTTTAACCTGAATCACTTCAAGATGCTTATAATAGGGGCAATGAGGGCTGAAAGCTAACAAGTACCATAATTTTTGGAAGCTCTTTTTGACAATTGAAATCCCTGCTTCCCTTTATGAAGGGCCTTTCTTCCACTATTATATTGAGTCTCCACCTTCTACCTTTAGGAACCATTAAGAGAGCATAGTTGTCATTCTTAGTTCTATGTGAAGTGTTCTAAAACTTATTGATTGATATATATTGTGATATTACTTATTCTTGTGTTATTTGTATCTAGTCACTCTTATGAACTTTGAAGGTGTCATATGCATCTATTTGCTACTCCATGTGGGACAAGCTGAATGCCACTATGCCATGTTTTCTGTATGTGAAACAAACAAACATTTTTCAATGCATGTTATTCATGATCTTTGTTTGTAGCCTTTCATGTTGCATGCATAGTTAGTATGTCCTATTGTTAGAACCCCATCTTTCATGCACATGTTTAGAGTTCTTTGATTCCAGCTTTCAATGCTTGCAAATAGTTTGATCTTGGTTTTGATGGTGCGTGTCACCTCAAAAATTATTCTTTTTATCACTTATCTACTCGAGGACGAGCAGGAGTTAAGCTTGGGGATGCTTGATATGTCGGAAACGTATCTATAATTTTTGATGCTCCATGCTTGTTTAGTATCTACTTCGCTTTGTCTACACTTTGAGGTGTTTTTATATCTTTTCTGGAACTAACCTATTAACAAGTTGCCATAGTGCCAGTTGCCTGTTTTCTTCTGTTTTTGGTTCCAGAAAGGCAGAAAATCAATATTCTCGGAATTGGACGGGACAAAAGCCAAAGTCAATATTTTACCGTGGGCGACATGAAGCCAGAAGACGAGACAGAGGGGCGCCACATGGCAGCCAGACCCCTCTTAGGCGCAGCTAGGGCTGGCCCCCCTGGTGGCTCCCCTGGCTCTCACCTTCGCTTATAAGAATCACCCGATGCAGAAACCCTAGGCACCCAATCAAAAACTCCACAAAACCATATGTAGCCGCCGCCACCATCGTCCCAAGATCGTGGGGATCTAAAGTTTTTCCCAGCACCCTACCAGAGGGAGATCATCCCGGAGGCCTTCTTCTCTGGTATGAAGCGTGAGTAGTTCCACCTTGGACTACGGGTCCATGTAGTAGCTAGATGGTTGTCTCTCCTCCTTTGTTCTTTCATGTATAGATCTTGTGAGCTCCGTTCATGATCAAGATCTAATCTATTTGTAATCATGCATGTTGTGTTTGCGGGGATCCGATGGATATTGATATTACTATGTCAGATTGATTAATGGTTTTGTCTATTTGATTCTATCATGTCTGTGTTGTTTGTGATCTTGCATGCTCTCCTTTGTTAGTAGCTATCTTGGCCAAGTAGTTGCTAGTGACTCCAAGAGGGGGTATTTATGCTCGATAGTGGGTTCATTCCTCTAGTTTCCAAGGGAAGTGACAGAAATCTATTCGGTTGTAGATGTGATGTTGCCACTAGGGAGAAAACAACGGTCTCTTGTTCATGGAACAAGTGGATTGTTTACCTTACACACTTTGATTAAAGCAGTTGTCTGTTGCTTGCAACATAATACTGGAGGGGGTTCGGATGATAACCTGAAGGTGGACTTCTAGTCATAGATGCAGTTGGATGGCGGTCTATGTATATTGTTGTATTGCCCAATCGAATATCATAGGATATTTTTGTCTAGTATTGCTTTGCCTTGCTCAGTTCCTATCAATTTCCCTACTGTAATTTGTTTACCCTTCATGCCATGTTGTTTATCTAAGGAGAGAAACTCTAGTAAACTATGGACCCCGGTCCAATCTTTACCATTGATACATCTTCCACTGTTACTTGTTTACTTGCTGAAAACCATCATCACCTTCCACACCATACAGTTAATCCTTTGTTACAGCAACTGGTGAGATTGATAACCTCACTGTTCGTTGGCGCAAAGCCTTGAGTTTTGTTGTGCAGGTTTCCATGTTTCTTGCAACACTTGTGTGACGTTTCCTTCCTCCTATTGGTTCGATAACCGCGGTTTCTTACTGAGGGAAAACTCTGACACCTCCGGGATCAGTTCTAAAAAAATCCCAGACCTTTGTCTGACATAAGCTTAACCTTGAGCTCGAGAATATCCAGTGAAGAATCGGTAACACTACAGTGACCCTACGAGACAAAATTTATTACAGCAAGCTCATAACTGAGCAGAGAACCAAATTATTACAAGCAGAGGTCACTGACCACAAACATCAAACAACGGAAGGCAAATTATGCTATTAAGTATAGAAAACTAAACAAATGGCCTAGGAGGCCTGAAGCATAACGATAACGTCCCAGCCCATAGATTCCAGGCTGCCGGCCGGGAACCCCAAGATACTCGTCGGTGTCGATGTAGTACCAAAATGATCTTCAGGGAACTCTTACTCTGCTACAAAAGTATCAACAAAGCAAGGGTGAGTACAGGGTGTACTCCACAAGACTTATGGCTGATGGAGTTGTTTGCATAAAGCCACTTTTGTTTATAAAACAAGAGGGAGAAGAAGCTCGTCTATTCAGAGTATTTTAAAAGGGGATAAGAGAGCGACATCTCTAAAGTATTGATCATCATCTTTTGATATCCACAAAATCATCATCATCGAACCTCCACTTGGATCACCCCCTCGTACCCATGAGGAAGCATCCTTAAGCACACATTGATATGCCAACTTTTACGATTAGGTTATAGTTCTCTATGATCTTAGAATCTGGTCACCAAGCGTTCATAACCGTGAACACGGCTTTTCGAAAAGATTTAGCCCTGCAGGGGTGTAGAACTTTACCCACACGTACCAATCGACTCTTAATGCTAGTACATTAGCCCTCTTCCTTGGAAAGCCGGCAGAGGGTGGTTGGCCACGACCTTTACCTTGATTTCGCCGAGACCATGAGTCACGCAATAAGTATGGTTCCGCCATAACGGGTCAAATCTCGAAGCCGGTACTTAAAGATGTGAGGCGAGGTTGGTTCACCAGGGGCTCCATCGACCCCAAGCAACCCCGGCCATGCTTACCTACCTGTTGTGATGCACCTTTACCCGGCAAATCTTTCAAAAGGTTTTAAATGCGTATGTCGAATGGAACGCCCGAACTATGTGACTCATGGAATCTACTTGGCAAGTTAATTAGGCGAGGGGTTCCCAAGCCCCGTGTGGCTGTACGCTCATCTCGGTTCCAAAGGCAAGAACTCGGTTCCTAGTGGTGGCGAGCATGGGACTAGAAACACCACATCCCTCCGTGGCCTCCCATACAAGCCTTAGCATGTTTAATCTCATATCACTGATCTGAGCTCATCACGTTCTCCTATCATACTAGATTCTCTGAATCTGATACATCATCTGGATGGACCAGACTCAACAACTATGCATGGCTAAGCAAGACACATAATAAGCTCTAGCGGTACACACAAGCCAAACCTAGTTATGCTAGGAGCAGTGGATCAGGTATTATAAGCTCAAAGGGAGTATGCAATAGATAGGATACTTTATCTATCGATAAAAGACCACAGTAGAATCGTATGCAACATGGCAAGAATAGAAATGCTTTCGAAATCATAGGATTATATCATAGTGGGGCTATGCTTGCCTTTGCCAGTTGATAGCAGATAAGCAGATCTTCGGAAGCCTTGTACTTGACTGGGTTACAGTTGGTCAAGTATTGTTCGTCGACCTTAGATCTTCGATGGTGTCTACCTCGGGCTTCTATCTCAATATCGATATCGTATTCTACCGAGAAGAACCAAACACCAGAAATAAAGGGGAAACAATCAACATATGGCATCGATGCAACGCTCAAGCAAGTATGCTGATATGACAAGTTAGTTTGCATTGAATTGAAACCCTAAAACATGCTCGACAGTTTAATCAGGGTTCCGAGGGGGTGAAAACCCTTACTCAGGGAAACTCCGGAGTATATGAGACGGGTTGATTTTGTTCTCTAACTAAACTTGTCTTGAAAGTTGTTGAACAATGCATGATTATAGGTTAAATAGTTAGATCTCATTTTTTCTAAACATTTTGATATATTATTTTTATTTTTCTGATTTAATATGAATTAGTTATTGAATTTACAACTTTCATGTAATTTTCAGAAATTAATAAACTAAATGGGAATTACTTTTTATACCCAGACACACCTAGCTACAGTGGCTGACTAGGGGGGGGGGGCAGAGCCACATCAGCATACACACCCGCAAAGTGGGCTCAGGGGCTTTCTACACCGTGGCTGGGTCTAGCCAGAGAGGCTGACGGGTGGGACCTGGCCACGCAAGCACCACGTGGCCGCCACACAGGAGCCACGTATGCTCCACATGGGCTCGCCGGGGAGCACGCATAGACGGCTGCGGCAGACGGCAGACTAGGGCGCAAGGGGCCGCGGGGCTTTGCGCATTCGAGAGGGGAGACCGAGGCGTGCCAAAAGATGGAGGCGCCGCCTCAAAAGGGTCACCAGAGCGTCGGCGCGAGCTACCTACTGCGACGGCAGTGGCAGAGCTACGACGAGAGCACGATACAGAGAGGGAGGGGGAGTGCGGTGGGGCTCCTGAGCACCAGGTGCTTACCGTGATGCTTTTGGTGAGGTCGAAGCGGCCAGAGGAGGTCTGGGTCGACGACGGTGATGACGGCAGCGCTCGGACAGAGGCGGGGAAGACCGATTAGCGACGGCGATTCCGAGTGGTTCACCTTGATTCCTTCTGCAAGGAGGTTGTTGGCGAGGAGGTGAAGCTCAAGAGAGTATCAGAGAGGCACGAGGCAGGCCAGAACGACGACGGGGCACGACGACTGCGGCGGCTAGGGTTCGGTCGAGATGAAACGAGGGAGAGATAGGCACTGGGGAAGAGTGAGAGGTTGAGGAGAAGAGGAACACGGCGTGGGGCGACCTTATCTCCACTCCAGGCGGTGGCGGGTATCGCGGCGCGAGGCGCGCATCACGGCGGTGGCGAGCGGCCGATGCGACGACACGGAGGAGCTTCCTCGTGAGGAAGACGACATCGAAGAGGTATGGGATCGGGTGGGCTTCTCCTAGGTCGCGGCGGGTGCTGGCTGCTGTGCGGGTAGGCGGCAGAGAGGAGAGGAGAGTTGGGCCGGCCTATTAAGCGTTGGGTGCTCTTTTTTATTTACAAAAGCTTTTCTTTTTCTGTTTTCAAATCTGTTTTGTGTTTTCTTTTATATTTTCAATTTGTAAACTGTTTCGGGTATTTCAAAAATACCAGAAGCTTTTATAAAACCAGTAAAATATTTTGGGGCCCTCTTAGTCCATTTGGGATCCAATAAATTTGGTGGTTTTCAAAATTCAAACCATTTGAATGTGTTTTCAAAGAGAGGGGAGAACACTAGGGTTTAGGGTTTGATTTTTTTTCTCCAATGCACAATTTAAATGATCATGCTCATGGTGCACAAAACAAACCCTAATATTGATTAAGCAAAACTTGGGTGTTACAGCTCTATCCTCCTTACGAGAATCTCGACCCGAGATTCCAAAGGTAGGAAGAGAGACAGAGAGAGAAAGAAAAAGGGTCACTCTAAAGATAAGAGGAAAACACACTAAACAACACAGAGTATCTCATGGTCAACTCATGGATGGAGTGTTTATAAACAACTCTGAGATGATGAACATGAAACACATCAAGGTAATGGAGGAAACAAGAGGAGAAAGTTTCAAGTTGTTAGATAGATGGTCTTGTTTAGGGTTGAGACTATGGAACTCATAGAAGATATAAGCTTCTAAGAAGGGAGGTTTCAACACAAAGAACATGACCACAGACTTCGATAAGGAACCTGTACTAAACGGCTTAAGTAGAGATTTCAGGTTGCAGAGATATGGATCAGCAAAACCAAGTTGTTGAACTACTTTTGACACAGAAGGGTCACTCTTTCATCCAACAGAAGGCTCAGACAGAAGTGTGTTTTGGTGGAGAGGACTCATAATAGTCACAAGGAACATGTAGCAACATGAACTTCTGACTACCAAAATCATAGTCGCTCTTAAAACATGGTTGAGAAAACAAAGGAACTCTTTATTCATCCAGGTCTATCAAAATCTTTGCCAAAGATCTCGATATCCTTTTGCACCATCTAGATGAATATATAAGAAGATTCCTGATGACAAGAGAAGAAAGAAACTTCGTTCTCAGACTTCAATTACTTGGCACATCAAGATGCTTGCCAACATAAGAGGGTCTGGAGGATCGACCGAGAGACATTTAGCAACACTACTTTAAATGTTCTCCTTGATGTTCGAGAATTCAATCATCCAGTGAAGGTCGGATTTCGGATACAAAGGAAACCTTGAGAACAACTCCTATATTAAATTATAGAAGAAGCCTCATGAAGAGTGGTTGTTATTGCTGAATCAAGGAAATATGACAATAGGTCATTCTGGCTAAGTGTGTCAACCATTACAACAATCTTTCCATACTTACAAAGAGAACTATGTGAAAACCTTGGGGAACACCAACCATCATTGCTGCTTGAGATTCAGCTTTGGTTAGGTGGAATGATATTTCAGACTCAGCATGTCCGAATAGAAAGTTTGCAACATTTACCACAAAGGTAAAGTTACTATATTCTCAAGACATGAACTACAGTGTAAAGCTCCAAAAGAAGAAGCTAGATTGTTATACCCATGTATTAACATCTTGTCGAAAGACAACTGCATACATATAAAGTACTAGCAATAAAACACACATGTGTCCTAAAGAAAAGAAAGATAACTCTTCTCGAATCCACGGCGACATATTTCAACAATTGCACGTGAACCGGAGAAGGTTACTTCTAACATCTAGAACACATACTTCGAGATAACACGAAGATGGTTCTCGAAATTTTCCAACATTAATTCCAATTGTTCCATATGAATACAATCTAACATGGAGAAAATTAGAATGTCATTGATGGTCTCAACAACAAACTTACCAAGACACTCCAGGAAGATGGACTCATATGTCGTATGAACAAAGCAAGAATACTGGTCAGACCAAAGAACATGAAGATGTACTCAAATGAAACATCCCGAGTAGAAACACCATTAGGATAGTCCTTGGAACTGAGTTTGATTTGACGATAACCAAAATCAAATCAAAAGAGGGGAAGATATCATATCCACGAAGGAGATAATATCTTTCTTCAACACGAACAAAACTAGACAACCCTTTAAGAAGGAACAAAGTCGGATAAAACTTTTGTCTTACAAATCTCCAAGTTGTTGTTTAAGCTCAACCAACTAGTTCAGGGTTATACAGTACAGATTCTTGGAGAAAGGTGCAGTTCAGAGAACTTGCTTGCTCAAGAACTTGACAACGCGGTCATGTGGCAACATGGCGATACTTCTAGAAAGACGTCCAGAATATCACGAACCACCGATATGTCACTTAGTTCGAGAGGGAACTTGCTTTGTAAGGCAAGAAGACACAATCTCAGAGCTTCGGCACAAGCCTAACTCTTTGATGGAAGAGATGTACCAGAATAGCGGACTTGGTAGCATGGTCAAACTTCGCTTAGTGATAGGATTAACCAATCATGCTAAGAATGACTTAAATGTCCTTGAGTTCAAAGCAATGACAATTGCTAATAATATCAGATGACCACATTATTACACACACATCACTCATGAGCACGAAAGCTCGAGGAAGGGTGGGTAAATATGTGTAGAAACATCACTTCATTAAGGGCCATGGAACTCAGCACGATCTCTTAGTATAAAAGAGTGTGACACTTTAAGATAGAACAGATAGAAGCAAATCAATGCCTCTTGATCTGCGGATTACAACACTTTGACCTGGTCCTAGAAATGACGAGGTAATGGAGTTTGTTTCTCCTGACATCCCGAAATGGTTTGTCATGACAGACCACAAGAGTATCTTACATCAGAAGACACCGATGCACATGTACTACTTGGCTACCAACTGGTAGACAAAGGTCGGAAAACAACAAGGGGAGAAGAACATGCTCAAGATAGAATCCCGAGATGTGGATGCATAAGTTAACAATATTCCAAAAACCAATGCATAGAAGAGGTAAGGTGTGGCAGAGTCACGAATATAGATGCGAGACTCTCGAGGAGTACTCTTGTCGTGATCTATTTGGTTCCATTAAATAACATCTGCCACAGCTAGTGGTAGGGGAAGTCCTTCATTGTCACAATTCAATCGCGACAATAACCACAAGCTTGGAGGATAGAATTGTAATACGAGCCATCCTGAGATAATGTGTGAACATTAACGACAGGGGTCAAAGGATTGGATGTTGGGCTAAAGGTCAGCTTCATGTACAAGATTCACAACACCAGAATCCAGCACAATCAGGGATCTTAGGTTCAAGTCCAAGGGTTAAAACCCAAAGAAAAGAGTAACTACTACTTGAGTGACTTGGCGTACACTACAAGGTAATAATCATGAGGTAGCTTCTAAGAGAAGAAACGACTTCTGAGGTACCCAAAAAACAAAATGGAGGCTCACAAGGCGAAAAGAAACCTCGAAGCCTAGAACAGAATATTGTGGAACCATGAACATGATGTTGTGGCCCATAAAATAGAGATATCATGATAGAAAGGAATCTCTCAGATGAAAAAGAGCAAGGGGAACAAGGGATACACAACACACACAACTCTAGAGAACTCAACACTAGGTCAACTAGTTGAGAAACGACATGCCCAAAAGGCACCTAATTTTTGACAGACTAGAAGAGATATCAAAACTTTTCCAAAATCAACAACAGATAAGATAACCCAGATTTGAGTGAAACTGGATAAGGAGTAAAAGAAGCATACTAGAGTTTTCAAAAATAATTTTCATCTTTTAAAATAGTTTTCACAAACACTAGAGTCAACATCGACCAATAGCAAGGTTTTCCTACGGTCGGTACTGCTTTGATACCAAAAACTATGACACCTCCGGGATCAGGGCTAAACAAATCCCAAACCTCCATCTGACATAAGCTTAACCTTGAGCTCGAGAATATCCAGTGAAGAATCGGTAACACAACAGTGACCCTACGACACAAAATTTATTACAGCAAGCTCATAACTGAGCAGAGAACCAAATTATTACAAGCAAAGGTCACTGACCACAAAAATCAAACAACGGAAGGAAAATTATGCTATTAAGTATAGCAAACTTAACAAATGGCCTAAGAGGCCTGAAGCATAACGATGACGTCCCAGCCCATAGATTCCAGGCTGCCGGTCGGGAACCCCAAGCTACTCGTCGGTGTCGATGTAGTACCAAACTGATGTTCAGGGAACTCTTACTCTGCTACAAAAGTATCAACAAAGCAAGGGTGAGTATAGGGTGTACTCCGCAAGACTAATGGCTGATGGAGTTGTTTTGCATAAAGCCACTTTTGTTTATAAAACAAGAGGGAGAAGAAGCTCGTCTATTCAGAGTATTTTAAAAGGGAATAAGAGAGCGACATCTCTGAAGTATTGATCATCATATTTTGATATCCACCAAATCATCATCATCGATCCTCCACTTGGATCACCCCCTCGTACCCATGAGGAAGCATCCTTAAGCACACGTTGATCTGCCAAGTTTTACGATTAGGTTATAGTTCTCCATGATCTTAGAATCTGGTCACCAAGCGTTCATAACCGTGCACACGGCTTTTCGAAAAGATTTAACCCTGCAGGGGTGTACAACTTTACCCGCACGTACCAACCGACTCTTAATGCCAGTACATTAGCCCTCTTCCTTGGAAGGCCGACAGAGGTTGGTTGGCCACGACCTTTACCTTGCTTTCGCCGAGACCATGAGTCACGCAATAAGTATGGTTCCGCCGTAACGGTCAAATCCCGAAGCCGATACTTAAAGATGTGAGGCGAGGTTGGTTTACCAGGGGCTCCATCGACCCCAAGCAACCTCGGCCACGCTTACCTACCTGTTATGATGCACCTTCACCCGGCAAATCTTTCAAAAGGTTTTCAATGCGTATGTCGAATGGAACGCCCGAACTATGTGACTCATGGAATGTACTAGGGAAGTTAATCAGGCGAGGGGTTCCCAAGCCCCGTGTGGCTGTACGCTCATCTCGGTTCCAAAGGAAAGAACTCGGTTCCTAGTGGTGGCGAGCATGGGACTAGAAAAACGACATCCCTCGGTGGCCTCCCATACAAGCCTTAGCATGTTTAATCTCATATAACTGATCTGACCTCATCACGTTCTCCTGTCATAGTAGATTCTCTACATCTGATACATCATCTGGATGGACCAGACTCAACAACTATGCATGGCTAAGCAAGACATGGAATAAGCTCTAGAAGTACACACAAGCCAAACCTAGTTATTCTAGGAGAAGTGGATCAGGTAGTATAAGCTCAAAGGGAGTATGCAATAGATAGGATACTTTATCTATCGATAAAAGACCACAGTAGAATCGTATGCAACATGGCAAGAACAGAAATGCTTTCGAAATCATAGGATTATATCATGGTGGGGCTATGCTTGCCTTTGCCAGTTGATAGCAGATAAGCAGATCTTCGAAAGCCTTGTACTTGACTTGGTTACAGTTGGTCAAGTATTGTTCGTTGTCCTTTGATCTTCGATGGTGTCTACCTCGGGCTTCGATCTCAATCTCGATATCATATTCTACCAAGAAGAACCAAACACCGGAAATAAAGGGGAAACAATCAACATATGGCATCGATGCAACGCTCAAGCAAGTATGATGATATGACAAGTTAGTTTGCATTGAATTGAAACCCTAAAACATGCTCGACAGTTTAATCAGGGTTCCGAGGGGTGAAAACCCTTACTCAGTGAAACTCCGGAGTATATGAGAGGGGTTGATTTTGTTCTCTAACTAAACTTGTCTTGAAAGTTGTTGAACAATGCATGATTATAGGTTAAATAGTTAGATCTCATTTTTTCTGAACATTTTGATATATTATTTTTATTTTTCTGAGTTAATATGAATTAGTTATTGAATTTACAACTTTCATGTAATTTTCAGAAATTAATAAACTAAATGGGAATTACTTTTTATACCCAGACACACCTAGCCACAGTGGCTGTCTGGGCGGGGGCCAGAGCCACATCAGCATACACACCAGCAAAGTGGGGTCAGGGGCTTTCTACAGCGTGGCTGGGTCTAGCCAGAGAGGCTGACGGGTGGGACCTGGCCACGCAGGAACCACGTAGGCTCCACATGGGCTCGCCGGGGAGCACGCACAGGCGGCTGCGGCAGACGGCAGACTAGGGCGCAAGGGGCTGCGGGGCTTTGCATGTTCGAGAGGGGAGACCGAGGCATGCAAAGAGGATGCTGTGGGTGGGCGGCAGAGAGGAGAGGAGAGTTGTGCCGGCCTGTTAAGCGCTGGCTGCTCTTTTTTATTTACAAAAGCTTTTCTTTTTCTGTTTTCAAATCTGTTTTGTATTTTCTTTTATATTTTCAATTTGTAAACTGTTTTGGCTATTTCAAAAATACCAGAAGCTTTTATAAAACCAGTAAAATATTTTGGGGCCCTCTTAGTCCATTTGGGCTCCAATAATTTTGGTGGTTTTAAAAATTCAGACCATTTGAATGTGTTTCCAAAGAGAGGGGAGAAAACTAGGGTTTAGGGTTTGATTTGTTTTCTCCAATGCAAAATTTAAATGACGATGCTCATGATGCACAAAACAAACCCTAATATTGATTAAGTAAAACTGGGGTGTTACAAAAACTTGCTGATGTGCTGCATCATACCTTGCTCTTGGGGTTTCCCGAAAAAGCGCTGCACGTTGACGCAGTGCCATCACGCCCTAAACCGACTCTAGCCACTATAGTCCTTGTCATCCTCATCCTCATCCTCATCCTCATCGCCATCCTCATCATCGTCCTTATCCTCATCCTCATCATCATCCTGATATCCCCCTTGCCGTGAGGGCGAGAAGAGGAGGACGTATCCTCAAACATAGACCAGTCCACACGACCCTGCCTCTAGTGACCATAAGAGAGTGTCCCATCTGAAGACTGCTGGGAGGAGTCAATGGATATGGGTTGGTTGATCTTATTGAGTTCCTTCATGACATTCCTGTTAGCCCTGTAGGCATCACACTAACCATGGAGGATATAGATGTTTTGACATAGGAGCAGCCTCTTCCACCAGGAAGTTTTCTTCACCTTTTGATGCACTTCCGCTTGAGTGGTGTCAAAATTATATGCATTGCTAGCATGCTTCATGTGAGGACCACGTGGTATGGGCTCATACAGTTCTTCCACATCCTCAGATGCATCACCACTATCCTCATCCTCATAATCATCAGTCGCAAAAACACTGTGAGACTGGGAATATCCACGGGGAGCTTGGGAGGAAGGAGCCCCCTTTCTCTGAAGCTTGGCAGGATTGTGGTGAACAAGATTGTTGTAGAGCAAAGGGGTCGCTGGACCGTGGGAAGCAATTAGCTTCATCACATATGGGGCATAGAGAGGACACTTCTTCTCCATAATGCATGTGTATAAATCTTGATAGATGAAGTCCATGGCATCAATAGCACCACCGTAATGGTCGGGACCAGAATAAACATGGAATGAGCATGCACCATGAGGTTGATTTTTGAACCTCGCATTTCATCTTTGTTACCTGCCTTGGGAGTGAGAGTGTGGCAGAACATGCAAAGCAGAATGTTGTAGAGAAGCTTGATGTTTGTGGTTTGGACAAACACTCCAACCTGGGAATAGATGGGAGCCAACTTGGATTTGTTATAGGCTCGACCATGAACATGCATCCTTTCACCACTAGGACCATTGGGGTTGAAAGGAAAACCAAGAATACTTGCAAACTTCACCATGTTGGAATGACACCTTGTTTTTATGGACATCCACTCAAGAGGAATATCCACAGAATCACCAAAAACAATTGAGTCATAGAACTGATGGACGAACTAAATGTTGTAGTCTTCTTTTGTTTGAAAGATGGTGTGCAACCCCATCTTCTCGGTCACCCATAGAGCATCCTGGAAATACTCAAAAGAACGCATCTTCTCAACCTCCAACCACTGCATAGGACACAGAGGAGACCTGAAAGAATAAAACACCTTGGAATAGAGAAGAATTTGCTCATTCCTCCAGAAACGATCATTAGGGGAGGTTTGGGGAAGATCATAGAACTGCTGAATTCTCATCTCCACAAACTCCTCGGTGCTCAAATTAGCCAAGGTAGTCAAAGTCTCAAACTTCATTTTCTTGGTTTCACCCCTTTTCAGTTTCTTGATCTTCTCTTTCTTTGCTGCAGCACACTCATGTGCTGATTGCCTGATCACAACTGGATCAACATGGATATCATGCTCTTCATCATATTTGAACTTGCGAGGATGATGACGAGCCTTTTTACTGGGTCGATACCGGCAAGGACGAGAACCACCTGTGAAATAGAGAAGGGAGGTAGCAAGAGGGTAAGCACATTTTCCCATAAATTGGCAAATGGATAGCATCTCCCCAAAGAAAAAAACAGAACTGAAATGACTGAGCTTTGCCGGACTATCCGGGAAAAACACCCCGGATTCGCCGCTATCACCGGACATTCCGGTACACATGCACTAGATACTACGGTTGGACCGGAAAGTCTGGTGCAAATGCACTAGAGACTCTGGCGGGGAGACTTGGTGTTTTCGGGATAGTGCACACTACAATAAATGTTTCCTTCAACAATGACTTGGCCCGTTGATCGTCATAGAAGGTGTGTCTTCCTCGGCAAAAGTCTCGGCCTGACCGTGGCCGATGCAAAACTTTTTTTTTGTTTCGTGCCCTCTACTATGATGAAACCGCTAAAAACATGGACGAAGCTCGACGGGCGCGTGGCAGAAGTATGATTTTCGCTTCCTCGCGAGAGGTTGACTCACCGAAGTATTTTTTGCGTGTGAGACATTAGTGACTCTAGCGGACCAAACTTTTCGGTCGCGCCTCCTTGATTTGAACTTGATAACGTTGTTTGATGCCTCTTCTATTTAGTCAGTCTACTGGGTCCCACGTGTCTGCCTCTCATTAGAGGAATCGTGTGTATGATGGAAGTTTTTTCTTCCCTGTTCCAAGCATGATAGCGTTGCTTGATGCATCTGCCATTTAATCAGGCTGCTGGGTCCGACATGTCATCCTCACACTAGAAGAAACATGTGCATGATGGATTTTTCCTTGGCTCGTGCCTCCCTCGTTTAAACTCGATAATGCTGCTCCATATATCTGTCGTTAATCAAGCTATTGGGTCCCACATGCTAGCCTATCATTAGAAGAATCATGTGTATGATGGAATTTTTTCCTTCGCTCCCACTGCCCTGTTCCGAACTAGATACCGCTGGTAGATGCATCTACCATTTAATCACGTAGATTGGCCCCACATGTCATCCTCTCATTAGAAGAAACGTGTGTATGACGGAACTTTTGCCCTTAGTCGTGCTACCCTGATTTGAACTCGATAACGTTGCTCGATTTATCTGCCATTTAGTCATGCTACTGGGTCCCCCATGTCAGCCTCTCATTAGATGAATCGTGTATGATTGAATTTTTCCCCTTCGCTCAACCTACACTATTACGAACTTGATAGCGTTGTCTACTATTTAATCATGCAGCTGGGACCCAGATGTTATCCTCTCATTAGGAGAAACATGTGTATGATGGATTTTTTCTTCTCTAGCGGTTATAAAAATCATGTACCAGCGAACAACATAGCGTTGCTCGCGGTATCAGCTGTTTATTCAAGATTGTGGGTCCCTTATGTCAGCCTCACATTAGAAGAATCGTGTGTATTATGTATTTTTTCTTCTCTAGCACTACCCTATTCCGAACTACATAGCATTGGTCGACGAATCTGCCCTTTGGTCACGCTGCTTGGTCCCATTTGTCAGCCTCTTATTAGAAGAAACATGTGGATGCTGGACTTTTTTCTTCGCACACGCCTCCGTGTTTCAAAGTTGGAAACGTTGCATGATGCATCATCCGTTAATACAGGCTGGTGGGTCCCCATGTCAGCCTCTCATTAGAAGAAACGTGTGCATGCTAGACTTCTTTCTCGCTCGCTCCTCCCTGTTTTAGACTTCACAACGTTACTCGATGCATCAGCCGTTTATAAAGAATGGTGGATCCCCCATGTGAGCCTCTTGATAGAATAAACGTGTACATGCTGGACTTTTTTCTTGCTCGTGCCTCCCTGTTTCGAACTTGGCAACGTTGCTTGATGTGGCAACCGTTTATACAGGGTGGTGGGTCTCCCATGTCGGCCTCTGATTAGAATAAATGTGTGCATGTTGGCCTTTTTTCTCGCTCGCACCTCCCTCTTTGGAACTTGGCAATGTTGCTCGATGTGGCAGCACGTGTATAAGGCCTCGATGGTGGGCCCCACATGTCAATATATTTTTTAATGACATGTCAATATCTCTGTAAATGAAATGTGTGTATGATGGAATTTTTTCAGCTACGTCTGCTGTTTTGACCTTGGCAACTTAGCTCGATGTGGTAGACGTGTATGGTTGTCCTACTGGGGCCCACATGTTAGCCTCTCTGGTATGTCATGGCTTGTAGGTCTCTGATGCTAGATTCTCTATACAAGTACTAAACTTCTTTTTTCAACCCCGCACATTTAGAGGGACTTTGTAGATTGGTGGGTCCGCCATGTCAGCCTCTCCATAAATAAATATTGCTAGAAGAAAAGTTAGAGGGACGCTGCAGGCTGGTAGGTTTGCCATGTCAGCCTCTCCGTAAAGAAATATTTCTAGTAGAAGAAAATTAAGAGGGACACTGCAGGCTGGTGGGTCCGCCATGTTAGCCTCTCAGTAAAGCAATATTGCTAGTAGAAAATAATGTAAACCCAAAAAAAATATGTCAAGCGCAGAGGATTCAAACTCAAGACATCACACATATAACCATGTGCGTTGCCACCACAACAAAGAAATCGAATGATATTATATTCCATCTCGTCGTTAATAAACTCTGCATTCTGCTGTGGATCCATGGGATTCATAACAAAGACCTCATTGACAGAGGGGAAAAAGAGATAATTCTTTTGACTGATATATTAACATAAAAATTTCAAAAGAACCAGAGATACACACCGTGTGCGCTAGAATTGGACTGCTATCCAATGACTTCACTTGGTGAAATCATACCCTCATCACTGTCCAAAACACAACCAACGGTTCCGATGAAACACAGGCAAAAGCTTAGTGCAAGCAGCCCAACAGCAGCGACAAAACTTTTCACAAATTCAGTAGCATTTGAATGATTCAGTAGTACATAATAAGATAGAGAAAATAGACAGATTCCTAGTTCATATTCAGTAGCACTTGACCAATTCAGTAGCATTTCGAAATGACTAATTTAGCAATACAAACATTAAAATTCAATAGCAGTACAGAGGGAACCAAACCTCACCGATGGAGTGGAAAAAAGCGGTAATTATTTTGACAGATATATTCATGTAAAACTATCTAAAGAACTAGATACGCACACCACATGTGCCAAAACTGGACTGGTATCCAACTTGGTGAAATCATGTTGTATCTTTACCCTCTTTGCCTCTCATCACCCAAAACACTACGAATGGTTCCGATGAAACACAAGAAAAAGCTCTAGTGCAAGCAACCCAATAGCAGCGACAAAACTTTTCAAAAATTCAGTATCATTTGAATGATTCAACAATACATAATTAGACAGAAAAAATATCGACAGATTCCTAGTTCATATTCAGCAGCACTTGACCAATTCAGCAACATTTTAAAATGACTCATTCGGCAATACAAACACTGAAATTCAATAGCAGCACAGAGGTATCTAGACCTCACTGACGAAGGGGGAAAAGCCATAATTATTTTGATATATATATTCATGTAAAAATATCTAAATAACTAGAGACACACACCGCACCAAAACTAGACTGGTATCCAATGACTTCACTTGGTGAAATCACACTCTCATCACTGTCCAAAACACAGCCAACAGTTCCGATTAAACACATGCAAAAGCTCTAGAGCAAGCATCCTAGCAGCAGCGACATAACTTTTCAAAAATTCAGTAGCATTTGAATGATTCAACAGTACAGAATAAGGTAGAGAAAATATCAAAAAAATCCTAGTTCATATTCAGCAGCACTTGACCAATTCATCAGCATTTAAAAATGACTGATTCAGCAATATAAACACTAAAATTCAATATCAGTACAGAGGGAACCAGATCTTAATTCATCTCTAAAAACCATGCCCACAATCAGTTTGCCCTTTTTTCCAAACATACTCAAATCATTGGAGCAAGCAAAACTGACGATAAAGTCTGTTTTTGTGTGAAACCTCCTCCTCACATGTTAATATGAAACACAACCATTGTCATAATAGTTGGTCTTGGTCATATAGGGAACCGTCATATAGATACAAATATACCATACCAGTACATACTAGTCATACCTCCAATCCAGGAAAAGGTTATCATAGTTTTGCCACCCATATATGATCAATGAAGATAAGACAACCACATAATTAATTACGATAGCATAAGACCAAAGAGCTAGAAAACTAGGAACTTCATGACCAGCCTGCTGTATTCAGGGCAGCGAAATACATCGACCTTGACCATTCTTCCAATGGTAAGTTTGGCTTCTTTCCAGAACTTGGTCCACCTAGAAGTAGCTGCCAAGCGCCCATCAGTCCAGTTAATGGCATACATTCCTCGACTTCCAGTCCTTCGCTCTGCATCATGAAGCCTATTGTGCCCTTTCTTCTATCTGCGAGTTTCTTTGTGGCACTCTTAGGCAATTTCTGAGACAAAGCAAGAGATAGACCCATAATTAATAAGAGCAATGAACCGGTTCATGTGATACTTGAGAAGACATTGAGAGAAGTTTATCTGCTTCCACTCACAAACATAATCCAGTGCGACCTTGAGATGACACATGTATAGGATACAATATGACAAGGAGCTCTACCGGTGCCTATGCTGGGGTTGGTGCAGTAGTTGGTGTTGGTGCAGGAACATGGACTAGTGCAGGAGATGGTGCCGCGGCCTATGCTGGGGATGGTGCTAGTGCAGGAGATGGTGCCGATGCAGTTAATTGAAGAGGGCTAGTGCAGGAGCCAAAACCGGTGCTAGCGCTAGCAGCTTAATGCTAGATTTCTTCCATCAGGGTAGGTAAGCTGACTGCAGGGATGGCCGAGGCATATGAGATGTGTGCAAGCAAAATGACTCTTATACTCCAACAGTTACTCACAAGATAGTGATCAGAGGATACGATGAGTATACAAGCAAATTGAGTTACTACTACCTCCAATATTTATCCTTCGGTCAACAGGTGTCGGATTAGGAACTAGGTCCAGTGTCGGTGCCGGTGCCGGTGTCAGCAGTTTGATGTTGGTTACCTTATGGGGAGGTAATTAGACTGTAGGAGTGGTCAGAGAAGCATATGAGTTGTGTAAAAGTAAAATGTTTGTTATTACACTCGTAGATAGTGATTAGAGTATACAAGAAAATTAAGTTACTACCTCTATTCTTTCTCCTACTTAGGTCAACAGGTGCCGTTGCAGAAACTGGGGCCGGTGCCAGAGCCAGCAGGTTGATGTTGGCACCCTTCTGGAAGCGGACTGCATAAGTGGTAAGAGTCTATGATTAGTGAAGACAATGGTGTAGAATTGTTAGTCGCAAGAAAGTCATCAGAGGTTGTGATTAGTACAGAAGCAAATTAATTATTAGTACCTCTATTCTTGGCCCTTTGGTCAATAGGTGTACGATGGCTTGCAAGTATCTGCCCAGGCATGCTAAAATAGAGTGCTACCTCATCCCCCTACTTCATACCATTCTCACGGACATACTTGGACCAACCTTGGTGATGACCCACAAGTATAGGGGATCGGAACAGTCTTCGAGGGAAGTAAAGCCCAAATTTATTGATTCGACACAAGGGGAGCCAAATAATATTTATAAGCCTTAACAGATGAGTTGTCAATTCATCTACACCTGGAAACAGTCTTGCTCTCAATAGTTTATCAGTAGAAACGGTTTTGTAGTAGCAGTAGAAAAATAACAGCAGCAGTAAAATAAAGACAGTAGTAACAATTGTAGTAAATAGCAGGATTAAAATGCGGTAGGCATAGGGATGGATGGACGGGCGTTGCATGGACAAGACAATTCATGTATCAATTAAGACAGGGGCATTGAAGATAATAAAGATAAAGCATCCAAGTACTAAGTAACCATAGGCATGTGTTCCGTATATAGACATGCGTGCTCGCAATGAGAACTTGCACAACATCTTTTGTCCTACCAGCCCGTTGCAGCGGGGCCTCAAGGGAATCTACTGGAAATTAAGGTCCTCCTTTTAATAGAGCACCGGAGCAAAGCATTAACATTCCGTGAACACACGTGATCCTAACATAACAGCCATCCCCTCTGGCTATCCCGATTTTTGTCACTTCGGGGCCTCGAGTTCTAGAAAATGATATGTGTATACAACTTGTAGGTAAGATCAAAAACAATAATATCATCATGAATCAATAACATGTTCAGATATGATATCATGGCACTCGGGCCCTAGTGACAAGCATTAAGCACAAGAAGTTGCAACAATGTCAAAATCACTAACAATAGATACTACACACTATGCCCTAACAATCTTATCCAATTACATGAATGATCTCATCCAATCCCTACCATCTTCATAGCCTACTGCAGGGAATTACTCATACATGGATGGTGGAATCATGGATGGTTGATGGAGAGGCATTGGTGATGATGATGACGATGATATCCTCCAATTCCTCGTCCCATCAGGGTGCCAGAACGGAGTTTCTGGTTCCGAATCGCGGTTTCTGGTGGTGGCGGCATAGCGGAACTCTTCTCTAAATTTTTTCGAACTCCCCGATGTTTTTAGGTTAGAGGGTATATGTAGGCGAAAGGAGAGTTTGATGCAGAGTTCGAGGCGGCCACACCATGCCCAGGCGCGGCGAGGCCTGGCCCGCGCCTGGGGGTGGTGTGGGCCCCTTTGGCCTTTCCTCCCCTCCGTCTTCTGGGAAAATAGGATTTTCGGCATATTTTCCGGGATTTTTCCTGAAAGTTGATTTTCTTTACAAAAAGGAGATACCAAAGCAATTTTGCTAAAAACAGCGTCAGTCCGTGCTAGTTGTATCCAAATCCCACAAATTAGAGGAGAAACAATAGCAAAAGTGTTCGGGAAAGTAGATATGTTTTTGACGTATCAACTTCCCCAAGCTTAGCTTATTGCTTGTCCTCAAGAAATTCAGTTGAAAACTGAGTGCGATAAAAGAAACTTTCACGGACACATTTGCTTCATAAGATGTATATATTCTTAGCATATGAGCAAGTACGTAGGAAATTCATAATAAGGAGTATGCAAATAAGTCTACCTAATAGTAATGCAAGCTATGAAGAGATTCCAACACAATAATAATAAGAAACATAAAACATACGCATATGCAAGATTGTAATGCTCATAAGAAGATATGATAAAGTGTTATCTCGCTTGCCTTTCTTTTTGGAGCAAAACATAAAGGAACCTCTAAAGTTCAAGTGAAGACCAGAAGTACAAATATGAAAGATACATGCGTCAAAGTTATGTCACAATTAACCGTGTTCTGGGACAAGCACATTACACTAAGAATGACTGCTATGCTCTTGGGAAGGTTCTCATATAATAAATGGTGAATCAATATAAAAGTGAAAGAAAAGATTAAACAGTTTGAAAGGCTACCAAATGTTGAAACTATGGTACTCATTAGCTTTGAGCTCTCATTTCCCCTATCAATATCATATTTAAATGATTAAGGTTAAAGTGAAATAAAATATGAGTAATATGCTTGACAGATCCACCGCAGGCAGGTCCACCGCCTAGCACCTATTTCGTCCGCATGCATTGTAAGCTGAGGAAATACCGACCGCAGGCAGGTCCACCGCCCACGACAACCGAGATTTTGTTCCACCACAATATCTCGACGAACTCGGTTGCAGCAATTGCTAGTAGTGCTTGGTAAGACCTTCGCTCATGCTCTTCCCACATTAATCGATTTGATTCCCGTAATTTCCTCAATATTGCAAGGGTAAATTAGTCTTCAATGTTTAGTCATAGTAGGTGCACCGGCGAGGGTGGGGATTCGATCATGTCATGGCCACATTCTCCTTATCCTACCATGTCGGAAGTGCAGGTAGCTCCTTGTCTTTGTACTACAGTTGAATTTGAAGTGTCGCCATGACTCGTTGGACTGATTTTAATTGAGTTTGTTTTGGGATTGTTACAGTGTGCTATGCAGGCTGATGATCCATGGTATATTGCATACCAAGATGAATCAACCCAGTGGTCTAGCCATAGGATGGATTTGGAGGAGATGGTTGCCAATTTTGGTGATGAATTGGCCCGTAAAAACCTGTTGATATTCGAGCTGAAGCATACTGTCGAGGAAGAATAGAAGAACTCAGAGCTTATTCGCAAAATGAAGTTGACACTTGAGGATGATCTTGCCATATCTGATCAAGTGGTATAAAATCTAAAACATGAACTTCAAGTGAAGGGGGAGGAGAATGGTAGATTCATGTGGGCAGTTTTAGTAGTTGTCATCCCCGTCCTAGCAGTTATAGTATGGGGTTGTGGTGAAGGTGGCACGTGTAATGGGTAGTTAAATAGATAACTAATTTAGAGAGTAGAATTGTTATTCAATAGATGGTTGTGAGTTCCTGCTAATTTAGTCACTTTGCGGTCCCAAAGTTGTCAAGAGAATGTATTGTGGGGCCCGAGTTGCTTGCCATTGGATCTAGCTGCCCATAGTTGGCGTGCCAAATGCCTAGAGGGTCAAGTTGGGGGACCTATCAGTTTTGACCGTTGTGTCGCTGCCATCGTGGCTGCCATGTAGACTTGCATCATTGAGAGCAGCATCCATTCCCCGTTCTTCTTAATGCCGCATTCTTTTTCTCCAGAGAGGCAATCTGTCAAAAGAAAGCACTACTCCCTCTGATCCAAATTAGTTGATTCAAATTTGTCAAGATACAGATGAATCTAATACTAATTCATGTCTAGATACAATCGAATCTAGACAAATCTAAATCAACTAATTTGGGTCAGAGGGTGTACTACTTATGAATCAGCTTTAGAGCATATCCCTCCAATCCATATTACTACTTTTCACTGAAATGGATCTATCTAGACATGTTTTAGTGCTAGATACATCTATTTCTAAGACAAGTAGTATGAACCGGAGGGAGTATCAATTTTTATTAAAATGATATATATTTCGATCAAATTTACACAATTCCACTAGAGAGTGTCAAAGCAAGTACTACTACTTATGAATCAACTTTGAGAATATCCACCGGTCTCACGGCTCAAATACATACTCCCTCCGACCCATATTAGCACTAAAACTTGACTAGATACGTTCATATCTAGATGAATCTAAGTCAACTAATATGGGTCGGAGGGAGTACCAAATTTATTGAAATCATACATATATTTTAAGTCACAAAATTTTGGTTAAAATTGGGCTCAAATTTGTCCAAATATTAAGTGGACGGTGAGCTAGCCGCCCTCCCTGCCGTATGTGTGCTCCAAGAAGTACGGGCAAAGTGCTCCCATCCATCTTGCCATGAGGTACATCTGGACTTCACAATCGAAGTGCACCTCGACGTGCCAACCGCGGCCTGCCTCCCATAGAATCGGTTCACGTGGACTTGATCCGCGTTGTTGCAGTGATGTTGCAGATGATGGCTTTAATTATCCTCGCATCGATGACCACTATCGGCACCACCGCCACATTGGTGTATTTCATCAGCAACGGATCTGAGGAGGTGAACGGAAGTGAGACAAACAAAGAAAGAAATTTGAGACGCTTAGATCCTCACCGCCGTACGTCGTTCTAGCCGCCACACTTGGATCCACATCGCTGCATGCCGTTCCGACCCCCACGCTTAGGTCCACACCGCCGCACACCGTTCCAACCGTCAAGCTTAGATTGGCGCTGCCGCACGCCATTCCGACCACAATGCTTAGGTTCGCGCCGCCGCATGCCGTTATGACCGCCAAGCTTAGGTCCACGTCGCCGCACACTGTTCAGACCGCCAGGGTTAGGTCCGTGCCATCGCACGATGTTCGGACCGCCAGGCTTAGGTCCGCGCCGCCGCACACTGTTCTGACCGCCAGGCTTAGGTCTGCGCCAACGCACGCCGTTCAGACCGCCAGGCATAGATCTTCGTCGGCGCATGTTGTTCGGACCACCACGCTTAGAACTGCGCCGTTGCACGCCGTTCGGACTGCTGCACCGCCGTACGTCGATAGGAGGGGAGGAAGATTCGGCTGGTATACATGCGACAGGGAAAGGGAGGGAGAGACATCCGGCCCGTCGGGCTCTCCTCTGCTCACATAATGTGTCACCTATAGTAGAAAAATACTCAAAATATAATCCACTAATCACAAATCTACTTGGACAAGCAGATGAGTCACATACTGGAGAACAAATGCTCCAAATCTCAGTAGTGAAGGTGGGCTGAGAAAGGAGATCAAAAATCGCGAGCAAGAACAGCAAGAACACGGGTTTGAGCAATGAAATAGTGTGTCTCGGGAGAGAGAAAGAAGTGGTAGGTGGAAGAATAAGTGGGGGGCCAAGGGTGGCCCACACCATGGATGGGCGTGCCCCTGGGGTGGCCGTGCCAACAAGTGGTGTGCCTGCCTGGTGGGCCCCCCTGGGTCACTCTAGGTGCCTCTCTGCCCCTTTTTAGAAGTAAAAATTTAATATGATTTTTCTAGAATTTTTCGAGAAACTTTATTTTTGAGCAATTTTCAGAAATTTGTAAATGATTTTCTTGCAGAAAAAAGATTTTGGGATGATGTAAAAACACATCAAAATTAAAAATACAGAAGTTCTAAAACAATCAAATATGTAAGCAACTATCAATACAAAGATGAGCAAGGTGAAAGTAGGAATTGGAATAAGAAAATAAGAGTAAACAAAGATAATCATGGTGAAAACATTGTTTTGTTCATCAAAATACCTTTGTTAACAAGGTTGATCAAGTCTTGTTACCAAAACAATTTTATATGAAGCAAAACTTTTGATTTTTCTAAATGATTATGTTACCTCAACCTTGATAGGATTAGTCCCAATCATAATAGTTTCATAATATTCTTGTGGTATGGGACAATATATTTCGCCAACTTTGATGCCCTCAATATTTTCAATTGAATTTAGGACATATTTCTTATCAATCTTCTTGGGAAAATAAACAGTGTTCTCCTTGTCATTAACATTAAAAGTTACTTTTCCTTGATTACAATCAATGACAGCACCTGCAGTATTAAGAAAAGGTCTCCCAAGAATAATGGACATATTATCATCCACATGCATTTCAAGCACAACAAAATAAGTTAATATCAAACAATTATGAGCCACTTGAATAGGAACATCCTCACATATGCCAACATGAATAGTAGTAGACTTATCAACCATTTGCAAAGATATATCAGTTCGTGTTAATTTTTCCAGGTTAAGTCTCTTGTAGAGAGAAAAATGCATACCACTAACTCCTGCTCCCAAATCACACAAAGCAGTTCTAACATAATTATTTTTATAGAGCAAGGAATAGTTGGGATACCTGGATATCCAATTTTCTTTGGAACCTTACCATTGAAGGAATAATTACCAAGCAAAGTAGAAATTTCCTCATTAGGAATCTTCCTTTTATTAGAGATAATATCCTTCGTATACTTTGAGTAAGGGGCAATTTAATAGCATCGGTCAATGGAATTTGCAAAAACAAAGGTTTCATCCACTCCCAATTTTTATAGTGTTATCTGGAAAATGCATTGGTTTTTGCACCCAAGGCTCTCTCTCACTACCATGTTTATTAGCAACAAAATCTTCCTTAGTGTACTTAGTATTCTTAGTGTGCCTTTCAGGTTCTTATTCAATTTCTTTTTTATCAGGAACATCATTCTTATCAATACCATTTTCAGTTTTAGCATCAGAGACAAATATACTATTAGGATCTTTAGCAATTTCAGAGGATTCTACAACTGTTTATGTCTCTTTTTCTTTTTCTTAGAAGGAGTATCACTCTTTTTAGCTTGTTGAGAATCTTGCTCAATTCTTTTAGGATGTCCTTTAGGATATAGAGGATCCTGAGTAGAAGCACCACTTCTAGTTCTAATTTCATAAGCATGTTTTTCTCTAGAAGCATTAACTAGCAAATCTTTTTGCACTTTAATAAGCTGATCAATTTGAGTTTGAACTATTTGGAAATGTTTAACAAGAATTTTTACATCATTGGAGGTTCTCTCCACAATATCATGCAACTTATCAATAGCTCTAGAATTTTCCATTAGATGATTCTGCACTTTCTTATTAATATTATCTTGCTTAACAACATAAATATCAAATTATTCTAGGCATTGATCAGGAGATTTAGAGTAGGGAATGTCACCATCATCAAAATGTTGGAGAGAGTGTACCTCAATAGTGGATGAGTGAGAGATTGGCTTACATAGATCTTCTATAGGAGATAAATTCTTCACATCTTCATATTTAATACACTTCTCCTTAAGACATTTCTTAGCTTCCTTCATCAATTCATTATTTAATTCAGTCATTCCCCTCTTCCTTGGTCTTGGTATTGGGGTTGGCTCAGGTGTAGTTGGTTCAGGTGTAGTTGGCTCAGGTATAGTCTAATCATCATAATTCTTGCTTATTTTAGCCATTAATTCCTCATCTTCCTCTGGAGTTATTTTCCTGAAAACGCAACCAGGACAACTATACAGGTATGTCTTAGATTCATTAGTTAGTCAATTATAATATATATTAAGAAGTTCATTTTAAGGCGCTGGATATCTAGCCCGTGCTTTAATTAAAGCACAAAACCTTGTCCATGATCCAGGCAATTTCTCTTCTTTTCCCTGCTTAAAATCAAAGAGTTCCTTCATAATAGCATGTTGAGCACTAGGAGGGAAATATTTCTGAAAGAAAGTATCAACAATGCCAACAGGACAATCAATAGATCCAGGAGGTAAATTATTAAACCAAGCTTTAGCTTCACCTTTTAGTGAAAAAGGGAAAATTTTAGCAACAAAGTAGCTGCATTTCTTAATATCATCAGAAATAAGCCACTCAAAATAGAGAGCTCTTGCATATGCACTACGACACTTTCATTTTCAGTCCCACAAAAAGGTTCTTTCTCCACAATGGTTATATAAGATAAATCAAGAGAGAAATCATAATCCTTATCTTTAATGTGTATGGGAGATGTGGCAAACTTAGCATCAGGAGATAATTTATGTATAACAGTATGTCTCTCAAGAAGACTCTTAATAGCACTAGCACCATGAGTGTTTTGACATTCCTCAATAAATTCATTACTCATTTCAATATAACCGTCATCAAGATCATAGCTAGGATACTCTCTAGACTCCAGTGAACTAATAGGTGTAGCAATATCTTCATTAGGAGTTTCAGTGTTTCCAATTATATTTCTAGCAATTGTAGCATCTAGGAAAGGACCTAATGAACCACTCTCATCAAGCACAATAAAAGTAGCAGTATGTGTAGTAGGTGTATGTGGTGGTGGTGTAAGGATCTTACTCATCACAGATGGTGAATCAAGAGCAACAGAGGTGTTCAGAATTCTACCTCTTCTTGTAGTGGATGGTAATATAGGAACTTTTACATCACAAGTTTTACCCATGATGAATGGATAGCAGCGAACAGTAATAATTCCAAGTGAACTTATAAATAAAGCTATGCTTCCCGGCAATGGCGCCAGAAAATAGTCTTGATGACCCACAAGTATAGGGGATCACAACAGTCTTCGAGGGAAGTAAAACCCAAATTTATTGATTCGACACAAGGGAGACAAAGAATATTTATAAGCCTCAACAGATGAGTTTTCAATTCAGCTGCACCTGGAAACAGTGTTGCTCGCAATAGTTTATCAGTAGCAACGGTTTTGTAGTAGCAGTAGCAAAATAATAGCAGCAGTAAAATAAAGATAGTAGGAACAATTGTAGTAAAGAGGAGGATTAAAATGCGGTAGGCATAGGGATGGACGGACGGGCGTTGCATGGACAAGACAATTCATGTATCAATCAAGACATGGGCATTGCAGATAATAACAATAAAGCATCCAAGTATTAAGTAACCATAGGCATGTGTTCTGTATATAGTGATGCGTGCTCGCAATGAGAACTTGCACAACATCTTTTGTCCTGCCATCCCGTTGCAGCGGGGCCTCAAGGGAATCTACTAGCAATTAAGGTGCTCCTTTTAATAGAGCACCAGAGCAAAGCATTAACACTCCGTGAACACATGTGATCCTCATATCAGAGCCATCCCTTCTAGATATCCCAATTTCTATCACTTCGGGGCCTCAGGTTCCGGACAATGATATGTGTATACAACTTGCAGGTAAGATCATAAAAAATAATATCATCATGAATCAATAACATGTTCAGATCTGAGATCATGGCACTCGGGCCCTAGTGACAAGCATTAAGCACAACAAGTTGCCACAGTGTCAAAAGCCCTAACAATAGATACTAGGCATTATGCCCTAACAATCTTATGCAGTTGCATGAACGATCTCATCCAATCCCTACCATACCCATAGCCTACAGCAGGGAATTACTCACACATGGATGGTGTAATCATGGATGGTTGATGGAGAGGCGTTGGTGATGATGATGGCGATGATCTCCTCCAATTCCCTGTCCCGGCAGGTTGCCAAAATGAAGTTTCTGGTTCTGAATAGTGGTTTCTGGTGGTGGCGGCGTAGCGGAACTCTTCTCTGGAAATTGTCAAAGTCCCCGGTGTTTTTAGGTCAGAGGGTATATGTAGGCAAAAGGAGAGGTCGAGGTGGAGTCTGAGGCGGCCACACCATCCCCAGGCGCGGCCAAGCCTAGCCCGCGCCTGGGGTGGTGTGGGCCCCTCTGGCCTTTCATCCCCTCCATCTTTTGGCTCCGTGAGTCTTCTGGGAAAATAGGATTTTTGGCATATTTTCTGGTATTTTTCCTGAAAGTTGATTTTCTGGACAAAAACAAGACACCAAAGCAATTCTGCTGAAAATAGCGTCAGTCTGTGTTAGTTGTATCCAAATCACACAAATTAGAGGAGAAACAATAGCAAAAGTATTCGGAAAAATAGATACGTTTATGACGTATCACATGGCCATCCAAATAGGTGGTGGCCATCGTCTGGGAGATATCCACATCATATAGTTGCATCAAGCCATTTGGGTCCTTGGTATAGAGAGTTAGAAACTTGTCATTTCTGAATAGCTTGTTTATAATGGGGCGAGTGACATAAGGGACAACCTTCATTAGAAAATTGATAGACAAGTAATGTGACAACAAGAAAAGTGAGATACAAGATACTACATCAAGTCGTTCTAAACCGCTTGGAATACATACCTAATACCATGGGTACCCTTCATGAAGGGTGGCCATGCACCATTTTTCTTCCATCTTCCTTTGAAGGTCATATAGGCTACCCTTTCAATCCACAAGCTTGACAAGAGAACGGTATAAGAAAGGGCTAAGCAGTTGGTGTATGGTACTGAATGAAATTAAGTGGAAAGGTTAAATTATGTAAATATAATGTAAATCTAATAATATTAGACAAAATCATTGCTTGTAAAGCAAATAGATTTGTTGTTTGTGAACTTGTGATGAGCGTAAAGATATATAGCTGATAACAATTACACGAAAAATCATAACATGTGTTGTGGATTTACAAATTATACCCACTTCTTAGAGAGGTCACTGCCCACCTGGGTAATGTGTTTGCGCTTCCTCATCGTGTAGACAATGTCTACTTTTGGTGGGGGCATGAGCAGTGTACTAGCCTCTAAAGTAGCCTCAGCCTCCACAGCAGCACCTTCAATCTGCGTAAATAGCAACAGATCTCAATAGTTTAATACAGTACATAATAGTCATATATTACTATGTATCAGACAGTAAGACAGATCCAGATCTGGATTAACATAAACACAGTGCCAGACTTAATAAAGTCACAAATGTTTCTAAGCATGCATGACACCAAGCGGATAATAATTAAATCAGATTGCACCAAGGTAAGTGGATTAAGAAAAAGGGATTTCTATTTTCATGCCCCTGGTTTGTTAGTTGTACTCAGTTTTCCCCAGCCTCTTAATTTTTCCTCAATTTTCTCCTCCCTATATTATTAAACCCTCGCAGGCGCTTGGACAGAGGGATGCCGTCAGGTCAAAGGCTTGACCATTACATGACGACCGTTGGGACTGCATTGGGACGGGTCCTTCCATGGCCATTACGTGCTAACGGATGGGGCCAGGATACAAGTCAGACCCACCATCCATCTCTCGCTGACTTGTGGGCCGCTTTGTTTGGATAGTGTAGCCAATGACAAATGGGGCTGTTCTGTGGGGCCATCGAAGCCAATGAACAATGGGGACGTCATGTGGGGTCATACTGTGGGGCCGCCAAAGCCAATGACAGATGGGGCCGTGATATGGGGCTGGAGGGAGGATTTGCATATTTGCCACGTTTTACTTTGCAACTTGCATATTTTCTATTTTGTGTGTCACTGACATGTCGTGGTCATGTGGAAAATATGAAAATTTCAATGAAAAAGTTTGGCAGATATGCAAAATTGGAAAATATGCAAAAATCCCCCAAACATTGACAGGTGGGGTCATGTATGACACACGTGAGGTCGTCTCTCTCTCTCATCCGCTCCCAGCCCCCAGCCCCGAGCAGCTCCTATGCCACCGACGGACTGAGAAGCTATCGTATGTGTGTCAGCGACTCCGTCCTATGGTGGCGTCGCACGGACTGCCGTGGTGCACCTCAACCACAGCTCCAGCACCTATTTCGTCCGCATGCATTGTAAGCTGAGGAAATACCGACCGCAGGCAGGTCCACCGCCCACGACAACCGAGATTTTGTTCCACCACAATAGCTCGACGAACTCGGTTGCAGCAATTGCTAGTAGTGCTTGGTAAGACCTTTGCTCATGCTCTTCCCACATTAATCGATTTGATTCCCGTAATTTCCTCAATATTGCAAGGGTAAATTAGTCTTCAATGTTTAGTCATAGTAGGTGCACCGGCGAGGGTGGGGATTCGATCATGTCATGGCCACATTCTCCTTATCCTACCATGTCGGAAGTCCAGGTAGCTCCTTGTCTTTGTACTACAGTTGAATTTGAAGTGTCGCCATGACTCGTTGGACTGATTTTAATTGAGTTTGTTTTGGGATTGTTATAGTGTGCTATGCAGGCTGATGATCCATGGTATATTGTATACCAAGATGAATCAACCCAGTGGTCTGGCCATAGGATGGATTTGGAGGAGATGGTTGCCAATTTTGGTGATGAATTGGCCCGTAAAAACCTATTGATATTCGAGCTGAAGCATACTGTCGAGGAAGAATAGAAGAACTCAGAGCTTATTCGCAAAATGAAGTTGACACTTGAGGATGATCTTGCCATATCTGATCAAGTGGTATAAAATCTAAAACATGAACTTCAAGTGAAGGGGGAGGAGAATGGTAGATTCATGTGGGCAGTTTTAGTAGTTGTCATCCCCGTCCTAGCAGTTATAGTATGGGGTTGTGGTGAAGGTGGCACGTGTAATGGGTAGTTAAATAGATAACTAATTTAGAGAGTAGAATTGTTATTCAATAGATGGTTGTGAGTTCCTGCTAATTTAGTCACTTTGCGGTCCCAAAGTTGTCAAGAGAATGTATTGTGGGGCCCGAGTTGCTTGCCATTGGATCTAGCTGCCCATAGTTGGCATGCCAAATGCCTAGAGGGTCAAGTTGGGGGACCTATCAGTTTTGACCGTTGTGTCGCTGCCATCGTGGCTGCCATGTAGACTTGCATCATTGAGAGCAGCATCCATTCCCCGTTCTTCTTAATGCCGCATTCTTTTTCTCCAGAGAGGCAATCTGTCAAAGAAAGCACTACTCCCTCTGATCCAAATTAGTTGATTCAAATTTGTCAAGATACAGATGAATCTAATACTAATTCATGTCTAGATACAATCGAATCTAGACAAATCGAAATCAACTAATTTGGGTCAGAGGGTGTACTACTTATGAATCAGCTTTAGAGCATATCCCTCCAATCCATATTACTACTTTTCACTGAAATGGATCTATCTAGACATGTTTTAGTGCTAGATACATCTATTTCTAAGACAAGTAGTATGAACCGGAGGGAGTATCAATTTTGATTAAAATGATACATATTTCGATCAAATTTACACAATCCCACTAGAGAGTGTCAAAGCAAGTACTACTACTTATGAATCAACTTTGAGAATATCCACCGGTCTCACGGCTCAAATACATACTCCCTCCGACCCATATTAGCACTAAAACTTGACTAGATACGTTCATATCTAGATGAATCTAAGTCAACTAATATGGGTCGGAGGGAGTATCAAATTTATTGAAATCATACATATATTTTAAGTCACAAAATTTTGGTTAAAATTGGGCTCAAATTTGTCCAAATATTAAGTGGACGGTGAGCTAGCCGCCCTCCCTGCCGTATGTGTACTCCAAGAAGTACGGGCAAAGTGCTCCCATCCATCTTGCCATGAGGTACATCTGGCCTTCACAATCGAAGTGCACCTCGACGTGCCAACCGCGGCCTGCCTCCCATAGAATCGGTTCACGTGGACTTGATCCGCGTCGTTGCAGTGATGTTGCGGATGATGGCTTTAATTATCCTCGCATCGATGACCACTATCGGCACCACCGCCACCTTGGTGTATTTCATCAGCAACGGGTCTGAGGAGGTGAACGGAAGTGAGACAAACAAAGAAAGAAATTTGAGACGCTTAGATCCTCACCGCCGTACGTCGTTCTAGCCGCCACACTTGGATCCACATCGCTGCATGCCGTTCCGACCCCCACGCTTAGGTCCACACCGCCGCACACCGTTCCATCCGTCAAGCTTAGATTGGCGCCGCCGCACGCCATTCCGACCCCAATGCTTAGGTTCGCGCCGCCGCATGCCGTTATGACCGCCAAGCTTAGGTCCACGTCGCCGCACGCTGTTCAGACCGCCAGGGTTAGGTCCGTGCCATCGCACGATGTTCGGACCGCCAGGCTTAGGTCCACGCTGCCGCACACTGTTCCGACCGCCAGGCTTAGGTCTGCGCCAACGCACGCCGTTCAGACCGCCAGGCATAGATCTTCGTCGGCGCATGCTGTTCGGACCACCACGCTTAGAACTGCGCCGCTGCACGCCGTTCGGACTGCTGCACCGCCGTACGTCGATAGGAGGGGATGAAGATTCGGCTGGTATACATGTGACAGGGAAAGGGAGGGAGAGACATCCGGCCCGTCGGGCTCTCCTCTACTTACTTGTAGGTGCGCCTATCGGGAGAGAGACCTCCAGCCCGTCGGATCATGATGTATCCAACGGTGGTTGGACAAGATCTGTGTGACATACATCTCAACCAATCAGAGCGCAACCAAACTGAGAGGTAGTTGATGCGGCTGGTATACATGCGGCCTGGAAAGGGAGGGAGAGACATCCAGCCTATCGGGCTCTCCTCTTCGTACAAGGTAGGTGTGTGGCACCCCAGATTTACGGTCCGAGAGTACCCGTTATGCGTACAATTCATGTTCCCATGATTAGTGAACCGTGAGCATAACCGATTAGTATCATTACATCATCCATAGAGTATTGATTACAAAACTTACAAGAATGCCATTATGGCGATTACAACATCAATAGCGGAAGTATTCATCGTAGAGCCCATGTCATGCCTTAACCTATAGGCGACTGACTAGGAGACGGCCTAGCTCGCATAGACGTTCTTAACCTCTTCATTCCTCGATCTTCTGAAAATATGGCCAAGTAAATAGCCAGGGACAATGCCTGTGAGTACTTTGAATGTACTCGCAAACCACCTTTAATAAGATAACAATAAAGGAATATGCAATATGGATGTGGTATTAGGATGGCTCTAGACGAGGTTCTTTTCTAAATTAGTTTCTCTTGTAGATATAGCATATACAAGGTTTTGTTGAATACTTTTGTAAAACGTTTTGAAGACCTTTTTGGAAATACTAGGAGTCGGTCACCCTATATCATCGCCACGGTGTTCAATTGACCGGATTGTCCTCTTCCATCTCTGGTGTCCCACGTACCACCAGGTTTTCGTAAACACTTTCTTTTGGAAAACAGTTTTGAAAACAAGATAGACACCGCTCTAAAGGAACCTTCCCAACCGTCCATGACCGACGACTTGGCTATACGAATAGATTTACAATCTGCAGAGGTTGTACACTTTACCCACACCAAACGAGTACCCTGCCCTGATCTACACCAATCGCGGGTCAGGTAACCGATCAAGACTCTCCGAATGCCACTCTAGTATAGGCCCTACCCTATGAGTTGTTCCAATCAACACCGGGACATCGAGATCCACAGACCAACCGGAGTGCTCCCAACTCCTCCAGAGACGGCACTTTCAATGAGAGGCTCATAGTATCTCCCGACCACTCACATGGGTTGGACTGCCTCCTCCAGGTGACTGCCTAGTAGATGAACTTTTTCTGTAAAGTAGGCCCGAGGTTCGAGGGAGGTGATCCATTATAACTAGTTACGAGAATTCCTACACCAGAGTGGCAAACTCCCTCTTCCCATTTAAGAGTAATGTGGTTGCACGGGTTAATTGTTCTGGCAAAACTGCAAAGAACCAGGTGCCTTTTTGTAAACCCTTTTTCCTCCTCTTCTTTCCCACATTTTGAAAAACAAAACCTTTATATTTTTCAAACCTCTCTTGGTAGGTCAAATCTCACCAAGGTTTTCATAAAGCCTTTTATAAACATGTACCCGAGATCTTCCCATCCTATACTTTTGATTTGGCTAAAACGGGGTCTCCAAGGGATATGGTGTTCCACTATACTAAGAGGCAGCACCATCTGATTCACACACAAGCGGCAGAGGCAATATACTTCTGAGTTGTCACAATGAGTTCTAACAAACTCAACAAATCGTACAACACCAAAGATATGTTTAGGGCTTCCTAATGGAGCAACCTAAATGCCAAATATCGCCATCTGTTTAATTATGACATACAAGATTAGATCTTAATTAGTAATAAAAAGCAGGAAACATATAGATGGAGTAAAAAAACTACATATACCCATGCATTTCAGCAAACATATTGATAGCAAAAATCGGCGAAGGTACTTAGGAACATAGGTCAAGCCTAGAATCAACTATGACCATGTAGAACGAGGACAAATTAAACTACGTATTTGAGGGGGCAGATCGGGTGAAATGGAAACAAATTGCCAACCATATCGAGCTAGAGAGAGAAGGACTACCGTGGGATCCACTTGACCATCGGTGCATCTCAAGAACATTGACGGGTAGGGAAAGTTTATTCAAGAACACGGTGGTGAGATGAGGAGCGGCCGTGAGCGTGTCTATTTTGTGGGCAAGGGGTGAGGGTCTAGGCGGCGGAGGGTGGATGTTAACACAAAGCGAAGGGGTGGGGAGGGATAACTTTGAAAAATCTGACCTACCCTGCTTTGGGCACCCCCCATCTACGTGCCCCCCTGTCAGTGACCATAGATCAAAATTTACCCATTTTGGCTAAACCGAGATAAACTAGTTAAAGTGGCAAAATAAGCACAGAAACTAGAAAATTCATGAAAATCGTGCATTGCCCGTTAAATATATGTATTAATTTGTGTAAAATTATGTAAGGTGGCATTTTGAGCCATATCTTATCTTATCTTGCCACTTTGAATATTAACCGTTGGATCAAGACTCGTGAATCCCAACAATGTCAGCCATCGGATATTATTTTCCATTCTATTAGCATCTAATGCTAGAAGATACTATTGATATAGTATTTAGCACAGTAAACGTAATGCACAACAATGTTGTAACTTGAAAAAAACAAATTTGGATTTTCCCTTTGTAATAAAAGCTTGATTGGCTAAGATGCATCCAATATACAAAGTACAAAACATGGACACGGTATCCGCAACTATGGTTGTGCAAGTAAAAAATAAAATATAGTTGTAACCTTGGTCATCTTGTTTGAAAGACGCATATGTCTACCAACTCAGTAAATACTTCAAAGCGTACATGTGTCTGAGTCTATCTGACGGAGACAGCATCCCCAAGTGGGAGTGTGTGGGAGTAGCGTATCTTAGAAGCTTAAAAATTTGGAGAGAGTGCCGAAATATCATGCCCATCCATTCAAACACCCCGCCCATTCACTCAAACATCCAACCCCAAAAATCTATTTGTTGCACAAATTTAGCCTAGAAGCTTGAAAGGGCATATGCATTTAAAGGTTATACTTTGTTCGTAAAAAGGGGGTGGTGGCATTTTAAGCCATCATCTTTGCAGTTGCTTCACAATAAAAACATGTTAGAATCTTCGACCTCAACATTTGGGTATGGCGCCCAAATATCCCATGCATCCGTTCAAACATACTTCACCTTTTTTTAGAATGAAATTCCTCTTCTATCCCTGCTCCGGAAACAAGAACCCGATGACCACTTCAATAATATAGGGATATAGGTGGTAGTTTTGCATTCTCCCATGTGCATCACCCCATCGACGTGGTTCCCTGCCCTTCTTCAATAAGTACATTTACCTGCCCGCCCACTCCGGCCTTGACTTTGTGGACCCACATGTCAGTGACCCTGAATTACGGGAAGTGGAGATTCCCATTGTTTGCTGTTCAAAATTCGAATATTTTTTCGCTAAACCGAGATAAACTCGTTAAACTCGGCGAAACTGGCTTGGAAACTTGGGAATTATTCGTCAAATAATTCATACTTTGTGATAAAATTTACGAAACTTGGGCATTATTCGTCAAATAATTCATACTTTGTGATAAAATTGGTGCGGTGAGACTTTGAACCATATATACTCTTTGAACCATAAAATTGGTGCGGTGATAAAATTGGTAACGCCATTGTATTCCACTAATATAACCATAAAGTTTGAACATTATTGCAAATTCCGTAAACACTAAACCCCTAAACCCTAAAACCCTAAACACTAATAAACCCCTAAACCCTGACCAAGCAGGTATCATGCACTTGTAGATCAAATTTTAGATACTTCCATTGAATTCGGCAACGCCATTCTATTCGACAAATATGCATAAAGCGTGAACATTATTGTAAATTCCCTAAACCCTAAACAACCCCTAAAACCTAAACCCCTCAACCCCTAAATACTAAAACCCTAAACCCAAAACCCCTCAAGCCATAACTAAACCCTAACTGACTATGTATCATGTACTTATAGATCAAAATTTGAGATACTTTCATTAAATTGCGGTAACGCCATTCTGTTCCACAAATATAAGCATAAAGCTTGAACATTATTTAAAATTCCCTAAACCCTAAACCCCAAAATCATAAACCCCTAAACGACCCTGACCAAGTAGGTGTATCATCCACTTATAGATCAACATTTGAGATATACTTTCATTAAATTCGCTAACGCCATTCCATCCCATAGATCTAAGCATAAAGCTTGAACATTATTGAAAATGCCCTAAAACCTAAACCTTAAACCCTATAGACCTAAACCCCTAAACGACCCTCACCAAGTTGGTATATATCATCCACTTAATTATAGATCAACATTTGAGATATACTTTCATTAAATTATGCTAAAGCCAGATTCCATTACACGAACTAAGCTTAAAGCTTGGACATTATTGAAAATGCCATAAAACCTAAACCCCTAAACCCAAAACCCTTTGACCGTAAACCCTGACCAAGCAGGTATCATGCACTTATAGATCAAAATTTGAGATACTTTCATTAAGTTGCGCTAACGCCTTTCTATTTCATGAATATAGGCATATAGATCGAACATTATTGAAAATTCACTAAACCCTACCGCATAAAACCTAAACTCTAAGCCATATACCCCTAAAACCTCAACCCATAAACCTGACCAAGAAGGTATCATGCCCTTATATATCAAAACTTGAGATAATTTCATTGTTAAATTGTTGCTAAGTCATTCTATTCCACGAATATAATCAAGCATAAAGCTCAAACTTTATTCAACATTATTGAATCCCTAAACCCTAAACCCCTACATCCCTAAAACCTCGACAAACCTAAATCCTGAATCATAAAACCCCTAAAACCTAAACCTAAAACACTAAACACCTAAACCCCTAACCAAGCAGCTATCATATGCACACTTATAGATCAAATTTTCATATACTTTTATTAATTTGGGTACCGCCATTCTATTCGACGAACATAAGCATAAAGCTTGAACATTATTGAAAATTCCCTAAACCCTCAACCCTAAGAAACCCATAAAACTTAAACCCTCAACCCACATACACCCTAACCAAGCAGGCATCATGCACTTATATATATATATATATATATCCAAATTTGAGATACTTCCATTAAATTGCGGTAGCGCTATTATATTCCACAAATATAAGCATAAAGCTTGAAATTATTGAAAATTACCTAAACCCTAAACCCCTAAAACCTAAAACATAATCCCCTATCTTATCTTATATTACCACTATATAGTGTACGAATAACTTTGAATATTGACCATTGGATCAAGACTCGTGAATCCCAACATCGCCAGCCATCGGATCTTCTTTTCCATTTTGTTAGCATATGATGCTAGAAGATACTATTGATATAGTATTTAGCACAATAAACACTATGCAAAACCTCAAAACACACTTCTCCATCATTCTAGAGTCTTCTCCATCATTTATCTAGACCATGTTACCAAAATTGACAAGTTTTTAGTAAATTATCATATTGTCAATGTATGGCAAGAATTTAGTGAGTAAGATTGAATGGGTTTATCCATTAAATAGGTTACTTTGTGTGATAGTTGGCATGATTTCATATTGATCCACAATCTTTGAAGTTGCTTCAAAACCAAAAAACAATGTTGTCACATGGAAAAAATAAAAACAATCAAATTTGGATTTTCCCTTAATAAGAAAAGCTTGATTGTCCAAAATGCATCCAATGTACAAAGTAAAAAACATGGACACGGTATAACATCCCAAAGATATAACCCAAGGATCATCAAAATTCTAATCACTAAAATTAGGGTTAACAAAAACTTTGATTAATTTAAAATCATAGGAATGCAAGTGTGAATGAGATGATTTGATAAATGCATGAATGAACTTTTGTGATTAAACTAAATAGCAAGAAATGGTTTAAAATATGAAAATAAAATCATCTAAAAAATTTCCATGCAGAAACAAAACTAGAGAAAATCAAAAACAAATAAAATAAAGCAAATGGTCATTTTTGCCAATCTTGCTCACTAGGTCACTTTGAGTGCTTCTAGTCCAAGATTTCAAACAGAAACTTTCCCAATTCTTTTCACCCCTTGATAGAACTAGTATAAGTGAATCAAGTCCCACCTTTCAAACTTGCAGAAACATTTGGCAACCCCATTCAAATCACAATTCAAAATTGAATGTTATCCATATGTGAAGATCATCCATTTTCAAAACCCAACCAAACCAATGCCCCTTGACTAATACAACTAACCAGACACTCCCTAGTATGTGCCTAGCAAACCCACAAAGTTTGAATCCAAAATTCAAATTTAAACTTCTTGCGGCCATTTCATCAAACACCTTGCAGATTCAAATCAAACAAACATCAAACACTATAGTGTGTAGTAAAATTGGCCTAAGTTGTTCCCTCTATGGTTGCAACTAGCCCTTAGTATATCATCTAGCCTCTTTAACAATCTTTAGCACCACTATGAGCAAGCCTAGCCATTAATGGCAAGCATGCCGAGAGCACCATTGTCACCCCAGTGTCGACAGCAAGCTAGAGGCCGCACTAAGCCTAGCCAGCATGTCTATCAAGCACCCCACCATCCACCACCACTCTCTGTCCCAGCCCCGAGCAATGCCAGCCCCCTGGACCACACGGCACACCCATGCCAAACCTCTCTGCGCGAGCCAAGAGCGTGCCAGTGCGCCATGCTCGACCAGCACCCACAGACCACGCGCCACCCTCGCCGCTTGCAGGGATGATCACCAGCACCCCGCCAGACATGCCCATTCGCCGCCACGCGGACCACGCGCGCTGTGTGACATTAAAACCGCTGTCGGACCCGCTCAGAGCACCGCGACATTCCGACCGATCAGCACCGCCCCATGCCTCTCCACCACGCCGTTGAGCTTCGCCAGAGAGCACAGCACCGTCCCCTACCGTCGCCCATGCCAGTAGCTGCCTGTGTCGTCGACCACGACGAGCTCATCCCGCGCCCGTCGGTCCCCTGCCGCCACTATAAATAGAGGCCTCCAACGCTCGTTTTCGCCACACCATTTCACTCCCCTCTCACCCAGAATCACCCCACCTCACTCCCAGAGCAAGACGAGCAGCGCATTGCCGCAATTTGGCAGGAGCCCGCCACTGCTCGAGAAGAAGGGAGCCGTCGATTGGAGCCGCCCCAGGAGGAGCTGCCGGTACCAGGAGAACCGCCGTCTTTGACTTCATCGTTCGCCCCCGTTGCCGACCCTCTCCTGAGCCCCGGTGAGCCTCCCACGACCCCCACCTGGAGCGTTAGGGTTCTGTCTCGCCGACACTGCCCGACGTGGACGATGAACCGTAGCCGTTCGATTAGAGTTGGATCGTGCGGTTCACACTGCCCCGTACCGCTTCGCCCCTCCCCGTCTCACTAACGTGTGGGGACAACCACTTAACCAGCCTGCGTACGGGCTGTGTGTAGTGGGCCGGCCTAGTAAAACATCCCACGCGACCCAAGAATTCAAATTAAGCTTTATTCATTTAATTTCAAACATAGTTCTGTATGTATATTAAAAAATCCACCCAGCTCGATGCACTGAACCAAAATTCATGAAACCAATTTTGTTAGAAAGGTACTGAAATGATTAATCCAAGCCCGTTGGATTCAAAACCATTTAGATTTGTAGATCAACCATGGTAAAAATAACAAGGCAGAAGCTTTTCTGAATTCAAAAAAATTTCAAAATTCAACCATAAAAGCTTTTGAGTTGATTCCAACTCTCAAAAATCACATTTGATCATACCTTTCAGAATATATAAAAACATATGGGTTTACTTACATAAATAATGTTCAAGTAATAAAAGAATACCCCATAGGAATTTCTAGTCACTTTATTTAATTAAAATAAAAAGGTAAACCTTATTAAATTGTGAAACCACTTTAAATCACATTCCCATGTACTGAAATATGTGGTGATGGCATGTGTCAACATGATCCCATGTTTGAGTTGGAGAATATGAAATCTGAAGTAGTTTTTCAATGAGTAGAAATTACTTTTCTAAAAGTAAAACAAATAAGGCAAGTGCTTTAATCTTGTAATATTAAGTGATGATGCTAGATCATTTAGTGTGAACCATTGTGTGATGATTGGAAATAGTTAAGTATTGTTTGGTGATTGTGTACCTCGTATTTATTTATAGACGATAGTACCAACCAAAGATACGAGGAGGAAGGATGATACTACGAGGAAGAACCCGAGGAGAACTTCAACCACTGCTCTGCTCAAGGCAACCTTATACCAATATCTTAGCAAGCTAACACTTGCAAGATACCCTACTTATGCAAGAACTACTACACAAGTTGACCTATGCAAGCTAATACTTGCTTGTTTCCATGATAACTATATGCCCTAAGCATATGTGATCATACCCACTTGATAACCCAATCCTACTTTTACTTGCAAGCTTTATACTTTATTTCTTTATCAAAGCTTTCTCTTAGAGTTTACATAGTGAATTGTAGATACTATAAGGATATTGGAAGGTAGCATAAAGAGCATAAAATTTGGCCTAAGTTAGATAATCTTGATGTCATCCTAAGGCATCAGATTGAACTTAGTTAATCCTCACTTGTTTACCACCCCTCATTAGTATTTACCACCACTTGTATATGATAGTGCTAAGCATAAAACTTGATCAACTTTAGATGGGAATACTTGGTGAAAATGGTTATGAAAACCTTAGAATGATGAGTCATTCTACTGAAATGTTTTGACATGTGTTTCCGAGCACCAGATGATTTTGATGAAGAAAATGTTGAGGCATGAGCCTTATCCCTTTTTAAAACTGATGGTTGTCTTGATGCGATACCATTCCAATTTTACCGTACAACCATAATACCCGAAATTTGGGTAGGGCTTGACTGGAAATTTATATACCTTAGTATGGGTTCCCTCGCGGCCAAGGTCTGAGCTGAGGCTACCTTGTGAAGATTGTCCACCTGTGCAGTACCCAAGATGACAGTTGGTCATGGTTGGGAGGCCAAACTCACAGGAGAGGTGCCTATACGAGGGCATGTAACTGAAAGGTTAGGATTGATTATCCGCATACTAAGTATGGTGAATTCAGGATTTGTTTCTGACGGATGTATCGAACGTTGTGGTGAAAGTGTACAATATCTGCAGAGTGTCAAACTATTCGAATAGCCGCGTCCGCGGTTATGGAAAGTTGGAGTGGCCATACTGTTCCCCCGTCAGATGTTTTCAAAAGGACTTGTGAAATGAATTATGACTTTGACTTGACCACAACTGAGTTGTGATATGAAATTCAAATTCCCACTTAGGTGTTATAAAACTTTCAACTAGTTTTCTTTGCTTCTAAACTTAGTAGAGGTAAATCTGGCTTTTTGCAAAACAACCTTAGAGCTTAGTATCCTACTACAAAACCCCCTTAACTTGTTAATATTAGTTTGCGAGTACTTAAAGAGTACTCATGGCTTTGTCCCTGGCTATTCCCGTGGCTAGACTATGAAGAGGAGTATCAGCATGATGGACCGCAGGAAGGTTACGCCAACTAGGATCATCTACCATCGTCAGCATTGCCTGTGACCCTGAAGATGGAGTTTCGCCTACGCTATCGTTACTATTACGTTATTTCGCTGCTTGAGTTGTATTAAGAACTGGATCATGAGATCCTTATTTGTGTAAAACCTTATGTATGGTTTATAATGGATGATGTACTGTGATATCCAAATCTTTTATGTCTCGCAAAAATGGTAATCCTGGGATTGCGATGTATGGCATAACAGGCATCTGGGATTAAAAATTCGGGTGTTGACACACGGTATTAGCAAATATTTATGTGCAAGTCAAAAAAAGAAAATATGGTTGTGACCTTGGTCATATTGTTTGAAATATGGCAGATGTCTATAAACTCATTAAATGCTCGAAAGCGTACATGCGTCTGGGTATATATGACGGGGACAACATGCCAAAGTGGGAGTAGGAGTAGCATACCTTAGAATCTTCAGCTTCAAAATTTTGGGAGAGTGCCAAAATATCCCGCCCATCTATTCAAACACCCCACACATTCATTCAAACATCCAGCCCCAAACATACTTCACCTTTTTTAGAATGCAAAAATCCTCTTTTATCCCTGCTCTCGAAACAAGAACCCGAGGAGCACTAGAATAATAGATGGATGTATGTGGTAATTTTGCGTTCTCTCATGTGCATCACCCCATATACGTGGTTCCCTGCCCTTCTTCAATAAGTATATTTACCTACCCGCCCACTCCGGCCTTGACTTTGTGGACCCACAATGCAAGTGACCCGTATGTTAGTGACCCAGAATCACGGGAAGTAGAGATTCCCTTCGTTTGCAGTTCAAATGTCGAACATTATTTCACTAAACCGACATAAACTCGTAAAACTCGGCAAAAGTGGCTCGGGAACTTGAAAATTTTATGAAACTTGGGAATTATTCCTCAAATAATTCATACTTTGTGATAAAATTTGTGCGGTGAGACTTTGAACCCTAAAATTGGTGCGGTGATAAAATTGGTAACGCCATTGTATTCCACTAATATAACCATAAAGTTTGAACATTATTGAAAATTCCTGAAACACTAAACCCTTAAACCCTAAAACTCGAAACACTAATAAAGCCCTAAACCCTGACCAAGCAGGTTTCATGCACTTATAGATCAAATTTGAGATACTTCGGTTGAATTGGGCAATGCCATTCTATTAGACGAATATATGCATAAAGCTTCAACATTATTAAAAATTCTCTAAACCCTAAATAACCCCTAAAACCAAAACCCTCTACCCCTAAATAGTAAAACCCTAAACCCCTCAACCCATAATTAAACCCTAACAAAGTAGGTATCATGAACTTATAGATCAAAAATTGAGATACATTCATTATATTGCAGTAATTCCATTCTGTTCCACAAATATAAGCATAAAGCTTGAACATTATTGAAAATGCCCTAAACCCTCAACCCCTAAATATGAAAACCCTCAACCCTAAACCCCTCAACCCATAATTAAACCCTAAACCAGTAGCTATCATGTACTTATAGATTAAAAGTTGAGATACTTTCATTAAATTCCAGTAACGCCATTCTGTTCCACAAATATAAGCATAAAGCTTGAACATTATTGAAAATTCCCTAAACCCTAAACCCCTAAACGACCCTAACCGAGCAGGTATATCATCCACTTATAGATCAAAATTTCAGATATACTTTCATTAAATTACACTAAAGCCATTCCATTCCACGAATCTAAGCATAAAGCTTGAAATTTTTGAAAATGTCCTAAAACCTAAACCTTAAACCCTATAGCCTTAAATCGCTATGCGACCCTAACCAAGCATCTATATATCATCCACTTAATTATAGATCAACATTTGAGATATACTTTCATTAAATTATGCTAAAGCCACACTCCATTCCACGAATCTAAGCATAAAGCTTGAACATTATTGAAAATGCCCTAAAACCTATACCTTAAACCCCTAAACCCTAAATACTTTGACTCTAAACCCTGATCAAGTAGGTATCATGCACTTATAGATCAAAATTTGAGATACTTTCAGTATGTTGTGCTAACACCTTTGTATTTCATGAATATAGGCATATATCTCAAACATTATTTAAAATTCAATAAACTCTAACCCCCTAAAACCTAAACCCTAAGCCCTATACCCCTAAACCATGAAAACCCTAAACCCTCAATCCCTAACCCTGACCAAGCAGGTATCATGCACTTATAGATCAAAACTAGAGATACTTTTATTGTAAAATTGTTGCTAAGTCAGTCTATTGCACGAATATAAGCAAGCATAAAGCTCAAACTTTATTGAACATTCTCGACACCCTGAACCCTAAACCCCTAAATCCCTAAAACCTAGATAAACTTAAAACCTGAAACACAAAACCCCTAAATCCTGAACATAAAATAAACCCCTAAACCCTAACAAAGCAACTATCATATACACACTTACAGATCATATATTTAGATACTTTTTATTAATTTGGGTAATGCCATTCTATTCGATGAACATAAGTATAAAGATTGAACATTATTGAAAATTCCCTAAACCCTCCACCCTAAACAACCCCTAAAACTTAAACCCTCAACCCACATACACCCTAACCAAGCAGGTATCATGCACTTATCGATCCAAATTTGAGATACTTCCATTAAATTGCGGTAGCACTATTCTATTCCACAAATATAAGCATAAAGCTTGACCATTATTGAAATTCCCTATACCCTAAAACCCCTAAAACCCAAACCATAATCCCCTATCTTATCTTATCTTATCTTATCTTATCTTATCTTATCTTATCTTATCTTATCTTATCTTATCTTATCTTATCTTATCTTATCTTATCTTACCTTACCACTATATAGTGTACCAATAACTTTGAATATTGACTGTTGGATAAAGACTCGTTAATCCCAACATTGCCAGCCATAGGATCTTCTTCTCCATTCTATTAGCATATGATGCTAGAAGATACTATTCATATAGTCTTTAGCACAATAAACGCTATGCACAAATCTCAAAACACACTTCTCCATCATTCTAAAGTCTTCTCCATAATTTCTCTCGACAGTGTTACCAAAATTGACATGTTTTTAGTAAATTGCCATATTGTCAATATATTGCAAGAATTTAGCCAGTAAGATTGAATGGATTTATACATTAAATAGGTTTCTTTGTGTGACAATTGGCACGATGTCATGTTGAGCCATAATCTTTGAAGTTGCTTCACAACCAAAAACAATGTTTTCACTTGGAAAAAATTTAGAAAAATCAAATTTAGATTTTCCATTTGTAAGCAAATCTTGATTGTCCAACATGCATCCAATATACGAGTACAAAACATGGACACTGTATCAACTACTATGGCTATGCAAGACGAAAAAAGTAAATATGGTTGTGACGTTGGTCATCTTGTTTGAAAGACGACATATGTCTATAACCTCATTAAATGATCGAAAGTGTACATGTGTCTAGGTCTATCTGATGGGGACAACATCCCCAAGTGGTAGTGGGAGTACAATACCTTATAAGCTTCAGCTTCAAAATTTCGAGAGAGCCTCGAAATATCATGCCCATCCATTCAAACACCCCGCCCATCCATTCAACCATCCAGCCCCAAACATACTTCACCTTTTTTAGAATGCAAAGTTCCTCTTATATCCCTACTATTTAAACAACAACCCGAGGAGCACTGCAATAATAGAGGGATGTAGGTAGTAATTTTGTGTTCTCCCACGTGCATCACCCCATCGATGTGGTTCCCTGCCCATCTTCAGTAAGTATTTACCTGCCCGCCCACTCCGGCCATAGACTGACTTTGTGGACCCATAGTGCAAGTGACCTAGAATTATGGGAAGTAGAGATTCCCATCGTTTGTAGTTGAAATTCGAACATTTTTTCACTAAACCAAGAAAAACTCGATAAACTTGGCAAAACTGGCTCGGAAACTTGAAAATTTTACGAAACTTGGGCATTATTCGTCAAATAATTCATACTTTGTGATAAAATTGGTGCGGTGAGACTTTGAACCATATATAGTCTTTTAACCATAAAATTGGTGCGGTGATAAAATTGGTAATGCCATTATATTCCACTAATATCACCATAAAGTTTGAACATTATTGAAAATTCTCAAAACACTAAAGCCCGAAACTCTTAAACCCTAAACACTAATAAACCCCAAAACCCTGACCAAGCAGGTAACATGAACTTGTAGATCAAATTTGAGATACTTCCATTGAATTGGGTAGTGGCATTCTATTCAACAAATATACACATAAATCTTGAACATTATTGAAAATTACCTTAATGTCGTGGTATTGCCGACGAGTACGCCATGGAGGGGTCCTCACAGTGCGTGTTTAGAGACGTTGGGGAAGGCGGACGGTTGACGGGTATGAGGTAACACAGCTTACCCAGGTTTAGATCCCACAACGGTGGCGGAATCCTACTGCTGCTATAAATCACTATAAAGGCAATACACCGAGTTACAAGGATTGGTTCGCTGTGCGAGGTGACTAGAGAGTCTAAGTTATCGTGCCCTAAAGGATACCATAGGCCTGACTTATATAGTCGCCAGGTCCTAGGGTTACCGGGAAAAGTCCTAGCCGGACAGGTTACAGAGTCCTACACCGCTTACAATTAGTCTAGCGTGTCTTGCACTCCAAGGCTCAGGGTACGTCGGTGACTCCTCCATAGCCTTCCTTTATCCGACATGGGCCTCCCTTCTGGATCCATCTAACTGTGCCGCCCAGCAGGCCATGGGCCATGCTACCAACTGTGGGCCACCCGAGTTATCCGGATAGAGGACATGCTATGAGGATACCCATATAGCATATTCCCAGCAGTAGCCCCCGGAGAACTCCGAGATCTTGCGTCGTCTTGCCTCTTCACGTTGAATTCTCTGTCTAGATAGATGTCGGCAAATCTTCAAGCAATATCTTGTAGTCCTCCCAAAGAACCCTGCAAGGTTTTCTCCATCTTCAACTTGTAAGTCGAAGAATTGTTGAATCTTCCATCGTACTCTTCCGTAGTCAGACTGGATCCATCCCTGCCGGAATCTTCCGATGTGATGGTTCATCTGCCAGTGACAGCTAGGGCGACATAGACATAGGTCATCAACGCCTTGTAACTCACACATACAGAGAATACAATCATGTCCGTTTTTCCTGCGCGAGCGATACAAACTGTTGGCGGTGACGGTTGGCAACGTGGCAAAATTTCTGCGCACGCTCCCGCACACGTCGTCCACGCGTCAACCATTCGATCATTTTGCACGAATCTTGATGCCAGAGGTTATAAATTGTAACAGCAGTGGAAATTTTACTTTGCACCTCATTCTCCTCTGCATCGTCTTCTTCCTCCAGCGAGAGCCTCCTCGAGCTCTCTATGCCATTGCAAAAAAACCCTAGCTCCTCAACCTTTCCCAATCACCACCGTAACTTCCCAATGGCTAGCAGCAGTTCCACCCCTTCCATGGTGGCGTCAGGAAATGCTGCGACGAAGCCGGCGAGCACCGTCATCATGCCCCCAGAGGGCTTGGTGATCCCCAAATCCGCGGTGGTCGAAACCACCGGCGGCGACCATAACTCAGCGGCGCTGGAGCTGCTAGAGGAGGAATAAGACTCCCACAAGGGCGACTGGCGCGGTTCGGATATCACGGACCGCGACATCAAGGAGCTAATCATCGAGGGCTACCTCCCTGTGATAGAGGGGCTTTCCTGGCGGGCGGCGCCGGCCGGCGAGGTCACTCCTTCTCCCTAAGCTAGAGAAAAGGTGTACCTCAAAGCCCAACTGGTACGCAGCGTCTACCTGCCCATCTCCAATTTCTTCCTAGCTATCCTCAACCATTATAGAGTACAGCCTCAGAACCTCTCCTCCAATAGCATCCTCGCGCTTAGCAACTACGTGGCGCTTTGTGAGGGTTACTTAGGGATTAGGCCTAGGCTATATCTCTTTATCTATTTCTTCACCGTCAAGCGGGAAGCCGGAGCCGGCAAGGACGAGCTCAGGAACTGTGGCACCATTAGTTTTAAGATCCGGCCTGGCCGGCGGTTCCCCGAAATCGTCGGCCATGAGTCATGTAAGAACTGGCAACAGACGTACTTCTACGGCCCAGATATCCCTCTGGCTAGTCGACAAGTGACGCACCCCGACTTCGTCCATGGAGATGCCACCGAAGCCTCGACATGGAGATCCCAGGCCTCCCTACCCTCTGACATCGACGCTTCCCGCGCTATAAGGCCGATAGAGTGGTTCGTAGAGACAGGCCTGACCAGATTGGACCTGGCCATGTGCTGGTTCGTCAGGCGGATCCATCCTCTGCAACACCGCTTGAAGTTGATGCACGAGTGTAGCACCCTCGGATCGGCCCTATGCAAGTTTTAGCGATTCCCGCCAAACCCGCATAGAAACGATACAGAGGTGCCCACCAGGCACTTGCATGCGGGTGGAAAACAAATTAATATCATTACACAATAGTCCACGATGGAACCCACATAATATATATATACAACAGCAAATCAATGAGTCAAGAATACAGATATATAGTACAAAGATCCAAATCACCTTGAAAAACGATACAGCGTCCGAGTACGGACAAGATGCAAATTGGGCTAAGAGCCCTGAAGAATAACCAATGGCGTCCATAACCCTACCCAGGCCAAGCCAGAAGGGTAACCCTGCTAACGACGTCTTTCTCAAAACCTGCTTAAACAAAAGGGGTGCCGACAAAGGGCAAGGGAAAAATAGAGCGGTCAGTACTGGGGCCAGTACACGGCGAGACTAGAATTCGGCGGTCCTCGCCTACATAGGTATGGTGGACTAAAGCGGCAGCGTAGCATGCACTAAACAACCTATAGAGACTCGAAACAACTATCGGCTATTAGAGAGGGATAAGAAAGACCTATTCGGATCCAACCTAATACTAACACCAATCATTCCCATCCTGGTGTTTTCCCCTCGATACCAATCGAGGAAGTCATACCGAGGAAACTCACATAGTTGGCAATTTTATCCATTCCCTTATAGTTGCGGCAATTACTAGTCAGATATAGATAGCATGAGTCATCCTGATAACATAAGCATTGAGCAGTTTTAGATAACCATTCTGTTGTAGTTGCAATACTTACTAGTCAAATACATATACCATGAAACATTCAAAAACCCAGCAGTTGTTGGTACTTTTATTTAGCCATTCCGTCATAGTGAATCTGATTACTAGTCATTATAAAGGCAAATTTATAGCACTATTTTAGTTATAGTTGTCTATGATCGAGATACTATGCTCCAAGTCGTCCATAACCGCGGACACGGCTTTCAGAAAGTTTTACCCTGCAGGGGGGCACAAATAGCAATACACGCATGATCAACCTCGGGAAAAACCAAATGAAAACCCAACGAGGCATCACGACAGAAAATTCGCAAGATTCATATTTGATTTCAGGGGGCCATCCCACCAAGCTACCCGTGACGAAGTTGGTCGGCTCCGAGACAGATCCATAGGTTTGTGCCAATGGCTGTAAACGACTGGGAAACCGAAAGTGTGACTGGGCTTGTCGATACCGCGAAAACATTCCACATTTTGTTCCTAAACAGTACAGGCACTCCACGCGCAATCGTAAATAAAGCAGTAAAGCATGGCATAAGTACATGTTAGTAATAAAGCCCCAAACTACTTTGTGGCCCCAAGGAATTAAATATGACTCAATCTAGGGTTAGGGGGATTCATGGTCCCACATGCGGATAGTGCGAATATTCAAAGAACAGTGATCAAGTACTTGGGGTCCTACGGGACACAAGTGGACGGTTAAAAACCAAATAACATCTATTGCCCACCTGTGCCTCTACATTATTTACCTACTTTCACTTTTAGTTATTAAACGGTAATGAAAGCCGTGATCATCTCCAACATTAAACATGCATCATTACTCCAACAACTGTGGAAGATCGATGGCGCAACACATCACCTGCGCTAGCAACTACGACTCGCAAGGCCGACTATCTACCAAACAACAGGTAATAGGATGTGTCCATGGAAATATATGGGCTGCAGGGAAGTATAACGGGGTACGGAATCTATAGCATCGCAACACAGATAGCAATAGATCAACAGGAGGAAATAAAGACTATAAATGTAAAATAGGTAGAAAGGGGGAGAATGCTCGCCTGAAATACATTGTCGAAGATTCATCCGAAGATCGGGTCGACACTCGCATCAACTCATCGGCCTAATCCGTGAAGAAGCAAAGCACTAGAAGAAACACCGGATGCATATTTAATACGGCAAAAGATTAAGCATGATGCATGTATGATGTATGGCAATGATGCGATGCAATTAGGCAATATTAAATGGAACCAGGGGCCCGATAATTAATTAGTAGGTTCATGTTATTTAGATACCCCGCAATTTAAATGTTGTCTTAACATGAAAATATATCACCGGTTCGCTACACAATTTAAAATGGGACCAATATTAGACTAGAAAAGCCCGCATATGGTCTCCATATTTAATTATGAGATGCATCGGCATAAGGCCCCCAAACCACATTATATGTATGCAAGCATGACAATTTAGTTATGCAACAAGATATATATCATTTAGTAAAATACGGCTTCGAGAAAAGGGGTCACACATCAGGTTTTGGTGATCTTGGGGTTCGCCGAGGGTTCGGGTTCGGTCTTCAAGGTCTTGGCCGTCGGATCCTTGAAGGGTCATGTCGACGGTCTTGTCGTCCGGGTAGGAGTACTTGGTGCTCCGTGCGGAAGTCCTTGAAGTCCGGGAAAGAGAACTACTTGGGGGGTTTGGCGGCCTCGATTATCGGTGGCGTAGCGTTAACAGGATTCGACACCCAGCAAAACATGGAGTCAAAGACGGACACCCGCACTTGTATACATCCACCTGAATCACGGAAGTTCAAGGCAGCAACAACATACAACATCGAGCACACACTGCAGTCCTGGAGGTTCTTGATGTACATTGTGTATTGTACTTCGACGTGTAGTAGCACCTTGGCAACGAATAAATACCGATAAAAAATTGGGTAGAGATGGCACCCACTCTTGGCTACAGAACATGGACGCAGGGGTCACATGAAGACAGTGCGGCGTTAGCCATGGCGCCGGAGACGAACTACGACGGGTCAGGGGATGAGAGGTTGCAGGGACGGTGGCCGGAGGGCGTTGAGCTCGCGGAGGCCGGTGCAGAGCTCAGTAGTGGCGGCCGACAACATAGCAAAGGTGGCAGCAGGCTACGGCCAGGGCGAGGTATAGATGGAGATGGGCGACGTCAGTGGAGGAGAGCTCGAGCTCGGGCCTGCAACCGGCGAGGTGGAGGACACGTGGCGGGGCGGCCCGAAGAGGAGATGGAGGCGAAGGCGAACATGGGCGGTGCTAGGGCCAACGTCGAGGTGGAGGGCTAGGAGGGGAGGCGGGGTCGTTGGAGGGGACGAGGCCATGGGCGGCGCCGTGGGTGCGGTCGGTGTTGACGGGAAGATGGAGGTGATCAGGGGAGGCAGGCCTGTGCGGGCTCCGCTCGAGTGGAAGGTGGGGCAGAGGAGGGTGGCAGTGATGCGGAGAGAGCCGGTGAGGCGCGGTGGCGGCGGAAGGCTGCAAGCAAGGGGAGCAGGTCGGGAAGAGGAACATGTCGCGGGGGTCGCATGGGGGAAGCGGGGCATGCAGGTGGGGCCAGGAAGCGAGAGGAGCGGTTGCTGGGGACTGGGGTCGGGTTCGTGCGGTGTGGGCGGGGCGTGCGTGGGTGGTGCTGGCGGCGGGGACTGGTGTAGGGTGTCTAGGGTTTGGACAGGTAGGGATCTAGGGTTTCAGTGGGGTGGTAGTTGGCTGGCTGCTAGGCTTTTAGGCCTGGCAGCTGGCTGACTCCCCCATAGTTTTTATAAAAATTTATATATATATATATATATATATATATTTGTTTAATATATTTTATAAAATAGTTTTATAAATAGTTTTTAGACAAAACAAAATATCCGGAATACCGGCTTTTATAATTTGAAATAAAGACGGAGTGTTTGTAGAAAAACAAAATAGGAATTAATGCAAATGTTCTTCAAAGGCAAAAATATGCATGATGATGTCACGATGATGCATTAATAAAAATAACACGCGATTTTCTAGTAGTGGATTTACCTGGGATGCTACAACGAGTATACCAACGAGAGGAAGGATAGCCTCCGCATCTCCGAGGACAACTTCTCGAGCGACTCTGTCAAGCTCCATCTCAAGGACATCGTCAAGGTGAAGGATAACAAGTGTGGCTTCACCATCACCTATGACATGTTCGTAGAGAGCAAGTGCCCAAAGGTACCTGTTTATTTTCCGTATATAAGCCATTACCATCTCATCTAACACTGTGGGATTTCACTTAACAGCTAAGCGATCTACAAGAGGATAGCATGGCTGTCCAAATCTATGATCCAAAGATGAAGGAAGTCACGGTCGTGTCCAACGACGATGTCCCGTTGGCACGAAAGCGGAAGAGCTCCACCTCTGACTCTGTCGACGGAGGCAAGAAGAAGAAGACGGAGGGTGGAGCCTCCAAGAAGACTACCGCCGCCCTGGAGGCGGAGAAAAGAATGGTTACCGGGATCCCTTTTGCCAAAGCACCCCCTCTTGTGTAAGCTTCTTTCTCTATGACATTGTCCATTGCTTGTCTTATTCCTATACTTATAATTTTCGCACGTTTCAGGAAGAAGGCCACTACCAGTTTGAAGAAGACCTCCAAAACCTTGGGGGCTTCTAGAAACATCAAGGATATATTGCATCGTGACGTGTCTCCCCACGCATCTCCCGCCATCGCCCCTGCTACTCCCAGCGTTCAGCCTATGTCCGCTCCGACAAGCTCACATGCCAAAGACGCATCTGGCCCTTCCGCCATGGAAGTGGACTGAGGCGCCTCCACGGAGCTTGCCATTGTCGGCGAACAGGCGACGCAAGAAAGTGCCGCAACCCAAATGGCTGAAGCTCCAAGCTAAGGATGCCATCGGTGGCGGTAAGGCGGTGGTGGAGAGTGGTACATCTGCCGAAGGCAGCGCCTCCGCACCCAAGAAAGCCATAGAGTTCTCGAAGATAGTCTACCCGGTACTTACACCGGGTAGCTCCGATGTGGTTCCTGGTGCGACACCGACATCTCCAACATGTGGTCTTGAGGAGCTTATCCGACAAGCATAAATCTTGCAAGGAAACAGTTTATCCTTCGACAACTTTCTTGCTCAGAGTGCTACAAACCTCAAGATCATCGCACTTGTAAGTTTTATCTGCCTTTTGCATTTCATATGAGTATCCCATTGTAGCCCCTGAGAATTTAGATGGAAAACCATAGGTATTTGCATCTGAATGCTCTAAGAGTGACTAAGCTAGAAAACTTCTCATTGTAGCCCCCAAGCATATAGTTTGAATGAATTATTCCGACTAGATGCTTTCAGAGTAGCATACGCAGTGTTTATAAATTTCAATACTGTAGCCCCCAAGCTTCTAGTTGTAACTGAATTAGTTCTGACTAGATGCATAAAGAAAGAGCAAGCATATGACTGAGTTAAAACTTTATACTATAGCCCCCAAGCTTCTAGTTGAAAACTGAATCAGTTCCGAATAGATGCTTAAAGAAAGACTAAGCATATTGCTACGTTAAAAATTCTCACTGTAGCCCCCAAGCCTCTAGGTTGATATTTATCTGGCTAGATGCTCCAAGTAGACTAAACAGCTTTAAACTTTTTCTTCCATAGAATGAGAATGCTCGGAGGGGCGTGGCCAACGAGAAGTACCAGAAGATACGCGCGGACTTGGAAGCCGAAAAGGGTAAAACTGCCTTCTTGAAGGTTGATCAAGCGTCTGTTTTCCTTTCTTTTTCGAATTCCGACTTGGTCTTGTGCCAACATTCTCCGATTACTCACTATGTACTATTCTTTCTCTGACTTGCAGAAGCCATTTCCAAGGCTAAGGATATTGTTGAGCAATCCAAGCATATTCAACAACTGGATAGCGAAAACAAGATCCTTAAGTAGGAGAGGAAGGATATGCTGAAGATGCATGAGGACTCCATTAAAGTCCTGCAAAACTCCACCACTGAGGAGATGAACCGCTTGAAGGAGGAAATCGCGATCCAGAAAGATCATAAGAAAGCTGCCGATGAGCAAAATCAACGCCATCTGGATGCTTACAGGATCATCCGACAAGAACGGGACTCCATGGCGGAAACTCTCCAGCAGGCTGAGATTAGCATCTTCAGTAAGTGATTCTCCGCCTTGTACTTATATAAGCTAGATACTCTGAACTTTTTGTGTTATTGAACTCATGTGATCCTTTGTCAGAAATTTGTAGCTCCTATGGGGTTAACCCGGTCGCCTCCTCTGCCAAAGGAATGCATGGTCCTTGCCGGAAACTTTATCAACACCGCCATCAAGCAGACCAAGGAGATAGCCAAGCCCCTCCAAATTAACATCAAGGCAGTGGACTCTGTGGCGAAGTTCTCGAAGATCCTGCGACGAGCCCCCAAGCGTATCTCAAGCTGGAAAGCTTCGTGTACACGGGCCGATGCCAGGATGGCATTGTCAATGGTCAAGGCACACTACGAAGATGCCGACATCGACACGGTGACCTCCAGTATCCCCGACGTAGACAATGAAGGCCAAAAGATAGATCATGAAGCTATCCTGGCGTCGCTCGTGGTTTTTGACACCAGAGTCGCCGAGTTGGTCGACCCTAACGTCTTTGTTCCCGTGAAAACTATTGATGGCAGCCACCGAAGCTCCTCCGAGTCCCTCAACACTGCCTACTTCGAGGAAGGTGAATCTCCTGCTACTGACGATGCCGCGTCCAAGTCGCCTGCGTCAGAGGAATGAAAAACAATTATGTAATATTTGTTTCCTCTATAATGTGTTTGCGGAAAAAACTACGTGTTAACCTAAGGCGGAAAACAATGGTTGTTATTTCCTGCTACTCAAGAACTGGTTCCATCATGTATATACTTTTAAGAAAGTGTTGGCTATCCATTACTTTGGTTTTTATGCTTGACTTTTCGTGAGTCGAAAGACTCGTTGTCCAAAATACGCCCTCAGGTGATGATGCCCAATGGCACCGTCAAGAAACTAAGTAAAAAATCGCCGACAATAAGTGCCAAAAGTCACTACTCCAAAATGCACATAAAACCAACAAAGAACGTGTAGACCAGAATACTTAAGCCAACGCCCGTAGGCAGAATTTTCACAAGTGCAATCGCAAAGCTTGTGCATAAAGATTTTATACGATCCAAAAATGAACACTAAAGGAGGTAAAAGACCCAGAAATATGAGTGAATCAGAGATCTTTATTTCATTGATCATATAAGAGGTACACAATAGATAAAAAGTGCTAAGTGTAGAAAGGACGTAGTTGTGCTATGTTCCATGGCCGATCAAGCTCCGGGTATTCATCATCCAGATCACGTCGCTTACTCTTATGATCCTCGTTGGGTATATCCTTCAATTCACGATTTTCAACGAGGTAGTAAGACCCATTGAGCAGCGCCTTGCTTATGATGCACGATCCTTCCCATGGCGGGGATAATTTGTGTGACTTCTTCTGCTAAATCCGGAGCACAAAATCCCCTCTTTAAACAAGCGATGCCGGACACGGCGACTATGGTAGCTGCGTAGCTTCTACTGGTAGATGGCGGATCTTTGGCATGCTAAAACATGCTCCTCCTCGAGAAGGTTCACATCTAGGCGTCTGGATTCTTCAGCGTCATCTTCATCGTAGGCGGCAACTCTTGGTGAATCGTGAAGGATGTTGGAAGGCAGGATGGCTTCTGCTCCATATACCATGAAGTAAGGGGTGTAGTCGGTGGATCTGTTGGGTGTAGTTCGTAAACTCCACGGCACAGATGGCAATTCTTCCGGCCAGGCTCCAGCTGCTCTATGTAGCGGTGCCTCAAGACGTGGCTTGATTCCCTGCAGAATTAATCCATTGGCTCGCTCAACCTGACCATTGGACTGTGGATGTGCCATAGATGCAAGATCAAGTCGGATGCCCTTCTCCCAACAATAAGCTTCCACTTCTCCAAGTGACAAGTTGCTGCCATTGTCGGTGATAATGCTATGTGGGAGACCAAATCTCACCACTAGATCCCGGACAAACCTAAGGGCAGTTGCCCCATCGAGCTTTCTAATGGGTTTAGCTTCTATCCATTTGGTGAACTTATCAAATGCTACTAGCATTTGCATAAACCCACATGGTGCCGTCTGCAACGAAACAACCATGTCCATCCCCCAGACTGCAAATGGCCGAGTTATTGGTATTGTTCGCAGGTCTTCTGCAGGAACATGTGGTTGTCAGGCATAGTATTGGCATCCCATGCATGTCTCAACCATCTTGTCGGCGTCCGACTTCGCGGTCAGCCAGTATAATCCTTTCCAGAAGGCTTTAGCGACTAACAATCGGGGAGCAGCGTGATGCCCGCAATCTCCGAGATGGATTTCGTGTAGGATTTCAATACCTTATTGTTGGGAAACACACTTAAGGTATACACCAGTAGTGCTTCTTTTGTAGAGATGTCCATTGATTATGGTATAGACCTTGGCTCGACGTACTATTTTCCACCTTTCGACTTCGTCGTCGAGCAAAGTTCCGTGTTCTAGATACTCCGTGAACGGTTTTGTCCATGCCGGAGGGACCTTTGCCACCATGTGAACGAAAGAGTCAACTCTATCCGGGTTGTCAATGTCGGCTCCCTTCACGGATGGTTTCCGTAGATGCTCCAGGAAAACTCCAGGCGGAATTTGTTTGCGCCCTGATCCAAGCTTAGACAGCAGATCAGCCGCCTTGTTTTTCTCCCTAGGTACATACTTGACCTCGTAGCCCAAGAAGCTCTTGGCTATCTCGTCTACTTCGTCTCGATATGCCGCCATCATAGGTTTCCGTGCATTCCAGGTGCCAGCCACCTGCTGGGCAACCAAGTTGGAAACTCCATAGCAAACTATGCGCTTGATGTCAATATCCTTGGCTACGCGTAATCCGTGAATGAGTGCTTCATACTCCGCCATGTTTTTCGTAGCCTCAAAGTGGATCTGCAGAACTTAGTGTATCTTGTCCCTAGTTGGTGACTGTAGCAATACACCAGCCCCCGAGCCATTGAGCAGTTTTGATCCGTCAAAGTGCATCACCCAGTATTCTGGCTCCGACAATGGGGTAGCATCTGGCATCTCCGTCCAATCTGCGATAAAATCCGCCAAGTCTTGTGACTTGATAGCGTCGCGTCTCTTGTAGGTGATCTCGAAGGCGGCAAGTTCAATGCCCCACTTAGCGACCCTTCCTGTAGCGTCGCTGTTGTTGATAATGTCGGACAGTGGAGTCTTGCTCACCATTGTGATAGGGTGCTTCTGAAAATAATGCCTCAGCTTCCGAGAAGCAAGGAATACTCCATAAGATATCTTTTGGTAGTGCGGGTAACGCTGCTTGGACTCTGTCAAGACCTCGCTTACGTAGTAAACTGGTCGTTGAACTTCGTGCTCATAGCCTGGTTCCTTCCGCTCTACCACGACAACGATGATGATTACCCGATTGGTGACCGCCATGTAAATTAACATGGGTTCTCCAGGCTCGGGTGCTGCAAGGATAGGCGCTGAGGAAAGAATCTCCTTGAGCTGCTTCAATGTTGCATCTGCTTCGTCTGTCCACGTGAATTTGTATGCCTTCTTCAGCAACTTGTACAGCGGCAGAGCCTTCTCTCCAAGTCGGCTGACGAACCGACTAACTACTGCAACACAACTTGTTAGCCGTTGTATGTCCTTTAGGCATGTCGGACGGTTTATGTTTTAGATGGCCTTGATTTTCTCCAAGTTGACCTCGATTCCGCGCTGGGAAACGATGAAGCCCAACAATTTTCCGGCTGGAACCCTGAAGACGCACTTCTTAGGGTTAAGCATCATGTTGTATTTCCGGAGATTATCAAAGGTTTCTTTTAAGTCAGAGATTAAGTCGTTTGACTTTTTAGACATCACCGCTATATTATCCACATAGGCGTGAACGTTCTAACCAATTTGATCATGAAGGCAATGTTGCATTCTCCGCTGGTGCGTAGCACCTGTGTTTTTCAGCCCAAAGGGCATCCAAACATAGCAAAACATGCCGTAGGGTGTAGTGAACAAAGTGGCCAATTGGTCACACTTTCTCATCTTGATCTGGTGGTATCCTGAGTATGCATCGAGAAAACACAAAAGCTCCGAGCCAGCCGTCGAGTCAATGACTTGGTCAATGCGAGGCAAAGAAAACGGATCTTTGGGACATGCCTTGTTCAAGCCGATGTAATCAACGCACATTCTTAATTCTTTGGTTCCCTTTTTGGGACAAGTATAGGATTGGCCACCCATTGGGTGTGAAGGACTTCTCGGAAAAAACTAGCCTTAAGTAACCTAGCTATCTCTTTGCCTATGGCGCGTCTCTTCTCATCTCCAAAGCTTCGTAGAGGTTGTTTCACTAGTTTACATTTTGGATCAATATTCAAGCTGTGCTCGGCAGGTTCCCTAGGTACACCTTTCATGTCGGCAGGTTGCCAGGCAAAGATGTCTCTATTCTCACGGAGGAACTTGACGAGCGCGCTTTCCTATTTAGGGTCCAGGTTCGTGCCAATGGCAGTGGTCTTGGAGGCATCGCCTACCACAAGTTCCACCGGCTTGGTCTCGATGGCGGCCTTGAATGCCGGGGTGGAGTCAGAAATCTGTTTCTTCGACGCGGGCATCTCCGAGGCATCGACCTTGCTTTGGATCTCCTTGAATTCTTTGCTATAGAGGATAGCTTCCGCGTAGGCTTCTTCTCCAATCTCACAGTCCCTTGCTTTCGTAAAGCTTCCGGATATGGTGATGATGTCGTTTGGTCTGGGTATCTTGAGTTTGTTGTGGACGAAGAATGGCTTGGACATGAAGGTGTGGAATATGTCGCTGTCGAATATGACGTGGTACACGCTCTTGAATGGGACCACCTCAAAGGTGATGCGTTCTTGGCGGTAATTATTAACATCACCAAAAGCGACCTGAAGTGTGATGCACCCAAGGGACCGAGCCTGCCGACCAGGAACTACGCCGTGGAAGATGGTGTTGGTCCGCCTTAGGTTTGCCTCCGTCAAGTTCATCTTCTATAGTGTATCCAAGTACATGATGTTGATGCTGCTTCCACTATCCACCATACATTTGGTGAACTCATTGCCGTCAATCAGGGGGTTGATGACCATGGCGTATTGGTTCTCCGTAGGGATGAGGTCTGGGTCATCCTTCCTGTCCCAAGTAATTGGAATCTCCGACCAGCGTTGGAACTAGGGAACTGGGGGTAGAGTGGCCATCAGTATCCTCATGGAGGTCTTCTGTTGTCGGGCGGTTGGGGTGCCAAGGAAAGTGTGGAAAACTACCGCCTTCTTCTCGAAGGGGTTCTTGCCCTTGCCGTCGCTCTTAGCGGTGTGCTTGGGGTCAACATCCTCGTCCATGTCACTTGAATCCTTGGACTCCTCCTCCTTCTTCTTTCCCTTGCCCTTTCCTCACGGTATGTTCTTCTGACTTTGCTTGTAGCCGGACTCCGGGTCCTCCTTGAGGTCGTTAACAACTTGAAGTGGCGATTGGTGTGGGTGGCCTTGCCGTTGGCATCGAGGTGTACGAGGCACGGCATATGGCGGTACTCCTCGTAGGTTTGGGGAATGTGGAGCACTGCCGAGGTAGTTTCACTTCCTCGTTGATGCCCACGGCCTGCTTCCCGTCCTCGGCCACGCTGTCCGCCATCACCTCATCCTGCAAATGTCATAGCGACCATGTTGGGAGTTTGATTTTCTTCTGGTGCGGATTTCCACTTTGTGCTGCTATTCCTCTGAGAATGAGTTGGAATGGCTATTTCCGGTAGAGAGCCGCGAGCATCGTCGTCGGCAGCTGTGAACTCACTAGCCAACTGAATCATCTGGTTCAAGTCTAGCTGCTGATTGTCCTGCAAGCGCTTTAACTTATGTCGAAGCAACGTGCCCCTTTCCAACCCATTGATGAAGGAGGCCATGGCTGTCTGAGCGTGCACCCCTCCGCAAGAATTCTTCATATACAGCCAGCGGGAGAGGTAGGCGCGAGATGTCTCGTCTTTCTCTTGCACGCACCGCTGTAGATCGCCAACAGTGCAGGGACGTTTGTACGTACCCTCGAAGTTCTTGGTGAACTCTTCTTGCATGTCCAAACAATTCCAGATGGATCTTTCCGGCAATTCATCAATCCATTGACGGGCCATGCCTGCCAAAATTAATGGGAGGTACTTGACGGCAACGTTGGGGTTACACCCGGCGATCTCCACCGTGTTACCGTAGTCCTGCAACCATGTAGCTGGCTTGGCAGTGCCGTCATAAGGCTTGATGGTCTTGTCAATCCAGAAACCTTTGGGGTAAGTTGCGGACCATATTACAAGTCCAAAACAACGTGGTCCTAGGTATGGTCCTTCCCGGGCCTCATGGATCTTGTCCAGGCGCGAACGTGCATTGTATGGCTCCGGGCTTCTTTTCTATTTCTTGCCATCAGGGGATGGGCTGCGTGAACGACGTGGGTCTCCTCTGCCATGGTGGATGCTAGGTGGCGATGGAGCCGGAGGTGGCGGTGGGTTAGCTTTCTTGCTGTTACCCTCCTGCGACGCCTCACGCTTGTCGCAGTTGCTTGTCGGACGTGGAGGGTCATGGCGCGACCTGCTCTTGTGTCCTTGGTTGCGCTCTCCGTATGACGAGTCTGCTCCGTGTTGTCGCGGATGACGATGCCTCTCTGTCTTGGCGGAGGCATATCCGTACGACGGTCAGCCTTGGTGTCTTCACGATGTCAGGGTGAGCGGGGCGATGGCGATGGGCGACGAGGTTGGGCCTTACCTCCGTGGTCGGAGGATATGGGGATAGTATCCTTCCTGTTGTGCGCATCCCTCCGTCTTCGTTCTGACGAACCCGTCTGAGACCCGACATCAAGAGGAGATATGTCCCTTGGCGGCTTATGCTGGGTCAGACTCGAGCCTTTGAGAGGTGGCCTTTTCCTATTGTTTCACCGCCTTGGCCACTAGGTCATAGACCTGGTCCACCGCTTCAGGTGATCTATCCTGATCCAGAAGGGTCTTGGCGACGGTGAGGTTGAGGAGAGGAGTGGTCATCACCTGCCTGCCTTCACTGTCAATGTATGGCTTGGCTTGTGCCGGCTTCGGGGGAGCCCATCCTAGGTTTTGCCGCACACCATGATCATTGATGACGCGAGACGGAGCTTTCTTGGCATTCTGCTGCTGCAGTAGAGTCTTGTACTCGGCCTCCATTGCTCTAGCTTTCTCTATGGACTTCTGCGTGTTGGCCAGATCACGATCTAGCTTTGTGCCTTGCTCCGCGATGGCCTGCGCTTCCTCCAGCAGTTGCTGGCGCTTCTCATCAAGCTGGACTACATTGTGAATATGAGCCATGGTCATAGGCTCGACGAGGAGATTGCCGTACATCACTCTATCAGCTGGAGTAACTTGGGCAGCAGTAGACGTAGATGCCGGAGGCGGCGGGTTTGCGGTGTTGTTGTTTCTCGGTCCGGTGCCGAGTTCCTGCGGCTGTTGCACTGGGTTAGGCGAAGGGGGCATGTCCTTTGCGCGATCATTGTCGGCAGCAATAGGTGGTCCCTTCCCCTTGTCCAGTGTTGTAGGCGGAGCTCTTCCGGGTTGATCTTCATCCATCGCCGTCCTAATGGTGACGAACACCTCTCGGGACGTGACGACATTGTTGGCATGCTCGTCGCGCGTGTACTCCTCCTTCATCTCCTGCATGGCAGAATCTAGCTTCTCCGGGCTGAAGTCTATTTCTTCCAAGTCTGCGCTGAAGTCGGAGTACAGAGCATCAATAACAGAGTCGAAAGGTGTCGGGGCTTCCTCAATGACGGGGGGTGGAGGTGCAGCAGCAGCGACGATGACTGGAGGCGGTGGTGCAGCTGCGGCGATGGCGGCAGGAAGCAGTGGTGGAGGTGGCTGAATCAGAGGGGCTCCTTCAATGAGCGCAAGCGCTGTCTGAGCTGTCTCCTTGGCCTTCGCGTAGTTGTTGACGGTGTTCACCATGCTTTCGAAGGTGAGACGGCCCGAAGTCTGCTGCTGCCTTAGAGAATGCCGGAGAAGCGTACATTGGTCCAGTCCTTCCACAAAGTGATACATGGCATCATCATTGGGGTAATGTGCCAGATCGGCCCATATACGGAGCCACCTGACAAGGTAATCGCGGGGGTTTTCACCCTCTCTCTGAACGTAACGCGCCAGATCGAAGATGGTAACCACTCCGACAAACTTGGATCTCTGTTGTCCAGACGCGCGGACGAAGCCGGCGGACTTGCAGTGATCTTCCACCATTATATCCTGCACAGGGGCGGTTTGGGTAGGCCTTGAATTTTTCCGATCTTTGCCTGCAAACTCCGAAGAGAGATCTTACATCGATCCTTCTGCGAACTTATCCTGCCCGTAGGCAATCCGTGCGGGTCTTGATGATCCTCCAACTCCTAGGGAACTAGTGCCCGAGTCGGTTTCGCAGATGAAGAGATGGATATCTTCGATGGGGACGATCGAGCACCGCGTAGGGTTTGTCTTCGCGGGGATCCAGAACTCGTCGGGGGGGGGGGGTGGGGACGATCGGAATTTTTCCAGAGAAGAGAACACGACCGATGGCTATGGTTTTGCCGATTCCCGCGAAGATCTTGGTCCTCGCCCGCTGAAGAGCCTGAAGCGCCTCTTGCCCCATGGTGGGCGCCAACTCTCATGGTATTGCCAACGAGTACGCCATGAGGGGTCCTCACAGTGCGTGTTTAGAGATGTGGGGTAAGGCGGACGGTTGATGGGTACGAGGTAACAAAGCTTACCCAGGTTTAGATCCCACAACGGTGGCGGAATCCTACTCCTGCTATAAATCACTATAAAGGCAATACGCCGAGTTACAGGGATATGTTCGCTGTGCGAGGTGACTAGAGAGTCTAAGTTATCGTTCCCTAAAGGCTCCCATAGGCCCGACTTATTAAGTCTCCAGGTCCTAGGGTTACAGGGAAAAGTCCTAGCCGGACAGGTTACAGAGTCCTACACCGCTTACAACTAGTCTAGCGTGTCTTGCACTCCAAGGCTCCAGGTACGTCGGTAACTCCTCCATAGCCTTCCTTTATCTTGCATGGGCCTCCCTTATGGATCCATCTAACTGGGCCACCCAGCAGGCCATGGGCCATGCTACCAACTGTGGGCCACCCGGGTTATCCGGATAGAGGAAATGCTATGAGGATACCCATATAGCATATCCCCAACACTTAACCCTAAACAACCCCTAAAATATAAACCCTCAAACCCTAAATAATAAAACCCTAAACTATAAACCCGTCAACCCATAATTAAACCCTAACCAAGTAGGTATCATGAACTTATAGATCAAAAATTGAGATACTTTCATTAAATTCTGGTAACGCCATTATGTTCCACAAATATAAGCATTTACATTATTGAAAATTCCCTAAACCCTAAACAACCCCTAAAACCTAAACCCTCAACCCCTAAATACTAAAACACTAAACCCCTCAACCCATAATTAAACCCTAACCGAGTAGTTATCATGTACTTATAGAACAAAATTTGATATACTTTCATTAAATTGCGGTAACGCCATTCTGTTCCAAAAATATAAGCATAAAGCTTGAACATTATTGAAGAATCCCTGAACCCTAAAATCTTAAACCCCTCAACCCATAGTTAAACCCTAACCGAGTAGGTATCATGTACTTATAGATCAAAATTTGAGATACTTTCATTAAATTTCGATAACGCCATTCTGTTCCACATATATAAGCATAAAGCTTGAACATTACTGAAAATTCCCTAAACCCTAAACCCCTAAACCAGAAAACCATCAACCGTAAACCCTTAAATGACCCTGACCAAGCAGGTATATCATCCACTTAAATATCAACATTTGAGATATACATTCATTGAATTACGCTAACGCCATTACATTCCACAAATCTAAGCATAAAGCTTGAACATTATTGAAAATGCCCAATAACCTAAACTGTAAACCCTACAACCCTAAACTCTAAACTCCTCAATGACCATGACCAAGATGGTACACATAAGCGGACCCAAGAAAGTTGCAAAGCCTGGGCAATCCTTTAACTCAAACATCTAAGTTTATAATTATTAGTCAAATAATCATGCAATTAGGTTGTGCGGCTCACCGGAAGCCTGGGCAGCTGCCCGGGCAACAGGGATGATGAGTCTGCCCCTGCCGGTATATATCATCCACTTATAGATCAACATTTGAGATTTACTATTATTAAATTATGTTAAATCCATTCCTTTCCACGAATCTAAGCATAAACTTGAACATTACTGAAAATGCCATAAACCTAAACCTTAAACCCCTAAACCCTTTAACCCTAAACCCTGACCAAGAAGGCTAGGTATCATGCACTTATAGATAAAAATTTGAGATATTTTCATTAAATTGTGCTAGCGCCTTTCTATTTCATGAATATAGGCATATAGCTCGACATAATTGAAAATTCACTAAACCCTAACACCCTAAAACCTAAAGCCTAAGCCCTATACCCCTAAACCCTAAAAACCCTAAACCCTCGACCCTAAGCCCTATACCCCCAAACCCCTAAAAACCCTAAACCCTCAACCCCTAACCCTGACCAAGCAGGTATCCTGCACATATAGATCAAAATTTGAGATACTTCCATTATTAAATTGTTACCATGTCATTCTATTCCACGAATATACATCATAAAGCTCGAACTTTGTTGAAAATTCCCGAAACCCTAAACAACCCCGAAAACATAAACCCTCAATCCCTAAATTCCCTAAACCCTCAGCCCCTAAATACTAAATCCCTAAACCCTAAACCCTAAACCCATAATTAAACCCTAACCAAGTAGGTATCATGCACGTATAGATCCAAATCTGAGATACTTTCATTAAATTGCGGTAAAGCCATTCTGTTCCATAAATATAAGCATAAAGCTTAAACATTATTGAAAAATCCCTAAACCCTAAAACCCTTAATGATCCTGACTAACCAGGTATATCATCCACTTACAGATCAACATTTGAGATATACTTTCATTAAATTACACTAACGCCATTCCATTCCACGAATCTAAGCATAAAGCTTGAACATTATTATTGAAAATGCCCTAAAACCTAAACCTCAAACCGTATACCCCTAAACCCTAACCAAGCAGGTATCATGCGCTTATAGATCAAAATTTGAGATACTTTAATTAAATTGCACTAACGCCATTCTAATTCATGACAACTCGAACATTATGGAAAATTCCCTAAACCCTCACTCCCTAAAGCCTAAACCCTAAGCCCTATACCCCTAAAACCCCTAAACCCTTAACCCTAAGCTTGGACATAACCCTAAACACTAAACTACCGCTAAAAAACCAAAACCCTAAACTCTCAATACTAAAACCCTAAACCCTCGACCCATAAATCCTAAACAACCATGTATCAGGCACTTATAGATCAAAATTAGAGATATTTTCATTGTTATATTATTGCTAAGTCATTATATTCCATGAATATATGCATAAAACTCGAACTTTATTAAAAATTCCTGAAGCCCTAAACCCTAAACCCCTAAATACCTAAAACCTAAACCCTAAACCATAAAACCTAAAACTTGAAACACTAAACCCCTAAACCATAAAACCTGAGACCCTAAACAACCCTGACCAGGCAGGGGGTATCATCATAAGAATAAATCTTGAACATTATTCAAAATTCCCTAAACCTTAAACCTTGAACCCCTAAACGACCCTAACCAGGCAGGGGTATCATCCACTTGTAGATCAACATTTGAGATATACTTTCATTAAATTACGATAACGCTATTCTATTCCACGAATATAATCCTAAAGATTGAACATTATTGAAAATGCCCCAAAACCTAAACCCTAAAGCCCTAAACCGTAGAACCGTAAACCCTAAACCCTCAACCCCTTAACACTGACCAACCAGGTATAATGCAGTTATAGATCAAAATTTTGAGATACTTTCATTAAATTGTTGCTAAGTCATTTTATTCCATGAACATTATTGGATTTTTTGTAAAACCTAAACCCCTAAACCCTCAACCACCCCTAAACCCTAACCAAGGAGTTCTCATGCACATATAGATAAAATTTTAGATACTTTCATTTAAATTGGGTAACGCCATTCTATTCGAGGAATATAATCATACAACTCGGACATTATTGAAAAATTCCTAAACCATAAAACCTATACTACCCCTAAAAGCAAAACCCTAAGCCCCTTAATACTAAAACCCTAAACCCTATTACCAATAACGTATCATGCACTTATAGATCAAAATTTGAGATACTAACATTAAATTGCGGCAACGCTATTCTATTCCACGAATATAAGCATAATGCTCAAACATTATTGAAAATACCCTAAACCCTAAACCCCTAAACCCGTAAATGACCCTGACCAAGAAGGGCATTATATATCAATAAAATCTAGAATCTCCTTTTGTAAACATTGCTTGAAATGCCAAGATGCACCAATCTACCAAATATGGACACGTTATCATTAACTATGCCAGAGATATGGCCATCACCTTGGTCATCTTGTTTGAAAGCTTTCAAAATATAATGCTTATCAATTTCGGCAAATGTGTGGAAACTCATTTAAATACTGATAAGCATGTTGTCGCTGGCGTTTGGGTCTAGACAGAGCCATAACATGAGGAGTAGCTACATTGGAGTAGCGTACGTTGAAAGAGTCAACCTCAAAATTTCCACATAAGGCTAAAACATCCCGCGCATCTATTCAAAAATATCGCCCCATTTTTTCGAATCCAAAATTCCTCTTCTATCCCTGGCCTGTCAACAAGGACCAGAGGAGCACTACAATAATAGAGGGGTATAGGTGGTAAATTTTCACCATCCCACCTATATCCCCCATTGCCTCTTCGCCTCCCACCCCCTCCGACCTCCACCTTCCTCCATCAGCTCTATAGCCAGCCTCTCTTTTGCACCAGAGCTCCTTCATCGTCGATGCTCTCTTCTACATGAGAGCATCTTCACCACCGGCGCTCTCTTCCACACTAGAGCTCCTTCCCCGCTGGTGCTCTATTCTACTCGGGAAAATCTTCACCGCCAATGCACCGGATCCACCTCGAAATGCCCAGCCGATGCCCCTGCCACCCTCTTGTGCGTCCCACCTTCCCCTGCTAACGAGGTTTATTCTCGTCAATGCCCATTGTTATGAACTTGGGTTTTGGAGAAGATGGGGATGCTGGAGATCACGGAATGGTTAGCAAACAAGCACTGCGGGGACACAAAGTTTACCCAGGTTCAGGCCCCCAGAGGGAAAATACTACTCCTGCTTGTCTGCTCTTGACTACGGCAGAACCGAAAGTTATAGGGGTGCACAGATACAATCTGGCGTGGAGGTGTGTATGCGGTGAGAGATGTCCTCCTCGCCGTGCCCTCCTAGCCTTTATATAGATAGGAAGGTCCCGGGCATAGGTTGACTGGGTTACAGATTAGGGTTTGCCCTTTGAAATTCTATCTACTCTAGTCTTGTTCTCCAAGCATCCGAAGGCATCATGGGCTCGGGCCACCCGAAACCTCCACGGGCCACGTATCTTGCAGTGGGCCTTCCTTTTGGGCTGGACTAGGTATGCCGACGTTGTGTACCCGTGGGGTATAACCATGCCAGTAGCCCCTGAGTGCTCGGTTGAATCGCAGATTCGGTTGAGGACTCCTTAATCTTTCAGGTACAGTTTTATGCCTGTTTATAAGAAAATATTTTTAGTTTGTAGAGATTGTTGATGCGTGTGCCTAACTCTCCTAACGGAACAGGGACAGTTATCTGTCATAGGACAAAACATCACGATCTTTTTCAGATTCGAGTCCCTAGACTCGAACCTAGAACAGATGCTTGTGTAATTCGACTCAGGCCGCTGAGGTCTTACAGGAGTCGAATCCCAGTAGTTTTTGAGTGATATACCCAATGCGTCCATCAGGATATTCATCGCGCCTGTTGACACAATTTTTACTGGCAGAGCGCAGTCAGGTACGTTAACAGGCAATCAGAACCTATCTGTAGGTCTTATCTTTGTGTTGTAGACACAGCATCCGAAATTTTACCACCAAAGGTGTTTCGGGTGGCCAAGTAGATTGCTTCTCACTTAGCGTTGGTTTAGGAAAAGTTGCCAAAAGTTATGTTTAGATCTGAAGGATCGCAGTTGAAGAAATCATAGGGTGCGCGGCCAGCGCTCCCTATGGGAGTAGCCCCCGAGTGTCAGATTGAGTCGTAGACTCGAGCAGAGACTTTAGTTCAGTTGTTTCTGGCTTCAGGTTCGAAGGACACAATTTTTTCGGATTCTTGAATCAATCCTCCCTATGGGAGTAGCCCCCGAGTCCCTAGTGGAGTCATAGACTCGACGTAGGACTCGAAGAATAATTAGTGGTGTAGTACCTTAATCATGCCTCAGGTGCGCGGCTAGCGCTCCAGATAGGAGTAGCCCCCGAGTAGTTATTCGAATCATATATTCGAGGAAGTACTTGTTTTATCAGCCAAAGGTTTCCAACCGTTGCTAGATTTCTTGATGACGTCAGTTCTGACGGTCGATGACCTCAACCGTCTGCGGCGCCAGAGGTGACGTAACAGGACGATCGTGGGTCCCACTTTCTTACTTGAAGTTGACTCGTCATGCGCGACGTGGCGAAAATTACAGCGTCTCCTTGATTTCTGTGCGTAGTGGACGGTGTGCGGGTGACAGTTTGTTGTTGTGTTGACACATGTATGGTTGGATATGTCCCTAACGTTAGGGCTTCTAGATGAACTGTCTCTATTCGCCGTCTTCATCCTTATAACCATGGGGAAAACAGTGATTCGTTTTCACCCTTTGCCATTTGCTTTCTTCACTGCTTCCATTTTCACGAGATCTTCCTCGCGCGCACGACATTCTCCGATCCTTTCCCTCTTCGTTCCTGCGCGCGCATCGCCGTTGTCGATGCTCCACCATGGTCAAATCGAAGAAGGCCTTTGCCGGAGCGGGCTCTAGTGCTGTTGCCGGTGGCAAGAAAGTTGCCACCGCCGCTTGCATCACTGATGGCAGGTGGAGGCGCACAAAGACGCGCGAGGGTGACCTGCGCAAGCTGCCGATGCGGGTTTGATCCCGCAGGACAAGGAGGACGTCAAGATCCCCGGTGATGAGGTAATCCCCCGTCCACCCGCAGAGTTTTGGGTGATGTTTGTCGCGTTTGTTCTTCGCGGCTTGTCGCTTCCTATCCATGATTTTCTCCGTGTACTCCTTTTTCCTATGGCATCCAGCTTCATCATCTTTCGCCCAACTCTCTCCTCCACATCGCATGTTTTATCACTTTCTGCGAGTGTTGGCTCGGTATCGAGCCGCACTTTGTCCTCTTCCGGAAACTTTATTCTGCGAAGAGGCAATCTGGCACAGGCGGTGTCTACCCGCTCGGCGGCTGCATTATTTCCCTCCGATCTTTTGTTCTCTTCTTTTCTTTTTCTATGTGTGAGTCCGTCCAATACTGGCGGAAGAAGTGGTTTCATATCCGCGACTCCACAGTGGACGGGCAAAATTTTGGTCTGGCTCCCTTCGACTCCTCCCAGGATATCCTTCCGAAGATATCCTAGAAGAACCATGTCCTGGAGGGCGAGGTGATGGAGGTAGAGGAGCTCTACCGTCGGGTGGAGGCCCTCCAGATGGTTGCGGAGAAGGAGGTGAATGGTGTGGATATCATCCGCACCTTCCTCAAACGTCGGGTGCAGCCACTCCAGCCGAGGGTGCATTTGATGTTTCTTTACACTGGCCGCCACGACCCGACGAGGGTTTCGGCTGAGGAGCCGTCCAGCGGCGACCTCGATAGGGCTCTTCGGCTACTGCTGAAGTTCAAGGCTAAAGAAGACCTCCCAAAGAAGTCCTTGACCGCCCCCTTCAGTTCTTCGAATCCAGTTCCTCAGGTTTAGAACTGTGTCATGCGCGTTGCGCTCTTTTTTATGATTGCTGTCTTCACATGAATAAGCGTCGCTTAATCACGTTCTTTATCTTCTTTTGCAGGAGCTGAAGGTAGCTGGCATGATGCCTCCGCTGCCTAAAAAGTATCCGATTGCGCCAGACAACAAGGTTAAGGAATCTGAGTCCGAACTTCCGCCGGCGTAATCTCCAACCCATGAAGCCCCCGAGGCGAGCGAGGGGCAGACCCGAAAGCGCTCCCGGAATGAATCTTTGGATGCGTCGACGCCGCCTACTCCTCGGGGCCCTTCCTTCCTAGGGCGGCATGGCCAGGATGATGGTGCTTTTTTGCACCTTTGCCGATTGTGCCTCTTAGAGCCGTGGCACCGCAGCCGCCAGCCAAGAAGAAGAAGAAGAAGAAGAAGAAGGAGAAGGGGCTGCTCGTCTTCAATCTTTCCGACATTGACTCGTAAGTGGCTTTAACTGCGTTGTATTCTATGAGTAATATTGTCTCTTGTTTTTGATCAATACTTTTCTAGCAACCACTCCTTGGAGGGTTCTCTTGATGAGGGCACTCAGGAGGCCGTAGGGGAGTCAAAGCCGATGGCCCCTCCCTTTCAGATGGCGGCCGACTCTGAGGATGACGCCCCGAATCCCTCTCCGTGAGAGGCTTGGGTGGTTGTTACTGAGAAGACTGCAGACCTTCGGAGTCTCCATCTGAGCACGTAATTTTTCTGTTCCTTCTTTTATCGTCTTGTAGGGAGCCCCCGAGCCCTTTTCGGGTTGCTTTGTTGAATGTTTTGCTCTTTTCGGGGCGTAGCCCCCAAACCCTTTTTCTGATTCTTTCTTGATTGTTTACTTCTGCTTCTTTCCACAGCCCTTTGTGCACAGCGCGACATCCAGCAGCATCTGGCGCTGGAGGCCAGTATGCAACAGCTTCGTGGTATGTAGTTTGATCATCCGTTGCTTATTTCGGTTGTCACTATGCTTTGATTGATCCTTTGTTCTTGACATGTGCATATGAAAATAATGTGGCCCTTCCTCGGCTGGACGCTCTTAACAAGAGCCTCGGTCGAGCGGAGAAGAAGGCTGCAGATGTTGCGAAGGAGAAGGAGCGTCTGGAGAAGGAGGTGGTTGCTGCCGTCGAGGCTCAGGAGCGCCTGCGGAAAGAGTCTGCGGATCGCGAGAGGGAGCTTGCTGCCGCGGCTGCCGCTCGCGAGAAGGAGATGGCCGACAGGCTAATGGCTGCAGCCAAGGCTTTCTCTGGTTAGTGTATTTGGTTCTTCCTCCCTTTTTCGGCTGCTCCGTATCTCGTTCTTATTCTGGACCTTTTCTTCTTTTCTTTGTCTCAGATGCTTCGGGCTTCGCATTTGATCACGGTGCAATGGAGCACGGGAGTGCTCTTGATGATGCCACCGCAGCGGTCGAAGATCATCGTGGCACTGCTGCTGACTCCTTGGCGAAGACCAAGGAGGTTCTTCGACGCTTCTACAGCGAGCTCGTCCCCAAGGTCACTGCTCTTGCGGCCTACAAGCGCAAGGAGAAGGGCATCGGCACCTCCATGGGTCTGGCCATGGCTATGGCATCCGGAGCAGAGCTGGATCTACCGCACGTCACCTCTCAGATGCTAGTGGCCCCAGACGGCTCAGAGGTAGTCTTCGCTCCCTTCGCTTCCCGCTGTACGCGGTATGGGCCAAAGCTTATTGACCTGCTAGAGCGGTACGCGACGAAGCAGTAGGAGGAGGCCAAAAGCAGGCAGTCTGGCTCTGAGGCCACTCTAGATGTGGGTGCCTAGGCTTTGTTGTTGTAGTTTAGGATAGCATATCCTCTTCCTTTTGTAATATGTACTTTTGCTGGTGAACAATCTTTCCTTGTTCCACATGGTGGCTATTAATGTATATAAGTTATCTTTTCGAGCTATCTTCAGAGATATTTGTGATGTTCATCTCCTTGCTTGTGTGCCTTTAGGGTCCTTCGAGTGGTGCACCCGTTGGTACTTCGACTATTCCAGATCCGCGACCATCATTGGATGATGCGTCACAACTTGTTTTCCTTCACGACCGCGTCCGTAGCTTGGAGAAAGAGATCCTTGGTGTTGGAGGCCACGCGGACGTGTGGAAGTCGAAGACCGAGCGAGCGGCCGCTAGGGAGGAGTATCTGATGGGGGAGATGTGGCAGTTGAGCGAGCAACTGCAATGTGAGTTTTCTTGAGTTGCTGCTCGTTTTCGGATGCGCCCTGTTTGCGTGTCACTTTATTCTGAGTTTTCTCTAGGTGCCAACCTTGTTACGAGGGAGGAGAAGGAGCGTGTTGCGGTTCGGATCAACTGTTTGACCAACAGGACTTGGAAGCTGGAGGATTTTTCTGGATGGACCGTGACCAGGCCACCGTCCTTGCGACGGTGCAGGATCGTGTTCATCAGGTGTCGCGCATGCTAAATCAGGTGTCACGTGAGGGAGTTGGTGCGGCACCAGCTAGTTGCAGGGGTGAAAGCGGCCCTTTCGCTTGTTCGTGTGCACCACCCTGACGTTGATCTTGCGGCTATGACGGCTGGGCCGCCTCTTCGGCCACACGGTGGCCTCTGGCACATGCGCCTGCATTATGCGTCTGTTTGGCAGTATGCCGAAGAGATCATAGATATTTTTGAGCATCAGGCTCATGTGATTCTTCAGAATAGATAGGCCCTGTAAAAAGATAGATGTAAAACTTTTATATATTCGAGTGGGCTTGTTATGCCCTTTTTTGTAAAGTTTATTTGTGCTAGCACGTGGTGCTTTTGCTGTGTGCATGTACTTTTCGTTAGCCTGACGTGGTCAGCTACTCAGGTTACATGCGTTATTCTCAGTCGACGAAGTCGTGAGTCAAGCGGAGCCCCTGAGCGTGTTATAGCGAAAAGTAATTGCAAGGTAAAAGAAATTTTTTGGGCGAGTAACTTAGCTTTTATTCATATTGTAATCTAGGAGGTACATTGTTCAGCTGAGTAGCCTTATTGCAAGTAAAGGGATAACTAGGGGTAGAAGCCTCGCAGACGTGTGATGTTCCAGGGATTGGAGTACTCGACTCCTGACGCGATGTCCTTGAGGCGATAGGCGCCGCCTAGGATGACTTCTGTGATGGTGTAGGGTCCTTCCCAGGGTGACTCGAGCTTTGTCGGCCGCTCTTGCTTGAGTCGTAGGACGAGGTCTCCTTTAACGAAGGACCTTGGTGCAGCCGTCGGTTGTGGTTGCGTAGGCTCTGCTAGTAGACCGTTGAGCGAGCCACGGCGATGACGCGTGCCTCGTCGAGTGTGTCGACGGCATCTTCGAGTGCGACCGTCGATTCGGCTTTGTTGTAGGCGACGACCCATGGGGCCTTGTGGCGTACCTCAGAAGGTAGTACGGCTTCGGCTCTATGCACCATGAAGAAAGGTGTGAAGACAGTTGTGTTGTTCGGCGTTGTGCGTAGACTCCAAAGGACGGAGGGTAGCTCTTCTGTCCAAGATCCTGCAAGCCGTTCGAGTGGGCTAAGCAGGCATTTCTTGATGCCTCCGCCTATTAGTCCGTTGGCCTTTTTGACCTACCCGTTGGTCTGCGGGTGCGCCACCGAGGCGTATGATATGTTGATTCCAAGGCCCTCGCAGAAGTCCTGGAATTCCTTCGAGATGAAGTTCGAGCAATCATCTGTGATGATGTTGTGCGGCACGCCGAACCTATAGACTATGGACTCAAAGAACTTGACGGTCGTTTTGCCGCTTTGGTTGGTGACGGGCATGGCCTCGATCCACTTGGTGAATTCGTCGAATGCTACCAGGAGGAAGATGTGGCCTCCTGGCGAGGACTTTCGCAGTTTGCTGATCATGTCGAGGCCCCATTGGGCAAAGGGCCAGGCCAGTGGTATGGGCATGAGCTCCGATCCTGGTGCATGTGGCTTGTCCGCGACCCTTTGGCAGCCGTTGCACCTTCGGATGATGTCTTTGGTATAGTTCATGGCCGTTGGCCAGTAAAATCCAGCTCGCAAAGCTTTGGTGACGAGGGCGCGACTGCCAGCGTGATGACCGCAGATGCCCTCGTGGATGTCTTGGAGGATGGTTTTGCCGTCGCTGATGGTGACGCACCTTTGGAGCACACCCGAAATGCTGCGCTTGTACAGCTCGCCATTGTGGAGGGTGAATGCTTTGGACCGGATACATATGTGTCGGGCATCTGTCGGGTCGTGAGGAAGTTCCTTGTGTAGCAGGTACCGAAGGTACGGCTGCATCCATGTCTCCTCGATCGCCATGACCTGCATCAGGCTGACGAGCTCGGCCTTCGTGTAGAACTTTTCAGGCCCTTCCTGGCCTTCGGGTGGCGCATCCCCTGATTGTTCTGCTTCTTCACATGATCCCTTGGGGAATTTCCTTTTGATGGAGGGTACGCAGATTTGTTCGAGGAACACACCTGGTGGCACCCGTGCGGAGGTGGAGCCGATGTTGGCGAGTCTATCGGCTTCCTCGTTGCTTTCACTCCCAACGTGCCGAAGGTTGCAATCGTCAAAGTATCCTTCGAGTGAGTTATAGAGCGCGCGATACGTGATCATGTTGGCGGCGTGGGCGTCGCATTCGTTCATCGTCTGCTGGACGACGAGGTTCGAGTCGCCATAGATGACTAGGCGCGTTGCGCCGCAGATCTTTGCCATCCTCATACCGTTGATGAGGGCCTCGTATTTGTCCTCGTTGTTGGAGGCGCGAAATTTCATCCGAAGGATGTATTTCATCTTGTCACCTTGCGGGGACGTCAGTCTGACGCCATCTCCTACTCCAGCCTCTCGCTTAAAGCCGTCAAAGTGCATCGTCCATGACTGCGTCATGTCTGGGGTGTCCGGCAGCTAGAGCTCCATCCAGTGGATGAGGAAGTCAGGAAGGACCTGAGATTTGGTCGCCTTGCGTTGACTATGTATAGAGGGGATAGCTCGATGCCCCACAGGGCTACGCATCCCATGGCTTCGGGGTTGTTCAGGATGTTGGATAGTGGCGCCTCGTTGACTACCATTATATGATGCTCCTGGAAGTAGTGGCTCAGCCGACGAGCCGTCATGAACACGTCGTAGGCGAGCTTCTGGTAGTGAGGGCACCTCTGTTTTGTTGGCTTAAGTACCTCGCTAAGGTAGTAGATTGGGCGTTCGACCCCATGGGTCTTGCCATCTTATGGTCGCTCGACCACAAGTACGGTGCTTACCACCTGGTGCGTGGTTGCGATGTATAGCAGCAGTGGCTCTTGCTCCTTGGGCGTGACCAGAACATGCGAGGTGGAGAGAAGCCGCTTGAGTCTTTCGAATGTGTCGTCTTCTTCGGGTGTCCAGTCGAATTTGTCAGCCTTTCGTAGCAGCTGGTAGAAAGGAAGGGCCTTCTCACCCATGCGGCCAATGAATCTTCTCAGCGCCGCGATGTGCCCAGCTAGTTGCTGGACACCTTTGAGGTTCTTAGGCTTCTCCATGGTCAGTATGGCCTAGATTTTCTTCGGAGTCGCTTTGATTCCTGGGCACGCTCTCGCACTTGGCGTTTTTCCCTAGTCGCTCGTGCTTAACTGGTCGTCAGTCCCCGAGCGTGGTACTTGGCCGTTCGAGTCGCTGTGTCGAGGATGCGGAGGATCACGGTCACTGTGAGGAGCGAAGGCAGTTGTCTTGGCTCGTTAAGCCAGTCGAGCTAGGCGACTCCAATGGGGCTCTGGGTAGGCGTTTTTCGTGGACGTTACGAGTCTTGGGGTAACCCAGTGCCCTCGTAACACACTACTTGGCCGTGCCGGTCGCTGTACCAGAGGTTGACTTCTGCAGTTAGCTTGACTCTGTTATTAGGAGTGCGAGTGGCACAAGACACGGAGAGTAGAAGCAATTTGCGGTAACCGATATATTTTATTTCATAGCTAGTGGAGGGTACATGTATGGAGTTCTAGGAGTAGAACTTCTGTAGAAGGTTTACATTCCATGGTCGCTTAACGTCGAGTTTCCCGTCTCCGCGGACGTCGGTGAGGTAGTAGGCGTCGTTGCCGAGTACTCGCCCGATGGCGAATGGTCCCTCCCACGGGGGGGAGAGCTTGTGCATGACCTTCTTGTCCTGGATGAGGCGTAGCACCAGGTCGCCTTCATGGAAGGTGCGAGTCCTCACCCGCCGGCTATGGTAGCGGCGGAGTCCTTGCTGGTAGATGGCAGTGCGGGAGCGAGCTAGGTCGCGTGCCTCGTTGAGTTGATCGACTCCATCCTGGCATGCGAGTTCGTTCGCAGCCTCCGTGTAGTGGACGACCCTTGGCGAGTCATGCTCTAGGTCGGTGGGCATGACTGCCTCGACGCCATACACCATGACGAAGGGGGTGAACCCTGTCGACCTGTTGACCGAGGTACGGATACCCCAGATGACGGAGGGTAGCTCCTCGACCCAGCACCCGGCGGTGCGCTCGAGTGGTACTTGGAGCCGTGGCTTCAGGCCATGGAGGATGCTCTGGTTGGCCCGTTCCGCCTGGCCGTTGGACTCCGGGTGGGAGACTGAGGAAAGGTCGAGTCGGATGTGATGTTCCTCGCAGAACTCGGCCATGGCTCCTTTGGCGAAGTTGGTGCCGTTGTCCGTGATGATGCTGTTTGGGAACCCGTAGCGATATATGAGCTCGCGCAGGAACTTGGTGGCGGTCTTCCCGTCGCATTTCCGGACTGGCTTGGCCTCCACCCACTTTGTGAATTTGTCGACCGCGACCAGGAGGTGGGTGAAGCCGGAGGGGGCCTTTTTGAAAGGGCCTACCATGTCCATACCCCACACGGCGAACGGCCAGGTGATGGGGCTTGTCTTGAGCGTTGAGCTCGGCACGTGTGTCTGGTTGGCCTACTTCTGGCACCCGGCGCATCGCTGGACAATGTCGACGGCTTCTGCGTGTGTGGTGGGCCAGTAGAAGCCGTGCCGCATAGCCTTTGCGACCAAAGAGCGGGCGCCGGCGTGGTGGCCGCAGTCGCCGGAGTGGATGTCGTGGAGGATTTTGCGTCCTTCAGCGGGTTGGACGCAGCGTTGGAACACGCCGGTCACGCTGCGCTTTTGGAGCTCGCCGTCGATGATGACGAAAGATTTGCAGCGGCGTGCTATCATCCGAGCATCTGTTTCGTCTGCCGGCAAGGTGCCTCCCTCCAAGTATGCGATGTACGGCGTAGTCCAGTCTTCTGGCTCGGCGATGAGTGCGACCAGGGCTGCCTCTGGTTGCAGCGGGACTCCGATGTCCACTACACCACAACAAAAGATCCCCAACAGACGAGTTGGTCGGTAATACGGCCTTCACCGACCGAAAGTCGGTCGGGGATGAGTATTGCCGACCGACACGGTCGGTCACCATAAGTCCGGTCGGCAAAGGTCTTTCCCGACCGACATTACTTTCCCGACCGACGGTTCGACGACACTTGAAAATTTTCCCGACCGACATATTCTTTACCGACCGACGTTTGTTTAACGACCGACATTGTTTTGCTGACTGATGTGTGGTTGGTAAAAGTTTTCCCGACCGACAAATCCGTTAACCCATGATGCAAACCCATGTCGCATAATACTTCCTTATGACGTTCTGTCAGTGTTAGTTTTGCTGACCTACATTTCGATATTTCAGATATTTAAATTTCAATACATTCTCATATTTCCACACAATCATACGTGCATGTCAAAAAATAATAGCAGACATGACACACTAATATGCATAAAAATCTTACAATTCATATTGTCTCAACTGATTACAACATAGTCAAGTTTACAATAGAACACAGTAGATTACTTGTCACCCCATAAGTAGGTTTTACAAAATGGAAGTCCAACTAGTAGCATCTAAACAGGATTACAAAAAGAAAGCCACGACTACCATATGACCTAGTTCCACAATTCGTCCTGTTGGTGGGAAACATCCAGCTACTTGGTTTTGCATGTTTGAAGGAACACCTGCAAAAACAAGAACAAATGTGTGAGTACGGGCAAAACGCTAGACTGACCCAAACATTTACATGAGAGACTAAGCGGAAGAAAACACAGACAGAAATTACAAATGATACATTGCTGAACTGCAACTATTCAATTGCTGAATTACAAATGTGGCATCCCCAAATAGGGAAACTAGCACTGTCCATGCAAAATGAATCGGACATGTATGCAACAGACAAAGGTGTACAGATTTTACACGTGTTTAGGTCCAAATAGAATGTTTGATGAATGACGTATTGTGAGCATCCATGTAATGGGGTTCAAGTAAGCAATTTCTAGCGTAGAATTCTGCATGTAGTTTTTTTAATAAAGTACACCATATCACAAATAAAAACCCCTTATGTAAGTAGCGACTTACATCTCATTTAATTATGCAAGTACTAAAGTCTAAGAAATTTAGCAATGAGTGCTATACCTAAGCGCATTCATCCAAACTTTATCCATGTTAATTGCACGCTTTATTATTAAGTGATCAGTACAAAATCCTGCTAGAACAATATCAGGGGAAATTTATTAGGATTTATGCTGGAGTGATCTATATACATGTTTTCCCCGCCTAGCTGGGAAATACATTAATCGATCTGGATTGTTGCTGAAAACATAAAATTTGGATGCACGCATGCGCAAACGAGCTAATGCTACCAGACAGAGGCTACGTATAGTTAAGAACTGATTAACTCGACAATCCATTCGCGTGCAACATGCATTATGAGCAATACCATCATGTACTACAAAAGAAACGCAACGAAGCCTTTGTGCTGTAAGAAGTGATAGCACTAAAAGTGAAAATAAGGAGGATAACCGAGCAACCACTCAAGCGACAGCAGCAGAACAGAAATGGAGGAAGGAGGAGAGAGGGAGGTGACCTGTCCGGCTTGGGCGCAGCGACGACAACCGCCGGAGAGAGAGAGCTTCGGGCGGGGAGGTGAGCTTCAGCGCGTGACGGCCGGCAGCACGTCGAGGACGGCACGCAAGGTCGAGCGACCGGCCGCAGCTCGGAGCGGCGGCGCAGGCGCTGAAAGGCGGAGGAGAGGGGCGGAGCTCAGAGCGGCGGCGCAGGCGGGAGAGGCAGAGGAGAGGGCCGGAGCTCCAGAGCGGCGGCGCACGCACGTAGAGGCGGAGGAGAGTAGAGCGTGTTCTGTTCGATTTGGGGATTTAGGAATTTAGGGTTGGTGAGGGGGAAAGGCAAGAACGTTTCGTGTCTGGGCCAAAATGGAGCGGGAGAGCGCGCGCTGGGCCAAAATGAGGCGGGACAGCACCAAAATGAGGCGGGATAGCGCGCGCTGGGCCCAAATAAAGCGGGACAATAGGGCGCACGCGCCTCGGCCTACTTGGCGACTAACAGTCAGTCGGGAAAGTTTTACCGACCGACACAGGGATGGCGATGCATTCTTTGTCAACCGATTATCCAACTGCGAAGTTTTCTGTATTGCTGACCGATAATCCATCGCTAACTGACGGTATCTCCGACCAACTGTTCGACGGCAACTTTGCCGACCGACATTCTGTCGGCACTAACCAATATTGTCGACCGACGCCTGTCGCCAATCTAGTGCTGTGGTGTAGTGGTCGATCTCCCTTGGAGGAGAGACGGAAGGCTTGGTGATGGTGTCGAGGAAGACGCCGGCGGGTGGTGCGAGTCGAGCCTACCCGATACGAGAGAGTGCGTCGGCCTCTTCGTTTTTCCGCCTGTCGATCCATTCGACGGAATAGCCTGCGAAGTGTCCGCCCAGCTTGTCCACTGCGTGGCGGTATGCTGCCATGGTGGGGGAGACGGCGTCGCAGGTACCAGCGACCTGCCCAGCGACGAGGTCGGAGTCTCCGTAGCAGCGTAGGCGGTTGACATTCATCTCCTTGGCGGCTCGCATACCATAGAGTAGTGCCTCGTACTCGGCCATGTTGTTGGTGCAGGGGGTGAAGTCGAGGCAGAGGACGTAGCGGAGCTTGTCGCCCTTCGGGGAAGTAAGCATGATCCCTGCTCCTGCGCCGTCTGCATTCTTGGAGCCGTCGAAGTGCAGGTTCCAGTAGTGGAGGTACGGCAGCTTTTCCGGCTGCTGGGCTTCTTCCCAGTTGGCGATGAAGTCCGCGAGAGCCTGCGACTTGATCGCTTTGCGTGGCTCATATTTGATGTTGTGGATGCCGATTTCGATGGCCCACTTGGCGACTCGCCCGGTCGTCTCATGGTTGCGGATGATGTCCTGCAACGGTGCTGAGGAGACGACTGTGATCGGGTGCTCCTGGAAGTAGTGTGGCAGTCACCGCTGTGCTCTGAAGACCGCGTATACCAGTTTCTGGTATTGCGGGTATCGCTGGCGCGACTCGGTGAGGACCTCTCTGATATAGTACACCGGTCGCTGTACCGGGCGCTCCTTTCCTTCCTCTGGCCATTCGACGACCATGACGGCGCTGACGACGCGCTCGAAAGCCGCGACGTAGACCAGCATGGGTTCTTTGTCGACGGGGGTGGCGAGTAGCGTTGCTGCGAGTAGCACCTTCTTGAGGTCACGGAGCGCGTCGTCCGCCTCCTTGTCCCACTGGAAGGTGGGGTTCTTGCGCATCAGGCGGTATAGGGGCATCGCCTTTTCGCCCAATCGGGGGTTAAAGCGACTGAGAGCCGCGACTCGCCGGGCCAGCTTCTGGACGTCGCACAAGCACTCGGGTTTGCCGAGTCGAGCGATCGTGTCGATCTTGGTGGGGTTCGCCTCGATCCCGCGCTTGGAGACGACATAGCCCAGTAATTGCCCTGCTGGTACACCGAAGGTGCATTTGCTTGGGTTTAGCTTTATCTTGTATTTCCGCAGGTTGGCGAATGTTTCCGCCAGGTCGGCGAGTAGGTCGCTCTGGCGAGCGGACTTCACTACCACGTCGTCGATGTAGACGTGGATATTGCGGCCAATTTTTCTCGCAAGGCATTCCTGCATGCACCGCTCGTAGGTCGCCCCGGCGTTCTTGAGGCCGAAGGTCATGGCGGTGTAGCAGAAGGCTCCGAATGGCGTGATGAACGCCGTCTTTTCCTCGTCCTCGACAGCCATTTTGATCTGGTTGTACCCAGAGTAGGCGTCGAGGAAACACAGCGACTCCGAGCCCGCGGTGGAATCGATTATTTGGTCGATCCGTGGGAGGACGAATTGCTCGTTCGGGCAGGCGCTGTTTAAGTTTGTGTAGTCGATACACATCCTCCAGGTTCCATTTTTATTCTCGACCAGGACTGGGTTTGCCAACCACTTGGAGTTTTTGATTGGCCGGATGAAGCCTGCAGCGAGTAAACGCTGCACCTTCTCGGCGATGGCTCGGCTGCGCTCTTCATTGAAGGGCCGCAGCGACTGCTTGACAGGTCGCACTTTGGGGTCGGCGTTGAGTTTGTGCTCAGCAAGTTCCCTAGGGACACCAGGCATGTCAGAGGGCTTCCATGCAAAGATGTCCCTGTTCTCACGGAGGAACTCGATCAGCGCGCCTTCCTATGCTGGGCTCATGCCCGTCCCGCTCGTCACCGTTTGGCTGGAGTCGCCTGGGATCAGCTCGACGGTGCGGGTGTGCGTCGTTGCCTCAAAGACTGAGGTGTTGCCGCCTTCCGAGTTGGGATTCTTGAGTATAATGGGGTCGTCGTTGTTGACCCTGCTCGCGTACTTGGCGAGCTCGTCGGCGTGGTTGGCCTCAGCCGCGATGACGGCGTCGGCGAGTTCGGCTCCTTTGGCCTCGCACTCGGCGGCCATGTCAGGGTCGCCGTGTATGGTGATGACGCCACGCGGTCCGGGGAGCTTCATCGCGTTGTACGCGTAGTCGGGCGCCGCCATGAACTTGGCGAACGCCTGGCGCCCCAGGACACAGTGGTAGGGGCTGTCGAAGGGCACCAGCTCGAAGACGATCCGCTCGGTGCGGAAGTTTGCTGGTGTGCCGAAGGTGACTGGCAGCGTGACCTTGCCGATCGGGTACGCCTTCCGACCGGGGACGATGCCGTGGAACGTGGTGTAGGTTGTCTCGACCATCGACTGCGGGAGCCGCAGTCGCCTGAAGGTGTCCAGGTACAGGATGTTGATGGAGCTGCCGCCGTCCATCAATGTCTTGGGGAGCCAGTAGTCTCCCACCTTGGGCTTGACCACCAGGGCGACTCGGCATGGGTACTCGATGCGTGGCGAGTGGTACTGGCGGCTCCAGGTGATGGGTTGCTCCGACCAGTTGAGGAACTGGGGAACGTCCACCTGGGCCACCGCGTTGACAGCGACGGCGCGGGCGATGACCTTCTTCTCGCGCTTCATGTTGAAGCCTGTGAAGGTGTGGAGCGAGCCGGCCACGCTGCCGAATTTTCCGCCATTTGGCGGGTTGTTGTCGGGGTCCTCCCGCGCTCGTCGTGCCTTCTCGATCTCCTTGAGAGAGTGGCAGTCGGCGGTCGTGTGCGTGGCGGGCTTCCCTTCCCTGCTGTGAAACGCACAAGGTTGGTTAAGGAGGGCCACGGGGTCGAACCTTGGTTTCGCCTTGTAGTTGCCGCTGTCGCGGCGTTGCCCTCCGTCGCGGCGGAAGCTCTTGGGCTCGGGCTGCGCGTGACCAGCATTGGCGACGAAGTCGACTCGCCCGTCACTGCGGCGCTTGCCGGTGAGGCGAGTGTTGCTGTAGCGTAGGTCGGACCGTCGTCCATTGTCGTTGCCGTTCGTGCGGCGTTGACCTCCCGACTCATCGTCGGTTTCCTGGTTTGGGTCTTCCTCCGCGTATATTTTGGCGATCTCAAGGAGGTACGGTATGTTGTCGAGTGTGCGGTATGCTCGTTTGAGCTTGGCGACCAAGGGCTCGTAGCGGCACGAGGTCTTGAAGCAGTGGATCGCGGTGTCCGGGTGGATGCCGACCGCGTTGTACCATAGTTCTTGCCACCATTGGACCCAGCTGCGGGTCGACTCGCGGGGTCCCTGGACGCATCGTTCCAGGTCCTCGATGGTGGTGGCGCGGGTGTAGGAACCCTCGAAGTGCCTGACGAAGGCATCGCGCATCTCTTCCCAGGAGTCGATGCTATCCGGGGGGAGAGTGTTGATCCACTACCTGCACGCTCCCTCCATCATCGGGGGCAAGTAGCGGGCGGCTAGCAGGTCGGTGTGGCCAGCGATCCCCATCGCCAGGAGGTAGGTGTCCAGCCACACGGAGGGGTCGTACGAAGGGTCATACTTCTCTATTTCCTTCGGCGCTTTGAATTTCGCCGGGTATTTTTCGCCTCCGATCATCGGTCCGAAGCATCGGGGCCCGAGTCGGCTTAGCGACCCCATCGGCTCGCCGTCGCGGCGATTGGTTAGGGCGTGTCGCAGGTTGTTGGGCTGGCGTGCGCGCCAGCTCTGGTTGTTGATGATGTGGGTGCGGGCGTCGACGGGCTGACCATTGGCGGCGACGAAGTTGGTCGCTGGCCTGGGGTCGTTGGTGGAGAGTGCCGCATTCGCGGGTCGGTGTTGGAGCTACAGTGGTTCGGGTGGCGGGCAGTTGAGGGTGTTTGTCGCCAATGGACGGCCGCTTGAGGCCGCTCTGCAGCCCGATGAACGCGAGTACATCCGGCCCTGTGAGTCGACGTCTGCGTTTTGTTGCTCGACCGCCTTTGCTAGCAGGGCCTTGACGTACTGGATCTGTAGGGCGCCGTCACCGATGGCCGTGATGTTGTCGGCCGCTGCTCGGCCCGCCACGAGGTTGTCCATCGGGGTGGAGAACAGTGGTAGGCCGTTCGTGTCTCGCTCCCGTGAGGAGACCACGATCCGCGGTTGGCCCTGGGGGGTGCGCGGTTGGGTGGAGGTGGGGCGCCGTTCGCCATCGACCCTGGTAGGGGCCGGTCGCTTCCTCCGGGTGGCGCGTTCTCGCAGATTACGCACTCGGACACGCGGGCCGGGTCATTCTCGTCGTCGAAGTTCAGGGCGCGCCCCTGGACGGTGGGGTTCAAGCGCGACCTGATTCGTTGTTGGTGGTAACATCACAGCTCCTACACCGTCACCTGCTCGAGGCGAAATTTTTCGCGCTCGGCTTGCTCCTTGCGGACTGCCTCCGCCAGCTTCAGGCGGAGTTCCTCGACCTCCGTTGTCGTGGCGTTAGGAGGGATCGGGGTGGAGAAGGGATCCTCCGGCGGGTCGGTGCCAGTCACCATGTAGGTCGCGGCGTGGCAACCGATCCCGTCGCGGAGATCGGGGGAGTTTTCCGATCCGGAGTCGAAGTCAAAGATCCCAAGGATGGAGGGATCCTCGAAGTCTCCAACGTTAGAGACCTGGGTGATGGAGCCCGCGGGCGAAGCCGCGATGATGGATCCGGCGAGTGACGCCGGGGTCGCCGAGTTGGCGTCGTCGTTGAGAGCCGCGTCTTCCGCGGCTGCGGTGGTTTCGGCCACGTCGCTGTGGGCCGAGTTGTACACGGAGGCGAGGCGGTGGATCGTGCGGACCTGGCTCTCGGAGAGCCGGTCGCGTGGCGGCGACTCGCGGATGCGAGCCTAATCCTCCGAGATGATGACGTCGGTGAGGCCGATGAAGAGGCTGATCGTGCCGACTGGCAAGATCAAGCTATGCGTGACGGGTCGCGCCGCCGGGACGTAGCTGCTCGGCAAGATCTGGAGCATCTCTCCGATCGCTATCATGCGGCCGGTGGCGGCCGACTCGTTGATGGGCAGATTGGATCTCGCCGCAGAATACCGGCCAGGCCCCACGGTGGGCGCCACTGTCATGGGAATGACCACGGCAGATGCTGCAATCGGCAGCGAGTAGTAGAACATAGGGCAAGGGCGGCCAGCCATTGCGGTGCGAGATGAGGGCGGAGACACAGGGTTTTACCTAGGTTCGGCCCCCCGGAGGGTAAAGACCTACTCCTGCTAGATTGTATTATGATGGAGGTACAATGGGGCGAGCTCGACGGCTAGGCGGCGAGTCGCTTGAGTGGATGATGGAACGTATCCTCTACACGCCCTCTAGGGAGGTTTATATAGACTCACCCCCCTAGGGTTTACATATCTCAACCGAATCAGTTAAGGTTTCGGCAATCGTTTAACCTAATCCGACTGGGCCTATCTACTCTCCTGGGCCTTCGGCTTCCAGTCGCTTGAATCCACGCCAGGCCTCGATCCAGTCGTCGTCCTGCAGGCCCACTCGCCGGTTCCTGGGCCAGTCGGAAACGTCCTGCTGGGTATACCCTGGTAGGCATATCCCCATCACCGCGATGCGCCCAGCTAGTTGCTGGACACCTTTGAGGTTCTTAGGCTTCTCCATGGTCAGTATGGCCTAGATTTTCTTCGGAGTCGCTTTGATTCCTCGTTGGGAGATGAATTAGCCGAGTAGTTGGCCAGATGGGACGCCGAAGGCACACTTTTCTGGATTCAGCTTGATCTTGTAGTGATCAAGGTTATCGAACATCTCGTGGAGATCGTCGATCAGTGTCTTGGCTTCCCTGGTCTTGATGACTATGTTGTCGACATAGACTTGTACATTACGACCGATCTGGTTCTTCAGACACGCCTGCATGCACCTATGGTACGTGGCACCTGCGTTCTTCAGCCCGAAGGGCATGGTGTTGTAGCAGAACACCCAAAACGGCGTGATGAATGCCGTTTTGTCCTGATCTTCGACCTTCAGTCGAATCTGGTTGTAGTGTGAGTAGGCATCGAGGAACGAGAGATTTTCGCATCCTGCACTCGAATCGATGATCTGATCGATCCGCGATAGAGGGAAGTGGTCCTTGGGGCAGTGCTTGTTGAGCGACGTGAAGTTGGCGTCCGTGTCCTTTTTGGGGACCAGCATAGTGTTGGCTAGCCACTCGCTCTCGATTTCTCGGATGAAATTGGCGTCGAGGAGTCTGTTGACATCGATTCCATCTACTTCTGCTCATGGTTCGGACAGTCATCGGATCGACTGTTTGACCGGCCTTGCGTCGGGGAACACATTGAGTGCGTGCTCGGTGAATTCCGTAGGAGCTCCTCGCATGTCCGCAGGACACCAGGCAAAGATTACCCAGCACTCACGAAGGAATTCGACGAGCGCGCTTTCCTATGCGGGGCTGAGGTCGTTGGCGATCAGCGCCGTCTTGGAGGCGTTGGTTGGGTGGACCTGCACCTTTTTCGTGTTGACTGTGGAGTCGAACGACGTATCAGGTGAGTTTTGCCTGGCGACTGGGGGTGCCCCGTTGTCTGTCACCTCTCGGAGCCTCGTGAGCTCTACTTGCATGCCGAACGATTGGGAGATTCTGTTGAAATCTCTGTCGCAGTGGTCCGATCGGGTAAAGCTTACCTGGACTGTGATGACGCCCCTGGGTCCTGGCATCTTGAGCAGCAGGTACGCGTAGTGCGGTACTGCTAGGAATCTTGTGAATGCCATGCGCATGAGGATGGCATGGTACTGTGATGGCCAATCCACCACTTCGAACTTGAGCCTCTCGCATTGAAAGTTTTTGGGTTTGCCGAAGATGACGTCGAGCCATATCTTTCCCAGGGGATATATGCCCTTCCCTGGGACTATGCCGTGGAACGTTGTATCGGATTGTTCCAGGCTGCACAGCGGGATCCGCATCGCTATGAGGGTGCTAGCGAACATCAGGTTGATGTTGCTGCCGCCATCCATGAAGACGCGGCTCATCTCGAATCCTCTAATCTGTGCCTCGAGCACCAGGGCAGCATGACCTGGGCGAGGGTGATCCGAGTGATTGAATGTGATGCAAGACTCCGAACCACTGAGGTACTCAGGGATAGCAGGCGAAGCGTTTACAGCGAGGCTAACTTGTCGAGTTATCTTCTTTTGCACCCTATTGGTAGGGCGTCCCTTCTGGATCATCAGGGCTCCTTTTGGCGGAGGGTATCCGCATGTGCCGTTGTTTGGCGTAGGTGCAACTGCTGGATTCGACAGCCCCACGGGTGGTGGTGTAGGAGCTCTGTGGGCGATGTCACCTGGTGCAGGTGCGGGTCCGAACCCAGGGTTCATGATCTGGCATCGCATTTGGTTGAGGCCCTCGCTGAGTTTCTGGAACTCGCGGCAGTCCTTGAGCATGTGACTGGCCTTATTTTTACCATCTTGCTTGTCGATGTAGAAGTGGATGGTGCAGGGACCCGACAACTTGTCGTATGCCAAGGATTCATCGTCACGGCCATGACGTTGCCATGTTTGCGTTGGGCATTCTCCGTCGTGGAAGTTGCCTTCGCCGTATCCTCCGCTGCTGCGGTTGCTGTCGTTGCGGCGTTCGGTGTAGCCATCCACAACCATGTCGGGTCCGTAGCGATCGTCGTAGACGCGCGATCTTCGTTTTCTATAGCGTTCGTGCCTACGGCCATATTCATCCCCATCATCCTAATGTGCTCGGTGGAGGGAATCCTCGCCATCTGTCCACCTGTTGGCGATGTCCATGAGGTGGTCGAGCGTCTTGGGCTTGACGCGACCAAGTTCTTCCTTGAAGTCCGGGCGCTTGACACCATCCTTGAAGGCATCGATTGTCCTTTCCTAGGAGATGTGCGCGGCCGAGTTCTTGATGTTGGACCAGCGCAAGATGTACGAGCGAATGGATTTGCCTGTTCGTTGAGTGCAGGTCCGCAGTTCCTCGATTGAGGCTAGCCTCTTGCTGGTGGCCTTGAAGTTTCAGATGAAACTCTACGCCAGCTCCTCCCAGCTTCGGATGGAGCCTGAGGACAGGCTGCTGAGCCAGATCCGGGCTGCGCCTGTCAGCTGCAGCTAAAGGCATTGCAAGGTGGTGTTCTTGTTACCACCATGCAGTTTGACGGACGAGAGGTGGTCGCTGAGCCAGGCCTTTGGGTCCTGCGTGCCATCGAACTTCGGAGTGTTCGAAAGAAGCTTGAAATTTTCCGGCATCCGTGTGCGCCGAACAAATCTGCTGAAGATACGAGCTTCGCACAGTTCTCTATCGTCATCCTCTTGGGATTCGGTTGAGCACACACGTTTGGCGCGCGCCTTGTCGACCTTGCGCTGGGCGAGGTCGTTTCGAGCGTCGTAGTCGTGACTGCGACGTCTTGGGCTCTGGCGTCGTCGAGGTAGATCGTGCTCATCCTCGTCAGACGAGGGTGTGGGGCTACGGTTGAATCTGTCCATAGCCTTTTTCTTCGGCTCCGTAGGAGGTTTTTCATGGAGCGCAGCTTCGACGAGTCCGTGTCCGACTAGCGCGGACTTGTGCATGGAACCCTTCGGGTCCCCCACCGGAGGTGGATGGGACGCGAGGTACGTAGTTGCTGCCATGATCGCAGCCTATAGCGTCTTTGGTATGACGTTGTCGTTGACGTTCATCTCCATAAAGGACATGTTGAGGGTTTTGGTGACCTCACGTCGCGCGGTGGGGTCCATGTTATCTGTGCGAGAGCGATGCTTGTTGGCGTGATTTCTGTGTGAGCTAGAGCCACCAGCGGCGGAGAGCGCAACTTGTCACATGCTAAAATCCGAAGCTTCCTGCTTGCGTTTGTCGAGTTCCTCCTGTAGTTTTATCTACTTGTTGTGCTCGCCGATGAGGAGGAGGTGGTATGCCATCAGCAGATCCCGTGAAGAATTCACAGGTAGGATCTTTTTACCCGCCACAGCTTTGCGTGCCTGGCGCCAGCCGTCCTTGTTGAGGTTGATCCTCTAATAGGCGGCAGCGTCGGCTTTGTTGGGCTGGAGGGGCGGTTGCCCTCTGTTTCCTCTGTTCTCGGCATGCGGGTTAGGCGGTGGATTGGGTGGTTGGTTGGGATCAGTCGAACTTGGCGGCACTTCCATTTCACCATTTATAACCACGGCGCATTGGTAGCGCCTACAGATTGGATCGCTGCTGCCACAGCTTTTGGATCCGGAATCATAGGTTCCTTCGTCTGATGGAGGGCTACACAGATTTGAGTTGCAGCTACTGCTATCATAGGAATCATCTGTTAGCATCGACGTGCGTAGCACGCCGATGGGAGGAACCCACGAAGAGGGCCTGATGGATGGCGGTGGCACCCACTCTAGGAGGCGGAGGGTGCCAGTCGGCCCCACCTGGAAGCAGAAGCTCCCGAACAGAATCTCGAGCCCGTCACCTACGGGCTCGAAATCATTCATGGTGGCTATCAAGTGGGAGGTGAAGTCGAAAGCTCCGAAGAGGAGGTGGCTCTCCGTCGTTGATGAGTTGTAGATCGCTTCGGATGGGACCGTAACGATCGCACAATCAGCGCCTCTGCTTCCCACAGACGACGCCAATTGACGAGGTTTAATCTCATCAATGCCCATTATTATGAGCTTGGGTTTTGGAGAAGATGGGGATGCTGGAGATCGCAGAATGGTTAGCAAACAAGCAACACGGGGACACGAAGTTTACCCAGGTTCAGGCCCCTAGAGGGAAAACCCTACTCCTGCTTGTCTGCTCTTGATTATGGCGGAACCGAAAGTTACAGGGGTGTGCAGATGCAATCTGGCGTGGAGGTGTGTATGCGGTGAGAGATGTCCTCCTCGTCGTGCCCTCCTAGCCTTTATATAGATAGACAGGTCCCGAGCATAGGTCGAGTTGGTTACAGATTAGGGTTTGCCCTTTGAAATTCTATCTACTCTAATCTTGTTCTCCAAGCATCCGAAGGCATCATGGTCTTGGGCCACCCGAAACCTCCGCGGGCCACGTATCTTGTAGTGGGCCTTCCTTTTGGGATGGACTAGGTATGCTGATGTTGTGTACCCATGGGGTATAACCGTGTCACCTTCCGCACAGCGGTAATTGCTATTTTTTGGTACTCGTAAGCGACGAAATCATTAGAATGTTGATCGATATCCTAGATTCTATTTACATTTCATTTGCGACCACATCTGCTAGTTCTTACCCACATCATAATCTTGTCGCTATTATTTCCTTTCTTACATTCTCAGACTATCGGTGTAATCCTCCAACACTAACTCGTGGATGCTATACTTTTCGAGCGGTCGAATAGGTCATGGGAACAACTCATAAAGGATCCAACACTGACAATATGACGCCAAGCAAGGCTGAAGTGCGAGGGTTTCTTTGTGTTACTTAGGCTAGTTTCTTGTCATTTTAATAAGTTATATTACTTGTATGCATATTAAGTTAATAAGTCATTCCACCTGAAACCCTGCCATGAAATTTCCATTCATGTTTTGTTGTGTTTCTATCTGCGAATGCTTAATTCAGAAAATGTCCATCTAGTCATTTTTAATGCTATATTTTTGGTGTTTTCAATTGCTTTCATCCTTCCAAACCAGCTAGCTAGTTTGAATCATACATCTGGTCATTTTTAATGCTATCTTTTTGTGTTTTTCAAGTGCTTTCATCCTTTCAAACTAGCTAACTCGATTTTAAATGTTATGACTTAATGTGGAGAAAGGACAATAATGGAGTACAAGGACCAGAGTTCCACCTTCTTGACTCAGATACTATTGGAAGATTAAATAGGAGTCGCGCATGGTTGAGAAGGAGTAAGTGTCATACTGAACGAGCTACTATAAGTTCATACTTACTTTAAGCTTATGGGTCACCCTTGATCTTTTTGGCTTGTGGACAAGGTCCACTATGTATATAGATAGGTCATAAGTTGCACTTTTTGGCTTATGGTGTAGTTTATTCATACATAGTGGAAGCCCAGCATGTGCAGTGTTGGATATTTGTGGTGTCTAGAGAGTATTTTTCATTGGTGAGGGTGAGTCTAGCAAGTTTTTGTGGACCCTGGGTCTAGTACAAGACCTATGCCTTTATTGTTTCTTTCTACTCGGATGAATAGGTCCCCTCTCTGGTGTAAATGGTGGAGCAGATTTTATTTTCTTAGACGCAAGCCTATTAAATTTCGTAGCAACATCTAGTATGCTTACTCTTAAATGATCTCTAATTTATATAATAATACTTTTCCCCCTTTTTCTTTGTTTTGAACCCTTTCACCATATTGAACCAGGCAATAGTTAAAATGAAGCAGGAGTCCTCAGAAGGAAGGACTGAAAGTTGTGTCCCCTCTTCTCATTCATCCTCCCATTGTATTTCTGAAGGAAACAACTTACTTACCAGTCCACCTAGAACAGCTCTTGCAGGTGATATATATATGAAGGGTATGTTGCTTCCAGAAAGAAAGGTTGTAGCTGCTCTTAGATCTGTAGCTGAAATGTTGAAGAAGAGGACATATGATACATTGAAGCAAATTGCCATGTAGCGATCTCTTATTGAGGATACCAACACTGTAATTTTTAGGATGCAGATCTTTTTTAATGATGTGTTGTAATAAACTTTTATTGTTGTGTAATAAATAGTTTAAATTTTTGCATATGTATTAATTGGATTCTTGTCATTCATGTGATGTTCTTCAAAGTAAGTCGGCGATTCCAAAAAAAGGCCAAAATAGTAAAAGGTTGGAACAGAACGATCAATGAAACGACACGTGGACATGAACATGAACTATAAAAAAACCAAAGCATTAAAAGGCCAAACATTATAAGGACAGAACAACAAAGGGACATAACATTAACTGGATGTAATAGTGATTGGATAGAACTGTAACTTGCCTGAACAGTACCTGGTCAAAATCCTGATGGGCTAGAATAGTAATAGGCCTGAATACTTATAGACCCAAACAGTGAAATGCTAGATATTTAGCATGCCGGAATAGTAAAAGGCTAGATAGCTAGCAGACCGGAACAGTAAAAGGCTAGATGTCACCAGGCCAAAATAGTAAAGGACAGAATCACAGAAGGCTAGAACAGTAAAAAGCTAAAATTTTAGCAGGCCATAATAGTAAATGACCAGATTTAAAGCATGCCGGAACAGTAAACGACCGGATTCATAGCAGGCCAGAACAATAAAAGGCTAGATTGTCAAAAGGCGAGAATAGTAAAAGGTCAGATTAACAGTAGGCCAGAACAGTAAACTGTTAGATTCACAGTTGGCCTGAACAATATAAGGCCGGATATACAGTAAAGTAACATAGGCTCCTGAGGTTCTAGCGCTGCGAGAACTGGTGGGTTTGAAAGTAGGTCTTTCAAACTTTGTAGGGAAGTCTCAGCTTCCTGGGTCCAGACAAATTTGTCGATTTTCATCAAGAGTTTGTATAAAGGTATGGCTCTTTCTCCGAGCCGGCTGACGAACCGACTCACTACTATGATACAACTAGTGAGACGTTACACGTCATTCAGGCAAGTTGGCCTGGTAATGTTAAGTATAGCCTTGATTTTGTCCCGGTTCACTTCTATGCCTCGCTCAGAGACGACGAAACCTAACAATTTTCCATCTGGAATTCCAAAGAAACACTTCTTCAGATTTAGCATCATGTCTAATTTTCATAGGATAGCAAATGTTTTCTCTAAGTCAGAAATTAAAGTTCCCTTATTTTTGGACATAACAGATATGTCATCTATTTATACATGGACGTTGCATCCGATTTGATGTTGAGACAATGTTGCATAGTACGTTGATATGTTGCTCCTGTGTTCTTTAAGCCAAAATGCATAGTTTTTTAGCAGCAGGTTCATAAAGGAGTGACGAAAGACGTCTTAATTTGATCCGACTCTTTCATCGGTATTTGGTGATATCCGGAATATGTGTCGAGAAAACAGAGTAATTCTGACCCTGCCATTGAGTCGATAACTTGATCGATTCTTGGCAAAGGGAACGGGTCTTTTGGTAATGCCTTGTTCAAAGCGGTATAATCAACACACATCCTTAAACCAATAGTGTCCTTTTAGGGATGAGTACAGGATTTGCCACCCAATTTGTATGGATGACCTCTATTATGAATCCGACTAATTCTAGTCAGGCAATTCCTTGGCTATTGCTTTGCTCTTTTCATCACAAAAATGGCATAAGGACTGTTTGACGGGTTTAGCATCAGGGTACACATTAAGATAGTTCTCCGCAAGTTCCCTAGTTACTCTGGTCATGTCAGAAGGATGCCATGCGAATATATCACTATTATCTTTGAGGAACTCGACAAGAGCACTTTCCTATGCGAGGTATAAGCCTGCCCCTATGTTCGTTGTCTTGGAGGGATCATCTTCCTTCAGCGATGTTTTCTTTATCTCTTCTGATGCCTTGAACTATATGCTTGGCTTTAGCACCTCGTTCTTCATGGCAGGCATCTCGGACGGGTTGATGGTCTTCTTGATCTCCTGGTACTCCTGGGCGTGTAGCACGGCTTTGGCAAAGGAAGCAGATCCTTCACCGCACTCTTGCGCTTTCATCGGATTTCCCCGGATGGTGATGACGCCCTTTGAACCTAGAAGTTTTATCATATTGTAAATGTAACAGGGACGAGCCATGAATGCCCACTAAGACGCACGCCCGAAGATGGTGTGGTAAGCACTTTTGAACGGTACCACCTCAAAAGAGAGTGGCTTGGTCCGGTAATTTTCTAGGGTTCCGAATGTCACGCCTAGAGTAATCTCACCCCGAGAATCCGCATGTCTCCCTGGTACAATGCCATGGAAAGTGACACTGCTGTAACTCAACTGGTTCTCGTGAATCTGAGGGTTAATGATGCTACCACCATCCATGAGGGTTTTAGAGAACTCATAGCCATCAATAAGAGGATTGACGACCAAAGGATATTTTCCCTGACGATGTGTTTTCCTCTGGTGATCTGAGCAATCAAAGGTGATCAATCCAGAAATTGTGGAATAGCCAGAACCGTGGCATTGAGCTCACGGAGAACAACCTTCTTGGCCTTAGCCGGTTGAGATCCAAGCAAGCAGACGAACGCATCTTTCTTGGTTGGAAAATCCTTCTTTCCATCTAACTTGGGATGTGCGGCATCCGCTTCTTCCTTGTCGTAATCTTCCTTGGGTTCCTTTCCTTTCTCGGAATTTTCTTTCCTTTTCTGCGCTTGGCTCTGTAGCCAGCGGATTCGTCTTTTTTGCTATCGTCATTGAAACGACACTCGGCATTTGTGTGGGTAGATCCTCCGTTACTATCCTAGTGGTGGACACATGGATTGTTGGCAATGTTGGCCTAGGTATAGGTTCTTCCGGGTTGCTGTTCTCCTTTGCCCTAGATTCGGGAAGTTCTGTGGCCTCGACCCCGGTCGCCTCCGCGCCCTCCTCGTCCACTATATCCAAACATCGCGTTAACAACTGCGTTGTCCGGAGCCGGTTATCTTCCGAGGTGTTCTTGTGCTTCTGAGCTTGTTGTTTTGGCTGTTTGGACGCATTGGGATTGGCCAGAATATTTAGCACCCTTTCGGAATCATCATCAGCATCAGCATATTTCTTGACATCTCTATCATCTCTCCCAGATCTGTGACGTGGTCGCGTTTCAATCTGTGACGCAAAAGTCCGACTGGGAGTCCTGCAATGAAATCTTCAATCGTAGTTTGCTCGTTTACTCCTTCACAGGAGTTTTTTGTGTCAATCCAGTGTCCGAGGTAATCTCGGCAAGTTTCTCCGGGTCTCTTGATGCAACGCTACATGTCTCCAACTGTGCAGGGCGTCATGTATGTTCCCTCGAAGTTTAAAAAGAACGCACTTTGCATATCATACCAGTTATGAATTGAATTTTCTGGCAGTTCACTGAGCCATGATCGAGTTGTCTTCCTCAGCATAAGCGGGAGATATCGGACTGCGATCAGGCTGTTCCTCCTTTGGCGATGCAGCAGGCCTGGAAAAATCCTGGAGCTAGGTATCTGGCCGAGCTGCGCCATCGTAGGGCTGGATGTGTTTGGCAATACCAAAATCAACTGGAAATTTGGTCTGACATATGCGTGGGCCAAAGCACTTGCGTCCTACATACACATCTTATTCCTCGTACATCCGGGCCTCTATTTTGAGTCAATGCGGTGGCGAGCGTCATTTGGCGAAAGAGATCTGCACCTTGGAGGCTCGCGGCTTCTGTGCGGCGGAGTCGGATTTCTGCTTCTATTCTCACCATTGCCGCCTCCGCCCCTGCAGCTCCCATGGCTACGGTGGGATCCCTCATGGTCGCTGCCTGGAGGTGATGGTGGCCCTGGTGGATTTTTTTCAGCTGGGTTACGCGGTGGTGGTGGTTGAGCCTCATTATGTGGACTCTGATGCTGGTTTCTTTGGGCTCCATCCCTACTTGATTTAGGATGGTCCGGATTATATCTTCGTCCAGCATTACCAGCCAGACGTCTTGGTGGTGGCATTCTTAGCTGATCTTGCTCTCGCTGGAGGCGCACTTCGGGGTCTTCTCTATATCTGTTGTTTTGACGATGATGGCCTTGATGGGGAACCATTGCCCTGATGGCATCTTCAGACGCAGCCGAAATAACTCTTTCCCAGTCACGTGCTGGCCTTTGAGAGTAGCCATTTGATCCGGTCCTTGAGTTTACTTCTTCTCCTCGAGGACGATAGCGTTGATTTGTATCCTTGCGGGGTCTTTCGTCAGCGCTTTGGTGGACACCAGCGTGGCAAAATTCCGACTTTGAGGCCAGCTTGCCACTAAATGACGCGGCCGTTTTCTGCTGCTTTAATCCTTTTTCTAGCAACACAACGCATTGCTGGACCTTCTCAGGAGATGGATTGTTGGAGAGGATAGCTCAAGCCGCTGCAGCGTTTTCCAACGTCATGCTGTAGACTCGGATCTTCTCTCCAGTTTTTCCGTTGAATAGATCTCTGTGGATATCCGGGTTCTTGTTGGCAAGAACCGAACCTCCTCTTGTCTTGTTTGGTAGTCACTTGAAATCTGACTGATATTTCGCAGGATAACTGTTTAACTGCTGTTTAAGCTCGACGATGCGCGCGGCCTCTTCGAGCAAAAACAGACAGTGCTTTTCCAGGTCTTCGTCCCTTTTCTCCAGCGTGTCCGGAGTAAGATCCGAAGCCGTTGGGATTGGAATTGTGAGAGCATCTCCGTAAATTTCACGTGAACCCTTGGTGACGACGTTTCCACCGACGGGAATCGGCATGGTATTAATCGGATCTCCATCCTGATTCTCCATCTCGATCTCTTCATCAACTTTTTCTTCTTTGGTTTCCTCGATGTTCGGCTCTGCCGGTCTCGGATCCTTGTTCTTCTTATTCTTCTTTTATGGCCCAGTAGCCTTGGCGTGCATACCGGTGGCAGAGACGGCTTTCGGTCCGATGCCGGGGGATAAACTTCCGTCGGTACTTTCAGTAGTGGTTGGCTTGTGGACCTCGGAAGAATCTCCGTTGTCCATGTAGTGTAGCTTTCATCCATGCTATCATATGGACTGGGGGGATTTTTCGGCTCACCTTGCATTGGTTTGGAGGCTTGTTCTTCTTCATACTCCTCCATCTCCGTCTCGAAGTCCCTGAGTTCCTGCGATGTTATTGACTTCTGAGGGGAGCTAGGTAAGTCAGTGTTTTCTTCGATTGCGTCGAGGACAGAATCGCTGCCGGCTCCATCAACGACAGAGTCAGATCCAAATCTTACGTGTTATACGAAGCAGTGCCTCTTCTTCATCCTGTGCTTCAAGAGTACTTTGTCTGCTACGGCATCGGTAGGGCCGGATTCGTAGCAGATATATTCCTCGTTTGTGTATCCGATCTCGACAAGGAGATCAGCCCCGTATTTTTCCTCCACCTCTTGTTCCACTACAGGACTGGGCTGTGTGAGTTTGATTTTTTCCAGGATTTTGAACTCTTTCGCCTCTACGGACAGAGTAGATCCGTATTTTTCTTCCGCCATGGTCATCACCTCAAGGGTGGGTTTGGCGGGTTCAGCGAAACAAAGATAAATATCGATCTCGCCGATAGACATGATCGTGTAGGTTGTCACGGGTTTGCTAGACGGAATCCAGAATGAGAGGGACATCACTGGCGTAGACCACGCGACCCATGGCAATTGTTTTGTCGATTCCTGCACACGCAGACTCCGCTTGGAACGAAGCACCAAAAGTCACCTCCCCATGGTGGGCGCCAACTATCGTCGGATTGTCGACAAGTACGCCATAGGGGGTCCTAATGGCATTGAGAAGATGGGGTGTGAGACGTCGGATGTTCCAGGAGCAATGAGCACAAGTTTACCCAGGTTCAGATCCGACTGCGGTGATCAGATCCTACTCCTGCTAGCAACCCAGTAATATATCAGCGTAAGTCAAATGTTACAGCGGATTACAAGAGAGGTTCTCCTGTGTGAGTTGTGATTGTGGTTATTTATATGGTTGTGCCCTAAAGGCTCCCATAGGGCCGGTTTATATAGTCACCAGGATCTAGGGTTACAGGAGAGACCTATCCGGCTATGTTACAACTTGGACTACAGGTAATACTACAGGCCTAAGTTGGTAACTCTTATGGGCCTTGCCATAGCCGGAACTGGCTCCTCCTCTTTCTCTGACTGGGCCGCCCGTGAATCAAAGATCTAACCCATTGGTGGACCACCATGGTCAGCGAGTCTTGTGGGTATACCTGGAAAGTATATCCCCAACAATATCCTTTGGTAGATAGTGACGAGGGGCATAAAGACCTGTACCAATAGCTCTGTGTGGGTTCGATATCTTTACTTTGAAACTATCTACAATTGATTTGTGCACTTGAAGTCATCAAGCTATTTTCTTGCGTCGTTGCTAGGGAGTAAGCGCTTTTGGTATTTGTTCTTAATTTCTAATATATTATTGCTTTACTAAAGTTGTTTGAGTTTCAAATTATTACTGTTTATCGCTTCTTATCTTTTTTATATTACTTATTTGAAAAGAACAAAACAACTAAAAAACCAAAAAATTATTAAAAACTATTGTGATTAATCATGTCTTCCGAGATGACTATCTTCCAACAGATAGAATTTACAATGGAGGACTAAAAGGGAAAGACTATGGGAAATGTTCATAAGAAGTATTGCATATTAAAAGAATGGATGACTTGGGTGGACGAGTATTCATCCACACTATGTGCCTCTTATCAATTATATTGTGATTGTTGTGAATCTCCAGATCACCTCAATTATCAATGTGAGTATAAGGTTGATACCGAACTAGAAAACTATAATAGATATGAGTTTAAATGCCTTGCTAGGTAGGAAACATTACAATTTGTGCTTTTTACCGGCTGCCAAGAATTGCTATTTCGTTGAAGAGATATATAGGTAGAAAGTAAACCACTTGATATGATCTATAAAGAAGTTCACCCTATATTCTTATATTGCCAAGATAAATTCCTTGATAATGTATTTATTATTGAGCGTATTAAAGACGCCATGGAAGAATCTAACCTTTTGCAGGGTGCTCCAAACGAGAATGTGGAGGGAACTCCACTCAAAGAACCTCCACCTAAACCACCAGAACATATTGATAATAAAGAGGTGGCACTTGATGTTACACCATCTCAAATAGTGGAAGGTGAACAAAAAGGCATAACTATTGCTGAGTTAGCTATGTCCTCTCAACTAGTGGAAGGTAAGCCCGAAGGTAAGCCTATCACTAAGCTACTCGCGAATTATCTTAGTAAGAATGAAGAGGAGCAACTTGATCAACCACTTGAATCTCCTACTAACGAGGTTTAATCTCATCAATTCCCATTGTTATGAGCTTGGGTTTTGGAGAAGATGGGGATGCTGGAGATCGCGGAACGGTTAGCAAACAAGCAACGCGGGGACACGAAGTTTACCCAGGTTCAGGCCCCCAGAGGGAAAACCCTACTCCTGTGTGTCTGCTCTTGATTACGGCGGAACCGAAAGTTACAGGGGTGCGCAGATGCAATCTAGAGTGGAGGTGTGTATGTGGTGAGAGATGTCCTCCTCGCTATGCCCTCCTAGCCTTTATATAGATAGGAAGGTCCCAGGCATAGGTCGAGTCGGTTACAGATTAGGGTTTTCCCTTTGAAATTTTATCTACTCTAGTCTTGTTCTCCAAGCATCCGAAGGCATCATGGGCTCGGGCCACCCGAAACCTCCGTGGGCCACGTATCTTTCGGGTATAGTTTTAAGCCTGTTTATAAGAAAATAGTTTTGGTTTGTAGGGATTGTTGATGCGTGTGCCTGACAACCTGATGGATCAGGGCCAGTTAACTATCATAGGAAAAACATCACGATCTTCTTCATATTCGAGTCCCTAGACTCGAACCTAGAACGGATGCTGGTGTAATTCGACTCAGGCCGCTGAGGTCTTACAGGAGTCGAATCCCAGTAGTTTTTGAGTGATATACCCAATGTGTTCGTCAGGATTTTCATCGGGCCTGTTGACACGGTTTTTACTAGCAGAGCGTAGTCAGGTGCGTTACCAGGCCATCAGATGCTATCTGTAGGTCTTATATTTGCGTTGTAGACACAGCATCCAAAATTTTACCACCGCAAAGGTGTTTCGGGTGGCCAAGGAGATTGCTTCTCACTTAGCGTTGGTTTGGGAAAATTTGCCAAAAGTTTATGTTTTGATCCGAAGGATCGCAGTAGAAGAAATCATAGGGTGCGCGGCCAGCGCTCCATATGGGAGTAGCCCACGAGTGTCTGTTCGAGTCGTAGACTCGAGCAGAGATTTTGGTTCAGTTGTTTTTGGCTTCAGGTCTGAAGGACACAATTTTTCGGATGCTTGAATCAATCCTCCCTATGGGATTAGCCCCCGAGTCCCTAGTGGAGTCGTAGATTCGATGTGGGACTCGAAGAATCATTAGTGGTGTAGTACCTTAATCATGCCTCAGGTGCGCGGCCAGCGCTCCTGATAGGAGTAGCCCCGAGTAGTTGCTCGAATCGTAGATTCGAGGAAGTACTTGTTTTATCAACCGAAGGTTTCCAACCTTTGCTAGATTGCTTAATGACATCAGTGCTGACGGTCGATGACCTCAACAGTCTGCAGCGCCAGAGGTGACGTAATAGGACGATCGTGGGTCCAACTTTCTGACTTGAAGTTGACAATTCATGCACGATGTGACAAGAATTACGGCGTCTCCTCGATTTCCGTGCATAGTGGACGGGGGTGCGGGCGATAGTTCGTTGTTGTGTTGACACGTGTATGGTTGGATCTGTCCCTAACATTAGTGCTTCTGGATGAACGGTCTCTGTTCTTCGTCTTCATCCTTAGAACCGTGGGGAAAACAGTGATTTGTTTTCACCCTTTCCCATTTGCTTTCTCCACTACTTCCATTTCACGAGCTCTTCCTCGCGCGCACCGGACGTTCTCCGATCCTTTCCCTCTTCGTTCATGCGCGTGCATCACCGTCATCGGTGCTCCACCATGGTCAAATCGAAGAAGGCCTCTGCCGGAGCGGGCTCGAGCACCATTGTCGGCGGCAAGAAAGGTGCCACCACCGCGCGCATCACTGATCGCATGTGGATGCGCACGGAGACGCGTGAGGGTGACCTGCGCAAGTTGCGCGATGCGGGTTTGATCCCACAGGACAAGGAGGACGTCAAGATCCCCGGTGATGATGTAATCTCCCGTCCACCCGCAGGATTTCGGGTGATGTTTGTCGCGTTGTTCTTCGTGGCTTGTCGCTTCCTATCCAAGATTTTCTCTGTGGACTCCTTTTTTTCTATGGCATCCAGCTTCATCATCTTTCGCCCAACTCTCTCCTCAACATCGCATGTTTTATCACTTTCTGTGAGTGTTGGCTCGGTATCAAGCCGCACTTTGGCCTCTTCTGGAAACTCTATTCCATGTAGAGGCAATATGGCACCAGCGTGGTCTACCCGCTCGGCGGCTGCATTATTTCCCTCCAATCTTCTGTTCGCTTCTTTTCTTTTTCTATCTGCGAGTCTGTCCAATACTAGCGGAAGAAGTGGTTTTATATCCGTGAATCAATAGGGGACGGGCAAAAGTTTGGTCTTGCTCCCTTCGACTCCTCCCAGGAGATCCTGCCGAAGAGATCCTGGAAGAACCATGTCCTGGAGGGCGAGGTGGCGTAGGTAGAGGAGCTCTACCGTCGGGTGGAGGCCCTCCAGATGGTTGCGGATAAGGAGGTGAATGATGTGGATATCATCCGCACCTTCCTCAAATGTCGGGTGCAGCCACTCCAGGCGAGGGCACATCTGATGTTTCTTTACACTGGCCGCCACGACCCGACGAGGGTTTCGGCCGAGGAGCTGTCCAGGGGCGACCTCGATAGGGCTCTTCGGCCGCTACTGAAGTTCAAGGCTGAAGAGGACCTCCCGAAGAAGTCCTTGACCGCCCCCTTTAGTTCTTCGAATCCAGTTCCTTAGGTTTAGAACTGCGTCATGCGTGTTGCACTCTTTTTTATGATTGTTGTATTCACATGAATAAAAGTCGCTTAATCACGTTCTTTATCTTCTTTTGTAGGAGCTGAAGGTAGCTGGCATGATGCCTCCGCTGCCTGAAAAGTATCCGATTGCGCCGGACAATGAGGTTGTGGACTCTGAGTCCGAACTTCCGCTAGTGCAATCTCCAACCCACGAAGCCCCCGAGGCGAGCGAGCGGCAGACCCGAAAGCGCTCCCGGAGTGAATCTTCGGATGCGTCGACGCAGCCTACTCCTCGGGGCCCTTCCTTCCAGGAGAGGCATGGCCAGGATGATGGTGCTTCTTCCGCACCGTATCCGGTTGTGCCTCTTCGAGCGGTGCCACCGCAGCCGCCAGGCAAGAAGAAGAAGAAGAAGAAGAAGAAGAAGAAGAAGGAGAAGGCACCGCCCGTCTTCAATCTTTTCGACATTGAATCGTAAGTGGCTTTGACTGCTATATTCTATGAGTAATATTGTATCTTGTTTTTTATCAATACTTTTCTTGCAGCCACTCCTCGTGTCGTGGTATTGCCGATGAGTACGCCATGGAGGGGTCCTCACAGTGCGTGTTTAGAGACGCGGGGGAAGGCGGACGGTTGACGGGTACAAGGTAACACAGCTTACCCAGGTTCAGATCCCACGACGGTGGTGGAATCCTACTCCTTCTATAAATCACTGTAATGGCAATACGCCGAGTTACAGGGATTGGTTCGCTGTGCCAGGTGACTAGAAAGTCTAAGTTATTGTGCCCTAAAGGCTCCCATAGGCCCGACTTATATAGTCGTCAGGTCCTAGGGTTATAGGGAAAATTTCTAGCCGGACAGGTTACAGAGTCCTACACTGCATACAATCAGTCTAGCGTGTCTTGCACTCCAAGGCTCCAGGTAAGTCGGTGACTCCTCCGTATCCTTCCTTTATCCGACATAGGCCTCCCTTCTGGATCCATCTAACTGGGCCGCCCAGAAGGCCATAGGCCATGCTACCAACTGTGGTCCACCTGGGTTATCCGGATAGAGGACATGCTATGAGGATACCCATATAGCATATCCCCAACAGTAGCCCCCGGAGAATTCTGAGATCTTGCGCCGTCTTGCCTATTCACGTTGAATGCTCCGTCTAGATGGATGTCGGCAAATCGTCAAGAAACATCTTGTAGTCCTCCCAAAGAACCCTGCAAGGTTTTCTCCGTATTCAACTTGTAAGTCGGAGAATTGCTGAATCTTCTATCGTACTCTTCCGTATCCGGATTGGATCCGTCTATGCTGGAATCTTCCGATGTGATGGTTCACCTGCTAGTGACTGCTAGGGCCACATAGACATAGGTCAGCAACGCCTTGTAACTTACACATGTAGAAAACGCAATCATGTCCGATTTTCCCGCGCGAGCGATACCAACCGTTGGCGGCGACGGTTGGCAACATGGCGAAATTTCCACGCATGTCCCCGCACACGTCGCCTACGAGGCAACCGTTCGATCATGATGCACGAATCTCGATGCCGAAGGTCATAAATAGTAACAGCGGTGGAAATTTTACTTTTCACCTCATTCCCCTCTACATCATCTTCTTCCTCCAGCGAGCGCCTCCTCGAGCTCTCTGCGCACAGTGCGAAAAACCCTAGTCCCTCGACCTTCCCCAGTCACCACCGCAATCCCTCCATGGCTAGTAGCAGTTCCGCCCCTCCATGTCGGCGTTAGGTGATGCCGCGGCGAAGCCAGCAAGCTCCGGCATCATGCCTCCAGAGGGTCTGGTGATTCCCAGATCCGCGGTGGTCAAAGCCACCGGCGGTGACCATAACTCAGCGGCGATGGAGCTGCTAGAAGAGGAGTACGACTCCCACAAGGGCGACTGGCGCGGTTCCGATATTATGGACCGCGATATCAAAGAATTGATCATCGAGGGCTACCTCCCTGCGATGGAGGGGCTCGCCTGGCGGGCGGCGCCGGCCGGCGAGGTCACACCTTCTCCCCAAGCCGGAGAAAAGGTGTACCTCAAAGCACAACTGCTACGTGACGTCTCCCAGGCCATCTCCAACTTCTTCCTAGTTGTCCTCAATAATTACAGAGTACAGCCTCAGAACCTCTCTGCCAATAGCATCCTCGCGCTTAGCAACTACGCGACGCTTTGTGAGGGTTACTTAGGGATTAGGCCTAGGCTAGATCTCTTTATATACTTTTTCACCATCAAGTGCAAAGCCGGAGCCGGCAAGGACGACCTCAGGAATTGTGGCACCATTAGTTTTAAGATCCGGCCTGTCCGGCGCTTCCCCGACATTATTGGCCACGATTCCTGTAAGAACTAGCAACAGACGTACTTCTACGGCCCAGATATTCCTCTGGCCAGACGAGAACGTACCCGGACTTCGTCGATGGAGCTGCCGCCTAAGCCTCGACATGGAGATCCCAGGCCTCCCTTCCCTCCGACATCGATGCATCCCGCGCTATAAGGCGGATAGAGTGGTTCGTAGATACAGGTCTGACTGGATTGGACCTAGCCATGTGCTGGTTCGTCGGGCGGATCTAGCCTCTACAGCACCGCTTGAAGTTGATGCACGAGTATACCAATGAGAGGAAGGATAGCCTCCGCATCTCCGAGGACAACTTATCGAGCGACTCCGTCAAGCTCCGCCTCAAGGACATCGTCAAGGTGAAGGATAGGAAGCGTGGCTTCACCATCACCTACGACATGTTCGTAGAGAGCAAGTGCCCAAAGGTACCTGTTTATTTTCCGTGTATGACATATACTCCAGTTCTTCCGTCTAGCCTTTACCATCTCATCTAACATGGTGGATTTTCATTTAATAGCTCAGCGACATAGATGAGGATAGCATGGCTCCCCAAATCTATGATCCAAAGATGAAGGAAGTCATCATCATGTCCGACGACGAGGTCTCGTTGGCGTGAAAGCGGAAAAGCTCCACCTCTTACGCTGCCGACGGAGGCAAGAAGAAAAAGACGGAGGGTGGAGCCTCCAAGAAGACTATCGCCGCCCTGGAGGGGGAGAAAAGAAAGGTTACCGGGATCCCCTTTGACAAAGCACCCCCTATTGTGTAAGCTTCTTCCTCTCCGACATTGTCCATTGTTTGTCTTATTCCTGCACTTATAATTTTTGTAAGTTTCAGGAAGAAAGCCACTACTAGTCTGAAGAAGACCTCCAAAACTTTGGGGGGCTTATAAAAATATTAAGGATATGTTGCAACATGACGTGTCTTCCCATGCATCAACCGCCATCGCCCCTGTCACTCCCATCGTCAAGCCTACATCTGCTCCGACAAGCTCTCAAACCAAAGAAACATCTGGCCCTTCCACCATAGAAGTGGACTCTTGTGCCTCCACTAAGCTTGTTGTTGTCGGTGAACAGGCAGCGCAGGAAAGTGCCGCAAACCAAATGGATGAAGCTCCGGCTAAGGATACCATCGGTAGCGGTAAGGCGGTGGTGGAAGGTGGTACGTCTGCCAAAGGAGGCGCCTCCGCACCCAAGAAGACCATAGAGTTCCCGAAGATAGTCTATCCAGTGCTTACACCGGGTAGCACTGCTCTGGTTCCTGGTGCGGTGCCGACATCTCCAATGTGTGGCCTTGAGGAGCTTCTCTGGCAAGCAGAAATCTTGCAAGGAAACAGTTTGTCCTTTGGAAAGTTGCTTGCTGAGAGTTCTACAAACCTCAATATCATCGCACTTGTAAGTTTTATTTGCCTTTTGCTTTTCATATGAGTATCCCACTGTAGCCCCCGTGGATTTAGACGGAAAACCATAGGTCTCTGCATCTAAATGCTCTGAGAGTGACTAAGCTAGAAAACTTCTCACTGTAGCCCCCAAGCATATAGTTTGAATGAATTATTTCGACTAGATGCTTTCAGAGTAGCATACGTAGTGTTTATAAATTTCAATACTGTAGCCCCCAAGCCTCTAGTTGTAACTGAATTAGTTCCGACTAGATGCTTTAAAGAGAAACTAAGCATATGACTGAGTTAAAAACTTTATACTGTAGCCCCCAAGGTTCTAATCAAAAACTGAATTAGTTCCGACTAGATGCTTAAAGAAAGACTAAGCATATTGCTAAGTTAAAAACTCTCGCTGTAGCCCCCGAGCTTCTAGGTGGAAATTATCCGGCTAGATGCTCCAAGGAGACCAAACAACGTTTAACTTTCTTCTTCCACAGAATGAGAATGCTCGGAGGGGTGTCGCCAATGACAAGTACCATAAGCTGCGCGCGGACTTGGAAGCTGAAAAGGGTAAAACTGTCTTCTTGAAGGAACAAATCACCAAGAGCAAACGTCTATTTTTTCCATTCTTTTTCGTATTCCGGATTGGTCTTGTGCCAACATTCTCCGAGTACTCACTGTGTACTTTTCTTTCTACGACTTGCAGAAACCATTTCCAAGGCTAAGGGCATTGTTGAGCAATCCAAGCATATTCAACAGCTGGATAGTGAAAACAAAATCCTTAAACATGAGAGGAAGGACATGCTGAAGATGCATGAAGACTCAATGAAAGCCCTGCAAGACTCCGCTAGCGAGGAGATGAACCGCTTGAAGGAGGAAATCGCTATCCTGAAAGAGCAAAAGAAAGGCGCTGATGAGAAAAAATCAGTGCCATCTTGAAGCGTACAGGATCCTCTAACAAGAACGGGACTCCATGGCGGATACTCTCCAACAGGCTGAGATTTGCATCTTTAGTAAGTGATTCTCCGTCCTGAATTTCTGTAAGCTGAATACTCTAAAAATTTTGTGTTATTGGGCTCATGTGCTCCTTTGTCGGAAATTTGCAGCTACTATGGGTTTAATCCGATCGCCTCCTCCGCAAAAGGAATGCATGGTCCTTGCCGGCAACTTTATCAACACCGCCATCAAGCAGGCCAAGGAGATAGCCAAACCCCTCTAGATTAGTATCAAGGCATCGGACTCTGTGGCAAAGCTCTCGGAGATCCTGCGCCAAGCCCCCGAGCGTATCGCAAGCTGGAAAGCTTCATGTGCATGGGCCGGTGCAAGGATGGCGCTGTCCATGGTCAAGGCACATTACGAAAATTCCGACATCGACACGGTGACCTCCGGTAACCCTGACATAGATGACGAAGGCCAAAAGATAAACCACGAATCTATCTTGGCGTCGCTCGCGGGTTATGACACCAGAGTCGCCGAGTTGGTCGACGTTAATGTCTTTGTGCCCATGAAAACCATCGATGGCGGAAACCAAAGCTCCTCCGAGTACCTCAACACTGCCGACTTCGAGGAAGGTAACTCTCCTGCTGCCGACAATGCTGCTTCCAAGTCGCCTGCGCCAGAGGAATAAAAAACAATTTGTAATATTTGTTTCCTCTGTAATGTGTATGAGGAAAAACTATGTGTGTAACTTAAGGCAGAAAACAATGGTTGTTATTTCCTTCTACTCAAGAACTGGTTCCAGCATGTATATATTTTTAAGCAAGTGTTGGCTTATCCATTACTTTGGTTTTTATGCTTAACTTTTCATGAGTCGGAAGACTCGTTGTCGGAACAATGCGCTCAGGTGATGATGCCCAATGGCACCATCAATAACCTAAGCACAAAATCGCTGACAATAAGTTTCAAAAGTCACTACTCCAGAATCCACATAAAAACGACAAAGAACGTGTAGACCAGAAAACTTAAGCTAACGCCCGTAGGCGGAATTTTCACAAGTGCAATCGCAAAACTTGTGCATAAAGGTTCTATAAGATCCAAAAATGAACACTAACGGAGATAAAAGACCCATAAATATGAGTGAACCAGAGAGCTTTATTTCATTGATCATATAAGAGGTACACAATTAGATAAAAAATGCTAAGTGTAGAAAGGACATAGTTGTGCTATGTTCCATGGCCGATCAAGCTCCGGGTAGTCATCATCCGGTTCACGTCGCTTACACTTATGATCCTCGTTGGGTCTATCCTTTAGTTCACGATTGTCAACAAGGTAGTAAGACCCATTGAGTAGTGCCTTTCTTATGATGAACGGTCCTTACCATGTCGGGGATAATTTGTGTGACTTCTTCTTCTTAAGTCAGAGCACCAAATCCCCCTCTTTAAATGAGCGATGTCGAACGCGGCAACTATGGTAGCGGCCTAGCTTCTGCTGGTAGATGGCAGATCTTTGCATGCCAAAACGCGCTCCTCCTCGAGAAGGTCCACATCTAGGCGTCTGGATTCTTCAGCGTCATATTCGTCGTAGGCGGCAACTCTTGGTACATCGTGAAGGATGTCGGAAGGCAGGATGGCTTCAGCTCCATATACCATGAAGTAAGGTGTGTAGCCGGTGGATCTGTTGGGTGTAGTTCGTAAACTCCACAGCACAGATGGCAATTCTTCCGCCCAGGCTCCAGCTGCTCTATGCAGCAGTGCTTCAAGGCGTGACTTGATTCCCTACAGAATTAATCCATTGGCTCGCTCAACCTGACCGTTGGATTGTGGGTGTGCCACAAATGCATGGTCAAGTCGGATGCCTTTGTCCCAACAATAAGCCTCCACTTCTCCAAGTGACAAGTTGATGCCGTTGTCGGTGATTATGCTTAGTGGGAGACCAAATCTCACCACTAGAACTTGGACAAACCTAAGGGCAGTTGCCCCATCGAGCTTTCTAATGGGTTTAGCTTCTATACATTTAGTGAATTTATCAACTACTACTAGCAGATGCGTAAACCCACATGGTGTCGTTTGTAACGGACCCACCATGTCTAGCCCCCAGACTGCAAACGGCCAAGTTATTGGTATTGTTCACAATTCTTCAGCAAGAACATGTGGTTGTCGGGCATAATACTGGCATCCCATGCATGTCTCAACCAGCTTGTCGGTGTCCACCTTCGCGGTCAGCCAGTAGAATCCTTGCCGGAAAGCTTTAGCAACCAATGATTGGGGAGCGGCGTGATGCCCGCAATCTCCGAGATGGATTTCACGGAGGATTTCAATACCTTCTTGCTGGAAAACACACTTAAGGTATACACTAGTAGTGCTTCTTTTGTAGATCTTTCCATTGATTATGGTATAGCCCTTTGCTCGACGCACTATTTGCCGTCTTTCGACTTCGTCATCAGGCAAAGTTCTGTGTTCGAGATACTCCATGAACGGTTTTGTCCAAGCCGGAGGGACCTTTGCCACCATGTGGACGAAAGAGTCTACTCTGTCCGGGTTGTCGATGTCTGCTCCCTTCACGGATGGTGTCCGTAGATGCTCCAAGAAAACTCCAGGCGGAATTCGTTTGCGTCCTGATACAAACTTAGACAGCAGATCAACCGCCTCGTTTTGCTCCCTAGGTACATACTTGACCTCGTAGCCCAAGAAGCTCTTGGCTATCTTGTTCACTTCGTCTCGATATGCCGCCAACATAGGGTTCCGCGCATTCCAGGTGCCAGCCACCTGCTGGGAAACCAAGTCGGAATCTCTACAGCAAACTATGCGCTTGATGCCAATATCCTTGGCTACGCATAATCCGTGAATGAGTGTAACATCCCAAAAATATAAAACAATGATCATCAAATTCTAAATCACTAAAATTAGGGTTAACAAAAACTTTGATTAATTAAAACCATATGAATGCATGTGTGTATGTGGTGATTTGATAAAAGCATTAATGGACTTGTGTGATTAACCAAAATAGCAAGAAATGGTTTAAAGATGAATATAACATCATATAAAACAATTCCATGCAGAAACAAATCAAGAGAAAATCAAAAACAAATCAAATAAAGCAAATGGTCATTTTTGCCAATTTTGCTCACTAGGTCACTTTGAGTGTTTGTAGTCCAAGATTTCAAACAGAAACTTTTCCAATTCTTTTCACCCCTTGCTAGACCAAGTAAAATTGAATCAAAGCCCACCTTTCAAACTTGCAGAAACATTTGGCAACCTCACTCAAATGACAATTCAAAAATGAATCTTTATCATATGTGAAGATCACACATTTTCAAAACCCAACCAAACCAGTGCCCCTTGACTAATCCAACTAACCAGATACTCCCTAGAATGTGCCTAGCAAACCCACCAAGTTTGAATTCAAAATTCAAATTTAAAGTTCTTTCGGCCATCTCATCAAACACCTTGCAAACACAAAACAAACAAACATCTAACACTATTTGCAGCAGTAAATTTGGCCAAGCTTGTTCCCTCTCTAGTTGCAACAAGCATTTAATAGGTCATCTAGATTAGTTAGTAACCTCTAGCACCACTGTGAGCTGGCCATTGCCATCAATGGTGAGCAGCCCGAGCCTCACCTTTCCACCCCAATGTGGACAGCAAGCTAGAGGAAGAACTAGTTGCACCAACCTTGTCTGGCATGTTGCCCGTGCCTCACCGCCCCCTCTAGACCAGCCCTAGCTCGAAGACAGCGACAAGAACCGCCGGAAACGCCGTGCCCGTGCCGCTGTCGATCATGCCGACGCGCACCATCGTGCATGTGCCGTTCCCACTCAACCCGGCCACCTCGAGCCCTTGCCGCCCGCCAGCACGAACCCCACCGTCCCAGGAGACCACTAGACATGCTCGTTTCCTCGACCATACCCCGTAGTCGCCGCACGCCGCGAAGTTCGCCGTTGGTACCGCGCAGAGCACCGCACGCTCCAGACCAAACCCCACCACCCTACGCCTCGCCTTTAAACTAGCAACGATCGCCAGGAGACCGCGCACCGTCCCCTAGCCTCAGCCATGCCGATAGCCGCATGTACCGTCGCCTCCGACGAGCTCAGCCCACGTCATGCTGCCCCTCTTGCTCGCCTATAAAAGGAGACCTCCCCAGCTCGATTCCTCCACAACATATCACTCCCCACCTCACACTGATCCTTCCCACTTCTTCCCGGGGAAGGCGAGCTCTCTCTCGCCGGAATTTGGCCGGAGCCCGCCGCTGCTGGAGGAGAAGGGAGCCGTCGATTGAAGCCGCCCCAGCAGAAGCTGCCGGTACGAGGAGAACCGCCGTCGTCAACTTCGTCATTCGCCCCCGTCGCCGACCATTGACGGAGCCCCAGTGAGCCGCCCCAAACCCCCACTGGCCGCATTAGGGTTAGTTCCTCGCCGGAGTAGCTCGTCGTCAATGATGACCCTCAGTCGTTGGATTATAATTAGATCATAAGGCTCAGATTTATAAATACCGGTTTGTTTAGTTAGTTCTGCTGACATATGGACCCCATCTGTCAGCAGCCCACGCGAGCACTGTCCGTAGTGGGCCGGCCCAGTAACTCTCCCACGCAACCCAGTTAGTTTAAATTTAGATTTTTCATTTAAACTCAAATCCTATTTCTGTATGTTGATTCAAAAATAAACCCAGCTCGATTCACTGAACCAAAATACATAAAACCAATTTTGTTAGAAAGATATTGAAATTTTTAATCCATGCCCGTTGTATTCAAATCATTTAGATTTATAGATCACCCATGGTAAAAATAACAAGGCAGAAGCTTTCCTGCATTCAAACATTTTTTAAAAATCAACCATAAGAGCTTTTGAGTTGATTCCAACTCTCAAAAATCACATTTGATAATACCTTTCAGAATATATAAAAACATATGGGTTTACTTGCAGAAATAATGTTCAAGTAATAAAAGAATGCCACATAGGCATTTCTAGTCACTTTATTTAATTAAAATAAAAAGTTAAACCTTATTAAATTGTGACCCCACCTTAAATCACATTCCCATGTACTGAAATATGTGGTGATGACATGTGTCAACATGATCCCATGTTTCAGTTGGAGAATATTAAATCTTATGTAGTTTTTCAATGAGTAGAAATTACTTTTCTAAAAATAAAATAAATGAGACAAGTGTTTTAATCTTTGTGATAATAGTGATCATGATAGATCATCTAGTGTGAACCTTTGTGTGATGATTAGAAATAGTTAAGTATTGTTTGGTGATTGTTTACCTCGTATTTATTTATAGACGCTAGTACCGACCAAGGATATTAGGAGGAAGGAGGATACTACGAGGAAGAAGCCTAGGAGAACTTCAACCACTGCTCTGCACAAGACAAGCCTATACTTGCAACCTTGCAAGCTAACACTTGCAATTTAGCAAGCTATTAACTTAGCAAGCTTACACCATGTTATAACCAATCCTAGTTTTACTTGCAAGCTTGGTACTTTATTTTCTTTATCAAAGCTTTCTCTTAGATTTTACCTAGTGACTTGTAGATTCTAGAAAGATAACTGAAGGTAGCATAAAGAGCATAAAATTTGGCCTAAGTTAGATAATCTTGATGTCATCCTAAGGCATGAGATTGAACTTAGTAAATCCCCACTTGTTTACCACCCCTCATTAGTCTTTACCCCCACTTATAGATGCTAGTGCTAAGCATAAAACTTGATCAACTTTAGATGGGAATAATTGGTGAAAAGGGTTATGAAAACCTTAGAATGATGAGTCATTCTAATGAAATGTTTTGACATGTGTTCTTGAAAACACTAGATGATTTGGATGATGAAAATGTTGAGGCATGAGCCTTAGCCCTTTATAAAACTGATGGTTGTCTGGATGCGATACCATTCCAATTTTACCGTACAACCACAATACCCGAAATTTGGGTAGGGCTTGACTGGAAATTTATATACCTTAGTATGGGTTCCCTTGCGGCCAAGGTCTGAGCTGAGGCTACCTTGTGAAGATTGTCCACCTGTGCAGTTCCCAAGATGACAGTTGGTCATGGTTGGGAGGCCAAACTCTCAGGAGAGGTGCCTGTATTAGGGCATGTAATTGAAAGATTAGGATTGATTATCCGCATACTGAGTATGGTGAATTCAGGATTGTTCCTGACGGATGTATTGAATGTTGTGGTGAAAGTGTACAATCTCTGCAGAGTGTCAAACTATTCGAATAGCCGCGTCCGTGGTTATGGACATTTGGAGTGGCCATACTGTTCCCCCGTCAGATGTTTTCAAAACAACTTATGAAATGTTTTGTGACTTTGACTTCACCATATAGAGTTGTGATTTGAAATTCAAGTTCCCAATTAGGTGTTATAAAACTGTCAACTAGTTTTCTTTGCTTCTAAACTTAGTAGAGGTAAATCTGGCTTTTTGCAAAACAACCCTAGAGCTTAGTATCCTACTACAAAATCCCCCTTAACTTCTTGGTATTAGTTTGCGAGTACTTAAAGAGTACTCATGGCTTTGTCCATGGCTATTCCCGTGGCTAGACTATGAAGAGGAGTATCAGGATGACGGACCATGGGCCTCCCTTCTGAATCCATCTAACTGGGCCACCCAGCAGGCCATAGGCCATGCTACCAACTGTAGGCCACCCGGGTTATCCGGATAGAGGACATGCTATGAGGATACCCATATAGCATATCCCCAACACCTCGGATGGTTATCTTGATGAGGGCACTCAGGATACGTAGGAGAGTCAAAGCCGACGGCCCCTCCCTTTCAGATGGTGGCCGACTCTGAGGATGACGCCCTGAATCCCTCTCCGCGAGAGGCTCGGGTGGTCGTTACTCAGAAGACCTCACATGGACCTTCGGAGTCTCCATCTGAGCACGTAAGTTTTCTACTCCTTCTTTTATAGTCTTGTGGGGAGCCCCCGAGCCCTTTTCGGGTTGCTTTGTTGAATGTTTTGCTCTTTTCGGGGCGTATCCCCCGAGCCCTTTTTCTGATGCTTTCTTGATTGTTTGCTTCTGCTTCTTTCCACAGCCCTTTGTGCACTGCGCGAACCTTCTCATCTAGTAGCATCTAGCGCTGCAGGCCAGTATGCAACAGCTTCGAGGTATGTAGTTTGATCATCTGTTGCTTATTTCGGTTTTCTCTTTGCTTTGATTGATCCTTTGCTCTTGACATGTGTAGATGAAAATAATGCGGCCCTTCGTCGGCTGGACGGTCTTGACAAGAGCCTCGGTAGAGCGGAGAAGAAGGCTGCAGATGCTCCGAAGGCGAAGGAGCGCTTGGAGAAGGAGGTGGCTGCTGTTGTTGAGGCTCAGTAGCGCCTGCGGAAAGTGTCTGCGGATCGTGAGAGGGAGCTTGCTGCTGCGGCTTCCGCTCGCGAGAAGGAGATGGCCGACAGGCTGATGGCTGTGGCCAAGGCTTTCTCTAGTTAGTGTATTTGGTTCGTCCTCCCTTTTTTGGTTGCTCCGTATCTCGTTCTTATTCTAGACCTTTTCTTCTTTTCTTTGTCTCAGATGCTTCGGGCATCGCATTTGATCGCGGTGTGATGGAGCACGGGAGTGCTCTTGACGACGCCACCGCAGCGGTCGAAGATCGTTGTGGCACTGTTGTTGACTCCTTGGCGAAGGCCAAGGAGGTTCTTCGATGCTTCTACAGGGAGCTCGTCCCCAAGGGCACTGCTCTTGAGGATGTCGACGCTCTGGCAAATGCTTTGTTGGAGTATGCTCCTGTTACCTACAAGCGCAAGCAGAAGGGCATCGGTGCCTCCATGGGTCTGGCCATGGCTATGGCATTCGTTGCGGAGCTATCTTCAGAGATGTTTGTGATGTTCATCTCCTTGCTTGTGTGCCTTTAGGGTCCTTCGGGTGGTGCACCCGTTGGTACTTCGATTGCTCCAGATCCGCGACCATCGTTGGATGATTCATCGCAGCTTGTTTTCCTTTGTGACCGCGTTAGTAGTTTGGAGAAAGAGATCCTTGGCCTTTGAGGCCACGCGGACGTGTGGAAGTCGAAGACCGAGCGAGCTACCGCCAGGGAGGAGTATTTGATGGGGGAGCTGTGGCAGTTGAGCGGACAACTACAATGTGATTTTTCTTGAGTTGCTGCTCGTTCTCGAATGCGCCTTCTTTGCGTGTCACCTTATTCTGAGTTTTTTGCAGGTGCCAACCTTGTTCCGAGGGAGGAGAAGGAGCGTGTTGTGGATTAGATCAATTGTTTGACCCAACAGGACTTGGAAGCTGGAGGCTTTTTCTGGATGGACCATGACCGGGCCACCGTCCTTGCGACGGTGCAGGATCATGTTCATCAGGTGTCGCGGATGCTGAAGCAGGTGAAAACTTCCCTAGCATCGATTATGTACGTCATGTTTCCTCTGGACGAGGCACCGTCCACCCTTTGGGGTTTGTTGTCGAAGTTTCGAGACGTGGGTCACGTGAGGAAGTTGGTGCGGCACCAGCTGGTTGCAGGGGTGAAAGCTTCCCGTTCGCTTGTTCGTCTGCACTGCCCTGACGTTGATCTTGCGTTTGTGGCGGCTGGGCCGCCTCTTCGGCCAGACGGTGACCTCTGGGACATGCGCCCGCATTATGCGGCTGTTAGGCTGTATGCCGAAGAGATTGTGGATCTTTTTGAGCATCGGGCACATGTGATTCTTCAGAATAGATAGGACCTGTAAAAATATAGATGTAAAACTTGTATATATTCGAGTGGGCTTGTTATGCCCTTTTCTATAAAGTTTATTTATGCTATCATGTGGTGCTTTTGCTGTCTGCATGTCCTTTTCGTTAGACTGACGTGGTCAGCTACTTAGGTTACATGCGTTATTCTCAGTCGACGAAGTCGTGAGTGAGGCGGAGCCCCCGAGCGTGTTATAGCGAAAAGTAATTGCAAAGTAAAAGAAAATTTTCGGGCGAGTAACTTAGCTTTTATTCATATCATAATCTAGGAGGTACATTGTTTGGCTGAGTAGCCTTATTGCAAGTAAAGGAATAATGTGACACCCCCGGGATCAGGGCTAAACAAATCCAGACCTCCGTCTGACATAAGCTTAGCCTTGAGCTCGAGGATATCTAGTGAAGAATCGGTAACACGCCAGTGACCCTACGACACAAAAATTATTACATCAAGATCATAACTGAGCAAAGAACCAAATTATTACAAGCAGAGGTCACTAACCACAAACATCAAACAACAAAAGGAAAATTATGCTATTAAGTATAGCAAACTTAACAAATGGCCTAAGAGGCCTGAAGCATAATGATGACGTCCCAGCCCATAGATTCCAGGCTGCCGGCCGGGAACCCCAAGCTACTCGTCGATGTCGATGTAGTACAGAACTCGTCTTCAGGTGAACACTTACTCTTCCAAAAGTATCAACAAAGCAAGGGTGAGTACATGGTGTACTCCGCAAGACTTATGGCTGGTGGAGTTGTTTTGCATAAAGCCATCATTTCTTTATAAAACAAGAGAGATAAGAAGCTCGTCTAATCAGAGTATTTTAAAAGTCGATAAGAGAGCGACATCTCCGGAAATATTGATCATCATCTTTTGATATCCACCAAGTCATCATCTCCTGAGCAACAGAGGATGGTTAGACACGACCTTTACCTTGCTTTCGCCGAGACCATGAGTCACGCAATAAGTATGGTTCCGCTGTAACGGGTCAAATCCCGAAGCCGGTACTTAAATATGTGAGGCGAGGTTGGTTTACCAGGGGCACTATCTACCCCAAGCAACCTCGGCCACGCTTACCTACCTGTTATGAATGCACCAACTTCACCCGGCAAATCTTTCAAAAGATTTTATATGCATATGTCGAATGGAACGCCTGAACTATGTGACTCATGGAATCTACTAGGCAAGTTAGTCAGTCATGAGGTTGTCCAGGCCCCATGTGGTTGCACGCTCGTATTGTTTCCAAAGGAAAGAACTCAGGTCCTAGTGGTGGCGAGCATGGGACTAGAAAAACCACATCCCACTGTGGCCTCCCATACAAGCCTTAGCATATTTAATCTCATATCACCTCTGATATCATCTCATCACGTTCTCCTGTCATACTAGATTCCCTGCATCTGATACATCATCTGGATGGACCAGAACTGACAGCTATGCATGGCTAAGCAGACACATATAATAGCTCTAGCAATGCACACAAGCCAAACCTAGTTATGCTAGGAGCATTGGATCAGGTAATATAAGCTCAAAGGTAGTATGCAACAGATAGGATACTCTATCTATCGATAAAAGGCCACAGTAGAATCGTATGCATTATGGCAGAATTATAATGCTTTCGAAATCGTAGAATTATATCATGGTGGGGCTATGCTTGCCTTTGCCAGTTGATAGCAGATAAATAGATCTTCGGAAGCCTTGAACTTGACTTGGTTAGAGTTGGTCAAGTATTGTTCTTCGATCTTCGATTTTCGATGGTCTGGTCCTCGGGCTTCGATCTTGATCTCGATATCGTATTCTACCGAGAAGAAGAAAATCACCGGAAAGAGAGGGGAAACAATCAACACATGGCATCGATGCAATGCTCAAGCAAGGATGATGATATGACAAGATGAATTGCATTGATTGAAACCCTAAAACATGCTCGACAAATTAATCGGGGTGTCGAGGGGTGAAAACCCTAACTCGGGGAAACTCCGGATGTTAATGAGAGGGGTTACTAAGTTCTTCTAATTAAACTTGTCATTTAATTTGCTGAACAATGCATGATTATAGCATAGATAGATAGTTCTCATTTTTCTGAACATTTTGATATATTATACATATTTTTCTGACTTATAAATTAAAAGTTATTGAATTTACAATATTATATGAATTTCTGGAATTAATTAAAACCATTTAAATTGTTTTACTGCGTCATGCTAACGTCAGCTAGGGGGTTTGGGTGTTTCTTACTGGGGCTGGGTCTAGCCCCAGTCACAGACATGTGGGGTCGGGGACATGTTGACTAGCCACGCAGACATGACTTGGTCAGATCCCACGTCAGGCACACGCAGGCGCCACGTCGACGCCACGGTGGCGCCACATGGGCTCTCCGGGGAACACATCAGATGGCGGCGAAGAACAGTGCTAGCAAGCGAGCGAGGACGTGCGAGCATGAGCGTTGGGAAGAGGAGGACGAGGCGAGCCATAACGTGGAGGCACCGCCCTGTTTGGGTCACCGGAGTGGCGAGCACAGCGTGTGGCGGCGACGCTTGCAGGCGAACATCGGCAAGGCAAACCAGGAAGTGAGGGAGGCGTTGGAGGGCACTGGAGGATGCAGGAGCTCACCACCAAGGCAGGGAAGGGGTTGTCGAGGCCAGGCGAGGTCGGAGGGCGCCGGAATCGATGGCGGAGAGCGGCGGCCGGCGGTGGAACGAGGTAGCAATTGGAGCTACTTGGAGCTCCCCAGCTTGGTCGGGTAGGGGCAAATGAACGACGAAGGCGAGGCGGAGCCGACAGTGGCCTCAAATGGACGAGAGGTGGCCGGAGACGACGACGACTGACGGCTCTAGCCGGAGCTAGGGTTCGACCTGCAGGGAGAGAGAGAGAGAGCGGGGAGAGTGAGAAGATAGGGTGCACGGGAGGCATCGTGGCGATCTTATCCTCGCGTCTGGGGCGACGGATGCATCGCGACGGCCGGCGGAGATTGACGGCAGTCGCTGCGGCACGCAGCTGCTTCCTCGTCAGCGAGGAAGACGACGAACAGGGGTGAAGCGGTATGGGCCCTAGCTGGGCTGCTGCTGGGCCAAGCGGGGCTGCAGGCGCTGCACGGGTGTGCGGCAGGAAGAGAAGAGGAAAGGAGGGTGGCTGGCTGGGCGGCCTGGGATGCGGCATGAGAAGTTGCTGCTGCTGTTTTTTTTAGAAATCATTTTTCTATTTAGTTTTCTTGTTTCTTTCTTTTGCAAACCCATTTCAAAACTATTTTTTTATCATTTCCAAAATACTAGAACATTTACAAATGTTAAAATATTGTAAGGATCCTTATAACAATTTAGGTTCCCTATATTTTGGTAATTTTCGAAATCCAAACTATTTGAATGTGTTTCAAAGAGAGGGGAGAAAGCTAGGGATTTAGGGTTTTGTTTATACTTTCTTGCATGCATTAATAGATATGATGCTTATGCAATGGACAATCAAACCCTAATATAATATTAGCTAAAACTGGGGTGTTACAAATAACTATGGGTAGAAGCGTCGCAGACGTGCGACGTTCCAGGGATTGGAGTATTCGACTCCTGACGTGATGTCCTTGACACGATAGGCGCCGCCTGGGATCAATTCTGTGACGGTGTAGGGCCCTTCCCAGGGTGACTCTAGCTTTGTCGGCCAGTCTTGCTTGAGTCATAGGACGAGGTCTCCTTTGACAAAGGACCTTGGTCGCAGCCGTCAACTGTGGTACTTGCGTAGGCTCTACTGGTAGACCGCTGAGCGAGCCACGGTGATGTCGCGTGCCTCGTCGAGTGTGTCAACGACATCTTCGAGTGCGACCATCGATTCGGCTTCGCTGTAGGCGACGACCCGTGGGGCCTTGTGGCATACCTCGGCAGGTAGTACGGCTTCGGCTCCGTGCACCATGAAGAAAGGTGTGAAGCCAGTTGCGATGTTCGGCGTTGTGCATAGACTCCAAAGGACAGAGGGTAGCTCTTCTTCCCAAGCTCCCGCAAGTCGTTCGAGTGGGTTGATCAGGCGTTTCTTGATGCCTCCGCCTATTAGGACGTTGGCCTTTTCGACCTACCCGTTGGTCGACGGGTGTGCCACCGAGGCGTATGATATGTTGATTCCAAGGCCCTCGCAGAAGTCCTGGAATTCCTTCGAGATGAAGTTCGAGCCATTGTCCGTGATGATGTTGTGCGGCACGCCGAACCTATAGACTATGGACTCGAAGAACTTGACGGCCGTTTTTCCGTGTTGGTTGGTAACGGGCATGGCCTCGATCCACTTGGTGAATTTGTCGACTGCTACTAGGAGGAAGACGTGGCCTCCTGGCGAGGGCTTTGGCAGTTTGCCGATCATGTCGAGGCTCCATTGGGCAAAGGGCCAGGCCAGTGGTATGTGTTGGGGATATGCTATATGGGTATCCTCATAGCGTGTCTCTTATCCGACTAACCCGGGTGGCCCACAGTTGGTAGCATGGCCTATGGCCTGCTGGGCGGCCCAGTTAGGTGGATCCAGAAGGGAGGCCCAAGCCGGATAAAGGAAGGCTACGGTGGAGTCACCAGCGTACCCGGAGCCTTGGAGTGCAAGATACACAAGACTAGTAATAGACGGTGTAGAACTCTGTAACCTGTCCGGCTAGGACTTTTCCCTGTAACCCTAGGACATGGCGACTATATAAGTCGGACCTATGGGAGCCTTTAGGGCACGATAACTTAGACTTTCTAGTCACCTCGCACAGCGAACCTAATCTCTGTAACTCGGCGTATTGCCATTATAGTGATTTATAGCAGGAGTAGGATTCCGCCACCGTTGTGGGATCTGAACCTGGGTAAACTGTGTTACCTCGTACCCAACAACCATCCGCCTTACCCCACATCTCTAAACACGCACTATGAGGACCCCTCCATGGCGTACTCGTCGACAATACCATGACAGTTGGCGCCCACCGTGGGGCAAGAGGCGCTTCAGGCTCTTCAGCGGGCAAGGACCAAGATCTTTGTGGGAATCGGCGAAACCGTAGCCATCGGTCGCGTTCTCTTCTCCGGCAACGTTCCGATCGTCCCCCCTGAAGAGTTCTGGATCCCGGCGAAGACGAACCCTACGCGGTGTTCGATCGTTCCTATCGGAGACATCCACCTCTTCATCGGCGAAACCGACTCGGGCACTAGTTCCCTGGGAGTCGGAGGAGCATCAAGGACCGCACGGACCGCCTACGGGCAGGATACGTTCGCGAAAGGATCCATGTCAGATATCTCCTCGGAGTTTGCCGGCAAAGATCTAAAAAATTCAAAACCCACCCAAACCGCCCCTGTGCAGGATATAAAGGTGGGAGATCACTACAAATCTGCCGGCTTCGTCCGTGCGTCTGGACAGCAGAGATCCAAGTTCGTCGGCGTGGTTACCATCTTCGATCTGGCGTGCTGCGTTCAGAGAGAGGGCGAAAACCCCCGCGACTACCTCGCCAGGTGGCTCCGTATACGGGCCGACCTGACCAACTACCCCAATGATGATGCCATCTATCACTTTGTGGAAGGACTGGACCATGGAACGCTTCTCCGACATTCTCTAAGGCGGCAGCAGGCGGCAGGACGCCTTAACTTCGAAGGCATGGTGAACACCGTCAACAACTACGCGGAGGCTGAAGCGGCAGCTCAGACAGCGCTTCCGCTCATTGACGGAGCCCCTCCGATTTAGCCACCACCACCACCTCCGGCCGCCATCGTCGCAGCAGCAGCACCACCACCAGTCATCGTCGAGGCTGCTGCACCTCCACCGCCCATCATCGAGGAAGTCCTGGCACCCTCTGACTCTGTCATTGACACACTTTATGTTGATTTCAGTGCAGATTAAGAGGAGATAGACTTCAGTCCAGAAGACTAGACTCCGCTATGCAGGAGATGGAGGAGGATTACTCGCGCGACGAACAAGCTAATAACACCGTCATGTCCCTAGGGGTGTTCGTCACCATTGGGACAGCGATGGATGAAGACCAGCCCGGGCAAGCTCTGCCTACGGCGCTGGATAAGGGGAAGGGGCGACTTATTGCTGCTGATGATGATCGCGCAAGAGTCATGCCTCCTCCGCCTAACCCAGTGCAGCAGCCGCAGGAACTCGGCACCGGCCCGAGCAACAATAACACCGCAAATTTGCCGCCTCCAGCATCCACATTGGCCGCAGCCCATGTTACCCCAGATGATAGAGTGATGTACGGCAATCTCCTCGTTGAGCCACTAACTGTTGATCATATCCGGAACATGACTTAGCTTGACGAGAAGCGCCAGCAGCTGCTGGAGGAAGCGCAAGCAATCGCGGAGCAAGGCGCTAAACTAGATTGAGATCTGGTCAACGCGCAGAAGTCCATAGAAAAAGCTAGAGCAATGGAGGCCGAGTACAAGACTCTGCTACAGCAGCATAAGGCTAAGAAAGCTCCGGCTCGCGTCATCAACGATCCTGGTGTACGGCGCAACCTAGGATGGGCTCCCTCAAAGCCGGCACAGGCCAATCCATACATTGACAGTTAAGGCAAACAGGTGATGCCCACCCCACTCCTTAACCTCGCTGTCGCCAAGACCCTTCTGGAGCAGGATATATCTCCTGAGGCAGTAGAACAGGTTTATGACCTAGTGGCCAAGGCGGTAAAGCAGCAGGAAAAGGCCACCTCTCAGAGGCTTGAGTCTGACCCAACGCTCTGCCGATCTAGCCAGTACAAACCGCCAAGGGACAAATCTCCTCAGGATGTCAGATCACGGACGGGTTCATCAGAACAAAGACGGAGGGATGCGCGCAACAGGAAGGATGCTATCCCCATATCCTCCGACCACGGAGAAAGAGCCCAACCTCGCCTCCCATCGCCACCTCCCCGATCCCCCCGACGTCAGGAAGACTACAAGGCTCACCATCGCATGGATATGCCTCCACCAAAGCAGTGCGGCATCGTCATCCGCGACAACATGGCACAGGCCCGTCATGATGAAGAGCGCCACCAAGGACATAAGAGCAGGTCACACCACGACCCTCCGCGTCCGACAAGCAACCGCGACAGGCGTGGGGCGTCGCAGGAGGGTAACAAGAAGAAGGATAACCCACCGCCGCCTCCGCCTCCGTCGTCGCCAAGCAGTCACCATGGCGGAAGAGGCCCGCGTCGTTCACGTAGCCCGTCCCCTATTGACAACAAGAAGAAGAACCCGGAGCCATACGACGCACGTTCGCGGATCGATAAGATCCACGAAGCCTGGGAAGGACCATACCTGGGACCACGTTGCTTTGGACCTGCAATACGGTCCGCAACTTACCCCAAAGGTTTCCGGATTGACAAGACCATCAAGCCCTATGACGGCACAGCCAAGCCTGCCACATGGTTGCAGGACTACGGCAACACGGTGGAGATTGCCGGAGGCAACCCCAACGTCGCCGTCAAGTACCTCCCGTTAATGCTGGCGGGCACGGCCCGTCAATGGATCGACGACTTGCCGGAGAGATCTATCTACAACTGGTTGGACATGCAAGAAGCATTCACCAAGAACTTTGAGGGTACATACAAGCGTCCCTGCACTATGGGCGATCTACAGCGGTGCGTGCAAGAGAAAGACGAGACATCTCGCGCCTACCTCTCCCGCTGGCTGGATATGAATAATTCCTGCGCAGGAGTGCACGCCCAGACCGCCATGGCCGCCTTCATCGATGGGTTGGAAAGGGGCATGTTGCTCTGACATAAGCTGAAGCGCTTGCAGGACAATCATCAGCTTGACTTGAATCAGATGATTCAGTTAGCCAGTGAGTTCGCAGCTGCCGACGATGATGCTCGTGGCTCTTTGCCGGCAACAACCGTCCCAACCCAAGCTCAGAGGAACAATAGTACAAAGCCGAAAACTGCTCCAGAAGAAAAGCAATCTACCGACATGGTCGCCATGGCTTTTGCAGGACGAGGAGAAGGCGGACAACGTGGCCGAGGAAGGGGAGTAGGCCGCGGGCAGCAGCGAGGAAGTGAAACCAACTCGGCGCCGCTCCGTGTTCCCCAAACGTACGAGGAGTACCGCGATATGTCGTGCCTCGTACACCTCAATGTCAATGGCAAGGCCACCCATACCAATTGACACTGCAAGTTCGTCAACGACCTCAAGGAAGACCCGGAGTCCGGCTACAAGCGAAGTCGGAAGAACAGACCGCGAGGCAAGGGCAAGGGGAAGAAGAAGGAGGAAGAGTACAAGGATTCAAGTGACATGGACGAGGATGTAGACCCCAAGCACGCCTCCAAGAGCGACGACAAGGGCAAGAACCCCTTCGCAAAGAAGGCCCCAGTCTACCACACTTTCCTTGGCACCCCCACCGTCCAACAACAGAAGACCTCTCTAAGGATCCTGATGGCCACTCTCCCCCCAGTTCCCCAATACATGCGCTGGTCGGAGGTTCCAATCACTTGGGACAGGACGGACCACCCAGACCTTGTGCCCACGGAGAACCAGTACGCCATGGTCATCAACCCATTGATTGACGGCATGGAGTTCACCAAGTGCATGGTGGATAGTGGAAGCAGCGTCAAGATCATGTACCTGGATACACTGCAGAAGATGAACTTGACGGAGGCAAACCTAAGGCGGACCAACACCATGTTCCATGGCGTAGTTCCTGGACGGGAGGCTCGGTCCCTTGGATGCATCACACTTCAGGTAGCCTTTGGCGATGTCAATAATTACCGCCAAGAGCGCATGACCTTTGAGGTGGTCCCCTTTAAGAGCGTGTACCACGTCATATTCGGCCGCGACATATTCCACACGTTCATGGCCAAGCCATGCTTCGTCTACAACAAGCTCAAGATACCCGGACCAAACGGTGTCATCACCATATCCGGAAGCTTTACCAAGGCAAGGGACTGCGAGATCAATGAAGCAGCCGTTGCAGAAGCTGTCCTCTACAGCGAAGAATTCAAGGAGATCCAGAGCAAGGTCAATGAATCAGAGATGCCCGCGTCGAAGAAACAGATCTCCGACTCTGCTCCTGTGTTCAAGGCCGCCATCGAGACCAAGCCGGTGGAACTTGTGGTAGGCGATGCCTCCAAGACCGTCGCCATTGGGACGAACCTGGATCCCAAATAGGAAAGCGCGCTCGTCGAGTTCCTCCGTGAGAATAGGGAAATCTTTGCCTGGCAACCTGCCGACATGAAAGGTGTACCTAGGGAACTTGCCGAGCACAGCTTAAACATAGATCCAAAATGTAAACCAGTGAAACAACCTCTACGAAGCTTCGGAGATGAGAAGAGACGCGCCATTGGCAAAGAGATAGCTAGGTTACTTAAGGCTGAGTTTATCTGAGAAGTCCTTCACACCCGATGGGTGACCAATCCTGTACTTGTCCCCAAAAAGGGAACCAATGAATTAAGAATGTGCGATGATTACACCGGCTTGAACAAAGCATGTCCCAAAGATCCGTTTGCTTTGCCTCGCATTGACCAAGTCATTGACTCGACGGCTGGCTCGGAACTTTTGTGTTTTCTCGATGCATACTCAGGATACCACCAGATCAAGATGAGGAAGTCGGACCAATTGGCCACTTCGTTCACTACCCCATATAGCACGTTTTGCTATGTCACGATGCCCTTTGGGCTAAAAAATGCAGGTGCTACCTACCAGCGGACAATGCAACGTTGCCTTCATGACCAAATTGGTCGGAATGTTCACGCTTATGTGGACGATATTGCGGTGATGTCTAAAAATTCAAACGATTAATCTCCGACTTAAAAGAAACCTTTGATAATCTCCGGAAATACAACATGATGCTCAACCCTAAGAAGTGCGTCTTCGGGGTTCCATCCGGCAAACTGTTGGGCTTCATCATTTCCCAGCACGGAATCGAGGTCAACCCGGAGAAAATCAAGGCCATCTTAAACATAAACCATCCGACATGCCTAAAGGACATCCAACGACTAACAGGTTGTGTTGTAGTAGTTAGTCGGTTCGTCAACCGACTTGGAGAGAAGGCTCTGCTGCTGTACAAGTTGCTGAAGAAGGCGGACAAATTCATATGGACGGACGAAGCAGATGCGGCATTGAAGCAACTAAAGGAGACTCTTTCCTCAGCGCCCATCCTTGTAGCACCCGAGCCTGGTGATCCCCTGTTAATTTACATGGCGGCAACCAACCGGGTTATCAGCATCGTCGTCGTGGTAGAGCGGAAGGAACCAGGCTATGAGCACGGAGTTCAACGACCAGTTTACTATGTAAGCGAGGTCTTGACGGAGTCCAAGCAGCATTACCCGCACTACCAAAAGATAGCTTATGGAGTGTTCCTTGCTTCTCGGAAGTTAAGGCATTACTTTTAGGAACACCCAATCACAGTAGTGAGCAAGACTCCACTGTTCGACATTATCAACAGCAGCGACGCTACGGGAAGGGTCGCGAAGTGGGGCATTGAACTTGCCGCCTTCGAGATCACCTACAAAAGACGTGACGCTATCAAGTCACAAGCCTTGGCGGATTTTATTGCAGATTGGACAGAGATGCCGGATGCTACTCCAATGCCAGAACCAGAGTATTGGGTGATGCACTTTGAGGGATCAAAGTTGCTCAATGGCTCGGGGGCTGGAGTACTACTATAGTCACCAAAAGGATACAAGCTGCACTACGTTCTGCAGATCCACTTCGAGGCTACAAACAACATGGCGGAGTATGAAGCACTCATTCATGGACTGCGTGTAGCCAAGGATATTGGCATCAAGAGCATAGTTTGCTGTGGAGATTCCGACTTGGTTGCCCAGCAGGTGGCTGGCACCTGGAATGCGCGGAACCCTATGATGGTGGCATATCACGACGAAGTGGGCGAGATAGCCAAGAGCTTCTTGGGCTACGAGGTCAAGTATGTGCCTAGGTAGCAAAACGAGGCGGCTGATCTACTATCTAAACTTGGATCAGGGCGCAAGAAAATTCCGCCAGGAGTTTTCCTAGAGCATCTACGCACACCATCCGTGAAGGGCGCCGACATCGACAATCCGGATAGAGCTGACTCTTTCGTCAACATGGTGACAAAGATCCCTCCGGCTTGGACAAAACCATTCATGGAGTATCTCGAACACGGAACTTTTCCCGACGACAAGGTCGAAAGACGGCAAATAGTATGACGAACAAAGAGTTATACCATAATCAATGGGTAACTCTACAAGAGGAGCACTACTGGTGTATACCTAAAGTGTGTTTCCCAGCTAGAAGGTATGGAAATCCTACGCGAAATCCATCTCGGAGATTGCGGGCATCACGCCGCTCCTCAATCGTTGGTCGCGAAAGCCTTTCGGCAAGGATTCTACTGGATGACCGCGAAGGTGGACACCGACAAGCTGGTTGAGACATGCACAGGATGCCAGTATTATGCCTGACAACCACATGTTCCTACTGAAGAATTTTGAACAATACCAATAACTTGGCCGTTTGCAGTCTGGGGGCTAGACATGGTGGGGCCGTTACAAACGGCACCATGTGGATTTACGCATCTGCTTGTAGCAGTTGACAAATTCACCAAATGGATAGAAGCTAAACCCATTAGAAAGCTTGATGGGGCAACTGCCCTCAGGTTTGTCCGGGATCTAGTGGTGAGATTTGGTCTCCCACATAGCATCATCACCGACAATGGAAGCAACTTGTCACTCGGAGAAGTGGAGGCCTATTGCTGGGACAAAGGCATCCGACTTGATCTTGCATCTGTGGCGCACCCACAATCCAATGGTCAAGTTGAGCGAGCCAATGGATTAATTCTGCAGGGAATCAAGCCACGTCTTGAGGCACCGCTACATAGAGCAGCTGGAGCCTGGGCGGAAGAATTGCCATCTGTGCTGTGGAGTTTATGAACTACACCCAACAGATCCACCGGCTACACCCCTTATTTCATGGTATATGGAGCAGAAGCCATCCTACCGTCCGACATCCTCCACGATGCACCAAGAGTTGCCGCCTACGACGAATATGACGCTGAAGAATCCAGACGCCTGGATGTGGACCTTCTCAAGGAAGAGCGCGTTTTGGCATGACAAAGATCCGCCATGGGAAGCGTGTTTAAAGAGGGGGATTTAGTGCTCCGACTTAAGCAGAAGAAGTCACACAAACTATCCCCGCCATGGGAAGGACCGTTCATCATAAGCAAGGCGCTGCTCAATGGGTCTTACTACCTTGTCAATAATCGTGAACTCAAGGATAGACCCAACGAGGATCATAAGGGTATCTGGCGGATCAGATCATTTAATTTGATTCAGGAATTGGGGATGGCTTCTCTCTCCTCCTCTCCTCTCCTTCCTATCTCCATGGCGGTGGTTTTCTCCGATGATCATCGTGGGTTGATCGGGAGTTGGAGGGCGATAATCCGTGAGGTGGCTGGGGCTTTGATCAGTCCTTGCCGACGGGGCCTGATCTCGAGGGAGAGCTCGGGACAGGTGTCGTTGCGTGATGCTTCGGGACAGATCCTGGCGAGTTGGTGTTCGGTGGTGGAATTTTCGTACGGGGCGCGTCTGGTACACGAAGGATGGCACGTTCTCGTGGGTCCGCCGATGGTGGTGGGGGCAGTTCCTCGTGGTGTCGCCGGTGCGTCTCCCTACGTGCGTACGTGCCGGGTGATACGGCTCGGTGGTTGTGGGAGGGCTGCGTGCGCTGACGGTGGGGCTTCGCTGAAGGAGGGCCACCTGCAAGGTGAGGCGCGGGGTACTAATACGACGGAGCACGATCCACGGTCAGTTTCGCCTCCACCTCGTGTTTTCTCTAACCCTAGATCGGGAGCCGTTTCCCCTCTCGCCATTTCCAGATCTCGCGGTGTGTGTGGTGTGGTGTTCGTCCGGGAGCCTCCAATTCTTCAGCCATCGTCACCGCGGATTGTTTCTCCGGTGAAGTGGAGCGGAGTTGTTTCGGGGGATTGCAGATCGTTTTCTCAGGTGGTGGCTGCGGAATCTGATATGGATCGGCGATTTCGCGGTGGGCGTGGTTCCCCTTCTCGTCCTCCAGTCCGATCTGGTCCCTATGCGAGCAGATTCGGTTCTGGGTACGGACAAGGTCGTTTTCCTGTCGATCGTAGAGGTTTGGAGGGGGACCATAGGGAAAGTGGCTGGATCCGCGAGCAGGAGCGGTGCCGCGAGGAGCAGGATGCTCGGCGTCGGGATGCGAGGCATAGGGATGAGTTGAGGCAAGCAGAGATTGAGGCCAGGATGGAGGATAAACGCAGGGAGGCGTTGGCGCGGGAGCGGGCGCTGTCGGAGGCTCGCCGTCGTGAAGCGGAGCAGGCTCGTAATCGGGGCCGGTGGAGTCACCGCCCGGAGATGCAGCAAGGTTCAGGGTCTGATGCTACTGCTTCGTCTTTCCCAGGCAGATCAGGTAACTCTGATTCAAATCCTAGAAGGGGGAGCCAGTTTTTGCACGAATAGTTGAACAGATTAATGTTCCTAGGGTTGTGATGAACACTTTTGTGCCTGTAACTCGATCTGCTTCTGGCTTGAACACCTCGGCTTCTACTTCTGTTAATGTGCCTGTTGGGGGGACTCGCCCTGTGAATTTGTCTCCAATTTTGTCAGTTACTCAGTCTGATGCTGTGGCTACTACTCTGGTGGGGTCCTCTGTACCACCACCAGTAGTGAGTATGCCGAGGGATGGTGCTGTTGCTGGAGGGTCTGGGGATGTGCAGTTGCTAGATGTGATTCAGGAAGAGGTTGTGTGTGATAATTGTGGGAAGGATCATAGCATTTTGGTCTGTCAAGAGAGGAAACCTTGGGAGTATGTTCCTCTTTTCTTTGGCAGTGCTGACTTTGAGCAGGGTTTTCATTCTATTCCTGTGGTGGAGTCAGATGTTCAGTCTATGGAACAGTTGCATTATGCTCATATAAGTGTGGTTAGGGGTGATGTCACTGGCAAGGATTTGGAGAAGGAATTTCAAATGTGGGCTGATGCTATGGGATCTGGATGGAGGTTTAATGCCAGGTCTATTAATGATGTGGAATTTTTGATGAGGTTACCTTCTGCCAGATCTATTGATGACTTTCACTTTGGGAAGGTCTTCATGAAAACAATTCATGATGCTGTGATTCAGTTATCTAAGTGGAATGGGGACTTGCAACCTGTTGACTGGCTGGAAGAAGCCTGGTTTAGAATTGTTGGCATCCCTATGAAGTACAGGGAGAAATCAACTGTCTTCTATGTTGCCTCTTTGGTGGGCAAACCTGTGGCCCTGGACAGGAATAGCTTGAGGAACTTGGCTTATGTAAGAGTAAAAATTGCTTGTTTGAATGTTTCTTTGGTTCCTAATACCAGAAGGGGGAGATGCAGGGTGGGATTTATGAATTCAAATACACCAGGGAGATTTTTGCTCCAGATGCTGTATCCACTTTGCCTTCTTCTATGGGGATTGATGGGAAGGATGGTGATGATGGGTTGGATAAGGATAATGAGGGTGAAGCTGAACATAGGAGACCTGATGATGGTAGTGGGCAAAGAACTGTTCCTGGTGCAGGTAGTGATGGAGGTGCTGGGGGTCGTCAACATGGTGGCAATGGTACTGGTGAAGCTGGGTTGGACAAAGGAAAACAGGTTGTGGTGGAGCAGGAGGATTCTGGGGGAGTTTCTTTTGGGACTAAAATGGCTAACATCTGGGCTAGCTCTGGAGATGGTGGTCGTTCAAGGGGAGTTGTGATTAGAGAGAATGTAGCAGGTGGTTCTGGTGGTGGTGGTGAGACAGGTAATCAAACCAGAACAGCTGTTGTGGGGATGCAAATGATACTCAGGAAAATGTGTCTGATGGGGGTGGATTGGGCAGTGCTCACATGGATGTTGTACAGAACCTATCCTCTACTGTGGTTAAAGAAGTCAGTACTGAGATTGCTGCTGGTCCCCAGAGGTTTGATGATTTTATCAGGGGTCTGTTAAAAGATAAGAGCAGTGATAAGCATTATGAGCTTATGAAGCAGTATGGTCATTTGCTGGAAGAAGAGGATGAGCAAGATGAGGGTGCACAGGCAAAAAATGATAGTGCATCTACTGATACCTCTTTTGGTTCTTCCTCTGATAGTGGAAAAAAAAGGACTGTTGGGGGGTCTGGGATGGAGGGTGCTCAGGACATGGAAGTTGTCAATCAAGATCAAGAAGTAGTGGCTGTTGACTTGTCTCAACCTGATGGCTCTACTCAGGAAAGTGTGGAATCTCAATCTGAACAGGTGGCTGATGTGGAAGAACAGGGTATAAGAAGGAGCTCAAGGGTGGCTGATCAAGGTGGTGCTAGAAACATGGCTGAAGGGCATTTGGCTCAGCAAATTCCTAGAGTTCTATCAGGTACAAATCTAACTTTGCATAATTCTTTTGCTGCTCTAGATGATGATATTATTATGCATAGAGCGTTGGAAATGGGGATAGATGCTTCTTCTATATCTTTGGAACATATTAATTCCTTGAAAGATTTAGAGATTGCTAGACATAGTTTACAGGATAGGAGGCAGGTGGTGAATGAATGTGATACTAATCTGAATGAGAAGGTTTTTTTTCTGGATTGGAAGGATGCTAGTAATGATGAGGAGGATTTTACTCCTGTGGTTTCTAGGAAACAAAAGAAAAAGTTGAGAACTGGTTCTGTTATGAGGGAGAGAAAGTTAAAGGCTGCTGCTGTGAAGGTTCACAACTATCACCCTATGAGTGGTATTGTGACTGGAACAAGAGAGAGAAAATCTGTATTATGATAGGTGCTATTTTGAATATTAGGGGTGTGGGTAAGAAAGGCGCAGGTGTTTATCTGAACAGTCTGTTGAGACAGGAGAAGGTGGATTTTATTGGTTTACAGGAAACTATTAAGAAAGACTATTCAGAGGCTTTTTTCAGGAGGATTGATCCTATGAATCAATTCTCCTGGAGTTGGTTGCCTTCTGTGGGAAGGTCTGGAGGCATTTTGGGGGGCCTACGTTCCTCTAAATTGATTCAGATTGGTGTGTCTGTGGGCAAATTTCATGTTAAGATGAAGGTGTTTGATGTTTTGAAACAGATTCAGTGGCATTTGGTGATAGTGTATGGGGCCGATCAAGAGGAGAATAAAGAGGAGTTTTTGGTTGAGTTAGCTGAGGTTTGTCAGGATCAAACTATTCCTTTGTTGGTGGGTGGTGATTTTAATGTGATCAGATGTGTCTCTAAAAAAAATAAGGGTCATGTTTTGAACAAGTGGGGGCATATGTTTAATTCGATTATCAATGCTTATGGTTTAAGAGAGATCATCATGTCTGGAGGGCAGTTTACTTGGTCCAATAACCAGAAAAATCCGACTTTGGAGAAATTGGATAGAATCTTAGTTTGTAAAGAATGGGAGAAGTTGTTTCCTCTTACTACAGTACACAAGTTGTCGAGAGAGGTTTCTGATCATAGTCCTTTGATTCTGGATACTATGGAAGGGCAGGAAACGGGTGGCAGGGAATTCAGATTTGAGAAAAGTTGGTTACAGTGTGATGAATTTTTGACCAGGGTGGAAAAAGTTTGGAAAAAACGTGTGAATGGCAAGAACAGTCTTGATAGGTTGCAGAAAAAACTTAAGAATGTCAGAAATGATTTGAAAGGATGGGGGCTCATTTAAGGGGAGAGGATAAGAAAGAAGAGGTTGGTGGAGGAGCTGCAGGAACTTGAAAATATTGAGGAGCTGATTTTGCTTATTGCTGAACAACTTAAAAGAAAAGCAGTTATTCAGAAAGAGTTTCTTGAGGTGTATGAAAATGAGGAGAGATTTTGGCAGCAAAGGTCGAGAGACAATTGGTTGCTTAGAGGTGATAATAATACTGAATATTTTCATAGGATTGCTAATGGGGTGAGGAGAAAGAAAATGATTTTTTCAATGAAAGATGGGGAGAATGCGATTCAGGGGACCTGTGATCTCCTGAAGCATGCTACTAGTTATTATAAATCTTTGTTTGGGCCTGCTGGTGGGTTTTCTATTAGGCTTGCAGATGACAATTGGCAGGACTGGGAGAAGCTTAATGGTGAAGATAGGGAGAAAATGGGGGTGCCCTTACTGAGAAAGAAGTTAAAGAGGTTATTGACCAGATGGAGAAAAATAAAGCTGCTGGTCCTGATGGGATTCCTATTGAATTCTATCAACATTGTTGGGAAGTTATAAAAACAGATGTTATGGCTGTATTTGATGATTTTTTTGCTCATAAGATTGATTTTAGGAGCATTAACTATGGTGTGATTACTCTGCTGCCGAAAGGTGATGATGCTGATAGGATACAGAAGTATAGACCTATTTGTCTGCTCCAGGTGTTGTTTAAGATTTTTATTAAAACTCTGACAGTTAGAACTGAGCCTGTGATGGGGAAACTAATTGATACTTGTCAGACTGCTTTTATTAAGGGGAGGTTTATTGCAGATGGGGTGACTTTATTACATGAGATTTTGAAAGAGTCGAAAAGTCAGAAGCAGTAGGGTGTGGTTTTAAAAATTGACTTTGATAAAGCTTGACAAGGTTAACTGGGACTTTTTGTTTTACTGTTGTAGGCAGAAAGGTTTTAGTGAAGATTGGATGATTTGGTTAAAAAGTGCTGTGACTCAGCGTACTCTCAGTGTTAAGGTCAATGGGGAAACTGGTCCTTACTTTGGCAGCTTTAAGGGGGTTAGGCAAGGGGACCCCTTTTCTCCTTTTCTGTTCAATCTGGCAGGGGAATGTTTGGCTAAGATGGTGCTTAATGCACAGGCTGGTGGGTTGTTGACAGGTTTGGTTGATAATATGTTTGATAAAGGGATTGCCATTTTACAATATGCTGATGATACCATTCTGTTTATTAAGGATGATCCTGAGGGGGCTAGAAACTTGAAATTGTTGTTGTATTTGTTTGAATCCATGTCTGGTCTCAAGATTAACTTTGAGAAGAGTGAGGTGATGATGGTGTTAGAGGATGAGGAGAAACTGTCCAATTATGCTGAGATGTTCAACTGTCAGAAGGGTAGTTGGCCTATTAAATATTTGGGTTTGCCGGTTTGTAGCAGGAGATGTACAGTGGCTGAAATGAGCTTTATTGGTGATAGGTTGAAGAAAAAGTTAGATGGCTGGATGGGGGAGCTTTGTCCCTGGGAGGGAGACATGTTAAAATCACTGCTTGTGTATCCAGTGTGGCTGTTTACCCTATGACTATGTTTCTTCTACATAGGTGAAATGTGGAAGAAATTGAGAAACAGACTAGAGCTTTCTTTTGGTATGGGAAGGTGGGGAAGAAGAAATATCATTTGGTTAAATGGAAGTATGTGTGTAGGCCCAGGAAAAAGGGTGGACTGGGGATTAAAAACATTAGGCTTTTTAACATTTGCTTGTTGTGTAAGTGGTGGTGGCGCCTCGAAGCTGAGGAAGGTCCATGGCAAGTTTTTGTGAGGAAAAAATATTTGAAGAAAGGTGGGATCAGTAATGTGAAACACAGGCAGAGTGATTCTCCATGTTGGCATGATTTTATTAAGATTAGGGATTTCTACTTGGCTGGTAGGAGAATGAGGATTGGTAATGGGGAGTTGACTGATTTCTGGCATGATGCTTGGTGCTTGGACTCACCCCTGAAAGATAGGTTCCCTGATTTATTTGATATTTGTCAGAACCAAAGAATCACGGTGGCAGACATGGCAAAAAAGGGTGGAGTCTCTCTTTTAGGAGATGGTTGGATACTGATGGGTTGAATCATCAGGAACAAATGAGAAAGTTGCTGTCTGGGGTGAGTTTGAATCAGGAAAAGGACAGGCCAGTGTGGATGTGGAATAAATCTGGTAGGTTCTCTGTTAAGTCAATGTACACACGCCTGTCGAATGTTGGGATTGATAGAAGTTTTAAACATCTGTGGAAAGCAAAAATTCCCCTAAAGATTAAGATTTGGCTGTGGCTTATCTGGCACAATGCTATTCTCACCAAAGAGAACATGAGAAGGAAGAATTGGGTTGGAGATTTTACTTGCAGGTTTTGTAATGAGGATGAGAGCACTGGACACTTGTTCTTTTCGTGTGTGGCTGCTAAATATGTTTGGGGGGTGGTTGCCAGAGTTGTTGGTGTCGCGAATAGACCTGGATCTTTTTCCCAATATTTTTGGTGGGCTTCTCAGTATGTGGGGGTTAGTAGGAATGTGCAGATTACGGTGGTAGCGGCAATATGCTGGGCTATTTGGAAGCTCAGGAATAGGGCTTGTTTTGAAAAAAAACTCATTAACTCACCTGTTGATTTGGTCATATATGCGTGTGTGTTCATTCGTTATTGGGCAGGGTTGCATGGGGAGAATGACCGGGCGGTGTTGCAAGCTGGAGCGGATACTCTTCAACAGAATGCGTTGGCCGATGCGGCAGCTATGGATGTGGCCCCTGTTCCTTTCCTGGGACTGCCTGCAATTCCTGGAGATCGTGTTCATGAAGCTCCGGAGATGGAAAGGGGTAGGGAGAAAAGAAGGAGAACTTGAGAAAAAGGGACTGGGCTGCGAGAAGATGGTGTTGGCATCCAGTATTTTAGTTCCCCTTTGGTTGTGTCTTGCTATGGACGGTTCCCCACTAGCCTGAGGGCGGTGTTCTTGCGTCTCCAGCCTCCTTCTTTATTTCTGTTTAGTTTGTTCAGTGTGTAAGTTGAACCTCTTGCTTTTCCTTTTTGACCCCCTAGGTGGGTCAGTACTACGTCGATGTGTGTGGTTGTTGTTCCGTTGTCTGATGATAATGGAACCCGATCCCTCTTCCTGGGGGATTGTATGAAAAAAAATAAGCGTAAGCGACATGACCCGGATGATGACTACCCGGAGCTTGATCGGCCATGGAACATAGCACAGCTACGTCCTTTCTACACTTAGCATTTTTTATCGAATCATGTACCTTTTATATGATCAATGAAATAAAGCTCTTTGGTTCACTCATATTGTTGTGTCTTTTACCTCCTTTAGTGTTCATTTTTGGATCATATAAACCTTTATGCACAAGCCTTGCGATTGCACTTGTGAAAATTCCGCCTACGGGCGTTATCTTAAGTTTTCTGGTCTACACGTTCTTTGTTGTTTTTATGTGGATTCTGGAGTAGTGACTTTCGGCACTTATTCTCGGCGATTTTGTGCTCAGGTTATTGACAGTGCCATTGGGCATCATCACCTAAGCGCATGGTTCCGACAACGAGTCTTCCGACTCACGAAAAGTCAAGCATAAAAACCAAAGTAATGGACAAGCCAGCACTTGCTTAAAAATATATACATGCTGAAACTTAATTATTAAGTAGCAGGATACGATAACCATTGTTTTCCGCCTTAAGATTACATCAACAAAGTTTTTCCCGCGCACACTCCAAAGGGGAAACAGAAATTACAAAATGTTTTTCATTCTTTGGGCGCAGGAGACTTGGAGGCCGCATCATCACCAGCCGGAGAATCACCCTCAGCATCGGCGCTGTGGTGAGACTCGGAGGATTCCGGGTTAGCATTGTCGAGAAAGTTCCTAGGCACGAAAACGTCGACATCTACTAACTCGGCAACCCTGGTATCATACCCCGCGAGTGATTACAAGATGGCTTCGTGATCGATCTCCTTGCCGTCATCATCCACGTCGGGGATACCAGATGTCACTGTGTCGATGTCGGCACCTTCATAGTGTGCCTTCACCATGGACAACGCCATCCTCGCGCCAGCTCGTGCGCACGAAGCTTTCCAGCTCGCAACACGCTCGGGGGCTCGGCGCAGAATCTCCGAGTACTTCACCACGGAGTCCGAGGCCTTGATATAGTTCTGGAGAGGCTTGGCAATCTCCTTGGCTTGGGCGATGGCGGTGTTGATGAAGTTGCCGGCAAGAATCATGCATTCCTTGTCCGAAGGAGGCGAGTGGGTTAAACCCATGGGCGCTAAAAATTCTGACAATGATTGCATGAGTTCAAAAATTCTAAGTATCCAGACTACAGAACTACAAGGCGGAGGACACTTACTGAAGATGCTGGCCTTAGCCTGCCAGATGACATCCTCCAAGGATTCCTTCTCTTGTTGGAGGAGCTTAAACGCCTCGCTATGGCGAAGGTTTTGCTCATCGGCAGCTTGCTTCTGATCCTTTAGGATCGCAAGCTCCTCCTTCAAGCGATTGATCTCAGCGGAGGCGGAGTCCTGCAGGGCTTTCATGGAATCCTCGTGCATCTTCAGCATTTCTTTCCTCTCCTTCTTAAGGATCTTGTTCTCGCTGTCCAGCTGCTGGATGTGCTTGGACTGCTGGAAAATATCCTTAGCCTTGGCAACATGCTCTGCAACTCGGAGAAACCAAAGTACACAGTGAGTAATCGAAGAAGGAAGGCACAAAAGTAAGACGGAAATGCGCAAAAAGAAAACAGACTCTTGTTTTTGATGATCTGTTCCTTCAAGATGGCGGTTTTACCCTTTTCAGCTTCAAGGTCTACGCGCATCTTCTGGTACTTGTCATTGGCCATGCCCCTCCGAGCATTCTCGTTCTGTGGAAGCAAGTACAAAGTTAAGTCGTTGTTTAGTCTACTTGGAGCCCCTAGTCGGAGATTTTCCATCTAGGCGCTCAGGGGCTACAACGAGGGATTTTAACTTAGCAATACGCTTATCATTTCTTTAAGCATCTAGTCGGAACTAATTCAGTTACAACTAGAGTCTTGGGGGCTACAGCACTTAAAATTATGAACACTATGTATGCTACTCTTAAAGCATCTAGTCGGAATAATTCATTCCATCTAAATGCTTGGGGGCTACAGTGAGAGTTTTTTCTAACTTAGTCACTCTTAGAGCATATAGATGCAAAACCTATGGTTTTCCGTCTACATCCTCGGGGGCTACAGTGGGATACTCATACGAAAGGTAAAGTAAAACTTACAAGCGCGATGATCTTGAGGTTTGTAGCGCTCTCGGCCAGCAGCTTGCCAAAGGAAACGCTATTTCCTCGCAAGATGTCTGCTTGACGGAGTAGCTCCTCAAGACCGCACGTCGGAGATGACGGCACTCCTCCAGGAACCATAGTTGTGTTACCCGGCGTAAGCACCGGGTAAATAATCTTTGGCAACTCGAATGTTTTCTGGGGAGCAGAGGCGCCGCCTTCGGCAGAGGTACCAGCTCCCATCACCGCTTTGCCGCTACCGATGGCATCCTTAGCTGGAGCTTCAGCCATTTGAAGAGCAGCACTCTCCTGTGTCGCCTGCTCGCCGCCGACATCTAGTTCGGTAGAAGCGCCAGAGTCCACTTCCATGGCGGAAGGGCCTGGTGCCTCCTGGACTGGGGAGCTTGTCGGAGCGGAGGAGGGCTTGACGGCAGGAGTGGCAGGGGCGATGGCGGGAGAGGAGTCACGATGCAGCATATCCTTGATATTTCTAGAAGCCCCAAGAGTCTTGGAGGACTTCTTGAGGCTGGTTGTGGCTTTCTTCCTAAAACGTGCAAAATGCATAAGTACAGGAATAAGACAGATAAATGAGACAATGTCGGAGAATAAGAAGCTTACACTAGGGGGGCGCTTTAGCAAACATCCCGGTGGATTTCTTCTTTTCCGCCTCCAGAGCGGCAGTACTCTTTTTGGAGGCTCCACCCTCCATCTTCTTCTTCTTACCTCCGTCGGCAGCGTCAGAGGTGGAGCTCTTCCGCTTTCGCGCCAACGGGGCATCATCGTCGGACACGACCATGACTTCCTTCATCTTTGGATCATAGATTTGAGCAGCCAGGTTGCCCTCCTCTAGATTGCTAAGCTGTTAAGTGAGAAATCATCGTGTTAGACAAGATGGTATTAGCAAGACGGAAAAACTGGAGCAATGTCATATACGGAAAATAAATTTCTACCTTTGGGCACTTTCCGTCTACGAACATGTCATAGGTGAGGGTGAAGCCACGCTTCTTATCCTTCACCTTGACGATGTCTTTAAGGCGGAACTTGACGGAGTCGCTCGAGAAGTTGTCCTCGGAGATCCGGAGTGTATCCCTTCGGTCGCCGGTGTACTCGTGCATATACTTCATGCGGTGCTGCAGAGGTTGGATCCGCCTGATGAACCAGCACATGGCTAGGTCCAAGCCGGTCAGACCCATCTCTACGAACCACTCGATCCGCCTTATTGCGCGAGAAGCGTCGAGGTCGGAGGGAAGGGAGGCATGGGACCGCCATGTGGAGACTTCGGCGGCGGCTCCGTCCACAAAATCCGGGTATGTTACTTCTCGGCCCGCCAAAGGAATGTCGGGGCCGTAGAAGTACGTCTGCTGCCAATTTTTGCACGACTCGTGGCCGACGATGTCGGGGAACCGCCGGCCAGGACGGATCTTGAAGCTTATGGTGCCGCAGTTCCTAAGCTCTTCCCTACTATGTCCGGCTTCACGTTTGACGGTGAAAAAGTATACAAACAAATCTAACCTAGGCCTAATCCCTAGGTAACCCTCACAAAGTGCCGCGAAGTTGCTAAGCACTAGGATACTATTGGGGGAGAGGTTGTGGGGTTGGACCTTGAAGTGATTCAAGACAGACAGGAAGAAGTGGGAGATGGGCAGAGAAACACCGCGTACCAATTGCGCCTTGAGGTATACTTTCTCTCCGGCTTGGGGAGAAGGGGTCACCTCGCCGGCTAGCACTGCCCGCCAGGCGAGCCCCTCCGTCGCAGGGAGGTAACCCTCAGCGACCATCTCTTGGATGTCGCGGCCGGTGATGTCCGAGCCGCACCAGTCGCTTTGTGCGAATCTGGCTCCTCTTCCAGGGGCTCCAGCGCCGCCAGATTGTGGTCGCCGCCGGTGGTTTCTATCACCGCCGATGAGGGGATGACTAGCCCCTCTGGAGGCACGACGACGGAGCTCGCCGGCTTCGCCGTGGCTTCGCTCGACGCCGCCATTGACAAGGATGAGCTGCTGCTAGCCATGGAGGAGGAAGAGAATGCGACTGGTGCAGAGAGGGAGGCTAGGGTTTCTCGAGGTTTTCGCGGAGAGCTCGAGGAGGTGCACGGCTGGAGGAAGAAGACGATGACGCGAGAGAATGGGGTGAAAAAGTGGCAGGTGTCCCACGGTCACTATTTATCTTACTCTGCATCAAGATTCGTGCAGCTAATTGGACGGTTGCCGCGTAGACGACGTGTTCGTGAACGTGCGCGGTAATTTCGCCACGTCTCCAACCGACGCCGCCAACGGTTCATATCGCTCACGCGGGAAACTCGGATATGATAACGTTCTCTGCATGTGTGAGTTACGAGGCGTCGCTGACCTACAGCCTACGTCGTCATAACTGACATGGTAGATGAGCCGTCCCATCGAAGATTCCGACACGGACGGGTTTTATCCGACAACGGGAGCGTACGATGGAAGATTCGGCATTTTTCCGACTTACTCATAGAAGACGGAGAAATCTTTGCAAGGTTCTTTGGGAGGAGTACAAGATGTTTCTTGACGATTTGCCGACATCCATCTAGACGGAGCATTCCACGGGAAGAGGCAAGGCGACGCAAGATCTCGGAATTCTCCGGGGCTACTGTTGGGGATATGCTATATGGGTATCCTCATAGCGTGTCTCTTATCCGACTAACCCGGGTGGCCCATAGTTGGTAGCATGTCCTATGGCCTGCTGGGCGGCCTAGTTAGGTCGATCCAGAAGGGAGGCCCAAGCCGGATAAAGGAAGGCTATGGTGGAGTCACCAGCGTACCCGGAGCCTTGGAGTGTAAGATACACAAGACTAGTAATAGACGGTGTAGAACTCTGTAACCTGTATGGCTAGGACTTTTCCCTGTAACCCTAGGACCTAGCGACTAAATAAGTCGGGCCTATGGGAGCCTTTAGGGCACGATAACTTAGACTTTCTAGTCACCTCGCACAGCGAACCTAATCTCTATAACTCGGCGTATTGCCATTATAGTGATTTATAGCAGGAGTATGATTCCGCCACCATTGTGGGATCTGAACCTGGGTAAACTGTGTTACCTCGTACCCGTCAACCGTCCGCCTTATCCCACGTCTCTAAACACGCACTGCGAGGACCCCTCCATGGCGTACTCGTCGGCAATAGCACGACAGTATGGGCCTGAGCTCCGATCCTGGTGTGTGTGGCTTGTCCACGAACCTTTGGCAGACGTTGCACCTTCAGACGATGTCTTTGGCATCATTCATGGTCGTTGGCCAGTAAAATCCAGCTTGCAAAGCTTTGGCGAGGAGGGCGCGGCTTCCTGCATGATGACCGCAGATGCCCTCATGGGTGTCTTGGAGGATGGTTTTGCTGTCGTCGATGGTGACGCACCTTTGGATCACACCCGAAATGCTACGCTTGTACATCTCGCCATTGTGGAGGGTGAATGCTTTGGACCGGCGAGATATGTGTCAGGCATCTGTCGGGTCGTCGGGTAGTTCCTTGTGTAGCTGGTACCGAAGGTACGGCTGCGTCCATGTCTCCTCGATCGCCATGACCTGCATCAGGCTGACGAGCTCGGCCCCCGTATCGAGCTTTTTAGGCCCTTCCTGGCCTTTGGGTGGAGCAGCCCCCGATTGTTATGCTTCTTCGGATGATCCCTTGGGGAATTTCCTTTTGATGGAGGGTACGCAGATTTGTTCGAGGAACACACCTGGTGGCACCCGTGCGCAGGTGGAGCCAATGCTGGCGTCTATCAGCTTCCTCGTTGCTTTCCCTCCCAATGTGCCAAAGCTCGCAGCCGTCAAAGTCTCCTTCGAGTGAGTTGTAGAGCGCGCGATACACGATCATGTTGGCGGCGTGGGTGTCGCCTTCGTTCATCGTCTACTGGACGACGAGGTTCGAGTCGCCATAGATGACTAGGCGCGTTGCGCCGCAGATCTTTGCCATCTTCATACCGTGGATGAGGGCCTCGTATTCGGCCTCTTTGTTGGAGTCACGAAATTTCGTCCGAAGGACGTATTTCATCTTGCCACCTTGCGGGGACGTCAGTATGACAACATCTCCTACTCCAGCCTCTCGCTTGGAGCCGTCGAAGTGCATCGTCCATGACTATGTCATGTCTAGGGTGTCTGGTAGCTGGAGCTCCATCCAGTGGACGGGGAAGTCAAGGAGGACCTAAGATTTGATCGCCTTGCGTCGCTCGTAGACTATGTCTAGAAGGGATAGCTCGATGCCCACAGGGCTACGCGTTCCGTGACTTCGGGGTTGTTCAGGATGTTGGACAGTGGCGCCTCATTGACGACCATTATCTGATGCTCCTAGAAGTAGTGGCTCAGCCGACGAGCCGTCATGAACATGCCGTAGGCGAGCTTCTGGTAGTGAGAGTACCTCTGTTTTGTTGGCGCCAATACCTCACTGAGGTAGTAGATTGGGCATTGGACCCCATGGGTCTTGACATCTTCGGGTCGCTCGACCACGAGCGTGGCTAGGATGTATAGCAGCAGTGGCTCTCGCTCCTTGGGCGTGACCAGAATAGGCGAGGTGGAGAGCAGCCGCTTGAGTCCTTCAAATGCGTCGTCTGCTTCGGGTGTCCACTCGAACTTGTCAGCCTTTCGTAGCAGCTGGTAGAAAGGCAGGGCCTTCTCACCCATGCAGCTAATGAATCTGCTCAGCGCTGTGATGCGCCCAGCTAGTTGTTGGACACCTTTGAGGTTCTTCGGCTTATCCATGGTCAGTATGGCCCAGATTTTGTTCGTATTCGCTTCGATTCCTCGCTGGGACATGAAGTAGCCGAGTAGTTGGCCAGATGGGACGCCGAAGGCGCACTTTTCTGGATTCAACTTGATCTTGTAGTGATCAAGGTTATTGAATGTCTCGCGGAGATTGTCGATTAGTGTCTTGTCTTTCTTGGTCTTGATGACTATGTCGTCGACGTAGACTTGTATGTTGTGACTGATCTGGTTCTTCAGACACGCCTGCATGCACCTCTGGTACGTGGCACCTGCGTTCTTCAGCCCGAAGGGCATGGTGTTGTAGCAGAACACCCCGAACGGCATGATGAATGCCGGTTTCTACTGATCTTCGACCTTCAGTCGAATCTGGTTGTAGCCTGAGTAGGCATCGAGGGATTGATCTGCGGTAGATGGAAGTGGTCCTTGGGGCAGTGCTTGTTGAGCGACGTGAAGTCTACGCACATCCGAAGGATGTCCGTGTCCATTTTGGGGACCAGCATAGTGTTGGCTAGCCACTCGTTCTCCTTGATTTCTCGGATGACGTTGGCGTCGAGGAGTCTATTGATTTTGATTCCAACTACTTCTGCTCGTGGTTCGGACAGTCGTCGGATCGACTGTTTGGCCGGCCTTGCGTCGGGGAACACATTGAGTGCATGCTCGTTGAATTCCCTGGGACCTCCTGGCATGTTCGCAGGACACTAGGCGAAGATTTCTCAGCTCTCATGGAGGAATTCGACGAGCGAGCTTTCCTATGCGGGGCTGAGGTCATTGGCGATCAGCGCCGTCTTGGAGGCGTCGGTTGGGTGGACCTGCACCTTTTTTGTGTTGACTGTGGAGTCGAACAACGTATCAGGTGAGTTTTGCCTAGCGACTGGGGGTGCCCTGTTGTCTGTCACCTCTCGGAGCCTCATGAGCTCTTCTTGCATGCTGAACGATTGGGAGATTCTGTTAAAATCTCTGTCGCAGTGGTCCGATCAGGTGAAGCTTTCCTCGACTATGATGACACCCCTGGGTCTTGCCATCTTGAGTAGCAGGTACGCGTAGTGCGGTACTGCTAGGAATCTTGTGAGCGCCACACGCCCGAGGATGACGTGGTACTGTGATGGCCAATCCACCACTTCGAACTCGAGCCTCTCGCATCAAAAGTTTTTGGGTTTGCCAAAGATGACGTCGAGCCATACCTTTCCTAGGGGATATATGCCCTTCCTTGGGACTATACCGTGGAAACTTGTATCGGATTGTTCCAGGCTGCACAGCGGGATTCGCATTGCTGCGAGGGTGCTAGCGAACATCAGGTTGATGCCGCTGCCGCCGTCCATGAAGGTGCGGCTCATCTCGAATCCTCCAATCTGCGCCTCGAGCACCAGGGCAACATGAACTGGGCGAGGGATCTGGCGAGGGTGATCCGAGCGATCGAATGTGATGACTTCGAACCACTGAGGTACTCAAGGATAGCAGGCGGAGCGGTTACAACGAGGCTGACTTGTCGAGTTATCTTCTTTTGCACCCTATTGGTAGGGCATCCCTTCTAGATCATCAGGGCTCCTTTTGGTGGAGGTTATCTGTCTGTTCCGTTGTTTGGCGTAGGTGCAATTGCTAGATTCAACGGCCCCACGGGTGGTGGTGGAGGAGCTCCGTGGGCGATGTCACTGGTGCAGGTGCGGGTCCGAACACAGGGTTAACGATCTAGCGTCGCATTTGGGTGAGGCCCTCGCTAAGTTTCTGGAATTCGCGGCAGTCCATGAGCATGTGTGTGGCCATCTTTTTACCATCCTTCTTGTCGATGTAGAAGTGGATGGTCCAGGGACCCGACAACTTGTTGTATGCCGAGGGTTCGTCATCACGTACGCGACGCTTCCATGTTTGTGTTGGGTGTCCTCCATCACGGAAGTTGCCTCCATGTTATCCTCCGCTGCTGCGGTTGTTGTCGTTGCGGCGTTCGGTGTAGCCAGCCGCAACCATGTCGGGTCCTTCGTGATCGTCGTAGACGCGCGATCTTCATTTTCTACGGCGTTTGCGCCTGCGGCCGTATTCATCCTCATCATACGAATATGCTCGGTGGAGGGAATCCTCGCCATCTGTCCACCTGTTGGCGATGTCCATGAGGTGGTCGAGCGTCTTGGGCTTGAAGCGCCCAAGTTTTTCCTTGAAGTCCGGGCGCTTGACACCATCCTTGAAGGCGTCAATTGTCCTTTCCTCGGAGATGTGCACGGCCGAGTTCTTGATGTTGGACCAGCGCAAGATGTACGAGCGAATGGATTCTCCCGTTCGTTGAGTGCAGGCCCGCAGTTCCTCGATCGAGGCTGGACTCTTGCTGGTGCCCTTGAAGTTTCGGATGAAACTGTACGCCATCTCCTCCCAGCTTTGCACGGAGCCTGAGGACAGGCTGCTGAGCCAGATCCTGGCTACACCTGTCAGCTGCAGCTGAAGGCATTGCAGGGTGGTGTTCTTGTTAACACCATGCAGCTTGACGGACGAGAGGTGGTCGCTGAGCCAGGCCTTTGGGTCCTGCGTGCCATCGAACTTCGGGGTGTTCGAAGGAAGCTTGAAATTTTTTGGCATCCGCGTGCGCCGAACAGATCTGCTAAAGCATCGAGCTCCGCACAGTTCTCCATCGTCATCCTCTTCGGATTCAGTTGAGCATGCGCGTTTGGCGTGCGCCTTGTCGACCTTGCGCTGGGCGAGGTCGTTTCGAGAATCGTAGTCGCAACTGCGATGTCTTGGGCTCTTACGTCGTCGAGGTAGATCGTGCTCGTCCTCGTCCTCGTCGGACGAGGGTGTGGGACTACGGCTGAATCTGACCGTAGCCTTTTTCTTCGGCTCCGTAGGAGCTTCTTCGTGGAGCGCAGCTCCGACGAGTCCGAGTCTGGCTAGAGCAGACTTGTGCATGGCACTCTTCGGGTCCCCCACCGGAGGTGGATGGGACGTGAGGTACGTAGTTGCTGCCATGATCGTAGCCTGCAGCGTCTTCAGTATGACGTTGCCGTTGACGTCCATCTCCATGAAGGATGTGTTGAGGGTTTTGGTGACCTCATGTCGCGCGGCGAGGTCCATGTTATCTGTGCGAGAGCGATGCTTGTTGGCGTGATTGCCGTGCGAGCTGGAGCCACCAGCGGCGGAGAGCGCAGCTCGCTGCACGCTAGACTCGGAAGCTGCCTGCTTGCGTTTGTCGAGTTCCTCCTGCAGTTTTACCTGCCTGTTGTGCTCGGCGATGAGGAGGAGGTGGTATGCCATTAGTAGACCCCGTGAAGAATTCACAGGTAGGATATTGTTGCCCGCAACAGCTTCGCGTTCTTAGCGCCAGCCGTCCTCATTCAGGTTGATCCTTTGATTAGCGATAGCGTCGCCTTCGTTGGGCTGGAGGGGCTGTTGCCCTCCGTTTCCTCCGTTCCCGGCATGCGGCTTTGGCGGTGGATTGGGTGGTGAGTTGGGATCAGTCGAACTTGGTGGCACTTCCGTTTCACCATGGATGACCACGGCGCATTGGTAGCGCCTGCAGATTGGATCACTGCTGCCGCAGCTTTCGGATCTGGAACCGTAGGTTCCTTCGTCTGATGGAGGGCCACACAGATCTGTGTTGCAGCTGCTGCTGTCATAGGACTCGTCGGTGAGCGTCGACGTGCATAGCACGCCAATGGGCAGAACCCACGAAGCGGGCCTGATGGATGGCGGCGGCACCCGCTCTGGGAGGCGGAGGGTGCCAGTCTGCCCCGCCTGGAAGCAGAAGCTCCCAAATAGAATCTTGAGCCTATCGTCTACGTGCTCGAAATCCTTCATGGTGGCTGGGTTGTGGGCGGTGAAGTCGAAAGCACCGAAGAGGAGGTGGCTCTCTGTCGCCGATGAGTTGTAGATCGCTTTGGATGGGACCGTCATGATCGCACAATCAGCGCCCCCGCTTCCCACAGACGGCGCCAATTGACGAGGTTTAATCTCGTCAATGCCCATTGTTATGAGCTTGGGTTTTGGAGAAGATGGGGATGCTGGAGATCGCGGAACGTTTAGCAAACAAGCAACACGGGGATACAAAGTTTACCCAGGTTCAGGCCCCCGGAGGGAAAACCCTACTCCTGCGTGTCTGCTCTTGATTACGGCGGAACCGAAAGTTACAGGGGTGCACAGATGCAATCTGGCGTGGAGGTGTGTATGCGGTGAGAGATGTCCTCCTCGTCGTGCCCTCCTAGCCTTTATATAGATAGGTAGGTCCCGGGCATAGCTCGAGTCGGTTACAGATTAGGTTTTTCCCTTTGAAATTCTATCTACTATAGTCTTGTTCTCCAAGCATCCGAAGGCATCATGGGCTCGGGCCACCCGAAACCTCCGTGGGCCATGTATCTTGCAGTGGGCCTTCCTTTTGGGCTGGACTGTAGGGTTCACAGCATAGAAAACAAAAATTTTCCTACGATGGGAACTATGTACCAAGATCTATCTATTAGATACAAACAACGGGCGGATGTATATCCGTAGAGAACATACCCTTGAATACCGACAAAGCTTAACGAGTTCAACTCATGGTTGATGTAGATGATCTCTTGCCGATCTCAAGATCGAGAGGAAGTCCTAGCGCCGCAAAGCAGCAGCTCATCCGTGCTCGCACACACGTACAAGACACCGAGCAACCTCCGCCTCCTCGCTCCAGCGATGCAGCGGAAGCACAACCCTTTCTTGCCGAATAGCCACCGGGAACATGTATCTCACTAGTCCGAGACCATGGGGAATAAATTCTAGAGGGGAGAGAGATCCTTCACGAGGAGGTGTGAGTGAGAGAGAGGAGAGGGGGTGCCTTTTATAGGAGGAGGGGGCACCCAAGGGGGTGGCCGCCGGCCATGGGGGCTGCCCCCTCCCCTCCTTCATTCATGTGGGTGGACACTCCACTCACAAAAATCCATTCAAATCCCTCCACTCAAAATCCCACTTAAACTTGCCATTAAATTTCCACCAAATTTAATGGAAACTCTCATTAAATAAAACTATTTTATTTTATTCATAATTTTGTCAATTACTTTAATGACAAACTTTCACAAATAACCCCTTGCTAGAATTCCATTTCACATGCGTAACCTATTTATGCAATTTCACCCGAAAACCTGTTTCGGTATCTAGTGAAATAAATTCATGCGCTTGTTTATTCTTTCGGCATGAAACATTTGCTCCAACTGGATGTCAGTGTCCCTTAAGTGTGTCACCCTACGGTTCGCGAATAATGCGGACATGATCGAGACCCTTCTCCGATCAATAATCAGTAGCGGGACCTGGAGATCCATACTGACTCCCACACATTCAACGATGACTTTCCTGTGATCGTCGGAACCTTTTACACTTGTATCTTAATCCCTTTGTTTCATGATATATTACATGTCCAAGATTCGATCATCGGTATCTCCATACCTAGTTTGATCTCGTTACTGACATGCACTCTTTTCTCGTTCCCGTGATATAACATTCTAGTGATCAAACCACTTGCTTGCAAGCTAACCAATGTGATATCACCAAGAGGGCCCGGAGTATATCTATCCGTCATCAGGATGAACAAATTCCACTCTTGATCCATGATTCTCAACATAACACTTTAGTAGCTTTGAAGCCATCTTTATAATCACCCAGTTATGGTGTGACGTTTGATGTCAACAAGAAACTCTTCCAGTGTTAGTGATTGGCATGATCTCATGGTCTAAGGATTAGGACTACTTCATAAGTTGTTTATAGCAATATAAACTCAATGTCTTTGATCGTAATGCTATACTTCGGATGAATGTTCATCACACCATTACACTAATGTTGTGATCTCGTTATTAACAACATCCAATGTCTATGATCAGGAAACTATGATCATCTTGTTAATCAACGAACTAGTTTATGAGAGAGGCATAACTAGGAACTTTCTGTTTGTTTATTAAACACACATGTATTAACGTTTTCGTATTAATACAATTATAGCATGAAAAATAAACATATATCATATACTTGGAATACACATAATAAACACTTTATTATTGCCTCTCAGGGCATATTCCCTTCATGGACTAGGTATGCTGACGTTGTGTACCTGTGGGGTATAACCATGTCACCTACTTCTGAAAATAATTTTCCACACACAAATAGTATGCATGCAAACGCTATATCATTATGTAGTAATGAATCCTATAAATCTCAAACTAACGATGATTGTTTTGAGGAGGCCTCCTGCCTAGCTATTGATCTTAGAAAAATTGTGGAACTATAGATGGAAACTTACTATGAGTATTGTGATATCATACATAAATACCAATAGAAAAGTATGAAACTCCTACTCCGGAGGAGGAGACACTTTTCGAAGAACAAATGAATAATGTTAATATAGAGGTAAGAAGGATGTATGGTTAGCTATATGACTGTGCTGAAAAGTTGTGTTCTTCATATACAATAATTTGCCCTCATTATATGACAACTATACCTTTTGGTTTTTAATTTCCTCATAATTTTAATGATCCTGTAATATCTTCTATGATGATTTTAGTACTATATTTGAGTATTTGATTTATAAAGGTACTCAAGAGCTTCTTAGAAAAATCATGGGACTTATGATGGTAGAGGATAGCCATACTTTACAAGTGTCTTGTGAAACCCTTAATTATATTTTGATTACTACCAAAAACATCTTAGTAGTAATGAACTTATAATAAATAGGAGGGAGCTATGTAAAACCATGGTTCCAGAAACTATTGTTTTTCCTTATGAACAAGTTTATGATGCCTATCTCTCTAGCAATGATTCTTATTTTGTTAAAATTAAACATAGTTTATATGTGGAGGCCTCGTGCCCAGATACTCATTTAGAGAACATAAATAATGATGAATTGGAGATATAATCTTGTAGTACTAATTCGAAGGTTCTAGAACAGTGCATTGCTAATGAAATATTTGTTGATGATTCTTCCTTTTGTGAGTGGCTTGCTATCTCCAGAACTGATGAACTTGCTAGCAAGTGTGATCAACTAGAGGTGAAAGACACCTTTGAATTTTTCCCTGTTACAAAAGAAAGGTGCTATGAAGTGTTTCCCCATGATAGTGCAACCAAGGAGGAGTATTATAAAATTATATCCTTATGATAACAACCAAGGTAAAACATTTGAATTCATATGTAAGTCTCTAATACTTTTTGATAAAGCTATCTATGGAGGCATGCTCATCATATATGAAATATCCATCATTATTTGGAAGCAGCAATTTATTTATCTACCAAACTGACATGCACCGTAAGAGGTGTGACTTCGACAAAACTATGATAGTAAGTGATCCAAACCTCTACGTGAAGTAATAATAAAAAATTCTCTAGATGGTATCTATTGAAATAATAATGGAGCTTCGAAGCATAGTTATGGCTTTAAAGAAAGCCCTTCTCGGGAGGCAACCCAAAAGATTTTAGGTGTCTTTCTTAAATTTGTGTCTTGAGTCTAGTTACATTCATGTTGCATTGGCACTTGTATATATAGACATGATTTCCTATTAGAGTTGGCTTCGGACTATTTTAAAAAGGTAGAATTATTTGTTGCTCAAATCATGTGTTGCGTATCTTGGTAAATCTTCTCAATAAATATATATGTTTGCTTTGCTTGGTTGCTGGACTAACGTTTCAGGTCTATAATAAAATTCTCGGAGAAAAATAACTTGTTCCGGGGCTCACAGTGCGCATAACGAGCAGCAGTACGGGGAGATTCGTCCGTACCGCGCACCCGTACAGCTCCTGTGACAAATCAGAAGAAGCAGAAAATTCTCTAGGAAGGAGATAGTATACTTAACAAGCATCGGTACGGTGGGACGTGTCTATACCGTCCACCCGTACTGACCTCGTTACCATGCGAACGAAACATGAAGGCGATCCAATGGAGATAACGACCACCCGTACGGGCGCATCTCACCCGTACCAACCGGTCATACCAACTTTGATGGAACCCTTCCTAAAAAAGACAAGGAGCAGTATGGGTGGGATTCGTCCGTACCACACGCCCGTACCAAGAGGCAGCACGACGCAGTAAGGGCAAGGACAATTACAGAAAGGTTATAACCCCTCCAATATTTTTATTTTGACAACCTCAGGTCAGTGGATTACCTTCTAAATGTTCTATTATACTTCATTTTCTTTTACCTACCTTTGAAACTCCCTAGCCCATAATTATCTATAGTATTTCATGTTTCTTTTATTTTCTTTCCACGGTTGGGTGAACGAACTCCGTTTGTACACCAAATCATTTGCTTTTACTTTGATTTCTATTATCGCAGTGACTTGAACCTTGTATGATGACATGCATGGTTTGTGCCAACCGTGCAAATGCTTGCATAAGCAACGTGGTTTTTTCAACTAAACACTTCAACAGGGAAGTATTCGTTGAACCAAAGGTTCATGTCCATCAAAAGTGAGGTTATCCGTACCTCAATGGTAAAGTGTGTCTCCCTTGCTTTGTTCAACCTTGGGGAGGTAACCAATTCTCTCACTCTCACACTCTCTTTTGATAATTTCATTTTCTCATTTCTTATAGTAATCTATTCAAGTTTGGATCTTGCAAAAGTTCTAGCTTGGGGAAGTTACTTCTGCATATGCAATGTTCTTGTTCTATGAAAAAATTTATGCAATCATGTATCCCCTTGTTTTTGAATGCTTGCTTAGGTAAGTTGAGTTTCATGTTTATACAATGGATGCACTTTATTTTGTTGGGATTCATAAGAGTTGAGTTAGAGCTTTGATGCACTATGTTACAATCTTTATCAGCTCGAGAAAAACTTTGTGATCCTCTAGAAAACATTGCCACGATTTCTATTCTTAAATTCTTTGTCTCCCATATTTAAAGTTTGATTTTTTTATCTTAGTTGGTTGATTTGTGAATATTCCATGCTAGTGGGAGTAATTCAAAATAGTTAGAGTAAAGTTTTGTATTTGAATGGATGATTAGTTGTGGAATCTTTTGCTCTAGTTCCTTTAGCTAACCGAATCTTTCCTTGGGAATAATATTGCCAAACAAGTACAACGAGAAAAAGTCTGAAATTTTTATGACTTGTTTGATGAGTGATTGTCTTGAGAATTTACCTTTGAAGATACTTAACCCAATAGATGTTTTAATAGACTTGACGACACTCTTGAAAGGAGTTGTTTGATTGAAATAAAGTCTAGCGGTAATTGTGATGCATGCCAAAACTAACCTTGTGGATCAAACTATGATACTATCTAAGAGTTCCATGTTTTTGATGCACATCTTGGGATGCCAACAACTCAGCTGGCCTACGAACAATCTATGGTACAACACTTGATTTTGGCTATGAGTTGACGACATAGGTGGCATACATGTCACCAAATGGGCTAAAGTATCGGTACTCTCGAAGGTTGTGAAAACCATTGTTTTAAAAAAAAAGAATCACCCAATGATCCTTGTTGAGAATAATCCTTCAAAGAAGGAAGAAAAAATGAAGATCCACATAACAAGTCCTTGGCATGGTTTCATTGCTACTTTATGATTTTTTCTTGAAAAACAATGATTGGATCATAAATGTTTTGATAGCCTTGATTTACTGATGTGGGTGTCAATAAGACACTTCACTGTTATGCTACTTAGGACATGAACCCTCTTACTAAATTTTTCTATTAAAACATCCTTGTGTTCCTTGGCAAGCTGAGAGTTAACTAGAAGAATTGGATTGATTGTTACACTTCTTGTTATTTATACTAATATTAAACGCTACTTTGATTGTATTGATTTACCGAAGATTGTATAGTCTTCTTGACATCTCTCTAACTTTGATGAGTCTTTCAAATGGATAAAGTGCTAAAAACATATGACTGACAACCGTAAGTGAATTCATATTCTTGTTGAATCATTTACTTTACAAAAGTAAGGAGATATAAAAACATAAAAGACATAATTGGAGGATCATAAGTTTGCTTTCAAAGCTAGATTCACTCTTAATATGGAGCATTGAAGTTGTAATTTATCTTTTATGTATTGACATAACTAATCTTGTGTTGCCTTGTATGAATATATTCTTTCATACTTTGAGATTGTAGGGAAAATAAGGATACAAGGTATTGATCTTCTACATCCGATATTATACTTTTGTTTCAATTTTTGCCTCATTTATGTTATCGACTCGTGGCTCATGAACATGATGACCTTGTCCATAAGACACTTTATTGCTTGGGGCGAGCAAGAGTATAGCTTAGAGAAGTTGATGAGTCCATTGATGCATATTTAAGTATATAAATTACTCATATTCTCACTCATTACATGCTATATCTATCCACAAATATGCCTATTATGTATGAATACTAGTTCTCCTTCATTTACACATGGACTTTCCACAACTAGTATTTTTATTAGGATTTTATTACTTTTTCATATCTTTTACTTGTGTGTAGGTGTTGTGTTCGATTATGGATAAATCAAGGAAAAAGGAACTAAGAAGATGCAATATGGAGGAGCTGCAGGCACCACACTTAGCCATTTGAGAGGTGGAAAAGGTGGATTTTTCCATGAACTCCAAATTAATATCCAAGGCAATGGTGTTGTATCCCTCGTCCATACGAATCCAACGAGCTGAAGAACACCCAAATCTAATTTCGTATGAAGAAATGACAAACAAAATACAAAAGCATACAGTACCGATAACGACCAGCCGTTCGCCCGTACCACGGGTCTGGACGCATGGAAACGGCTTCTGGATGTGTTTCTTCATAGAATCCATCCTTGTTTGTTCATATACCTTCCTTAGGTCATAAGGAACATATTGAGGGATATTGGGAGCACCCCTAGGCCAATATAAAGAGGCAATGAGCCAAGAGAGGGCATCTCTCTCCACATACCTCCACGGCGGAGAACTGCCGCCTTGGAAACTCCATAGCTACCGCCTCCACAAGATATGCACCATCGCCATTGCTCAAGATAAGAAGGGACTTGGATCTTGAAGGCTTGAACACCGATCTACATCACCACCATCATCACCAACGTCTCCAACACCGATCCCTTTCATCTACTTGGTTGCAATCTAAACCCTAGTGCGGACCTTCACTTGTATTCGATTGTACTCTCATATCACATCCATATGATTGCCATTATTTTGATTTATTTTGATTGCCTTTATATGTGAGTAGTTCCTTTGTTCTTGGGGAGATTGAGAAAACCTAGTACTATTATGAATTTGTAATAAAGATGATCTATTCTTGTATCCATATGCCTTGTCGATCTATGATAGATTTATGATTTGTGTTGTTTGATCTCTCTCTTTAGATGGTATCTGAAAGTCAACCACATACCATTTTCCCTTGGGACTAAAGAGAGGGAGAAACCCTTTGGACGTGCTTTGGGATCATACCTGGAATGACCCCGTGACAGATTGGCGTCAGCTCATGAACTACACGGTCAAAGGGGGAATAAAGAGGGATCCCTAAATTAATTACGATATCCACGGGGAAACCCTTAATTGCGGTGGTATGTATGGGTGACTGCTCTCAGGCATTGCAGTGGTTATTTAGAGGTGACCTCACTCTTGGCTCAACAAAGTGGCTTTCTACGAGCTTTGTAGTGAACATCTTATTATGGAGCTCTCTCCAGACATTTCATGACACAAAAAGTATGTTATCTTAATTATTAATAATAACAATATCATGCTAGTGGTGTATCCTACATCCCCGGGAATATTTTAGCCCTATTGAGTTCAACCACGTTTTCACACAACATTGTTACTTGCTTTCTTTTACTTGTTTTAATTACTTTTCTGCAAAAACCAAAACCTTTCAAATACCCTTTACTTGAAATCAAAGGCAGCTTACAAGTATCCTTTGGTAGATAGTGACGAGGAGCATAAATACCTTTAGCAATAGCTCTTTGTGGGTCCGATATCTTTACTTCGAAACTAGCTACAATTGATCCATGCACTTGCATTCATCCGAAGGGTAAGAAGAAAAATGGAAGCAGTCCTACTCTCACGTTTAGTTTTTCCCTAATATACATAACTATTAAAAATATTTGCTAGACTGACAACGACCATCTTGGCTGGGACCCTGAAGGGCGGAATGGCTCTGATACCATGTGTAATCCCCTGGACCTACGCTCTAAATTACAAGCCGGAATAACCCAAAAGTGGATAAGGTGTACTACCGAGGAGGCCCAAGGGACACCCACGTCTAAGCGGAACAGGGCATGGTACCGGCCAAGCACCCTACCTACTTCTCGTGGTTATAACTTCAAGTGCGAGAGACGTAGCCGGATGGACTGCGACTCAAGCATACACAAATTAGTATGTATGCCAATGACATACAAGAGTACATCAGAGCCAAACCATCTAAAATAAATAGAAATATTCAACGCCATATGGAAAGATCCAAAATACTAGATAATACTAATAGTTTAGGATACATCCTCATACATCACACATTAGAGTACCAAGCCAGAGCGGAAAACAAGATCCGAGATGGATAGGAGGCAAATTGGCATAAGACGCCCTGAAAATAAGCACATCCCTCCCGCATGATCTCAAGATCTCCATGCCCTAGAATCTCTATACCTGACGGTCGTTGCCACCATCATCGGTCTCTTTGACCCAGTATCCTTATTGCGGATATACCTCTCCATTTAAACCAATATTTTATCATATGATACCCTAAGGGACTTAGCAAGTCTTTATGCATCTAAAGGGAACAACCTGGGATGACGCAATTTTAGCAAAAATAAATCCTAGCAGTTCTATAGAGACACGCTTGATGGGGATATGTCGAGTGGGGTATACCTAGCAGTTCTATAGAGACACGCTTGTCGGCGGTGAATGTTGGGAGCGACACCTTGCCATCCGGGGTCGACTCGCTGACATAGAACCAGTACTTCTTCCATTCACTGGCCACCTTCTTCGACAACATGAGGTCGAGGAAGGGGGCCTTGGACTTTAACTGGAAGGTGAGGCCGCCTGCTGCCAGCATCGGGCCGCCGGCTCCTTTGCGACCAACGCGCGCATGGAACAGCTCCTGCCACAGGGGGAAGTAGGGCGGCATCCTAGTTAGCACTCGCAGAATACCACGAAGATGGCGAGCTGCTCGATGCTGTGGGGCTCTAGATCTGAGGGCTTGATGGCATAGTAGGCGCAGAACCGCCGGAAGAAGATCGACGTGGGAAACTCCAGCCCCCTTTCCATGTGGCTGGTGAAGCAGATGAACTCGCCGGTGCGAGGATCCGGCTCCATCTCTCTGGCTGGGGGAATTCGCCATCTCCCCTTGTAGAGGATCCCCGTGTCTTGAAAGGATTTCCACCATGCCATGGTGCACTTGGACTTGCCCCACAGTTCCTTCGGAGGTGCCATTGAAAAGAAATCTGGATCCACTCGCTCGCTCTAGAAATTCTGGATCGGGAGGAATGGAAGATTGAAGGATGCGCGGGATCGGGGGAAATGTGAGGAAGACTCGCAACTCCCCTATCATTGTCCTTATATAGCGGTTTCTTCCCGCCAGTTTCGGAGGAGCCGTTACCGCGCGGTGATGGCGCCAATATTACCATTGGATTACCCAACGGCTTGTTTGACTAAGATGACGGTCCAACTTCGTCTACTCGACTCGCCGACCCATTTGGCAAAGCTGCGATTCGACTACCCTACGGTATGTCAACTCCACTAGTTGCTGATATTGCGACCGGAGAAATGTACTGAGGATTCCTTCCTTCATTGAGGTAGTCCATCGCCGATTCTACTAGGCGTCCAAATTGGACCCGTATACTCCGACTGCCAAAGAACACCTGCGACGAATCAATGATGGCCTCGGGGACTACTAATGGGGATATGCCGAGTGGGGTATACCCAGCAGGATGTTCCCCACTAGATCATGCTCCCAGTGAGTGGGCCTGCAGGACGGCGACTAGATCACGACCCAAGAGGGAGCTAGGCGACTCGAAGCTGAAGTCCCAGAAGCGTAGCTAGGCCCAGTCGGATTAGGTCAAAACCCTCCGAGTCCTTATCCAACTCGGTTGTAGATCTATAAACCCTAGCGAGGTACCCATATATAAACCTCCCTAGGGTACTCTCTATACTTACGTTCCATGATACACCCCCTCGAGTCGCCGCCTAGCCACCAAGCTCGCCACCCTTGTACTCAAGCGATAATACAATCTAGAAGGAGCAGGTCTTTACCCTCCGGGGGGCCGAACCTGGGTAAAACCTTGTGTCTCTGATCTTATCTCGCACCGCAGATGGCTGGCAACCCTTTCCCCTCATTCTACTACTCGCTTCCAATTGCATCATCTGTCGTGGACATTCCCATGATAGTGGCGCCCACCATGGGGCCTGGCCAGTCCCGTCTGAGTTCTGCGGTGAGACCCTACATGCCAATAAAACGGTCGATCGCCACGGGCCGCATGATCGCATGTGGCGAGATCCTCCAGATATTTCCCAGCAGCTACGTCCCGGCGTCACGCCTGGTCACACAGCGTCATCATGCTAGTCGACACCATTAACCTCTTCATCAGCTTCACGGACGTCATCGTCTCTGAAGACTCGGCGCTCATCGGCGAGTCGCCGCCACGTGATCAGCTCTCTGAGAGTCAGGTCCGCACCATCCACCGCCTCGCCTCCGAGTACAACTCGACCAACAGCGGCGTGGCTGAAATTGACACATCCGCGGAAGACGCGGCCCTCCACGATGACGCCGACTCGGCGAACCTAGCCTCAGTCACCGGGTATCCATTGGTGACATCGTCAAGGTCGAAGTCATCGGGGAAGTGCGCGAGCCCGAGAGTCAGCGCAGTTGTGGCCCCACGATGAAACGCCGACCGCGCCATCCACTCGACCATCGCTAGCGCCTCCTCAAGATAGCTCCACACATCGTCAGCTTGCTGGGGATCACCTCGGTGGGCGATATTCCCTGGAGAACGGTGCGGAGGCACGTTGCCGAGAGTGCGGCCGAATCCACCATCATGGATACGCACTTCTTGGCATCGTATGTCTGCAATCCAAGTCAGAACCAAGAGGGGAACAATCCTCAACCTCCCCCGCTCGGGGACTCACCAGCTCAGCAACTCACCAGTCCAGGGACTCACCGGCGAAGCGACTCGCCACTACTGCAACAAGGACTCGATGAAATAATTAACAAGGAGTGGGCGGCAGAGCCCCGTGGTGAAGTCCTGAAAACCCGTAACTGATCCTGGAGACCCGCAATAAGCGCGTCGGAGACCTTCCGCTCGTCCGCTGCTGCGGCAACAGCGGCCTTGGCCCTTTCCTCCGACGAGGTCGCTTCTGCCTTCGAGGCCTTGAGTTCCCTCTCCAGGGCTGCGATTCGCTCCTCCGCAGCAGTCAGCGAAGACTTGGCAGCCTCCAGCTCAGAAGCTGGGACAAGACCATCGTGGGCCTTGGCAATCGGGGCGGTTTGGTCCTCTACAAAGAAAATCGAAATGATATTCCACACAACAAAAGCAAAGGAATTGACACCACTAAACCCACCGTTTATGATCTTATGCCACTGATTGACAGAGTTGAAAGAAAGGTTTCTGCTTCATTCATGATGATGTCTTATAGTGGGGGAGTTACTGTGATTAATTCTTTACTGGCTTCAATTGCAACTTTCACAATGTGTGCAATCAAACTGCCAGATAAGATAGTGGGGCATATATAAAAAATTCAGAGACACTGTTTGTGGAACAAGAAAACTGAAGAGGGTGAAAAATGCAATTCTCTAGCTGCTTAGGATATGATTTGCAGGCCAAAATGTAGAGGAGGTGTTGGCATTCTCAACCTTAGAATTCAGAATGAAGGCCTTCTGCTTAAATTCCTGCATAAGTTCTATAATAAGGATGACACACCATGGGTCTCCCTAGTATGGAATGCATATTACAGCAACAATGTTCCTCATGCTTCTGGACCTTGTGGCTCTTTCTGGTGGAGAGATGTTTCTAGACTTTCACATTTATTCAGAGGAATAGCTAAAAGCTCTATTGTTAATGGGGCTACCACACTGTTTTGGAAGGATCAATGGTCTGCAACTATCTTAGAAGAGAGTCACCCGACCATCTATTCCTATGCTAGGAAGGAAGATATCTCTACACAGGAGTTTCTTACAGCTGATAGTTTGACACAACTTTTTTATCTCCCTTTATCACCTGAAGCACTAGCTGAATTGAGAGACATTCAGAACAGCTGTAGAGAAATTCAACTAAGAGAACATTCACATGACACTTGGAGCTATGTTTGGGGGGCCAAAGATTACACTTCCAGCAAATATTACCAATACAATTTCAGAAATATAAATCCACATATATCCTTTAAATTGTTGTGGAAATCAAAGTGCACTGCAAAAGTGAAGTTCTTTGGGTGGCTGATTCTGTCTGACAGATTGAATACAAGAAACATGTTAAGAAGAAGACATTATGCACTGGGGACTGGATATGACTGTTTTATGTGTAATCACAATACTGAGGAAACAATTGAACACTTGCTTTTTCATTGCCCATTTAGCCAAGCTTGCTGGAGTTCAATTAACATCTTTTGGTCTATGACTAACTCTAGACTTCAGATCATTGAGCAAGGAAAAAAGAGCTGGAATAAAAAACTATTTATGGAAATCACCTTGCTGGGCTCTTGGAACATCTGGAAAGAGAGAAACAACCTCTGGTTTAATAACATACAACCCTCAGTTCAGGCTTGGAAGTCAAGATTAGCTGCTGATCTGTCATTGCTGATTCATAGGACAAAATAGGAGCTACATCCACTTATCAAGAGCATTATTCATAGTTTGTAAACCTTTTTGTAATCCTAGACTTATCTATTCTGACTTTTAGAGACTCCCCCCCCCCCGCTCTGTCTCTATGTAAATATGTAACTTTATAGACTCTAACCTTTTATTAATGAAAATGAGGCAGTAGGAGCCTTTCCTACTGTTATTACCCTCAAAAAAACAAAAGCAAAGGAATTGCCCCAATACTTGAACACCTACCTCCAGTCGCCTGAAGCTGCCGATTCACCTCCTGCACGGATTGGAGGTCATGCTCCAAGCTCTCCTTTGTGGCTAGTTGCTCCGTTGACTCACATTGAAGGCCCTGTGAAGAATAAACACACGTAAGCAGACAGCAAAGTTTCCGAGTGCCTAGCCACTGAAATTCAGCGATTAGCCACTCGGGGACTGGACTGCAAAGTTTCTAAGTTCCTAGCCGCTGAAATTCAGCGACTAGCCACTCGGGGACTAGACAGCAAAAGTTTACAAGTGCCTAGTGATACGTTGGAAACGTATCTATAATGTTTTATGATCCATTCTTGTTTAGTATCTACTTTGCTTTACTTGTCCACACTTTGAAGAGATTTTTACATGTTTTCTGGTACTAACCTATTAACAAGTTGCAATAGTGCCAGATGCCTGTTTTTTGCTGTTTTTGGTTGTAGAAAAGTTAGTAAAGAAATAATCTCGGAATTGGCCGGGACGAAGGACAAAGTCAATAACTTTCTGTGGGGAACAAGAAGTCCAGAGGAGAGCCCGAGGGGCCGGCCAGAGGGGCCAGACCCCCTCCCCCCCCTAGGCGTGGGTGGGCCCTAGCCCGCGCCTGGCTAGGGTTTGGTCGCCCTGGTGGCCGCCTCTGTCTCTCCCTTCGCCTATAAGAAGCCCCCGATGCAGAAACCCTGAGTACCCGATCAAAAAGCCACAAAACCATTTGTAGCCGCCGCCACCACCATCGTCCCTAGATCGGGGGATCTGAAGTTCTTCTCGGCACCCTATCGGAGGGGAGATCATCCCGGAGGCCTTCTCTCCGGTATGATTCGTGATTATTTCCACCTTGGACTATGGGTCCATGTAGTAGCTAGATGGTTGTATCTCCTCCTTTGTGCTTTCATGTATAAATCTTGTGAGATCCATTCATGATCAAGATCTAATCTATTTCTAATCATGCATGTTGTGTTTGCGGGGATCCGATGGATATTGAGATTATTACGTTGGTTTGATTAATGGTTTTATCTTTATGATTCTATCATGTCTGTGTTGTTTGTGATCTTGCATGCTCTCCGTTGCTAGTGGTTATCTTGGCCAAGTAGTTGCTAGTGACTCCAAGAGGGAGTATTTATGCTCGATAGTGGGTTCATGCCTCTAGTTTCCAAGGGAAGTGACAATAATCTCTTTGGTTGTAGATGTGTTGTTGCTACTAGGGAGAAAACATTGGTATCTTGTTCATGGAACATGTGGACTGTTTACCTTACACACTTTTCTTAAAGCAGTTGTCTATTGCTTGCAACTTAATACTGGAGGGGGTTCGGATGATAACCTGAAGGTGGACTTCTAGTCATAGATGCAGTTGGATGACGGTCTATGTATATTGTTGTATTGCCCAATCAACCTCATAGTATCTTTCTGGCTAGTAATTGCATTGTTATGCCTTGCTCAGTTCCTGTCAATTGCCCCGCTGTAATTTGTTTACCCTTCATGCCATGTTGTTTATCTAAGGAGAGCACCTCTAGTGAACTATGGACCCGGTCCAATCTTTACCATTGATACATCTTCCACTGTTACTTGTTTACTTGCTGCAACCATTACCTTCCACACCATACGTTTAATCCTTTGTTATAGCAAACCGGTGAGCTTGACAACCTCACGGATTCTTTGGGGCAAAGTCTTGAGTTTGTGTTGTGCAGGTCTCCGTGTTGCTTGCAACACCTGTGTGAATTTTCCCTCCTCCTACTGGTTCGATAACCTCGGTTTCTTACTGAGGGAAAACTTGCTGCTGTGCTGCTTCACACCTTGCTCTTGGGGTTCCCAACGAAGCGCTCCTACATCAGCTCAGCGCTGCATCAAGCTTTTTCTGGTGCCGTTGCCGGGAGGCTAAGGACGTATTCACTAGGGGAGTCCTTCACTTCCTTTCTCTTTACTTTGTTTTTAGTTTGATTTGTTTCTTTTGCTTGGTTTTTTTGCCTCTTTTCAAAAAAACCCCAAAAATTATTCTAGCTTGGTTTGCTTGCTTTATTCAAAAACACAAAAAAAATTGTTCCTACTCTAGTTGCTGCCATGTCAGGGTCTGCCTTTATTTCCCCTATGGTAGAAATATCCACTTTTAAGCAAAAAAGTGAAGAAAGTTTTAAGGAAGCTTGGTCTAGAATCTCTTCTTTCCAGAGGGAAACTGAGCCTGAGGGAAGCCTCAGCTTGGTTATTGATAGTTTCTACCGCGGTATTGCTCTTCGTTATAGATATGCTTTGGATGTTGTGGCTGAAAAATATTTTTTGCTTTGTATTGAGGATGAATCTTATGATGCTATAAGGAAACTAATCATGATCTATGGTACACCTGGCAATTCTGATTCCTCTTTCACAAGTATTTTTGCTAGGTTGAACCATCTTGAGACCAGTATTTCTGCCATGAATATTTGCTATCACACTCTTAGGGCTTACCATGATTATGTTCCCATAAATTCTGAGCCTTCAAATTGGTTTTCCACAATTAAAGTCTCAATAAACACTACACTTTTTGATGCTCGTTGTGATATCATGTCTGAATTTTGTCTCATGCCTAAAGATAATTTTGATTCCTTGAGTCTTTGGGGGCTTATTGAAGGAGGAGAGGAAATATCTCTTAACAACAATGCCACTATATTGCCCATTGGAATAGCTGAAGGTATGTTCACAAAAATCTCAGGGAAAATGGTGTCTACTGATTATCTTGTTATTGAATGTGTAGGCAAAGGACAGATCACACTTGGAAGATCTCTACTGAAACACCTTGGGGGCAGTAATAGACGTGAGAGAAGGCATCATGCACTTTACTCCCCCTGTAAGCAATCATATCTTCCCTAATAAGAAAAAGAAAGGTAAGAAAAGAAGGAACAAGAGGGGCAATTCTTTATTTGAAAATACTTGATTCTTCTTGCTTCTTGTGCCTAACTTAAAGGCGTTAAAAAAAGTACTTGTTGGGAGATAACCCAAGAGTTTCCTTGAGTCTTAGAAGTTATTACTTCTGTAATAACCTCTCCTTATCATTTTTGTTTGCTTTTTGTGCCAATAATTACCTCTAATAAGAGGGAAATAAGATTTGGGGAGTTGCTGTCCCGAAACAGATTTCTGTCCTCCACCAAAAACATTCGTGAGGAGGCTCTGTAACTCGGATTGAGCTAAAAATTTACGAATAAATCCCCCAGTATGTTGGCTAACTTGCGTTAGTTCAAAACTTTTTGATTTGAGCAACATAAGATGTCCAAAAAAATTCTTTTCTACCAGCTGGTCTGTTTTGACAGATTTCTGTCATTATTTGCATTTGCTTCTTATTGATTCTTTTTGAGCTCTCTTCAGGTAAATTGAGTTTATTTGAAGGAGTTACTACAGTAGCTTGTGTTTTTAGTGAAAAGCCTTGATGTTCCAAAGCTTTGCTAGTGGTCTAATATCTTTTGAATAAGCTAATGTTGCTAATGAAGATTGTGTGAAGTTTTGTATGAAGGAAAAATTTCAGGTGTAGAGAGAGAATGATGTAATGAGATGAAGAATGGACAAAAGCTCAAGCTTGGGGATGCCACTATGGTGTCACCCCAAGAAATATCCAAGAGTTCCAAGCATCAAAGCTTGTGGATGACCAAGGCATCCCCTTCTTCATCAATAAAAAGCTCAGGTTTGTCTAGACACTTCGTTTTTATTGTTTCATGCACAATTATGTTGTTCTTGGAGCATCTTAGTTTTGGTTTGCTTTGCTTAGTTTGTTTAGTTTTCTTTAGTAGTTTGGACCCCCTCTCTCGATGTGTTGTTTTGCAAATAAGTTTGTTTGGTTTTTGGAAAGGAGTAGTAAGTTCTTGCTTGAAGTGCAAGAGGAGCTTGCATTGACTGTGACTTAGAATTTAGCTTGACATTCTAGGTGTTGTTTTAGCATTATGCTCAGTGATTATTGTTGTAGCATGTATTGTTCCAAACAACTGGGATTGCTTAGTGTGCCTTGAAAAAAATTATGTGTTGTTTTAGCATGCAAAAGCATAGTATTGTGGTATTCTCCTTTGATGTTTTGCTTGGGTTGACTTGGCACATCCTCACACCATGTTATGAAAATGACAAGTCACCTTTAGCCTCTATGATCATTTAGTCCTTGACTTGTAGTATCACTCTGTGCTTTGATTAGTTTTCTTTGTTACATTGCATAATTATGGCCATTATTGCTCTCTTTGTTGGTTGCTCCCAGTCTTTTGCTAGCCTCCACTTGTATGAGTAAGTTCTACTCATGCTTCCAACTCCCATGAAACCAAGTTATTCCAAAGTGTCCACTATAAACTCCTATGCATGGTGTGTTACACCATTCCAAAGTATATTCTTGTTTCCATCTATCTTCCAATTAAAAACTATTTTGTTATGTGAAAACTTAGTGATTAAAGCCCTCACAAACTTGATGGCACAATTTATTCTTTGCCCCTAATAAACTTGAACCATTGTGACAACTTTGTTGTATATGCTTGCACTTATAAGTTGGAATTAGCAGAACCGTGCTGTCACAGGGAACGTTTTCAACATTGCACTTGTACCTTGTTATACTCAGTTGATATCATGTTCTTTTTTCTATGGATGTCACCGGTGTGAAATAAAGAGGGAACTTGTAAGTCCATGGAATTTGTATCCTGTGTTAGAGAAACGCCTGGGCCGCTAGCCTAAGCCATGCCTAATCATGGTGGAAACTTGCAGCATCACCATAGTGACATCTATGAAGCATTCTTCTTATAAAAAAGAGACACATTGAGAAAAGAGAAAAGAGAGAAAAAAGCACCATACTCCCATGGTACATAAGAAGAATTGCTGAGATGCTCATTGTCTGCTTGCCTTGTAATTTCAGTTATGGGAAAGCTCCTGTACCATGTGCAAGGGGTACCCCGTTGGCGGTTGTCAATGATATGCAAATACTTATAGTGACAAGAACTTACCTGGACCCAAAGTTGAGTATGCATGAGGTGTGGCCCTCGTATTCAAGGGGCATGAGATTGCCAACTTATACTTTGTCAAGCATATACTCTAGCTTTGCCACTTTAACCTTAACCACTTCAAGATGCTTATGATAGGGGCAATGAGGGATGAAAGCTAACAACTACCATAATTTTTGGAAGCTCTTTTTGAAACTTGTAATCCCTGCTTCCTTTACAAAAAAAGGCCTTTCTTCCACCATTATTGAGTCTCCACCTTCTACCTTTAGGCACCATTAAGAGAGCATAGTTGTCATTCTGTATGCAGTGTTCCAAAGCTTATTAATTAATGCATATTGTGTTATTACTTGTTCATGTGCTATCTGTTTCTAGTCACCCTTGTGAACTTTGCAGGTGTTCTATCCATTATATTGCTACTCTATGAGGGACAAGCTGATTGCCACTATGCTATTTTTTCTGCATGTGAAACAAACAAATGTTTTTCAATGCATATTAGTCATTATCTTTGTTTGTAGCTTGCCATGTTGCATGCATAATTACTATGTCCTATTGTTAGAACTCCATCTTTCATGCACATGTTTAGAGTTCTTTGATCCCATCTTTTAATGTTTGCAAATGGTTGGATCTTTATTGTGAGGGTGCATGTCACCTAAAACATTATTCTTTTATCACTTACCTACTCGAGGACGAGCAGGAGTTAAGCTTGGGGGTGCTGATACGTTAGAAACGTATCTATAATTTTTTATGCTCCATGCTTGTTTAGTATCTACTTTGCTTTACTTGTCCACACTTTGAGGTGATTTTTGCATGTTTTCTGGTACTAACCTATTAACAAGTTGCAACAGTGTTAGTTGCATGTTTTCTGCTGTTTTTGGTTGCAGAAAAGTTAGTAAAGAAATATTCTCGGAATTGGACGGGACAAAGGACAAATTCAATAACTTTCCGTGGGGAACAAGAAGTCCAGAGGTGAGCCCGAGGGGCCGGCCAAAGGGGCCAGATCCCCCCAGGCGTGGGTGGGCCCTAGCCCGTGCCTGGCTAGGGTTTGGTCGCCCTGGCGATCGCCTCGGTCTCCCCCTTCACCTATAAGAAGCCCCCAATGCAGAAACCCTGAGTACCCGATCATAAATCCACGAAACCGTCTGTAGCCGCCGCCACCATCGTCCCTAGATCAGGGGGGGTCTGAAGTTCTTCCCGGCACCCTACCGGAGGGAAGATCATCATGGAGGCCTTCTGTCCGGTATGATTAGTGAGTAGTTCCACCTTGGACTATGGGTCCATGTAGTAGCTAGATGGTTGTATCTCCTCCTTTGTGCTTTCATGTATAGATCTTGTGAGCTCCGTTCATGATCAAGATCTAATATATTTCTAATCATGCATGTTGTGTTTGCGGGGATCCGATGGATATTGAGATTATTATGTTGGTTTGATTAATGGTTTTATCTTTATGATTCTATCATGTCTGTGTTGTTTGTGATCTTGCATCCTCTCCGTTGCTAGTGCTTATCTTGGCCAAGTAGTTGCTAGTGACTCCAAGAGGGAGTATTTATGCTCGATAGTGGGTTCATGCCTCTAGTTTCCAAGGGAAGTGACAATAATCTCTTCGTTTGTAGATGTGTTGTTGCTACTAGGGAGAAAACAACGGTCTCTTGTTCATGGAACATGTGGACTGTTTACCTTACACACTTTTCTTAAAGCAGTTGTTTGTTGCTTGCAACTTAATACTGGAGGGGGTTCGAATGATAACCTGAAGGTGGACTTCTAGTCATAGATGCAGTTGGATGACGGTCTATGTATATTGTTGTATTGCCCAATCAACCTCATAGGATCTTTCTGGCTAGTAATTGCATTGTTATGCCTTGCTCAGTTCCTGTCAATTGCCCCGCTGTAATTTGTTTACCCTTCATGCCATGTTGTTTATCTAAGGAGAGCACCTCTAGTGAACTATGGACCCCGGTCCAGTCTTTACCATTGATACATCTTCCATTGTTACTTGTTTACTTGTTGCAAACCATTACCTTCCACACCATACGTTTAATCCTTTGTTACAGCAAACCGGTGAGCTTGACAACCTCACTGATTCATTGGGGCAACGTCTTGAGTTTGTGTTGTGCAGGTCTCCGCGTTGCTTCCAACACCTATGTGACATTTCCTTCCTCCTACTGGTTCGATAACCTCGGTTTCTTACTGAGGGAAAACTTGTTGCTGTGCTGCTTCACACCTTGCTCTTGGGGTTCCCAACTAAGCGCTCCTACATCAACTCAGCGCTGCATCACCTATCCGCTGAAATGCAGCGACTAGCCACTCGGGGACTGGATATCGAATGAAATAAGGATCCACCCGCTGAAATTCAGCGAGTAGATCCTTGAGGACTGCATATACCTGGATGGTTACGCCCAACATGTTGTGCAGCTCGACAGCATCAACCGACGGTAGAATGAATGAAGTTCGCCCGCGCCGTTGCCTGACTTCTACGTCCGAGGCTTCAGGCACACGAGGCGACTGCGTCCCTGCTACCATAGTAGAGGCCTTCATCGTGAAGCGGGGAAAGGTCGCGGCCATCTCCCCCGTAGAACTAGTCACGGGATCTGACACCCCAAACACTATGGCCGACTCGCCCGGCTCCGACCCCGCATCCACACCGGCCTCCGTGACTGTCGCAACCTCAACCGACGCTTCGGTTAGCGCAGCGGCTAATTCCTCCATGACCATGACGGAGTCATCAGCCTTCTTCTTCTTCGCACCCTCAGCGGGTGCCTCGGCCTCATCACCCTTCCTCTTCTTGGAAGGGTCGACTCCTTCTCCAACGGCGACTGGCGGTACCTTGGCCACTGAAGGGTGACCAAACTTCTTCACCCCAGTCCTTCAAAAAGACACGATTAGCGACTCAATAAATAACTACAAAAAGCTACTCCGAATTGACTCGGCAAGGTCTCACATGGAGACCGGAATGAAGTGCAAACCGGTGCAGATGTGCGATGGCTTTTCCAACTCTAGGACCAGTTTGCGACTGATGCCTGTATCGAAAATGGACAAAGCCCATGATACCAATGAGACCATGGCTGCGGGAACTTCTGGCCCAGTCAGCGCCGGTGCCTCCTTCGGTGGACATGCCTTCACAGTTAGAGCGGCCGCAAGACCTGGGACCACCGAGAATGGCGGGGGGATCGCCACGAGGGGGAACTCTCCTTCCACCATGTCCTCGGTCCTTGGCTCCGTCGCCTCTGGAGCCTTCGTCGAAGCTTCGGCCTTCGTGTCGTCAGACTCGCTGTCCGAGTCGAAATTGGCCGCCGACCTGGGCGGCGATGGTGCCCTGGGCACCTTCTTCCTCGTCGGTGACTTCACCTTGCGAGTGGTCCTCGCTGGAGTGGCCACGCGCCGCGAACTATGCTCCTGCACGTCGCCTTCATATCCTTCATGTTCCTCGAGGCTCCGGCTAGCCTCGAGTTCGTGCTTCTTCTACCCGCGGGTCTTCCGAGCCGCGGGCAGGGGCGCGACGATCTCCACCGCCTCGTCTTCGTCATTGGAGGACTCGTCGGATTCCTCTCCGACCTCCTCAGAGCTCTCCTCGTCTGTGGGAGGAAGCCAGCCCTCCAAGACCTGAAACAACTTAGAAAGACACAAAACATCAGAAAACCATGACTACACTTCTGTGACTGGGAAACCAACAAAAAGTAAAGAGCTTACCGTAGGCGCCTGGTGTTTCCCGTTGGCAGTGTATGGGGCGAGCCCCGCCTTCAGGTCGATGTATTCCACGTCGGTGATCTTCTTGAGCACGGCTACGTAGTCGTCGGTGCTCAAATTAGTGGTGCAGGCCTTTGTTCCATCCTCCCTGCCGGTGTACTCGTACATCCAGTGGGATCGGCTGGCCATCGGCACCAATCGCCGTCCGAGCCAACAATCGTACAAGTTGATGGTTTCAAGCCCATCCTTCTTGAGCTGACAGATCTGCATCAGCATTTCGTCCACGACCATCCTCTGGTCATGGGGGAGCTTGGCCACCTGCAGCCGGCACGGCTCGATCTTATCGGCGGTGAATGTTGGGAGCGACACCTTGCCATCCGGGGTCGACTCGCTGACATAGAATCGGTATTTCTTCCATTCACTAGCCACCTTCTTCGACAACATGAGGTCGAGGAAGGGGGCCTTGGCCTTTAACTGGAAGGTGAGGCCGCCTGCTGCCAGCATCGGGCCGCCGGCTCCTTCGCGACCAACGTGCCCATGGAACAGATCCTGCCACAGGGGGAAGTAGGGCGGCATCCTAGGTAGCACTCGCACAACACCGCGAAGATGGCGAGCTGCTCGATGCTGTGGGGCTCTAGATCTGAGGGCTTGATGGCGTAGTAGGCGCAGAACCGCCGGAAGAAGATCGACGTGGGAAACTCCAGCCCCCTTTCCAGGTGGCTGGTGAAGCAGATGAACTCGTCGGTGCGATGATCCGGATCTGTCTCTCTGGCTGGGGGAATTCGCCATCTCCCCTTGTAGAGGATCCCCGTGTCTTGAAAGGATTTCAACCATGCCATGGTGCACTTGGACTTGCCCCACAGTTCCTTCGGAGGCGCCATTGAAAAGAAATCTGGATCCACTCGCTCGCTCTGGAAATTCTGGATCGGGAGGAATGGAAGATTGAAGGATGCGCGGGATCGGGGGAAATGTGAGGAAGACTCGCAACTCCCCTGTCACTGTCCTTATATAGCGGTTTCTTCCCACCAGTTTTGGAGGAGCCGTTACCGCGCGGTGATTACGCCAATATTACCATTGGATTACCCAACGGCTAGTTTCACTAAGATGATGGTCCAACTTCGTCTACTCGACTCGCCGACCCATTTGCCAAAGCTGCGATTCGACTACCCGATGGTATGTCGACTCGACTGGTTGCTGATATTGCGACCGAAGAAATATACTGAGGATTCCTTCCTTCATTGAGGTAGTCCACCGCCGATTCGACTAGGCATCCAAATAGGACCCGTATACTCCGACTGCCAAAGAACACCTGCGACGAATCAATGACGGCTTCAGGGACTACTAATGGGGATATGCCGAGTGGGGTATACCCAGCAGGACGTTCCCTACTAGATCATGCTCCCAGCGAGTGGGACTGTAGGATGATGACTGGATCACGACCCAAGAAGGAGCTAGGCGACTGGAAGCTGAAGGCCCAAAAGTGTAGCTAGGCCTAGTCGGATTAGGTCAAAACCCTCCGAGTCCTTATCCAACTCGGTTGTAGATCTGTAAACCCTAGCAATGTACCCCTATAAAAATCTCCCTAGGGTACTCTCTGTACTTACGTTCCATCATACACCCCCTCAACTCGCCGCCTAGCCGCCGAGCTCGCCACCCTTGTACTCAAGCAATAATACAATCTAGCAAGAGTAGGTCTTTACCCTTCGGTGGGCCGAACCTGGGTAAAACCTTGTGTCTCTGCCCTCATCTCGCATCGCAGATGGATGGCCACCCTTGCCTCTCGTTTTACTACTCGCTGCCAGTCGTAACATCTCCCGTGGCCATTCCCCCGATGTGACACCCCCGGGATCAGGGCTAAACAAATCCCAGACCTCCGTCTGACATAAGCTTAACCTTGAGTTCGAGAATATCCAATGAAGAATCGGTAACACAATAGTGACCCTATGACACAAAATTATTACAGCAAGCTCATAACTGAGCAGAGAACCAAATTATTACAATGTCACATCCCAAGATTTTCCAAATCTTGTAATGTGAAAAATAAATGAATAAAAAAACTTTGTTGTTTTTCAGGGTGAGAAGAAACTTTTGAATCCAATTGGAAACTTTCAAAACCTATTTGGATCAAATAGAATCCTAAAGGGATTTAAAAAGATAAATAAACAATAAAGTTAAACTATTTGGAAATACTATTTTGAATCTTTTAAATAAAAGATTTGGTTTCAAAAGAAAAGGATAGAATTATAAATAAGGATTATTTTATAAAGCCAAATTAAAACTTGGCCAAGCCTTTGAAATAAAATATTTCTATTTGATAAAAATAGCAAAGGTTTATTTAAATAAAATAATAAGGATTTAATGTCCAAGTTTATTAAAAAATAAAGGTTTTACTATTTTAATTAAACATCAAAACTTATTAATTTATTTTAAATAAGTTTTCCAAGTGTTCAAATAAAACTACTGAAGTGTTTTGGTTTTATATTTAGATTTCAAAAAGATAAAGTTTTATTAAAGCAAATTCTATTTGAATTAAATAACTAAGGTCCATTTTATTTAATTATTAATGAGTCCTAAAAAGAATAAAATTATTTTATTTTGGGACTTGGTTTATGTTGTTAAACAGAACCAATTCAATTGCAAAGTGTGGTGGAAGTTTGTATTGTTTTGATTGTTTGATTTGTTTGTTTGAAATTCAATCAGGAAATTCAAAACAGAAAAAAAAGAAAAGATTCAGAACAAAAAAATATATACAAAGGACACAGCCCAGCCGGCCAGCCCAACAAGCCCACCCCACTCTCTCTCGCGAAACGTTTTCTCACTCAAACGCGCACCCGCGAAGTCACAGACAGGTGGACCCTCTTTCCCTTTCACTCCCTCGCTGACAGCAAGGTCCCACCTCTCCTGTTCATCGTCTTCAAACCGCGCCGTTTACTCCTCGCCGTTTCTGCCTTGAATCGGAGCGATCAATTCGCGTCAATGGGGGCATTAATCTCTCCAACGTCTACGCCCTTATACTCGCCCCTGCCTCCTCTTCCTTCCCCTCAAACCCCGTTGCAAGTGAGCCACCAGGCTGCCCTGAATTTCCCTAGCACCGCCACTGCTCCGACCACCGTCCCCAGCAAATTCCGGCGAGCCCAGCCACCGCCTTGCCTCCACGACCAAGCTCACACACTCCCCAGACCTAGGCGCACCTCCCTGTGCCTTCCATTCACCCGCGGGCGCCCCAGAACGTCGACTTCGACAATCTCCGAGCGCCGCCGCGTCTGCTACTTTCTCCAGCGACATCCCCTGGTAAGCACAGACCGCCCCACGCCCTCTCGTTCATGCTCCTGCACTCGCCACACTCGGCTGCATCTAACCATGCCTTTGTTTTACCTCGGGGCGAACCGCAACACCGCCCCCAACAACGACCAGAGCCGCCCGACGCCGTTCCCCACTCCGGCGAGCGATTACTTCCACGCCAGTGCGCCCCTCGCCTCCTCACAACCACGTTGAGCATCGCCACGATCCCCTGAGCACGGTGAGACTTTCCTCTGCCTTCTTTGCTTCCTGTAACCGCCGTTAGCTCATTGTCCGACCATGCGCCGCCGCTCACCGCCGTCAGCGCCGCTCGTGTTTGGTCAAGCCAACCAGCACCGTTAGATTTCCATCTGGCGGCCACGATAAATTCATTTAACGAAAAGGTACGGGCTAGTCTCAGCCGCGCGATCTATTTAGATCCAACGGCCTGCATCGTTCGATCCGTGCGAACCGGTATCGACCAGTAGAATTGCGCCGCGTGGCCAGTCTTGTTTTAAAACAGAAATTGAAATCAGATTGATTTGCAAATTTGAAAACCTTGTAACTTTTGATCCACACGTCCAAAATTTGCACACTTTATATAAATGGAATCAGTGGAACAAGACCTAGCCAACCATGCAATTTGTTTAGTAAAAAGCTTCTGGTAAAATGTTTGTTTTTGCAGAAACATTTGTATGCTTGTTTAGGTTATGAAAATTGTTCCAAAATGTTTTTGAGGTTGAAATCTTTGCAAATGGTTTTGTTGTGAACCTACTGACCCTAGGAAACAACCCATGGATTTAAAATAGAATTTGGAGAAGATTAGGGTTGATTAATTGAATTAACCTATTTCTAGTCAAATAAAATATTGAGTTTGCTATGGAAATGATTTTGGAGTAAAAACTTTGGGAAAATGTTTTGATTCAAACCTACTGACCCCAAACACCAAGTTTTGTGAACTAACAACTTGTTTGGTGAAGAACATGAAATTGTTGCTTTGCTAAAAACATTTTTCACCACATGAAATGATGATTTGGTTTAAAAATGGTTTTTAGATAAAACCCTTTTGCAAATGGTTTTGACACTTTAGAAATGTCCACTTTGAGCCTTACAAAGTTTAGAGCCTAGTAGAAACCACCTTTGCAAATAAAACTATCTTTTGCATACTTGCATGCATGACTTAGTTTCTATGATTTTATGTGTGATGTTTTGTTTGTTTGATTATGGTTTGGAATGCTAGATGAATTTGTGTTTGCTTGATTGATTTGTAGTGAAGTTAGAAGAGTGTGAGATTAGCAAGATCAAGAAGTGAACCAACATTCCCTACCAAAAAGGCAAGTAACACTATCATCCAAAGTCCTACTATTTTCATTATACTTAGTGGATTTTGAAACATGCATGAAAAGAATTTCTATACTTATGCTATGCTAAATCCTAATAGGATACCCCTATATATTCCTTAGTGAAAACAATGTAGTTGTAGTATGCTTAGCACAGCTATATATTGGGATGGGATACATGTTATGATTATATGAAGTATTGAAAAGACTTATGTTTTATATAATAAAACAAGTACTCAATGAACCACCTGGGTGGACAAGGATACTCAAGCTTTTGGACAAGGTGGCAACAAAAGGAACCATGTTTATATGGCAATCTCTTTTTGTTGTGCACTAAGAGAAAACCAACCAGGGACTTAGAGATTGAACATGTTTCTCGTACAGTGGCTTCCGTGTACAGCCACATGCTAAATGGGCTCTGGCTTAGTCAACTACATAGTGGAAGACCCATGCATTAGCATCTTCAGGTTAACTAGATTTGTGTAAGGGAACTTGAACCCTACATTGGTGCCTGGTAAACAAGCTAGCATTTTGTATTGGGAGGACTTCTATGGAAAGACTTTGTCACATTCTCAATCTGCTAGTACTCCATCTTGGTGAGTACTTATCCAGTGGCCACTAGTGGCATCAAGATGAGATTGTGTCATGTGGGTAAAGTGTACAACTTCTGCAGAAGACAAAATTCTAAGTACTTAGCCGTGTCCCCGGTTATGGACAATACTGAGCAACTAAGGCCTGAAGCTATGGAAGATCTCGACATTCCAATTTCTCAAAGTTAAAACTTGAGGGTGACAACATGGGATTTTGAAACACTTGGTGGATTCCAAGGAGTTCAGAAAGATTTGACAAAAGATCAAAACCATTTTGAAAAGATAGGATAAAACTATATTGCTTTCTGCAATTGAGCCTAAACCCCACTTAGCCAAATATGCATGTATTGAAAGGATCCACTTATATTCTACATAGTAGTGAAACTTGCCAATACAATTCAAATGTATTGACCCTTGTGGCTGCAACTTGTTATGTTGCAGGTTTGTTTGATGTTAGTGAAGTTTATTGATTAGGATTACAAGTCTACAACCAACATGACTGCCTGTGGCACTTTCAAGATGAAGGACCCCATGCTTATAGATATTCTGCTGCAATGTAATGTAATAGCCAAATGAGCTATGTAAGATGTAATAAAATTATGTTATTCTTGGTTATAAAATTGTATTATGACCTTTGTTTCTTGATATTACATCTTAACTGTGGATGCTAGCTATTGATCCAGGGACTAGCATTGTAAACACAGGGATCTCTACCTTATTAAAGGTTGGGAACCCTACAGATGGTATCAGAGCACTGTGTTGCCTGTAGGATTGTAACCCTAGGATTGGACAAAACCCTTAGGAAAATAGGAGTTGTATTTGTTCCAAAACTTATTTACATCAATCTTGTAAACTCTTCCCTCAATCACTTTGATTTTAATTCCCCACCTCTTCTATTGCAAACTTGATGGAAAAACCTACCCCATGGCCAAAGACTTCACCATGAGCTAAGAACATCTTCAACTCTAATGACTTCAACATCTTCAACATTTTCACAAGGACTCAACCTTGGATATCACTAAGGACTACTAGTGAAAACCAAAAGACATTAGATTGCCTACCAAAGACATTGATATCAAGTTAGAGTATGGATCATATTGTCCTATGAGGTATGATTATACTAAGTTATTATTTTCAAGAAAACTTGTTGTTTCCTTCAACTCATGAGTTAAGCTCATAAGTTGTTAAGTGGATAGTTGCTTGTTGATTGTTTGATGGTTTGATTGTTTGATTGAACTTGGTTGTTTTTGGGTTGTGTGTTAAAACTTCTTAGAAACCTATTCACCAATACTTATCCCTATCAAACCAACAGATGCCTCCCCGTCGTGCCAACCCCAACCAAAACAACAACCACATCATCCCTGAGATGCAACAGATGATGGCAGCTCAGACACAGTTGATGCAGCAGATGACTACATTCATACAGAATCAGAACAACAACAACAACAACAACAACAACAACAACAACAACAACAACAACAACAACAACAACAACAACAACAACAACAACAACAACAACAACAACAACAACAACAACAACAACAACAACAACAACAACAACAACAACAACAACAACAACAACAACAACAACAACAACAACAACAGCAACAACAACAACAACAACAATAACAACAATCAGAATAATCCTCCAGCTCTTGACATGCTCACCAAGTTTCTGAAACTTAGGCCTGCAAGGTTCTCTGGGACAACTGATCCAATGGAAGCTGATGATTGGTTACGTTCAGTGAACAAAGACTTATAGACTGTTGGTTGCACTGATGAAGAAAAAGTAAGGTTTGCAGCATTTCTGCTTGAAGGACCAGCAGCAACATGGTGGGACAACTTTCAAATCACCACTCCCCTTGAAGATGTGACTTGGGCTATTTTTGAAGATGGATTCAGAACCACTCACATCTCACCTGGAGTAATGTACTTGAAGAAAAAGGAGTTTCACAATCTGAAACAACGTCACCTCAGTGTGGCTGAGTATATTGAAGAATTCAACAATCTGGCACGCTATGCACCAGATGAAGTTGATACAGATGCTAAGAGAAAAGAAAAATTTCTTGAAGGACTTAATGATGAGTTGAACCTGCAGCTACCTGTTGCCTATATCCCAACTTATCAATCACTCTGTGACAAAGCCACAATATTGGAAAACAAGATGAATCAAGTTGAGAACAAAAAGAGGAAACATAAACTCAAGAACTATTCAGGATCATCAAAGAAGAAGAATTCATACAAAAAGAGCAATGAAGATTCTAAACCACATCAGTATCACCACAACAACAATGGAAGTGAGAATAATGGAAATGATACTGACAATGGAGATGACCTTGGTCAGAACCAACATGACACTTTCAGGAAGAAAGATATTAGCCAGTTGTAGTGCTATAACTGCAAGGAACTTGGACACTATGCATCAGACTGTCCTGAGAAGAAAAAGAAGAAGGATGCTAGAAGAGCCAATGGAAATGACTCCAATGTGACCCAGAAAGGACATGTGAACCACATTGACATGAATGGAAACTTTGAAGAGATAGAAGAAGTGGATGTCAGGATTTAGAAAACTCAGAAAAGTCAAATAAGGATTCCTTGTCTGGTTATTGTGTTGAACTTTTAGTCAACAGAACCATCAATGTAACCCTATGAGACTTTATTTTAAGGGTGGTAGTATCCACTTGCCTTGAAGCCAGCTTATAACCTTTAGCCTTCCCAAATCTCGGGACGAGATTTATTTTAAGGGTGGTAGCCTGTCACATCCCAAGATTTTCCAAATCTTGTAATGTGAAAAATAAATGAATAAAATAAAACTTTGTTGTTTTTCAGGGTAAGAAGAAACTTTTGAATCCAATTGGAAACTTTCAAAACCTATTTGGATCAAATAGAATCCTAAAGGGATTTAAAAAGATAAATAAACAATAAAGTTAAAATATTTGGAAATACTATTTTGAATCTTTTAAATAAAAGATTTGGTTTCAAAAGAAAAGGATAGAATTATAAATAAGGATTATTTTATAAAGCCAAATTAAAACTTGGCCAAGCCTTTGAAATAAAATATTTCTATTTGATAAAAATAGCAAAGGTTTATTTAAATAAAATAATAAGGATTTAATGTCCAAGTTTATTAAAAATAAAGGTTTTACTATTTTAATTAAACATCAAAACTTATTAATTTATTTTAAATAAGTTTTCCAAGTGTTTTATTTTCGCAAATAAAACTACTGAAGTGTTTTGGTTTTATATTTAGATTTCAAAAAGATAAAGTTTTATTAAAGCAAATTCTATTTGAATTAAATAACTAAGGTCCATTTTATTTAATTATTAATGGGTCCTAAAAAGAATAAAATTATTTTATTTTAGGACTTGGTTTATGTTGTTAAACAGAACCAATTCAATTGCAAAGTGTGGTGGAAGTTTGTATTGTTTTGATTGTTTGATTTGTTTGTTTGAAATTCAATCAGGAAATTCAAAACAGAAAAAAAAAAGAAAAGATTCAGAACAAAAAAATATACAAAGGACACAGCCCAGCCGGCCAGCCCAACAAGCCCAACAACAAGCCCACCCCACTCTCTCTCGCGAAACGTTTTCTCACTCAAACGCGCACCCGCGAAGTCGCAGACAGGTGGACCCTCTTTCCCTTTCACTCCCTCGCTGACAGCAAGGTCCCACCACTCATGTTCATCGTCTTCAAACCGCGTCGTTTACTCCTCGCCGTTTCTGCCTTGAATCGCGGCGATAATTCGCGTCAATGGGGGCATTAATCTCTCCAACGTCTACGCCCTTATACTCGCCCCTGCCTCCTCTTCCTTTCCCCTCAAACCCCGTTGCAAGTGAGCCACCAGGCTGCCCTGAATTTCCCTGGCACCGCCACTGCTCCGACCACCGTGCCCAGCAAATTCCGGCGAGCCCAGCCACCGCCTTGCCTCCATGACCAAGCTCACACACTCCCCAGACCTAGGCGCACCTCCCTGTGCCTTCCATTCACCCGCGGGCGCCCCAGAACGTCGACTTCGACAATCTCCGAGCGCCGCCGCGTCTGCTACTTTCTCCGGCGACGTCCCCTGGTAAGCACAGGCCGCCCCACGCCCTCTCGTTCATGCTCCTGCACTCGCCACACTCGGCTGAATCTAACCATGCCTTTGTTTTCCCTCGGGGCGAACCGCAGCACCACCCCCGAGAACGACCAGAGCCGCCCGACGCCGTTCCCCACTCCGGCGAGCGATTACTTCCACGCTAGTCCGCCCCTCGCCTCCTCGCAACCATGTTGAGCATCGCCACGATCCCCTGAGCATGGTGAGACTTTCCTTTGCCTTCTTTGCTTCCTGTAACCGCCGTTAGCTCATTGTCCGACCATGCGCCGCCGCTCACCGCCGTCAGCGCCGCTCGTGTTTGGTCAAGCCAACCAGCACCGTTAGATTTCCATCTAGCGGCCACGATAGATTCATTTAACGAAAAGGTACGGGCTAGTCTGAGCCGCGCGATCTATTTAGATCCAACGGCTTGCATCGTTTGATCCGTGCGAACCGGTATCGACCAGTAGAATTGCGCCGCGTGGCCAGTCTTGTTTTAAAACAGAAATTGAAATCAGATTGATTTGCAAATTTGAAAACCTTGTAACTTTTGATCCACACGTCCAAAATTTGCACACTTTATATAAATGGAATCAGTGGAACAAGCCCTAGCCAACCATGCAATTTGTTTAGTAAAAAGCTTCTGGTAAAATGTTTGTTTTTGCAGAAACATTTGTATGCTTGTTTAGGTTATGAAAATTGTTCCAAAATGTTTTTGAGGTTGAAATCTTTGCAAGTGGTTTTGTTGTGAACCTACTGACCCTAGGAAACAACCCATGGATTTAAAAATGAATTTGGAGAAGATTAGGGTTGATTAATTGAATTAACCTATTTCTAGTCAAATAAAATATTGAGTTTGCTATGGAAATGATTTTGGAGTAAAAACTTTGGGAAAATGTTTTGATTCAAACCTACTGACCCCAAACACCAAGTTTTGTGAACTAACAACTTGTTTGGTGAAGAACATGAAATTGTTGCTTTGCTAAAAACATTTTTCACCACATGAAATGATGATTTGGTTTAAAAATGGTTTTTAGATAAAACCCTTTTGCAAATGGTTTTGACACTTTAGAAAATGTCCACTTTGAGCCTTACAAAGTTTAGAGCCTAGTAGAAACCACCTTTGCAAATAAAACTATCTTTTGCATACTTGCATGCATGACTTAGTTTCTATGATTTTATGTGTGATGTTTTGTTTGTTTGATTATGGTTTGGAATGCTAGATGAATTTGTGTTTGCTTGATTGATTTGTAGTGAAGTTAGAAGAGTGTGAGATTAGCAAGATCAAGAAGTGAACCAACATTCCCTACCAAAAAGGCAAGTAACACTATCATCCAAAGTCCTACTATTTTCATTATACTTAGTGGATTTTGAAACATGCATGAAAAGAATTTCTATACTTATGCTATGCTAAATCCTAATAGGATACCCCTATATATTCCTTAGTGAAAACAATGTAGTTGTAGTATGCTTAGCCCAGCTATATATTGGGATGGGATACATGTTATGATTATATGAAGTATTGAAAAGACTTATGTTTTATATAATAAAACAAGTACTCAATGAACCACCTGGGTGGACAAGGATACTCAAGCTTTTGGACAAGGTGGCAACAAAAGGAACCATGTTTATATGGCAATCTCTTTTTGTTGTGCACTAAAAGAAAACCAACCAGGGACTTAGAGATTGAACATGTTTCTCGTACACTGGCTTCCGTGTACAGCCACATGCTAAATGGGCTCTGGCTTAGTCAACTACATAGTGGAAGACCCATGCATTGGCATCTTCAGGTTAACTAGATTTGTGTAAGGGAACTTGAACCCTACATTGGTGCCTGGTAGACAAGCTAGCATTTTGTATTGGGAGGACTTCTATGGAAAGACTTTGTCACATTCTCAATCTGCTAGTACTCCATCTTGGTGAGTACTTATCCAGTGGCCACTAGTGGCATCAAGATGAGATTGTGTCATGTGGGTAAAGTGTACAACTTCTGCAGAAGACAAAATTCTAAGTACTTAGCCGTGTCCCCGGTTATGGACAATACTGAGCAACTAAGGCCTGAAGCTATGGAAGATCTCGACATTCCAATTTCTCAAAGTTAAAACTTGAGGGTGACAACATGGGATTTTGAAACACTTGGTGGATTCCAAGGAGTTCAGAAAGATTTGACAAAAGATCAAAACCATTTTGAAAAGATAGGATAAAACTATATTGCTTTCTGCAATTGAGCCTAAACCCCACTTAGCCAAATATGCATGTATTGAAAGGATCCACTTATATTCTACATAGTAGTGAAACTTGCCAATACAATTCAAATGTATTGACCCTTGTGGCTGCAACTTGTTATGTTGCAGGTTTGTTTGATGTTAGTGAAGTTTATTGATTAGGATTACAAGTCTACAACCAACATGACTGCCTGTGGCACTTTCAAGATGAAGGACCCCATGCTTATAGATATTCTGCTGCAATGTAATGTAATAGCCAAATGAGCTATGTAAGATGTAATAAAATTATGTTATTCTTGGTTATAAAATTGTATTATGACCTTTGTTTCTTGATATTACATCTTAACTGTGGATGCTAGCTATTGATCCAGGGACTAGCATTGTAAACACAGGGATCTCTACCTTATTAAAGGTTGGGAACCTTACATACAAGCAGAGGTCACTGACCACAAATATCAAACAACGGAAGGCAAATTATGCTATTACGTATAGAAAACTTAACAAATGGACTAAGAGGCCTGGAGCATAACGATGACGTCCCAGCCCATAGATTCCAGGCTGCCGGCCGGGAACCCCAAGCTACTCGTCGATGTCGATGTAGTACCAAACTGATCTTCAGGGAACACTTACTCTGCCAAAAGTATCAACAAAGCAAGGGCGAGTACAGGGTGTACTCTGCAAGACTTCTGGCTGGTGGAGTTGTTTTGCATAAAGCCACTTTTGTTTGTAAAACAAGAGAGAGAAGGAGCTCGTCTAGTCATAGAATTTTAAAAGGGGATAAGAGAGCGACATCTCCGAAATATTGATCATCATATTTTGATATCCACCAAATCATCATCATTTACCAACTAGGATCACCCCCTCATACCCATGAGGAAGCATCCTTAAGCACACGTTGATCTACCAAGTTTTACGATTAAGTTCAAGTTCTCTATGATCATCACGTCTGTTCCCAAGTCGTCCATAACCGTGGACATGGCTTTCCGAAAGATTATTACCCTGCAGGGGTGTACAACTTTACCCACACGTATTAACCTTCTCTTAATGCCAGAATCATTAGCCCTTTTCCTTGGAAGGCCGGCAGAGGGTGGTTTGACACGACCTTTACATTTCTTTCACCGAGACCATGTATCACGCAATAAGTATGGTTCCGCCGTAACGTGTCAAATCCCGAAGCCGGTACTTAAAGATGTGAGGCGAGGTTGGTTTACCAGGGGCGCTATCTACCCCTAGCAACCTCGTCCACGCTTACCTACCTATTATGAATGCACCTGCACCCGATCTTTCAAAAGGTTTTCTATGCATATGTCGAATGGAATGCCCAAACTATGTGACTCATGGAATCTACTAAGCAAGTTAGTCAATCAGGGGGTCCCCATTTACCCCGTGTGGTTGTACGCTCGTCTTGGTTCAAGAGGCAAGAACTCGGGTCCTAGTGGTGGCGAGCATGGGACTAGAAAAACCACATCCCACCGTGGCCTCCCATACAAGCCTTAGCATGTTTAACCTCATATCATTGATCTCATCTCATCACGATCTCCTGTCATACTAGATTCTCTGCATCTGATACATCATGTGGATGGACCAGTACTGATAGCTATGCATGGCTAAGCAGGACACAGATAATAGCTCTAGCAGTGCACACAAGCCAAACCTAGTTATGCTAGGAGCAGTGGATCAGGTAATATAAGCTTAAAGGAAGTATGCAACAGATAGGATACTCTATCTATCGATAAAAGACCATAGTGGAATCGTATGCATCATGGCAGGAATTGAAATACTTTCGTAAACATAGGATTGTATCATGGTGGGGCTATGCTTTCCTTTGCCAGTTGATAACCGATAAGCAGATCTTCGGACATCTGGCACTTGACTTAGTTACAGTTGGTCAAGTATTGTTCGTCAATCTTTGATCTTCGACGGTGTTTTCCTCGGGCCTCGATCTCGATCTCGACATCGTATTCTACCGGGAAGAACCAAACACCGAAAACAAAGGGAAACAATCAACACATGGCATCGATGCAATGCTCAAGCAAGTATGATGATATGAAAAGTTCAATTGTATTGAAAAGTAACCCTAAGGCATGCTCGAGCATTTAATCGGGGTTCCGAGGGGTGAAAACCCTAACTCGGGGAAACTCCGGAGTATATGAGAGGGGTAACTATGTTCTTCTAATTATACTTTTCATTTAAATTGTTGAACAATGCATGATTATAGCTTAAATTTCTAGGGTTCATTTTTCTGAACATTTTGATATATTATTTGTATTTTTCTGAATTACAGATTAAAAGTTATTGAATTTACAATATTCAAAACAATTTTTGAAATTGTTAAACCTTTTTCTTAATTTAAATAAAACTGGAATTAATTTTTACACAGAGGCTGGGCTAGCCACAGACACAGACAGGTGGGCCTTGGCCACCTCAGCATCTGATACTTTTCTCACCCGAGCCTAAACTAGCCGATGAGGCTGACTACTAGGCCCGGTGCCACGTTGGCAAGCCACGCGGGCTCGCCGGCCAACGGGCCAGACGGCGGCGCGGGACAGTGGAGGAGGGAGAACTGGGGTGCGAGAGAGGGCTGGCTCGACGCGGCGCTCTGCGGGGAGCCTAACTGTGGCGGCGCCGCCATGATATGGTCGCCGGAGCGACTTCCATGATGACGGTCCACAGCGGCAAGCGGTGGTGCATGGCAACATGACGACAGGGAGTGAGAGGGAGAAGAAGGAAGGAACAGGGAGGTGTAGAGGCTCACCGTGAACGCGATGTTGGTGTCAGTGAGGCAAGAGGTGGCAGGACGACGGCGAATCGACGACGGCAGAGGTGACGGCCGATGGCAAAACGAGCTTGATTTTGGCCAGAGGAGGGCTTCCCTGCTTGCACGCTTCACGGAGGAGGACGAGGGCGGCGAGGCGCTTCCGACGGTGCCCTCAGCGCGGCATGGGGTGGCCGGAGTCGACGGGGACAACGGCGACCGACGAGCTAGGCTTCATGCCGAAGGGGAAACGCGAGAGAGAGAACGAGAGGAACCAAAGTTCGTATGGTGGAGTAGAGGAGGAGACGGCCATTCTTATCGTCGCTTTCGGGGGCGGTGGAGCGCATCGTAGCGCCGGCGAGGATCGACGGACGGCGGCAAGCCACGCAGCAGCTTGCGTCGACGGGAGGAAGAAGAAAGGAGAAAGCCGCGAAGAGGTACGGGCCGGAGTGGGCCTCTGCTGGGCCTCAGGCTGCTGCATGCAGGCGACGGGAAAAGGGAGAGAAGAGAGAAGGGTGCTGGGCTGCGGCCTAGGCTGCTCTATTTTTTTCCAAAATCTTTTCCATTTTCTGTTTTGCATTTCTCTTTTGTAAATTTCAAATCTGTTTTGGATACTTTGAAAATACCAGGGACTTTTATGAAATGTATAAAATATTGTAGGGGCCCTTTTAGTCCATTTGGTCTCCAATGTTTTAGTAATTCTCAAAATTCAAAACATTTGAATTGTTTCAAAGAGAGGGGGAAGATTAGGGTTTTAGGGTTTTCTCTTTATTTATTAAATGCAAGCAATTTAAAGAATGATGCTCATGCTATGCACAATCTACCCTAAATATTGATATACTAAAACTGGGGTGTTACAGCTTTATCCCCCTTACGAGAATCTCGACCCGAGATTCCAAAGGTAGGAAGAGAGACAAAGAGAGAAAGGAACATGGTCAATCTAAAGATAAGAGGGAAACACACTAAACAACACAGAGTACCTCATGGTCAAGTCATGGATGGAGTGTTCAGAAACAAGTCTGAGATGACAACATGAAACACGACAAGGTAACGGAGGAAACAAGAGGAGAAGGTTTCAAATGGTTAGATAGATGGTCTTCATAACGATTGAGACCATGGAACTTAGAGGAGATTTTGAAGCTTCTGAAAAGGAAAGCTTCCAATAGAAATATCACAACACAGACTTCGAAGAGGAACCTCTACTAAACGGCTTAAGTAGAGATTTCAGGTTGCAGAGATATGGATCAACAAAACCAAGCTGTTGAACTACTTTTGAAACAGAGGAGTCACTCTTTCATTCAACAGAAGGCCTAGACAGAAAGGTGTTTTGTGGAGAGGACTCATAAGAGTCGCAAAGAACATGTAGAAAGAGAAACTATTGATTGCCAAGATCATAGTCACTCTTAAAACATGGTTGAGAAAACGAAGGAAACTCTTTATTCATCCGGGAGTATCAAAATCTTTGCCAAAGATCATGATATCACTTTACACCACCAGATGAATAATTAAGAAGATTCCTGATGACACGAGAGGTAAGAGACTTCATTCTTAGAATTCAAGTACTTGGCACAACATAACGCTTACCAACATAGAAGGTCTGGAGGATCGACCGAGAGACATTTAGCAACACTACTTTAAATGTTCTCCTTGTTGTTCGAGAAAACAAACATCGGGTAAAGGTCGGACTTCGAACACAAAGGAAACCATAAGCACAACTCCTATAATGGATTATAGAAGAAGCCTCATGAAGAGTGGTTGATATTGCTGAATTAAGAGAATATAACAAAAGGTCTTTCTGGCTAAGTATGTCAACCAATTTACATCATTTTGCTAGACTTGCAATGAGACCTATGTCAAAACCTTGAGGAACACCAACCATCATTGCTGCTTGAGATTCAGCTTTGGTTAGGTGGAATGATACTTCAGACTCAGCATGTCCGAATAGATAGTTTGCAACATTTACCGCAAAGGTAAGGTTACTAGATTCTCAAGATATGGACTTTAGTGTAAAGCTCCAAAAGATGAGCTAGATTGCTAGACCCATGTATTACCAACTTGTCAAAAGACAATTGCGCACATATAAAGTATTAGCAATAAAACACACATGTGTCCTTAAGGGAACGGAGCTAACTCTACTCGAATCCACGGCGACATCTTTCAACGTTTGCACGTGAACTAGAGGTCACTTCTAACATCCAGAATACATACTTCGAGATGACCCGAATATGGTTCCCGAAAGTTTCCAACATTAATGCCAATTGTTCCATATAAATCCAATCTAACATGGAGAAGATAAGGATATTGTCGATGGTCTCAACAACAAACTTATGGGGACACTCCAAGAAGATGGACGCATATGTCGTATGAACAAGGCAAAAATACTGGTCAGATCAAAGGACACGAAGATGTACTCAAGTGAAACATCACAAGTAGAAACACAATCAAGATAGTCCTTGGAACTGAGTTTGATTTGACGATAACCCAAAACAAATCAAAGGTGGGGAAAGATAACAAATCCTCGAAGGAAATAATATCTTGCTTCAACACGAACAAAACTAGACATCCCTTTTAGAAAGAACTGAGTCGGATAACACTTTTGTCTTACAACTGTCCAAGTTGTTGTTTAAGCTCAACCAACTAGTTCAAGGGTATCCAGTACGGATCCTTGGAGATAGGAATAGTTCAGAGAACTTACTTGCTCAAGAACTTGACAACACGGTCATGTGGCAACATGGCGATACTTCTAGTAGACATCTAGAATATCACGAACCACCGTTATGTCATTTGGTTCGAGAGGGAACTTGCTTGGTAAGGCAAGAAGACATAGTCTCGGAGCTTCGGCACAAGCCTAACTCTTTGACCAAAGAGAGTGCACCAGAATAACGGACTTGATAGCACAATCATTCTTCGCTTAATGATAGGGTTAACCAATCACGCTGAGAATGACACAAATGTCCTTAGAGTTCAAAACAATAATAATTGCTAAGAATCTCAGATGGCCACATTATTATGCACACGCATCACTCACGAGCACGAAAGTTTGAGGGAGGGTGGGTAAATATGTGTAGGAGCATCACTTCATTAAGGGGTCATGAAACTCGACATGACCTCTTAGTATAAAAGAGTGTGATACTTTAAGGTAGAACAGATGGAAGACAATCAATGCCTCTTGATCTGCGGATTACAACACTTTGACCTGGTCCTAGATATGACGAGGTACTGGAGTTTGTTTCTCCTAGACATTTCAAAATGGTTTGTCTTGACGGACCACAAGAGTATCTTGCATTGGAAGACACCAATGCATATTTACTACTTGGTTACCAATTGGTAGGCAACGGTCGGAAAACAACAAGGGGAAAGGAACACACTTAGGATAAAATCCCGAGATGTAGATGCATAAGTCAACAATCTTCCGAAAACCAATGCAGAGAAAGGAAAGGTTGGCAGAGTCAAGAGTATAGATGCGAGACTCTCGAGGAGTACTCTTGTCGTGATCTATTTGGTTCCATTAAAGAACATCAGCCATGGCATGTGGTAGGGGAAGTCCTTAATTGTCACAATTAAGTCGCGACAAAGGCCACAAGATTGAAGGCTAGAATTGTAATACAAGCCATCCTGAGGTAATGTATGAACATTAGCGATAGAGGTCAACAAAAGGGATCTTCGGTTAAAGGTCAGCGTCATGTACAAGATTCACAAAACTAGAATCCAGCACAATCAGGGATCTTCGGTTCAAGTCCAAGGGTTAAAACCCAAAGAAATAAGTAAATACTACTGGAGTGACAATGCGTACACTACAAGATAGCAATCACGGGGTAGCTTCCAAAATAAGAAACATCTTCTGAAGTACCAAACAAACAAAAAGGAGGCACATGAGGCGAAAGGAAACCTCGAAGCCTAGAACAGAACACTGAAGATCCAACAATATAATATTGTGGATCCAAAAGATAGAGAGATCATGATGGAAAGAAATCTCTCAGATGAATAAGAGCAAAGGGAAACAAGTAATTCACAACACACACAACTATAGAGAACTCAACACTAGGTCAACTGGCTAAGAAACGTCATGCCTAGAAGGCACCTAAGCTTTGAAAGACTAGAAGAGATATCAAAAATTTTCCAAAATCAACACCAGATAAGATGACCCAGAGTTAGAGCAAAACTGGATAAAGAGTAAAAGAAGCATACTAGAATTTTCGCAAATACTTTTCAGCTTTAAAATAATTTTCACAAACACTAGACTCAACATCGACCAATAGCAAGGTTTTCCTACGGTCGATACTGCTCTGATACCAAGAACTGTGACACCCCCGGGTTCAGGGCTAAACAAATCCCAGACCTCCGTCTGACATAAGCTTAACCTTGAGCTCGAGAATATCCAGTGAAGAATCGGTAACACAACAGTGACCCTATGACACAAAATTTATTACAGCAAGCTCATAACTGAGCAGAGAACCAAATTATTACAAGAAGAGGTCACTGACCACAAACATCAAACAACGGAAGGCAAATTATGCTATTAAGTATAGCAAACTTAACAAATGGCCTAAGAGGCCTGGAGCATAACGATGACGTCCCAGCCCATAGATTCCAGGCTGCCGGCTAGGAACCCCAAGCTACTCGTCGATGTCGATGTAGTACCAAACTGATCTTCAGGGAACACTTACTCTGCCAAAAGTATCAACAAAGCAAGGGCGAGTACAGGGTGTACTCCGCAAGAATTCTGGCTGGTGGAGTTGTTTTGCATAAAGCCACTTTTGTTTGTAAAATAAGAGAGAGAGGGAGCTCGTCTAGTCAGAGTATTTTAAAAGGGAATAAGAGAGCGACATCTCCAAAATATTGATCATCATATTTTGATATCCACCAAATCATCATCATTTACCAACTAGGATCACGCCCTCGTACCCATGAGGAAGCATCCTTAAGCACATGTTGATCTACCAAGTTTTACGAAGTTCAAGTTCTCTATGATCATCAGGTCCATTCCCAAGTCGTCCATAATCGTGGACACGGCTTTCCGAAAGATTATTACCCTGCAGGGGTGTACAACTTTACCCACATGTACTAACCTTCTCTTAATGCCAGAATCATTAGCCCTCTTCCTTGGAAGGCCGGCAGAGGGTGGTTAGACACGACCTTTACCTTGCTTTTGCCGAGACCATGAGTCACGCAATAAGTATGGTTCCACCATAACGGGTCAAATCCCGAAGCCGGTACTTAAAGATGTGAGGCGAGGTTGGTTTACCAGGGGCGCTATCTATCCCAAGCAACCTCGGCCACGCTTACCTACCTATTATGAATGCACCTGCACCCGGCAAATCTTTCAAAAGGTTTTCTATGCATATGTCGAATGGAACGCCCGAACTATATGACTCATGGAATATACTAGGAAAGTTAGTCAATCAGGGGGTCCCCATTTACCCCGTGTGGTTGTACGCTCGTCTTGGTTCAAGAGGCAAGAACTCGGGTCCTAGTGGTGGCGAGCATGGGACTATAAAAGCCACATCCCACCGTGGCCTCCCATAAAATCCTTAGCATGTTTAACCTGATATCATAGATCTCATCTCATCACGATCTCCTGTCATACTAGATTCTCTGCATCTGATACATCATGTGGATGGACCAGTACTAATAGCTATGCATGGCTAAGCAGGACACAGATAATAGCTCTAGCAGTGCACACAAGCCAAACCTAGTTATGCTAGGAGAATTGGATCAGGTAATATAAGCTTAAAGGAAGTATGCAACAGATAGGATACTCTATCTATCGATAAAAGACCATAGTGGAATCGTATGCATCATGGCAGGAATTGAAATACTTTCGTAAACGTAGGATTGTATCATGGTGGGGCTATGCTTGCCTTTGCCAGTTGATAACCGATAAGCAGATCTTCGGACATCTGGCACTTGACTTGGTTACAGTTGGTCAAGTATTGGTCATCGATCTTCGATCTTCGACGGTGTTGTCCTCGGGCTTCGATCTCGATCTCGACATTGTATTCTACCGGGGAGAACCAAACACCGGAAAGAAAGGGAAACAATCAACACATGGCATCGATGCAATGCTCAAGCAATTATGATGATATGACAAGTTCAATTGTATTGAAAAGTAACCCTAAGGAATGCTCGACCATTTAATCGGGGTTCCGAGGGGTGAAAACCCTAACTCGGCAAAACTCCGGAGTATATGAGAGGGGTTACTATGTTCTTCTAATTATACTTGTCATTTAAATTGTTGAACAATGCATAGCTTAAATAGCTAGGGTTCATTTTTCTGAACATTTTGATATATTATTTGTATTTTTCTGAATTAAAGATTAAAAGTTATTGAATTTACAATATTCAAATCAATTTCTGAAATTGTTAAACCTTTTTCTTAATTTAAATAAAATTGGAAATACTTTTTACACAGAGGCTGGGCTAGCCACAGACACAGACAGGTGGGCCTTAGCCACCTCAGCATCTGATACTTTTCTCACCCGAGCCTAAACTAGCCGATGAGGCTGACTACTAGGCTCGGTGCCACGTTGGCAAGCCACGCAGCAGCTTGCGTCGATGGGAGGAAGAAGAAAGGAGAAAGCCGCGAAGAGGTACGGGCCGGAGTGGGCCTCTGCTGGGCCTCAGGCTGCTGCACGCAGGCGACGGGAAAAGGGAGAGAAGAGAGAAGGGTGCTGGGCTGCGGCCTGGGCTGCTCTATTTTTTTCCAAAATCTTTTCCATTTTCTGTTTTGCATTTCTCTTTTGTAAATTTCAAATCTATTTTGGATACTTTGAAAATACCAGGGACTTTTATGAAATGTATAAAATATTGTAGGGGCCCTTTTAGTCCATTTGGGCTCCAATGTTTAGTAATTTTCAAAATTCAAAACATTTGAATTGTTTGAAAGAGAGGGGAAAGATTAGGGTTTTAGGGTTTTCTCTTTATTTATTCAATGAAAGCAATTTAAAGAATGATGCTCATGCTATGCACAATCTACCCTAAATATTGATTTACTAAAACTAGGGTGTTACACACGACAACACTACAACATCCACCTAACCAATGATATATGAACGCTTGTTAAATAAACGACAGTTAATTACCCAATAGATATCGCCCACCTCCATGTTCCCAAACGAGAAGGCGGAAGAACATCCCATCCATTGGCAACTTTATTAATCATTCCATGAATATTGCACTATTACTAGTCAAGTTTAGTCATATTAAAATCGCTAATTTAGTTATGCTTGTCTATGATCAAGAAACTGTGCTCCAAGTCGTCAATAATCGTGGACACAGATTTCAGAAAGATTTACCCTGCAGGGGTGCACAAATAGCAACACACACATGATCAACCTCAGAAAATCCAAATGAAAACCCAACAAGGCATCACGACAAAGCATTCGTAAGATTCACATATTATTTCAGGGGACCACCCCACTAAGTTACCTGCTATGAAGTCGGTCGGGCTCTGAGACGAACCAAGGGGTTTGCGACGACGGGTGTAAATGACTGGGAACCTGAAAGTATGACTGGGCTTGTCGATACTACATAAACGTGGCGCGGGGTTCCAAAACATTACAGTAGTAAACGCCCCTCGATCAATAGTAGTAAATAAAGCAGTAAAAGATGGCATAAGTATAGGATAGTAATAACACCCCAAACTACTTGTGGCCCCAAGAAATTAAATGTGACTCAAGCTAAGACTAAGGGGATTCATGGTATCACATATGGATAGTGCGATAGTGAAGGAACAGGTATCATGTACTCGAGGTTCTATGGGACACAAGTGAGCTTAAAGAAATAAATAGCAGATAATGCCCACCGGTGACTCTTTTATTAGTTATCCCATTACTATTCAATTCATTTGTTTAGGTACCTCATTATTCAAAGACACTCACAACCCTACACATGCAATTCGACGACTCTCATGGCTCAAACAACTCATGTAGTAATGGCTCATAGGATTGAGGGAACAAGCTTCAGTGGGGTTTAAAAGTAAAGGCTAATCGATACTTGGAATTCAATTTAATTCGGATCGCGACATATGATGCAAGAATAATGTCGATGAAATAGGTGCTACATGTAGTGCAAGCATGGGGAATGCTTGTCTGGAAGCTCTGTTGCAGAATAAGAAGGATCCAGGTAATACTCATGTGGATATCCGGATAAAAAAAACGACCAAAATAAGTACATTGCACAAACATATAAATGATATGCAACAAGCAAACATGATGTAATGATGCACAAATTACATGGCATAACATAGCATGGCATGGGTGAAGTGTAGGGGACAAGAATAAAGCATTTTATTAAGTTTTTCTCATTTAGTCATGTTTTGCTCAATTCATATGCAACTCATTTAGTCATGTTTTGCTCGCATAAACATTGCTTTATCCTTAATATTTATATAATGCGTGCTTCAATTCATATCATAGAGTGTATAGTTAGAAAGGGCTCGTCAATTTAGTCGATTTAGACATATCATTTGTCGAATTCAAAGTTACGGATTTGAAGTTATGCAATATTTAAGAAATGGGCATTTGTTAACATTTAGTAATTCAAAAAAATTAAATTGCTCAAATGATATAATAAATATAATAATAAGATTCCTCATGATTTTATGATCCAAAAACATATATTATTTAATGTATTTGAATTTATGAATTTAAAACATTATTTAAATGCAGTAATTCAAATATGGTCAAATGTCAAAGCTTTGACTAGATAGAGTCAACTCTGGTCAAATTTGAAAACATGATTTAATTCAACTTTGAAAAACATTCATATTTCATTTTACAAGTTTTTGCAAATTCAAATCAATTCAAAAGATATGATTTAATTTGAATTATAAACAGTTTCTGAATTTTTTATCTGACTTAGAAAGTGTCTCAGGTTTTTCTCACTCAGGACTACTCTACCCTCTCTCGGTGACAGGTGGGGCTACGGACTGTGGGTCCACCATGTGTGTGCGTGAACTAAGCGCGGGACGTGGGCTAGGATGGGTAGTGCGGGTTGGTATGCTGAAAAGGGAAGGGCTTGGGTGCAAAAAATACCAGCGGCGGCTGGGTGGTTCCTGACAAATCTGAATCGCGCCGCTGTCTTCTGCCGAGAGCTGGAGCAATCTTTCGTTGGCGAAGGAGAGCAATCCTTTGTGTATATGAACACGACACAAAAACCAAAGATGAAGATGGGACATACGGCTACAGTTTTTTTTTCAGGAGCTATCGTCTTAGGAGGAATGCAGAGGCGGGAAAACGTGCAGGAGCAGAGGGGGCAGGTTGCGCTGCTCCTGCACCTGACGCACGCACGGGCGGCGGCCGCTACAGCGAGCAACGCACGCAGGGCATTCAACAGCGACCAGTGGTGCTACGGGACGCGAACGAGAAGGAGGGCATGTCCAGGAGGATGATAGGGGCTCACCTAGGGTCCCGGCGAAGCCGGATTCGGGGGGGCAAAGCGGATTGGCGGCAAGGCTGGTGGCGGGGTCTTGCTGTGGGGCTCGGCCACAACAGCGGCGAGGTGGTTACGGAAAGATCCAGCTCTGGTCTCCGGTTCAAGTTGACGGGGACGAAGCAGGAAGACTCCCTGGTACTCCTGGCAACACTTGAGAAGTCCACGGTGACGGGATCAGAAGGGAGACCAGCTAGGGTTTGTCCTTGCAAGGAACATGGTCATGGAGAGGAGAGGGAGATGGGGAAGTACCTGGCTTCCTCCAGACTTTGCCCTGGCACCAGGACGGGCTGGTGGTGGAGGGGGAGGATAAGATCAGGGAGGTGTCGTGTCTTGCCAACACGTACATTAAGGATATTAGACACCTCCTATTTGTTTGGTAGTGGGTACAAAGGCGTTTCGACCTCAACGGCAAGAAAAGAAACCTACTGATTCGAGCACACAACACACACATAACACACGGTCATTTTTTACCCAGGTTCGGGCCACCTTCGGCTAACAATTCTACGTCCTGCTTTGTTGGATTATCTGGGGTGGATCGAAGTACAAGATGGTGATCTCTCTCATGCCAGGGAGCCTCTTTCTATCTTAGCTTCTACATTCCTCGGGCTTCCTCTTTCTTTCTCTTCTCAGTCTCGCTATGTCCTTTCTTCCTTCTCTCCGGCAGGGAGAAAGGTTCTCCCACTCTCTAGCAAACCCTCTCCTCTTGCTCAAGGAACCTCTCCTACTCGTCCACAACTCTTTCTGGTCTGATTTCCCTAACTCTCCTACTGGTCTCCCTTTCGAACCCCTCGAACCCCATGGCCAAGTGCCTCCTTTTATACTCCAAGGGGTCACTACAAAGGCCAGCGCAAAACACCGTCAAGGGCGTTCCTGGACGCAATCTTGGTGTGCCACGCGGTCTCCAGGCAAGCAGGCAGCGCCTGTGGCCAATAAATGGTCAGGGGAGGTGCACAAGTGCGCTTGATGGTTGAGTGACAGCTTAGGCTCCAATTTGTCACTCCTGTCGGTGGCGCGCTTCAGTGGGTTGCAGCGCCATGATGATGTCGAACAACACTGGCGTGTTGCCAGTTCCAAAGGCTGGGTCTAACGTGTCCTGTCAGGCTTAGTTAACTCCGGTTCCTGGGCTGTGTCTAGACCATGAGAAGTGCTCCCATGGTCCTTCCGGGGCGTAGTTGAGGCCACTCCTTAGCCTCTCCATCGTTGATCGGGCCCTTACACTAATTCCGGGGCATCCTCGGAAGGAGAGGTTGGACCGCCTCGCCTACGTCGTTGTCTTTTCCTCCTTGTCCGTGTCCGGCTGGCGGATCAAAGCTTTGTCTTCTAGTGCTTGTCTTGCCTATAGGTACCTACACCACAACTGATACTTAGTCTCCATAGACTTTATCATATCAAAACCATACCCGTGCCGAGCACACGATGCTCGTATCTTAGCAACTCCCTTGTCGTCCAGGCCACTCATCTACTGAGCCACTGACCGGTGGGTCCTGGCCCACGTGCTAGGGCGCAATGCGAGGGACCCCTGATCCCATTACACCGACAGAAGCCCCCTGGTGAGGGTTGGCAACTTGCAACCATGGTTGTAGTTCGACGAAGAGGCCATTGTCCGGCTTCACCCTTCAATAGAGCGTGGGCCCAATCCACATCGCGGGAAGCGCGACAAGACTAGACGATATGCTTTCCCAACTCACAGAGCTGAGGTGCGCGTGCACTCAAGTGGTTGCGGGACTGTCGAACCATGCATTGGCTTCCGCAGCAGCCCGCATTGACTGTGCCCGCTTTGGTTCCTGCGAAGTAAATCTTGTGGGGCGTGATTCTTGCCCTCCCCGTGAATCGGCGAGGTGGACAGTACTCGCTTAACTTCCTCATTTGTTATAAAAGGGAGGGAAGGTGTAGGGTTGTGGCTAACTCCCCACTTCCTCCGCAGCCCTTTTTCGCTTCCAACTCCCAGCTCGGTGACGATAGTGTCGGGCAGCTCCGGTAGCCGTCATCATGACAAAGATCCTCCCTCTTCAGTTGGAGGGATGGCCCCGACTTTGTTACAGATGTCGCGGCGTAGGCGCAGGAGCCGAGGGCGCCGTAGCTCCTTTGCCGCTGGCACAGATCTCCCGCAACTGCACATGGAGGCCCCTCCCCGCCGCGGTCGCTAGGGAGGCGACAGCGGAAGGGGGGTCCTCCTGGTAGTTGTTCTCCTTATTCGAGGCACGGACGCAGCCCCCGTCATGATGGGAAGGGTGTCCATCATCTGGCTCATTGGATCAATCCGTCGTTCTCCCCTCCCAATCCCAGGAGTAGTACATGGCGGACCTGGTGGGCTTCGAGTTCTTGGTTGTCCTGGGCACCGGGTACAAGAAGTGGCTGGTGCTTCCTCGCCTGCTTGTCGATGAACTGAGCGGAATTCTACTACATGATGTGGAGCTGCAGGAGTCAAGCGGAGGTCAGCCCATATGGGACATCTGAATGGAGGTGGGTGAAGAGGGCCACATGTTCCTAGGCAAGGGGTGGCCTTCGTTTGCAAAGTGGTATCAGCTTTGTGCTAGTCACGTGCTGAAACTCCACTTCCGCGGGAACAGGCAGTTCGAGGGGAAGGTCTTTGATGACACCATGTGCTATAGTAGCTACTACCCCTACCTCCCTGGCGATGGGGAGGTGAGTGGGGTCGCCTCCTGAAGCAGGCGATGCCAAGGGGATGGCTGGGCAACACGGCGGCGCTGGAAGTGGTAGGGAGCGGTATCAGCCCCTTTCCCCTAGTGCGCAGTCCTTTGCCCAAACCCCTTCTCCAAGCATCTTCCACGCGCTGATTGTTGCATTGTACACTTCTCAGATGTAATTCCAATCGGCTATTATTAATGCATTTACCTTTTCCTTCGCATTATTTTCCCCTTTTTCCGCCACATCGTGCTCATGGATGCCCTTGACGCGCCTTGTCCTTTGTCATTCTCTCGCCACCGCAGGACCCGTGGGGGTGTTTTCCATTGCCTTGCTCCTTCTTCTAGGGTTCCAACCTTACAGCTGATCCGTGCCTTGCTTGCAAGGCTAGCAGCCCCTTGAAGTCGCACGATTGCTATCACTCCCAACCGGCAGCAAGCCTTGCATCCTCGTCGAGACCTTGCCTTGGCCTCTCCTTGCTCATCCATCCTTTGATTATCCTGAAACACGATGAACACACCTTACGACATCTTACACATGCCTCGGGTTTAAAAACAGGGTGTCGTGCGCTTGATCAGGGTGTGCGGCATTGCCAACTCGAGGGCCTGACGTGGGAGATGTGTCTTCGTGATTTAGTGCTCATAGGAAATTCCTAGAGAACAACGCTCATACCTCGGAGCGGGTCATGAGAGTACGACGTTTCCTGGCCTGACAGTCTCGTTACCCACGTCTGGTCCTCGAGAAAGATCCAAAGTAATGCAAAATTCCGAAAAAGGCTTGGCAAATGAAAACGGGCGGAAGGACTAGAGCAACGGGATTTATTATTCCAAAATGGGGGTGCCCCGGCTACAAGAAGTTTACACATAGGCAGGCCACGCTAGATACACTAGTATTCATCGCATTTTCTAGGAGTACTACACTCACTCCCGGTCTTTAGGTTTGCCGGGAGCACCACGCATGCTCTCGGGATTTAGGTTTGCCGGGGGAACCTCCACTCACAGAAGGGCTTTTAGGTTTGTCGGGAGCACCACGTACACTCCTGGGCTTTAAGTTTGCCGGGGGAACCTCCACTAACACCCGGGCTTTTAGGTTTGTCGGGCGCACCATGCACACTCCCGGGATTTTTAGATGGTAGGGTGGATGCGAGAAGTTCTTAGCTTACTCGGAGAGCCACTAGTACCAGAATAGTCATCGGAACTAGGTTCCAGAAAAGGTCGCAGCCTCTTCCCGGGCGAGCCAGGAATCAGGGCGAAAGGTTGGTCCGAATCGGACAAAGGATCAGTGTGAGTCACAGGGAAAAAGGGTGGCTACCAGTTTGAACAGTTGTTTAGAGCACAACACAACGTCCATGATATCACCTTTGATGGTCAAGGTCCCCCATGAGGAGGGAAGCTTGAGAGAGTTGTGGGCATGGTGGGAAATTGATACGTCGGAAACGTATCTTTGATTTTTGATGTTCCATGCTTGTTTAGTATCAACTTTGCTTTGCTTTGTCTTCACTTTGAGATATTTTTATATGTTTTCTGGGACTAACCTATTAACAAGATGCCACAGTGCCAGTTGCCTATTTTCATCTATTTTTGGTTCTAGAAAAGGCAGAAAATCAATATTCTCGGAATTGGATGGGACAAAAGACAAAGTCAATATTTTACTGTGGGGAACATAGAGCCAGAAGACGAGATAGAGAAGAGCCACCAGGGGGCCACACCCCTGGCCGCGTGGCCAGGCCTGGCCCGCACCTAGGGGTTGCGGCCACCTCGGGTTCCCCCATGCCTCGCCTCTTCGCCTATAAGAAGCCCCCGATACCAAAACCCTAAGTACCCGATCAATCTTCCACAAAACAGTCCGTAGCCGCCGCCACCATCGTCCCTAGATCGGGGGGATCTGAAGCTCTTCCGGGCACCTTGGCGGAGGGGAGATCATCTTGGAGGTCTTCTTTATCACCATGCCGGCCTCCGATATGAAGCATGAGTAGTTCCACCTTGGGATACGGGTTCATGTAGTAGCTAGATGGTTGTTTCTCCTCCTTTGTGCTACCATGTTTAGATCTTGTGAGCTTCGTTCATGATCAAGATCATCTATTTGTAATCATGCATGTTGTGTTTGCGGGGATCCGATCGATATTGAGATTTCTATGTCAGATTTATTAATGGTTCTATCTTATTAATTCTATCATGTATGTGTTTCTTGTGATCTTTCTTGCTCTCCGTTTCTAGTAGCTATCTTGGCCAAGTAGATGCTAGTGACTCCAAGAGGGAGTATTTATGCTCGATAGTGGGTTCATGTATCTATTTAATCTGGGGAACTGACATAAATCTCTAAGGTTGTAGATGTGCTGTTGCTACTAGGGAGAAAACAATGGTCTCTTATTCATGGAATAAGTGGATTGTTTACCTTACACACTTTGCTTAAAGCAGTTATCCGTTGCTTGCAACTTAATACTGGAGGGGGTTCGGATGATAACCTAAAGGTGGATTACTAGTCATAGATGCGATTGGATGGTGGTCTATGCATCTTGTTGTATTGCCCAATCAAATCTCATAGGATCATCAATGTATAGTATTGCATTGTTATGCCTTGCTCTGTCCTATCAATTGCCCTGCTGTAATTTTTTTTACCCAGCATGCCATGTTGTTTATCTTAAGGATAACACCTCTAGTGAACTACGGACCCCGGTCCAATCTTTACCATTGATACATCTTCCACTGTTACTGTTTACTTTCTGCAAACCACCATTACCTTCCACACCATACAGTTAATCCTTTGTTTTGAGCAAACCGGTGAGATTGACAACCTCACTTTGTGTTGTGCAGGTTTCCAGTTGCTAGCAACACCTTTGAGTCGTTTCCTTCCTCCTACTGGTTCGATAACCTTGGTTTCTTACAGAGGGAATAACTTGTCGTTGTACTCATCATACCTTCCTCTTGGGGTCTCCCAACGAATCTCTATAGTGATCTGAGCCGCATCAAGCCTTTTTCTGGCGCCGTTGCCGCTGAGGCTAAGGATGGCTTCACAAGGGGAGTCCTTCAAAACCTTTCTCTTTACTTTGATTTTGTTTTTGTTTTTGTCTTTCTTAGTTTCTTTTTCCTTTTTTTGTTTGCTTCTTTTTATCAAAAACTCCAAAAAAAATTAGTTTCGTTTGGTTTGCTTTCTTTTATCAAAAACACAAAACAAATAGTTCCTGCTCTAGTTGATGCTGTTGTTTTTTTGCTCCACCCTTGCAAAAATGAACTCTACTGAGAACACCAAGTTGTGTGACTTCACTAGCACAAACAACAATGATTTCCTGAGTACACCTATTGCTCCACCTGCTCCTGATGCTACCTTTTATGAAATTAAGCCTGCTTTGTTGAATCTTGTGATGAAAGAGAAATTTTCTGGTGCTAGTTCTGATGATGCTGCTGCCCACCTAAATAACTTTGTTGAACTTTGTGATATGCAAAAATATAAGGATGTAGATGGAGATATTATTAAGCTCAAACTGTTTCCTTTCTCTATGAGAGGAAAACCTAAAGAATGGTTGCTATCCTTGCCTAGAAATAGTATTGATTCTTGGATTAAGTGCAAAGATGCTTTTATTGGAAATACTATCCTCCTGCTAAGATCATATCTATGAGAAGTGAAATAATGAAATTGAAACAGCTTGATAATGAACATGTTGCTCAAGCTTGGGAAAGAATGAAATCTTTGGTAAAGAATTGTCCCACTCTTCGACTAACTGCTTGGATGATTATCCAGACTTTTTATACAGGTTTAAACTTCTCTTGAAGAAACTTGTTAGATTCAGCTGCTGGAGGTACCTTTATGACCACTACCTTGGGTGCTGCAACAAAGCTCCTTGATAATATGATGGTCAAATATTCTGAATGGCACACTAAGAGAGTTCCACATGGTAAGAAGGTAAATTCTGTTGAAGAAACCGCCTCTTTGAGTGATAAGATTGATGTTATCACGACTATGATTGTTAATGGAAAATCTCATATTGATCCAAATAATGTTCCCTTAGCCTCTTTGGTTGCTCAACAAGAGAAAGTTGATGTGAACTTCATTAGGAATAATAATTTTGGCAACAATGCTTATGGTAACAATAACTATAGGCCTTATCCTCCTAATAATAGCAATACTTATCATGGTAGATCTAGAATGCCTAGTGAAGATAGGATTCTAGAAGTTGAAAGATCCACTAAAAACTTCATGCAAATGCAATATGAGCAGAATAAAATATTCACTAAAACTATGGAAGAACAATCTGTTGTCTTGAAAAATATTAATCATCAACTTGAGAATTTGAATAGAGAAATTCCTAGTTTACAGTCAACATTTTTGAGTGCTAAGAAAAATATTTCATCCTTGTCTGAAGCATAGTCCTCTTTGATTAATAGAATGGCTGCTAAACCTGAAACTTTGGAAAGTACCTTTGCTGCTACTCATGCCATACAAGTTACTATTAATGAAAATGTTAGACTGTTATCCCAACTACATGCTAAGTGGGAAAGAGAAGCTGAAATTGCTAGAAACAATAGAGTGTGAACTATTAGCACCACCAATATGGATGCCACCAAACCACAAGAAGTCCCTATTCCTCCTACCACGATGCCTAAAACCAATGAGTCTACTACCAGTGGTGCTAAGTTTGATTTTGATCTTGATGGTTACAACATTTCTGAAGTGTTTTTCTTCCTACAAAAGCTTGCTAGAAGTCCTAATGCTAGTGATATGAATGTGGCTTTCACCAAGCACATTATAGATGCTCTTATTAAAATTAAGGAAGAAAATTTGAAACATAAGGCCTCTATTCCTAGGAAAGTAGAAGATAGTTGGGAACCCATTATTATCATGCAAGTGAATGACTTTGATCTCAAAGCTTCATGTGACCTTGGTTTTAGTGTCTCTATTATTCCTAGAAAGATTTATGAAATGCTTGATTTGCCACCTTTGGAAGATTGCTATTTGGATGTCCCACTTGATGATAATGCTAAAAAGGAACTCATGGGGAGTGTTAATGATATTATTATTATGGTTAACAATGCTTATGTCCCTGTTGATTTCTATGTTTTGGATGTTGAATACAATGCTTCTTGTCCTTTGGGAAGACCTTTTCTTAGAACTATTGGTGCCATCATTGATATGAAAGAAGGCACCATTAAATATCAATTTCCATTCAAGAAAGGTATTGAACACTTACCTATGAGGAGAGAGAAGTTGCTTTATGCTCCTACTTTGAAAGCGAGGTTTGATGTTAATGCTTCTTCATTTGAAAATACTTGATTCTTGCATCTTGTGCCTAACTTAAAGGCGTTAAAGAAAAGTACTTCTTGGGAGATAACCCAATAGTTTTCTTGAGTCTTGGAAGTTATTACTTCAGTAATGACCTCTCCTTATCCTTTTTATTTTCTTTTTGTGCCAATAATAACCTCTAATGAGAGGGAATTAATATTTGGGGAGTTGCTGTCCCGAAACAGATTTTTGTGCTCTACTATAAAAATTCGTGTAAAATCTCTATAAGTTGGATTGAGCTGTAATTTTCTGATTAAATCCCCCAGATTGTTAGCTAACTTTTTCGTTCTTTCAACACGTTTTGATTTGAGCAACAGAAGGTCTTCGAAAAAATTGGTTTCTACCTTATGGTCTGTTTTGACAGATTTCTGCCATTATTTGCATTTGCTTCTTGTTGATTCCTTTTTGGGTTCTTTTTGGGAAATTGAGCTTTTTGAGGGATTTGCTACAGTAGCTTGTGTTTTAGTGAAATTTTTGCTGTTTTGAAACTAAACCCAAAGGTCTATTATCTTTTGAATGCACTAATGTTGCTAATGAAGATTGTGTGAAGTTTTGTATGAAGGAAAATTTTCAGGTATAGAGAAAGAATGGAAAAAATCTCAAGCTTGGGGATGCCACCCCAAGAAATATTCAAGAGGTACAAGCGTCAAAGTTTGGGGATGCCCAAGGCATCCCCTTCTTCATCAATGAAAATCCCAGGTCTTTCTAGACACTTCATTTTTATTGTTTCATGCACTGTTGTGTTGTTCTTGGAGCGTTTTATTTTTCATTTTTTTTGTTTTTGTTTTCTTAGTTTGCTTGAATAAATTAGTTTGGACCCCGTTTTCGCTGTGTTTCTTCAAATAAATTGGTTGGTGTTGGAGAGGAGTAGAAAGTTCTTGCTTAGTACTACAAAGAGGAGCTTGCTTTGAGTATCACTTAGACTTTATCATGTCATGCTAGATGTTGTTTGGACCTTATGCTTAGTGATTATTGCTGTAGCATGACTTGTTCCAAACAATTAGTATTTTTTAATGTGCCTTGAAAGAATCATGCGTTGTTTTAGCATGCAAAAGCATAGTATTATGCTATTCTCCTTTGATGCTTTATTTGGGTTGACTTGGCACATGCTCACACCACGTTATGACTATGAACCAGTCACCTTAGCCTCTATGATGATTTAGTTTTTGACTTGTAGTACCACTTTATGCTTTGAGTAGTAATGTTTTGTCACTCTGCATGATTATAGCCATTATTGCTCTCTTAGTTGGTCGCTCCCATTCTTTTGCTAGCCTCCACTTGTATGAGTAAGCTCTACTCATGCATCCAACTCCCAAGAAATCAAGTTATTCCAAAGTGTCCACTATAAATTCCTATGCAGGGTGTGTTACACCATTCCAAGTATATTCTTGTTTCATCTACCTTCCAATTAAAAAGATACTTTGTTATGTGAAACTTAGTGATTAAAGCTCTCAGAAACTTGATGGCACACATTATTTTTCTTGCCCCTAATAAACTTGAACCATTGTGTCATCTATGTTGTATATGCTTGCACTTATATGTTGGAATTAGCAGAACCATGTTGTCATGGGGAACGCTTTCAACATTGCACTTGTACATTGTATCCAGTTGATATCATGCTCTTTTGCTTATGGATGCCGTCAGTGTGAAATGAAAGGGGAGCTTGTAAGTCCATGGAGTTATGTATACATGTTAGAGAAACGCCTGGGCCGCTAGCCTAAGCCATGCCTAATCATGGTGGAAACTTGCAGCATCACCATAGTGAGCAATCTATGAAGCTTTCTTCTTATAAAAAAAGAGACATATTGAAAAGAGGAAAGAGAGAAAAAAGCACCATTTTCCCATGGTAAATAAGAAGATTGCTGAGATGCTCATTGTCTTCTTGCCTTATCATTTTGATTATGGGACAGCTCCTGTATCATTTGCAAGGGGTACCCCATTAGCGGTTCTCTATGATACACATGTACTTACTATGACAAGAACTTACCGGTAACTAAACTTGAGTAGCATGAGGAGCGACCCTCGTATTCAAGGGACATGAGATTGCCAACTTATAATTTGTCAAGCATATACTCCATAGTTTGTTCACTTTAACCTTAATCACTTCAAGATGCTTATGATAGGGGCAATGAGAGCTAAAAGCTATCAAGTACCATAATTTTTGGAAGCTCTTTATGAGACTTGAAATCCCTGCTTCCCTTTTATGAAGGGCCTTTCTTCCACCATTATATTGAGTCTCCACCTTCTATCCTTAGGCACCATTTAAGAGAGCATAGTTGCCATTCCTAGTTCTATGTGCATTGTCCCAAAACTTATTGATTGATGCATATTGTTGATATTGCTTGCTCATGAACTATTTGTTTCTAGTCACTCTTATGAACTTTGAAGGTGTCCTATGCATTTATTTGCTACTCCATGAGGGACAAGCTGAATGCCACTAAGCTATGTTTTCTATATGTGAAACAAACAAAAGTTTTTCAATGCATTGTTATTCATGAATCTTTGTTTGTAACCTTTCATGTTGCATGCATAATTACTTTGTGTTATTGCTAGAACTTCTTCTTTCAAGCTCATGTTTAGAGTTCTTTGATCCCATCTTTCAATGCTTGCAAATGGTTTGATTTTGATTTTGATGGTGCATGTCACCTCAAAAATTATTTTTTTATCACTTACCTACTCGAGGACGAGCAGGAGTTAAGCTTGGGGATGCTTGATACGTCGGAAACGTATCTACGATTTTTGATGTTCCATGCTAGTTTAGTATCAACTTTGCTTTGCTTTTTCTTCACTTTGAGGTATTTTTATATGTTTTCTGGGACTAACCTATTAACAAGATGCCATAGTGCTAGTTGCCTGATTTCTTCTGTTTTTGATTCCAGAAAAGGCAAAAAATCAATATTCTCGGAATTGGACGGGACAAAAGCCAAAGTCAATATTTTACCGTGGGGAACACGGAGCCAGAAGACGAGACGGAGAAGAGACACCAGGGGGCCACACCTCTTGGCCGCGCGGCCAGGCCTGGCCCGCGCCTGGGGGTGCGACCACCCCGGGTGCCCCCTGCCTCACCTCTTTGCCTATAAGAACCCCTGATACCAAAACCCTAAGTACCCGATCAATCTTCCACGAAACAATTTGTAGCCGCCGCCAACATCATCCCTAGATCGGGGGATCTAAAGCTCTTCCCGGCACCCTGTCGGAGGGGAGATCATCCCGGAGGCCTTCTTCATCACCATGCCATCCTCCGGTATGAAGCGTGAGTAGTTCCACCTTGGGCCACCGGTCCATGTAGTATCTAGATGGTTGTTTCTCCTCCTTTGTGCTACCATGTTTAGATCTTGTGAGCTTTGTTAATGATCAACATCATATATGTGTAATCATGCATGTTGTGTTTGCGGGGATCCGATGGATATTGAGATTACTATGTCAGATTGATTATGTGTTCTATCTTATTGATTTTATCATGTATGTGTTGTTTGTGATTCGTCTTGCTCTCTATTTCTAGTAGCTATCTTGGCCAAGTAGATGCTAGTGACTCCAAGAGGGAGTATTTATGCTCGATAGTGGGTTCATGCCTCTATTTAATCTGGGAAAGTGACAGAAATCTCTAAGGTTGTAGATGTGTTGTTGCTACTAGGGAGAAAACAACGATCTCTTGTTCATGAAATAAGTGGATTGTTTAACTTACACACTTTGCTTAAAGCAGTTATCCATTGCTTGCAACTTAATACTGGAGGGGGTTCGGATGATAACCTGAAGGTGGATTACTAGTCATAGATGTAGTTGGATGGCGGTCTATGTATCTTATTGTATTTCCCAATCAAATCTCATAGGATCATGAATGTCTAGTATTGCATTGTTATGCCTTGCTCTGTCCTATCAATTGCCCTGCTGTAATTTTTTTACCCAGCATGCCATGTTGTTTATCTTAAGGAGAACACCTCTAGTGAACTATGGACCCCGGTCCAATCTTTAACATTGATACATCTTCCACTATTACTATTTACTTTCTACAAACCACCATTACCTTACACACCATATAGTTAATCCTTTGTTTTTAGCAAACCGGTGAGATTGACAACCTCACTGTTCCTTGGGGCAAAGTCTTGAGTTTGTGTTGTGCAGGTTTCCAGTTGCTAGCAACACCTTTGAGTCGTTTCCTTCCTCCTTCTGGTTCAATAACCTTGGTTTCTTACTGAGGGAAAAACTTGCTGATGTACTCATCATACCTTCCTCTTGGGGTCTCCCAACGAAGCTCTAGAGTGATCTGAGCCGCATCAGAAACCACCATGAACTTTGCCAAAGAAGGCCGCCCTATGATGCCATTATGCAGCATGGCAATATCCACAACATCAAAGATTATGTTCTCAGTGTGGTAGCTTTCTTGAGTGACGAATGTGACTAGCAACTCGATCTTACCCCAAGGCTGGGTAGCTCCAGGGCTTATGCCCAGAAAATACCCCATAGGGGCTAATTAATCTTCCGTGATCTAGAGCTATATAGCAGCTTTGCTGAGCGGATGTTCGAGCCAACCCCTACATACACTAGCACCTTGGTGACCTTGATGTTCTTTATGATGGGGGAGACCACTAGGGGTAGCGTGCCGACCCCGGCGATGCGGTCCGGGTGATCTCCTACATCAAAAGTAATCGGTAAATGAGACCATCAAAGTGGTTGTTGCGCCTCCGGACTGGGATGTATAGTGCACAGTTCACGGGAGAAACGCTTAAAATCATCGTGGGAAGTTATAGCGTAGGCTCCTCCGTGTGCGCACACATAGTACTGCACTTGTGGGTACTACCCGGACCCGTCGTTGTCGCCGTCTTGGTTGCCGGCAGGATTGCTGCCGCGCGGTTGAGGCGCTACGTTGCCATGGACCCCCTCTGTTCCCTGCTCTTTCTCCACCGCCTCCATGTCCTCCTCGTGCAGCGCCCATGTTTCCCTCACGACCTCCAGTGGGGGAACCTAGGCCAGGCTAGGTTGTGCAATACTTCGCATGAGGGCCAACCTTATTGTAGCATTAACAGTTACCGAAGGTACCGTTAGCCCCTACTCAGCGATGCGCCTCTTTCATCCCTCGGCATAACCGAGGATGGAGTGGAAGTTATGAGCGTAATGCTCGTCGGACTCATGCATAGGGCACCACTTCCCCGTGGAGGGATTGGCAGCCACCACCTCTTCCTCCGGTTTGATCTTCTTTTCGGCCCCGACAGGAGCACTAGGCTCCATATCCAAAGCCTATCGAAGGACCCGCTTACACGAGACACCCTTCTTGGCAGCACTGCTTCCCTGGTCTACCTCAACAGTGGCTTACCGGGTAGCATCTTCGGGCGCTAGGCGTCCTTCCTTTGCTAAGGATTAGAGGTCAGCCAACACCCACAACTTGTGAGTACTCTTGACGAGGTGCACGTTAAGCTCTTCACGCATCTTACCATCGCGCACATTAATCATGGACGCGCCAATAATGTTAGTGTCCTCCACCTCCAGGATAGTGTGTGCGATCTGTGAGAATGGCATCATGATGTCTTGTAGCTGCTCGCCACTCCCCTGGACCACTGTGTGGAGCTGAAGGAGTGTTCCTGGGTGCTTGAAGGCTCCCTAGAACACACTCATAAATCGGGTACACGGTTCGGCTCAAAAGCAAATGGAATCCTTGGGTAGATGCATGAGCCAGGACAACGTCGTGCCCTTAAGGGCCATTGGAAACCAATTGTCCATGACCTTCTCATCAGCACCCGCAGCCACCATCGCAGTGGAGTAGATGGACAGAAACTCCTTCGGGTTGGTGTTTCCTTCAAACTTGACGGGGACTATGGGACCGAATTTTGGTGGCCACGCCACCTATCGTAAGGCAGGGGAGAAGGCGGGCCAGCCGCTTCCGTATCCCAAAGTCATGCTCCCTGCCTCAGCTGTGCCCCGCGGGTTTGGTACGGCCGCACCCGTAGCCTTTTGACACAACTACATCAGGTAATCATGAACCAATGCCTCATTAGCCACAGAGGAATCGCCTCGGCGCCCTTTGGCGTGCCTGTTGACACAGCTGCAACAGGTAATCTTGAACCAACGCCTCGTTGTTCGCGGCGGAATCATCTCGGTGCCCTTCGGTGCACTTGAACATGGGGTCAGCGGAGGACCCCACAGAAACGTGATGTTGCTTAGCAGGTCTTGGGGATCCAGCCCCTAAGTGGCCTGCAGTGTGGGTTGTCAGTTCTCCTTCCACCATCGTGGGGTCCATCAGCCCCTAGCCCGTGGGCAGCATTCCGAGAAGACGACCTCGAGGAAGGTTTTGTGTGGGCCCTGCGGAAATAGCGTGAGCATGCTCTGCCCCACGCCTCGGCCCCAGGTTGGACTGGGAACGAGTGTTGGCGGTCTCCTGGTGTAGCCTGATAAGCTCCAACTACGTGTCGAGGTCATATCTCCATGCTGCGTACTCCACCGTCCTAGGAGTCGGTGGGTCCCGAGCTATGGCACGGGCACCAGCGATTGCTTCCCCCATAGTCTGGTTCCCATAGTGGTGAGACTGGGGTTGGCGGCTAGCACTTGGCGCATTGAGGCATGACCCGACGTGGACTGGGACTGCCGCGTGCTGGGCCGATGCTTGATGCTTCGGTTCGGGGTCGGCTCCGCCGGCCCCGACCGGCATGACATCTTCTGGCAGGTGGCCTCCCTCGGCTGTGTCTCCTACGCCACCGGGGAGAACTTCTCCACCGGCAGTTCCTCCTGTGTCGCCAATGAAGGGATCCTCGAGCACGACGCCTCCTACATTGCCTGGTGGTGGTGTCTCTCGTGGAGCGGCGCCCCAGCCTGCATGTTCGCCTTCCTCAACCGCGGGACGCAGTGGAGACCGTGGTGGCGGAGGCACTACTGCGCTTGGCCCTGGACGCGGGTCTGCACCTGCGACGGTAACTGCGTGCCATGCATGAGGCTCAGCATCCAAACCCCCAGTCATGGGGAGGGCATGGGAGCGAGTCCGTAAAGCGGGCAAGTCTATCATGGCAGGGCCGGTCCCGACGCCATCACCTCTCCTTGGTGCCATGGCTGGTGATGACGCGGTTGATGTCGGTTAAGACGGTGAAGACTGAACAAATGTCGGTGAAGACGATGATGGAGATGAAGCTCACTGAGCTGCAGATGCTGAACCTGATTACTAAAGCCAAAAACGTGAGCGCCCCCCTACCTGGACATCGAGGATGCTAGACACCCCCTATTTGTTCGGTAGTGGGAAGGAAGGCGTTTCAACCTCAATGGTGATGAAGGAACCTACTGATTCGAGCACATAGCACACACATAACACACAAGGTCATTTTTTACCCAGGTTAGGGCCGCCCTTTGGCTAACAAACCTACGTCCTGCTTTGGTGGATTATCTCGGGTGGATCAAAGTACAAGATGGTGATCTCTCTTGTGCCGGGGAGCCGATTTCTAGCTTATATTCTACACTCCCCAGGCTTCCTCTTTCTTTCTCTCCTCACTCTCTCTATTTCCTTTCTTCCTTCTCTCTGGGGGACAAAGGTTCTCCCTCTCTCTAGCAAATCCTATCTCTACTCTTGGTCAAGGAACCTCTCCTACTCATCCACAACTCCTTTCTGGTATGATTTCCCTAACTCTCCTACTGGTCTCCCTTTCGAACCCCTCGAACCCCAAGGCCAAGAGCCTCCTTTTATACTCCAACGAGTCACTACAAAGGCTAGTGCGGAACACTGCCAAGATCATTCTCGGGTGTAATTGCGGTGTGCCACGCGGTCTCCAGGAAGGCATGCAGCGCATGTGGCCAATAGATGGCCAAGGGCGGTGCACAGGTGCGCTTGATGGTTGAGTGACAGCTCAGGCTCCGAGTAGTCACTCTTGTCGGTGGCCCGCTGTAGTGGGCTGCAGCACCATGATGATGGCTAATAGCATTGGTGTGTCGCCAATTCCCAAGGCTGGGCCTGACATGTCCTGTCAGGCTCAGTTGACTCCAGTTCCCGGGCCACGCCTGGCCTAGAAGAAGTGCGCCCATGGTCCTTCCGGGGAGTAGTTGAGGCCACTCCTTAGCCTCGCAATCCTTGATCGAGCCCTTACACTCCTTCCGGGGCAGCCCCCGGAAGGAGAGGTTAGACCTCCTCGCCTATGTCGTTGTCTTTTCCCCCTTGTCTGCACCCGACTAGTGGATCGAAGCTTCTTCTTGTTGTGCTTGTCTTTCCCATAGGTACCTACACCATAGCTAACACTTAGTCTCCATATACTTCAACATATCAAAACCATACCTGTGCCGAGCACACGGTGCTCGTATCTTGGCAATGCCCTCGTCGTCCAGGCCACTCGTCTGCTGAGCCGTTGACCAGTGGGTCCTGGTCCACGCGCTACGGCGCAATGCGAGGTAACCCCAATCAGATTACGCCGACAAGAGGAGAGGTGGAGCACATGGGGGATACCTTTATTGAAAAGGTGAGGAGGAGAGAGGGAGGGGTAGCTTGGGTAGAAGCTAGGGTTCTACTTCTCTCTTCCTTTTTTCTTGTCATGTTGCATGAGCTAGGGAGAGAGGGGAAGGTCCATGTCGGTCTGGCTGGTTAGGTTGCAATAGATCAAAAGGGGGGCTTCGGCTAGGGTAGAGTTTAGGATAGAGAGTGAGAGTTTAGAGCTAGGTTTAGAGGGATAGGTAGATTTAGCTAGGTTTTACTATTTGGAATGTTTGGTCTTGTATAAATTTGATTAACCAAACAAGATAGAAAGGAAGACTCATAAGTTACAATTGAAGTACAAACCAATGCAAAGCATTGGTACAAAAGAAGGGGTTGGACTTGGAACATATTTGAGTTGATTCAAATGTTTTCCTGACAATCAAATAAACTACAAGCATCCAAGGAAATAAGAGGTGGAAAGAATGGTGGTTAACTTGCATGGGCCATGCATGGGTGATAAATGCCCAATTACAATAGTGAAAACAATTGTAATCCACATGGCATGTCTTACTCCATGCATGCATTCAAAATGGAACATTCCATGCTCAAGAATAGGAGGTTGCTAAGCACATGATAATATACACCATATGCACATATATGACTACTCATGACCACTAGTGTGTATTTTCCCACTAGATCAACTTATAGCTAAAGAGCATCATACATGAGCATATAAAGTATAAAACCATATGAAAGCTTGCAAGATAGAACTCTACACACATGGCATGAAAAGGTGTCCATGGGGCTCCACATAATTAATATTGTGAAAACAATAGAGATCATATATGGGAGCATGTAGAGATAGAAGTGAATCCATCTTATTACATATGAGCTAGAAAAAATCCAAAATAAATGCAATTCCCATATATAGTTTGGATGGTGGGATTATAAGGTGGTGAAAAATAAAGGTGGTGGATTTGCAAAAGAGGTATGCCCACAACTCAACTTGGGCATGAAGAAATTCATCAAGAAGCAAATACAATATATAAAGAGGAAAATACAAGCAAAGTAATATAAATGCATATGGGATAAGAACCAAATAGACGGGTTTTATATGATGCTCAAATGCAAGGTGGCATGGTGACATGAGCATGATATAATGATGATGCAATAAAAGGCATGTAGGAAGTAGCATTTTATTATGATTGATGTAGCATTATATATGTTAGACAGAGGATGCTACAACCTTCTCCCATCCAGTCGCCAAGATTGCATTTGACCCAGATCCCATCTTCATCCTAACCATCTTTGGATTTTTGCTCTTCATTTGCCAAACATTGACATCAATAGGTTCATCAAGGCTTCTTTAGGTATTTTCTTGTGAACTCAGCTCCAAATGTCTGTGCAAGTATAGAGAATTAAATAATTAGTATGCTTGTGATTACTATAAGTATTTAAATATCACATGTTAGCTTGTTGATAACATGATCAAGAATACATCATCTTACCAGCTTGCACTTCTTTTTTATGACAAATGAATAGGGCAGCCTGTAGATGTAGTACTTGATTTTTGGTAGAAATTCGGGTTCACACCAGTCTAAGAGGAAGTCTACATGAATTTCTTTCAGATACATGTCATTTCCAAAAAGGCTCTTCTTATCAAAATCAGTGTCCCCCTTGTGTTGAGGCCCTGATGAAACAACACACACAAATTTTAATGCGGTGGAATATTAATGTCTACCATATAAATGCATACAAAATAGATGACTACAATTTGGATGTCCTTTTGATACCTCTAAACTCAATCCTCTTAGTGGGCTCTTTATCTGATGACTGGAATTCAAAACTACCAAAGTTAATGTGAAAATTGTCCTTGTTAGAGAGCGTTATTGCATCGTCACTACAAGTTCACATCTGTTAAATATATATAGACAAAGAGCATCTTAATACAATCAAGATGCAAGCAGACTAATGAAGTGACAATTAAAATAGATACAGAGACCAATGAAGTCACAATTAAATCTCTATTGATATAAGTGACAATTGCAGATTTTGAGATTTATACAAGGGCAGAAGAGTTGGGATAGATGTAGGCCGGCTGGGGTAGGCTCTCCTGACGATGTTGTCGGGCCTTTGCAGCTCGGTAACCCTAAACCTTAAATTTTTTAGAAGCAAACTGGCAAATTCCAATGCAAAATTCCTAAATTGAAGCTGCTGACATTTAGGGTTTGGGGAGTTTGGTTTTCACGCATACCCGTGGACAACGAAGGTGTCCTCCGAGGCGAGGGAGAGCGTCGGCACCGCAGGGTACCGGAGGCGGCGGTGGTGGAGAGGAAGGGGACCGGAGGCGGCGGCGGTGGTGGACAGTGGTCTTGTCGGGCAGGAAAGAACAAAAGTGGCACAGATCTGAAATATTTGTCCAAATATTTTCAGATATTTTCCACGAAGTACTATCCTCAGACGGCTGCAAGTGGAAAACGTCTATAAGAACATCCTTTCTCCAAATATTTCATATTTTCCGCCAAGTACTTCCCTAGAGAAGACGACTAGTAATTTGAAAAGAGCTAATATTCGGAACTTCGGATATATTCAGAACTTCGACTTTTGATTATCCTAAAATTTGAGAACTATTCATAATTTAAAGGCAAAGAAATGCCTGTATACATGCTTGCTATTGTGAAATTGAGTCCCCTATGACTAAATGAGGTTCATAAATTGAATAAAATAATTGGCATAGTACAAATCTTGGATCTTTACCTTGAAAGGCATGATGACTAGTGTTCATGTGACTTGCTGCAGAGCAATAAGGTGAAAGTGTTATGAATTTGACTAATTCAAATGTTTAACCATAAAGTGAGACTGTTTGGTCACTTAATTATGATTTTTTCACCAATATAAACTTTTTCATGTATTCTTTGAAGGAAATTTCATTGAGTGAATATTCGGACATCCGGATATACCCAGAACTCAGAATTTTTTTACTCTTCAATTTTGAGAATAGTTCATAATTTAAAGGCAAAGGAAGGTGTTTACACATGCTTGCTAGAGTCTTAAGAGCAAATGAGGTTCATACATTGAAAGAAATATATGGCTTGGTACATATATACATCGAAGAGTTAAATTGTCCTAAGAGCAAATGAGGTTCATACCTCAAAGAAAATATATGGGGTAGTACATATATATCGAAGAGTGAAATTGCCTAGCAGCAAATGAGGTTCATGTGCTTTCTACAGAGCAATAAGGTGCACCTGTTTTGAATTTTACTAATTCAAATGTTTAATGCCAATGTGAGATCATTTAGTTACTTCAATACGAATTTTCCACATATTTAAAGTCTATTTGATCCTTCACAATTATAATATAATCGAGCACTAGAAATATTTGGTAGTGTGCATGAGCATGACCAGTAATATAATCAAACACTAGAAATTTTAAGGAACTCCATATATAAAGGAGTAGATTAATATATATAGACGAGCTAATAGTTCAACAACCACCACCAGAGCAAAATTGTCTTACATGCAACCAGGTAATAATTATCTTATACAAAATAAGCACGAGCAGCAGCAGGAGGGACACAGAGACGCCTTAGCAGCGGCAGCAACAGGAGGGATATAGAGACGTCTTAGCAGGGACAACAACCTACTCTAAGGAAAACAGGCTAGTCCTGACATATTTCTAGAGGAATTTGCCATAGTCTGCATGCCATGCCAAGGTATTCGCCCAGTGCTTCTGGCCTACGCTTTTGCCAATGTCCACTGTATGCTTGATCATGCTGTCGATGTCCGAGTCGATGACTCTACCTCATAATGGGCAAAATAGTCTCCCCTTATGGTGTAAACATATCTGCCCACACCATAACTTCCTCAGCATGTAGCGGCTCTTATTGTCCCTAGAGTACTTGCTAGAGTCCACGTCATCAGAATCCTCCTGTTGATTTTTGAGAACATAACTTAGAACTCATACATACGATTGACAACATATGTAAGACAATATTAAATTGATATCATAGAAAATGCATCTCAACAATAGTTTGATCAGTTCATATATCATTTCACGTATACAAACAAAATGACAATTAATTGGATCGTAGTTATATGTAGAACAAAGTCTGCAGCCTGATAATTTTCTTCAGGGGTGGTGTAAGCGAACCAAGTAACCATTGCAAAACATATTGTTCTTGTACATTACCCTGGGTTCGCTAACTCATCCTTGAAAAAATCTGACACCAATGTGTGTGCCTCTCTTTTGGGGCAAATTTGAATCATTAGCCATAATAAGAAATTGAAATGTAATCCTATATTGTAATATAAATAACAAAAACCAAACAATATTCAGGTATGATAAAAATCATGCATATACATATGCATCATACGAATCATTCAAAGATCATACAGTTCATATGAGAATAAATCAGGGGCCTTATAATTTTTTCAGAGATGGAGTTGGCGAACCAAAGTACCAACAACACAACCTATATTGTTTGTGTAGCTACCTCAGTTTCACTAACCCATCCCTAAAAAATGACACCAACAAATGTGTGTCACCCCTGTAATCTTTTGGGGAAAATTTCAATCATCGTCCTTAGTGAGAAAGTGAAATGTAATTCTTATTATACACTATGAATGCATGCAATAACAATTAAAAGATCATGTATAGTTCATATGAATGTAGAATAAATTAGGGCCCTCATAAGTTTTTTCAGAGACGGTGTTAGCGAACCAAAGTACCAACAACACAACCTATATTGTTTATGTAGCTGCCTCAGGTTCACTAACCCGTCCCTAAAAATTCGACAACAACAAATGTGTGTCACCCCTGCAATCTTTTGGGGAAAATTTTGATCATCAGCTTCACTGAGAAACTGCAATGTAATTCTTATACACTATGAATGCATGCAATAACTGATGGGGGAATACGAATCAGGGTATACCCAAGAAGAGGATTTGCTAGCTAGATCGAGTAGACTGAAGCCAAGTGTTGTCGGATTGTCAACAAGTACGCCATAGGGGGTCCTGGTGGCATTGAGAGGATAGGGTGTGAAACGTCGGATGTTCCAGGAGCGGGTTCAGATCCGACTGCAGTGATCGGATCCTACTCCTGCTAGCAACCCACTAATATATCGGCGTAAGCCGGATGTTACAGCGGATTACAAGAGAGGCTCGCCTATGTGAGTTGTGATTGTGGTTGTTGGTATTGTGTTGCCCTAAAGCTCCCATAGGACTGGTTTATATAGTCACCAGGACCTAGGGTTACAGGAGAGACCTATCCGGCTATGTTACATAGCCGGTAACTAGATACAGCTTGGACTACAAGTAATACTATAGGCCTATGTCGATAACTCTTCTGGGCCTTGTCGTATCCGGAACTGGAACCTCCTCTTTCTCTGACTGGGCCGCCCATGAAGAAAATATCTAACCCGTTGGTGGGCCACCCTGGTCAGCGAGTCCTGTCGGTATACCCGGAAAGTATAACCCCAACAGTAGCCCCCGGAAGTCTCCAAGATCCAAAGTCGGATAAATCATCTAGCTTGATGGTTTCTTCGTCTTGAGAATCTTGAAGGGTTCCCGAAAACTCCATTTAATAGTGTAGGATTCTGAGTCCGTTGAGTCGGATATGTTTTGTTCTGACCTTAGTCTTTTCCTTGCTCAGTTTGAAACATGAGCCGAATTTTATAGCGGCGTGTGGGCTGACAAATTTTTAGACCACGTCCTATCACTAACAGGAGCCCCATCGACACGACCATTGGCGGGTCCGCTCACTATGGAACGGAGCACCGTTTTAATGCTCAAGCAAGAATCGAGGGATTGGAGGAGTCGCGAGGAAGCCACTTCCCTCTCTCCTATACGCGTGGCGTAAATCGCGCAACTGACGCACGAATCTTGGCGCAGAGGCAAATAAAAGACAGGAGAAAACCCTTCTCTCTCAGATTCATCTCAACACCGCTTCATTCATTGTCTCCTCGTAATCCTCGAGCTCTCCGTAGCCATTCTCATATACATGTCGCCAGAAAAATCTCTTTCCCCCCACCAATCCTTAATCTTCCCTAGAGCGATGGCTTCTGCATCTGGCTCCGGAGCGGCAGCGGGTACATCAGCGGTGGATGAGAAGAAGATGCGGGGCCTCTGGGTCCCAAGCTTCATGGACGATGTCGAGCTCTAGGTCATGGTGGATGAGGGCTTGATCATCGCCGGCGCGTGGCGGAGCGCCTCAGGACACGCCATTCCCGCCCCATGCGACGGCGAGAGGGTGTTGTTCGGCACGCACATCGACCGTGGCCTTAGCCTGCCACCGTCAGACTTCTTCATTGAGGTCCGCAAATATTACGGTGTGCAGCTCCATAATCTTCCTCCCAACTCCCTTCTAGATCTTAGTACTGATGCAACCTTGTGCGAGGGGTTTCTTGTCATTAGGCCTAGTCTCACCCTTTTCCGGTACTACTATGGTACCCGGAAGAACTCCATCAGTGCCGGTGTTCCTTACACCACTGGCACTCTTAGCTTAGTCCTTAGGAGAAACCGAGTTTATCCTAGGATTAGCGGTAGTGAATCCTTCAAACGCTAGGCTGGAACTTTCTTCTATCATAAGGATATTCCGGCTCCTGGAAAGGCGAAAGATCTTCTGGCCTTCGTCGACGGTGCCGCTCCTCACCCAAAATCATGGGACGCGGAGGCACCGGAACTATCGGATATCTTGATCCTTGCCAAGAGGCGGATTGAGTTTCTGATGAATCACATTGGCCTCCGTGGATCCGACTTGATCCACTACTGGCTGGAGCACCGGATTCAGCCTCTACGACACCATGGAGATCTCATTATGTACACCATCACCGGCGACAAGAAGGACAGCATGCAGGTCAGCCCGAACCAGATTCCGACGAAGGATTACAGGAACCTCATGGAGTATTTTATCAAGGAGAGAGTGGAACGAAATGTCTCGGATGTCTCCATGAAGATGTTCACGTCCAACCATCCTCTGACTCCGGTAAATATTTCTACTCTGCTTTCACGTTTTGTCGTTCTTTTCTGTTTCTTTCTCCGACTCTTTTTTCATCGATGCTTTTTGATTTTGTCAGCTCGAGAAACTCTCCGAGTCTGAGCTAGCTCCACTAGAGGGCTATCTCTCAGAAGATCTGGAGGCGACAGAGGATGACGAGGTGTAAGAAGTTTCCGCCTCCACCTCCAAGAAGTGTAAGGTGAAGGAAGTTGTTATCACTACTGGTAGCCAAGTGCTGCCAGTAGTTAAAAAGTAAACACCCTATCTTTGTTTTCAGTACTTGGTACATTTGTTTCTTTCCAAAGCACACCTAATATTTGGATTTGCGTGCTTCAGAGCTAAAGCAGTTTTGAAGAGTAAAGCGAAGCCAGACAGCAAGCAACTGCGTCAGCAGAAGCTTGTCATCTCCCCTACAATGCCACCACCGACTCCAACTAGTACTCCATCATCAGCATCAGAGGTTTCCGCCTCTCCTGATGCCGGCAACATCTCGAAATCCCTGGTCACTGTTGGTGACTAGGCAACTAACAAAGGTGAACCCGTAAAGGGTAATGATCCCATGGTAATATCTACATGAGTGTTGGATAAAGTGGCCGACACTGCTGCCCCCAGCCTAAAACGGAAGAAGGAGTAGGAGATCCTCAAGCTGGCTCAGTCTAGCCTTGAGAAGCAAACCCTCACTCCAGAGGCAGCAAGCCAGGAGATGGAGGACGTAAAGCTGGTCAGCCTCCTGGACAAAATTTTGGTTCGGGATGCGAAGATAGAGTCTGGTGAACTCCCAACAATGGATGTTCCCTCCCTCTCCCTTGCCGAGAAAGTGTTTCACAAGACTAAACTCAGATTTGAGAAGTTGCACCTAGAACACATTGTAAGTTTCCGATTCTTATAGTTATTTTATTACCATATCCTCTAGCCCCTAAGCATAAAGTCGGATAAACATCATTGAATCCGAGTTGATGCTTATAGGATGCAAAAGAATGATGTAGTGTGGCCCCCAAGGATTGTGCTGTATTTTTACTTAGTTAAATTTGCAGCCCGAGTCTTAGTAGCCGTCTGACGGTATTCCGTCTCTAAACTTACAGAAAATTGCATCTTCCAACCAGGAATTGCTCAAGAATATATGCAATAAACGCAAGGAAATCAAAGCCTTGCGCCTTGAGAATTCCATGTTGAAAGTCGAAAAAGATGAAGCACAAGGTAAACTTTTTCGACTTCCTCTTTACCATTTAGCTATTGTCGTAGTCAAAATTATTCTGTCCAACTAATATTTTTCCCTTTGCAGAATTGTTGTGTGAATCTAGCAAGACGGTGGAGCAATCCGAGAACTTCAAGGTATTGGAAATGGAGAATGCTGAACTCTAGGACAAGCTTGAGAATCTTACTATTGAATCAGAGAAATCCTTAGATGCTGTCCTAGAGTCAAGTAATCATGAGACCATGAGGCTCGAGAAGCTGATAGCCCTCCGAGATAAGCAATTGGATGATCTCAGAAGTACTTCGATAGCCATAGGGATCTATCCCAGTCCATAGAGAGTGAGCTGAACATCCTCACCGAGGAGCGTGCCCAGTGGAATCATTCTGTGTTAGGTAAGATTTCCGACTTACTTATTCAATTGATTTTTCGACTTTCTTTTTGGGTCAAATTTTGAATTTTGGTTCTTTCCCAGCCCCCCTAAACCTTTCCGACTCTCCTACCTCCGAACCTCTCCTCGAGCGCATAAAGCTCGTCGGAGATATTTTGTTCGAGTTCCGCCAGACTCTTGAGGAGGCTGGCGAGTCGGTCAAACTTTTCGACTTGCATAAGATGCCAGTGCAAGAGGTGAGGGACAAGGACAAGGAGACTCCGAAGCTTATTGAAGACCGGAAGATCTCCTATGCTCAGACTGCTGCACAGACCACTCTTACCATGGTGATGAGCCACCACAGCGATATGGAAATCTAGCATGTCACCAAGGGTATTGCCGAGGAGGACGATGAGGGTAACCCGCAGAACATCAAGTTTATCAAAGATTCATGTGCAGGTTACGCTTTTCATGTGGCGAAGATGGACAATTACACGACGCCATTCTTTGAATCCATCACTATGCCTCCCTTGCCTCAAGAGCCAGAAGATAGCCTCGCTGAAGCAGCTCCGAGTCTGAGATCCAGGGCGACAATGTTGTCGAATCCAGCTCTTCACGCTCTTTATCACCACCACCTAATTCTGCAGCACAAACATTTACAATGCTTTATTCTAAAATTTGGGCAATGTAATGATGGAAACAATATTTTGACTATGCTGGTCTGTAAGACCTAATGCTTTTACTATCATAGCACTTTTGTTTGTATATATTTTACGTGTGTGCTTGAAAATTTCTTAAGCACTATTGCTTATGCTTATACTTGTTGTTTTATCTGGCTCTCAGCCTCATCCCTTTCATGAGCCGGACAACCTTTAGCACGAAAACTTTGCCGAGCAACGAAGCTCAATTGCTAAACCAGTTTAAACTCGGAAACAAAGTCGGCTTCCAGTACCAACAATTCATTACTCGGAAGATACCCGCGTCTAAGCAATCAGATAAAAAACCAAAGTACAAAGAATAAATTGAATTTTTTACCCTAGGGTAACACATTTTTTTAGATATTCAAAAGTCATAACCAGAACGAACATGAGCATAAAGTACTTTCAAGCATTCTGGGATTTTTGAAAATGACATGCTCTTTTGGAAATGAGATGGCAAAAAACTTCTCAAAGGTAACATATGAGGAAACCAATACTTTATTTCACTTTGAACATGTACATATATGATTACAAGGAAATATACCTAAGAATAGAAGGGACATAGCTGTGCAATATTTCATGGATGGTCTATCTCATCCGGGTCTTTACTACCGCCAGCTCTCTTTCTCTTCCGAGTATCTGGTCTTTCCTTGAATGGTCACATATCGGTTAAATAATACGACCCATTATGTCAAACTCTACTAATCATAAAAGGTCCTTCCCAAATCAGGGAAAGTTTGTGCTTTCTTTTTTGCACAAGACGGAGAACTAAATTGCCCTTCCTGAAAGAATGGTTCTGTACTCTCTGACTATGATACTTGCATAACCAAGAAGAAAGGAGTACTTCTTCGATTATATCGAGATCATCCTGTCATGGAACTTCTGCATCTTCTTTGATATACGCTTTGATTCATGGAGACTGATAAATTAGATCACATGGAAAAACTGCTTCTGCACCATAAACCAAGAACAAAGGAGTGTATCCGGTTGATTTGTTAGGAGTTGTATGTAAGCTCCATATCACAGACGGTAATTTTTCCGCCCAAGCCCCCGCGACACGACGAAGTGGTTCCTCGAGATGAGGTCAGAGTCCTTGTAAAATAACACTGTTAGTTCTTTCGATTTGTCCATTAGCTTGTGGATGCAGGACTGATGCAATATCGAGTCGGATCTCTTGTTCTTTGCAGAATTCAGCAAGTTCTCCCATGGAAAAATTACTCCCGTTGTTAGTAATTATACTGTGCAGATATCCGAATTGGATGATCACATCATCGACAAACTTTCTGGCTATGGCTCCATCGCAACTTATTACGGGTTTAGCCTCAATCCATTTTGTAAATTTATCCACCATCACTAGTAGGTATGTAAATCCACATTTTTCCATGTGAAATGGCCCTACCATATCAAGCGTCCAGACCACAAATGGCCATGTAATAGGGATTGTTCGTAGATGATCAGCCGGAACATGTGCCTGATGGGCGTACTTTTGGTAGCCTTTGCACGTTTTGACCAGTTTATCTGCATCCGCCTTAGTTGTAAGCCAAAAGAATCCGTGTCTAAAAGCTTTTGCCACTAAGGATCTGGCTACAACATGGTGACCACACTCGCCTTTGTGGATTCTCGTAATATTTCCACTCCTTCTTACAGAGAAATACATCGTTGAAAAACCCTAGAAACACTCCGCTTATACAGCTCACCTTTTATTACTGTGTATGCTTTCGCTCGTCGGACGATCTGCCAGCTCAGGACTTCGTCTTTGGGTAATTTTCCGTCTATCAGGAAATCCGGATAGGGTTTTGTCCAGCTCGGAATTACAGCCAGAACTGCTATTAAAGGTGAGTCGGATTTCGTCGGATAGTCCTCATCAACTCCGGTTATGGAGGGGACCCTTAAATGCTCTAAAAAAGGGCCATCCGGTACTTGTTTCCGCGCAGAGCCTATCCTTGATAAAGTATCTGCTTCCTCATTTTCTGCTCGAGGGATGTGTTGAATCTCAAAACCCTCGAACGATTTAGATAATTCATCCATGACAGCTTTGTAGGCTTCCATGTGTTTGTTTGCATTGCAGATGTCGGATACTTGCTGAGAAACTAAATCCGAGGCTCCGTAACACATGAGTCTTGTGACACCAATGTTCTTGGCCATGTCTATTCCATGCAACAATGCTTCATACTCGGCAATATTATTGGTCGCCGTGAAGTGTATTTGTGACACATAGAACAACTTATCTCCTTGGGGTGATTTGAGCACCACGCCAGCCCCGGAGCCTCCTCGTGCTTTTGATCCGTCAAAGTGAAGGGTCCAAAATTTTGAGTCAGGGGGACTTGTGTTTTCTGCCGTCTGTGTCCAATCGACAACAAAATTGGCAAGTATTTGGGACTTGATTGATGTACACGGCTTGTACTCAATGTCGAAAGTTGCAAGCTCTATTCCCCACTTTGCGACACGTCCTGTGGCGTCGCTTACTGATTATATCTCGCAGGGGAGCAATACTCACCACTGTGATCTTGTGTTCTTGGAAGTAGTGGTGTAGCTTTCTGGATGCGAAGAACACTCCATAGGCTAGCTTTTGATGGTGTGGATACTATTGTTTCGACTCTGTCAGAACCTCACTCAGGTAATAAGTTGGACGCTACACCTTATGCTCGTGGACTTCTTCCTCATGCTCCACTACTGTTACCACACTTATGACCTTGTTGGTCGCTGCAATGTTAAGTAACATAGGCTCCTGAGGTTCTGGCTGCGAGAACTGGTGGGTTCGAAAGTAGGTCTTTCAAACTTTGTAGGGAAGTCTCAGCTTCCTGGGTCCAAACAAATTTGTCGGTTTTCTTCAAGAGTTTGTATAAAGGTGCGACTCTTTCTCGGAGCCGGCTGACGAACCGAATCACTACCGCGATACAACCAGTGAGACATTGCACGTCCTTTAGGCGAGTCGGCCTGGTAATGTTAAGTATAGCCTTGATTTTGTCCTGATTCACCTCTATACCTCGCTCAGAGACGATGAAACCTAACAATTTTCTAGCTGGAATTCCAAAAAAACATTTCTTCGAATTTAGCATCATGTTGAATTTTCGTAGGCTAGCAAATGTTTCCTCTAAGTCTGAAATTAAAGTTTCCTTCTTTTTGGACATAACTGCTATGTCATCTACGTATACATGGACATTGCGTCCGATATGATTGTTGATACAACATTGTATAGTACGTTGATATGTTGCTCCTTCGTTTTTTAAGCCAAAAGGCATAGTTTTGTAGCAGAAGGTTCTGAAAGGAGTGACGAAAGACATCTTAATTTGATCTGATTCTTTCATCGGTATTTGGTGATATCCGGAATATGCGTCGAGAAAACAGAGTAATTTCGATCCTGCCGTTGAGTCGATAACTTGATCGATTCTTGGCAAAGGGAACGGGTATTTTGGGCATTCCTTGTTCAAAGCGGTATAATCAACACACATCCTTAAATCAATAGTGTCCTTTTTAGGGACGAGTACATGATTTGCCACACAATCTGTATGGATGACCTCTATTATGAATCCTGCTAATTCTAGTCGGGCCAATTCCTTGGCTATTGCTTTGCACTTTTCATCACCAAAACATCGTAAGGACTGTTTGACGGGTTTAGCGTCAAGGTACACATTAAGACAGTGCTCGACGAGTTCCGTAGGTACTCTGGTCATGTTAGAAGGCTGCCATGCGAAGATATCACTATTAGCTTTGAGGAACTCGACGAGCGCGCTTTCCTATGCGAGGTCTAAGCCTACCCCTATGTTCGTAGTCTTGGAGGGACCATCTTCCTTTAGCGACGTTTTCTTCGTCTCTTCCGACGCCTTGAACTGCATGCTTGGCTTCAGCACCTCGTCCTTCATAGAAGGCATCTCAGACGGGTTAATGGTCTTATTGATCTCCTGGTACTCCTGGGCATGTAGCATGGCTTCGGCAAACACAACATATCCGTCGTTGCACTCTCGCGCTTTCCTCGAATTTCCCCGGATGGTGATGACGCCCTTTGGACCCAGAAGTTTTATCATATTGTAAATATAATAGGGACGAGCCATGAACGCCCAGTAAGCCGGACGCCCGAAGATGGCGTGGTAAGCACTTTTGAATGGTACCACCTCAAAAGAGAGTGGCTCGGTCCGGTAATTGTCTCGAGTTTTGAATGTCACGTCCAGAATAATCTCACCCAGAGAATCCGCCTGTCTCCCTGGTACAATTCCATGGAAAGTTACACTGCTGTAACTCAACTGTCTGTCGTGTAGTTTCATGCGATGGAGCGTTTTGATGTAGAGGATATTAATGTTGCTTCCACCGTCCATGAGAGTTTTAGAGAACTCATAGCCACCAGTAAGAGGATTGATGACCAGAGGGTATTTTCACCGACGATGTGTTTTCCTCGGGTGATCTGAGCGATCAAAGGTGATGGTTACGTCCGACCAATCCAGAAATTGTGGAATAGCCGGAACCGTGGCATTGAGCTCATGGAGAACCGCCTTCTTAGCCTTAGCCGGTTGAGATCCAAGGAATCAGACATATGCATCTTTCTTAGTCAGAAAATTATTCTTTCCATCCGACTTGGGTTCTACGGCATCTGCTTCTTCCATGTCGAAATCTTCCTCAGGCTCCTTGCCTTTTTCAGAATTTTTCTTTCCTTTTTGTCGCTTGGCTCTATAGCCAGCGGATTCGTCTTTTTTATGTCATCATTGAAATGACACTTGGCATTTGTGTGGGTAGATCCTCCGTTACTATCCAAGTGGTGGAGACAGGGATTATTGGCAATGTCGGCCCAGGTATTGGTTCTTTCGGGTTGCTGTTCTCATCTGCCCTGGATTCGGGAAGTTCCGCGGCCTCGACCCCGGACGCCTCCATACCCTCCTCGTCCTCCAGATCCGAACAATGCATTGACAGCTGTGTTGTCCGGAGCCGGTTTATCTTCTGAGGTGTTCTTGTGCTTCTGAGCTTGTTGTTTTGGCTGTTTGGCTGCATTGGGATTTGCCAGAATATTTAGTAGCCCTTCTGAATCATCATCGGCATTAGCATATTTGGTTGCCATCTTTATCATCTCTCCCAAATATGTGACGTGGTCACACTTTAGTCCGTGACACAAAAGTTCGACTGGGAGTCCTGCAATGAAAGCTTCAATCGCAGTTTGCTCGTTTACTCCTTTACATGAGTTCTTCGTGTCAATCCATCGTCTGAGGTAATCCCGTCAAGTTTCTCCGGGTCTCTGGGTGCAACGCTGCAAGTCTCCGGCTGTGCAGGGCCTCCTGTATGTCCTCTCGAAGTTTGAAAAGGACGCACTTTGCATATCATACCAATTATTAATTGAGTTCTCTGGCAGTTCATTGAGCCATGATCGAGCCGTCTTCCTCAGCATAAGCGGGAGATATCAGACTACGACCAGGCTGTTTCCTCCTTTGGCGATGCAGCAGGCCTGGAAAAGGTCCCGGAGCCAGGTATTTGGCTAAGCCGCGCCGTTGTAGGGCTGGATGTGTTTGGCGATACCAAAGTCAATCGGAAATTTTGTCTGACGTATGCGTGGGCCAAAGCACTTGGGTCCCATGTACACACCTTCTACCTCGTACCGCCGTGCTTCTATATTTGACTCAATGCAGTGGCGAGCACCGTTTGGCGAGAGAGATCTGCGCCTTGGAGGCTCGCGGCTTCTGCATGGTGGAGTCAAATTTCTGCTTCTCCTCTCACCATTGCCGCCTCCGCCCCTGCAGCTTCCATGGCTATGATGTTATCCTTCATGGTTGCTTCCTGGAGGTGATGGTGGACCTTGTGGATTGTTTCCGGCTGGGTTACACGATGGTGGTGGTGGTGGAGCCTCATTGTGATGACTCCGATGCTGATTTCTTCGGGCTCCATCCCTACTTGATTCAGTATATCCGGATCATCTCTTCGTCCGGTGTTACCAGCCGAACGACTTGGTGGTGGCATTCTTAGCCGATCTTTCTCTCACTGGCGGCGCACTTCCGAGTCTTCTCTATAGCAGTTGTTTTGCCGACGATAGCCCTGATGGAGGACCATTGCCCTGATGGCATCTTCAGACGTAGCCCGAATAACTCTTTCCCAATCGCGTACCGGCCTACGAGAGTGGCCATTTGAGCTGGTACTTGAATTCTCTTCTTCTCCCCGGGGGCGATAGCGTTGATCCGTATCCCTGCGGGGTCTTTCGTTAGTGCTTTTTTGTCAGCGCCAATGTGGAAAAATTCTGACTTTGAGGCTAGCGTGCCACTAAATGACGCGGTCGTTTTCTGCTACTTTAATCCTTTGTCTAGCAAAACAACGCATTGCCAAACCTGCTCTGGAGACGGATTATTAGCAAGGATGGCTCGAGTTGCTGCAGTGTTTTCCAACGACGTGCCATAGACTTGGATCTTCTCTCCAGTTTTTTTTTTCAAATAGATCCCTATGGATATCCGGGTTATTATTAGAAAGAACCGGACCTCCTCTTGTCTTCTTTGGTAGTCGCTTGAAATCTGACTGATATTTGGCAGGATCACTGTCTAACTGCTGTTTAAGCTCGACGATGCGTGCGGCCTCTTCGAGCAAAAACAGACGATGCTTTTCCAGGTCCTCAGCCCTTTTCTCCAGCACTTCCGGAGTTAGATCCAAAGCCGTTGGGATTGGAGTTGTGAGAGCATCTCCGTAAATTTCACGTGCACCTTTGGTGACGACGTGTCCATCCACGGGCGGGTCGATCGGCATGGTATTAATCGGATCTCCGTCCTAATTCTCCATCTCGATCTCTTCATCAACTTTTTCTTCGTTGGTTTCCTCGACGTCCGGCTCTACCGGTGTCGGATTCTTGTTCTTCTTCTTATTATTCTTTGACCGCCCAGTAGCCTTAACGTGCGTATCGGTGGAAAAGACGGCTTTTGGTCCGGTACCGGGAGATAAACTTCCGTCGGTACTTTCCGTAGTGGTTGGCTGGTGGACCTCAGAGGAATCTCTGGTGTCCATGTCATCCTGCGAGGTGTAGCTTTCATCCATGTTATCATATGGACTAGGGGGATTTTCGGCTCACCTCGCGTTGGCTTGGAGGCGTGTTCTTCTTCGTACTCCTCCATCTTTTTCTGGAAGTCCCGAAGTTCCTGTGACGTTATTGACTCCTAAGGGGAGCCAGGTAAGTCTGTGTTTTCTTTGATCATGTCGAGAACTGAATCGTTGCCGGCTCTAGCCTCGACAGAGTCGGATCCAGAGCTTATGTGGTACACGAAATAGTTCTTCTTCTTGTTTATGTTCTTGAGTAGTGGTATAGCTGGGTTTCCGCCTCCTATATCTCAAAGATTTCCTTGATTATGCGATAGCTTCGTAATCGATGTAGGGGCGTCTCGTCATCTTCTTTATCTTGTTCCTCAAGATTGCTTTTTCTACTACGACATCGGCAGGTCCGGATCCATAGCGGATATATTCCTCGTCCGTGTATCCGATCTCATTAGGGGTATCAGATTCGGATTTTTCCTCCACCGCTTCTTCCACTACAGGAGTGGGCTAGGTGGGTTCTATTTTTTCCGGGATATTGAACTCTTCCGCCTTTGCGCACAAAGTTGATCCAGATTTTTCTTCCGCCATGATCATCACCTCTAGGGTGGGTTGGGCGGGTTCAGCGAAACCGAGATAAATATTGATCTCGCCGATAGACATGATCGTGTAGGTCATCACGGGTTTGCTAGCCGAAATCCAGGTATCGTCGAGAAGGACGAGAGGGACATCACTAGCATATACCACGCGACGCATGGTGATTGTTTCGCCGATACCTACACGCGCAGATTTTGCCTGGACAAAGCTCCAAAGGTCACCTTCCCCATGGTGGGTGCCAACTGTCGTCGGATTATCGACAAGTACGCCATAGGGGGTCCTAGTGGCGTTGAGAGGATGGGTTGTGAAATGTCGGATGTTCCAGAAGCGGTGAGCACAAGTTTACCCAGGTTCAGATCCGACTGCGGTGATCGGATCCTACTCTTGCTAGCAACCTAGTAATATATCGGCATAAGCCGAATGTTACAGCGGATTACAAGAGAGGTTATCCTGTGCGAGTTGTGATTGTGGTTGTTGGTATTGTGTTTCACTAAAGGATCCCATAGGACTGGTTTATATAGTCACTAGGACCTAGGGTTACAGGAGAGACCTATCTGGCTATGTTATAGAGTCGGTAACTAGATACATCTTGGACTACAAGTAATACTACATGCCTAAGTCGGTAACTCTTCTGGGCCTTGTCATAGATGGAACTGGCTCCTCCTCTTTCTCTGACTGGGCCACCCGTGAACCAAAGCTCTAACCCGTTGGTGGGCCATCCTGGTCAACAAGTCCTGTGGGTATACCTAGAAAGTATATCCCCAACACCAAGCCTAGAGCGAGTCGACTCGCCCAATATGGTGACTGACGTATACTGGATCCAGGCGTCTCGTCGACTGGAGGCCCAATATGGCGACTACAATACTAGCCCACCAAAACCCTTGTAAACCCTAATTGGCTGCATATATAAAGCCACCAGGGGCACCTCTTTGGGTGAAGGAAATATGCCCTAGAGGCAATCATAGAGATGCTTATATTTCATATGTATCCATGAGTTATTATAATGTTCCTTGCATATTCATATCAGGCAACTTGTATTGATTGACAATTATGTGAATTTTTTGTGAAATTATTTACTTGTATGGTTATCGAATTGTTGTCCCTAGTCAGAGTTCATGTGAGGACACACATGAATTTTAGACTAGCACATCGATTGGTTTATGACTATGTTTCGCAAGTCATAGACTTGGAGATGTCAAACCAATGATGTGGACACATGTTGTGAACATGGGATTGGACTGACCCAACTTGAGACTGGAAATTAAGACTTGCAGCTCTCTCTACACATCGTGTACGTTTTGTCCTTAGACCTGAGATTGTCGCATGTACTTGAGATGTGGACCGACCTACTTTGGGGCTATTAGACGCTATTTCGTAACTAGGCAGTTATAAAGGTAGCTTCCGGGTTTGTCCTGAAGCATGCTGCAAGGCATTGGTCAATCAAGATGGGATTTGCCCCTCTCTACTTGAGAGAGATATCTCTGGGCCCCTCGAGTGATTGGATCCAGAAATGCATGGCCGTGCTACATATGGTTAAGATTTAACCTAGTAAAGGGATTCCGAATCACATTATCGAGAAAGGGAGGTCAACTTGGAGCTAGACCAAATATCGCGAGGCAAAGGGAAAGACATGTACTTAACCTTGTGATGGTTCGTCTGAATGATCTTTGTATGTGTTTATGAGTTGGCACGTCCTGCTAGAGGCCGCTACCAACTATTGACGAAGTAAGTGTACTCGTATCATGTCTACACGTGTATGAACCTATAGGGTCACACACTTAAGGGGCTGGAAGCCTAATGAGGATTGGATCTAAATTAGACCAGGCTTAGGCTACTAATGTGCTGCTAATGTAGAAGCACACTAGGAACGCCTATATAAGAGAGGGTGGGGCGAGCTAACCAGGGTTGAGCATTCCACCCAGCCACCACTCCTCTAACGCCGGTGTTACACATGCGGATCTAGCAGTCCAGCTTCCGACGCTTCCACCCCGTACGTGTGGATCCTCAGAGGTGCTGCAACTATAGCACTTGGACGAGCCGCGCAAAAGGGGAGATACTCATGGGAAGAGGACAAGGAGGAGACGTAGAACATCTACACTGCCTCGACGCGCTTCATCAAGTTCCGTAACTGCGCGTCTAGTGGTAATCCCGAGATTTATGATAACAGTAATCCTGGTTTACACGGTAGAGAATTTTTTATTTGCGCTAGTCTAGCCTACCCTTATCCCTGCATTGGGGGTATCCTCTCTCACATGAGATTAGATCTAGTCTCTCCCTCCGCCTAGGGCGACCCCATTGTAAACAATCTATGAACATATACTGGATTGATAGTAGGACGTAGCGATCCTCCACCATGGGAACATGAACCTGGGTACATCGTGTGCCAATCTCGCTCTTGGATTCTCCTACGTCACCTTGCTCCCTCTATGTAAGATACTCCTAGTAGCATCTGTCGTGCCAATACCACGACAGTTGGTGCCCACCATGGGGCAAGCAGTGCTTGGCGATGATGATCCGGGCATACCTCAAATTCTTCTTCAATGAGATTGGAGATCGGCTAGATCCAATCTCACGGATGGTATGATCGCCATATCTGTTCGTCGAGAATGCGTCCACGCGGGGCCGGCACACGACTGGTGGCGATTATGAGCATGCAGATCTTCTCCGAGCTGCGCACTGATGCAGATCGATCGTTGCAAGTCATCTGCTGCGCGAGCGTGCAAATATTCCCGCGACATGCACTAGAAGTTCACGTGGCTTTGATTAGACATCCAACAATCTCTCTCTTTGATATTAATTAATCAATTCTATTCATATCTAACCCCTCACACAATAATTTTTCTGCATGTATATACACCGTGTGGAGAAATGCATCATGGGGAAATCAAATCGGCAATCCCAAGTCACACTGCGACGTCCGGTCTACCGGATCAAGGCCACCGAGTCGCCGTCAGGACCGATGTAGCGAGAGAACGAAAAGCATATGGCCATGCGGTTCATGGGTTTCCTTATTTCATCCTTAATCTCTATCACCGATTATTCTATTGATTTATTATTTTATTAAAACTAGACTAAATCTTTCATACGTGGTTCTCATGTGCATATCGCAGAGAATCCATGGATATGGGACGATCTGGTGACTGTCTTTGTAGTTTCAATCGCGCACTGTCTTGGCTGAGCTTGACTACATCTGTCCATCTCCAAAAGCTAGTTCATGGTACGGACTCGCCGCCGTGAACTTGCCATCACGGACTTCTCCACACTCGGGAACTTGTCCGCCGCGGACTTGCTGACTTTCCTCTGCCGTGAACTCACCATGTTCGGCGAATCGCCCATCCCCAACTCTCTATGCTACTGGCTAAACGCCGCACGCCTCCACCCGGCTAAACACCAAAGCAGATCTGCCACACGACTCCATTGGACCAATGGTCCGATCGATCTTGCTACTACTACTCGTTGTCGCGCCCGCTCCTTTTTTTTTGGCTTAAACGACGTACTCGGGGACTCGCCCAGCACGGACTTGCCTGCCGCGGTATCGCCATCGTGACATCGCCCTCGAGGCCCCGTCATCGTCGACCTCACCATAGTGCGATCCCCGTCCGCCGCATCGACCCCGTGTCCGTCACGTCGACTTCACCAAAGTGCGACCATATGTCCGCCGCGTTGACCCCGTGTCTACCGCGTCGACTTCACCAAAGTGAGACCATACGTCCACCGCGTTGACTCTATGTCCGCCGCGTCGACTTCGCCAAAGTGCGACCATACGTCCGCCACGTCGACTTCGCCAAAACGCGACCATACGTCCGCCGCGTTTATGCCGTGTCCGCCGCGTCGACTTTGCCAAAGCGCGCCATATGTATGCCGTGTCGACCCCGTGTCCGCGGCGTCGATTTCACCAAAGCGTGACCATAATTCCACCAGGTCGACTCCTTGTCCTCTGCATTGACTTTCCCCCCTTCCAAAGCGTGACCCCCGATATGTCAGCGTACGCCGCACCTACTAAGGGACCTTCATCATCCGATTCACCAGAGAGGGTCGCATGCCACGCTGCATGGACTCACCAGTGGGTGTCTCTTCCCCCGGGAAAAATAAATTCGCCTTTATCAATCTTTGAAAGAGCGACTCGAAATGGCCAAGTAGTGCGGACGAGGACTCGCAAACCAAGCCTCGGATTATCCACGAAAAATGCTAAACGAGAGCCATCATTGGAGTCGTCTTGCTCTACTGGCCTTCCGGGCCAAGACAAATGGCAGTGCTACACAAACAACACCATGTCCTCCTCAACATTAGATAGTGTGAATTGCATGGCCAAGTACTACAGACGAGGACTCGTAAATCGAGCCTCAGATCGTCCAGGAAAAATGCCCAGCCGAGAGCCGTCTTTGGAGTCGCCATGTGACTTCCCCCCGGGCCGAGACGAGAAACTCGCTAACAAAAACAGCACAATCAACATCATCGCGGACTCGCCACACTCAGAGACTCTCCCCTCGCGGACTCGCAATCATCACAGACTCGCAATCATCACAGACTCGCCACACGCGGGGAATCTCCCCTCGTGGACTCGCAATCATCACGGACTCTCCAAACTCGGGGACTCTCCCCTCGTGGACTCGCAATCACCGCGAATTCTCCCCTCGCGGACTTGCCACGCTCGGGGACTCTCCCCTCGCGAACTCTCCCTCATTACTCGCCATGATCGACAACAACCGACTACTCCTAGGCATACTGCGTCTACGCATGGTTCCATGACCGCGGCTCACCCCGCTCGGGGACTCTCCATCGGGGACTCTTCATCATGGCCTCGCCCTCGCATCCTCAACATGCTTGGGGAGTCGTCATAGAGGACTTGCCCTCGTGTACTCAACACGTTCGGGGACTCGCCACTGCGGACTCTCCCTTGCGTACTCAACATGCTCGTGGAATCTCCACGCTTGGGGACTCTACCCTCGCGGACTCGCAATCATCACGGACTCACTACTATCACGGACTCGCCCACGTGTACTCAACATGCTCGGGGACTTGCCACCGTGTACTCGCCCTCACGTACTCAACCGCTCAGGGACTCGCCATCACGGACTCGCCCTCGCGTACTCAAATCGCTCGGGGACTCGCCACCGCGGACTCGCCCTCATGTACTCAACACGCTCGGGGACTCGCCACCGTGGACTAGCCCTCGCGTAGTCAACATGCTCGGGGACTCGCCACCGTGATCTCACCCTCGCGTACTCACCATGCTCGGGGACTCGCCATCATGAGATCGCCCTCGCGTACTTGCCAGACTCGGGGACTCCACTCGCCCCTCGCTGACATGCTCTCGCGTATTCGCCTACGCCGACTTGGCGACTTCATCATCAACAATTTGGTGGCCTCCATGTCCTCTGCGACAACAAGTTGACAAGGCGCCAGCCAAACTTCTCTAAGGGGCGATTCCGTCTAATGGCGACTTGCTCGACGCGTCGACTCGCCTTGGTGAATGGACTACATCATGAGCTATTTATCTGTTTTAGGAGCCCGCCAATGACTCACATCGAGTCCACCCTGGAATCACCTGCGTCGATTCGGCGGATTGGAGTCATCGCCGAGTCCCTAACACGCTCGGGGACTACTGATGGGGGAATACCAATCGGGGTATGCCCAAGAAGAGGATTCGCCAGCTAGATCGAGTATACTGAGCCAAGCCCAGAGCGGGTCGAGTTGCCTAGTATGGCGACTGGCGTATACTAGATCCAGGCGACTCGCCGACTGAGGCCCAATATGGCAACTACAATACATAGCCGACCAAAACCCTTGCAAACCCTAATTGGCTGCATATATAAAGCCACCAGGGGCACCCTTTTGGGGGCATCCTCTCTCACATGAGAATGGATCTAGTCTCTTCCTCTGCCTACGGCGACCCCATTGTAAACCAATCTATGAACATATACTGGATTGAAAGAAGAACGCAGCGATCCTCCACCGAGGAGATGTGAACCTGGGTACATCATGTATCAATCTCACTCCCGGATTCTCCTAAGTCGCCTTGCTCCCTCTACGTAAGCTACCCCCAGTAGCATCTGTCGTGCCAATACCACGACAATAACAATTCAAAGATCATAGTTCATATGAATGTAGATTAAATCTGGGGGCCTCATAAGTTTTTTCAGATACAACGTAAGTAAATCAATGTACCAACAACACAACCTATATTGTTTGTGTATATTGACTCAGGTTCACTTCCCCATCCCTAAAAAAACTGACACCAACAAATGTGTGTCACCCCTGCAATTTTTTGGTGAAAATTTCAATCATCAGCCTCAGTGGGAAACTGAAATGTAATTCTTATACACTATGAATGCATGCAATAACAATTCAAAGATTATAGTTCATATGAATGTAGAATAAATCTGGGGGCCTCATAAGTTTTTTTAGAGATGGCGTGAGCGAATCAAAGTACCAACAACACAACCTATATTGTATTTATGTACATTGCCTCAGGTTCACTCACCCGTCCCTAAAAAACCGATACCAACAAAATATGTGTCACCCGGCCCCTTAAATCGTTTGGTGAAAATTTCAATCATTGGCCTCATAATGAATGCACAAATAGTTCAAAGATGATAGTACCTATGTGTAGAATGAGAATTTTAATATGCGGCCCAAAAGTTCATACGCCAAGGCAACGCGGGGTCCAAGTTGCGTGTAATCTCGTGGAAGGGATGTAGTAGCTTCGCCAATTGTCGAGAAGGGACAAATGGGGGTAAATACAAATCTAACGGCCAAACGATCATTTGAACTAGTCAAAAAATGGTTGTACCCAAATCCCGCCGTTAGGTCAACTCTTCTTCCATTGACCCGTCAATATTTCCCGTTATCCTTTGCGGGCGTGGACTGGTTTACCCCTACGAGGACTAGATCTTCTTCTCTTCTCTACTCTTCTCCCTTATTATTCCCTTCTCCATTACCTTGCTTAGCTCCGACTGCTGGTCTCCAGATCAGGGCTCGCCGTTGATCTCCTTATGTACCCGCCATGGCCGGTCAACCTCCCACGCCCTTAATCGAAGCTCGTCACCGTCGCCTCGTTTTTCCTAGTCGGCGTGTCAGAGATTTGCGTCCCCAGCCTAGCCTCTCGCCGCTGTCTAGACCTTATCGCACGGCGGAGTGTGTCCGGCCGGGCAATCCGGACCGGCGACCGGCCTCGGGTGGTTGCATGTTGTCGCGCACCCCTGGCATGGTAGCCCTGGCAGAGGAGTTCAACGATAACGCTCTTATGGCCACCGTGCTGGGCACGCGTCCCATCGTGTCGCCGGCAGACTTGCTGCCAGCTTTCAGGTCTCATTTTTGGATCAGACGAAAAGTGGTCAATATTGAGGTATGCGCGCCGCCATTCGATTTCTTCGTACGGTTCTGCCACAGCTCAGGCAGCGAGCGCGTTCTACATTCTTCTCGTTCTTTCGAGTGCTGTGGGGTGAAAATGAGCTTCCTGCATTGGCATCGCGCCTGTGGGTGGGACGATCGCTTGGGGCAGCTTCGTTTCTTCTCTAAACTCGGCTTTGACGGCCTCCCTTTGCATGCTTGGGAACCGGAGGCCCTCAAGAAGGTCGTTAGTAGCCTTGGCAGCGATCTGGTGTAGATTGTGCCACCGAGAGACATATGGATCATCGAGGTAAAGGCGTGGCTGAAAGATCCAGACACCATTCCTAAGATGTACAATGTAGAGATTCCAAGCAGGGCAAGAGGACAACTTTGCTGGAAGCACCCAGTGATCACCCACCTACAAGAGGTTCTAGATCCGGTACATGGCATTCAGGACCCCGACGAGGCGGCCAAAAAGCGTCCTCATTGCATGTAGTGTTGGCCTAGAAGGATCGATAGCACATGACCAGCACCGTTCCATGATGGAGCGCACGGTTTCGGTGGGGGGACCGGGCGTGGACAGGCTAGTGGTTCTGATTTCTCTCAAGTGAAGACAGAGGTTTAGTGAATCTGAAATATTGCTGACTGAGAGTCGAGCACGTAGTACGCCTTATATAATAGTTTGAACTGCTGCAGTATGTGTGGCTACTGAATTTGTAATGTGTGGCTACGGAATTCGTAGTATGTGTGGCTAATGATTTGTAGTTTGTGTGGCTAATGATTTCGTAGTATGTGTGTCTAATGATTTGTAGTTTGTGTGGCTAATGAATTTTTAGTATGTGTGGCTAATGAATTTGTGTGCATAACCAAGGTTAGTCTCCTGAAAAGAGGGTGGGCTAATAATGATCAATGTCACCATTGCCGGGAAAATGCTGCTGGTGAGCGATCCGAAAGGCACGAAATGCTGCTGGTTTGTGTGCCTCGAACAATTTTTACATATATTTGTTCGAGCTGGTGCGTGATTCTGCATGGAACTTGCATGAATAAATCACCCAAGATCAATTCATAAAATATTGTCTGAATCTTGTCTTCCTCGGATAAGTATGACAGTAAAATGAATTCAACCACCAGTAGTAATTGAATAAATATATACATCTTGATAGTATTTGGTTAGTTCCGAACTAGTTCCATACTATAGTATGGGATTGCTGCACAAAAGGGGATATTGCCTCTACAAAAACCATTCTACAGAGTTAGTCTTTGAACTTGAATGTTCTACACTGAAGAAACTGCATATCTCCACCATAAAAGTTTGCTAGCCAATTGCCTTGAGAGGACGTAAGTTCAGCGATCGTTCAACCACAACCGATCTTTTTCCTTCCTGCCAAACTTCAAGAGATCTGCAATGTTCATGCACTAGTTGACTCGCTTGAACCAGTCCCAGTTTAGTACGAACAGCCGTGCTGCCGCAAAAATTTCTTTGAAGGTGAACTCCGGCTTCTCATGGCAGGGATCGTAGGTCCCTGTGAATCTGAACCTGAATTCCGGTGCTGAGCTGTTGCCCGTCGTCGGCTCCAGCTGTCGAACACTCCAACAAGCTAAGTGTAGATGGATGCACGCCACCGCGGTGTGGCCTTCGATGGTGCGTAGGATGGATCGTCTTTGCCGCTGACGGCGTGCTCCCAGATTTCCCCACGGAAAGGTCGCCCGCGCCAAGGCATGGAGGCGGGAGTTTGTTGACCTTGGCGCCGCCCTGTTCGGGGGTTTGTTTCCTCGGTAGCAAGCTCACAGGAACGCTTCGGAACATACCTTTTTTCTCGTGCGCAGAGCACACGAAAATGCCACCGCACGCATTCTCCATGATGCTCGGTTGGCCCTTCTCGACGCCGCGATGGCCTTCGCCGTTGCCACCACCGTCGCAGATGCAGCACATTCTGTGAAATAAACCATCTCGGATGGCAATGGAACACCGGCCTTGTAGTACAGCCGCATGGCCTGCCTCAAAGGGGCCAAATAGCCAAGCTTCGACGACGGCCGGGGCGGCAGCGGCTTCTGCTTAGGCGGGGCCATAACTAAACTTCCTAAGAGTGTATCTTATTTATTCAAAACTAGTTCGACTAACTATTGAAACTTTATTTCCCTTTCTCAGCATAAGAGTGCTAAGATATTAAAAATACAGGTCGTGGCTAGCAACCGGATCGGGGAATGTACCAGTTCAGGTTTCCATTTTAAGTATATTTACGAGTGTGTCCTTAGTTGTGTCCAGAAATTTTGTCTGTGCCACTATGATAGTAGAATTGTAACAACACCATCATAAACAGGGGAAGATGACGTGGTGTTTTACTGACTGGTGGTACCCGCAACCTCGACCGTCGATCGCGCGCATCCCCGGTTCGAGGATTAGTGCTCCCCATTATTCTGTGATTTTCCATATTTTGTCGCTCGCTCGCAGCTCCGCTTTGATCCACCGCTCTGGTCTTGCATGCCGCCACTCTGTCCCCTCCGGCAACACTCCCGTCCTCCCATCATCCCCTACCCGCCATACCCGCCCTGCCTTACTCCTTGTCTTGTCTCCTTGCCTCCGTCGCTGGCCAGGCGCGTCTAGGAACGAAAATCGTTTGGTGGGCGCTAGGTTCTCGCACAATGACGGTGGCTTTGATCTGGTTCTCGCACGGAAATGGATCTTGCGTGGCCGGAGAACACAAAGATGGGTCCTTCCCAGACGGAGAGCGAGGAGATGGACCCTTCAAGGTTGGAGAACATGGAGGAGCACGAAACATGGCAAGAGGACGCGGGGTGCAAAGCTTTGGTGCTCTGGAGCCCATTGAACATGCCGTACATCCTCCCTGAAGGGTAAGAACTACAATTCCATCTCTGCATCTCCTAATTAGTGTTTCTACTCCCGTGTTGATGGAGAGGATCTGTGTTGGTGATCGTAGGACGTATGCTTCATCTAGATTTCTTTTGAAGATTCGGCATGGGTGTCGGACTAAAACCTTGTCCAACGGTAGAGTCGCAGTTACTAGTGTATTTGATTATCGGCTGATAGTAGACGCGGAGGACATAACACTAAGTGACTTGCACATGCAATTTGGCAACTTTCCCATTGGCCAGCATGATGAATTCGCAATCAGGTACTACGACACAAATTCGCAGACCTTTTGCGACGATAGAACTGAGGAGGCTCTGGCCATGATGTGGAGTAAACACCTCGGTACGGGGACTGTGCTACCGGGGAAAAGACTGTCCTAAATGATACCGGGCCGTGTGGAACATGAACAGAGTAGGCTCTGTTTTTTATACCGAGCGCGACCGACCAGCCTTTCATTGAGCATGAAGACGTAAAAATGTGTGGCGGTTAGGGTGATTTTGTGCTCGAAGATGATGATGATGATTATGATGATGATGATGAGAAAGCATATCCAAATGTGGTTGCTAACCCTGATAGGATGGAGAGTAGGGAATATTTGGTTGATTTTAACTATGAGCCTGACTATGGGACTGATGAGGAAGATGAATGTGAGGATGGGGAAATGGGATGTAGATACGATGACGAAGACGAGGTTAGGCTAGTGATACACTTTGACAAGGAAAACCCTACAATTGATGAGGGGACTGTCTTTGATACTGTGGAGTAATGCAGATATGTCGTTGCTACCTAGGCAATAAGAGTTGAATTTATCATTGAAAAGAGCGACCAAAATAGATTTAGGGTGCATTGTAGGGAAAGTAAGTTGTGTAAATGGAGATTGCATGCATCTCCAATGCGGGGCGGGCACCCATTTCAGGTTGCAATAGCTTCATTTAATTTCGGTCTTTCTCATATTTGTTCTGCTGATGAGTCCTCTGATTTATTTTTTATTCCCATTGAATGCAGATCGAGGTAAACACGAAGAAACACAACTACGCTAATACTTATTTAAGTGATAAAGTTGGACCGACGACAACCAAATGGATTCCTGCTAAGGTACTTGACTGGGTGAGGCAGGATCATAGCATTGGACCTGTTGAACTCAGAACTAAGCTTAGTGAAAAGTTTAACGTTTTGATTCCTTACCATAGAGTCTTTGATGGGAAGGAGATGGCTCTAGACTTCATTCAGTTCAAGTGGACTGACAGTTTTCACATGTTGTATAGTTTCAAAGCCGAGGTAGAGAAGACATCACCTGGTAGTGTTGTTGACATTGATTACGAGGTTGTGAAAGGAAGAGAAAATGTCTCAAGGGGTGTCAAGTATAAGCAGGCAGATAAGAAATGCTTCAGGAGATGTTTTGTCTGCCTGAAGGTATGCTGGAAGGGGTTCCTAGACGGCTGCAGGACATACTTGGCAATAGATGCAACTTCTTTAACAGGGAAGTTCATGGGAAAGCTTGCCACCGCTTGTGCTGTGGACGCGCATAATTGGCTTTTTTCCCGTAGCCTATGTTGTTCTTGAGGGTGAATCGACTGAAAGCTGGACATGGTTCATGCAGAGACTACGTGTAGTAATTGGTCACCCTAAAGGCTTGGTGATACACCCTGGTGCATGCAAGGCGCTTCAGAGTGCTATTGATGTTGTGTTTCTTGGGGTTGAGCATAGGGAATGCATGCGACACCTCGCTACTAGCTTCATGAAAATGTTCAAAGGAAAGACATTTGAAGAAAACTTGTGGCGATCAGCATACACGTACACCCCAAGCACGCATGCTACTTACATGCAGAACTTGTATATCGTGCTGAAGCTGAAAGAATACCTCGAAGAACATCATAACAAGTTATGGGCCAGAAGCAAGTTTGGTGAGTTAAGCAAAGTGGATTGTTTTGCTATAATTGTAGGTGTTTCTTAGCATGGAAAACAAAAAATTTCTATCGCATGAACACACAGAAGCCAAGATCTATCTACTAGATTGTAGCAACAAGTCGAGAGAGTACTAACCCTCGAAGATTCAAAGCGGTTAACAAGAGTAGATTCTCGTGGGTGATGTAGTCGTTCACTTGCCGATCTCAAGATCGCGTAGACGATCCTTCCGACTCCACGTTCCGGCAGCGCTCCCGTAGTTGGTCACACGTACGGTACTCGATGAGGACCTTCCTCTCCCTTGTTCCAGCAGGTAGCGGAGGTTGTACCTCTCTCCTCGTGATTCCGGCAGCACGACGGCGTGGTGTCAGAAGTAGAGGAGAGATCCTTCAAGGCTTCGCCTAAGCCGGAGCGAGTATGGTGGAGTAGAAGAGGGCCTTGGCGATCTAGGTTTTAGAGGCCGAGGAAAGAGGGAAGCCGGCGGCTAGGGTTTAGGCTAGATGACAGCGGTGGTTTAGAGGGGATCTAGGGCGCCGGCGGTTGGGGGGGGGGGGGCAGTGATGGCCTAGGGAGTGGGTCTTGGGCGCCTAGGGAAAGGGGGATACCTTGGTGGGGGCGTCCAAGGGTGTTCCCAGCCAGGTGGAAACCCTCCCTAACTCGAAAACCATGTTGGGATTTGACTTTTCAAACTTCCTTTTTGACTTTCAAATTAGAGTTTGATTTCTCTCTTCCAAGTGTCCAGCCAAGTGACCTAGGACATGATGCAACCATTCCACTTTGTCATGAACCATCCATGTACCCTTCCCCTTTCGGTTTGGTGGACCTTATAGACCCTTCTATAACATTTTGGTGAAAACACCAAAACCATTCCCGAACTCCGGAATTGGATTTTTGTTATATGAATGTTATTCTCCAGACCATTTCAGATCTCCTCGTGATATCCTGGATCTCATCCGAGACTCTGAACAACATTCAGTCTTCTTACTCACATTCCATATCTACTAAACAACATCGAATCCTTAAGTGTGTCTCCCTACGGTTCGTGAATTATGCAGACATGACCGATACTCTTCTCCGATCAATAACCAATAGAGGAATCTGAAAATTAATATGGCTCCCACATATTTCTAAGATTACTTCATGATTGAATGAACCATTTACATACGATACCAATTTCCCTTTGTCTCGCGATACTTTACTTATCTGAGGTTTGATCATCGGTATCTCTGCATACCTTGTTCAACCTCATTACTCATAAGTACTCTTTACTCGTTCCTTTGATATGTGATACCTTGTGAGCCAGTCAAATTCTTGCAAGCCAATTGGATGACATTGCACCGAGAGGGCCTATAGTATATCTATCCGTCATATGGATGGACAAATCCCACTCTTGATCCATGTGCCTCAACACATACTTTCCAAACACTCAATGCCACCTTTATAACCACCTAGTTACGAAGTGGTGTTTGATGTCATCAAAGCATCCATCCGGTGATGGTGATTAACATGATCTCATGGTCGAAGTATTTAGGTTACTATGTATTTGAAAGCTTATACCAAGTGAACTATTTAAATGAATTGACCTTATGCTACGCTTAACTATAGGAGTATGTACATCACATCATTCTCCTAATGATATGACCTTGTTGTTAATAACATCTCAATGTTCATGATCAGGAAACCATGATCATATATTAACCAACAAGGTAGTTTAACAAGAAGCTTTACTAGGGACTCTTTTATGTTTACAAACCACACAAGTATTAGTGTTTCCTGTTAATACAATTATAGCATGGTATGTAAACATTTATCATAAGTATGAAGATATGATAATAACCACTTTATTATTGCCTCTTCGGCATATATCCAACAATAATCTGACAGAAAGGTTCAATGCTAAGATTAGGAGCCTGAAGTCACTTGTAATTGTTATTTTGTTAGATGCACTAAGACAGTGTATAATGGTGAAGATAGATTTTAGGCAGAGAATTTGTGCCAGAAAATTTGTAGGCCATAAAATAATTCCGAAGGTGGTTTTAGTACTGAATGCAAGAACTAGGGCAATGAGAACGATAAAGACGAGGATGGTCAGAAGTTCCAATACATTGGCTAAGGTTTATGCACAAGATAAGCATGGAACTAAACGGAGGTTTACTGTAGACATTGGTAACAAGACTTGTTCATGCAGGAAGTGGCAGGTTACTGGTCTGCCATGCCACCATGCACTGCACTTTATCTTAAAGATGAGAGGTAGAGGTGCTGAAATAGAGAACTATATTCATACTTATTTCTCCATGGAAAAGTTTTCTACAACTTATGCAGAAAACATACCACCTATTGCTGATGAAAATGATTGGGAGATAGTCGATCCAGGTTTCAAACGCAAACCACCAGTTCTTAGGAGGCCACCTGGGAGGCCTAGAAAGAAAAGGACCAAAGCCTTCACCACAAAAGGTTCGAGAATAGTAGCAAGGAAGCGGAAGTGCAAACGGTGTGGAGGGTTGGGCCATATCAAGAGGCTATGCAAAAACCCAGTTCCACGTGATTTCGGAGATGCTGACCTTGTCCCCGTTCACATCACGGAGGAATAATATGAGGCTTCTCAGGCAGAACTGGAGGAAGAGTAGCGAGATGACGTGGAGAAAGTGTTGCATGTGAAGGAAAACGGTGATGCGCATGTGGAGAGAAACATTGGTAAGCAACAATTGGCTGAGGACATGGACGTGCCAGCGGGGATAGGGGCAAAAAGGAACAAAAGGGTAAGCGGGAGCGGAAGGGAAATGATAATAATGGAGTTGAGTTTGAATATGAAGAAGTTGCTAGGGTGATTGAGGATGTTCTTAAGGATATTTCGGCTAACTGCAGGAGAAACAATAAATCCCTGTCAATTTCGTCTCTGTACGATTCTCCGGATGAAAGGTAAGATTGAAACTAGATTTACTTGGTATTTTGATCATTTTTGTTTCTGTCCTCATCAAATGTTGTTTAGTGCAGCGCGGGATTGAACAGTAATAAGAGGAGCAGAGAGAAGGTGAAACAGTAACGTCATTTCTTGAATTTTCATTGAAATTTATTTATATCTGGTACTTGTAATGGGTATGTAATGTGTGGTGTCGAACTGATTCGAGGTCATTAGATTGTACATTAATTTTTAAAGTAATTACCCATAAACAATAATCATGAATTTATAACAGTTCAATGACCAAAATTATGGTCGTGCCATGGAGTTGCCTCATCGCCTGCAGTGTTGCATGGAAGGATCGATGGCACAAGACCAACATTATGGAATTTTTTCCTTCGCTCGCGCTACCCTGTTCCGAACTTGATTGCGCTGCCATTTAATCACGCGTGTTGCCTCGTCAGTCTTCTGCAGTGTGCAGTTGTATCGAAGACGCCGACTAGACTATCAAGTGGGGAGCACATTTTTTCGGATACGCGCGTCTCCTTCTCCTCTAACGCACACCAAAATTATGACTATGCCATCAAGTGCTGGGAGTAGAGACAGCGTACCATCCCATCAGCCTTGCCTCGTCTTTGTTAGCAACGTTGCATCAGCAACGTTAGGGGCATTGATGCTCTATAAGAGGAAAAAAGCTTTGGCAAGAAAAAAAGATAAGAAAAGAGTCTTCATAAATAGGTCTTTTATTCCAGTAGAGGGGACTACCTGTGTATCTAAACGCTAGAGCATACTTGGTTTTGATAGACTCATGTCTAAGCTTTTCTTTAGACTCAACCGACGCTGTACAAGAAAAAGCTTTGACGAGAAGAAGAGAATAAGAAAAGAGACATTTTAAATAGGTATTTTATTCTAAGAGTTGGGCCAATCAGTGTGTCTAAACGTTCTAGCATATTTCCCTCTGTAAGACTCGTGTCTAAGATTTTTGCTAGACTCAAACAATGTTGTACACGCTCTTACAACTTGGCCATTCTATCTGAAGAGGTCATTAAAGCTACCGTACATAGATTAAATTTAGGCTCAAGTGACCCTATTCGACTATGTCGCTCCCGCTGTCTTCATCGTGCACGACGTCCTCCGTGTCACCTTCCGCCTCTTCCAAGTCTGAATCAATGAGGACGAGCCCAGCGACGTTCCTCTTCACGAGTGTTGCACAACCTGCATCATCGATAACGGTGGAGGTCCTACTCCCATGCATTGCCGAGAAGCGCTGCCTCCCTTCGAGGTTGTGCAGATCCGGGTGGATCTCCGAACGGTGATCTCTGCAAATCCAAATCAACGCCTCCCGATCCTTCTTGAAGAACCTTGGCAAGTACGCGCTGGTGCGCGCGTATCGGTCCATTGCCCTCTTCCGCTCCGGTAGCTGGCACCGATGCTCCTCGATCTGCCTCGACAACATGATGTTGCGCAGGAGCGGCGTCATGGGCACCCCGGCGTAGCTGAGATCATAGTCGGCTGGTAGCCTCTCTAGCGGAGGCACGAGTATGTCGTACTGGGAAAACAACTCGGCCTTGTGCAAGATGAGATGGGGCCTCTCCATTGCGAGGCGCCGTTTCTTCAAGTAGGATTCGAAGCTTGTGCTGATGCAAGTTGTAGGGAACAAACAGGGTTTGAGCCTCGGCCACATGGTCACGTTTATAAATTCAAGGAGGTAGGTCCACTTGTGGTTTCCAGGGCCAATAGTGACACAGGAATGCCTACTCGCGGATCGCTATTGCAAAGGACGATCCTTATTGTCCATTCTCCCCAATCCAACAGTGCCTTACAATTGGGACACAGAATCAACCTGGCCCCATGGGGGGGGGCTTCTAGAAGGCCCTAATCTTGCACCTCCTTTGGGAAAACGCCGGTTTTTCAGGTTCAGAAAATGGAAAGTCAAGATTTCTCCAAAGCACCACGAAATCTCTAGTTGGAGAAGTCGCTTGAGATGCCGATAGGGAGCTAGGTGCCGGGTTTAGGCTCAATCCATGGAGTGGTTCCATGTCCTGGGCAGCAATGGGGGAATCTAGGGTTGGAAGCCATGTTAACTCACACTCGATAGACATCCTAGTGGTGCCTTGGGTCCAAAAGGACCTGGTATGCCCTGCCTGTCAATTTATGAGGGCAGTGTGTCACATGCAAGGGCTCTAGGAGCCATTTTTACATTTTTTTTGTTTTTTTAGATTTTGTTTGGTGCTGCCCAAGAAAACGGCGAAACCTGCCGGCGGGCGCAGCAACATGAGGTCGGTGCAATCTTGGACCCAGGCATGCATCCAGCCTAGGTACCCCATGGGGCACCCCAAACCATTTTCCCCGAAAATTGAGTGTGTGTTATAGGGTACATATAATTAGAAACCGCATTTACCGAGCCGTAACTCAATAAAAATATAGTATATACCTGCATCATGAAATAAATACCCACCTCTCGGGAATGGCCATGCACCATGTTGTAGCATGCGTGGAAATTGCCTCGGGCCCAAGGGTGTGCCCTAATCTTGCACCTCCTTAGGGAAAACGCCGGTTTTTCGGGTTCACAAAATGGAAAGTTGAGATTTCTCCAAAGAACCATGAAATCTCTAGTTGGAGAAGTCGCTTGCGATGCCGAGAGGGATCTAGGTGCCGAGTTTGGGCTCAATCCATGGAGTGGTTCCATGTTCTGGGCAGCGAGGGAGGAATCTAGGGTTGGATGCCATGTTAACTCACACTCGATAGACATCCTGGTGGTGCCTTGGCTGCAAGGGACCTGGTATGCCCTGCCTATGATTTTATGAGGGCAGTGGGTCACATGCAAGGGATCTAGGAGCCATTTTCATGTTTTTTTATTTTTTTAGATTTTTTTTGGTGTTTCCCAAAAAAACAGCGAAACCCGCCGGCGGCTGCAGCAACGAGATGGTCGGTGCAACGACCCAGGCATGCATCCATCCTAGGTAACCCATGGGGCACCCCAAACCATTTTACCCAAAAAATGAGAGTGTCTTATAGGGTACATACATTTAGAAACCGCATTTACTGGGCCGTAACTCAAAAAAATATAGTATATGTCTACACCACGAGATAAATACCCACCTCCCGGGAAAGGCCATGCACCATGGTGTAGCATGCGTGGAAATTGCCTCGGGCCCATGGGCGCGCCCTAATATTGCACCTCCTTTCGGAAAACACCGGTTTTTTGGGTCTAGAAAATAGAAAGTCGAGATTTCTCCAAAGCACCACGAAATCTCTAGGTTGATAAGTCGCTCGATGCCGAGAGGGATCTAGGTGCTGGTTTGGGCTCAATCCATGGAGTGGTTTCATGTACTGGGCAGCGAGGGGGGAATCTAGGGTTGGAAGCCATGTTAACTCACACTCGATAGACATCCTAGTGGTGCCTTGTGTGCCAAAGGACTTGGTATGCCTTGGCTATGATTTTATGAGGGAAGTGGGTCACATGCAAGGGATCCAGGAGCCGTTTTCATGTTATTTATTTATTTTTAGATTTTGTTTGGTGCTACCCAAGAAAACGGAGAAACCCGCCGGTAGCCGCGACAACTAAACAGTCGGTGCAATCTTGGACCCAGGCATGCATCCAGCGTAGGTACCCCATGGGGCACCCCAAACCATTTCCCCCCGAAAATTGAGAGTGTCTTATAGGGTACATACTGTTAGAAAGCGCATTTACCGCGCCGTAACTCAAAAAATACAGTATATGCCTGCACCACGAGATAAATACCCACCTCTCGGGAATGTCCATGCACCATGGTGTAACATGCGTGGAAATTGCCTCGGGCCCATGGGCGCATCCTAATCTTGCACGTCCTTTCGGAAAACGCCGGTTTTTCGGGTTCAGAAAATGGAAACTCGAGATTTCTCCAAAGCACCACGAAATCTCTAGTTGGAGAAGTTTGTTGCGATGCCAAGAGGGAGCTAGGTGCCGGGTTTGGGATAAATCCATGGAGTGGTTCCATGTTCTGGGCAGCAAGGGGGAATCTAGGGTTGCAAGCCATGTTAACTCACACTCGATAGACATTCTGGTGGTGCCTTGGGTGCCAAAGGACCTGGTATGCCCTGGCTATGATTTTATGAGGGCAGTGGGTCACATGCAAGGGATCCAGGAGCCGTTTTCATGTTTTATTTTATTTTTTTTAGATTTTGTTTGGTGCTGCCCAAGAAAACGGCGAAACCCGCTAGCGGCCGCGGCAACGCGATGGTCGGTGCAATCTTGAACCCAGGCATGCATCCAGCCTAGGTACCCCACGGAGCACCCCAAACCATTTTTCCCCAAAAATTGAGACTGTCTTATAGGATACATAAAGTTAGAAAGCGCATTTACCGGGCCGTAACTCAAAAAAATACAGTATATGCATGCACCACAATATAAATACCCACCTCCCGGGAATGGCCATACACCATGGTGTAGCATGCGTGGAAATTGCCTCGGGCCCATGGGCGCGCCCTAGTCTTGCACCTCCTTTGGGAAAATGACGGTTTTTCGGGTTCAAAAAATGGAAAGTCGATATTTCTCCAAAGCACCATGGAATCTTGTCATGACCCGGGATCAGGGCTAGACAAATACCAGATCCTCATATGATATGAGGCTAACCT